>JAUPFV010000002.1:47578832-48981332 GCA_036936605.1 Limnanthes douglasii subsp. nivea
ACAAATATTAGTTTACGACTCAACCTCAAACCAATCATGCCTTTCTTTGGGTTAATTTGACTATCTTATAGCATACTTAACGAGTAAAATATATGAGAGGTCCCCCATGTTTGTCAATTGTCTCACTTTAGTCATTTTCCTTTACTTTTGTATAAACAGGTCCCTCATGTTTTAAAATGTAATAAACAGATCCTTTTTGTAATAAACAGATCCCTCATATCTGTAATAAACAGGTCCCTCATATTTTCAGAAATGATATGTTTGTTACGTTTTTAAAACGTAAGGGACCGGTTTATTACAGAGACAAAGAATAGGGACTGATGTGTTACAAGTGGCAAACATGGAGGACCTATGATGTTTTTACCCCATACTTAACCAAAATCATTTAGAGTCGTAGTATAATAATCTTTATTTGTGTGGTCTCATACACACAATTGTGATTTTGTTCGTGAACACAAAGTCACATTTTCATGTATGAATTTATAGTAGGGTTTATTTTGGCGATATATATGGGTCATGAAATATAGTTCAAGAGAAAGAACATATGAAGTATCTATATATGATTCATGCTAAATAGTTTTGTCTCATACCAAAAACAACTAATGTGCAATGTTCATCATAATATAATCATGATCATAACATGATAAAAGAGAAACAAATCGAAAATCATTTGAATATGGAATACTAGAGACTGTTAATGCATAACATGTATGATTCTAAGGTTCATTTTTACAAAAACAATATGTAGGATATCAAGCCCTAAGAAGAGTAATCTTTCATATAAAATATAACACCCTTCGAAAGTTGAGATCATTTGGGAAGGATCATACAAGGTAACTGCAAAAATCAAAGCATGTACTTATAAACTGCAAGACAAAAAGGAAAAAGATCAACCTCATCATGAAATATAAAACATACTAAACTTTAAATGTCATGGAATAGAGTATCTACTAATAGATGATGCTCTTGGTTATTGTAATTTCTTTTTTCAACATTTTGTGTATGTACTTAGTGTGTACTCTTTCCTACTTCGATACCACATATAAGTTTGAGTAGACAATTTTTAGTAATAAAAAATTGATGCCTTCTTACTTAAAAAGTTATTAAATACCAATTATATGTTCTAGAAAAACACATATATATTAAGGTAAAATTGTTAGGATAAATATATTTAATTGTAACTATACAACATCGTTGTGAAAATCGCATAGATTTTAATGTATCACTAAAATTACTTGCTAATATAGTATCATTGTAATAATATAACACCATTATAAAAAAAAGATACATTATGAGTACGCAAGTGATTTGAAGAAGATGACAGAGCACTAAAATCTCCCCAATCAGGCCTGATTACCTTGTAGGAGGTTCTTCTCTACTATGTTAAAACACTAACATAAGATATTAGCCTGAACCCTAAAATAAGGTTATGATCCTAAAATACTTTTATAAAATTAAACAACTAACAATAGACCTGTATTACAATATATATATATATATATAATAACTTAATACATTTGTTGTAAAAGAATAAAGAGTTTCTTTTTAGGGTCAAGTCTTTATTAAAGCTAAGAAATTTGTTTATGTATGGAATATAATCCAAAATAATTACAAAAATATGTATGATACAATAAAATAGCATGTTAGTTTACTTCGGCCATATAAAAGAGGCATTGATAATTAGAAAACAATAACTCTGAAAGAGGACATTGACTTTTATAATAATAAATACATTCAAAGAAAGGTGAAAATTTTAAAAGGTAGAAGGATCCTCAATCAGGCTTGATTACCATGTAGGAGGTTCTTCGCCACTATGTTAACATACTAACATAAGATATTAGCATGAACCTTAAAAGAAGGCTATGGTCCTAAAATACTTGTATAAAATAAACTAAGGAAAAAATATGAATGTATATGCATCTAATATATAAATTTACAATACAAGTAAATCTATTTGTTGTAAGAGAATAAAAAATTTCTTTTAGAGTCAAGTAACTATTAAAGCCAAGAAATTTGTTTATATGTATAATATAATCTAAAATACTTACAAAGATAAGTATTATACAATAAAATAACATATTAATTTATTTATGGCCATATAAAAGAGGCATTAGTAATTAAAAACATTAACTCTAAAAGAGGACATTGGCTCTCAAATAATAAATACATTCAGAGAAAGGTGAAAAAATTAAAAGATGGGGGATCCTCTTTTCCTTTAGCTTGACTGGGAGGCGCCACCCCTTTAGTTTTGTCCAAGATTGCAGAAAGACTAATCTTCTTTCTTTATTAGGACTAGTGGAATCATTTGTTTACTACTAAGGACTAACTTCATAACCTTCTTTCTAGAAATACCTCTTAAATATTTCTCATATCAACCTTAAGTAGATTCTCAACAAGAATGCCAACATTAAACTTCAATATTTTCCCATATCCAATTTTCTCATCAGCAATCAACTTCCTTATACTATCCACGCGAGCCTTATATCTAGAGTTTAAGTTGACCTCTTCAGTCCTATGATTAATTGTGTTTCATCTAACAAAGTAGGTAAGAATTTTATTTCGTCTTTCAAGGCTATATGAGCGTCCTATAAATCAAATAGTTGGTCTTCTAACTCTTTGGCCTTCTTTTGATACTTATGTAACTATAGCTCAATATCATACAATTACAACACTTTATCATTGCCAATATCTATGGTTGTATTCTCAGTAGATGTTTGAGCCTCAACTGCAATTCTAGATTTTCTCGTATTCTCTAGTTGAAGCTTAAATCATTGAATAGTCTGCACCAAAGGATAATAATAACATTTGTATTTTATAACATAGTTACAAACAAATGGGAAGAGATAACAATACTTAACTCTAGTTATTAAACCAATAACAGCACACATGGATCTGTTGACTACATTGATGGACTTTGAACCATCTCAATAAACTTGACAACATCATTCATCACAATATCAAAGTTGGTAGAAGCTTCGACAAGGATTATTATATTATAATTGGTCAAAATATTTGCGGGAACACCCGTATTCATGTTGGTTAGGACGTCGGGAGCAGAAATTTTATTGGGGGTTTGAGCTTATGAACAATTATCTTATTCAATGATGATGGTTTGTAAAAAAGACAGCCTAAAAAGATGTGTCATTCATTTTTCTAATGTTCCCGTAAAGGACACAACATACACCTCATTCATCTTTATAAACCCTTCGAGAGTTATACTAGGACCTTTCAAAGTATTTGAACATTTTTGCGATCCTCCACTTTTATTTTCATCTTCTTCAAAAGTAATATCACCGAGACTAAATATTTTTTTGTTTTACGACGTTGTTTAACCGTTTTAACCTTCAGATTGTTTTTCATCAACCTTTTGAATTCTTTATGATGGAAAGGTTTTTAAAGCCTTAATAATTTGGATAGCAAATCATGACCTCAATAAGCTTGTAAAACCTAACAATTTAAGTGTCGTATAATAAATCTTTTTATACCTAACATATTAACTCAACTACTCTTTACATAATATAATATTATATATATAATTACTAGTTATTTATTAAAACTTAAATTATATTAATTCGAGGGTACAATAATCCAAGATTTTTAATTTAAAATATGTTTATGATATCTTGGAAAAAAATGAGTGAAATGTCTTATTGAGCAGGGACAGATTCAGAGGATAGCTATATATATCATGACATAGCATCACACATATAAAAAATATATGTCAAGTTTTATCATGTAATTAAATATTTGTTTTGTTTACTACTATTTAACTGTTATTTAATGTTTAAACCATATAGTTAGCTATAAAGTGATCATGGAGTTAAATATTTCATATGTTTATCATTTATTCAACTGCTGATTCATGCTTAAATCATGTAGTTAGATATAGATTGATGCTTAAACCATAAAATTAAGTATAGTTGATGTGTTCTAGTATTTGGTGAAGGTGTCGTATTTTCATGATCTATACAAAATTGTCACGAATTTTCACAAATTTTGTGTAGATGTAACACAAATATAACACAAATTTCTTACCATTTTTTATTGTAATATCTATATATTTATTTTTCGTTAGATTGTTTTTATCTATCATATTTTAGCGTACCTTAATTTTAGCCATAAATCCTCAACTGCTATAGAGATAATAAATTAACAAAGTTTATGACTTGGTTATTTGTATACACCCGTTGGTGTCTCAAAATTTTGAGAAGAAACTTTGCCATCTCTATAACTAATATGATCTAAACAAAAAGTTAATCAGATGACTGAAACCTAATCCGGATAACTAATTAATTTAAAAAGAAACAAAGGATAACTAATTAATTTAAAAAGAAACAAAGAATTATCTTTTTTTTAACGTAAAAAACATTGAAAGACATAACGATCCACTTTATTAGGTTAAAACTAATCTAGATTCATCAATTTGACAAAAAAAGTGTATGATTGTTTATGAGTTCGTTGACCCATGTGAATTTCTTTATTGCATGCAAAGGCGTAAATTCTAACCTTTTTTTTATTCTAACCTTTTCTTTTATTCCAAATGTATAGTTTATTCAATTAGTTAAGAGTATTATACTCCAAAGACTACCTATACGGCCACCTTCAAATGTAAAGATTATATGTAAAATATATACGAGTGTGGTCTAAAGCTGTAGATATCTATACTTGAAACATCCAACCAAATATATTTAATATATACAATGGTATATACAAAATGCTAACAAATATTTTTAACAAACCGGACCATTTTTGTTTGTATTTTTTTAGCCAATCAAAACCGCGATGTATTGTAGCTACTATAAACCGTCTACCGCTCAGATTTAAATAGAGCATTTTCAAAGATTATTTTTTAAAGGTTATGTTGTCTATAACTAATAAATATCTATTTATTAAAGTTCCGGTGAGAAAAATATTTAAAAGTTACTAAAGTTAATAAAAAATATATTTTAACCATTAAATTCTATTTTTTAAATTATGGAGAATTTTAATGATAATATTTAACTAGAAGTAAAAGAGAATGATTATTCTTTTTATTGATAGGTTAAACATCGTCTCTTTCTTTTAAAGTTTTTAATCATTTTGTATATTATAATTAACATGTATATTATTCAATTATTTTTAGAATTGTTATCACTTGTTGTGATGTTAATATGAGTGGGTTTATGTTATACGTTGCTGTTACGATTGTTTGATCAGGTTTTTAATGGTTTCGACTTCTTAATAATCGTATTTATGTTAATGTTTTTGGTCGGCAGCAAGTCGCGCACTTTTCTGACGTGTCGTTTCGACTTTCAATGGATTTCAGTGTTGTTTGTGTTTTGTCGGCGTTTGGTCGGCAGCGTTACTGTCAATTTTGATCGACCTCTCTTCTGTCTGGTCGTTTTTTTATTGACTAATGAAATAACTTCGTCCTTGGCAAGGGGTATAATTCAACCGAGAGGTTATGACTTATCAGGGCTTCTTCTAGTTCTTTTAAATACTAACTTTATTAACGTTTTGCTTTTTGAAATGAATAGATACGAGAACGATGTGTCATATATCTTAGCTCTTATTTGCCTGTTATATGTCGTTTACATGCTTTTACTTTTTGTCAAGTGTCAACTATTTTAGGATTATTTCTGACATTATATAACCTATATGCACATCCTTGATGAATGATATTTCATATCTTATATCGTTATATATTTAAATATAGTTATGATTTATAGGCCTATCATAATTTTATGGGCCAATAAATTTAGTGCCCATTCTGGTGATATAAATAATGTCTCCATTAGCTAGATACACTTTCTTCTTCTTTAGATAACTTGTGGAGAGAGAGTTAAGCTATTATACTTCTCTTGCTGCTTCTGTTCCACTTTTCTATTTTTTTAGAGATAATAATTCCAAGATAAATGACTGATACTGTTCTATTAATCTTGTTTCATCTTTCTATTTTGTGGGTAAAGATTGTTATTTAGCTTATCATGGTAACTTTGAGATCCCTTATAACCCTTTGTCAGGAAACCCTAAACTATTTTTCATATGGCTTCCCAATTCTTTTTTTATTAGTTATCTATTTGACCCTCAGAAAGGACTCGCAAATGAGTTCTCAAGAAGTGGAAGTTATCCGCTAACACCGCTCTCAATCTTACCCCGGTGGAAGTTACAGAATTTTTAAATCTATTTTTTGATTGACTGACCTCTTTTTTATAAATACATGACTGCTGAGAGGTACCATAGATTTAGATTAATGTACAAACTTCCCGATTCTGTAGAGACTAGAATTCTTGAGCCGGATGAACACCCCCATCACGCTCGTGAGGGCAAAACCTATTTTTATACTATCGTTTTTTTATTGAGGATTGCGTCTACCCTACCAAGTTTTATCAATGAATTTTTTAGGTAAATTAGGACATGTCCCATTATATTTATCACCAACGGTTAGCGCTTGATGATGAGCATACTAGGTACCTCAAAGATTTTAAATATCTCGGTGTACATGGCCGTCTTTTTTTCAGCATAGACATTTACAAGTCATTTGGTATCCCCTACTACTACATATCAATGCATATTGGTAACAAGATCGTTAGTCTTCCAGATCCTGACAAACATTGGAAGCATTGTTTTGTTTTTGTTTCCGGTAACTCGGAGTATCTCATCGAGGAAAACAATCTCCAATTAGAATGAAGATGGATGAGTACATGTAAGCTGAGAGCTAGTTTTGGTTTTACATTTTGTTGATGGTCTGCTGATGATGATTTCTTATTGTTGTGTTTTTGTTTTTTTGAAGGTACCAACTTTGGGAAGTACCAGAAATTGTAAAGGAATATATACGGGAAACTAGAGATAAACCCCTTAAAGAAGCTGTCAGTTGCTACCTATTCTGTTTGGTATCTTGAGTACCCTCGCCTGATTATCTCTGTAAAATTCTTGTTAGCAGGCTTGTGGCATGTGCCGTAAAATACAAGGTCAAATGATGGAGATGTAATGATTACTGCTATATGAGAGGTGGCTACTGCTAACCGAATGGAGTGCATTCTTTTAGAGAGAAAATATAGAAAGAACCCCATCGATATTGGGTTTGAGTTTCCCGTGAGATGAGTTGGGAAATATGGAGAGAAATTACCCTATATGAAAGGTTCTAAGAAGAGAGTTTGCCAGATGTCGATCTTGTATAACCCAAATAAGAATACGTGTCCGTCTAATACTATAGGAACTTCAAATTTATCTTATCAAATTGGATATAGTAATTGTTTTGTATTATCCTCTTCCAACTAGGAATATGGCAAAATGGGGCAGAAGAGTCCTTCTTCTAGTGCCCAACCTCAAGTTTCAAAGAAAAAGCGGTGTTAAGGAAAAATAGAGTTTCATATGGAGAGCAACGTGAGCTTTTCGTTATCAACCGAATAATACTTTGGAGAAACTGACCATGGTTGTAAGTTTGACCCCACTGGTCGTGCGAGATGATCTTGCATCATTTTAGGATGTTGCAGACACCTAGTTAATTGAAGCTGCTAAGGTTAGTGATCGTACCCTTCCTCCAATTATCATTGGTTGGGGATGTACTGTAACCGAGGATCTCCCAGGTAAGGACTTGGCTGCCGATCAGATAGCTTCCGAGTCTGTTGGTGTTGTGGCTCATGGTAATAAGCGCAAGGGTATCTCTGAAAGGGTGGTCGATGTCGTGAATGTGTCCGCGAGGCCTAACTTGGATCCTTCATCCATAGAAAAACCTTCAAGCTCAAAATTGGGCGAGCAACCAGTCTTGGTTAGTATGTCGACGCCCTCACTTCTCATAATCATCCATTAAAATATTTCCCATAGTTGACCCATTACAACAGCACGTTGATTGCAGATATTCTTTAACGTCAACTGGAACTGGCTGTAGAGGTGAGTTTGCACAAAAGTATTCATTTTATTAGGAATTTTAAGTATGAAGTGTGTACTTATCCTCATTTTTTATGTTTTTTATATTTGTAGAGTAACCATAATTTGATAGAGTTGACTGATCATGAGATGACCACAACTAATACCAAGGTTATGGAGGATTTTAAGCCTGAGCCCTTGGTGTTCGGCTCTGGTAAGTCCATCAGTATGGAATTTTTATAGTAAAACTAAGCATATGTATCGTCCAAGGTGGTTATGACAAGCTTATTATAAAGAAGAAAGTTGTGGAAGAGATGTCGGCTGAACTTAGTGTTGAGAGGGACCCTTTGAAATCACAGAATAAGAAGTTGTTGGGGTTGAAAGAATCTTTGATAACTCAAAATAGTGAGCGGCATAATGACGTTTTAGTGAAGCGATCTACAAAACTGAGTGAACAAAATACTTCATTGTTGAAGAAAGTGGATGATTCTACCATTATGTCATGTGCCCTTTTCTTGGAAATTGCTACTGTGAAATAAGAACTCGCCTGGATAAGGGTGGAGACGAATGATGCCAAAAAAGAATGGGTTAATCGTGCTGCCAAGGCTTATGCTGATGGAGAAAAATATATTTTAGCGGGTTGCTCAACATCTTCTTAAGAGGGTTCGAAAGGTTACGACCGTGGAGGTATAGAGAATGTATCTTAACTTGGAATTAGGAAAGATGAAAGAGTTATTACCTGTAAACAAGCATCCCTAGAAAACAAACGATGAAGAGGGAGAAGAAAATGTTGAAAAATATTTTTGTAAAGATAGAGCGGTGGAAGGTGTGGTTACAAAGCTAGTTGAAAAGAAGGACGCTTTGGTTGATGCCGAAGTAATTAAGGGCAACATTTCAAAGGAAGAACAGAGTCCCAAGGAGATAAAAGAGGGACTACTATTAAGTAGATTTATGTCGTTTCCTGTTTTGTATATTTGCGATGAATCGTTTGTAGTTTATAAATATTTGAAAAGTGGTTCTATCGTTTGGGTTTGTATTTTTGTAAAATTACGAACATGTTGATGTTGACTGCCAGCTGTGCCTTTTTAATACATTGTTTATGTTGATAATTTAGTTTATACGTTAACTCATATAAATTGAGATGAGGGAGTTATAGTAAGGGCGTTTATTTCATTTTAGCGCAGTTCGAATTATTATGTAGCTTTCTAGGCTTAGCATATTAGCTATCACATGTTAGAGTTTTCTGATTCTAGACTCATTGTGGCCTCTTTACTAAATTCGGAATATTTATAATATCTGGAAAAAAAAGGTTTGGAAAACTTAATCATACATCATGATACATATAAACATGCAGTTAATTCTCAAATCTAAGAAAACTTTGAGCATGTATTTCTATATCATTCAGCCAGAATCTTAAACATGCAGTTACAATATCAATTTTCATATACTATCAAATCGTAAAGGGTTTTTATTTATTCCTAAATATTTGAATCAATTAACTGATTTTTGGAATAAATAAACATACATTAAAATAAAAATTCATAATCGTCATATGTATGACTGTGATACCAATTGTAAGATCTAAATATGTATGTAAATGTACAACTAGTGATATTTCATATTGATAGAAATACATACAAGTAGTCATTCTTACACCGATTATCAAGTCGGAAACTGAATAAATACGTCGCGAGCAAAATCCTGAAGCTAATAAGATGACGAGAGATGCTACAGCTTACATATAATAGTTAGAAGTTGTAGATCTTTTTTTAACTGTGAGTACATATCTATTCGATTATTGAATGATACATAGAATATGATAGCACTATATGGATGATATCGGTTTAAGTTTTAAGGTTTTCAAATATATGTATATATATATAAAACTATAAGATGAAATTTAAAATTATAAAGAATATATATATTTCGACTACGCCGATATTGGATATAAAATTGAATTTTTTCATTACTCGCTGAACTATATCATTTATATCAATGTTTCAACCCAACGTGTCGAAATATGTTGTTTGGTTGTGTTATTGTGTTATAGGTTTAAAGTTTCAATATTTTTGTTTAATGATTTTTTTGGTTGTCAACTTTTGAAGATGGTCGAAACAAAAATAAAATAATATGCGAGTATATAATATCACATGTATGTATTCACAACTCATACACATTATACTAAGTTATAACTTCATGAATTGATAGAACACACGGGTCAGTAATTAGGATATGTGTTAGCTAATTTTTTTTATGATAAATGAAACATAAAGATCTATATGATTACTTATTTGCTTGCGTGGGGTCCTAGAAATATAGACAAGGACTTACTAAAATGTAATGTTAAAGAAAGATCTACAAGCTCAAAAATATGATGTATTATGGT
This sequence comes from Limnanthes douglasii subsp. nivea, assembly GCA_036936605.1. NCBI lineage: Eukaryota > Viridiplantae > Streptophyta > Magnoliopsida > Brassicales > Limnanthaceae > Limnanthes > Limnanthes douglasii. The sequence continues at coordinate 47,589,067 of JAUPFV010000002.1, forward strand.
ATTTGAAATTTTTATGCAAAAATCATAAACACGCACCAGCGATATTATCAAAATGAATTTCTCAGATCAAGAAATTTAGAAAAAATACAAAGAAGATATCGTTAAAGAATTATCTTTGAAAAAGGCTCGCCCTTAAGATATTTTAGTTGATTTTTTACATGCAAAACCCAATATCTTATCCAACATATGTAATGTATATAATGGAAGATATAAACATCACACATTGGAGATGTGCGGTCAAACACACATGGAATTTACTTCAAATATCATAGGATGACACACTTCGCATGCTCACACATAACATCCCCACAATCTAGAAACTGGCTATATTTTTGGTGTATAAATAGGTGCAATTTGGTAGCACAAAAGCATCATTAGGTTTGAAATACAAAAGAAGTTGGTATGGAAACTAACTATATTTGGGTGCGTAAATAAGTGTAATTTGGTTGCGTTAAAGTTTTTCTAGGTTTGAAAAAAAAATTAGTGTTAGAATAGATGTGTAGGTGTGAAACGTGCCTCGCATACTAGCAAGATATTGTCCGCTTTAGACCATAAGTCCCGTACGGATTTGCCTTTGGTACACTCCCAAAAGGCCTCTTACTAGTTGAGGTGGGTTCACACTTATATACACTATATTATTTTTAATCAAAGAAATATAGGACTTTAGACCAAGTATGGGATTAAATTTATTCTTTAACATCCCTTTTAAACTTGATCCCATTAATGGGTGTAATAAACGTCGCCAAATCACAGCGAAATGAACATCGCAGGATATTCAACACATTGCTTCGAACCGGCTCTGATACCATATTAGAATAGATATGTAGGTGTGAAACGTGCCTCACACACTAGCAAGATATTATCCGCTTTGGCCACGAAGGACCGCACGGGTTTGCTTTTGGTACACTCTCAAAAGGCCTCTTGCTAGTTAAGGTATATAAGTGTGAACCTTCCCACAACTAGTAAGAAACCTTTTGGGAGTGTACCAAAAGCAAAGCTGTGGGGTCTTTCTGGGCCAAAACGGACAATATCTTCCTAGTATGTGAGGAACACTTATATATTCTTAACATTGTATCAGAGCCATCTTAACATGGTATCAGAGCCAAGTTCGAAGCAATGTGGGATCCAAAGAAAATGTGTTGAATATCCAACGATGTATTTCCACTATGATTATGCGACGTTATTCCGCCCATCAACACATCCAGCGATGTTTTTGCTGTGATTGGGCGACGTTCATTTCGCCCGACGATGTTTATTCTGCTCATTAATGACATCAAGTTTAAGGGGGATGTTAGAGAGTAAACTTCATCCCTTACAGTTAGTCTGGAAACTAACTGTATATTGGATGCGTAAATAGGTACAATTCGGTTGCCTAAACGTTTTTTTAAGTTTGAAAAATATATAAAAAAGTAAGTATATAAACTAAATGTATTTGGATGAGCTAATATGTGCAATTTAATTGGTAAATGCTTTTTTAGGTTAGAAATACAAAAAAATGGTCTGGAAACTAACTGTTAGTTGGGTGCATAAATACATTGAAACTAATTGCTTAAAAGCCTTTTTAGGTTTGAAAAGAAAAAAAAAATTATGGAAACTAACTGTATGTTGGGTGCGTGGTGTGTAAAAGCTCTTTTATGTTTAAAATAGTAAAAAAAATTGGTATGGAAACTAACTGTATTTAGATGCGTAAATATGTATAATTTGGTTGCCTAAAAGTTTTTTTAGGTTTGAAATACAAAAAAAAATGGTTTGGAAACTAACTCTTAGTTTGATGGATAAATACGTTGAAATTGATTGGTTAAAAGCCTTTTTAGGTTTGAAAATCACAAAAAAAGAGTTGGTGTAGAAACTAACTATATTTTGGTGTATAAATACGTTAAAATTGGTTACGTCAAAGCTTTTCAAGTTCGGAATATATTAAAAAAAAGGTAATCTCGAAACTGAATGTATTTGTCTGTATAAATACATTGCAATTGGTTGAGTAAATATTTTTTTAGGTTTGAAAAAAAAAAAGTTGATCTCGAAACTAACTATAGTTGAATGCGTAAATATGTTGAAATTGGTTGTCTAAAATATTTTTATATTTTAAGTAAAATACGGCCTGGAAACAATTGTATTTAGGTGTGTATATGTTGACATTCGTTGCGTAAAAACTTTTTCAAATTTAAAATAATAAAAAAAAACTAATTTGAAAACTAAGTGTTACTTAGATATGCAAATAGGTGTAATTTGGATACTTAAAAGTTTTCTTTTTAGTTTAAAAATAAAAATTGATTTAAATATTTAAATGTTAGTTTGATGCATAAATAAGTTGAAATTGGTTGCGAAAAAAAAACACTCTAAACCTTTAAAATATATATAAATTGTTTTTAAATTACTAATAATACATTTGGTTGCTTAAAAAAACACACTTCAAATCTTCAAAATCAGACATAAAACAAATTTAATAATTTAAAAATTATAATAAAAATATAATTATTTGATGGTGAAAATCCAATTACGTAGTTGTTTCGAAACTCATTTAATTATTTTAAGATTTGTAATTTGAATGTTGAGGGTTTTGATTTTAAAATAAAAAATATTTACAAATTTAAAACACGTAATAATTAGTATAAACCATAAAATGTGAGGTCTCGTAAAAACAATTTTATGATAATATACGAGGTTTGTTGACCCTAAATAGACGGAAAGAGTAGGTCTGAATCAATATCTCCTAGACCTCTATGCCGACATCTCAAATATTGATTTCCGTACATTATTTTGTTAATCAAAGTACAATCTTACGTGTAACATAACACGTGAACCACAGAACGAGTATTACTCTAATTTGTTTGATGTGAATTTTTTACTACATTTCCTTCAAGTGGTCTGGTAATCTGTTGACAGGTGTATTTTTGGATAAAGTTGTTCATTAATTATTCATTAAGTTAGTTTTAAATTATAATAAAATTATGTTAACAGTACAATAATATTAATAGTCCTATATGATACTAGTAAGATGTTAAAGTTAAAGCTATATATTCTCTACATCTATAACTAACATGGTCTAAAAAGAAAAGTCAGACGACTCAGACCTAATCCGGATAACGTATAAATTCGATAAAATAAAGAACCATCTTGTTTCGTAAAGTATAAAACACTGAAAGGCATAACGATCCACTTTATTAGGGAAAAAAAAAAACTCATCTAAATTCACGAACTTTGACGAGGAAATTGTACGATCAAGATAATATGTATCTTGTTTATGGAGTATCAGTTGACCCATGTGAACTTCTTTATTGCCTGCGAATGCATTTAAAGAACCTCAGTTTCTATTGTCTACGTTTTGGTTTTATAATAAATGTATATTAAATATAGAATATGGTTTTATACTCCAAAATGCACCTACCAATGCATAAGTCCTGGAATGTAAAGATTATTATAGTTTAAAGATGTATACGAGTGTTATTTTCTAGAGTAGCTAAAACACGCTTACAACACCAAAATATGCTAAACCCAGTAATTTCTGTTTTATGATAATAAAAAAAATCTAGTTAAAACAAAAATTGTATTAATAAGAAACTGGGTTACAAAAGGTTTAATTACAGTTGGTCTAAACTCAAAGTTTATCTCAAAAATTATTGGAGAAAACAAAAAAAATTCAAATAGTTAGGTGTTGTTAGACAAAGCTAAACTGAAGATTCGATTTCGAATTTAATGGGAAACTGGAATTTTGAGCTACAAAAGAAATTTTTCAGATATGGTTCATGCTAGAAATATTATTGTTACAACGAATATATTTATAATTTGTAACTTTGATTAGGATTTTATGAAAGGATATTCTGAGTTGTTCACCTTGTAGGATTAGGCTACTTCTGTTGTGAAGCCAACTGCGAGACTGTCCAAGAGTGATGGCTTTGAGTTGATTAAAGATTTGATTATCTCAGGGATCTTATTTAAACTTATATACGTGAGTCCACTTGGCTAGCTATTCATCAGTTGCGTTCTGCTCCCAGTAAATGTGAGATGTTATCATGCTTTAAGTTATTACTTTCCTGCAACAGTTTAGTAAAGAAGATAAGTAATAAGGAGCATTATAGTGCATTAATATAGCGATTAGTATTTGAGAGTGTTGTTATGTCAATATTTGAGATTTTCATATTAGACCAGAGGATAAGGTCATCAAGCAGGGAGCGATATTTAGGTATGATAGGGGTTGTTTACCCTAGATCCTACCAATAGCTGAAATGATTTCACATTGGTTATTCCTGATAACAACATGGCACTGGCGTCTCCAGTTAGAGAACATGATCCATCGATATTCATCTTAAGCCTTGTTGCAGCAAGAAGTGTCCAATTGGTAATAATGATCTTTTGAGGTTGATTAAAGTAATTATAACAACCCAAGACATAGGCAGAATCTAAGTCATAAGACCAATATTCTCTTTTTTGATTAGGTTGGCAATACCAAGCTTCTGAATAGATTTTTTTATTTATTGAATGATAGTGGTTGCAGTGAGACATTCCTGATGAAACTTACTTCTATTTTTGTGATTCCACAAGGACCAGCATACAATTGGGTGTATTATGGTTTGAATATTGATTTCTTTGAGAAATTCAAATGCATGATGAGTCTTTAGGATGAATCGGAATGATATTTTTTCAAAGGCTTTGGCCATATAGATTTTAATAATCATATTTCCCCCTCTAGTTTTCCTAGTTGAGATCATTGGCAAGCTCTTACGTTAATAATATATTATCGTAGACGTTTCTCCCATGAACAAATCCACTTTGTTATCTGATATTAGCTTAGGTAGAAGAGGTGAAAGTTTGTCATTTAAAAGTCAGCATATGATCTTGTTGAAGATCGTGCATAAGATGATGGGTCTGCAGCTATTCTAGGTTTTGGGGGAGTCAATCGTTAGGATTAGACAGAATCATGTAGAGAAAACTCATAGGGTAACCATTGTAGAAGGCTCTAACTGCAGCACAAATATCCTTACCAATTACTATCCAATAGTTCTTAAAATTGTACTTTTGAAACCATTTATGGCAGTCGGAGGTGTGAATTTCATCATGAGTGGGAGGTTTTACGAGCTTGGTATTGTCTTCATTTGAAATTAGCTAAGAGAGTATATTCGAGAGATCACGTATGTCTTTACCAGAATGTTACTCTGATATGAGGTACTTGAAATGAGTAATAGAAGAGTTTTGCATCTCATGTTGGTCCTTAATCCATGTATTACCATCCAACATTTTTATAATTTCACTTTTTCTTTTTTTCTTCTTGACATAGTTGTGGAATGCTGCAGAGTTCTTGTAATTATGTTTTGTCCAATTTACATTACATTTTTTCTCCTAATAGGCTTCTTCCATTGCAAAGAGTTAGAGATGAATGACATGAGCTTTGGACAACTTGATTTTATCTTGAATAGTTTTGGTTTCTTCAAAGCAGTTTCATGGAACTAGATATCTTCTTCAGATTGGAAAATGGAATTGAAGATATTTTCAAAGGTTTATTTATTCCATATTGTTAGTTTGATCTTTCATATTTTTAATTTCTGTCAAAATGATGTATAGGATGACCAGTCATGTTTTCATTAAAGTTTTTATCTAGCATGCTCATGAATTCTAGGTGGAGAAGCCACATATTTTGGAACTTAAAAGATGACTTATGCTTATTTGACTGATCTGAGATTGTGATGCACAGAGGACTATGGTCAAAACCTGTCATGGAAAGGTGTGTAACCAAGGTGTTTTCAAATTAATTAGCCCAAAAATTATTATAGAATACCTCGTCTAAGCATTTCTATTTGTGAGAGTTGGTTCAGGTGTATTTCGAGCCAAAAAATCCAATATCTATTACGTTGCAATCACTTGTGACATTATTGAAGTCAGTTTTACTTCTCAAGCATAGGAAGGTGCATAAAATTTATATAGAATGGTTAATGATGGCATTGAAGTCCCATATCACTAACCGTTCCATTGATGAGTCAGCCATACTTCTTAGGTTATTTCATAGTTCTAGTCTTTGATCTCTGATACATTTTGCATAGAAAACAGAGACGAAGAATTCTTTAGCTATAGTAGTGTGTTTTACCTTGACATTGAGAGACTAATCAAAGTTTTCAAGATTTTGGAGCTCAAATTATTCTTTCTAAAAGGGCCATATCTTGTTTGATACATTGGCCATGCTTTTTTTTATAGAAAAAAGTTCTTGTTAGCTTAGGTAAGTGAATGCTTGTTATCATTGGTTCATTGGTAACTAGGAACCCGATATTTTCTATCAGTGTTATGTGTTTCAAACTTCTTCTTGTTGCATATACCCCTAACGTTTTAGTTTAAAATTTTAATAGTCATTTAGAGGAGCCAGATTGGGGCATGGCTGGCCCTTTAAAATATATTGTTTTTGTGGTGCTTAGGATTCTAAGGGGCCTTAACTTAGCTTTTCTAATTTTATTGTTCATATATTTCTTGAATTCCCGATTGTCTTAAATGTTTGCAAGAAAGTATGCAATGAGGCTTCTAGTGGATTTTAGCTTTGGAGAATGAGGAGCATATGTAGGTGAGTTAAGTTCTTTGTTTCCAAAATCATGATTCCAGTGTCAATGGAATGCATCGCTTCTATGATATCTTCTTCTCGTAACACTGGCATGTTGTTGGGTTGGATGTTAGTATTGTTTTGGAAAATGGTAAATGCTTATTTATATTAATAGATAGAATAGAGGTTGGAATTGGTTGATTGATGGCCTAAATGTTTGGAATGTGGGATGATCTTTGTGGTTAAAGGATTAGGTATTTCCTTGGTTGCTTGTCTTTGATATATCAATGTTATTGTTCTCTGTAACACTTATAGGAGCCTCTTTGGCTATTATATACTTAAGCTAAGGTTGAATAGGTAACCATATTGCTGTTGACACATGTTGAGTACCATTAGTGGTAGCATGAGTTGGCTATTTGTTTACTTCTTGTAATTAATTGTTGCTCGAGGATTTTCTGTAAAAAAATATTATTATGACCAATGTGATAACAATCATAGAAATAGCTTGGTTTTGGACCATGTTAAATCTTTTGCCATAATACATTTGAATTACCAAAACCTATTCAGAGTTTTTCTAGTGGTTTCTTGGAAATTTCAAACTTGATCCATATCCTGTAGTAATTATATATAGCCCGATTCTTGTATGGAACCCAGAATTATATGGGATTACCGAGAGACTTAGCTATTACCCTTATAGAGTCCTCACTATACATGGAGGATGGTATGTTAGGGAAAGAAATCCAAACTGGTGATATCGGTGGCTCTTTTTTAGGGTGGAAGTTAAGGCACTATTTTAATAATATCATGGTGTGTTTATCTTTTTAAAATTATCTTGTTGATCTATTTCGATTAGAATGTGCCTAGGTTCTGATAATGTAACACTATATTGTCCATTTAATCCTAAATATTTGAAAAAAGTCTGAATTTTAGACAAATGAGGCCTACATTGAGAAAATTTACCTATCAGAGTAATTTTTACACTGGCTTCTAACATAATTTTGTCATGGGCTTGGAAATTCACACTTTTATAATATCATTTGTCCTCGATCCTAACATTTTTGTGAGTTATTTCTTTTGATAAAGGTATAATGATTTACGATTAAGAATGTTTTGGAAGAGACTGTGGGTTCGTTGGTGATTGGTGAGAATGATTATGTTCAAAGACATGATTTGTTTTCAGATTAGAGAATTGAGTAAGGAGTTATGGTTTTCAAGGCTAATAGTTTTTTGTATTGCTTAGTGGAGGAACTTTGGAGTTTGTGAATTATTATTTTTCATGGTTGTATTGATTTTGATGTGGATGTTGAGAATATCGGACTGAGATGTTAGACGTTGCCATGGATTTCTAGTTGGACCTTGACTACTTTGTGTTGCAAGAAAGATTTTGATCTGCATGGGTATCCATATTGGTGGCGGAGCCACAATAATTGATAGAGAGGAATCATCACTTTAAGAATCTGTTTCGTAGAGCTCAAGAAAAGTCATACATTCCTCATTGTTTATAATCTCATTTATAATTTAAAATGAGTGTTCAAACGCAATAATTTTTATATTAAAACAAAATCAAAATTATTAAATATAATTATATTTTTGATAAAAAAAGTCATTTGACACTAGAGTATTACATAAGTTAATTTAATAAATACAATTATTATTATATTTTTCTCTATTAAAAAATACATTTTTTTCATTTTTTATATGAACAAACTCAATCCAACATTTAAAACTTGCTTTTTCGATCAACCCATCTTCAACTATCACTTTAAATATGAGTGGGCTTGAATCAATTATTATTATTATTTTAACATATTATTTTTAAGTTTAAAATCTCATAAACTGATTTTGGTTTGTAGTTTGGTAATTTGTAAGATGAATTATCGTTTTTTCGTATTGAAAACAGATTTCAGACCTATATTTGAGTCAATTTCAGCCATCAAATCATATGATAAACGAATTAAAAAAATACAAAACTTTGTATTGTTCGTCACCACGATAATTGCGTAAGAGAAGATAGCATGCAAAATTTAGTATATATATATAAATATATATGTTGCAACTCCAACTATAATTAACTTTTCCAAAGTTTCACCATTGAAATGATAGGTTCGTTTCACAAATCAAGTTACCTTAAAATTTTACATAATATAGGAGTTGTTTGTGAAATACAATGTATTTTATGTGAAATTTTTTGTCTATTATATGAATAACGAGACCTAGATAACACATATTTTTCAAAACACATTCTATTTAAATTGTGAAAACTATATGACACATGTCTTGGAAAGCTACACAAGTTCGCAATAAAGGTAAACCAGTTTGCATGTGCCATAGGAATTAACAAATCCTGGGAAATTGTGGAGTATATATATCACCAGATCAAGATAAATTCGAGTCAAATTACGAATACCTGGTGAATTTCATATAGTATTTCATCAAACTAGTTTAGCAAAATTTATAGATATCTCGTCACATATTTGGCATATAAAATTTAATATGTCACCAAAGTCCTGAAGAATTATTTTTGGTCATTCTAACCATTGACTATTATTTTTTATGATCTATTTTTTGTTTTTTGTGTCGTAGTAAAACATGTTTGGTGAAATATTAACGTTAAATGTTTGTTCTTATCATTTTTCAACATAGCATAACAATATTATAATTTATAATAATATTTACGAAACCTGGTGTAGAGCATTTCAAAACTACCTTACATTAATAATATGAAAAATCGTTAGTATATAGGATCTGAAATATATAAAACTAGAACATACACAACCTAGACTTGCACATACTTGCGAAATGATACATATTTTGTCAGATGTTTAGTGAATAAAATTCATTATATCGTAAAATTCCTAACGAATTTGTTTTAGCGTTTCTAACCACTAAACTATTGATTTTGTTATTATCTTTGTTGTTTTTTTTGTCATGGTAGGAAAATTTTGGTCAAATATTAACTTTAGATGTTTGTTCTTATCATTTAAAACGCGAGAAACTACAATACGACTAATATATAACTTGTGACATACAGATACATAGCATTACGAAATGCATGCCTTAATTGTTTCCCATATTTCCTTCATTTATTGGTGAATATCGATTTTTTTGTTACTAAACTATCCCCACTTTAAATGTAATCCTTAGTTTAAAATTTGATCCAGATCTAAGATAATTAATTCATAACTTAAAATTAATTAAAAAAAATACAAAAATTTGTACTGTTCATCTCCACGATAATCCAGATCTAAGATAGTTAATTCATAACTTATCGCGATGTAAAATACCATGTGCATAATCTGTGGTTGGTTGATTTTAATGCGGTGCTTTATAAAATGTATCAGCTTTATGATAGTGACGACGTCAATCATCTTGTCATTTTGCATATAAGAGAATATCTATAAGAAAAGTGGACTCTAGAATCACTAGTTAAATATCACGTAATCGACCTTATCCACTACGGTAAGATGTTAGCAAAGAGTTTATAGAGTTATAATTTTTGCAATACTACTAACAATGTTGAGTTCGAATTCATTACCCAAATGGTATTAGAAGATAAATTAGTTCGTCACGTAATCATGTGATGAAGAAGATAACAAATTATGATTTCTCGTATAATACTTAAGTTGTATGTAATCTTATTTGTGAAATGTGGATTGCATGCACTTGCAAAATGTGAACTTCTTGTACTTCTGAAACTTTAAATTACCCATCACTTGCAAAATGCAAAATTTACTTTGACTTACAAAATATGAATTATATCTAATTGTGATTTATTTCCTTTGGAAAATATTAATTACTCTAGTTACGAAACATTAACTTGATTCGTTGAAAAATATGGATTTGTGAATGTTTAAAATATTGGCATTGATTCATTGAGAATTTGGTTTTCTTGATAAATTAGAATCGATATTTGTTAGCATTCTGATGGTTTAGAAACATATAAAACATTTTAGCTTGTCGAGTCGACTGGATGTCACCTTATAATTTTTTTTGAAATGTTACCATTTTTATTATGTCATTTACGTATTGACATTCAAAAACCCCATGATTAACATATTTTTTTTGTTGTAATATGTTTGTTGAAATTCATATCTTCATTACTCATTTTATGAGCTTATTTTCGATACAACGGTTATACTTCAAAGTAAAGTATCCAAAAAAATATTCTAATATATTTTTTAAAGAACATACAAAAAATATAATTGTTATATTATAAATTCTTACTAATTCTTTAATTGTTTTATTTGTTGGGTCAATTTCATATAACATCAAAAGGTTGTAGTCGTTTATAATATTATTTTTCAAATCCATGATAACTAAAGTCCACTGATTCATTTAAAGTCTTTCAGTGCTAGAAACATCCATAACTTCCGGGAGATTAACCATCTCATCCTCTATATCCCTCCTCCCGACATCCTTCACATCGATATCCATTACTGCATTTCTAGGAGAGGTATCCTTAAGTTTACTATTAAGAATGCCTACAATTCAATTCTTACGCCCATCCGTAATGTCATATAGACGGGGTTAGTATGGCATAAGTTTAATATTCTCCGCCATTCTTTCATAATTTGGCTTGCAATCCAAGGAAACTTTCTACCCGTGATAAACACCCCCTCCTCCGAACTGTGTCTTATGAAATTCCACCTTAGAAACCATTAACCATATCCTCTAGGATTATAGTTACACTCAGAGAATCTGCGGTTTTGCAAGCTTCAAGCTTGGTTTTTCTCTAAGCCATAATAGCAATTGGGACTGCTAGATCCATTAGGCATCCAACTGGCCTCCATCCAGTTTACGATACATTTGGCTTGCCTGCTTTGGCGATGTTCTCTACCACATATGTAGTGAGAGGAAATCTATAATTTTTAGATCCTCTCTTTCCCCTGCCTCCACTGGCGGAGCTGCAGTGGGTTCCGTGGGTTCCTAGGAACCCACGAGTTTATAATATATTACTAGTAAACATTGAAATGTTTTAAAATACTCCTATCCCAGTGGATAAACCTGAGGGTAGGAACCCACATGTCAAGGGTTCAAACCTCAGGTCCTGTGATGTTAACACAATCTTTTTAATGCTTTGCTTACTTTTTAACAGAATTTCAATTTTTAATATTATGATTCTACATCGCTTTGCTTACTTTTTAACACAATTTCAATTTTTAATATTATGATTCTACATCGGTTACCTTTAATGCATATTTAATGGGTTACTTTTTAACTTAATTAAAAAATTACTTTTAATATATGTTTAAAGATAATAACGTAAATGAATAATAAATTTCACAATCTTACCCATCCGATTTAGTATATTATTTATGATATTATAAATATGTCGAACCAACATAAATATATATGAAAATACAGTCTACAATATATTGGGAAACTTATGTAATGGGTCCATAATTTGTTTTTATTTACCTAATAATATCCTAACAAATTCATTCTACAAATAGATCCAACTTATTTAAGAAAAGACTCAATTATCCTAAAAATGAAACAATTGTAATCCAAAATCAATATATTCCGTCCTAATTTCAAAATCAACTCTTTTCATTAAACTCTCTTTGTCATATTATTAAATTCATTAAGGATAAAATTGTATTTAAAATTTAAATTTAGACTAGTGGATAAATAAAATCATATTTTTGTAGATATTGGTAAAACCTATTTGAAGCTGGATTTATTGATAAATTGTATAAGTTTTTGTACCCAATTGGTATAAACCTCTACATTTTTTAAATGGTATCACTAATTACATTTTATAGTAATACTATTATATATTAAACACTAATCTAAGTAAGTTAATAAATATAAATAGAGTTAGTTTATATGTGCCTTAGAAAATTCAAAGGGTTGTTTTAAATCCTTCCAGCTTTTTTCCTTTAACAATAACCTAATATCAACACTAGTAAAGTAAGTTAAATTTGAGTGAGTTAAAGTAAGTTAAATTCGTAAATCAAATGAAAAGATTCTTACTCCAACACTTTCAAGAACATTGACTATATCATACATTATAGATTCGTCGTCTCTCAAATCCTATAGATCTCAACACAATCAAAGACGTGTCAAGATACACACACAGTATACGGAGATAAGTAAAAAAAGACAAATAAAAAGACATAAATGTGAGGCAGCATCGTCAAGTCCGATAACCTTGGTGTTGTGTGCTCATGATTATAGATTGACAAAATACTAAACAAAATAACCAATGCATAAAGGATTCAGGAATAAAAAAAATACTAGTTAACCAAACAAACCAAAAAAATATCATACATGGTGCATAAAAGCCTAAAGATCTATTTCATTTTTGGACAATAACCAGGACCCCATAAGGATCAAATCCTGGCTACGCTACTGCCTGCCTCTGCGGTATCTCATCACATGATTTATGACCTTCGGTTCAAATTATTTGGTACAAAAGTTGTATGGTCAATTTAGTCCTATTAATTTCGAACTTAATTTCTTTTGTATTTTGATTATAGCAACCATCTACCTTTCCGGTTCAAATTCTTTTGCAGTCATCCTCCTCTCGATCATATGCAACTTTTCTCATAAGTTATTTGAATTTATAATTTTTTCCCGATTTACTCTATTGGTATTTATGCACCTTCTCTTATTCTTTCTTATTTCAATTTAAGTAAGGTTAAGGTCTACTTACTTTCTTATTGTATTCTTTTACGGGTCTTAATGTTCTCATCGGGGTATGCCCCATGTACTTGTATGAAACCATTTTTATTTTCATTTAATGCATTTTTACAACAAAAAAACATATAATTGAGAAACATACATACATGAACTACCGTATGCAAAATCAAGCATATTCCATACATACTTGAGTTAAGAACTACAAATATAAAAAACTTGACAAACAATGTATAAATTAAGTTTTGTCTTACAATAGAAACAATTTTTAAATGAAGGTAGTATCACTATCATCAGAAAACTAGTCTTGTATAAATTATGGTATTTAAATGATGGCGTAGACGAACATGGGAAAATCTAAAAAAATAAAAAGTGAATTTGGTGATTATACTAAAATAAATAGCAAAAATAATTTAAGAGAAAACGTAAGAAGTGAGAGTTTGTTTTGATGATTGGGGATGGTTTACCTGTTTGAGAGAGAGATATGATATGTTGATATACAAACTACCAGACTTCTGGTTCAATAGAGATGGTGTGTTGATATGCAAACTGCCAGACTTCTGGTCCATATTGCATTACTATTTATTAAATTTAAAAAAAATTACCAAAAAATGGTGAAATCAATATTCTAAGCTTCATTTCGTAAACAAATACAAGTAGTATTTCACACATTATGGTATGTATTTCATAAATGTTAAGCTACAAATGCTTAATACAATAGGTTACACAAATATAATACGATGTCAATCATTTTGTAAATAAGATACAAGTATTTTTCACATTGTGTTTCGCAAACAACAAGCTACAAGTATTTAATACAATAGGTGACGCAAATGTAATATGGTGAAGTTTATTAGAAAACAAATACATGTAGTAGGGTTTCACACACTATGTACATAATGTTTTACATATATAGAGATACAAATGTTGAATACAACATGGTACACATATGTAATATGGTGCAATTGATTTCGAAAACAAGATACAAGTAAGGTTTGGATCATTATGTACACCGTGTTTGATAGGCATCGAGCTACTAGTGTTGAATATAGTACAGTACACAAATGCAGTGTAATTCATTTTGTAAACGAAATAAAAGTAATATTTTGCATATTATGTACACCATATTTAGTAGATTTTAAGGTACAAGTGTTGAATACATTACGATACACAAATTTTATATGGTGCACTTCATTTCACAAACGAGATACAAGTAGTGTTTCACATAGTAGGTGCACTGTTTCTTCCAAACGTGAGTAAAATGCTGAATGAAATAGGTTTCACAAATATAACATGCTACAACATGTTTTGAAAATATTGTATGGTGCAACTGATTTTGCAAACAAGATATAATTAAGGTTTTGTGCGTTAATTACACCATGTTTCACAAACATCGGGTAAAATATTGAATTAAATAGCTTTCGCAAATTACTATACAATAGAAACATAAAATAAAAGCTCCATAGTCAAATATGCTACTAAATTACCAATATTTACAGCTTAGAAAAAAAAGATCCAAGCACCAGGCTGTACGTGTAGAAGTTTTTTTCGAGATAAAAGTTGTGTCATATAAAACAACTTTTGTCAACCATTTATCTTTAGAATTTGGATTTTTTTAGCTTTGTGGTGCGAAGGTAATAGTTTTTTCAAGTATATATTTGAAATAATCGTGGATGAAATACAATATCCATTTGTAGTAGCACTACCTTTAAAGCCTCGAGACAAGACACAAACATGTGGATGATTGTACAGTTACTCACAATAAACTTAGAATCAAACTGCTAAGAGATAATCCTTATATAAAGAGAAAATTGGAACATACAATCCTAAAAGACAATTCACCAGAAGGTGGCAAAATTAGTATTTTAATTTTAAAACCAAACTATATATCCTATTTTGCAACATAATAAAAAAATGATTTTTCAAATATGGTATGAATTATAACATGTTGTGCAAGAATCCATATTTTGTAAATTTGACAAAGTAATTATTAGTTTCGGTGAAGGACTGTAACATAGATCTCGCAACTGAAGTAAAGAGGTTTTACAAAAAAAACATTATTATTGAAATAAAAAATATATCATGTTTTTGTTAAATCTTTGATTTTTGGCAAATAATCGATTGTTGGAGGTAAAAATTGTTGGAATGTTACAATCCTTTAGGAACTCTGCTAACGACCAACCAAATGATTTTTTTACTATATTTATATCACATAGTATTTTTTGTTGATAAATATTCACCATGACACATTTCGATCTATGAAACATTGATGGTCAATATATAAATAAAAATGAGAAACCAAACAATAAAATAAATATTGAATAACTTATACAAAAATGTACATGAACAAAATAATCTCTCATCCCGTATGCAACTTCAATATTTTTTAGTTGTTCATCCGTAGATGATGCCCCTTTGAGCAGTAGATACATAGCATACCCTTCTTGTATCGTACATCAATAATGGTCACAATAACTAGGTCATTAGTCGGTAAAACTCATCTACTATGTGAGTTGAGCAGTTACTTGATAGTGTGCTAAACATGTTTATTCATTACCAATTTCAACTTTGCTACCACTATATTGTAAATAAATCCCTTTATAAGCTTCTCTCTAACATTACATCATCCATGCTCATTTTTAAAAACACCAATTGATATAGATCTGAATCCTCAATTTCCGTCGCAGTGAACATTGCTCACCTTAGTAATATAAGGATGCATGTACCATGGTATGTGTTATTTGTACAATATTTTTGGCTCTACACAACCGATATTTGTGTAGAGCAACCGATATTTGTGTAGAGTAATATAAGGATACATGTACCATGGTATCTGTTATGAGCAACCGATATTTGTTATTGTCGATGATGCTATAGATGATGGTTGACCTTTATATATGACTCAGTTTTTTGTAGGTGTTTTTCCGAAGGAGTTGGTATGAATGTTTTGGACCTTAGTTGTAGCGGTACTGCCAAATGTACCAACCAATATTTCAAAATTATCGATCGATGTGTCGAAATTTGAAGTATTCATACTTTTTGCATAAGATTTGGTTTACTCTTGTTTGACGCGTTCAAAATAAGAAATGTATGTTTATAAAATTATCCATGTAGGTTTTCTTTCCTCTACCACATAATCGACCAGGAGTACGACCTCATATTTTGGAGACTTGCACGTACGAGCAGTCAAATGATCCGTTTTTTGTGTACATATTTTTAGCCAAAGATTTATAACTATTGTCGAACACGTCTGACTTTACATTTGAAAATACATAGCCAGTAAAACATTTTCTTCTCCTTTAAACTTAGCACGAGACCGCCTTGTTGGAGTATTGCAAGTTTATGGGTACATGATAATTTGTTTCACTTATATAGCCGCATATGCATAGTTCAAATATGAATGTCTCACCATCCTTATAATTTTCTAATATTATCTTCAAAACCTCTTTCGAAACCTGTCACGTAAATCACGAAAAGATTCCAGTAGATAAGCATACCCAACATAACATTTGTTTTTTAAGATATTTCATAGTTGAATATTACACCGTTAAAAAAGTTATATTTTTCAAAAATGAATCAAAATTTAAATATATTTGTCGCAACAAACGTTTTTGCAGATTAATATATGTGCTTTTTAAACTAAACTATATAATTTCACAAACTAAATATACAATATATCATACTTTGAATTACACAACTATTATACTACCTCCGTCACATAACACCGTCGCATGTGACTTGTAATACATTTCTAAACATTTATAGTTAAAAAATTTCGCAATCTTAAATATATTATTTATTACTTATTGTTATTGTTGGGAATATGCGGGTCCGGTCCGCATATTCCGCCTCCGTATATAAGTAAGAACACAACCGATCTCAACACTAGTATGATATTGTCCGCTTTGGCACCCGAAGACCTTCACGGCTTTGCATTTGGTCCACTACCAAAAGGCCTCATACTAGTTGAGGTATGTTCTTACTTATATACCACTGATCTTTCCCATGTTTAACCGATGTGGGATGTGACACACTTTGGTCGTCACCATAACAAATCCTCCTCTCGAACAAAGTACCACTTAGCCTCCTCTCAATTGACTTTCATCCGCCCACTCTAATCAGGTTGGAGACTACCTGACCATAGAGGCACTACGGATGTTACTGCTCACCTCCTCTTAGACCACACTGTCTTGTTCCTTAGCGCCACTCCAATCAAGCCACACTGCTTGATGAGCCACGAGCACTCCGAACTAGGATCTCTAGAGCAGATCACCTTGATCATATGGCTACTGGTTCATCATGTTCGACCTCCTAGAATTTCACCACCATCGCGTTCCGTCTGGGCCTGACGCTCTGATACCACGTGTTGGGAATATGCGGGTCCGGTCCGCATATTCCGCCTCCGTATATAAGTAAGAACACAACCGATCTCAACACTAGTATGATATTGTCCCCTTTGGCACCCGAAGGCCTTCACGGCTTTGCATTTGGTCCACTACCAAAAGGCCTCATACTAGTTGAGGTATGTTCTTACTTATATACCACTGATCTTTCCCATGTTTAACCGATGTGGGATGTGACACACTTTGGTCACCACCATAACAGTTATGTGCAATTGTCTTGACATTATATATATCAGTTTTTTAATTATAATTTTTTTTAGATAATATGTTCTATTTAAAATAATATTTTTTTACTCATTATTAATTTTTTGTTAAGTTGTATAACATTATTTTTAAAATGTAATGGCTGGACTCGTGAAACTAAAATTAACGGATTTTCGATTTTCCAGAAGAATCAGAATTCATCTTAAACATTTATGATCTATATTAGGATTGTCTATAAAATTAAATAGAGAGCATTTCAAATTATTAGACCATCCCCTTTATTTTTTTAAATGTATTGAATTTCATCTATAAGATTATAGATGATGGTGGTATAACATTTTATTTGAGATGATCTTAACGTATAAACATATCAAATGTATTCTTATTATATATTATTAATTAATTATTGAAACAAGTAATAAATAAAATATAAATTGTACAACTAGGGACTAAATTCAATCTAAAAAGTCATCATCCAAAAGATACATTATCACTTTTAACTTTTTTTTATTCCCACCTTCAAATACGGCTATATATTTATTGCATATCATGGTCCAAGTTAATGCACAAGAATCCGAATATAATGGAGGTTTATCATTTTCTTATCAACTTCAATTTTGTAAGCTGACCAGATTCCACGCGATCTTATATTTTTTCCTAATCATTTAGCAAGAATATATTCTAAAAATAGATTGATATATTACCGTTTCAAATCCGTATGATCATCTATGTTATTGCATAACATAGAGTGCTAAAATATAAAGCTACAAATTTGTGAGATCATGTCAGCATTTTAGTAAATTAGGTTGTTTAAAATAAAAATAAAAAAAATACTTAAAATTGTACAAGTATATCAGCATTTTCATAATCTTGTCTGTTTACACTATTTCTTTTGGCACCTCTCCGTTTAAACACTTCTAAGAGAATTATAAGTACTAAAGTATATGTCAATAATATATGTAGTTATAACTCAAAAAATAATAATACAAAATTGAAGTATATATAAAATTATTTGTAATTTCATTATAAGTAAATATTACATAATGTTTTTTCATTACAATTTATTCAATGAAAAAAAATATTAAAATAAATTAAAATGGTTTGTCACGGTAATCAAACAAAATTTAGAATAAAAATACTATAGATCAAGTACATGGATAAAATACTCAATTACATAACTTGTGGTTATGATGATTAAAATAATGTTATTTTTAAAATATGTACATCTAATAATAATCATACTTCACTCCTAACAAAGAGACGAATATAAAAAGAATACAGAAAATTTGTAGAAATGTTTTACCGGATATAAAATTTTGTAGTCATTGAATTTGTTGCGGATATCCGAGACGGTGAAATATTGTAAATCTTGGAAGACTGTGTTTTAGAAAAGTTTGTGTCCATTCATTTCCAAATATGGTATACCACAACATAGAAACCAGCGTTAGAGGTAATGTTACTCATGAAAAGTATGGGTCCGTGAGCTAGGTGTTTGTAGCCAAGTGGACCAATCTAGATCATGCAAGGAATATATGAAATTACTGATTATAAATTTTCAGATATCGCTGAAGAAAGTAAAACTGAAAAGAATATGGTTTAGTGATTATATCGTGCTATTACAAAAATATATATTCAAGTGGAGGGTTCAGACCCTTGGAAATTATTTTATCTCTTGTTGAGCATTTCTCGTAAATAGATCACACGACACTGAAAGAGTGTATAAGGATATTGTATTTGGTCAGCCTATAAGAATATCGTATTTGTTCCATATGAGATTGATTTAATCGACTAGGGACATCGTTTGGAAAATAGAGTGATATGTACTTTAAACAGTGTAAATGTTACTTTTTTGTTAGATAGTTGATATGAAACATCTTCCTTATCAGGGGAGGGGGAGGACTGTGAATGAGACTAACAATTCTTGGATATGGCCAAGGTACCTTATACATCATGACCTAATTCGAGTAGGCTAGTTCCTCGCTCTGTCAAAATATTATCTGATATTGTAGTATTGACGTTGAGTCGAGAATCATGTATTATATCATAACCATGACGATTTACAATAGATGTTGGGAAGATTGTTGGGTCATACCGGATTGATTTTGAGTTTCCATTACTCATATATAATTTGTATAAATTTGAAGCTAAGGATCTCAGAATGAGAATTTTTGTCAATCCCTAGCTCGAAGAGGACCAGAGATATTTTTGTTTTTAACCTTTTTAGATTTAATCTAATTACGCCAGATTAAGGTGGTCTTCTCATATGAACCAAATATTTTTTAAACGGTCATCTAATTCTAAAACTTCAGGTCTATTATCTCAAGGTTGCCCTCTTATGAAGACAAAGTGACTTTTGTCCATGCTACCTTCTCTTCTAATATTTTTATCTCATGATTGGATCATAGGAAACTTCTAAGATATTTAGAGAGTTCTTTTAGACCCTTTGTAGAGAGTATAAACATGGATGACCAGTACACTTGGCCAGTAAACAAAACAACCTTAATCATTTGTAATCTACCAACATAAGATAGATGTTTTGAAGTCCATAATCTTATATCGGTTGTGATTTTGTCAAAAGAAACTGTGGCAATCATTGTAGGATTGAGGTTGGCTTTATATAGTAAGTGAAGTATATAAATTATTATCATAAAGTTCATAATAGAACTACTCACTTAATTTTCTGTTTTTTAACTATTTAATTTCATGTTTCTTTTCCAATTAATTATACATTTTCCCTATAATTAATCTCTAATTCATCCACAATTGTTCACAATGAACTCTCCGCCAATAATGATCATTCTTTATTGTGCTCTTAGTGCCAAATACTTAATTGTTAGACTAAAAGATTATCTCTCTAGATATACTTTACCAAAACCAGTATCTCCACATTATTTATAACACGATAAGACCAAATAATAATATATTATTATATTATTATTATTTGTTGATCCAATATTCCAATTGACTATTTTAATTGGGCTTACCATAACAAACATGAATACCCTAAATTACACATGATAAGATATTCTAATTTAGTATTTTCTTACAATCTCCTAGTTGGATCAACCATGTGTAGTGAATTATATCCATCTAAATGTACACTTATACAACGTCTATCAAATTCAAGAAACAGTTAATAACGAACCAAAGAGTTACATCAAGACTCATTTAGTGTAATGTTTCCACAACTAATCATATTTTTAATTCCCACCTTAGTGGACCCTAAATTCTTATGGAATGCAACATGAAAGTAAGACACAACCTTGTAATCAACACGTGTCTACGTTTCAATTAGTCCTACTGAATTAAGATAATTTAAATATTTACCAAATATCATTCAAATGATAAGGACATAAATTGAATCATTGTATTATGAAGCTTAAATATATACATACAATATAAAATAATACAATTTGAACGTAATCAACATAATATACCACTCTGACTAAATCTAGATACCATCAATACTAAGGAAAGTCATACAAACCCTATACTACTGAAAGACGGAAGGTAGAAATCCTTTAGTAAATTGATTTGTTACAATGGTACATGTATTAGTAGGCTTCACTCTTAGACTTGTTGGTACTACTAATCCCGTTGTAGTATGTGACAGTTGAAGCATTACCAGAGTGAGTGAGTTGATGTTAAAACACGCCGCATTCTCTGATGGCATTGTCAAAGTCGCGATAATAGTATGTTTTACACTCTTCCACGATATAGCACCACGTGCCAGAATGAACATATATCTAGTGGTAGACTTTCTGGTTTCCATACACACTCCACAAAGTCTGAATCAAAATATCCCTCGATCTCTAGGTTGTCTGCTATGTTTTATGTCAACCCAATTGTTTTGATATTGTTCAAGTACCATATCATCATCTTCATTTCATTCCAATAAGAGACTATTGGTTTTCTCATGTACCTTCCCATCATTTGAACTATGAATGTTATGTCCGGTATGGTACATACCTGAGAATACAAGAGACTACCAACTTCCGAGGCATATGCTTTGTTTGCATGAAATGAATCTTTGTATCGGTTTTGAGGCACTAACGGAGTGAATTATTATTTTTTGCTACAAGGGTATCCAAAGGTTTTCTCTTATCCAAGCTATACTAATGTAACATGCTTTTAATGTATGCTTCATGTGAGAGACCAATGATGCCGCTAGGGAAATTCCTTAATATATGAATCCTTAACACATATAAGTTTTCCCAGTGTCTTTCATATCAAATTTATTTGGTACCATCTAACAAACCTACACCGTTAGTGGCTAGAATCTGCCATTGATATAGAGGCCTAAATATATTATTTTACTCTCACTGATATTGCGATATATACACCATCAACCAAATTTACCTCAAACCCGAATGCGGTAACAATGTTTACGAATTTGTGGTATCATTGATGAAACATCTAATTGAGTTCATAAATATATTTATCTAGTTTACAAACCATCAACTTTGGATATCTGACAACAAAATGTTCAGTTTGGTTCATAAAAATAGTTTCTTCAATGTATCCATTGAGAAACATGGTCTTAACATCCATGTGGTAAAACAGAAATGGTCATGATTATTCTGATTAAGTTATTTAATGATACTCGAGAAAGGTCTTTGTATAATCAATGACTTAATTATGATTGTACCCTTTCACTACATGACAAGATTTTTACTTTTCCAGTTTCTATGAAGCATCATATTTAGTTTTAAACAATTATTTTCACCCTAGTGTTTTCATGCCTTCCGATAAAATGGTAAGATTACGAACTTAATTATTCTAAATCGATTGCATTCATTGTTTCAGTTTAGAGTTTATAATTGAACTCTTCATGACCCTGAAAGGTGACTGGTTATCTCTCGGAATTTATAAAGTACCTTCATGTTATTGAGACATGCTATATAATCTGAAGACATTGGATTTCTCCTCTCTTGAGTTGACCAATTTTGGTCATTAATTTGTTATATTTTTTGAAGCTATTGAATTTGTTCATTATAAACAACGTCAAAATTCTTTATATAAGATGGAGGCACGACATTAGTGAAAGGAACTATAGCTGAATTCTCTGGAATACTATTGATCACTGATAAGCTAACTATAGTCAACCCATCAAAGTTAGAGACTGTATAAATTAGTTCCAATTCTTCTTTAAAAACTAATTTTATTATCGTAATCATTCCCCTCAAATTATGTATTCTAAAAAAATATAACAGTCCATGTCTCAAAAATAGATCACTTAGTGTGATAAAAAACAAGTAACTCTTGGAGTGGTCATGACCCTATAAAGTCATAACTAACTGCTTCGGAGTCCAGCTTTTTCTCATTAGGCTTGTATGAGTTTGCTTCTATTAAACACCCTCAAACATGAAAATACTTAAAGCTGAGGTATTTTAGTTACTGCTAAAGAAGTTACCCGTTTTAGGGCATATGATGCACACTTAAGAGTTTCTCACTCTAGTGAAAAATGGTAGACTTGTATGAGTTATCATGCTTCTAACCATGTTCATTAATGTCTGTTTTTTTCAATCTAATACATCATTCATAGTAGGTGAAATATGACATGGTATATTGAGGGAAAATCTCACACTTCTTGAGGTAGTGAGCAAATGGCTCATGCCATTTTTCCTTTGATATATCATATCTGCCATAATCTTCACCACCACGGTCAAATTTGACAGTTTTAATATGATTACCTCATTATAATTCAACTTAGGCCTTGAAGGATTTGAACATGTCAATAGCCTATGATTTTTCATGAAGTAAATATATGTATCCATATTGTAAAAAATCCATCTATAAAAAAATGAAGTATCGTTGGCTATTCTATAATGTTGTATCAAATAGGTCGCAAATATCTGTGTGGATTAACCCTAAGATATATTTAGCACGATAGGCTTCAAATCTTCTCTTATTGTTAAGTGGACCTAATAGACCTTCAACAACAAGCATGTTTATCATCTTTTTAGAGATGTGACCTAGACACATGTGTCATAGAGAAGCTAAAAATTTAGAAGTTACTTTTTATGCTACATTCAGCGTAGTATGATAATCATTAAAAACTAATTTATACATATCATCTATACAATTCAAGCACACGATTGAAAACTAAACGTTAATAAAATATCTTGAGTTTTCTTTTACTAAAAGAATATGAGTAACTTCATTTGTTCACCAATGAAAATAAAATAGATTCCTCCTGAATGAGGGAATATATAAAACATCTTTTAAAATAAAACGTGTCTTAAACTTAATAAAAATTAAATTTGCATATGGCTAAAACTGGGGATGCCGCTTTATTAATAGTATACATATGGATCTCCACATTACTGAAACGTCTGCTTTGGTTTGAGCCCTGAAAAGTAACGCATATATAAGTTTTTTCTCACGATCCACCATGTGTCTTTTAATACAAGACTAAATTAACCTCTGAATTTATAGAATAGAGTTTACTTGTTTTGGCCATCGAGACCTTGTACTTAGGAAAATCTATCTTTCAGTGCTCTTACAATGAAAATATGGAAAGTTTTTGCCCTTTCTCTACTTGGAGTCGCATTGCTTTTGATGGATCTATTAGGCTTATCTTGTGCAACTCATATGAATGAGTGTTTTCTCTTGTTTTAAGGATTATTCGTGTCGACGTCGACCATATTGGCATCTAAAGATCCTTACTATAAATTTGTATCCCCTCATTGACCATCTGGTTATAAGGATGGTCATATCCCACTTCTTCTCAAAACAATCGTAGGTCTTTTCGAGAAGCCTGAATTTTGCAGGTAATTACATAAAAATATATGCCACAACAATGATCTCTGCTAGATAAACTTGTAGGGCCTTAAGCTTCCCATGAACGACATCCATTGTATAAATGTATTCTCTAACCTTTCTATGGCCCTTGTACTTCATAGAAGATAATTTCACAATGAAGTTTTTCATTTCAACTTGAGACAGCTTAATAAAATTCCTTACAAGGTGAGCAATCATGTCCCTTTTCAATGATATGCCAAACTTGTGGGAACTTAATAAATCTCGGGGACTATGCTCTGCAAGACATAGTTAATAAGTCGATTAGCATGCTTCCAATATACAAAGTGTGCCTTCTCTTCAGGGGTGCTCCTTTCTGTAAGTGCATGAGGCTCTTCCTCTCTAAGATAATGGCCAATTTTGAACCCAACAAAAATAAAATTTTCCTCTTTCACTATTTAAATTCCCCCATCCCTCCAACCAATTTGGGAACCTTAATTGAGTTTTTGAATTAGTCGTCAATAATTGAGAAACAAAAACAAAACATTGTATTAGTGAAAAATATCGAAATTTTATATTTAACGAATCTAACATATACTGAAAATTATCATATTAGGGGTTGTGATTTGGCCTTCATATGTACCACACTCATCATAATCATTAGCGTAGATGTTGGATGCCAACGATCTACACATTACATCTGGAGCGAGTACTTTAAGGTTAGACATTGTAGGTTGTATGTTATATCTGATCAACCAAGCCTTCTTTGGCTTTTGTACCTGATTGATCATGGTAACTAAACAAATCTTTCAACAATGAAAAGCGAGTAAGGCATGAGTATGTTGCATGTAAACGCAACAACGACATTTATACAACAGGTGCTCACCACCAGGTAATATATGAGGTAGTCTTCCTTAGAGATAGATCTATATACATTACAACTATTACTTAAACTATAAGGCCTCAAACTCCTTTCCTTATATCACTTGCCATATATTGGCCACTCAAGTAAAATTCCAAGTCCGTCAATCATTCCTAGAGAATGAGCATCTGAATGCTCACAGTGTATTGCGTATCACTGCAACTTGACGTCTATCTTAGTAGATAAGACCTAAATTCACCATACCACAATACAGCTTGAGCATCCAAAGTAGTTCAATAATGTGATATATTTTAGTATTTAAAATTTTGAAAGGAGATGAATGGTAATCAAACTCTATATATCTAAAACAAAACAAAAATCCATGGTTATGTAGGTCATCACTTCATACATCCTACAGTCCAAGTGCCAACAACAATGGGTAATTACATCTTATGTTATGACCATATATTCACAATATTAGATGTATTTCAACATAGCATAATGGGGTCACAAATCTGTAAACCCTTAAACACATAACAAAACACCCAAACATGGAAAATACTTTGAATAATCAGTCACAAATCTAAATAACGCATTGGAAACATATTGTCCCATAATACATACATCACTTAGATGTACTAAATATGTAATAAACCTGCAAACATACATATATATTATATCAAAAGTCTCTGAATTGGTTGGTTACACCTTTATATGAGGTATGTACAACAACCTCACTCGAAAGTATCACTAAAACAATTCTAGAAAGTTGTAAGTTTTAAACTTGCAATACAACTTCGAAGCGATCACAACCGGAGTGATCGTGGAGAAATGTAGTTTATCATGACGACTATGATGTTGGTTGTGAAAAAATGCACATGTTCAGAGTTTGTGCGTCGACCAGGCGCATGACCATGGTGAACTTCCCGATTATGGAAAAAGTTAAAACCCTTCAATTTCTAAAATTAGAGTTTTATCCTGAATTATTTTCAAAATAGGTCATGCACATAAACATAACAATTACATATAAATATTTACGTTCCCTCGATCGCACCAATCAAGCCGTAAACGTGCAAATTCTATGTTCACCTAACACATACTCATGAATAGGTCTCCAAACAGAAATCGTAATCATAAAAATATAAAATCTAGAGGGTTTTTCTCCCACCTAAATCAATTAAAAAAATAAATTTGGGAAGACTTAATTTACAGTTTTTATTCCTACACAAAGAGCAATAAGAAGCGTCTATATTACCATTTGTTAGAACATATAGTTTAATCGTGGGTATCAATACCCATCAAGTTGGCGAAGGCAAATCAGGAACACTACAATACAAGAGCCTCGGCAAAAAACTTCCAATATCAGTAGTTATTCTCATCAACCTCAAGGGAGTCCGACCGTAATTATATGGAATGGATACATTGTGAAATTATGAATAATTAGAATAACGTCAATACTCATCTTAATAGAACTGAGACTCAAAATGTGAAATATTGGAATGTCGATAATACTCAACTTGGTGAATTATGCACCATTCAATTGCGTCACAACGGATACATGCGATAAATGTTGGCTACGTTGGATTTGGATTCCATTGCTCATCATATGAATGTTGATCTTATACCTACTTCATATTCTCCACCACTTCCATTTTATGACGGTCAACATCCTTCTCCAGGACCACAGTTACGACGGCTTATTTTTTGTTTATTTGATTGTATTAAAAATTGTTAGTTTTTCTATTTTATTGTATTAAAGATCGTTATTATTCTTTCTAATTAATGTACTCCCTCCGTCTCATAATATTAGTCGTTTAAGGTTTCTTCACCAATATTAAGAAAAGTAATAATTACTTTGAAAGAATAAAAGAAAATAAATTTGATTGGTGGAATTTATAACTTATGCAGAAAGTTAACTATTTTATTGGTTGAAAGTGGAATACATGTAATAATGCTGCATTGGAAAACGAGAACGACATATATTATGAGACAAAAAATCTCTTCTAGAAAGACACATATTATGAGATAGAGGGAGTATTTTTTTGTTTTTATTAATATGAATATTTGAATATATTTCGTTGTTGTTAATGAAATATCTTTTTTAATTTTATGTTATTTACGGTTATATATATAATTCAATAACTTTAAATATATAATTGAAATATATAATAACCTATTTAAAACATCTAAAGTTATAGTTGAAATATCGAAATATCTAAAAAAAATTAACAAATAAAAGATATAGTTTAAAGATCAAATAAAATATTACTTTAAAGATCTAATAAACTATTTAAATACCTAATAGTTGAAAGATTTGAAGATCCGGACAACTTTAAATATATATTTTAAAGATCTAATAAACTATTGGTTGAAATATCTAATAAATTATTGGTTGAAATATCTAATAAATTATTGAGTGAAATATCTAATAAATTATTTAAAATATATAATAGTTAAAAATATAAACATCTAACGATTTCAACAACTTTCAAGATATAGTTGAAAAATCTAATAAACTATTTAAAATATCTAATAATCGAAAGATTTAAAAATTTCAACAAGTTTAAAGATATAGTTTATAAAATCTAATAAGTTATTAGTTTAAAAATCTAATAAACTATTCAAAAAATCTAATAGCCGAAAGATATAAAGATTTGTACAAATTTAAAAATATAGTTTAAATATCTATTAGTTGAAAATTTTAATAAATTATTCAAAATATCTAATAGTCCAAAGATATATAAATCTAAAAATTTCAACCACATTAAAAATATAGTTTATAAACCTAATAAACTATTAGTTAAAAAACTACTAATAAATATAAAATAAATATTTCAAATAATCGGTAAATAAATATATTATAACAAAATAAGCCTTAATATATAAATAAATATACTCTAACAGAAAAACTTATGCTCCAATAGGGTAGTCGAGTTGGTTGAGTATGGTATGTTCGTGATCAAAAGTCATGAGTTCGAATCCCTCTACATACGCTTTCTCGGCTGAGGGTTTACCCTGTGCGCACTCATTGCACTCTGAATAACGGCTGGGGTAACACTGCGGGTTCCCTCGTATAAAATCAAATCAAGTTGCGGACTGTAATGATTTCATTTGTAAAAAGAAACAAAATTACTCAAATATTCATATCTCCGACCCTTTTAGAATCATAACTTTATTAGAAGGATTTGGAAGAAGTTATCTAATATCCCAAAAATAGCAATGAATAACTATACTCATTCTTAAAACAGTCGATTACACTTATACTATCTTCCCTGATGTTAAGTTTTTCAAATCATCGCAAATGGTGGAAAATAAAGAACAAACAAAATAAAATTGAAACAAGAGCGAAAAGCAAAAATACAAACAAAGTAGATGGGAAGCAAGAATAAAAATCATAACAAGTGTGTGAAATACAATAATATATTGTTTACAAGTGACTATATTACTCAAACAAGTAAAAACCCTTTTTTTTAAAAAAAAAATTGTTAATTAAATAAAAATATAGGTAATGATTAGAACCGCTTTAAATGTCGGATGTCATCACTGTTTGTCGTCTATGCCGGCATATACAATAGTTTTATATCCACTATGTATGCCAACCTTTATACACAAATAAATGTGTGACCATCTGTAAGCTGACAAAACTGTGACATATAAATGATATAATACATACCTGTCCCACGCCTCATCCCATCAACATCAACATCACCATCAAACAATTTATCTTTACCCATTCATAATTTCGGTATCAGAATTCCCAATAATAAAATGTGATGCGAATATCAATTATTCTTTACATTAATAAACAAAAGTAAAACCATAAACTATATACTATTTGCAATTTACATAATAATTTTATTATTATCCAACATAAACATAATACAGTGAAAAATAAATACCGTTATCTCAGCTTTAACAAAATTACACCAAAACAAGAAAACAGAAATACGACAGCCCAAAAAAAAAGGAATAAAAGAAAAATAACATAGCAATACTTAAAACAACAGTAAGGAACATGAGGATTGTTCCTATAAAAAACCCTGAAAGAGTTTTTTTTTTCTTTCTTTCTTTCTTTCTTTTTTGTGGTATAGTATCAATTCTACCAGACAGATCTATTCCTCTTATTAGAAGTAATAGAGTGAGAATTGATCTGTGGGACGGTAAAAGTATCTTCTGCCCATCTTTTGTTATTATCTGCCCATCTCTTGTTATTATGATGACCTGATAGATCTTCCATGTGTAGACTATTGTCATTGTTGTTGTATTGAGTTGGGTATAGTAGAGGTGTAGTTTGAGGAACCCAGATTCCATGATTATCTGATGAAACTGAAGGACAACGCATGTTGGTGTTGGTGTTGGTGTTGGTATTGGTATTGAAATTATTTTCCCAAAACTGTGGCGTAACAGCATCACCCTGTTGCTAAGAGTAAGCAGACAAAGAATAAGAAATTATGATGAATATTTTCGGCTTTGAATGCTCGTTACCCCCCAATTCTAAGCATGGGTAGATCCTGAGTTATCAAAATCACAGCTAAATACAAGCGAGTCAACTTAAATTAACGGCACCAGTTCATGGAGACTAGTAGAGTGTTTGACAGGACTAGTGGTGTAATGTTTAAGTTCATAATTCCAATTCACATACTTTGGAGGATAAATATGAAAGAGGAGAAGCTTAGGAAGAGAAAAAAAACATTTTTCGGTTGAAAATAACAAGTTAAGAAATAGAACAAAAATATTCCACTAATCCTACCTACAAAAACAAATCGCTAGAGTCCAGGAGGTGTTTGACTTGATAAAAACTCAGCTCGATTCGATAATATATTAGTTCGACCTTCCAAATAGGTCCGAATAATATGCTTTCGACTCACTAAGTATTCGTGACCAGCTCCAAATCTATATCAAGTTCGAGTTCATGTAGGCTTGACTTGAGTGCAGATAAAATGATATTAAAATACCTTATTCATTTAGTAAAAAAGTATTAAAATTCACAATACATAGTTTCGAAGAGACCCAGTAGGTCCTGCTGGGTTCGAATTCGGTTCCAATTCTAGTTGGAACCGAGCTCGAATACTTCCGAGAAATTATCAAAACATGTTTAACAAACTTAAAATTGAGCTCGAGCTAGTTAAAGGATTATTGAACTATTTTTGTTCAATAATTATTCATCACCGAATCGGATTGAAAAACAGATATATTGTATGAAAAACGAAGATGGAGAACAGAAAAGACAAACCTTGAAGAAGCCAGAAGATAGAGAAGATGAATCAAGAAAATCTTCAACATGCCAGCCAGGAAGAACATCAATCAAGTACTCCGATATGCTACTTGTCGATGAAGAAGAGCCACCAGCACCAACTTTTTCGGTATCTAAAACATCATCACCAATTTTATTGTTATTGTTATGAACCGTTGTAGCTGTCAATGAAGAGGGTGGTTTAACAGACGACACCGATTTCTTGATCAACTCCTGAGTTTTAATCCCGGGGACAAAATCATTGTTGTTGGCTAAAGATTGATTTTTAGGTGGCTCGTAGAGAGAAGACGTGAGAGAAAGTTTGACACCAGTGAGCAAAAACCTATTGTGTTTCTTCGTGTGTTCATTCACTGAGTGGATTGAGCCATCACAGTCTTTGCATAAAATTGCTCTGTCCTGTTGACAAAACAAGAAAGCTCTTTGTTCCTAATAAAACAACAACAACAACAAATCAAACACAAAAATTAGATTCTGAGTCAAACCCATGATATGTCAATAAAATTCAAACAAAACCCAGAAACAAAAACAACAAAAATTGATAATACTAAAAAGTTACTATGTTTGGTATCCAATATGCTTTATTTGGTTGACCTACGAGTTATAGATGTCAGCTGCTTGTAAATCCCATAGTTTTAAAAAGATAAGAACGATTGATAAAGCCTGGATTTGGATCCTAAACTCCAAACCAATTCGAAAACCCAATAACGAAATCAAACTTTTGAATTAAACCCATGAATTGAATACAAAACACAAACAAAACCCAGATCAAGAAACCTTTTACTTTATCAAATGAAAAGTTAAAAAAAACAAACTTTCAGCTAGGAATTTCATCGAATACCTGGCAGATGTCACAAACTGGAGAAGGCTCTGCACTAGAAGGAAACAGAAGTGAAAACCGTTGGTGCTTCGAAACCAACTTGTTCGCGTGGTGGACGCGGTAGTCGCAGCCGCCACACAACGCAGCTTCGTCCGCGGTGCAAAACACCGACGCTTCGTCTTTATCACAAAAATCACACACGATCTTCATGCCTGCTCTGTTTTTTAGAAAGAGGGATAATTATAGATCTTGAAAGAGATCGTTTGATGTAAGAAAAAAAGTAAACAATAAAAAAATATGAAAAGAGGAATTGATCTTCGAGACTATTATTGAAAATGATTCTGAATTTAAGATACTAGGGTTGAAGAAAGCAGAGATGGGTTTAAGATAACTATTTCAGACATAGTAAACTGTGAGTAACAATTAAATATTTCTATATTTAGTAAAGACTTCACTAAAACCGACAGTTCTCCATAACAGCTATACTCTTACACCAAATTTATAAAATTTCTCAACAAAAAAGTTGACCACAATAAATTATATATAAACTAATGTAATTTTAAGTAAATTTGAAACTTTGGAACTTAAATTTGTATGAAATATTTCACAGAAAAGAAAAAAAAAATTGTATTTTGTTAGTATTGTACTGTATAATTTAAAACATGTTGAGACAAAATTTATGGGACAAAATTTATTATAAAAAGTGCAATTTCTAATTTGTCCTCTAGTGATTAGGTTAAGTGGCATGTGTGAGCAAGTTCGTTTGTAGTGCTAATGTAATGACCCCTTCAATTCGTTAAACCTATAATCAGCTAATGCTCCTATTTAAAACGGATAATATTTACTTGTGGATTAATAGTTATATATATTTAAAAATAAACATAATTTTTACATATTATCCAAATTTTAATTTATTGTTTATGGAAGATACAGTTGAGTCTATCGATTATTATTTATTATCAAATAAACTTTTAATATTTTTATTCATTTTTATATAAAGAAATTACGAAAAGATTTTTCTTTTTTAACTTTTTTATATTCCCTTTTTTTATTGGAGATCGAAATCTACTCTCTCTTTTTTTTTTATTAATAAATAATTCTATGAAGAGATTTTTATTTGTAATATTTATATTTTCGGAAGAAATATTTATTGAAAATGTTTATGAAATGTAAATGATTCGAAATAGAGTTCCAAACATCAAATTGTGTCTCACCTAATATCAAGGCATTTTGCCCTGATTTGCACAAGGCTGATCACGGCAAGGACGAGACATAAGGTTGATGTCTCATCCGAGCGACCAACAGACTGTACATCACGTATCTGATGCTGGGTGATATTTTTTCGCGACCAAAAGGAGGGCTAATCGCGGAAAATTCTCTAAAGCAGGACTGGTCACGAAAAATCCCCCTAAAGCGTACAAACGTGTT
Source organism: Limnanthes douglasii subsp. nivea (assembly GCA_036936605.1). Lineage (NCBI taxonomy): Eukaryota > Viridiplantae > Streptophyta > Magnoliopsida > Brassicales > Limnanthaceae > Limnanthes > Limnanthes douglasii. Next base: position 47,621,938 of record JAUPFV010000002.1, read on the forward strand.
TTGGACGAAAAGATATCTCTGAAATAGTTATTCTTCAATACACGTGATCTTATCTAGAGATTTATTAAAGATTATAAATCTTTTGGAAAAAATTCAATCATTTCTATAATTAGGTAAGTCATTTGAGAACCAAAACAACATAAATAAAAAATATCTCAAATCTAAAACGTAAAAACTCTATGTGCATTGTCAATCGATTTAGATATTCGTGTTCTTTGAAATCTAAGTCTAAAGACTTGCAATATCCCGAAAGAACTTCCAAAACAAGATATAAGAAATAGACTAGCTCATAATATATTATTTTGGAAAGCGTATTCATATACGTGTTTTTGGCTACTTTCCTGTAAATCTCCGATCAAATTATCTTGATCAATTACTGTGAGTGTTGTTTTTAATTTCTACTTTCTACTTTAAAAAAGAATTATTGTAATCATGGAATAGAAAAAAGTATTATCATGAACAAAATATTAAGTTCAATAGAAATTATGTTAAGAAGCAAAACGTGTAAAGAGGAATAACAAGGTGACATCCTCGATAATGGCTTTCAGATATGGAGCATGTTAAAGAGAAACATAGGTACACTTAAATCTTATAAGACTAAATGTGTAGTTCATAAGGTTTTAGTAGAAAATCTTATTATCTTTAAACTCTTGAATGTGGAAACATAGTTAAAATACTCGTGTGTGTAGAGGCCGAGGAAAATTCTAAAGAAAGAAATTATAGGAGTATTAACATACGACATTTCAATGTGAGTTAAATTGTGTATCATAAAATTAGCCAAATTGCAAGAAATTGCACTCTTCAAAAGAATAGTAAAATTGTAAAAAATATAAAGAAGAAATTTATGGCAATGATGATAGAAGTCAACACAGTGCAAGCAAAACTTCTGACTTATGCTATGATACATAAATTGTTTGAAATAAGTAGTGATACATGTGAGGTGAAAATGGATAACACTGAAAGATCAAAAGTAGAAGGATATGAAAACGTCAAGTTAATGTTTACAAATGAGAAAATGACAACTTTTACCAATGTTTTGTATATTCCAAAATTAAATAAAAACCCGGTGTCGGGTGACCTTTTGGCCAAAACTAAAGTATGTTAGATAACTAATTCAAAGTGGAATTATATTAGTCTCATACGTACGTTTTAGTGAGAACTTAACAGATCCATACACCAAACCATTAACTCGAGAATTGGTAAACTCTACATCTTGAGGGATGGGACTGAGACTTTTCAAATAATAGTTTTGCAAATAATGACAACCTAATTCGACTATACAGAACCTAAACATCAAATTTGTAATGGGTAAAAATAAGTTATTTTTCAAAGGTTCAACATATAAATAAATTAGAGTTTCATCCATGATGAATGTGAGATATTTTAGTTGTTATCGTGGAGGGATAAGTTCAAATGAACTTTTTATACAATTTGGTCTAAGTGTGATATGTGTTTCTCACGTAGCGACAACATTGTAAGGATTTTACCTATGAAAATATAGAGGCGGCACCGTCTTTTATAAGAGAATGAGTTCCTCTCAAGCTATGATTCTTAAAATGGATAGAGCACACGACCAAAATAAAATATGGACAAATGTTTAATGAAATCAATTGCGTGTGTGAGATCATCGGTTAGGTCACATAGTAGGTTGGTTCCGAGTTACGAATACCAATATTTTTCAGACTTAACTTTGTTGTTTTTACACTAAGGTAATATTCAAATCAAAAGATATTTTATTTTATGCATAAGAGATATCTCAAGAGAGAGATAAAAAAGACGAAATTTAATTAAGTGAAGCATTGTTAGAATTATTAATTAAATATGGATGACCATAAGTAGTATTCTGAATATCAAATAAATGAAAGTAAAAAAAATCTAGGGCTGGCATATGGCCCTTGTGAGGGTGCATCGTACCTGACACAAGGGGATTTTGTCGCGATCAACACAAAGTTGGTCACTACAATGAATAGATAAAAAGGTTGATGTCATGCCCATGTGGCCCCTGGTCATGCTTTGTCGCGACCAAAGCAGGAATGCTCACAAAAAATCCACTGGAAACGTACATACGTGCTTTGGACGAAAATGTTTCTCTGAAAGGGTTTTTCTTAAATAAAAGTGATCTTACCTAATAATTTATGAAATATTATAACTCTTTGTAAATAATTCAAAAACCAAAACACAACCTGAATAAAAAATCTCTCAAATCTAAAAAACTTAAAAACTTTATCTGTGATATTTCAAACACTATCAATCGATTTAGATTTTCTTCTTGTTTGTAATCTAAATCTAAAGGCTTGTTATATCTTGAAAGAACTTCCAAAACAAGCTAAAAATTGATAATATCAAAATAATTCTCTTAAGAAAGTGTATTCATATACGTGTCTTCGACTTATATAGTTGTCGAAGACTTTTCGTTGAATCTCCAATGAGACTATCTTGATCAATTTAATGTAAGTGTTATTTAAAATCTCTATTTTTAGAAACACTTTCATACATTCATTTTCACTCTCCACAACATTATTATCCTCAAGATAATAAGATTATATTTCTCCATGTGAACTTCACAACCAATCTTAATAGGAGAGATAGAGTCTTGCATAGTACAAATTTATTTCTATAATTTGTTGGTTTTGTTAGATGCACCCTCCCTGAGATCATGCACCACCATTTGGACCCAATTTTTTCGTTTGAGTTGGCGAGAAGGTTTGCCTAATTTTTCAAGTAATATATTTTCGTTATTGACCGTACATTTCTCAAATTTATATTTTAAAAAGACAATTTCTGATTATTAACTATACGTTCTTAATCTACAATTTGGTTAAGGTTGGATCTGTGAGAGTCTAGACTCTCGAAAAAATAAATTATTACTTTCAAAAAATATCCTAGCAAAGTTCACAGGTTTAGTTAACTTTTTATATTGTTGTGAATGTTACTTTAAAGACCATCAAGAAATGCATCGACCTCTTAAGAATTTATTTTGAATAGATCCTTCGATGCACATGAGCGCTTCAAAATTTATGTGTTCCAATTTCTAAATGTCGATTGGGATGTTAAAATTAAAATTAAGGGTGAAATAATTTTCAAATGCTTAAACTAGTATTAAATTTGAAAGAAATTAATTCTTTAATTGTCAAAGCGAAATGAGTGTTAAATTTGATTTTTTGGTATCAGAGAAAAATGCGAAACCAGTGTTAAACTTGCACCCCTTTCTTTTGCTTTAGTTTTGGCTTGTTGCATGGCCTTTATTTCTAAAATTTGCTCAACGATCTCTGCAATATTTTTGTAATGGACAAATATTAGGGGCATATGAACTTGTTATCACAACCTTGATGAAGCTGGGAAAACACATTCAGTATAATCTGCAAGGTCAACCTATCTCATCTAAGTATATAATATTTATAAATTGAATAAAATAAAAAGATAATACTAAGAATTACCTTCAGTCCCTAATTCATTTGTCTATTAGCTAAATACAAAGTAGACAAATGAATACGCACCTTTGTTCTATTGGTTGGAACTATAAAATGATTAACCACTTCAAGACTTTGATCCAGGAAATATTTTAAGACTTGAGCATCAGTAAAACCCCCACCCTAATCAACATGAACATTAATAGGTTCATTAAATATCAACTTCTATAATAGAAATGCTTACAGTTGAAGCCACAATTTTTGTGAGTTTTTACAATTTTGTTAGGATCATTATCAACTTCAGAAGCAGAGGTAGGTTTGACAACACGAGTTACAACATCTGAAGCCTTTAATTCTTGGGTAAAACCATCCTTAAACCTCGACTATTCATCATTCTAATTGGACTTACGCATATTTTTGGAGGTATCAACAACCAAAATTGATTTAGCTATAACCACCAGTCTTCAGTTACCTATAGTTGTATAAACAAATGGTGGATTTGGATGCAACTTTCGACATTTTGAAGATATTGTATCCTTTAGGTCATTATGAAATTTTGATGTTTTGGCTCTAGAGGATTTGACAGACCTTATGTTTTCCTTATCTTAAGAATATTTGTCATATAATATTATAATTGATTTCTAGTATACGAGCAGTTTGTATCTTCATCTTAGTGAAGTTTTCCTCAACAAAAAAATCCAATAAAATATTTTTCCCTTTTCTAGTGCAAACAGTGATATTATGCACGACAGATTGGCACCTCAACGATAAATATTCATTTAGTTCTAACATGATTCTCCTCATTCATCCAATGAAATTTTTCCTTTGTGTACTCTTCTCCAACTATGGAAAATATAACCTCTGGTTTTTTGTTGACACTTTTGGGAACGAAGCAATATCAGTATTATTTGCAACAATGTTAGGAGTCAAAGAAATTACATGAGTAGGAGAAATACGTGTATTATTCTTTTCAAGAGAATATTTAGGATTTAGACCATCTTATTTTCTCGGAAATATTTCCACCAACGCGAGGACTTTTAGTGTTGAATATTTCCAACTCTTAACAACAGACTGAAGTTTTTAAGTTTTTATAATAAAAACATTTTTATTTTTCCGTTTCGGCTCGACCTCTACTGCTTGATTTGGTAGTTACACTTTTGTTTTCTTTTTAACCTATCATCTTACACCGACACTTTATCAACATCAACAAGATTGCTGTCACTTTTTTCCCATGGGAGTGTCTCACCATAGTTCTCTTCATATAAGCGCATTTAATTTTACTAATCTAGGTAGCGGTTTTTTATTTGATAGTATCTTTACGAGAGTTCCTTAATCATTATTATATTTCTTATAAAAAAATAATCATTCAATACAAGAAAAACTAGGCTATAAACGATCATTTATAAACTGTTCAGGGATAAACAAAATCTTATAAGAATATTAAAAATTAGTTGCCTCATGCTTAATTTTGATGTATGGATTCTTTGCATGATTCATTTAAAACTTGTAATCAAGAAATTACACTAGCTAGTATATACAAAAAAATAAAAAATAAGGATAATATTCATATATACATAAATATGATTGAATATATTGAGTGACTCATAGTGAGATTACCTTTCGACTTCCTAAGTCCAAGAGAAAATTAGAATATCCTGCTTAACCCCTAAATTCATACATCCTGATACATAAATAAACTTATTCTTACAAATTTTATTCTAATGAGAGAGATTATTCAAGATTTTTGTTGCACCATCCATATCAAAGAAAAATAATGGATTACCTTTTTGACTTGTAATCTCTTTGAACAATAAAAGGTTGTTAAAGCTAAAATGCTTGGAGAAATTCTGATAAAGGATAATGGTGGCCATCATCACTCGCAGACATTTGAAACCAATTTACTTAGATAGATACGTGTTTCCCTAAAGAAGTTCAAAAATTTCTTGCATAAAGGGAATTTAATGCTCATCTCAAGAATATACGTGAATACGACTACTTCGTTCTTATCTGCATGCAAAGGAGTTTCACCTTCTTGTGGAAACCAAATGATGACATTTTCTGAAATCGTCCAACTTTTATTTTTTTGTAATAATCTGAATGGTGGATATACTCATAGTTGATAGGATCAGAAATCTTTGAGGGCAATCTCTTTGGTAGGATCAGAATTCTTTGAAGGTTAATTCTGACCAAAGAAAAATACCTCACTTTAACCATTTGACTTAATTGTTTTGACAATGATGTATTTACCAGTTTATATTGAATTCGTTATTTATTAGCATAATGTTTAATGGGATTTTAAGTCTTTGGGTTTGGCCCAAGATTATGATTCGGTCTATTAGGCTCATTATGCTAAAGCCAGCCTATAAATACTCTTTGAGATTGCATTTAATAGGCATGGAACTTTCTCTCTCTGAATATTAAATATAACAACTCAATTATCTCCCTACTTTTTATCTTATATTTATTACACCTTCATCATATTACTAAAATACCTTCCGAACCAAATTGTTCACCATAAAATTAGCGTATTCGAATGGTTTGTATATTAAATTTGCGTGCCTTCGAATGAATTACTTTCAAATGGCTCATATCTTAAATTTGTGTGCCTTCGAATGGATTACCTTTGAATGACTTATATCTTAAATTTGTGTGCCTTTGAATGGATTACCTTCTAATGGCTTGTATATTAAATTTGTGTTCCTTCGAATGGATTACCTTAGGATTTTATATTAAATTTGTGTACCTTTGAATGGATTACCTTCAAATGGCTTGTATATTAAATTTGTATGCCTTCAAATAGATTACCTTCGAGTGACTCTTGTGGATTATCTTCAAATAAATTGGATTGAGGTATGAATATAAGAAGTTGTAAGAAAATGAGATAGAAGCGTTGAATTAATGAACGAGTAGAAAATACCTCGGATGATCCACGAACTTAATGAAATCTTAGTTACAAAAATGCATTGGCCATGCCAATGACTTGCACAAAAATATCCAAACAATATAACATAAGGCCTTGTATAGGATAATGACTTGCACAATACAACAATGTATAAATCTATTGGCCTTTGGGCTCGTTCCCATCAACATTTTCTTCTTCATCTTACAAACTCACAGTTTCAGAGTCCCATGCATCACTATCATCGACGCTATCGTTGGGCGAGTCCTCAGATTTATCTAACAGATCGGCTATGATTATATCGTCTAGCCATATTATTTATAGAACTATCTCCCATAAAGACCTGATGACTAATATAGGGAATTTGTTGTGAAATTTCAAAACCATGTCGAATTTGATTGAGGTGTCATCTACCATTTGTGTGAACTTCTCTTTGTTCAAAGCCATCTCATCTTTCTACTATTTAATAATGGCCTCTTGATCATTGTTTTATTCAATAAGCGTTTGATAGTACTCTTGTTCGCAGTTTTCTAGATAATTGTAGTTCTTCGTAAGTAGTCTTTGACTCAGCTAGTATATCTTTGATTTAATCGACCTATTTTGATATACGGTCAGCCCTAACATTTTTCTATTCAAGAGAAGCCTTCTGATTCTTGTTCTCCTCTTGAAAAGAAGCAATGGTTTCTCTATGGGACCTCACTGCTTTTTTCTATCTTGACAATTGGCCTCACATAACTCAGCAACAAATATCCCAATGTATCATTCTCCTTTGAAAATTCGAAGAGCACACCATCAAATACCATATTTGTAGTATTACTTGTAGATTTGGGAAATTCTTTCTCGCACGTTTCGAAGTCAAAACCCCCAAAAATCCTCATCGGGTTGTCATCTCCATATATCCGCCTCTCAAGTGTGGGGAGCAATAAAGAAGGAGGTCAGATACTAAAATTAGTAAAGAGCCAACAGTAGAGACTGTAGGAGGAATAATGTTCGAACATAGCACAATCTCTGAACGAGTTGAGATTTTCTTTCTCATCTTATCTCTTTTGTCAGTGTCTTGTTTAATTTTGTTTTGTCTTTTTCTAGACACATAGAGCTTTGTGGGTGCATCACCCTCTTCAATAGTGGCAACAACAGCATGTAACAATGATTCAATAATTCCATCTGGCTGTTCTTTGGTCCCAGCTTCAACAACACTTTTTAATGTGCTTTCTTTGTTTTTCTTATCCTTCTTATTCTGTTGGTTGTGAGAACTGTTTCTTGTGCGAAGATATACCTTGAAATCGACAGCTTCAACTTTCATAAAAATAACAGATGTTCAGGGAAAAATAGTGAATTGCTCCTATGTCAACTCACATTCGAGGTTAGTCCCAAATAATGACTCTGAACTAAGTTAGTAAGAGTGAAGCATTGATAGAAGTCATTAAATGATTGCTCCTTGGCCTAATGGTTTAGCTTCTTAAAAATGACATTCACATCTTACCGATGATGCATATAAGGCTTCAAAATTGTTGTTGAAATATATGAGTTAGAGAAAAATTATAAAATATATACATAGGAAAGAATATGAGTTCGAATAAGGATACTTGTATTCTTCTAGAACCTGGTAAGACGGCTCGGATTACCTTGTGAGGTGATTTTCTTACCATTCTCCCACCAGCCCCTGATGAAGAGAAATTACATCTTCCATAGTTTATCATCCTCCATCAGATAATGTACCACATTGTATTCATTTCCCATGTTGAAGTAGTAAAAGGGAATTTGGGAATTGCGAGACAACCCCGTGATAGCAGCGAATTGCTCCATTGCCATCAGAATTTTTGATAGTCTAGATGTTATGATACGTGACATCAAGGTAAACCAAGCATTTGAACTACCATGACTTGGACACAATCCTACTTAGCTAATGTAGTTCACGATCTCGGGGTCCAAGGAAACTGAAGACCTCAATTGAGCATATCTAGATAAATAACTAGCTCCCTAGGACCACAACTCATCGGGGTCTCTCCGGGTGCAGGTAGTCTAACCTTAGCTTATTCAGGGAACCTCCACTTTGAACGAATAACTTCTAATTTATTCTCATGAAAATAGATATAAGAAATTTTGTCTAAATCCAGAAGTTGTTTGACATCGACCTTTGTAAATTTGGGACCTACTCGTTCGACCAAGGACGAAGGAAGCACTTCGGATTCTGTTTCGAGGGCCTTACCTTTGCCCTTTCCACATTTACTAACTTTATTCTTTGAAGCTTTCTTTTTAGTAGGTTTCAAAGTCCCAGACCAGATGTAACTAGGGAGAATCCTCACTGATATCCTCCATATCTTCCTCCGTGACCTTTGGACTATATCTTGAAGATTCAATATGCTGAGGAATTGTGTTCTCCTCTTCATTTGGTTGTTGGGGGAGAGCTTGGTTAGATTCAGAGGGCTCAACTGGTTGGGGTGTGATGTTTCCTACCCGGTTCGGATTTTATCGGGAGAGGATGTTGGAAGGAAATTTTTGATGCACTGACCCTATCTCGTCGGATGGATTAACTTTGATATTGGATTGTCTGGTCACTTTATGAGGAGTGTTTTCTTCAGAATCAGAATCCATAGCTTTGAAAGTCGAAAGAATATGACAACTAGTGGCTCATTGAGATTGAAATGGCCTCGATGAAGGTTCGGAAGGGATATTACGTATATTGTATGGATAGGCTCCTCCGTAATCAATTGATTGAGTTATTGTAACTGTACCTATGGAAATAGGTAACCGAGCAGCACCCTTAGCTTTTTTCTTTTCTTCGTCTAGTTGAGACAGATTTAACCAACCGTCCTCAGTTAATGCTTTTATGGTGGTGAACATGCAAACACCAGAATATCACCAGAGATATGATTTGCGGTGGTTGTGATGGTGGAAGAGGAGAAGACTTGACCGACGACTAACTTGTTAGTTAAAATAAAGAATAGTTTCTCTATCTAGAAAATTAAGTTTCTTTCTCTAAAAATCTCTAAAATGTAAAAATGAGAGGAGAACTTATAAAATAAACTATATATGGTGTTTGAGTTCCTTTATAGGGAAGTGTAAACACTACTAAAACCTATAATCCTTAAAGAAGAAATAATATTTCCAAATTTTGGTGTGCCTCACCTATGGTAAAGCAAGTTTGTGTCTCTAATCAAACAATAACACGTGTCATGAAGTATAATTGGTTAAAAACCACAACTTTTGGGCATTAGCCATCCTCGTATGATGTCTTCGGATATGGTTCGAATGTGTTCCTCACTAGGGTTAAAAAATACTGAGGAATCATTTTTGGAGAGATAAAGCAAGTTCTATTTGGATATGTTTCAGTTAGTTCATCCCAAAATATCTTTGAGAGGGCTATATGATAGGATCGGGAATCTTTAAGGGAGATCTCTTTGTTAGGGTCAACAATCTTCGAGGATCAGTTCTGACCAAATTCAAATACCTCACTTTAACCATTTGACTTAATTTTTTGACAGTGATGTATTTACCAGTTTATATTATATCTGTTATTTATTAGCATAATGTTTAATTTGCTTTACAGTCTTTGGGTTTGGCCCAAGATTTTGATTCGGCCTATTAGGCTCATTATGCATATTAGGACTATTAGGTCCATTAGGCCCATTAAGTTAAAGTCATCTTATAAATACTCTTTGAGATTATATTTAATATAGATGCAACTTTCTCTTTCTGAATATTAAATATAGCAACTCAATTATCTATATACTTTTCATCTTACATTCATTACACATTCACCATATTACTAAAATACCCTCTAAACTAAATTGATCACCACCAATAGTTATAATCTATGATATTTCTTATCTCAACCTCATCAAGTAAACTATTTATGTATGTTACTTTCGGTTGTCTAGCAATTTTGTTTGAAATCAATGCTAATAGATAGTTATTTGGGCGATTGTCAACCTGAAGAGCAACACAGACAAGTAATACAGTGAGAATATCTACTTCTATCGGTTTAGCCAAACGTTGCTTCAAGCGACGAACAAGCAACTTGAACACGTTTCACATTCACCTGAATCGCTTTAAAATTTATTGCATTTAGCCATGTAACTTTTTGATAATTTGGAATCAACTAAGCAATTTTCAATACAAATTTGAATGGACATCTTCTTTCAAAATGATTAAAATATAAAATAATTTTAGATTCCATACGTTCTCAACTATGAAAATCTTAAGAATTACGATTTCTTCTTTGGTTCTTCCACCAATAATAATTATTCTTTCATACTTTAAAAGGATTGAAGAGGCTAGTGTCTTACATCGAGAAACAATTTGATGCGACGTGAAGCAATCTGAAGCAATTTGGAATTCTCTTTGATTTGACAAAATATTCAAATAACTATAGTAACTTGTTACATGTTAAATGTACTATTTTATTTTCGAAAAATATAGTGTTTTTCCTATAGGGAGTTGTTGGTCGACAAATAATGTTCAATGAGAGAGAAATAGGGTTAACACGAGTTAATCTGAAGACATCTTTGAGGTTTGTTCTACTAGAGGAAACTTAGCTCATCAACAGGTAACACTAACATATTTTAAGACTCTTAAGATTCTGAATCAAAGGGGATGTAATATAGTTTGCTAAACTTTGGTTAAGGATATTTGACTACATCAATCAGTCATAGAATCAAGCTTCAACAAAGCTCATAAACAAAAACAACAATTTTGACATAAGAGTATTACAATCTGTTAGTTTTTGCTCAATTCTCTCGCAAGGACAGTGAAGGCTTCTTATAAAGGTAAAAATATTATGGTTCATTAGATTTCGTTTGTTCATCAAAACCTTAAGACCTATTCGGCTGGTCTAATAAGAATCCAAAACTTATTTGGACGAATATATTAAAAGATCAAGAATAAATAAAAAAATATTATTATTATGAAATGTTAATTATAAACATAATTATTTAAAAAGTCTATTTAAATTTAAATTAAATCTATTTTGTTATAAATGACATACTAAATTATCAGAAATATTTTGTATCACTATTGGTGAAACCTAACAGTAAATAATCGATTAATTTTTTAAAATTAAAAATGACTTGTATTGAATTAAAAAGTGTTACATGTTACAGAAGAGCCCATATACTATTGGGATTTTATTTTGAAATTTGGTCCAAGACTTAAAATGAGAAAAAAGAGGATAATTTTAATTTTGTGTGACGTCAAATTTATTTTTTTTCAGCGTCCACCTTAATCTACTATTTCTTTTCGCAGAGCTTAAAGAAATATCCTCGTGATGAGTCTTTATAGTATTTAGGCAAGCCATCCTCATCTTATTTTGAAACATGCAGTATTATATATCCATGGAGTCTTTTCGAGTTGATGAACAATGAGCATAAAGTTTTTGTCTTTCTTGCTTCTTGCTTCTGACAACGAGATGAATCAGCAAGAGGTAGAGTTTTCATTGTCTTCCAGGATCCATATTTTGATATTCGAGTTTTCAGCAAGCTTTAAAGTATATTGATGTGATTATTACTAATATATTCTTTGTTTTCCTTTTTAATCTTGAGCAACATGATATTCAGGATATCCTGGATGGAGCTGGACTGCTACAGTTCTAGAGAGTAGAGGACTATGGTGTAAATCTGCAAAAAACAATTGTCAAGTATTACTACCTGTAGATAAGATGATTATAGAGAAAAAGTTTAGTGTATTAGGTATTCTTTAAAGTAATTAGCAATACAAAAGATAATACCGGGAAGGATATATCCTGCTAGTATTAGGAAAGATCTCTAATGAAGCCAACTTATAAGCTATCTAGGAGGGCAATAGCTTTAAGTTGATTATGAATTTGGTTAGCATTTAAATCTTGCTTGATTTTTCATTTGCGTGTCTATTTTGCTAGCCAACCTACATTAGTGTGATGTTCCCGATAAATATGGGTTATAGTCATGCTTGAAGATGGTAATTTCTTGCAGCAGTCTAATAAAAATATTAAAAACCATAAAGCTTTGTGACTTAGTAGCATTGCTAAAAGGATATTAGAGTCATTATCTATGTCAAGTTTAGAAATTTTCATTTTACAGGAGAGAGTGAGTCCGTTGAGGAGATCCCTACAATAAACTATGATAGGGGTCTGTTTACCATAGATCATACCAATCGCTGTAATGATCTCTCCTTTGAAGTTCCTAATAATAACACCTCCACTTGCTTATCCAGTTTGTGAGCAAGAGCCATATGTGTTAAGCTTGAGTCTTGTGGCGATATGAGGTTTTTAATTGATATCAATTATCTTTCTACACTAATTAAAATGATTAAAACAACCAAGTTCATAGGCAATATCTATGTCATTGGTCCAACAATGTCTTTTGAGAAGATTAGCAGGGTCTAGATTCACGATCATGTTCTTGATATAGTGAATGATGGTATTAGCAGACATACTTTTATACTGATACTTGACTCTGTTTCTGGATAACCAAAGGACCCATCATATGATATGAGAGAGAATCGTTCGAATATAAAATTATTTAGGGGTAGACTAGTACAAACTCCTTATGATGTGACTCAGAGTCATGTGTTTTTTATTCTTAAGTTAAAGATGCAGCCAAAATATTTCTAGACTTCCCATGAAGTGCTCCATTATACAAAGAAGTGATGTAGAGACTGAGTGTTTTTACAATATTGACATTATAATTTATAGACATATTTCTGTGTTGCAGAACTGAGTCAACAAATATCTAGTTGTTTATCAGCCTCCAAAGAAAGAAAGAGCACTTCTGTGGAGTGTTGTTGTTCTCGATTCTTTTAAATATTATAGGTTTAGTGCCTTTAATCCGAATCTTGTTCTATGTTTTTTTAGTATTGTAGCCCCCATGTTTAGATAGAGTCCACTGAATTGTGTCTTCTTCAACTTCATTGATGTAAAGATGTTTGATTCTTTTTATGTCGGATGATAGAACAACATGTAGGAGTCTGTATTATTCTAATTATCTTGATACCAATAATATTTTACCTTTTCCTACACAACCTGAGGATCTTTCTCATCATCACCAAGGGAGATATTAAGGTTATTCTTGCATCATTTATCTAACAATAATTCAAGGTATTCTTTACCAAGGTTCCAGTATATAAATTCTTCTCCTATAAGTCTCACCTCTATTAGCCTTATCCAGATTTGGGATATTTTAATTATTAGTTGAACTTGCATAGGTTGATATTTAGAGCAGTAAGTAGTATGCATATACTTGGACCAAAGATTCTTATTTTCTCTGAATTTGAACCAAAGCTTACACGAAAAGTTTTGTAAGACGTCTTCAAGACTTATGATGTTAAGACCCCCTTCTTCATGGGGTTTACAAAGATTCCTCCAATTGGTCAAAGATATAGGTTTATGGTTATCATTAGTGCCCCAAAGAAATTTGATACATATCATTTCTATTCTACTGAGAACATATTTGGGAGGGTAATACTTTAAAGGTGATAAGCCGGAATAACTAGAAGAACATATTGTATAAGGATTAGTTTGCCTCCAAAAGAGAGGAGTTTGTTGTCCCATTATTGAGTCTTCATCTTGATTTTAGTAAAAAAAATCTTCAAAGTAGGTAGCTTTGTTTCTATGATGAACAATAATTCCTAGGTATTTCATAGGGTAAGCAACCAAGCTTGAAACCAGTTAGAAGCTCTATAAAGTTTATCTTTTCAAGGGGTATTATTTTTTAAATAATTTTGATATTACCATTATTGATTGCCTAAACATTGTTTTTTGATATTGTTGCAGGAATTTGTAGATAATGTTGATGCTATAAGAAGATCCATTAGAAAAGACGACTAAGTCATCAACGAATGCTAAGCAAGGTACCATACTTGAGCTAGTAGCTTGTATTTCATTTCTCTATTATCTTGGATTAGATTTTTAAGCCCTCTAATGAGGAATTTCTCAGTTAGAATAAAGGGACTGGGGAAATGGCGTCCTCTTGTCTAACTTCATTAGTTGATTTAAAATAGCCTATAATTTCACCACTGACGATGACTGAAAACCATACAACATTAATAGAACACCTAATTCTGTTAATAAAACTTTTATCAAAGAAAAAAACATCCAAGATCTTTAATATGAATGAGAATAAGGACCGTCGAAGGCTTTTTCTATGTCGCTTTTAATTATCACCTTGCCCACTCTTTCCTGTTTAGATCATTAACAATCTCTTGGGTCAATAATATGTTATCATTGATATTTCTCCCTTTTAAAAATCCATTTTGTTCCTCAGAAATAAGCTTAGGTAGCAGTACTGAGAGTTTGTCATTACGAATTCTTGATAGGATCCTGTTAAAGACAATGCATAAGTTGGTAATCGTGTAGTCATTTCATGTTTTTGGTGAATCCCTCTTAGGAATGAGGCAAATTGATGTTGCAGAGATGCCTTGTGGAATATGACCATTGAAGATGGCTCTAAATGCAACACAGAAGTCCTTGGCTATTATAGCCTAGCAGTGGTGGAAAAAGGTGGTGTTGAAACCATCCACCCCTGCTACACTAGAGGAGTTCAATGCTTTGAAAGAGGTGTAAATTTCTTCATTAGAAGGATAAATCATGAGGTTTATATTATCTTCATTTATAGTGATCTAAAGGATAATATTTTGGAGGTTAGTTATCTCTTTAGGAATATGGTTCTCAGTTGGAAGGGTGTTGAAGTGGTTCACATCTCAAGAACCAATCTATTGTTGATCTTCAATCCAATTGTTTCCATCCAAGATTTTGAGGATTTTTCTCTTTATTCTTTTGTTCCTTATATAACTATGTAATACATCAGTGTTTTTTGTCACAACTTTGATCAAATTAGCATTGCATTTTTGTTCCAAAAAGACTATTATATGGCAAGAGCTGGAGGTGAGTGGCTTGGGCTTTTGTCTACTTGATTTTATCTCGGTTTCTTCAAAAAAAATCAAAGAACTTTACTTCTTCTTCAAATTAAAAAACGACATTAAAAATATTTCCAAATATGTATTTATTCCAAGTATTGAGTTTTTTCTTGAGTTTTTTTAATTTCTGCCAAAAGACCTAAAGAGGGAGACGTGACATATCTTCATTCCAGCTTTGCTCAACTATACTTAAGAATTATTGGTAAAGAAACCACATGTTTAGGATTAATCACTTAATCTTGTTTGAGGAGTCTGTGATAGTGATGCATAGAAGGGTGTGGTCAGATCCTGTTATAGTCAGGTGTTTAAATATGGTATTTTCAAAGTAGTTTGACCAAATGTTATTATATAACACGAGGTCCAAGTGTTTTCATTTATTAAAGTTGGACCAATTATATTTGGAACCAGAAAATCCAGCATCAGGTATGTTGCAATAATTAATATTGTTATTGAAATCATCCACGTTGCTCAGACAGAGAGAAAAGCAAGATAACTTCTTAGTATAGTTAGTGATGTAATTGAAATCTCACATCACTATTCATTCAATTGTAAAGTCATGAACACTTCTTTAATTTTTTCATAGAACAATTTGTTGATCTCTAATGTATTTTGCATAAAGAATTGAAACCCAAAAATTCTTATCTAGGGTAGTGTGGTTGACTTTTATATGGAGAAGCTGATTAAGGTTGGCTAGAGTTTGAATTACAAAATCCTCATTCCAGAAGAGAAAAATATTGTTAGAGGTATTAACAATACCATTGTGATAACCAAGCAGTTTTGCAGTCTTAGGTAAATGAACATCAACAATCATGGGTTCATGGATATCAAGAAAATCAATATTTTCTTATCTGATAGTAGATTTGAGTATGCGCCTAGTATCTTTGTTGCCAATGCCTCAAATTTTAGCATAATATTTTAATTGTCAATTAGAGGAGCCAACATGAGGCCTGGCAAACCCTTTGAAATGAATTGTGTTGGTGGTGTTTAGGCTTCTTGGTGGTTTCAACTTTACTTTTTATTTATTTTCCTACTCATAAATTTCTTGAATTCCATGATTTATTGGATTATATCAATAAAGGTTAAGGGAAGGCTACTAGGGTTTTGAAGTTTTGGAGAGAGAGGATCATATTCTGGTGAGTCCATGTCTTTGTTTTCTGTAAGCATGATACTTGATTTGACGGAATGCAGTGCTTTAATTATCTCAACATCTTAGATCTCAAGTTTATGATTATTTTTTACAGTGAGGTCGATGTGATTCAAAGCTAGTGGTTCACTAGTTTTGGTTGGTAATTGAGGGATTGGTGATGTTTGTTGAGAATTCACGCTATTGAGAGTGCAGTGTTTACGTGGGACATGGGCTAGGTTGATACCTTCATTACTTTGCGTTGTTTTTCCCTTGTTGTTATTGTCTGTATTGATATTATATGTCTTCTTGACTATTATTAATTTTATCTTTGGCATAAATTTTTTGGTTGGCTTAGGTTGTTTAGTATAAGGTATGATTTCGAGTCTCTGGATGTTTACTTCTAGAGATGTATTGACCTTCATAGATTTCCTACATTCTTTTTTATTATATCCTATATGGTAGCATTTTGAGAAATAACAAGACATATCTCCATAAATAACCTTTTGCCAAAAGCCTTCAGTGTTGGATAAGTCGAGCTCGATCTAGACCTTTTAGTAGTTATACATAGCCATATTATTGAAAGGAGCCCAAACAACTAGTGGGTTACCTAGAGCCTTGGAAATTACCCTAGTGGTTTCTTCATTATACATGTAGGCTGAGATGTTTGGTAATGAGATCCAAAGAGGGGATATCAGGGATTCTATTTTAGGATGAAAATTAGGATTCTATTTTAATGAAGGCATGGTGTGTTGGCCAACTGTCCAAATGTTATGTCTCAACAGTTTCCTTATGTCTTTTTGTAGATCAAGTTCATTCATAAGGTGGTGTGGATCCCATAATACAAGACTGAATTATCCATTGAAGCCAAAAGTTCCAAAAGCATTCTGGATTCCTGTCATTGGTGGTCTACCGGTTCAAAACTTACCATCAGAGTATGTTTAGCCTTAGATTCCGAAATAATTTTTTCATTCTCCAAGAACATAACAGATTTGTGATCTCCCTTATTCTCGATCTTGACTTTATCGTAAATGATATCGTTGGAAAGGTCCTAGTAACATTATAGTAGGATTCTGAAGTCAGAGTGTTCATTAATGGTTGTTGAGTTGGGTTTTGTTCGTAAATAGAGTTGTTTCTCAAAGTTGAGAATTTGGTAGATTTAGAGGTAAGGTTTCCTAGTTCTTGAGGCTGTAAGTCATTAGCTTTCATCAATGGTGTGAATTACTTGTTTGAATCATGTTGTTTGTTTATGTTGTGAAAAGGAAGGCTGGTCGGTTGATTTCTTATAGTTTGATATGAAGATGATCGAATTTTGTTGTTGAAGGTGGCAGGGATTGCTATTGAGTACAAAAATGGCTTGAAGGACAAGTTGTCTTCGATGAAAAAATAATTCACTGAAGGTCGGACCTTATATCATGTTGATGTAGGAATATCAACCATATATCAAAGTAAAGATCCACTTTTCAAAAAAAATAAAATTGGAGTAGAAGTTTTTTCATACCTTTATATATAAAAAATCAATATTACTATATTTTATTTTATACTATATTTTTAAAATCATATAAAATCTTAAGCCTTTACTCATTCCGATCTATTCTAATAAATTTACGTTCAGCAATAACAATGTAAATTAACTTAAAAATATTAATATTTCCTTTTAGTTAAATAGTAATATTAGTATGGTTTTTTCGTCTGAATAACCGTTTGTATATTTTCTTGGCCGAATCTTATTTTTCTTTACCAAATTATACTGGCACATTCTTTAATTGGCCAAAAAATTATAGTACTAAAATACTAAGAGAGGACCGATGATTCTCCACAAAATTCTGATTAAAGGAGGTATTACCATCGATAATTAATTTTGATTTGATTGATGGGTGAAGTTATTTCCTCCATAAAATTTATTATTTCCTCCATCATTCATAAAAAAAACCCCATTTTGTTATTTTCTCCATAAAGGAAAATCCTAATTTATCCTTGTTTTATTTTATACCAAAAACCCAAATTTCTACAGTAACTATCCACCTTCACCTCTTCTCTTCTAACCCTAAAAAACCCTAGCCACCAATTTTGAAGTAGTTTCCAGAGTTCCAAAGATATAAAACTATCGTTAATCTTATTTTTATTTTAAATATATGGGTTGACATATCGAATAAAATCTCTTTTTAAATCTATGATTTTTTTTCATAATGAGTTATAGGAACTCTATATGCAGAAAAAAACTTGTTTGTCATTTAATCGAGTTCATGTATATCGAGTTACTAGTTTAATCGTTTTTTAATATCAATTTATGGTTTAATTGTTTCTTTCCTTTATATTGAGTTCAAAATATAGAACTTTTATGGTTTGATTAGTGTGTGTTGATTGAGTTCTTTTTTAAAATATTATATGTGATTCTG
The DNA here is from genome assembly GCA_036936605.1 of Limnanthes douglasii subsp. nivea. Classification (NCBI taxonomy): domain Eukaryota; kingdom Viridiplantae; phylum Streptophyta; class Magnoliopsida; order Brassicales; family Limnanthaceae; genus Limnanthes; species Limnanthes douglasii. The sequence goes on from JAUPFV010000002.1 coordinate 47,640,658, forward strand.
AGTTCCTAACACATAATCACATGCTTTTAAAAAAAATATGTTATTCGGAGTGGTTGTCATGGAATTACATGTTTTTTTTAAACATGTAATTTTATGACTAATTTTAAAAATAATTGAGTTTTTATGTTCTTATGGTTTAATTTTAGAAGTTAAATCATATATGTTAGGTGTAATTTATCTCAACGATTTGTTTGTTGTAATAATGGTTTAATAGTGAATAGTGGCATCAAATTATAAATTAGAAAGTAAATGAAGGACAAGAAGGTAAAAACAAATGTTCAGTGTTTTATTAAAAATTTAAAATGGAGGAAATAATAAATCTTATGGAGGAAATAGCTTCACCCTTGATTGATATCTTATGCCGAATTAATTTTGACACGGTGGTTCGTACTTTTTGTTTATATATATTTTGTTTGGGCCAATATTGATTCAAAATATGACGGAAGAGTTCTGAAGATTTTGGTAGAAATAGTCGTGCAATTTGATGTCTAATTTTTATGTTATTATGTAGACAAATATTTTCAGTTTTACATTATTTCATTTATAATTTATAAAAAAGAAAAAAAAATGATATATGGCTAGGTTGTGGATATGATAAATAACGACATACAATATAAATAAAAATAAAAATTAGCAATATATTTTTATATTTTGTTATTTTTGTTAGAAATTAGACAAAAAAGCATTTAGCACATGTTGTTTTAATAAATTAAAATATATATATATAACAAATATCAATACGAGTGTAAAAATTACAAAATATAAATATAAATATTTTAAACAGTGGACAACAAAATAATATATATATATATATATATATATATATATATATATATATATATATATATATATATATATATATATATATATATATATAATGCATTTCAATTTTAAAACTAATTTTGATTCGAAAGTGATTTTTTAATGGATATAAATCATGTAAATTACTAAGATATGTTCATTATTTTTTATTATAAAAAAAATATTATTTTTAAAAATGAAAATATATAAAAATTGAAAATAATCTAAAAATTGAACATTATGATATTTCAAAATGATATTATATTTAGATTTTTTTCATCGATTTTAAATCAGTTTAATATATATATATGTAAAGGTTTTGTGAAACATGACTGACGGAATTAAGGTTAAAATTTACTTGAAAAACTTTCAAATATAAAATATAATGAGTAAGAAAAAATTCGATAACATATAAAAAAATGATTTTTCTGCATACAAAGCTTAAGGTATTTAAAGTTAAACTTGCAGAAAAAGATAAATATAGTCAAATATTTACACCAACAAATGATACATTAACATGTGTATCTCGAATTTTGTGCACGAAGAAGATAAATATAGTCAAATATTTACACCAATATGATAAACACATGAAAAAGGTAGAAGAGACAAGTGCTAGAGGAACGCAAGTTTTAATGCATAACAAATTTCAAACTCATTCTCTAATGGTTCACACCATTTGAAGGGAAAAAGAAACTTTAAAAGAGTGTCTTGTTACAATTCCAAGCTCCCTAGACATTTTGAGAGGACTATGATGAATGAAATACTTGGATAGTCAAACATGATAAGAACATATTCACGATATGTTTGGAAGTTAATTTAGTTACATTGCCGATAGATACTTAATGAGTTGATATTGATGCAACAACTCACACTTGTATATCTTTATATGGCTTCAAAGTAAAAAACCTAAGTTATTGTGAAATATCCATTTATGCGATGGAGGAGAATGTTTGTCCAATTGAAGTTTTTTTTGTAGTTTTAGTAACAAAGGCATAATATATGAATGATGATAAGATAATATGGCCATTTATTTAATTATATAATATAAAGTTATTCACAATGTATTCATAAGAGCATATTAGATTTTAGTCTATGTAACCACTTATGATTATATATATATATGGGTTTATGCACCCTAAAAAGAGGACTAATCTTATTTGACGGGAAATAATATTTTCTATCTAATATTCACTCTCTAAAAAACTATATATTTTTTCAATAAACCTTTTGGCATTTAGATGATTAGGTTTTATGCCTCATTGTTTAGATTTGTTTTAACTACTAGATTCATTTTGTTATTAAAAGTGGATTTATTTGTACATTCTTATAAATATAATTCAATATCAATTTCATTATTGGGAAAAGTTTAACATGTTTGTTTGTTTGGAATTTTTTTTTTAATTTTCCAATGATAGTTTATCTGTTGGCACGAGAATATTATAATAAAATAGTAATTTGTTTAAATTAAATGATGTAAATTATAATATAGTTATGGAAATAAATATATCCAAAGTAAAAATCAACATATTAAAATTTCATATATGTTTAACATCAACATTAATGACATATATTTAAAAACAAATTGACAAGCTTGTTACTAAATATATTTTAGATCCATATTATCACTTTGACATTTAGACTTATGAAGGACGTATACGCTTGATATCTATCGAGAAAAAGAATATTAGATTTTTATGACATATGTGACCTATTTCTTTTGGTATAATGGAATAACAAAAATATATATTTGTTAAGGATGAGATGAATAGTCGTGAGGCTCCAGATCATGAATGTTTTGGGTCCATATGATGCAATGAGATATTAGTTTTGATAATTAAACTAAATGGTTGGTCATATAAGAGTTTATAATGTACCTTATATTCACAGTATACCTTTGTGTTCTAGTGTACCTTCTTCTGTCAAGATGGTGATATCAATAATTATTAATAGTCGGATTGTTAGGCCCACTAACTCCATTATCTAGAAATTATATATTGCCTATTTGTTCCCCTATAAATAGACTCTAAAGGTTATAAAAAAAGAACATTAAAATCTGTAACCTTATTGTATCATAATGAAACACTTAATTGTAACATCATCTTTGGACACAGACACTATAATCGAACCACATTAAATCATGTGTTCTATTTATTTAATTTTCTTTATTTACAAATTTTATGTATTATGTATGTGACATTTCTGATAGACATTACATATTTATGTCTAACAAATTAGTATTAAAGCATAGGTTGTTATAATGGAAGATTAACAATGGCATCTACATAAAAAAAATCAAAATATTTTATGATAGATCCAACTTTATGTTGTAGAAAATAAAGTTGAAATATTCTTCGGTACTGTAAAGGTTGTGCAAGGTTGTGGAAAATACGTTATCGATAAAGATAAAAGAAGAGGATAAATAAGATCTTAAAAAAATGACTCTATGTTGGATTTTAATGAGTGTGAAGATTAATATTTTTTACGAGATTAACGGTTAGAAGACATTGCCTATGTTGGAAGAAGTTATGAGAACTTTATTTAGAAAAATCGGTTGTGAACTGCTTATACTTGATGAAATGCTTTTATGATTTTAGGTTAAAGAAAGTATGTTTATAACTGAACACATCGATAATTTTAAGTCGATTATAATGAATTTGGAGAATATCGATATCATGATCGATAATAAAGATAAAACCTTATTTATTTTGAGATCATTACCAACTTAATATGAGAATTCCATATATATCATCATGTATGGTAAGGGTAAAATATCTCTGGCGGATGTCAAAAGGGTGTTCGAATCAAAGGATTTGAGACAATTGTAGCTATACAATCAGGAGGAAATTGAAGGTCTTATGCGCAGAAGAAGATCTAAATACAATATTAGGTTTTTAAAAGAATAATTTGAAGTGATGAATTCAAGATCCAATAATTCAAATAGTTATGAATACAATGAGCATGCTCATTACATGAGAAATTGCCTAAAACTCAAAGGTAAGAAGGGATATAAAAAAGGAAATACTGCAAACTTGGTAGAAAGTGTGAATGATTGTGATGGTAGTGACAACATTGGTATTGAGATATGTTGTTAATGAGTTTAAATTGTGGAAAAAATCTTGCGCACTCGATATTGTGCTACATATCACATCTGCCAGTTTAAGCAGCAGTCTGATACTTACAACCAACGCAAGAAACTATTTATTTAGGGAACAATCATACGTTACAACCAATGCCATTATCAAAATATTCAATGGTGTTATTAGAAATGTGAAATGTTAGCATGTTCCTGGGTTGAAAGAAACTTGATAGCTATTGGGATGGTAGAATCTCGGGATTACGAGTATTGTGCAGACAGTGGTATAATCAAGGTGATAAAAGGGCTCGATGGTGTGTATGAAATGAAGTTTGCAAAATATGCTTTATATTTTCTAAGAGAGCGTTTTTGTCGGTGATGTTGCACTAGCATCATCATGGAGTAACAACTAAGTTTGGCAGAATCAAGATTAGTCGTGGCATTGATACCTCAGTTATATGAACACTAAGTGTTTGGCAAACAAACTAGAGGGAAATTCAGCAAGTCGGTTGTAATAAAGACTAAAAGAACAATCAATTACTACACGAGTCTAAAAGTGGAGCCAGATACTACACGAGTCTAGAAAATCATAGCTTTGGTTGTTTATCAAATGATTTGTTTAAGAAAATCATAGCTTTGGTTGTGTATTTTGATCTTGAACTTTACAAAATCGATTTTAATACATATTTATCAATTGAATTATTTACAAGATAATTTATATAACACAACTTTAAAACTTTTTTTATGATGATTCAAAGTCGACGATTTGCCAAGTTAAGAAATCTATTTATATGCATAAACAAGCATATCATCCATGGTACCACAAGTTTTTGAACATTATCATCTCACTCAGTTTTAAGATGAATTATTTAAGGAATTACGTGCTTAGTGGGAGTAAAACAATATATTTGGTATTGTATATTTAAAATATACTTTTTCGTACTAACATTAAAAGCTAAATGTGTGCCACCAAGATTTTCATGTTGGATAAATTTAATATGAAAGATCTTTATTAAGAAACTTAAGTGTTATGAATCCCTATTATTCAAAATCATTCTCGAGGTATTATGGGTATGCCACAATAGGCATACATCAATAATGTTACGACATCATAGCTTGGAAAATAACAAACCTATAAATACCTATGTGACTAAAGCATAAACGTTATATTAGTGTTAACCAAGAACATAATAAGAAATATACTAGAAGAAAATAACTTAATATGCTTTGATTTTTGAAAGGCTTATGTATGTTTAAGTATACACGAAACTATATATAAATTTATAGTTAGAATCCTGAATAGATACATAAACAAATTGGACGTGAATCAATAGAAATTAATGAAAAATTTATACGACGCATAAAAAAACACATTATATATATTAACGTATAAGAGATTATATATTTTAAAAATCAAATACTATTTTGATCCAAACTCTACTGGTGCGAATACCTATGATTGCTATTGAATACTTATGACTCGCTATAAGAAATGTAAAACGATTTTTTGTCTCGTATTGTACCATGAAACCGGAATATGTCCCATGTTGTATTTTCATACGATGTACTATAATTCAAGAAATTAATTATCTGTATGCGACTAACAGAAAGACATGTAATGATTGAAAATAATCTAAAAAAGTCATAACAATGTAAATAACTTAAAAAGATAATTAGTTTTTATTGTTGAAAAATTTGAAATAAAAATCAATTAAATATATATAAAAATTAATTTCAAAAAATAATTATTTTATCTTATTGATCAATCTAAAACATAATTATAAAAATTTCAACACCAACACGCAAAAAGAAAATAAATAAATATGAAGGGGTCTAAATTTGACTCCGGGTAGAGTTTGAAATCCATATTGACAAATCCATAAACAGATAAATAAAGTACTACAAATTTTCAAAAAATCAGAGTATAGCAACGGAATTTTCAAATTTTATGAATCAAACAATCTAGTGAAAAAATAACTATTTTTTATTCAAAGAGTAAGTTTTAGATTGAATTAAAGAGTTTGGATAGACTAGATAAATACGAGTGTTTGGACATAAAAGCGCTAACTGTTGAGTTTCAATAAAAAATTTGGGTCATCCTTAGAAAACTATGATTTTGATTTTAGAAAGTTAAATAATAAAATTAAAATTTAAAATTTGTTTAAAAAATATCAAATTAGATGAAAAAACTATATATAAACTAATAAAAAATATAAACTAATTAGTTATTTTAAAAATTAAAAAATTAAAAGTGTAAATAAATGCAAACAAAAACATATATAAAATAAATAATTATTTATTATTTATTATCAAACTAAAAAGTTAGAAACACAAGCTTATTTTTATACTTTTCAATAATTATTAACTATAACAACTATTATATTTTAACAAGTTGCATTAAAAAGGTTTTAATTGATTGACAATCTTTTTGACGATGTTTTTAATATAATAAGAGAAAATAAATAATAAAATGGTTTAATACTTTTGCAAAAAGAATAATATCGTGGAATAATAGTGTATTTGTAGGTGTGAACATAATAATATTTATTGAGTCTTGTTTACACAATATATTTAACATCGCTAAATACCGATTCAAACTTATATGGTAAACCGACTAATGATCCTTTTATTATTAATCTCATTAGTCCTTGCAAGTTCAATAAGGTTAGATTACAAGGCGGTCTCATTATACGCTGATTGTTATAACCTTTGTTACATTAGTTTTGATACTTCTACGAGCTTGATTGATGAGGGAACACTCAAGTATTTTTCCGTTTGGTCTTTGATATTTGAGTGAAGGTTTTAGTTATCGAGATCTTCTACGGATCAGGGACACATGTCACTTTTGGTTTATGTTGGCTAGAGCTCACTAGTGGCTATTTTTATTATGAACTATTAGAATTCTCACAGAATGTTATGGTGTATCTTTTGACCTTCTATACCCCAGACCAATGGTTAGTGATAAACTTAAAATACAAAGGAAAGAAACTAATCTTATAGACACTCTCAAACACTTCAACATCTCGCAGATGGATTTTACCTTGTCTATTTTGTTAGCTACCGCAAAGATCCTCACTCACTCACCAAAGTTGATTTGCTCCGCCATGGAACCCCCAAACAAGCCTATTCAAAGAGTTTCGAGCCAGTTATCGAGCTCTACCAAAAGTAATCGAGCACTCAACTGACCAATGTCGAGTATCCTCGAGTTCTATTAAACCTTTGAGCCTTCTATATGAGTCTTCCAATTATTATAGGTAACATATTTTTTCTAATTTTCTCTTTCATAATAATAAACGTTCAAAATATTTATACAATATGCTAGATGTCTTGCTATGTTTTTACTAAATAGAAGGAAACTATCAATGATGAGTTGACCAACAAGGAAAATTCTATAACTTATCCCCATTCAAAGGAAGTGTGAGAGGAATAAACATCATCTATTAGGCCAACAACGCTTTTGATGATCAGAGGTATAAGAAATGACCTAACTTGATAAAGATTTGCGATTGAAGCCTAACGCCCATTAGGATATCTCTAAGGAGTCCAAAGCTTAACATCGACTAACTAAATTCTACGTCAAGCCTCGAGGAGCTGGCGACCCCTCATACACAGTCTTGTATCTCACGCTCAGTCATCAACCCCTGCTTCTAAGGAAGCTAATTATTGGCTCGTTTGACACATATTCGGGATCAAGCCATCCGAGTATGAGACAAAATACACTAAGGTGCCAAGGGTACTCAAATTTTCAAAAGCATCGAGGCTTCTATAAATTCCAAAGCTACCGATATCAGAACTATCACTATGATGATGGAGGTCTAACTAGTTATATTTTTATAGACATTAGTGATGTAGCGAAGATTACGAACAGACTGGTTTCTTTCCTAGGTATCGAAATTGGGTCAAACATGTACTCAAATCGAAAATTTCGACGAGCCCATCAGATTTTAAAAATGTGACTTTGTCACAAAGTTTGATACCCGGATTCGACATGTAGAGCCTTCGAAAACCAGTTTTAATATTTTAGCGTTATTTTATTTATTTATTTTATTTTAAAACAATTATATAATTTTTCTTATTTGGAATTAGGGTTTTGGGTCATGCTATATAAAGCATCTTATACCCTATTTTGCCGTCAGACTTTGATTAATTGAATTTTGAGATTTATTATTCTGAGTCTCTTTATTTCTCTAACCTAGGGTTAGGGTTTTATCGTTGTCTGTTTCTTCTATTTCTGCTTCGCCACCATATTGGTATCAGAGCCCAACAATTCCTGCTACGCAGATACATGAATCATGTTCCGGGTACCTCTTGATTTGAAGGCTAGAATAGAGAACGACATCTTCCAGTCTACCTGCACAATTGGATGAAGAATTTGCAAATTTATTATTGATTCAGATATCTACGAGAATCTGATTTCAGAGGAGGCTGTTCAGAAACTGGCGTTGAAGAATGAAGCTCTTCCATACACGTACATACTGTCAGGACTGATAGAGTACACTGAGGTAACAGTTTCTAAACGCTGTCAAATTACATTTTCTGTTGGTAATTACAAAGATACAGCATGGTGTGACGTAGTTCCTATGGACGTTTGCCATCTAGTTTTAGGAAGTCCATGGCGATTTAAGAGAAATTCTACTTATTATAGTAGAACAAATCGATACAGTTTTGTGAAAGATGGTATCAAGTTTATATTAGTGCCATCTAGGGTAATGTCTCCAAAACCACCACCAGTTAAGGAGTTTCATGCTCAAATTGCACCAGCTGCCGATCTTAGTTGTGATGCTAAAACTGTGTCTGACTCCGTGTTTGACAAACTAGTCTATGATACAAATATTTTTGAAGATGTATATGGGTTGGTATTTGACAAACCAGTCTACGATGAGTATGATGATGATTGGGATGATGAAGATCTAATTGATATTGAGGAGAAACTTGTAGATCGAGATATTGTCTCGGGATTCAATACACTAGACTACATTGCTTCAGACCTTCTATTGAAGAAGCACTGCAAACTAGCAGATTTTTATTGTGGAGATGCATCTTCCAAGTATTTTATGTTATCCTAAAATCAAACCTTTGATTCGGTTTTCAGTAGATACATGTTGTCGTATTGGAAAAATGGAAGATGATATTTTTGTGTTTGAGATTATGAGTAAATTGATAAAAGAAAAGAATAGTGTTTTAATGGATAAAATATTAGGTTTTGTAATAAAACCTGGAGGAGTTTTGTGTGATTGTTCGGAAAATAAAAGAAACTGTTACAAGTTAAAAATAGAAGATTGCAGTGTTTTGAATCTGCTGGCAGAAATATACTCTGAAGAACTTGAGAAGTCATCTAATATTCAACAAAGAGGAATTGTTACTTTCTGCAAGGGTCTTGGTGTGATACAACAAGCACAGTCTAGAACTAGAGAGACAACAACTTTTTACACGCGCAAGGGTGTTGTGCTTAGTAAATGGGTTTATAAAACAGACATAGAGCAAGTGGGTGAAGTATATCTTGTTATTGCTGATCACAGTAATGTCGAGGACATGGTAAAGAGGGACAAAGCTGAGAAACCACTTATTGAAAAGAGTTGCAGTATTCTGATTTTCACCTATCACACCCTTATGCTGGTATCAATTGAAATTGGCGGTGAATACGCTAATATTTTTTCAGTTCTTTCAATGTTTCAACGTTTCGAATTCGAAGTCGAATTCTTCCCATCCTTAAATATTTTATAATATTTAAATGTTTTAGTTTTTATTTTATTTTTTATATTTTAAGGATCTATTTAAGATATCAAATTAAATCTGATTACATTTAGATTTAAAGTGATATTATTTTATTGCGTTTAGTTTTGTTTCCATGTTTTGTATTAGGGATTTAAGCGATTCTTATTTAAGGTGCCTCAAACCCTATTTTTAAGGGAGTTGTTTTTGTTTAATAAAAATTAGGGTTTTATCCCTTTTGGCTTCTCTTGCGTTTCACTCTGAATCATAGTGGTATCAGACACAGGCAGTCCTGCGAGATGGTGCGAGGAAGAACCAGCGGTCGCGGTGGCGCTGCAGTGACTAGAGATACAAGTGATTTCGATGATCGTGAAGTTGCTGACCTACGCCGTCAGGTGACTGATCTTACCCGTCAGATGGCTGATCTTAACGCCAGGCAAGAAGTTGCTGACCTACGTCGTCAGGTGGCTGATCTTACCCGTCAGATGGCTGATCTTAACGCCAGGTAAAAAGTTGCTGACCTACGTCGTCAGGTGGCTGATCTTACCCGTCAGATGGCTGATCTTAACGCCAGGCAACAAGGCACAGAGGTTGAAGGTATCGATAAACCTTTCGGGGAGGGGTTAGAACTGAATACTTATCACGGCCGCCGCTGGAAGCTTGGATTTAAGGATGAAATTTTTGTTGAAACTTGGTCGGACTATGGAGATCCGATTTATGATGTCTACGGTGATGAGAATGAAGACGATCCAATTTATGATATTTACGAAGATGAGGATGACGATTGGGTCACACCAAAAACTGTCTTGTGCTCTCTCGATAAGGTAAACAATAATTATTTCTCTAATACTGAGAACAAAAGAGGATCTAGAGCTAACGATAAAGAATTGGAACCTCTAAAACCAAATTTTAGATCGAAAGAAAAAAAAAATGGAATCGACTTTGTCAACTACACTGGATAATTTTAGAGATAATTCGACAATGTTCTTGCCACCACCAAAACCTCCTGAAGATGCCCACACATTCTTCATCTCATCAAGGATAACCATGACCGACTCAATCGAACCACCTACCTTGTATTCATGGCAAGAACCTGATCCAAATCTTAATCCGATTTTGAATTTGTTAATCTACCCAAAGCGCGAGCCTTTCGATCACGGACTTCTTCCAATACCCAAGCTTCTTTTTACAAAACTGACCAAAAATTTAGCACCACTACAGAAAAAGCTCGTGGCTGGTTTGATAAGTCGTGTTGATGCAGAGGAAGAGAAGTACAATATGTTTTTTCGTAGTTTCTTAAAAAAAGCAATTGAGCTGCTCTACGCTTCTCGAAAACCAAAAGTCAAATCCAAGTGTTGGGAAATTGTTGCATCGTCAGAACACTTCGATGGAGCAACTATAAACACCATAGAAGAAGATAAGGTTGATGCAACTCAAGTTATACGTCAAGATCGTAACCTATTCGATGAAATGTCTGAGAGAGAAACTAGAAGGATTCAAACCAGGAAACAGAAAGACGCGGGAATCAAACCAAACCCTGAGGTGGATGCGTGTTTGGTATATAATCATATTTTTTCTAGCGTTTTGGTTGTTGGTTATTGGAGAGAAAGTAGGATTGCGGGAGCAAGTAGATGGCTGAGTAAAAGGATAGAGAAAGGCTTCAATGTTGATAGTGCTGAACCAGCTTTAGAACTCGCGAGTCTGTTTCAGCTTCAGATTCTTAAAGTACTGAGTCTTGAACTGAACAATCTGACAGGAAAACTAAATGATGGAATAGGTAAGATCTTAAACCTTGTCAAACTGGAAATCTCCAATAATTTGTTCTTAGGAGTTCTTGCCGATATATTTGCGAAGCTACAGAATCTTGAAAGTTTTGATGGCAGTTCTAATAACTTTACTGGATCTTTGCTTGCTTCATTGGTTAACTACCCGTGTATTATGACTCTTGATTTAGGTAATAACTCTCTTAATGGTCTATTCGATTTCAATTATTCGGAAATAGTTAATCTCAGTTATCTCTATCCTGGGAAGAATAAATTCCGTGGTCAGATCTCGGAGAGTATATCCGTCTGCCAGAGTCCAAAGACTTTAAGTTTCGGATTTAACAATCTTGGCGGTCGGCTTCCAATCAACTCGAAGAATCTGCAGTACCTCGAATCTGTTGCACTCGTAAGCCCTAAACCTGTAAACATATCAGCAGCTCTCGACACCCTAAGTCGGTGCAAGCACCTCTCCACGATAATTCTCACGGAAAACTTCAAGGATGAAGAAATGCAGGGTGGTATGAATTTTCAGTTCAGAAACGTTAAGGTTCTTGAAATTTTCAGTTCAGGGTGGTATGAGAGTTTAAATCCTAAACTGGAAAAAGGCTCACTAACGAAATCTCGCATCAAGTTTGCTCAACAAAACAAAACCAAAATGCGTAGTAATAGGCACTTATATGAGGCTAATCATCCATTTTCAGACTACCATATTGAGGCATTTTTCTATGTGTCATGGAAAACTGTGAATTACCTAGAAATTGAGACTGGGAAAACGAGCATGCACCTTTTAGGTCGTATTTGCTCTCAGAAGGAGGAAAATTCATCTCAAAAGCTTCGTGATAAGTCGAGGAGGGCAACTTTAACAGACAGTACCTATTTATTGAGGCCTAGCATTGATGTTTGCATCCTAACATCTCCAAAGAAAGCCTTTGATGCTTTGACAATTGAGCAACGCCGCGCTTACAAAATCGAACTCCAGGAAGGTATATATCTTTTTAATCAGAAAGCTAAAATGGGAATCAAAATTTTAATCGAAGCAAATAAGGTGGGAACCTCGCCATTAAGTACGGTGAATTGATCGAACGTGTATGGATTAGCTCAGTATTGGAAATTCGTGAGAGGTAGTGGTTGCCAAATATGTTTAGCTAATTTCGTTTCGACGATTGAGTCTTGTTTGCCTAAAGAAGAAGGAAGAGTATTGAATGTTGGTACAGTGGGCTACATGGCTCCAGAATATGTTGTTCGTGGTAAGGCTGGGATGTTGAAAGACAAGTCCGAATCTCTTCAACATTGGTTATCTTACAAACGGCAGAGGACAGTATGTGGGATGATGTATTACATGCATGTTTTGGACCTTCAATGTTTCCCAGAAATCGGAAGGGATAATGGTGTTTTCGGCAACTCAGATGTGGATGTCGCTAGGGCGCGAGCTCTTGCAGATTTGAAGTTTACATATGTTGTTCTTGACGAATTTTGACGTTTTGAATTCGAGGTCGAATTCTGTCCAACCGGGGAATGATGATGTAGGCGGAAGGCCTCTGCAAAATAATATTTAAATATTTTATAATATTTAAATGTTTTAGTTTTAGTTTTATTTTATTTTTTATATTTTAAGGATCTATTTAAGATATCAAATTAAATCTGATTACATTCAGATTTAAAGTGATATTATTTTATTGCGTTTAGTTTTGTTTCCATGTTTTGTATTAGGGATTTGAGCGATTCTTATTTAAGGTGCCTCAAACCCTATTTTTAAGGGAGTTGTTTTTGTTTAATAAAAATTAGGGTTTTATCCCTTTTGGCTTCTCTTGCGTTTCACTCTGAATCAATTAGGTATATCAATCCCGACCACATCAAGCTTGATAATATTTGACTCACAAAGAGAATTCCTCACAATATCACGGTTCAACTCTCTGTCCCGATGAAGATGGTACTTTCGATGCTGATCACAAAGACGATTTTTTACCTTGATGTTTTTTACTATGGGGCTTAACTCCCTTTTTTCCCCAAACTATTTTTATTTTTAAAAGTTATAGACATCTACTCAAGCCAGGAAAAATCTAAAACTTAGAGGACCATGGTTGAGACCATGATCACCTATTGTTTATCGGATATTCTTGTTATAATGAATGAGCAAGTATCAATATGTATCTTTTGGATGAATTCCCACTCTTTTTTTACTAATTTTTCCTTCATAAACATCACAAATTGGTGGATGATCGTCCACATTTAGGTACAAAATAAAGATAAAATTTTATTTTTATTAGCAAGGTCAGGGAGACATGGGTAATACTAGATATGTAAAATCCCAACCGAACCCACATCAGCTTAAATAGCCATATTACTGGATCTGACCAATAAATCACACGCATGCCTTACTACTTAGCCAACATATACTTCGATTATTTTTAACTCTTGTTTGAGTCTTATTGTTTTTTGTTATCGTAGAGTTCAAACACCAACTCCTAAGCATTACGTATCACGTCAAGAGGTCCTGGTAGAGTTGGGTGAGTACGCAACCGATCAATAAGGTAAAAAGTTCCATAGTTTTTCATCACATGTAACTTATTTTGTTTCATCATCTAAACAATAAAAAAAATATCATGCTAATGTTGAGAGTCCAAACAAAGTCAAAACTATTATGGTCGACCATCCAAAGTCCGTACTAACTGAATATGATTTAGATGACTCTATTACTGTCGCTATAAATGATTGCCCTCAATTAAACTCTTCATGCCCACTAGTTGCCTCAATAAAGATGAAACAGTTGAAGGATCGATTCCCTAACCCAATAGGACAAATAGAAAAACCTCAACTAAAAATAGTACATCTCCTCATACCAAGCCGACTTAAGGCAAAACATGAATAGCTGGTGGTTCGACCAATAATAAAAGTCTTTAGGTTCTAAGAGGTTTCGAAACCGCAAGGTTAACTCTTAAAAATAGATTTGGCGCTTAAAAAGACCCATAGGAGGAATCAATATCAAACTTAAGGACGAGTAAAGGTCTGAAGGTTAACAAAGTTTAAAGAAGAGTCAAGAAATCTTTTATGAAGGCACCAGAATTGGACCAAGTTGTTGCTCGATTGGCATATTCGGTTATGAGAACTCCTTTTATACATAAGAAGACGCTTACCGATGCATGCACGTAGAAAATCATTTTAGGTCTCGGGGTTAGTTATTTATAACTTATATTTTTAACACTTTGTAATTTCTTATAGTGGATTACATAGATTAATATTATTGTCATACATATAATATACAATATGTTTGACACTCTTTAAGAAGTAGCCAAAAAACATCGCCTTGACTTTCCTAACTTTTTAATCCTAATGTGGGCTCCAATAAAACGTATCAAGAGTGCTGAGAAAGTTGAGACCGACCTCAAGAAGGAAAGGAAACTAAACCTTGACTTTTAAAGAACTTATAAGACTTGAAAGTAAGTCATGGTCTGGGGCATTTTAGATAAATTCATAAGATTTAAAGTGAAGGATTAGGAATTGAAGCCAACTTCAACTCAGAAAGCTAAGATTTAGTCTCATATGGTTCTTGACTTTAATAAATTGATCTCAGACATTGTATTAGGGCAACTATGGATCAAAAGGCCCAAAGCTGACGAACTGAGACATATTTGCTTTCATCTAGGTTTAATAATATTGTAAGTTTAGGTGTTCATTTGTTTTCTTTTCTTCTATTATATTTAGTTCATGTCTCTTTCTAATGATATTTATTATATTATGAGTAAGTAATGACTTAATATGAAGGTAGTACTATTTCCAATAGAATTACTGGATTCATGCCATAAACAGGAGTGAAGGATGTCTCATCGATAATCGTCCGAGGGGTCATCATGTAGGTAGGGATGCAAATGAGTCAAGATTGGTGTATATATAACTAATTCCATAACTCATTCCGTCTTTATTTTCCCCAATTTATTGGGTTTAGGTAGCCGTCATATAAAAATATTTTTTTTCTTCGACCAAACATGTCGAATTCGGGCACCTGTAGATACTCGGTGAGTATTCATGTATCTATATAAAAAAATACACCAAGAGTAATTATGCAGCATGGGCATTAAAAATGTGCGGAAATTTACAGGCGCATGGTGTGTAAGATGCGATAGAAAATTCAGAAAATATTGAAGTATGAAAAGATAGAATGGCGTTGACTGCCCTTTATAAAGAAATACCCAGTTCTTCTAATGCTGACGGAGAGATAATTGGAAAATAAAGCGCGGGATACGTTGTGGACAATGAACATGGGTGCAGAACGAGTACGAGAGGTAAAAATATAGACATTAAGAAGTGATTTTGACGCCACAATCACGAAAGAAGAAGAGGCAATGGATAAATTTGCCATGAAATTGACTATCATTGTTACTAGCATCTGTTCTTTAAACGACGTAGTTGAAGAGATCTCTTTCGTCAATAAGTTCATTCTAGTAGTTCTCCCGAGATTCATACAAATTGTTACTTCAATCAAGCAATTTGATGATATAAAAAATATGACTATTGAAGATGTTGGTGGTCGTCTGAAAGCCCATGAAGAGAGACTTCGTGATTATGGTGATAGAGATAAATAAAACATTTTTTTACTTACTCATGAAGAGTGGTTAACAAGATCGAAAAGGAACAATGGTGCGAATAATTTCCTTTTAAAAAATTTAATTATTGTAACATGGAATGTAATGGTTACAACAGGGGTAATAGTTACAACGAAGGTCGTGAACATGGTCGGGGTAGAGGTTTTGGACGTGGTGGCAGAGAAATTTGTGATTACAATTTACAAAGACATGATGTTGTAAACCATCGGAAGGTTAAGAACGAGATTAAGTGCTACTCTTGTGGAAAGTTATGTCATTATGCGTCCGAGTATCACATTAAAAAACAAGGTGGTGAAACACATTTAACATGAACAAATTATGATGATAGTCGAAAAGACTCTAAATGAAATGAAAGTTATGACCAATATTCTCTCGGATGGTGAGAACCAAGTGGAGAGTAAGACTCGGTCCTTGGATAATGGATCAAGCACATGACTGGCGATCAAAAAAAGCTCCAGGAACTTGATGAAACATTTCTAGGAAACGTGAAATTTGGAGATGGCTCATTGGCAGTGATCTAAGGCAAATGATCGATCTTGTTTCGGTGCAAGAATGGAGATACTCACCTACTAACCAAGGTATATTACATTCTCAGTTTGAAAAAGAATATTATTAGTCTTAGTCAAATGACAGAAGAAAAAAGTAGAGTGGAGTTATTGGGATCACTTGTCAAGATATTTGATTGGAGAACTGTTAATGAAAGTTGAAAGATCATAAAATCGCTTATACAAAATAGTTTTGGAAACTTGCCAATCCATGTCTCTATTGACAAAACTAGAAGACCTGACTTGGTTATGGCATACAAGACTTGGACACGTGAATTTTCATGCACTAAAGATGATGAGGGAGAAAAAGATGGGGTTTGGGCTGCCTAAATTATACACCAAAACCAATTATGTGGAAAGTTTCTAGTGTCTAAGCAATTGAGGTTAACATTTCTGAATTAAGCAAATTTTCATGCCAAGAGACCATTGCAACTCATACATGCAGATTTATATGGCCCAGTTAGTCCAATATAAATTGCTGGTAATAAATATTTTCTTTTACTTGTTGACGACTAGATGTGGGTATATATGATAAAAGAAAAAAGAGAGGCATTTTATGTGTTTAGAAAATTCAAAAGATTTGTTGAAAATAGATATAATTACAAGATAATAACGTTGCGTACTGAACGAGTTGGTGAGTTCTTGTCTAAAAAGTTTTCAAACTTTTGCGAAGAGGAAGGTATCAAACTTCATCTCATCGCACCATATACTCCACAAGAGAATGACGTTATAGAACGCATAAACCACAATCATGAATACTGTAAGTAGTATACTTACAAGTATGTTAGTTCTGACAGTCTTTTGGGGTGAGGTTGTACGACATACCGTGTATCTCTTAAATCGTTTGCTGACAACTATTTTAGGAAATCATACCCTTATGAAATGTGGTTTGGTAAGAAACCCCATTATAAGCACCTACGAGTTTCTGGTTATACAACATATGCAAGGATTGCAGGACCACATATGAAGAAACTTGATGATAGAAGTCAATTCAAGATGGATGATTGTAATCCTACCAAGTATCTATGGAAGCAAAGCTACAAATTGGGAAAAACACAGAAGAAAAGTTAGTAGATCCTAGTTTTGTATAGGCGCATCATCAGATGTCTAAGGTACATAATTCATAATTGTCCAGATTTATCATATGCTCTCGGACTCATGAGAAGGTACATGGAGAAACCTACTACGAATCATCATCAAACAGTCAAACACATTCTTCGCTACGTAAAAGGATGCGTAACCTATGGATTGAAATATGAAAAAACGAAAGGATCTGAAGATCTAGTTGGTTTTACTGATAGTGATTTAGCTGGAGAGACCGATCGAAAAAGCAGAGGAGGAATGACATTCTACCTCAATGGCAATTTGATCACTTGGCAATCTCAGAAACAACGAATTGTGGTGTTTTCTTCTTGTGAGACTGAATTTATGGCAACAAGCATAATGTCATGTCAAGTATTATGGCTAAGAAACTTGTTGAGCGAGGTGACTAAAATAAAACTAAAGCCAGTAACATTGTATGTTGACAATAAATCTACAATTGCATTAATGAAAAATCCAGTATTTCACGGATGAAGCAAACACATAGACACTCGCTTCAAATTCATCCGTGAATGTGTCGAAAAGCACCAAATAGTCATGGAATTCGTTTGCACAGGAGAGCAATATACTGATATTCCCACCAAAGCTCTAGCAAGATTTAAATTTGCAGAGATACGAGAATTACTCGGAGTAAAAGATATCGACCAAAGTCCAACTTAAGGGGAGAGATTATTAGAATATTTTTAAGTTTGACACGTCATTATGGAAGTTAATTTTAGTTAGTTATTTTCCATTGCCTATTTAAGAAACCCTTTGAATTGTAATTAAGTACGTAAAGTGATATTTTTATATTAAAATTTATAAAAACTGAATTTTTTATTCTCTTATGTTGTTTTCTTTCTTTTTTGAAAAATTCGAACACATTTTATTTTAGTATCGAAACCAACATAAAAAATAAATAAATATATATGTATATATAATCTAAAATTTAATATAAATATAAGTAATAAATTTATAATATATATTATATAAATTTCAATATGTATTCTGGTACGAGGTCGTGTTTGTTACTAATATATACAGATTCGTTAACCAAATTATAGATGTAATTTTTTTAATTTATTCAATATAAATCTACAGATATGTTAAATTTAAGATATTTGTAAATAATTTTAAATTTATAACTACAAACAAATAATAAAAAAATAAACATAAAAATTCACAAAAAATATAAACCGAATTGACATAAGAATATAATTAAATAATTTCATGAATAATGACTAATTATATATTAAATATTAAATAATATTAAAATAGTGGATATCTTGTGGGTCATTTTCAAACTGGGAATCCGCCGAGAAATTTTAAAAACTCGTAATCCGAACTGAACCTGACATATAATATATTTCAAAATTCATGACCCATCGGACATTAAAAAAGGATAAAATATCCTAGAACATTGGATCAAATCAGATAGGATACCCGTGGGTTCTGAAAAAATTACTATTTATACTTGTACATCCATAAGGCTTCGTAATATAAGTCGCTACACTTAACAACCGACCCTCCAAAGTTTTGCATAACCCTCCAGCTAAACTTTCCCATTAGTCTAAGTTTAAAAGATACTAAATTTTTTAATACCGTTTATTCGGCAAAAAGAAGTCATTTGAATGTTTTGAATTATAGGCGATTGTATGTTGTGATCACCTTTCGTATACCAAACCTATCAAATACTGATATTAATAGATTTTTAAATATATGTAGCTTTTATTCATGGTAATGGTTATGCCTCTACCCATTCCAAATAATAGTCAACCTAAATAAGAGGTACTGACACCCTCACAAAGATTTAGACAAAGGTCCCATGATATCCAACCCCAACTTATCAAAATGTAAAGCCTAAAAAATGGGTATAAATGGCATAACTAGATGAAAAAGAGTATTTGCAAAACACCTATATATATATATATATTCTATGATTTCCCATCTTCTGGGCATCAACCACGATCTTCAACCATTAGTATATCTTTAAAAAAAATTGTATCGACAAATTCATATGGTCGTAGTGAACTGAACCTATACCATTTTAGACTTATATAAAGAAAATTAAGGACGCCTCAGGCGTAATACAATGAAGGATAAACGGAATCAATCCTTGTGATAAGGTTCCTCCTATAAACACATATCAATTGGCTCAGATATTTAGGCTATGGGTTGCGAGTTTTTTTATTGTAAATGTTATCAACACATATCAATTGGCTCAGATATTCAGGCTATGGGTTGCGAGTTTGTTTATTGTAAATGTTGCAGAGAAAATGTACTCTCATATCTTTGTCCTCCAATCAACTTTGTAGTTAATTAAGTATCCTTTTACCATCGCTTCCACCAAGGGTTCATATACCTTATAAATTAATGATCATTTTTAAAGGACAGTTCAAGAGGCGAAAAGAAGCTAAAAAGTCGGCCAACAAATTATGAGTTATATTAATTTGTTTACAATTCACCCCTTCAAAGTTGTTTTACTACTAGTTTATGACTTTCATGTACTAAATTAAACGGTATTTGCACTTATCTAGCCCACTAGAGGGCATGATTGACCAACATATGAGTATCACTAAGCAATTTTACCCTTCTTGATCCACACCCATGCAATAGGGAGAGTCCTACAATATCAACTTCATATTTAAATTCATAATTAAAAGCTTAAAGAGACATTAATTGAACTTTGAACCATAATCCAAAGAGCTTGACCCACTGTAACTCCAAACTATCCACTCCGGTAGTAGGATATCATAGGAATGAGCATGTCTCCATACGTGAAACTTAGAGGAAGTCTGCTAGTGATTTAACGTCATTTATGGTTCTTGGCATATTGGTTATATCGAATTACCCCAGATCTACTAACCATTGAGTTAGACATCCATATATACCAGGATTTTACATAGTATTACAAAGAGGGAATAATTTTTAGAGAATAAAATAATGACCCTAAAAGTAAGGTACCATCTTCTTAGCTACGAAGACCATAACAAAGGCCAACATCTCTAGCTGAAGGTACCATATCTTTGCATCGAGATTTTTTTTGCTCATATAGTAGATAGGCGTCAAATTCTTGTTTACCTCACTAAAAAAGACAACACTTACGACATAGTTGGACACCGCTAGATAAATATAAATCTTTTCACATTGAATGGGTTTTGATAATATTTTCGAGAGGACGAGTCTTCTTTAATATTATTGAAGCCCTACGCACATTCATCTAGCCAATAGAAATGATCCATATTCTTAACACTTGGAAGATATAAAATCTATTATCGAATGACTGAGAGATAAACAAGTTTAAAGTTGCTAACCTTATGCCAACACTTGGAATTTCTCGATAAAATATGGAGGAAGAATGTACGCCAAAGCTTCCGGTTGCAATGGGTCAATATTTACACTTATCCAACTAACCGCACCCAAATGTGTATTTATGCAGATTTAACTTTAAGTTAACGGTGTGTAGGTTTCAGAAGGTTTCAACGAGATCAACTATGTGATTAAATGTTTTAAAACTTTTGAACAACATGCCATCATCTACACTTCAATATTACGATATATCTGATTATCAGACCTCTTATTCACCAACGTTTGGTATGTTGCCCCAAAATTCTTTAGTATAAAGGACATAGCCTTCAAAAAGTGTAGGTACCGGTTTTTAATAGGTATAGTGATCGTTTGATAAGTAAGGAGAATATGGATATTTTTATACTCTGAATAGATATCCATAAAGGATATCGACTTGTTGTGAGGCATATAGTCTACCAACTAGTCAATCTTTGGTATTGAGAAGTGTTTTTTTCGGACACATTTTTTTAAATCTGTGAGGTCCACACATATTCTGTACTTTCTATATTTATTTTGGATAATTCCCGAGTTTGGTGTCTATATAAGATAGTTTGATTCTCAAAGTTTCCCCACACTAAAAATTTGGTCAACTTCTGCCAGTATGACCTCCGCTTTCTCAAAAGAGAAAGTGTGTATATTCTCCTTGATATATATGAAATTTGGGTTAATGAAAAACTTATGGCAAATGATATAAAATTCTTGTCAAATTATTTGTTCTTCGTGTAAAAACGTCTAAGTGGTAAGATAAGAAAACTACAAGCTCGGGTTAGAGGTTTCTACGTTTTCCGTAATATCTTATCAAAACATAACTAAACTCGATATTTTATGAGGTTTGTACATTTAATCAACCTCGACCATGGATGCACTTAATTATTAATTCTTTAAGGATAATGAGAATGCGTAACACTTGATAAGGGCGTAATTTATCCAGCTTAAGCGGGTCAGGAAGATTAAGGGAATTTTGGATTTGATATATAAGTTTGTAATAGAGAACGATAACGTAAATAATGTGGATGACTTATCTTGTAATAATAAGCATATAAGTAGATTTAGTGTAATAAAGGGGTGAAATATACTAAAGTGGGTCGCCCATGTGGGTTTTGGACGCACCATCTTTATTACATATAATAAGATTCTTTTTTTGGAGAAGGGTGAACAATTAATAAACTACAACCACTTTTGGGATTTCTCTCTCTCTCTCTCTCTCTCTCTCTCTCTCTCTCTCTCTCTCTCTCTCTCTCTCTCTCTCTCTCTCTCTCTCTCTCTCTCTCTCTCTCTCTCTCTCTCTCTCTCTCTCTCTCTCTCTCTCTTTCTCTCTCTATTTCTCATGTTTTTCTCTTTATACTCTGTTCCACCATAATCTTGTAGAAAAGTTTGGAAGATATTGCGAAGTTGAATGCCGAAAACAGGTAGCATTGGTTGAGATGAGACTTAGGTAAAAAATCCGAAGAGAACTATCTCAAGAAGGGGTTGCGGAAGAAAATAGGCATCGAGCTTGAGGTCACGATGATGAGAGGCATCGAGATCGTTCCTCATCAAGGAAAGAGAAGAAATCCAGACGATGATATTATTCAATGGAGTCGAGTGATTCCTCAATTTATGATTCTGATGAGTCTTTTTCTCCAACCAAGAATATCGATGTGATAGGTGGTGTGGATAATTATCGCCTGAGGGTAGGCTTGTAATTTGGTTGGTGTTTTATAGTAGTATGTGGGTGTTATGTGTTTAGAGTAGAGAGTAGAGAGATAATTAAGCTGGCTGGTAGCAGTTAATTCTCATTATTCACACTAAATGCAGGTGGTTGGGTATTTATATCCCGATGTTTGGGCCATTATGGGCTTTCGGGTCATGTTTAATGGACCCGGGTCATGTTCAAAGACCCATGAGCTCTAAGTAGGAGAGCAAGTAGCTTAGTCAAGTAGTGTTTAGGTTTTTTAGTACTTTTGTCATAGTTCGAACAATCCTATGGTCAGTGCGTTCGAAGTGATCTGTCCGGTCCGAAGAGCTTAGACCAATTTGTCCTTGTCCGGGGAGCATGCAGGATTCAGACTCATCAGGAGCCCCTTTTTTAGGTGTTTGTGCAAATACTCTTGTCAACGACCTGAAAAACAGTCCGAAATCAGGGGTAGTTTTAATCCGGACAGGTCTGTAAATTTGGGCTATGGGTTTATTCGGACGGATAAAGCGTCACGAATTCAAAACGGTTTTTGCCAGAGTTTGTGGGACACGTGTCGCTCTCTGATTGGTTGCTTCAGCTGTTTTTCACCTTGAATTTCGAACCCACCTTCTTCGAAAATCAACCTCTTAATTAAAGGTGGTGACATCAGCGCCGTCTTTTAATCATCGCTAAACTTTTCGAATTCTCTTAGGAATCAACTTGCTTTTTCATATTTACTATAAATACAAACTCACTTTCTACTGTTTTACCATCTCCTTCAAATTTACTCTGCAAAATTTCTCAAAGCTTTCTCTCTCTAAACCAAAAACTCTGTTTGATAGTTTATGTTTACAACGAGGAACACTCTTGTCAAAGGCGGGTGGCTCAACCTTTCTGAGTTAGAGAAGGCTCAAAAAGTCGAAAGAGAAAGACGAATTGCGGCAGGGCTACCCACCTCGCCTGTTGATAGACCAATCACCCCTGCTACAGAGTCAGAACGAGGCTCTTCTTCCTCCAAAGGCACTAAGCCTAGAAAACTATTTTAAACCAACCTCTCCCCTATTATATCTGGTTCCTCAGTTCAGGAATCGGAGACTGCTGTCGAGCCAGGAGTTACAGCCACTAGCCTTAAAAAACCCTCTCTCTTCATAGCAATGGGATCGGATACGGAGCACTCTCCTGAGAAGCTAGTCGATAGGAGAAAAGGCCGGTTGGATAAAGGCCAAGGGTCTAAAAACACTCCCTCTAAGTTGGGGGCAAAAGACAGCAGCACCGGGTCAGAGGTGCCTATTAGAGCCCCCAAGGACAGGCTGTCCGGACCGGAGGGCTCCAATCCAAGTCTTCAACAAGAAACTTCTGTTCCAGATACTCTACCGGAGAGCAGAAATCAAAGGGGTACTAAGGCCCATCAGTCCGGAGACAAGGCTGAGTCAAATCTGAACCCTCCTCCCACTACAGCTGCTGAAATCCCTTCAACAATTATGGAGGACAAGGGCAAAAAGAAGTTGTATTTGAGCCCTCCGATCAAACCAGTAAAGAGATAGTTGCCAAGAAGGACAAGGGCAAAAAGAAGTTGTATTTGAGGCATCCGGATCTGCCGGAGAGCCTAGAAGGAAAAGTGGGGCCTTGTTTTCACAAGGTCAGCGTTAATTACCTCATCTCCTTACAAAAAATCAACTACGCATTCATCCACACTGCTGAGTTGGGCAGGATGCGTACGAAGTGGGGCATACCAGAAAATGTACAGATCAGGATTCTTATACACCCGGAGACTCCTATGGATTGCAAGTTAAGCGAAGTGGTCATGTTCACGGAGCTATTCAACTGGGGGCTCAGGTTCCCACTAGACCCAGAGATTGTCAGATACTTCCATCTGATAAAACTCTGTCCGAGCCAACTGAGCCCCAACGCTTGGTACACCCTCATGTCTTGCATCATGGCTGTCCGGGATCCCTCTGCCAATGGAGGAGTTCGCTGCAGTGGCCAACCTTTGTAGAAACCACCACATCCCCTTTTATCACTTTAACATGGGGGATGATTTCAAGGCGGTGGATGATTTGCTGGAGGCAGAGAGGAATTGGAGGACCCAATTCCTGTTTGTCAGCGGTGCTTGGGAGAACGGCAAGAAAATTAAATCCGGAGAGAACCCAAGCCTCCTCAGAAGTAGGTGGAGGAGTGATTGTAAGTCTTCTACTTTATTCTTTTGTTTTTTTTTAAAGTAGTTCGAACTAATGGGTCTCACTTTTGCCTTGGCAGTGCTACCCAAGGAGTTCAGTGACTATCAGAAAGCCGGGCAGGCTACTTGTGGCAAGATTAATTCCTGGGCTGCCGAGAAATAGGGGAATCGATTCCACGCTGCTTTCACCAGTGGCAACTTGGCAAGGTCTCACTTGTGGAACACCACAGGTCGGAGAGACTTGACTTGGGAGGAGCTCACCACCCAGCCTCCTCCGGACTTTGTGCTTAAAAGGACCCATGAACAAGATGGGACACTCTTCCTGCCAGGCCGGGCCAAAGCCCCGAGCAAGATGAAAGGCAAGAAGAAGAAGAAGGGCAAAAAGGTGGTGGGTGATGCTAACCCTCCTGATGCAGAGAAGGATGCTCTACGCCTTTCGCCCTGAGCTAAATCATTTCCCTTGCGCCTGCTTCCTGAAACGGATTCGTGAACAACTCCTTCTTCTGAAGACCAGTTTTAGTCAAGGCTGGGCAGATTGTTCTCCTACTGGTGGTACTGTCTTCTAATTCATAGCGATTCTTTCCTCCAAACTATCCCGCTAGTCAGTGGCCAGTCTTCGGACAAGCAAGAGAGGAGAAGGGTACTCACCCTATCCATCCAATGGAAATAGGAGGATTCTCCTATCATGGGTCATGAAAAGCCAGGTTTGAAATGATCCATGTTACGGAACCCAACACATCCGGAGGGGCCAGCCCAGAGCCAAATTGATGCTGCTCTCCTGGAAGTGGTGGAGCAAGAGACTGAGAAACAAGAAGCGAACCTCCCAAAACCTCCAAGGGCTTCCAAGAGAAATCGTAAACAGGAAAGCGAAGGCACAGATCGGGAGGCCAAGAAGAAAAAGACGTCTAAGAGAGACGAGCTTTCTCTCCGGGCTCCGGAGCCTTCTGTCCAAGCTGATCCTACAGACCCAACGCATGCTGAGGAGATTCCGGGTGACTTTCACACCGATGAGGTTGAGGGGGGAGATATCAACATCGATGGAGTAAACATCACCGGTCTTGGTGAGCTTGGTGAATACTTCCTCAACCTCCCTAGAGATGACTTTGCAGGGCCTTACCTTCCTCCGAGCAGCTCCAACACGGTCACTTTTAATGGTAAGACTTTTAGTGTTTTTAGTGAAAGGGATCCCATAGCCCACTCTTTGTTGAGCAACGTTCAGCCTGTACTTGTGTTGGAGAAACAAGTCCGAAACCAAGCTGATATCACTAAAGACCTTAAGTCTGACAAGGAGAAGCTGTTTGAAGACCTTTGCACTGCCACCTCTAATGCTGCCATGTTAAAGGAAGAAACCGAGGAGTTGAAGAGAAACCAACAGGCAAGCACCACAAAATTCGCCACTTTAAAGGAAACCATTAAAGACCTCCGGGAGAAACTGTCCGGACTGGAGAAAGACCTTAACACCTCAAAGGGAGAATCCAAAGCCAAGGATCAAATCATCACCAACCTGACAAATGACAAAATCGCTCTTGAGAATACAGTGTCTAAGGCTGCTGAGGCGAAAACCACTTTGCTACAGGAGCAGAAGGCCAAGATCCAAGCCAAGATCAATGCTTATGCGACCAGAATGATCGACAGCCAGGAGGAAATGTACGCCAAGGTGAGGTCTAACATGGTTCAACTCTTCCACGAGAAGTTTCCGAAGAGGAACCTAGGGGACTTATGGCTTCATGTTGAGCCTGAAGACCTCCCGTATCATACGATGGCCGAAGGCGACCATTATGGCTACTCTAGTGATTCCTCAGATGACGAAGAACACACCGGGGAGAAAATTGGCAAAGAGAAAGACGATCCTAAGGGAAAGAAGGTAGATGAAGGTGAGCCATCTTCAAAGGCTCAACCTTAACTCATGATTTACTTTGTTTACTTTTTATTTAGACTAAAGTCCTTGGAAGGCCAAGGCATTCTTTTTTGTAATTGTGTCCGGTATCTGACCGGATAGGTTTTTTGTTCTACTCTGACCATTCAAAAGTCCTTGGAAGGCCAAAGCACTTTAAGTTATTTCAATGAATGTTTCCGTTTTGCACAAATCTCATATTCTTTCATTGTTTGTTCCAATTTCGATGGCTAGAGTTTAAATAGCCTTTAATTATTTCATAGTGAGAGTGTTTAAGTTCTCCGGCTAGAGTTTAAATAGCCCTTAGTTATTTCAATCCGGATAGTGTGACAAAGAACAAAATTTAAAACACTTGGAAATTTTTTAAGAAGACATCAAATTTCATTCAAAATCCCGAACACCTCATTAAAACCTCCCCGTGCCATCAGGGAGGAAAAATTATGCCCCCAAATATTTACATGGATGTTTAAACAAGTAAATATTTACACAAATGCTATTCCAAGTACATCCGGAGATGCTCGATATTCCAAGGATGAGTCAAAACTCTTCCATCTTTGTCTTCCAACCAATATGTTCCAGGTTTAATTCTCTCAACAACCATATACGGACCCTCCCAAGTTGGGGCCAGCTTTCCGAACAGCTTTTCTTTAGTGTGTAAGAAGACCTTCCTAAATACCTTGTCCCACGGTTGGAAATCTCTTCTTTTGACTTTGGAAGCAAACCTGCTTCTCATCAAGCCCTGATAGTGTGCAACTCTAAGGTGAGCTTTAACTCGTCTTTCTTCTATCAAATCAAGTTGACCTCTGATTGCCACCTCGTTAGCATGTTCGGAGAAGTTGTGAACACAAAATTATGGGAGAGTTGCTTCTATGGGAGCTACTGCATCTATCCCATAGACCAAAGCAAAGGGTGACTCTTGTGTTGCAGCCCCAGGTGTTGTCTGGTAGGCCCACAAGACCTCTTGTAGATAACTAGGCCACTTCCCAGCAGCCCCTTCCAAATTCTTCTTTAAACCGGACAGTATAGTCCTATTAGACACTTCAACTTGCCCATTTGCTTGTGGGTGGAAAGGTGAAGAAAAACAATGTTGTATACCCCTTGAGGCACATAAACTTTCCATTTCCCTATTGTCGAACTGTGGCCCATTGTCTATTGTTAACCTTTGTAGGACACCAAATCTGCAACAGATGTTGGATAGAATGAATTTTATAACAGCTTTTGATGTTGTTCCTGCTAGAGGGGCTGCTTCAATCCACTTTGAAAAGTAGTCTATGGCTACAATTATAGTTTTGCGCCCTTCGGATGCCACAGGGAGAGGCCCTACTAAATCCAACCCCCATCGAGCAAAAAGAATAGGCTCAGAAATTAACTCTAAAGGAATGGTTGGGACATGAATTTCATTACTGTACCTCTGGCATGGGTCACACCTTCTTACCGATTCCTTAGCATCTTTCATGATAGATGGCCAATAGTAACCGGACAGTAAAACTCTTCTTGTTAAAGCTCTGAACCCACAATGGGATGATCCCTCACCATCATGCAATTCGGAGAGGACTACTTGAGACTCTTCATCCCCCAAACAGCGCAGGAGAGGTTTCCTATAAGTTTTTTTATACAACACTTCTCTCAATATGATGAAACCACGAGCCTTGTGTTTCAATGTTCTGGCTAGTGACTTATCCGGAGGCACAACACCATCAGAGAGATATTGCAGGAGATGAAACCTCCAGTCTTGAGGTCGTTTCTCTTGTACTTCAAAAATTTCCTCTTCTTTACCCTTACTGAGTTGAATGGAGGGGCTTTCCAGCACATGGATCCATGGATATGACTTCGTATATGCTATGGTTGCTAATGAGTCTGCTAGCTCATTTTCTGCCCGGGGAATGTGCTCATAAACAACACTCTTAAACTTGAGTGCTTCATTCTTAAGGAGGAGTAAATATTTCACAAGCTGCTCCTTTTTAGCCTCAGATTGGCCTTGGGCATGGTGGATAAGAAGTTGGGAGTCCCTTAGTAGCCTGACCCTCTTAGCCCCACAAATGTAGGCTAACTTTAAACCAACTATAGCTGCTTCGTATTCAGACTCATTATTAGATGCCCTGAAAGCAAAACAAATAGCTTGGTACATTTTGTCTCCATATGGGGAAGTTAAACACACCCCTGCACCACATCCCATAGTGCTAGATCCACCATTTGTTCGGACGACCCATACCTTTTTATCTTTTATATTAGTAGTTTGCTCCGAATCCCTGTCGGAGTGGAATTCAACCAAAAAGTCTGCCACAGCTTGGGCCTTGACTGCTGTTCGGGGAGCAAAATCTATGTCGAAGTCCCCCAATTCTACTGACCACTTAGTCATCCTGCTTGAAATGTCTGCCTTTTGGAGGACATTCTTCAGGGGAAAAGAAGTCCGGACGATGATGGGATGAGCCTGGAAATAAGGCCTCATCTTCCTGGCAGCTATCACCAGGGCCAATGCTAACTTTTCGAGTTTCAAGTAACGCCTTTCTGCATCTATCAAACTTTTGCTGATGTAGTACACTGGATGGGGATGTCCATCGACCTCCCTTACCAACACAGCAGTAATGGCATAACTTGAAACTGCCAAATATACGAAGAATGTCTCCCCATCAACCGGCTTAAACAAAGTTTTGGGGGAGGACATGTGATTTTTGATCTCACTGAAAGCCTCATCACACTGTGGAGTCCAATCGAATCCCTTCGCACCCTTCAAGGTTTGAAAGAAAGGGGCACACCTGTCCGAAGACCTTGAGATAAATCTGTTTAAGGCAGCTAATCTCCCCGTTAACCGCTGTACTTCTTTAATGTTTCGAGGAGGCTCCATTTGAAATAGGGCATTAAGCTGGTCCGGGTCGGGTTGTATTCCATGCTCACTTATAATATAGCCCAGAAAATTCCCGGACTGCACCCCGAACACACACTTTTCTGGGTTTAATTTCAAATTCACTTTTACCAAGTTGGCAAAAGTTTCTTGGAGATCGGACAAGTGCAACTGCTCATCCACACTCTTCACCATCATGTCATCAATGTACACTTCCATATTTCTTCCAATCTGATCAGCAAATGCCTTGTTGACTAATCTCTGATAAGTAGCCCCAGCATTTTTCAAACCAAATGGCATTACCTTGTAGCAATGAAGACCTCTGTCAGTGACAAATGTGGTATGCTCATGATTCTTTGGATCTACTTGAATCTGATTGTATCCCGAGAAAGCATCCATATAGGAAAACAGCTTGTTCCTAGAGGTGGAGTCCACTGACTGATCAATCCGGGGGACTGGATACAAATCTTTCGGGCAAGCTCTATTGAGATCTGTGAAGTCAATGTACATGCGGCACTTGCCATTTTTCGTTTTTACCAGAACCGGATTGGCAGTCCACAAAGGATATTGAGACTCCTTGATGTGCCCCATCTTTGTGAGCCTGTCAACCTCTTGCACAATGACATCAGCCTTCTCCTTAGAAAAAGCTCTTCTCTTTTGAACCACTGGTGCTACGTCTCTCCGGACGGATAAGTGATGTGATATCACTTCTGATGGAACCCCAGTAACATCAGCATTGCACCAAGCAAAAACGTGCTGATGGTTCTTCAAAAACTTTAACATTTCATCTTTCAAAATGGGTGACATCTTAGACCCTATCTTGACATTTTTTCCTTCTTCCAGACAGTGTGTTTCTACCTCCTCGACCGGTATCAATACTCTAGGGGTCTCTCTGGGGTCATCAATTTCACCCTCACCCCCAGAAAGATCCCCAAATTGCTATCGTTCGTTAGAACGGACTGCCCCCAGCGTTCGAGGAGCCAGGGCGGTAGCATAACATTCTCTTGCAATCTTTTAGCTGCTCCAGACGACTCCAACGTGTCCCTGAACAACATATTTCAAGCACTGGTGGACTGTTGAAGCCACTGCATGCATCCTAGAGAGCCAAGACCTCCCTAGAATAGCATTATAGCAAGTGGGACAATCCACCACAATAAAGAGTATTCTAACCATTTTCTTGAAAGGGCCCTTGCCAATAGAACTTCCTCTTCGAACTCTCCGATCACATCTGCTGAGCTGCCTGTAAAGCCCACAATTGATCTGTCCGAACTCTAAATTACAGGTGGATTTTTCATTCTCTTGTATGTGGTTAAGAAAAGGATATTGGTTGAGCTTCCAGTATCCACCAGAATCCGTCTTATGCCGTTGCCCCCGATAGATGCTCCTATAACAACAGCATCCTCATGAGGGCCAGCAATGTCTCTTAAATCATCTTCATAAAAAACAATGAAGGGGAATGAGTTTTGTGACTGATAGGAAGTCATGCCCCCTTCTAGCTGGGAGGCTAAAGTATGCACGTGCCTCTTTCTCGAAGAAGTGTCCCCTCCGAAAATTGTAAGTGACTCAAAAAACTTAATGAGTCCGGAGACCGACCTAGAACATTCCTCAATTGTACCCACTCTGTTTCGAGTTGGATCAGGATCCAAGTACTCAGATTCCACGTCAAACCTTTCAATTATAACCATGGCTCCCTCCGGAGCAGCATTACTTGGACCAACCCGGTGAGTGTTGTCAGGCTTGTTACCTCCTCTTCTTTTCACGTAAGCCCCCACCTTTTCCCTCTCAATCAAGTTCTGAACTTCTTGTTTCAATGCTATGCAGTCATCAGTGGTATGACCAATATCGTTGTGATACTGGCAAAAAGAGTTATTACGATGCTCTTTGGGAGACTGCAATGTGGCTGGTCTCCGATAATGCACCTCTTCCTTTGTTTTATCAAATATGGTGGCCACACTTTCTTTCAATTCTGCGAACCACTCCGGTTGGACCCATGGCCCTCTCTTGTTTCTGGATTGCTGACTTTGAGCAGGAGTAGCTGGCTGAGACTGAGCTTTTGCCCTACCATGCCCCTGTCCGGTCTCTCTTGCTTTGTTCCTGGACTAATTTTGATTGGGATTTGGTGCCACCGGGGTAGACCTCACCTGCCTGTGCACCCTGGTTTTCTTTGTTTCATCAACGTTTATTTGTTTTCCAACCTGATTCAGCAACCCTCCCCAGGTCATGGCCTTCTTGCTGGTCACTGAATCAGCTAGATTTCCTGGGTTCAAACCCTGTCTTAGGGATGCTATTGCTACCTGTTCGAAGCAATTAGCCAACCTATTCTTGGTGTTCACAAAACGGCTTATATATTCTTTCAAGGACTCATTTGGTTCCTGGGCACAATGGATTATCGTGTCTCCATTGCCCTTTAGCTCTTTACTCCCTACAAACTGCCTTCGAAAGGCTACCCAAAAAGTATTAAAGTCTTTAATACAACCCTGAGGCAGGCTGTTGTACCATTTTAGAGCACTCCCCGCAAATGATTGGGACAATTCCCTACAAAGTAGTTTATCATCGTCGTCAAAGTTCATCATGAAGTTTTTAAATTGTTCCAAATGGTTGTCCGGATCAGTACTGCCATCATATTTTTCTATTTTGGTACTGTCAAACCTCTTAGGGAGGTTTCCGGACAGAATTTTAGAAGTCAATAGAGATTGCCTCCAGTTTCTTCCACGACTGAACACAGTACCCTCATTGGAAGTTGCAAAGATACCTGGTTCATCGTGAAAAGCGAAGGGATCCATCAACATCCGGTCCACATGCCTCCTGCTATGAGATGATCCTTTACCAATATGCCTCTTCATCTTCCCTTATCTATCCCTTTTTCTTGAATATTTTTTAATCTGCTTTTGCTTCTTTCTAGTTCGACCCTCATCGCTGCTAGAGGATAAGGATTTTTCAACTCCTTCACTGTCCAAAGAGCTATCAGAAGATTCTGAGCTTGAGTCAGAATCTCCACTGGTTTAGACCGGTGAGACTTTTTGGAACTGGCATGAGTCTTTTTGGTGCTCACATGAGTCTTCGAAGACTCATGCTCTATGGGGTTATCAGTGTGATGAACAGCTGATGCTTTGGACTTTTCTTTCAGGCCCATCTTAGCCTTTTCGGCCCTCAGAGCTTCTATTTCACCCTTTAGCCTATCACGCTCTTCGATAGTGTACTCATCGTTCTCTCCCACCACTTCGAGCAGAGCTGGTGGTACTTCTGGATTGTCCGGATTCATTCGGACAGATTTTATTAGTTGGTTTTAAATGCTTGATTCAGGCATCTTCTCCTGCCACTGTGGTTGCCAATTTGGTGTGGATAATTATCGCCTGAGGGTAGGCTTGTAATTTGGTTGGTGTTTTATAGTAGTATGTGGGTGTTATGTGTTTAGAGTAGAGAGTAGAGAGATAATTAAGCTGGCTGGTAGCAGTTAATTCTCATTATTCACACTAAATGCAGGTGGTTGGGTATTTATATCCTGATGTTTGGGCCCTTATGGGATTTCGGGTCATGTTTAATGGAACCGGGTCATGTTCAAAGACCCATGAGCTCTAAGTAGGAGATCAAGTAGCTTAGTCAAGTAGTGTTTAGGTTTTTTAGTACTTTTGTCATAGTTCGAACAGTCCTATGGTCAGTGCGTTCGAAGTGATCTGTCCGGTCCGAAGAGCTTAGACCGATATGTCCTTGTCCGGGGAGCATGCAGGATTCAGACTCATCAATAGGAAAGGAAAAAAATAATTTAAAGAATTAGAGAGACCGACGTTGCACGTCATGTTAATCTAAAGGTTCGAAGAAGAAAAGAAACAATGTTAATAAAAGAATCCCCATTTCTGGGATAAAAGCATAGCGGTAGCCCTCAACGGAAGAGAACAAATAGCTTCGCAAGTTCAGTTCCTCTCGGTAAATCAAAGCTTCAAATATAAGGTGAGCCATCAATTTGTAAACCTATTGAAGGAAGAATTATATGCGCCCCCCATTGAAGGTCTAGGGAGCGGTAAGTTTGAAATTGGATAAAATTGGAGGTCGTCTTCACTCAGTGACAATATATTTTCCGGGCATCTCCCGAAGTGGTTCGCTATTTCTAAGTTAGAAACGTTTGATTGAAAAAAGGATCTGAAGATTCATTTGGAATTGTTCAAGAAATTCATGATAAATTGATAATGATGACAAGCTATTACGCCTAGAGTTTTCACAAACGTTCAAGGATGGGGCCTCGAAGTGGTCCAACCGTTTATAAGGGCTACAACATTTTATGGGAAGAAAGAAGTTTCGAGCCAATATGGATACGATTATCAATTGTCCACAGATATTCGGGAGATATTGAGGGATAATACCATACAGTTTGTTAAAACAAAGACCGATCTTGAAACCTTTGAAAAGATTATGACACTAAATGGATTGAGGTTGATATTATTGGAGATATTATGAATGAAATGCAACTAAGAAACAAGATTTTACATTTGGGGTGGTGTTAGCCTAGATTGAGAAGTGGATTTTAGTGGAGGAGACACAAGCGTCGAAGCTGGCCTCTCAGCAACAACAAAATTCGCAGTCTCCATTTGTGATTTACCAACAAGAATCTGCTCCAATTCCTCAACCACAACCGATCAAGACTTAGTAGCCATAAACTCCCCAGTTTCAATCAAGAATATTGAACCATCTATCATTTTGGCCTAGGACATGTCAACATGTGGCTAACGTCTATGTAGCGGTTAAACCCATGTCTAACAAATGGATCTGACCAACTTATTTTGATGAGTTGACTGAGTTTCTATCAATTATTTATGAAAAATCAAGGAATCATTTACATTTATAGAAGCCTTTCCCTATACAGATCACTCGGGAGAATCAAAGTTACAACAATTGCAAGTATCACGATGGCGTTAGACATCATACAAAATATTTTATACATTTAAAGAAGGAAATACAAGTGTTTATAGAGAACGAGAAGTTGGCGATATTTGTTAAGAAACAATATTGATGAGTTCAGAATATTCAGACACAACCAACTGCATAATCAGGACATGGGTAATTCGGACAATGACATGCCACTAAATAATCCGAACAGGACAAAAGTAAAAAACTTTTTGACTAAGCTATTTGCTAATCTACTTAAAATATTAATGAGTCATTAAACTTGACTTGGTTTAATAACTTGACCCGTAAGCATGGGTCCTTAATTAAGAGTATAAATACCCCAACCACTCTCATTAATAAGGGTAATGCACATATAATACAACCAGGATGCTCAATTATCTCACTACTTTACACCAAACACTTAATACTAAAAAAACTTCACAAAACATTTTACAAAATTACCCCCCCAGCCCCAAACAAACCAAACCAAATTGGCGACCACAGTGGGAGTGCGAGGGTGCCTAAATCTTGCATTAAAACCAGTAGAAAAGACCAGTTCGGATGGATCCGAATGAGCAGGGAACTCCACCACCTGTGGTGGAAGTAGTTGGGGAAAACAAGGAATACACCATCGAAGAGCGAGACAAGTTGAGAGTAAAAATAAAGGCGTTAAGGGCCATAAAAGAAGTGGAAAATGGTATAAGGGAAAAGTCAGGGGCGTCAGCTGTTCATCATACTGACAACCCTAGGGAGAATTATCCATCAGCAAAGACTCATTTGAGTTCAAAAAAGACCCATGTTAGTTCTAAGAAGACTCACCAGTCTAAGCCGGTTGAAATTTCAGATTCTGAGTCCTCCAGCAGCTATTCGAACGAGGCTGAGCTTGAGGAGTCTTTGTCATCAAGCAGTATTGAAGGGAGGTCCAGATAGAAACATAAACTAGTTAAAAAATATTCAAGGAGGAGAAATATGCATGGGATGCTTAAAAGGCATCTGGGCAAATGGTCATCTCATAGCCACATCCACAGACATGTTGATTAGTTGCTGATCGATCCTTTTGCTTTTCAGACTGAGCATGATATTTTTACAATGCCTAATGAAGACACAGTGTTCACTCGTAATAGGAATTGGAGACAATCACCTTTGTCTGCCAAAATACTATCCGGAAACCCACCCAAAATGTTTGACAACTCCAAAATGGAGAAGTATGATAGAAGTAAGGATCCAGACAACCATCTGGAGCAGTTCAAGAATTTCATGATGAATTTAGATGATGATGACAAACTTTTGTGTAGATCCTTCTCCTAATCGTTTACGGGAAGTACTCTTAAGTGGTACAACAGCTTACCCTAGGGGGTGTATCAGAAACTTTGATACATTCTGGGTTGCCTTCTTTAGGAAATTTGTGGGAAGTAAGGAGGTGAAGGGCAATGGAGATACTATTATCCATTGTGCCCAAGAGAGAAATGAGTCCTTAAAGGACTATATAAGTTGGTTCGTGAAAACCAAGAACGGGTTAGCAGATTGCTTCGAATAGGTGGCAATTTCTTCCTTGAGACAAGGGTTGAACCCTAGGAATTTAGCCGATTCAGTCACCAGGAAGAAAGCCATGACTTGGGGTGGCTTATTAAATCAGGTGGGAAAGTAGAGTAATGTGGATGAAACCATGAAAACCGGGGTGCACCGTCAGGTGAGGTCCACCACAACAGCTCAAAACCAGTCCGGATATAAGGCTAAGGAGACCAGACAAGGGTCCAACAGGGGTAAACAGACTTTGTCCCACCAAAATCAATCTAAAAGCCAACAATCAAGAAGTAAAAGAGGTCGTTGGGTTCAATCGGAGTGGTTTGTAGAATTGAAAGAGAATGTAGCCACAATATATGACAAGACCAAGGAGGAAGTTTATTTTTGGAGACCAGCAGCACTGTAGTCCCCTAGAGAGAGTCGAAATACTTTCTTTTGCCAATATCATA
The DNA here is from genome assembly GCA_036936605.1 of Limnanthes douglasii subsp. nivea. Lineage (NCBI taxonomy): Eukaryota > Viridiplantae > Streptophyta > Magnoliopsida > Brassicales > Limnanthaceae > Limnanthes > Limnanthes douglasii. The sequence goes on from JAUPFV010000002.1 coordinate 47,677,004, forward strand.
ATGATATAGGACATAATACTCAAGACTGCTTAGCCTTGAAACAAAAAGCACAATATTGAAAGAGGAAAACTGGGAGCTTACGTCAACAGAAGTAGTGGAAACAGGCCTGACAATGCTCCTCGGACAGGTCCCACAAACAACGTGGGAACATCTTCCCAAGAAGGGGAAATGGTGATCCTTGAAAGATTTGGCGTTGATTCCGAGTATTTGGATCCCGATCCAACTCGGAATAAAGTGGGGGTCATAACAGATCAGACCAAGATGGTGTCCGAATTGATCAGTTTCTTTGAGTCACTCACCATCTTTGGAGGAGATACCATAACATCGCCCACTCCTTCATCAAGAAAGAGGCATATTCATAGTCTGGCTACTCAGTTGGAAGGGGGCATGTCTTCTTATTAGTGCAAGACCCATTTTCCATTTATAGTTTTTGATGAGGATGATTTAATAAATATTGATGGGCCTCATGAGGATGCTGTGGTGATAGGAGTATCCATTGGGGGAAATGATATCCGACGAATTCTGATAGACACAAGAAGTTCGGAAAATATCCTCTTCTTGAGCTCCTATAAGCTGATGAAGAATCCGACCGTTATTCAACGGTCAAACAAAACCATTGTGGGCTTCACAGGGAACTCTACGGATGTAATTGAGGAGTTTGAGGAAGAGGTGCTGTCGGGCAAAGGGCCTTTTAAAAAGCTAGCTAGGGTGTTATTTGTTGTGGTAGATTTCCCCACATGCTACAATATAATCTTTGGGAGGTCCTGGCTCTCTAGAATGCATGTTGTGACCTTAATAGTCCACCAATGTTTGAAGTATGCAGTTCAAGGGTAAGTGGGTGTTGTCCGAAGTAGTCAGAAGATAGCAAGGGAGTGTTATGCAACTACACTTGCTCCTAAAAATTTGGGAGCAATTCGGATTAATAAAGATTAGCAGTAATTGGGACCTTCTGAGGGAGATGATGAGATGGATGACCCCAGAGAGGCCCCTAATGTTATATACAAGTTGAAGAGAATGAAACCCACTCTCTGGCAGATGGTAGAAGTATTAAGGTTGGCTCCCAGACGGCGCCAAATTGAAAAATAAATTGTCTTTTTTATCAAACAATGAACATGTCTTTGCTTGGTAAATGGTGATGTAACCAGAGTACCTGTAAGCGTTATCTCACATAAGCTGTCAATCCGGAGTGACGTTGCACCTGTTGTGTAGAAAAGGATAGCTTTCTCTAAGGAGAAAACTGATGTAATAGTCCAAGAAGTTGATCGTCTTACCAAGATGGGGCACATAAAGGAATCCGAGTATCCTTTATGGACTGTCAATCGGGTGTTGGTCAAGTAAAAGAACGAGAAATGACGTATGTGTATTGATTTTACTGACCTCAATAGGGCTTGCCCAAAAGATCTTTATCCAGTCGCCCGGATAGATCAGTTGGTAGATTTAATATCTGGAAACAAGTTGTTGTCTTTCATGGATGCCTTCTCTGGGTACAACCAGATACAGGTGGATCCGAAGGACCAAGATCATACTACCTTTATAACAGATAGAGGTCTCCATTGTTATAAGATGATGCCATTTGGGTTGAAAAATGTTGGGGCTACTTATCAGAGGTTGGTGAACAAAACATTTGCTAGCCAGATTGGCAGAAATATGGAGGTATACATAGATGACATGATGGTTAAAAGCTTGGAGAAGGATTTCCACATAGTTGACCTTCAAGAGACATTTGCTAATTTGAAAACTGTGAATTTGAAACTGAATCCAGAAAAATATGTCTTTAGGGTTCGATCCATAAATGTTTTGGGGGTATGTGATAAGTGAGAAAGGGATACAGCTCGATCCGGATTAGCTTAATACTCTACTGGAAATGGATCCTCCTCGGAATATTAAAGAAGTACAGAGACTCACTGGAAGGATGGCTGCCTTGAATCATTTCATTTCAAGGTCTTCAGACAAGTGTGCTCCATTTTCCAAACCTTAAGGAATTCTAAATATTTTAATTGGACTTCACGGTGCAGCCAAGCTTTTGTTGAAATAAAGAAACACTTATCTTCATGAAAGACTCTTTTTAAACTCATTCAAGGAGAAACACTCTACGTATAGTTGGCTGTTTCAGAATGTGCTATAAGCGCAGTATTGGTGAGGGAAGTGGACAACTACCCTCGTCTGGTGTACTACATCAACAAAAGTTTGATAAATGCCGAGAAGAGGTACTTGAAGCTTGAAAAGTTGGCACTAGCCTTAGTAATTGCAACAAGGAAAATGAGGTTGTATATTAATTCTCATTCCATCACTGTCCGAACATCTTTCCCATTGAAAAATGTTCTTCAGAAGGCAGACATATCAAGCAGGATGACCAAGTGGTCAGTAGATTTAGGTGATTATGACATTGATTTTTCCCTACGAACTTCTATCAAAGCTCAACCCATTGCTGATTTCCTAGTAGAGTTCCATTCAGACAGGAGCTCTAAACAAACTTTAGAAGAAAAAACCAAGAAAGAGTGGGTAGTCCGTACTGATAGTGGATCAATTACAATGGGTTATGGAGCTGTAATTTTCCTAACCTCTTCGTACGGTAATAAAATGTACCATACTATATGCTTTGGATTAAGGGCCGCCAACAATGAGTCCGAATATGAAGCGACTATAGTTGGTCTTAAATTAGCTTTCTTATGTGGGGCTAAAAGAGTTAGGTTGATAAGTGACTCCCAAATTTTCATCCATCATGTTCAAGGTTAGTTTGAGGCCAAGAAGGAACAACTGATCAAATACTTACTCATCCTGAAAGAGGTGGTAGCCAACTTCAAAAGTGTTTGTTATGAGCATATTCCTAGGTTAGATTATACACTGGCAGATTCCTTAACAACCATAGCATATTTTGAGTCTACCCTTGGATTCATATACAAGAAGCCCATCCATAAAATCAAATAAAAACAAGGAAGAGGAGGAAAGCTTGAGTATACATGTGGTTCAACCTAAAGATTGGAGATTTTCCCTCCTTCAAAACATTTCTGATGGGGTTTTGCCTCCAGATAAAGTTATGTCAAGAGAAATTAAACACAAGGCTCTTGGTTTTTTTATTATAAGGGAAGTTCCTTATAAAAAATCTTTCACCTCTCCTACGTTGTTTGGCAGTTGAATAATCTCAAGTCGTTTTATCCGAACTACACGATGGAGAAGGATCAACACATTGTGGGTACAAAGAATTAACCCGAAGGGTATTGTTGGTTGGGTACTATTGGTCATCCATGATGAGTCCGGAAACTGCTTCCTCTCCGGACATGGACAGATCGGACCAAGACCACCAGACCAGACAGACCACTTCGAACACTTAGCCCATTGGACTGTTCGAACTATGACAAAAGTACTAAAAAACCTAAACACTTCTTGACTAAGCTGCTTGCTCTCCTACTAAGAGCTCATGGGTCTTTAAACATGACCCGGGTCCATTAAACATGACCCGAAAACCCGTAAAGCCCAGATGTAAGGGTATAAATACCCAACCACCTGCGTTAAATATGGGTAATGAAAATTAACTGCAACCAGGCAGCTTAATTCTCCATCTACTCTCTACTCAAAATATTAAATACCTATAAACTTCCACTAAGCTCTGAACAAATTACCCAATTACCCTCAGACATAAATTAACCACACCAAATTGGCGACCACATAGGGAGCACGAAGGTGCCTGAATCGAGCATTCAAAACCAACAAGAAAAGTCAGTCCGAATGAATCCGGACGCTCCGGAAGTGCCACCAGCTTTGCTCGAAGTGGTGGGTGAAAACGATGAATACACCATCGAGGAGCGCGACAGGCTAAAAGGCGAGATAGAAGCTCTGAGGGCTGAAAAGGCTAGGATGAGCATGAAAGAAAAGTCAAAAGTATCAATTGCTCATCATACCGATAACCCTAGAGAGCATGAGCCTTCGAAGACTCATGTAAGCACCAAGAAGACTCATGCTAGCTCCAAAAAGTCTCACCCGTCTAAGCCAGTGGAGAGTTCTGACTCAGGCTCAGAGTCTTCTGATAGCTCTTCGGATGATGAGGGAGTTGAAGAATCCTTATCCTCTAGCAGCGATGAGGGTCGAACTAAGAAGAAGCAAAAGCAGATAAAATAATATTCAAGAAAAAGGGATAGAAATGGAAAGATGAAGAAGAATATCGGCAAAGGGTCGTCTCACAGCCGGAGGCATGTAGACCGGATGCTGATGGATCCTTTCGTTTTCCATAATGAACCAGGTATCTCCATTATCTTCCAAAATTCTGTCCGGAAACCTCCCTAAGAGGTTTGACAGCACTAAAATGGAAAAGTACGATGGCAGTACTGATCCGGATAACCATTTGGAACAATTTAAAAACTTCATGATGAACTTTGATGATGATGATAAGCTACTTTGCAGAGCATTCTCCCAATCATTTACGGGGAGTGCTCTAAAATGGTATAACAGCCTACCACAAGGTTGTATCAAGAATTTCGATACTTTTTGGGTGGCCTTTCGAAGGCAGTTCGTTGGGAGTAAAGAACTAAAGGGTAATGGAGATACAATAATCCATTATGCTCAGGAAACGAATGAATCCTTAAAAGAATATATAAGTCGTTTTGTGAACACCAAGAATGGGTTGGCTGATTGCTTCGAGCAAGTGGCAATAGCATCTCTAAGACAAGGCTTGAACCCTGGAAAATTGGTTGATTCAGGTTGGAAAACAGATTAACGTTGATGAAACAAAGAAAACAAGGGTGCACAGGCAGGTGAGGTCTGCCCCGGTGGCACCAAACCCCAATCAGAATCAGTTCGAAAACAAGGCGAAGGAGACCGGACAGGGGCATTGCAGGGCTAAAGCTGAATCTCAGCCAGCTGCACCTGCTCAGAGTTAGCAATCCAGAAATAAGAGAGGGCCTTGGGTTCAACCGGAGTGGTTCGCAGAATTGAAAGAAAGTGTGGCCACCATTTATGATAAAACAAAGGAAGAGGTGCACTATAGAAGACCGGCCACACTACAATCCCCTAGAGAACACCGTAATAACTCTTTCTGCCAGTATCACAATGATACTGGCCATACCATCGATGATTGTATAGCTTTAAAACAAGAGGTTCAGAACTTGATTGAGAGGGGAAAGCTGGGGGCTTACGTTAAAAGAAGAGGAGGTAATAGGCCTGACAATGCTCACCAGGTTGGTCTAAGTAATGATGCTCCGGAGGGAGCCATGGTTATAATCGAAAGATTTGATGTGGAATCTGAATACTTGGATCCTGATCCAACTCGAAATAGAGTGGGTACTATTGAGGAATGTTCTAGGACAGTCTCCGGGCTCATTAAGTTTTTTGAGTCACTTACAATTTTCGGAGGGGATACTATGACAGCTCCTACTGCTTCTTCGAGAAAGAGGCACGTTCATACTTTGGCTACCCAGCTAGAAGGAGGCATGACTTCCTATCAATCGCAAATCCCATTCCCCTTCATTGTTTTTAATGAAGATGATTTAAGAGATATAGCTGGCTCTCATAAGAGATATAGCTGGCTCGCAAATCCCATTCCCCGATCATGCCAATATCATTTTCTTAACCACTTACAAGAGAATGAAAAATCCAGCCGTAATTCAGAGTTCGGACAGATTAATTGTGGGATTTATTGGTAGCTGAGCAGATGTGATCGGGGAGTTCGAAGAGGAAGTTCTATTGGGCAAGGGCCCGTTCAAAAAGATGGTTAGTATACTTTTTATTGTGGTGGATTGTCCCACTTGCTATAATGCCATTTTAGGGAGGTCTTGGCTCTCTAGGATGCATGCAGTGGCTTCAACATTCCACCAATGTTTGAAATATGCTGTTCAGGGACAGGTAGGAGTTGTCCGGAGCAGTCAAAAGGTTGCAAGAGAATGTTATGCTACAACCATAGCGCCCCAGACGTTGGGGGCAGTTCGTACCAACGAGCAATAGCAATTTGGGGGGGGGGGCTTTATGGGGGTGAGGGTGAAATTGATGACCCCAGAGAGGCCCCTGGAGTATTAATACCAGTCGAAGAGGTAGAAACACATTGCTTAGAAGAAGGAAAAAGTGTCAAGATAGGGTCCAGAATGCCACCCGATCTGAAAAGTGAGATGCTAAAGTTTTTGAAGAGCCCTCAGCAATGCTGATGTTGCCGGGGTTCCAGCAGATGTGATATCACACCGCCTATCTGTCCGGAAAGATGTAGCACCAGTGGTTCAAAAGAGAAGGGCTTTTTCCAAGGAAAAGGCTCATGTTATTGTGTAAGAGGTTGACAGGCTCACAAAGATGGGGCATATCAAGGAGTCTCAATATCCTTTATGGACTGCCAATTCGGACTTGGTGAAAAAGAAAAATGGCAAGTGGCGTATGTGCATTGACTTCACAGACCTCAATAGGGCTTGCCCGAAATATTTGTATCGAGTTCCCCGGATTGACTAGCTAGTTGACTCTACCTCTGTGAATAAGTTGCTGTCCTTTATGGATGCTTTATCCGGATACAATCAAATCCAAAGGATCAAGAGCATACCATATTTGTCATTGACAGGGGTCTTCATTGCTATAAGGTAATGCCTTTTGGGTTGAAAAATGCTGGGGCTACTTATCAGAAATTGGTAAACAAAGCCTTTGCTGATCAAATCAGAAGGAATATGGAAGTATACATCGATGACATGATGGTGAAGAGTGCGGATGAGCAATTGCACTTGGCTGACTTCCAAGAAACTTTTACCAACTTGGTGAAAATGGATTTAAAGTTAAATCCGGAGAAATGTGTGTTCGGAGTACAATCCGGGAAGTTTCTAGGCTATATTATAAGTGAGCATGAGATACAACCTGATCCGGACCAACTTAATGCTCTATTCCAAATGGAGCCTCCTCGAAATGTTAAAGAAGTACAACGGCTAACGGGGAGGTTATCTGCTTTAAATAGATTTATCTCAAGGTCTTCGGACAGGTGTGCCCCGTTTTTTCAAACCCTGAAGGGTTCGAAGGGATTCGATTGGACCTCACAGTGTGATGAGGCTTTCTATGAGATCAAGAAGCACCTGTCTTCCCCCAAAACCTTGTTTAAACTAGTTGATGGAGAGACACTCTTCGTATATTTGGCAGTTTCAAGTTGTGCCATCAGTGCTGTGTTGGTAAGAGAAGTAGATAATTACCCCCATCCAGTGTACTACATCAGCAAAAGCTTGATAGATGCAGAAAAGCGTTATTTGAAACTTGAAACATTAGCATTGGCCTTGGTAATAGCTGCTAGAAAGATGAGGCCTTATTTCCAGGCTCATCCTATTATCGTCCGGACATCTTTTCCTTTGAAGAATGTTCTCCAAAAGGCAGACATTTCAAGCAGGATGACTAAGTGGTCGGTAGAATTGAGGGATTTCGATATAGATTTTGCTCCCCGAACAGCAGTCAAAGCCCAAGCTGTGGCTGATTTTTTGGTTGAATTTCACTCCGACAGAGATTCGGAGCAGGCTGCTGAGTTGAAAGACAAAAAGGTCTGGGTCGTCCGAACGGATGGTGGACCCAGCACTATGGGATGTGGTGCAGGGGTGTGTTTGACTTCTCCATATGGTGACAGAATGTACCAGGCTATATGTTTTGCTTTCAGGGATTCCAATAATGAGTCAGAGTACGAAGCACCTATAGCTGGTTTAAAGTTAGCCTATGTTTGTGGGGCTAAGAAGGTAAAGCTAATGAGTGACTCCCAGCTTCTTATCCACCATGCTCAAGGTCAGTCTGAGGCTAAAAAAGAAAAATTAGTGAAGTATTTACTTCTCCTTAAAAATGAAGCACTAAAGTTTAAAAGCGTTATTTATGAACATATACCCCGGACAGAAAATGAGTTAGCAGATTCATTGGCAACCATAGCATACACAGAGTCGTATCCATGGATCCATGTGCTGGAGAGCCCCTCCATTCATCTTGATATGAGTAAAGAAGAAGAAATTTTTGAAGTACAAATGAAACAACCTCAGGATTGGAGATTTCCTCTCCTGCAATACCTCTCCGATGGCATCGTGCCTCCGGATAAATCACTGGCAAGAAAACTGAAACACAAGGCTCGTGGTTTTATCATACTGAGAGACATTCTGTATAAAAAGTCTTACAGTAAACCTCTTCTGCGTTGTTTGGGGGATAATGAATCTCAAGTAGTCCTCTCCGAATTGCATGATGGCGAGGGATCAGCTCATTGTGGATTCAGGGCTCTAACAAGGAGAGTTTTACTTGCTGGCTACTATTGGCCATCTATCATGCAGGATGCTAAAGAACTGGTAAGAAGATGTGACCCATGCCAGAGATACAACAATGAAATACATGTCCCAGCCATTCCTCTAGAGTCAATCTCTGAGCCTATACCTTTTGCTCGATGGGGGTTGGTTTTAGTAGGGCCTCTCCCTATGGCGTCCAGAGGACGTAAAACTATAATTGTTGCAATCGATTACTTTTCGAAGTGGATTGAAGCAGCCCCTCTGGCAGGAACAACCTCAAAAGCCGTTATAAAATTCATTCTATCCAACATTTGTTGCAGATTTGGTGTTCCACAAAAGATAACAACAGATAATGGGCCACAGTTCGACAATAGGGAAATGGAGAGTTTATGTGCCTCAAGGGGTATACAACATTGTTTCTCTTCACCTTTCCACCCACAAGAAAATGGTCAGGTTGAAGTGGCTAACAGAACTATACTGTCCGGTTTAAAGAAGAATTTGGAAGGGGCTGCTGGGAAGTGGCCTAGCTATTTGCAAGAAGTTTTGTGCGCCTACCGGACAACACCTAGGGCTGCAACACAGGAGTCACCCTTTGCTTTGGTCTATGGGATGGATGCAATAGCTCCCATCGAAGAAACTCTCCCATCATTTCGTGTTCACAACTTCTCCGAATGCACTAACGAAGTGGCAATCAGAAGTCAGCTCGACCTAGTAGAAGAAAGATGAGTTAAAGCTCACCTTAGAGCTGCACCCTATCAGGGTTTGATGAGAAGCAGATTTGCTTCTAGAGTTAAAAGAAGAGTGATGGTGAAACAGTAGAAAATGTTTCAATTTATAGTAAATCTGAAAAAAGAATTTGATTCCAAGGAAAATTCGAAAAGATTGGTAATGATTAAAAGACGGCGATGATGTCACCCTATTTAATGAAGAGGTTACTTTTCGAAGAAGGTGGGTGCGAGATTCAAGGTGAAAGAACGGCTGAAGAAAACAACCAAAAAGTGACACGTCTCCCATAGACTCTGGCAAGAAACCGTTTGGATTCACGAAGCTTTATCAGTCCGGATAAAGCCACAACACAGACAGACCTGTCCGGGTTAAAACTGCCCCTGAACATCGGACTGTTTTTCAGGTTTTTGACAAAGGCATTTGAAAAAACACCTAAAAAAGGGGCTCCTGATGAGTCCAGAAACTGCTTTCTCTCCGGACAGGGACAGATCGGACCAAGACCACCAGACCGGACAGACCACTTCGAACACTTAGCCCATTGGATTGTTCGAACTATGACAAAAGTACTAAAAAACCTAAACACTTTTTGACTAAGCTGCTTGCTCTCCTACTAAGAGCTCATGGGTCTTTAAACAAGACCCGGGTCCATTAAACATGACCCGAAAACCCGTAAAGCTCAGATGTAAGGGTATAAATACCCAACCACCTGCATTAAATATGGGTAATGAAAATTAACTGCAACCAGGCAGCTTAATTAACTGCAACCAGGCAGCTCATTTGGCAGGAACCACTTAGAAGGCTGTCATTAAATTTATCTTATCCAATATATGTTGCAGATTTGGGATTCCACAAAATATTACCACATACAATGGGCCAGAAATTTGATTATAAAGATATGGAGAATTTTTGTGCTTCTAGAGGCATTCAACAATGTTTTTCTTCTCCTTTCCATCCACAAGCAAACGGCCAGGTTGAAGTTGCCAACATGACTATTTTGTCCGGATTAAAAAAAATCTAGAAGGAGTTGCAGGGAAATGGCCAAGCGATCTGCTAGAAGTGTTGTAGGCATACCGAACTACTCCTTGGGCCGCTACACAAAAATATCATTTTGCTTTGGTGTATGGAATGGATGTCATTACCTTCATAGAAGCTACCATACCATCATACAGGGTTCATAACTATTCCGAACAAGCTAATAAAATAACAATTAGGAATCAGTTGGACTTAATAGAAGAAAGAAGGGTTAAAGCTCACTTAAGAACAACTCACTACCAAGGCTTGATGAGGAGCATATTTGCTTCCAAGGTCAAGAGAAGAGATTTTCAACTGGGAGATAAAGTGTTAAGAAACGTTTTATTATACACCAAGGAGAAGCAGTTCGGAATGTTGGCTCCGGACTGGGAAGGCCCCTATGAGGTCTCCGAAAAACTTAAGCTTGAGACATATAGGTTTCAGGACAAAGAATGAAGAGTTTTGAAGCATCCATGGAATATCGAACATCTCAGGTTATATTTAAAATAAAATTTGTGTGTAAATATTTACTTGTTAGATATCAATGTAAATATTAGGGGGCATACTCTTTCCTACCCTAGTGGTGCAAGGAGGTTTTAATGAGGTGTCCGATTTTTCATTCAATAACATGTGATGCCTTCTTATAACATCCAGTGTGGTTTTACTACAATTCAATTCAAGTACAAATCACTGGTTCAACACTTTGGATCTTTAGCAAGTCGGATAAACCTGGTTAAGTGATGACCATTAAATACATGTCATCAGAGATATTAAACATTCTCACTATAGTACTTCTAAAATACTAGGGGCTATTTAAACATTAGCCATTAAAAGTTAAAGGGAAGAAAGTTTTAAATAAAGAAAGATTTGATGAATAAACCTATTCGGACTTTAACCAAACAGGAAAAACAAAACATGCCTTAGCAATCCAAGGACTTTAGATATTTGAAAAACTTATCCGGACTCTGACCGGATAAAATTACAAAATATGCCTTAGCCATCCAAGGACTTTAATTGTTCAAAAAAGACAAAAAATATGATTAAACCTTATGGCTTGTTCCCTTCGGATGTTCCTTCACCACCACCACTTTTCTTGGGACTTTTGAGTTCAACACTCAAACTCTCACCAACTCCTTCTTCATCATCAGTAGTGGAATTGATTCCGCTGGAGTAGTTGTGTTTATCACTATCTGTTAGAGTATGAAATGAGATGTCCTCATATTCTACATATTTCCATAAGGGACCAAGGTCCTCTTTGGAAAAGTCTCATGGAAGAGCAGCACCATGTCAGACTTGACTTCATCATATCTTTTCTCTAGGGAATCCATCACTTCGTTTGTATATTTATCAATACCTGCATGAATAGCTTGCTCCCGCTGCTTCACCAAATCCTCTTTATCTTTGACCATCTTCGACACAGTACCTTAGAACGTACTCTTCTCATCGGATAGGGTTGGGATGACGCCATCTTTAGTCTTCAGGTCCTCATTTAACGTTGTGAGGTCCAATTCCAAGCCGTAGTACTTAGTCTGAAGCTCAGTTCTGGCAGCCTCCGAAGTGGCCAACTTGGTTGATGAATCTTCTTTGTCATTCCTTAATGAATCTATCTCTTTCTTAAGTTCTTTATGGACTGTCAATCGGGTGTTGGTCAAGTAAAAGAACGAGAAATGACGTATGTGTATTGATTTTACTGACCTCAATAGGGCTTGCCCAAAAGATCTTTATCCAGTCGCCCGGATAGATCAGTTGGTAGACTTAACATCTGGAAACAAGTTGTTGTCTTTCATGGATGCCTTCTCTAAGTACAACCAGATACAGGTGGATCCGAAGGACCAAGATCATACTACCTTTATAACAGATAAAGGTCTCCATTGTTATAAGGTGATGCCTTTTGGGTTGAAAAATGTTGGGGCTACTTATCAGAGGTTGGTGAATAAAACATTCGCTAGCCAGATTGGCAGAAATATGGAGGTATACATAGATGACATGATGGTTAAAAGCTTGGAGAAGGATTTGCACATAGTTGACCTTCAAGAGACATTTGCTAATTTGAAAACTGTGAATTTGAAACTGAATCCAGAAAAATATGTCTTTAGGGTTCGATCCATAAATGTTTTGGGGGTATGTGATAAGTGAGAAAGGGATACAACTCGATCCGGATCAGCTTAATACTCAACTGAAAATGGATCCTCCTTGGAATATTAAAGAAGTACAGAGACTCACTGGAAGGCTGGCTGCCTTGAATCATTTCATTTCAAGGTCTTCAGACAAGTGTGCTCTATTTTCCAAACCTTAAGGAATGCTAAATATTTTAATTGGACTCCACAGTGCAGCCAAGCTTTTGTTGAAATAAAGAAACACTTATCTTCACGAAAGACTCTTTTTAAACCCATTCAAGGAGAAACACTCTACGTATAGTTGGCTGTTTCAGAATGTGCTATAAGCGCAGTATTGGTGAGGGAAGTGGACAACTACCCTCGTCCGGTGTACTACATCAACAAAAGTTTGATAAATGCCGAGAAGAGGTACTTGAAGCTTGAAAAGTTGGCACTAGCCTTAGTAATTGCAACAAGGAAAATGAGGCTGTATATTCATTCTCATTCCATCACTGTCCGAACATCTTTCCCATTGAAAAATGTTCTTCAGAAGGCAGACATATCAAGCAGGATGACCAAGTGGTCAGTAGAGTTAGGTGATTATGACATTGATTTTTCCCCACAAACTTCTATGAAAGCTCAACCCGTTGCTGATTTCCTGGTAGAGTTCCATTCAGACAGGAGCTCTAAACAAACTTTAGAAGAAAGAACCAAGAAAGAGTGGGTAGTCCGTACTGATGGTGGATCAATTACAATGGGTTATGGAGCTGAAATTTTCCTAACCTCTTCGTACGGTAATAAAATGTACCATACTATATGCTTTGGATTAAGGGCCTCCAACAATGAGTCCGAATATGAAGCGGCTATAGTTGGTCTTAAATTAGCTTTCTTATGTGGGGCTAAAAGAGTTAGGTTGATAAGTGACTCCCAAACTCTCATCCATCATGTTCAAGGTTAGTTTGAGGCCAAGAAGGAACAGCTGATCAAATACTTACTCATCCTGAAAGAGGTGGCAGCCAACTTCAAAAGTGTTTGTTATGAGCATATTCCTAGGTCAGATTATACACTGGCAGATTCCTTAACAACCATAACATATTCTGAGTCTACCCTTGGATTTATATACAAGAATGCCCATCCATAAAATCAAATAAAAACAAGGAAGAGGAGGAAATCTTGAGTATACATGTGGTTCAACCTAAAGATTGGAGATTTTCCCTGCTTCAAAACATTTCTGATGGGGTTTTGCCTCCAGATAAAGTTATGTCAAGACAAATTAAACACAAGGCTCTTGCTTTTTTGATCATAAGGGAAGTTCTTTATAAAAAATCTTTCAGTAGACCTCTCCTACGTTGTTTGGCGGTTGAAGAATCTCAAGTCGTTTTATCCAAACTACACGATGGAGAAGGATCAACACATTGTGGGTACAGAGCATTAACCCGAAGGGTATTGTTGGTTGGGTACTATTGGTCATCCATAATGGCAGACGCTAAAGAAATGATAAAGAAGTGTGATCCATTTCAAAGGTATGACAACGAAATTCATGTGCCAACAGTACCTATGAAGTCTATTTCTGAGCCAGTTGCTTTTGCTCGTTGGGAATTGGATTTAGTTGGGCCTCTACTAATGGTGTCCGGAGGGTGCAGAACTATTATAGTTTTTATTGATTACTTCTCAAAATGGATAGAGGCAGCTCCTTTGGCAGGAACCACTTCGAAGGCTGTCATTAAATTTATCTTATCCAATATATGTTGCAGATTTGGGATTCCACAAATTATTACCACATACAATGGGCCAGAATTTGATTATAAAGATATGGAGAATTTTTGTGCTTCTAGAGGCATTCAACAATGTTTTTCTTCTCCTTTTCATCCACAAGCAAACGGCCAGGTTGAAGTTGCCAACATGGATATTTTTTCCGGATTAAAAAAAAATATAGAAGGAGTTGCAGGGAAATGGCCAAGCGATCTGCAAGAAGTGTTGTAGGCATACCAAACTACTCCTCGGGCTGCTACACAAAAATATCGTTTTGCTTTGGTGTATGGAATGGATGCCATTACCTTCATAGAAGCTACCATACCATCATACAGGGTCCATAACTATTCCGAACAAGCTAATAAAATAACAATTAGGAATCAGTTGGACTTAATAGAAGAAAGAAGGGTTAAAGCTCACTTAAGAACAACTCACTACCAAGGCTTGATGAGGAGCATATTTGCTTCCAAGGTCAAGAGAAGAGATTTTCAACTGGGAGATAAAGTGTTAAGAAACGTTTTATTATACACCAAGGAGAAGCAGTTCGGAATGTTGGCTCCGGACTGGGAAGGCCCCTATGAGGTCTCCGAAAAACTTAAGCTTGACACATATAGGTTTCAGGACAAAGAATGAAGAGTTTTGAAGCATCCATGGAATATCGAACATCTCAGGTTATATTTAGAATAAAAGTTGTGTGTAAATATTTACTTGTTAAATATCAATATAAATATTATGGGGCATACTCTTTCCTACCCTAGTGGTGCAAGGAGGTTTTAATGAGGTGTCCGGTTTTTCATTCAATAAAATGTGATGCCTTCTTATAACATCCAGTGTGGTTTTACTACAATTCAATTCAAGTACAAATCACTGGTTCAACACTTTGGATCTTTAGCAAGTCGGATAAACCTGGTTAAGTGATGACCATTGAATACATGTCATCAGAGATATTAAACATTCTCACTATAATACTTCTGAAATACTAGGGGCTATTTAAATATTAGCCATTAAAAGTTAAAGGGAAGAAAGTTTTAAATAAAGAAAAATTTGATAAATAAACCTATTCGGACTTTAACCAAACAGGAAAAACAAAACATGCCTTGGCCATCCAAGGACTTTAGATGTTTGAAAAACTTATCCAGACTCTGACCGGATAAAATTAAAAAATATGCCTTAGCCATCCAAGGACTTTAATTGTTCAAAAAAGATAAAAAAAATATGATTAAACCTTATGGCTTGTTCCCTTCGGATGTTCCTTCACCACCACCACTTTTCTTGGGACTTTTTAGTTCAACACTCGAACTCTCACCAACTCCCTCTTCATCATCAGTAGTGGAGTTGATTCCGCTGGAGTAGTTGTGTTTATCACTATCTGTTAGAGTATGAAATGAGATGTCCTCATATTCTACATATTTCCATAAGGGACCAAGGTCCTCTTTGGAAAAGTCTCATGGAAGAGCAGCACCATGTTAGACTTGACTTCATCATATCTTTTCTCTAGGGAATCTATCAATTCGTTGGTATATTTATCAATACCTGCATGAATAGCTTGCTCCCGCTGCTTCACCAAATCCTCTTTATCTTTGACCATCTTCGACACAGTACCTTAGAACGTACTCTTCTCATTGGATAGGGTTGGGATGACGCCATCTTTAGTCTTCAGGTCCTCCTTTAACGTTGTGAGGTCCAATTCCATCCGAAGTACTTAGTCTGAAGCTCAGTTCTGGAAGCCTTCGAAGTGGCCAACTTGGTTGATGAATATTTTTTGTCCTTCCTCAATGCATCTATCTCTTTCATCAGTTCTTCTACACTCTGATTGGCATTGATGAGGCTGGTTGATAGAGATTCCTTGTAAGAGGTGAGGGAATTGATGAAAGTGGTTTGACTTTTCACCTGTCTCTCCAAGTCAAGTACTGGCTGGATGTGACCAAGGAGGGAATGGCTCAGAACATCTTGTTCTCCTTAGACGGAGAAATACTTACCATTGAAAGTCACCATATTGGTAAAGTTGGAGGGGTGGTAGGGACCTGCGAAATCATCCTTATCATAATCATTGAAGTATAAATCAATGTCATGAAGGGCACTAATGTCCACTTCTTCATTCCCTCCCTCAGCAACCTCTCCGGACTGCAGACCTGTTGGGAGTGCTTCTTGTAAGGTTGGATCGACAGAGGCTGGTGGAGGCAGAATCTCCGAAGGGAAAATAATTATTTCTTCTCCCAAAGTGACTGACTTCTTCTTAGTAACTTTCTCATCACTGCTGGCATTCCTTTTCCTGTCCTTCTTGGGAGGCTTGGGTGGGTTCTGTAACTCTCCTGCCTCCCTTACTGTCTCAGCCTCTACTATATTGAGCAGGGTAGCGTCAATTCCCCCTTGGTTCCCCGAACCAGTCCCTTCTGTGGCTGCTTGAACCAGCTCTGTTTCCGTTTTTTTCTTTTTGTTCTTCATCTTGCAGGGAGTTTTTTATCCGGAAGGTTAGACCAATTTACCAGTACTTTTCCACGAGCTAGTCAGCATGCTAGGATTGATGTTTGCCTTGATCTTCCTACCGTTCTCCCATATCCCACTAACAAATTGAAACTGTGTCCTCCAGTTCTTTTCGGACTCCAGCAAGTCATCTACCACTTTGAAGTTGTTCCCCATATTGTGATGGTAGAATGGAATCTGATGATTCTTGCATAAGCTTGCCACAACAGCAAACTACTCCATCGGGAGTGGGATTTTGACAACCTTGATGCCATTATGCAAGCAAGGAGAAAATACCAGATATTGGGGCTTAGCTGGCTAGGGCAGAGTTTAACTAGGTAGAAGTACCTGGCGATTTCTGGGTCCAATGGAAACCGAAGTCCCCAGTTTAGAACTTGTGTGAAAATCACCACCTCGTTAAGCTTACAGTTCATAGGAGTCTCCAGAGTGATAGGTATCATTACCTTCACTGACTCCGGAATCCCCCATTTTCTCCGGATCCGACCCAACTCAGCAGTGTGGGTGTAGATGTAGTTTATATTTTGTAGAGGCAATAGGTATTTGCACTAACATTTTCAAAGAAATGGCCTACATTGCCCTCTAGGCACTCTGGAAGCTCCGGATGAGTCAAACAGCCCCTGACCTTGCTTTTTCCCTTCTTGTCAGAAGCAGCATCCCCCATCTGACCTGATGCCTCGGTTTCAAAGAGAGCCTCCTCAATACTATCTTCCATTATTTCTTCCATCACTGTAAAAGGTTTATCAGTTACATTGGATGTATGGGGGTCATTTTCTGGTACCAAAGGTTGTTCAGATGGTTGAGTACATGTTGCCTCTAAAGGCATGGTGTCCGGTTGAGGTTGGGATCCGGAGGGCTTGGCCCTTGAGACTATTTTAGATGCCTCCGATCCGGAGGACTTTGGCAATGAAGTAGTAAATTGAACTTTAGTTAGACGGGTCGTCCGACGATGAGTTATCTTCTCTGGAGACTTCGCAGCGTCAGAACCTATGCCTATAAAGGGGGAAGGTTTTCTGATACTCGAAACAACTTTTCTTTAACAACAGAAGGTTGAGACTCTTGTACAGAAGAGCCCGAGGGAATGGGTGAAAGGCTTGGTTTGAATAGCTGTCTGAGCCTAGGATTTTTAAATGAAGATGACCCTTGATCGGCTTCTTGATTCGATTCACTGGATTTCTCACTTGGAGAAAGTGAGAGGTCGGCAGCAATGCGATTCTATTTTTCTACCTTTCTTGCTCTTTCTAACTCTTATAGGTTTAACCAGCCGTCTTTAACTAGTGCGTTTATGGCTGTGAACATAAAACCTCTCAAGAACAAGTTGAAGGTAAGAATGAAAATCTCTTTAGAAAAGCTTTGAGTGATGAAGACAATGAAATAGTGAAAGAGAATTTATATAACAGTAAAAAAGTAACTGTTATCTAGGAGAAGTTGAAGAGGGTTTTGCAATGACTAAAGGCTGCGCAAACATGTGAAGAATCAAAGGCCTAGCTAACTTTCTAGGAAATATAACGGCTGGTAGGTCGAACCAAACATCGACACGTGTCCCACGATCCAAGAATAAAATTATTAGAATTCTGGAAAGAGAAACCAGTTCTGACAAACTTCGAACTAAGTTGATGTTAAAAGCAAACTGCATGATACGAACACATAGGCAGGTCGGATAAAGTTGAGACTAGCTTAATGATTTTTTTAGACGTACCAAAGACATTTGGCAAGGCCTAAAAAAAAGGCTATTGATGATTTCGGAATATTCAGACACCACCCACTGCATAATCCGGACAAGGGCAATTCGGACAATGACATTCCACTAAATAATCCGGACAGGACAAAAGTAAAACATATTTTGACTAAGCTATTTGCTAATCTACTTAAAAGATTAATGGGTCCTTAAACTTGACCCGGTTTTATAACATGACTAGTAAGCCCATGGGTCCTTAATTAAGAGTATAAATACCCCAACCACTCTCATTAATGAGGGTAATGAACAATTAATACAACCAGGCTGCTCAATTATCTCACTACTTTACACCAAACACTTAATACTAAAAAAACTTCACAAAATTACCCCCAGCCCAGAATAAACCAAACCAAATATCAACAAAACTCGATGAAAGATAGGTCGTGATAGCTCCGAAGAAGAAGATACCATGGTTATTTCATAGCTTATTGATTTTTTTGATATAGCACTAGAGTATTTGGACCCTAAGCGGGACTGAAATATAATCAACATCGTCGGGGAGACAATGCTTGAGCCTGGGGAAAGGTAGTAGTCTTTTTAATTTTTTTAATCACTAACCATTTTTAATGAGGATACCATGGCAGAGGGTGACAAAGTTTTCCCGCAAAAGGCATATCGTGAGTTTGGCCATACATTTGGAAGTGGGGGCCTCGCCAGACCTCTACAAAAATCCTTTTCCGATTTTATATTTTGATAATGATGACATGAGAGAGGTTGTCGTGTCACACGAGGACGTAATGGTAATTATGATAGAAATCGCTGAAGACGAGGTTCAGAGGGTGTTGATAGACATTGGTAGTTCTGTTAATATATTGTTTATAACTACTTACGAGTAGATGAAGAATCTTTCAGTCATCTTCCAACTTGAGAGGACAATTGTGGGGTTTACTAATGTAACCGTAGAAATTGGAGGAGAGTTTGAAAGAATGGTACAATTAGTTCAGGGGGCTTCAAAAAGTACGTATCAGTGATCTTAATTGTGGTAGATGCTCCGACGTCGTACTATACAATTTTTGGCAGGTCCTAGTTGTCCCAAATGTATGCGATGGGTTCGAAGGTCCACCAGTTCTTGAAATATATGGTGGGCAATAACGTGTGAACTGTGCGAAGTAGTAAACAAAATAGCAATGGAGTGTTACCAAATAGCCTTATCTTCGAGACCCTGTAAAGCAATTGAGTCGAAGAAGGATTATCAGTTATCGGGGGAGACTTTGGGGGTCCAATCCCATTGGC
Source organism: Limnanthes douglasii subsp. nivea (assembly GCA_036936605.1). Taxonomy (NCBI): domain Eukaryota; kingdom Viridiplantae; phylum Streptophyta; class Magnoliopsida; order Brassicales; family Limnanthaceae; genus Limnanthes; species Limnanthes douglasii. The sequence continues at coordinate 47,696,236 of JAUPFV010000002.1, forward strand.
GATCCAAGGGACTATTTTGTCTCTGGAGGTTCGGGAGAAATTTATTTCCTTTTTGTCTACAAGGCTGCATATGTTTTTTCGTTGTACGGAGGATGTGACAGGAGTTCCGGAAGACATAATTTTTCATAACCTCGCCATCATGCAAAAAAATCGACCAGTTATTCATAAAAGAAGGTCTTTCTCTCATCAGAAGTCTGAGGCTATCATTACTGACGTTGATAGGCTATCATAAGTAAAGCACATCCGTGTGTCTCGGTACCTTTTGTGGACAACTAACTCGGTCTTCGTGAAAAATAAAAATGACAAATAGAGGATGTGCGTGGATTTTACCAATCTCAACAAGACATGTCCTAAATTGGTTCCCAATTCGTTTTATTGATAAACTGGGGGATTCTATGTCTAGAAACAAATTGTTGTCGTTCATAGACGCATACGCAGGGCATAACTAGATTAGATTAGACACTAAAGACCATGATAATACTTCTCTTATAACGGGGAGAGGTTTACACTATTATAAAGTCATGCATTTATGGTTGAAGAATGTGGGAGAAACTTATAAGAGGTTGGAAACAAAATCTTTGAAGGAAAAATTGAGTGTAACGTCCAGGTGCACATCAATGATATGTTAGTAAAAATTTATAAGCATGAGGATCATTTTGCAGATTTGGAGGAAACAATTGATAACATGAAAAATATAAATATGAAGTTAAATATGAGGAAAGTGGATATTTGGAGTCCGATCGGGGAAATTCTTAGGTTATATGATTAGAAAAAAGAATAAAGGTTGATCCAGTACAATTGAATTTTTTGTAATATGATGCCTCCGCCTTAGACTATTAAGAAAATACAGACCTTGAACGAAAGATTGGAAGCTCTGAACAAGTTCATATTCCGATCGACGGATAAATGTGCCATTTTTTCCAAGTGTTAAGACATGCCAAAGATTTTAATTGGACCCAAGCATGCACTGAGGCTTTCCTTGGTTTGAAAGAAGATTTATCTTCTACCACAATACTAACTAAGCCGACCCCGAGCGAAATACTATTCATATATATCGTAGTATCAGACTACGCGGTGAGCGCAATACTCGTTCATGAAGAAGACAATTGTCCTCGACCCGTTTACTACGTGAGTAAAAGTATTTTGGATGCAGAGAAGATATATTTAAATTTATAAAAGTTTTCCCTTGCGTTAGTAACTGTGCCTTGGAAAATTCGATTTCATTTCGAGGCCGATTCCATAGTGGTTCGAGTATCGTTCTCATTAAAGAATGTGTCGCAACAGCCTGACAATTTGGGTCGAATGACCAAATAGTCTATGGATTTGGGTCACTTCGATATTGATTTTGAACCTTAAACCATGATTAAAAACTAGGCATTGGATGATTTTTTTAGTCGAATTTCACTCTGAGTGACCGGACATATATATATATACCCAGAGGAGGAACCGACATAATGGATTATCCAAACTGATGGGGGTTAAACATTAATGGGTGCATGGTAGGTGTTCAAATAATCATTCTAATAAAGGTAGCAATGAACCAATCCATATGCTTCGGTTTCCCAGCCTCGAACATTAAAGTCGAGTATGAAGCAACATTAGCAGGATAATGACTTGCGCACATTTATGGGACTAAGCTGGTTCGGTTGGTAAGCAACTCCCAACTATTGACCAATCATGTTACTGGATAGTCTGACGCAAGGAAAGATAATTGTGTCAAGTACTTAACGATATTGAAGGCGTTGGTTATGTTATTTGAAAGGGTCACATATGAACATGTTCACAGAGCAAAAAAACACAATAGTTGGTTCCTTAACAACTGCGTCATATACTAGTGACTTCCCATGGATCTTAATATAGGAAAGCCCGTCGATAATGCATATCTTTAAACATATCATCTGTTCTTATACAACCTATCAAATATCGACGAATACTTGTAACGATTGGAGGTATGAGGTTAAAGAAATTTTTAGTTAATAACATTTTTCTTGTGGATAAAGAAATAGAAAAAAATGTGCGTTTCAAAGCCCATGGTTCACAGTCTTTGGTGGAATACTTTATAAGAAATCGTTTAACAGACCTATATTGTGTTGCCTCAGGAATAATTAATCACAAATGATGTTGTTCGAACTACACGATGGAGAAGGGTCAACACATTGTGGATTTAAAGCTTTGACTAGAAGAGTTTTCGTGGTAAAATTTTATTGGGCCACTATTGTAACCGATTATAGGGAGTTAGTCCAAAGATGTGATACATGTCAGCGATTTACTAACTCAATACATATGCCCGCATTTCATCTTGGGAGTGTTAGTCCAAAGATGTGATACATAAGATAAGTGTTTGTCATCCCATTCAGTTATTTTATATCTAATTTTAGATACTAAAGGTTCAAATTTAAGTATCTTTTTATTTGAGTTTAAGGGGACACCTAAGTAGATAGTGGGAGGGGTACTCATAGAGAATCCAGTTTGGATTTCAATACTAGTTTTTCTATTTTGGTTGAGGTTAGCTGATGTTTTTACTTTGGTCTTATCTTTGTTAATTGATTGACCAGATTTATCTTGATAATGTTGCATAAAAGTGGCAAGATTATTTATGAGAGAAGGGAGACCAATGGTGACGATCAACAAATCATCCGTAAAGGCAATACATGGTATGGTTATAGAACTTATGGTCTTGTAAGTCATAGATTTATTTTTTGAGAATAGCTTATTTAAGCCTCTTATGAGATCCTTTTTAGCTAAGATGAAAAAACTTTGGGACAGTGAATTCTTATTCCTTTTATAGTTTTGAAGTAGCTCTTAGACTCCTCATTGATTAGGATAAATATATAAATCTTCTTGATCATCCCAAAAGTCATACTTATGAATTTATTTGAAAAACCAAATAGGGGCAGAACTTTTAAGATAAAATTGTGAGATATCATGTCAAATGCATTGGTCATATCCACCGTAATCATTATGTTATCACCCTTTGCCTTATTCTTTAGATCATAAACCAATTATTTTTCTAATAGTATATTATCTTGGATGTCCATATCAATTACAAAGCCATCTTGAACATTATATATGATTTTTAGGAGCAGTTTGGCTAGTCTATTGTTTTAAATTTTGGAAAGAATTTTGTTTAAAAGAATGCAGAGACTAATGGGTCTCAAGTATTACCCTGAAGTAGGTTTGTTGGAGTTAGGAAAATGGAAGATTAGAGTAGCTAGCACACATTGAGGGATGTTATGGCCTTAAAATAGGTCTAAATGGCAGCACATAGGTCTTGATTTATAATATTCCAACATGTTTTGATAAAAGTACTATTAATTCCATCAATCCCTACAGCACTTGAAGTATTGAGAAAAAAAAACATCTTGAACCTCATCCATTGATGGAGGAGACATAAGGCATATATTGTCATCACCATCAATTAGCTTAAGGATAAGATCATTAAAATTATCCAGATTTTCATTGTTAGGGGTTTCGGTTAACATAATTTTGAAATAAGATTAAGCCAAATCACCAATCTAGGTAAGATCAGTGATCGATACACCCTAATATAGGATGTTGTTGATCATATTCTTTCTCTTTTTCATTTTAATATAATTATTATAGCTTTCAGTTTTTTGTCTCCATCCCTGATACAGTTAGTGTATTTTTGTGTCAATATGTTTCTTTTTTTGCAACGAATTTAATATGAGTAGCTTTGGACTTATCCAAGAGCATTCACCGTTTCTTCAAGAGCATTCATCGTTTCTTCAGCCTCAATTACTGCATCAAAAATATTATCAAAACATTATTTGTTACATTCACTTAGGACAAGTTTAAGTCTCGTAGTTTTATACCAAAATATATTTCCAAGATTAACACTGATATCTTTTTTCCAAATTTTATCAACAGTGGGCAGGAAGTCTTCATTTTGTATCAATATATTTTGAAATCTAAAAGGGACCTTAATCTTAAAAACTTTATTGGAAATTATAATTATAAGGGAAGGGTGATCAGAGTAGGTTCTAGCCAAGTGTAGAACCTCGGTTTCCGTAAAGTAGTCAGACCATTCTTGATTATAGAGAAGACGATCCATCCTTTTTTTCATTTTGTATTAGTGGTTCAAGTAAAGTTAATTTCTAAATATCCAACATCCTCCAAATTACAGTCTCTAATTATATTATTAAATTCATCTTATTTTCTTAAACATATAGTTGGCAGTTTAATTGCTCATTATAGGAGGAAATGACATTGAAATCCCATATGACTAGCCACTCTTTGGTTAGCAAAACAACAGATCTAAGGTTGTTACATAAGTCCAAACGAAGGTCTCTTTGGCATTTGGCATAGCCTATAGCTATATAGAAGGTTTTATTCATGGTTAGAAATCTGAATTCACCCTGAATGAGCCGATGATTGTTAAAAATATGTTCAACTAATTATCCTCTTTCACATGATCCAAATTTTCTTATTAGAATTGGAAATGTAGTTGGGAAATCCCATGTTATCAGCAATCTTGCTTAAATTTTCCTGGTCAATTAAGGGTTCCTGAAGAGCAATAATGTCAATATTGCCTTTAATTTTCAAAGATGTGAGCCTTTTCCTCGAGGTTTTCTTACCAATACATTGAATATTATAATTCATAATATTAATAATCATTTAGATTTGTTGTTGCGAGATTTATTTGGCTCATTGAACTACAAAGCCTTTACAACAAGAGCACTTTTATTTTTTCTTCTTTTCGCTTATTTGAATTTCTTGTTTAGCAGTTCCTTATAATCCTTATCCACTTCTATTTTATTTCTTGTAGGAGATGTGGGCAGGCTACATATACTCCTTTGTTTGGTGAATGATGTTCAGAGGCCAAGTTCACATAATCAACACAGTTGTTGCAGTTGAAACCAATTTCTAGAGATTTTATAGCTTCAATCACCTCTGCTTTGTTAGGGTAAGAAGTGTCATTTTGGGATTAATTGGTATTCTGAGAACCATTAACCTTCCTTTTATTTCTTGATTGAGTTGAAGAAGATGTAATATTTTTTATAAGATGTTCATTTTGTTGCTTTTGGATATGTTTTTTACAAAATTTGGAGATTCTTTCTCCTCATTATTTTTATTTTGAAAGGTAAGACCGTTTGTGATTGGTTTTCTAATAACAATAGATTTTACTTTAGACTTTATGTTGAATATATTGATATATGGTCTGATTTCTCTGCAATGTCTGATGGAATGAATGTTGGTTTATTTTCTTGATTGCCAAGAGCTTCTGCTAATATCCCCAGTATCGTCAAATGCTAATTTGATTTATGACTTAGCCTTGCTACTGGAAATATGTTTTTTGCTTGTTTTTTGGTTTCTTAAATATTTTGCTTCAATTTGCAGGTAGGAATCACATGAAATTCTGTTTCATAGAAATTTCATTTCTTTCAAGATCAAAATTTGATCTGATTTCAGGGTGTTGAGGTTTGATAATGTTTTTTGAAATCCTCATCTAGAAGTTGTGATGTAGCTTAGATTGCGCACAAACTGGTTTCTTACTCAGATATCAGAATTCGATCGAATAGGTACTCAAATCAAATATTTCGACGAGCCCGTCAGATTTCAAAACTGTGAATTATTATAGAGTTTGATGCCCAAATTCGACCCCTAAAGCTTTCAAAAACTAATTTTTATATTTAGGATTTTTTTTTTTAATTTTAGACATTTATGTAATTTTTTATATTTTGAATTAGGGTTTTGGGTAAGTGTTATATAAAGCATCACATACCTTATTTTACCGGAAAAATTTGATGAATAAAATTGAGTTTTCTTCTCTAAGTCTCTTATACTCTAACCTAGGGTTATGGTTTATTTATTCTATCTTTCGATTTCTTCTTTCTTGTATTTGCAGTCGTCTGTTCTATCTCTTATATCGCCTCCACCATATCGGTATCAGAGCGAAAGAGCTCCTATGACATGAGTTAATGAGATATGCCGCCTAAGAGAACCACTCGTGAGAAGTCCACTATTCCAATCGCAGAACCATTTGGTCGGGAGGAGATGGAATACCGATTTGGCCAGATAGGTGAACGAATGAATTTGATGCGACATCAAAGAAAGAAAGCCATAGAAGATATTGAGAGAATAACCACCACCATATTTCAAACTCAAATTGGAAATTCAAAGGAAAAAGTCTTTTTCACCGAATCCAACCACATCTATAGCTACAATTTGGAAAAACCAAAGGGGAAGGAGATCTATCAAATAGTTGCTGGTGACATGGTGGGTTCGCTGATACTCGACCATCAACTCTTTGATGAGTATAAGAGTGACTACCAGGGTGAAATTTCTGATGAAACTTGGCTAGAATTGGAAGATCTGATTTATGATGTATACGGTAATAAAGAGAAAATCAGTGTTAAAGACGAAGACGATTGGGTAACACTAAAAAAGTCTATCCTTATTCCGATAAGGTAAACAATGATAATCCTTCTTCTGTTTCGATTTCTAATGTAGAAATTGGTCAAATTTTGGTTGATAATACTTTCTCTGATGCAAAGATAAAAATTGAGAAAATAGTTTTTATATTTGGGATTATAAAAAATTGATAGAGAAATGGATTCTTCATGTGGAGGATCCATTCATGTTTGACAAGCCCTCATACGATGAGTATGATTATGAGGATATCTCTGAAACTGCATCTGGAACGATATTTGACAACATAACTTGTGATGAGTATGAAGATGAATGGGGTGATGAAGATGTAATTAATACTGAGGAGAAACTTGTAGATCGAGATATTATCTCAGGCTTCAGTACACCAGACTACATCGCTCCAGAGGTTCTGTTGAAAAAGGACCGCGAACCGGTAGCTTTTTTCTTGCAGATATGTCTTCTAGGTACTTTCTGTTATCTTAAAATTGAACCCTTGTCTCGGTACTCTGTGGATGCATATTGTCGTGTAGGAAAAATAGAAGATGATATTTTTGTGTTTGATATTATGAAGAGATTGATCGAAGAAAAGAGTATCGTTTTAATGGATAAAGGGTTAGGTTTTGTAATAGAACCTCGAGGAGTTTGGGTTGATGGTTGGGGAAAGAAAACGAGAAATAAAAATTTAAAAGTGGAAGATTGTAGTGTTTTGAATTTGTTGGCAGAAATATACTCTCATGTGGAGATTATCCCAAATATGCGTGGTTTTAAATTGGGAATGAATGGATTATGACTTCTTGTTAATGATGGTTTGAAGCTTCCAAAACCACCACCACCCATAACGGCATGACAGTTTGACATACATTCACCGATGATCATTGTAAAAGAATCATTAATTGTTTACTCTACTTGGATACAATTACCACCAGAAATTGATAGACAAACAAAAGCAAAATTTGGTGAAGAAAAATTCCTTGATCACTAGATAACATTTTCACTTCCTTCTATGGTTTTGTCGTAATGAGGCCATCAAACAGCCAAACCTACAAGAGAAACCAAAACAGATTTCTTCATTATATTCTAAGAATGATGTTTATTGGTTTACTCTCTTAAAATGAAAAAAAAAAGCTTTTCTTGAAAGAGCTTTTATTTTCTAATAAATTTGTTAAAAAATAAATATTTAGTTTTATACGCAAAAAAAGAAGCCATTGTCAATACTTTTTGACAAACTAAAATATTTTTATGATATCAAATTTCTACATAAAAAATAAATTCAAAACTGACATAAACATTTAAAAAGTAAAAGAGTAAAAAAACAACTATAAATTAAAAGACCAATCCACAGGTATAAGATGCATAATGTTTTCTAACCCGATATTTTTGCACTTTATATTTCTGGGCCTCGTTTGTCCTTGAGGATCTATTATTTTTGTCATAAATAATTGATGATGGCTTATCTCCCTTTGCTAAAAGTGGGAGCCGCGGGAATCTGCCCATTTATGGATTGTTCTTTCTTTTTTATTTTTCATATTTTAAAGGGATATAGTTGAAGATATTTTTGTCTATTTGTTTAGATTGATAATTTCAAAAGCTTATGAAAAACTAACTTTTTAGACCCTTAAAAAGGTTTTTTATATAATAAATTATCTCAACGTAAGATTGTGATTATTTTTGTGGGACCTTTTTATTTCCGACATCTGATTTTATTTTATTAGTGAATGACGTATCAATATTTTTTTTAAAGGTGAATATATATATTTGTTTTATTTAAAGTAAGTCTGGATTTAGAAATGGTTAGATTATTGCAGTTTTTTAATAAGACAAAAGTGTATGTTTTATTTATTTTTTGTTAAAAAGAACAGGTAAAATAAAAAAAATTGTAGTGTGAGATGGTATTTTATTTTAACAAATTATTTATTGTTAAATTTTGTTTATCAATAACGAACGAAAGTTAATTATCTTATCTTAAATTAAAAATATAAGTAATTATATGATATTTTGTGATATGTTTTAGTGTTTTTTTTATTTCATATCCTTCAAATTATAGTTAAAAAAATACTTAAAAATATAATTTGTTTTGTTTTTTAAATTGAACAAAACACGATTCTGAAATATATTTTTTATTAATATTTTAGTTACGTAATTATGTGTAATTGGATTGCGTGATAAGTGTGAAAAAAATTGTATTTCAGTAACAGAATTACGTGTAGTTGAATTGCGTAAAAAGTAATTGTGTTTCGATTACAGAATTATATGCAGATAAATTGCATAAATAAGAAAAAATAGTCGCGTATATAGGATTTTGGTTGCGAAAAAATAAGTGTGTCTGATTGTAAAATTACATGCAAAATAAGTTGTGTAAATAATTTTTTTTTGCGTGCTTAGGACTTTGGTTACGAAATAATTCTAGAAAAATCAATTGTGTTATAATCGTGATATTACGTGTGATTTGGTTGCTAAAAAGCAACTGTGTTTGACTCGCGTAATTACATGTAATTTGATTGCGGAAAGATGAAAAATAAAACAAACAAACATCCAAAAATTTCAGTAATGCTCGTCTTTGAAATATAGAAATATATGTGTTTTTAGTTTTTTTTTTGAGTTAGAACTTAAAAGATATGAAGTTTTGAAGGTTAAAAATAACTAATTTTTGAAATTGTACGTCTTTCGTGTGTACATGAGTATTGTTGGAACCATTTATGTTGTAGATCATATTTGAAAAACTTTAAAATTCAGGTGGTTATTAGTAATTTTAATTTTTCATACGCGACTATTGTAAACTTACCATATTTATACAAATACAAACATTTTTTTATTATATTAATATATTTTCATAATTTTTTTAATTTTTTTTAGTTACTAGTATTATTAATAATGACTTAAGAAAATTTTAAAATAAGAAATTGACTTACAATTCCTTTTACAGAAGTGTTTTTTTCTCTTTTTCTAATTATTATATTACTATTATTACCGCTAAACTTTGAATAATAGAAATTTGACTTCAAATATGAAGCATACGAGAAAAACACTATCACAAATTAAATAGAAATAAAACCAAAATAAAATTAAAATTAAAAACTAATTAGCATAAAAATATATCAAACTAATAGATATAAAAATAAAATCAAATAAAATCTAATAAAATAACATAAAGTCAAATAAAAATAAAAATTAATTAGCAAAAAATATATCAAACTAATAGATAAAAACACTAGTACATATGAAACATACCAGAAAAACACTACCACAAACGAAAGCTAGATTCTTTATGTTTGGGGTAAAATATTAAATTAAAGTAAATAAAATTCATACATATTCATGAGGCATATCCCGAAAGAATATAATAGAAATTAAAAGAAAATTTTCGTGAACTAAGATTACATAATTTTATATTGTGAGAAAGCCGGATATATACGAATAAGAGAGACAAAATATGGCAGCCTAGAAATGGTAAACAACAGATCCAAAGAGACCAACAACAATAACGAGCAACAAACTAGGCCAATAAGGAGAGAAGATAGATCTGCATAACACAAGAAAAACTCAAGTTAATAAATTAGAGAGAATTAAAAGACCATATAATCTTAATGCCAAAAAATACGGTAAGAAACCGTAAAGGCGATGGTAAGAGGGAAACCAGAAAGTCTTGCATTCCTTTCATACCAGACGTGGTAAATGACTGCACTAAAACAATAATGACAAAGATGACAGTTTCAAGAAAGAGACCAATTTGACCTCACAAAACCAAGATTTCCAGCAATGGGCATTAATCGGGAACCCCAATTTGGAACTTGCATAGTTCCAAATACTTTGAGTCAAACTACAATCATAAAAGATATGGACAATAGTTTCAGAGTCCGAATGACATAAGATATTGTGTGTTGGGGTGTTTAGACCCAAACTCAGAAGCTTATCTCGCGTAGTATGCTTGTCAAAGATTGCCATCTAAGGAATAAATGAATTACGAGGTGTACTAAACTTATTCCATACTAACATGGGCTACGCACTATTGGAGTGAACGTACGAATGACATTTTAGGTGTCATTGATTGTGAAGTTAGGATTTCTAGTATTTGTGGTCCAGTAGTGAACATCATTGAAGTTGATATTGGGTTGAGAAATAGTGAGAATGAGATTGTTAATCTCTTGATTAACACTAAAAAAATCTAATTTCTTTGTACAATATCATTATAAACTTAGTATTAGTTTATAGGACCTACATACTTAGAATAGTATAGGTTATAAAATTCTCTATTTAGTTTCATTATTCAGTACTCTATTTATTTTCCTTTAGATCAGAGATTCAACACGTAAATTTGATCACATAGATACACCAATTAACCTCTTTGAAGAAACACACCAAAAGTTATGCATTATTTGGTTAATTTGTTTTAGTTTATATTCTGATGGTCCTAACGAGATATAGCTTTTAGATTTTTTAATAGAATTATTTTTTAATTTTTTATGCACCATAGATTAATTTTAGTAAAATCAATAAGTTAAGAGATCTTGGACATTTAAAAATAAAAAACTATATGTATAGTCGATAAACAATTTGTGATTTTAAGCGTGTAATTTTATAATTGTACAACGTTTTTTTTATAATAACTGTATAATTTTTCATATGCACATTTAAGTATTACAAACAAATTTACGACAATACGGTTTCAAAAATCATTGGAAAAATCATGTAAAAATTAAAAGATGAAACATATATTTATTATTTTTAAACATTTATTTCTTATGTTTTTTTTATTTCTCATCTAAAAATATATATTTTTAGGACATACAAACCTTTTAGAGTTCGATACAAACAGTTAGAAATCAAACTCTGACTCAATTGTTTTGATAAATGAAGAAGAAGATGTTTTGTTTTAGAGATTTAGAGATGACTATAACTTGTGTAATTTCATCTTTAAGCCATGTAAAGTATTTATAGGACTTACTCCATTAAAAATCATATTTTCACTCTTGTCGCAACAATAAACAGGATCGTCGCGATAATCCAAAAATATTGACTATTGCTCAACCATTGCGCTCTTCACTGCGACAAGCCTCATATTACCCTTATGATATTGTAACATTTCCAAGTTGAGCCTAGTTTTTACTGTTACATAACTTGCGAGAAAAATACCTATAAATTTTTATAAGTACCATTGTTTGAAGTATTTTTGTCATCTTTAGAAGCAATTATAATGCATAGACCGAATTGTATAAAATATTATTTGAATTTATCCCTCTTCGATAAAGAACATAATATATCGCGCATATAACAAATAAAACTAAATTTTATATGTTTTGAATCCTTTATCAAATAACTTTTTGTTACCTGTTAAAAATATTATGTCTAGGTTATCTGCATTCGAATTGGTTGCCACAATTTATAAAATTTAAATGTAAGAGTTTTAGCCTTATCCATCCAGGCGTAAAGTTTACCAATTCTCAAGCTAATATTTTGGTAGGCTCTGTCACGTTCTCACTAGAAAGGATGTACGAGACTGATATGATTCCCCTTTAAATCAATTATCTAACGAACCAATATATTAGACTTATGTGTCTAGATTTTCAATTATAGATGTCATTATAAGCTCTACTCAGTTAATTAACTATTAAAATGTATTTTGATTATCTTTGATTATACACACAATTTATTCTCATACGAACCTATATCACAATTTAGAAGTCGAATTTTAATGATTCTCTTAATTGTATTATAACCCATGTTTCCAAGTCTACCATGCCACAACATGTAGGTATCATACAAGTAAAAGAAATTTTATTATTCTACTCATTGAGTTTCAGAGGTACACACAGATTCAATCGGCCAAGATCGAGAACATTCACCTTGTCTTTCACTTTGCATGGTTTGCTTTGTTAGATTAATCCAATTGGCCAAATCTTGATTCTTTCTTTTGAAGATATTCATCGCTATCTTTGTTTCTGCTATAGACTTTAGATCTTTTTATTTTTATAAATCTTAGCATAATAGAAATAAACTTACAATAATGTTGCTTTCAACATCGCCTAAAAATCACATGCAAATGAAACTTGAGACATGTATTAAATCTATTTTTTCATTTTTTAATTATTGTCTATATAATATTTTGAAAAGTTATTTCAGAATATAACAAGCCTTTTGAAGTTTGATACAAGCAACTAGAAATAAAACTAATTGAAATGTTTTGGTAAATGAGGAAGAGATTTTGATTAATGATTTAGATATAATAACTTGTTTAATTGTATCTCTTAGCGCAATTGATTATTGATAGGATTCATCTAAACCCTACTATAAAACTATTCGAGATGAAATATATATTCTTAGAGAAATATAAATCTTTGAGAAAACAAATTTCCACTATTGTCGATACAACATCAATCCTCATGTTTCAGGATAATATTACCATGTTGATGTGGTGAGCCTACTTGTTATCACAACAAATAAGTTTAACCAATTCCAATAGAGTGCCAATTTAGTGTTATAGCGGTGAGCCTAACTCCTTCCATGGTAAAGATATAATATTTTATAATTATTGTGATAGAGATATGTAATATCATATTCTAGATTTTTTTGTGCAAATTGTCGCTACCATAATGAACTCAATGTTTTTTTTTATAATTTTATCTTAAATAGCTACATATTATTTTTTAATATGTTCCTCTAATTTATTACCATAGTTTCTAATTTTTATAATCTAATGTTTAATATTTATAAAATTACAAAAGTCATATAAATAAGACTCATATTATTAGCTATTTTGCATCTTAGAGATAATCTCTATAGAAATCTTGGTTATGAGTGAATTTAAGAGTGATAATGTATTCCACAGACCACCTTAAAACACAAAACAAAAATGTAATTCAATTGTTAAGACTTTCTCTTAGTTAGAAGATCTACTAAGTTTGAATCCTAAGAATGACATAAAATTTTGTTTTTTACATCTTTATTTTTAAGGTATATTTATTTTCTTTTATTTTTTTCACACAAACAAATTAGCCTTTGTGCCTCTCTCTCACGTAAATCAGCCTCTCATTCTTTCACCTTATCTGTACTCCACAACTTTGTTAAGCAGTAAGTTTTGATAGGTTCAACTATTAGTTTCATAATTTGACTATTTGAGATATATTTTGTTCAATCCTAATTATCATTAACTTTTAAAATTTAAATTGAATTTATGTTTTCCAGTACATTTGTGTCCCTGCTAAATTTAATCCGGTGATATTCTAGGTGTTATTTATGTCAAAGTAGAAGATAAATTTATTTGCTTTAACATTTACAAAATGTTAGCACGTATAGTATTATGAATGAATCGAATAATGCATTGAAAGTGTACCGTGTTTGGCGGTACAGTTTTCTGTCATTGACAGTGAAGCTAAAAGAGGTAATCTCATCTTTGGTCTGGTGTATATGAGCCCATTAGGACCATTATCTAGAAAGTCTATTTATTGAATATAAATAAAATTACTAGGAGTATGCAAAAACACAATCTGAAATCTGTAACCCTTTTCTTTCATAATGAAACACTTTTCTTTGGTGGCACCCGTGGACGTAGACAATTTTCGGACCACGTTAAATCCTGTGTTCTTTTCAATTTTTCCTTTATTTGTGTTATGTGCTTGCGCCATTTGTGATAAATTGCTCAATGCCCAGTCAGAACGCGATGGTGGTTGAAATTCTCGGAGACCGAATATGATGAATCACAACCCAGATGTCGTGCTCAAGGTGAATAATCTTCTCTAGATATCCTAGTTTAGAGTGTCGGCGTTTAGGAACAAAATAGTGTGGTCTAATTGGAGGTGAGCAACTTGAGAGGAGGCTGAAGTGGTACTTTGTTCGAGAGGAGGATTTGTTAGGGTGGCGACCAAAATCCCACATCCAATATCGGTTAAACATGGGAACAATCAGTGTATATAAGTACAAACATATCTCAATTAGTATAATACTTTTTGGAAGGACCAAAGGTAAATCTGTACGGGGCGTCGGGTGCCAAAGTGGACAATATCGTACTAGTATGGAGATAGGTCATCTTACTTATATACAGAGACAGAATATGCGGTACCCATATTCCCAACAAATGGTATCAGAGCCACATTGTGAAATGAGGGCTTTTGCAATTAAGGTTTCACAATGGAATCTATAGCAAAAAAATACATGATTGAAAAAATTGATGGAGAGATCCAGCTTTTCATTATGTAAGTTTAAACTGAAATATTCATTGGTACTAAAAGGGTTGTGGACGGCTGGGGAGAATAAGTTACCAGATATGATGAAAGAAGAGAATAAGCAAGATCTTCAAGAAAGGGTTTTGTGCTGGATTTAATGAGTATGAAAGACAATGTTATTCGCGAGATTAGTGGTGCGAAGACTGCTTCCTGTGCATGGAAGAAGCTAGGAGATCTTTAGTCAGAGAAATTAGTAGTAAACCGATTATACTTGAAAAAGTTCTTGTATGATTTTAGATTTAAAGAAGGTAAGTCCATAACTGATTACTTAGATAATTTTAAATCAATTATAATGGGCTTGGAGAACATGGATATCAACATTGACGATGAAGATCAAAATTTGTTTGTATTGAGATTGTTACCCGCTCCCTATGAAAACTTCGTAGATACCATAATATATCGTAAGAATAAGTTATCGCTAGAAGATGTTAAAGGGGCACTGAAATCAAAGGAGTTGACATAGTTGCAGCAAGATAATCAGGTTGAATGGAAATGTCTTATGACTAATGGAAGATCTAGAAGTAAATTGATTTTTTAAAGAAGGAATAACTGGAGGTCCAAATCAAAGGTAAAGAACTCAAACTGTTATGAATTTTGTGAGCAGGGTCATTATAGGAGAGATTGTCTGAAACTGAATGGTAAGTAAAGAAATTAAAAGGAAAATGCAACAAACATTGTTGAATGTGTGAAAGATTTCGACGATAGTGAAAACAGTGGTAAATGAGATGTATTGTCCGTTAGTTCATATTGTGGGAATAACTCGTGGGTACTCGATACTGGCGCTACATATCACATGCGTCAGTTCAAGCAATGATTCGATACTTACAAGCCAATGCAGGGAACTGTCTATTTAGATAACAATCATTCGTTGACTGTTTGTGGTATTGGTAACATCATAATCAGAATGTTTTACGGGGTTGTTAGAATCTTAACGTGCTGGCATGTTTCTGGGTTAAAGAGAAACCTGATTTCTCTTAGGAAACTAGACTCTCGGGGTTATAAGTATCGTGCATAAGACGGTGTAATCAAAGTGATAAAATGCTCAATGGTGTGCATGAAAGGTAATTTACAGAAGGGTCTTTACATTCTACAGGGGAGTATTGTTATGGGCGATGCAGTAGCATCATCGGGGAGTATTAGCCAAAGTAGACAAAATCAGAATCAGTTGTGGCATTGGTGTCTTGCTCACATGAGTAACAAAGGATTAACTATTTTGGGAAAGTGAGATTTGTTGAAAAGGTATAAAGAAGAATCATTAGATTTTGTGAGTACTGTGTGTTTGGTAAACACACTAGAATCAAATTCAGCAAATCGGAAGTAAGAAATACTAAAGGGATAGTGGACTACATTCACTCAGATCTTTGGGGTCCAAACCGAATTCCATCAAAGAGTGGAGCCAGCAATGCGGTAGCATCATCAGAGAGTAATAGCCATAGTAGGCAGAATAGAATCAGTTGTGGCATTGGTATCTTGGTCACATGAGTGATAGAGGATTAGTTATTTTGGGAAAGAGAGATTTGTTGAAAATATAAAGCCGAATCATTGGGATTATGTGAGCATTATGTGTTTGGTAAACACACTAGAGTGAAATTCAGCAAATCGGACGTAAGAAATACTAAAGGGACAGTGGACTACATTTACTCAGATCTTTGGGGCCCAAACAGAATTCCATCGAAGAGCGGAGCCAGATACTACATGAGTTTGATTGATGATTATTTAAGGATGGTATGGGTTTACTTTCTGAAAACGACAGATAAGGCATATTCAACTTTTTTCAATTGAAAAGGATGATTAAAAAGCAAATAGGAAGAAAAATAAAACGTCTTATGAGAGATAATAGGTTAGAATATTGCAGCCGTAAGTTCAAAGAGTTTTGAAAAGCTGAGGGAATAGTTCACCATCACACTTGTTCTAGAACACCACAACAGAATGAGGTCGCAGAAAGAATGAACATAACGCTTTGTGATAAGGTTCAAAAATATGTTCTCGCATTTCGGTGTAGGAAAAGAAGGTGCAAAATTATGTTCTCGCATTCTGGTGTGGGAAAAGGATTTTGGGCTGAAACTATCAATACAACGTGTTACTTGGTGAATCGGTCTCCATCAACTGTTATTTATTGTAAAACATCTTTTGAGATTTGGTCTGGATCGTCAGCTGATTACGAACAATTAAGGGTGTTCGGTTATCCTGCGTATGCTCATGTGAGAGATGAGCTTGAGCCGAGGGTAAAGAGGTGCATATTTCTAGGATATTATACTGGAGTAAAGGAATATAGGTTATGGTGTACCTCTCCAAAGTCTCCAGGTTTTCTCATCAGTGGGGACGTTACTTTTAACAAGTTTGCTGTGATGGAAAGTCAAAATGAAATAAGAGAAATAATAGAATCAGGGTCTGCTATGAGTAAACAGGTGGAGCTTGAAGTAGAATCAGTTTGTAGTAGGTCGAATAATTCAAGTGGTTCTGAGGTGGATCCAGAATCAAGAGGTGAAACGTCAGCATCAAATGATAGTGACGATGATGCGTCCGAACCAGAACAACAACCTTATAACATAACATTGGGCAGAGAAAGAAGATATATTAGAATTCCAAAAAGGTATGCGAATCTTGTTGGATATGCTCTGTCAATTGCATAAGAAGTTAGGATGCATGAACCTATTAGCTATAGAGAAGCTATAGCGAGTTCAGAGGTAGATCGATGGATTGGTGCTATGGGAGAAAAATTGAATCTCTTCATAAGAATCAAACATGGAAGCTTGTTAACTTGCCTAAATAACATAAAATAGTAGGAAATAAATTGGTGTTCAAGAAAAATGAAGGTAATCCAGGAGTTATGGCATCTCATTTCAAGGCAAAACTGGTCGTTAAGGGTTTTACTCAAAAAGAAGGAATCGACTTCAATAAAGTGTTTTCTCCAGTGGTGAAACATAGTTTGATTCGAGTTTTGTTAACTATGGTAGTTTTGTAATATATAGAGCTTCAGCAATTGGATGTGAAGACTGTGTTTCTACATGGTGAATTGGAGGAGCGAATATACATGGAGGACAAAGTTTGTCTGCTGAAAAACTCACCATATGGGTTGAAACTGTCACCTAGGCAATGGTACAAACATTTTGATACATTCATGGTGTCAAAAGGGTTCACGAGGAGTCCATATGATAGTTGTGCGTATCATTAAAAGATGTTAGATGATTCTTATGTTTACTTGTTATTGTATGTGGATAATTTTCTTATTGTTGCTTGTAGTATGTCACACATTGTACAGATAAAGAAGTAGCTTAATGCCGAGTTTGAGATGAAGGATCTGGGTAAAGTAAAGAAGATTCTTGGTATGAAGATTATCCGGAACATAAGTGTAGGATCATTAAACTTGTCTCAACAAATCTATATTGAGAAAGTGTTACAACGATTCAACATGTTTGATGCTAAGGGAGTTAGCATCCCGTTTGCTACTCATTTCAAGTTGTCCGCAGCAGGAGCGGCCAATGACGATGCTAAGTTGGAACAAATGTCGAAGGTTCCATATGAAAGTGAAGTTGGTAGTCTCATATATGCTATGGTATGCACACGTCTTGATAGTTGACATGCGGTTAGTGTAGTTAGCAACTACATAGGATGTTCTAGGAAAGAATACTAGCAGACAATGAAATTGATACTTCGGTATGTAAGAATACTGCAAACATTGGCTTAAGTTTTAACAAGACCGATATTGGTGGATCGCTAAATGATATTGCAGGATCAGTGGTTCGTTTTGTTGATTCTGATTTTGCAGGTGATATGGAAAACACCTTTGCAAGTTATTGTAGCTTTGTCTACAACAAAGGGAGAGTACATGTCATTAACAGAAGCAGTTAAAGAGAAAATATGGTTGCAATATTTGGTGTCAGATTTGGGCTTGGATAGGACTACTACAAAAGTGTTTTGTGACAGTCAAAGCGCCATACACCTTACAAGGAACCAGATGTACCACGAGTGTACAAAGCACATAGATTTCAGGTATCATTTGTTCGTGATATAATATCAAATGGAATTATTAATGTGAAAAAAGTGTCTACACACAATAAATCAGCAGATATAATGACCAAGGCAGTATGAGTTCCAAAGTTTATGGAGTGCCTAAAATGGATTGGTGTTCGTAGTATAGAGTGAATTCCTTAAGGGCATTTGGTGAGTCTGAAAAAGAGAAGTTTATTTGTTGATAGTGAAGAAATGATGTTCGCCTCATAAGGAAGATTTGTTTTGAATGAGTCGAATAATACCTTGACAGTGTACTGTGTCCGGCAGTACAATTTTGTGTTTATGATAGTGTCATTGTGCCTTGACAGTGTACCTAGTTCGACGGTACATTTTTGTGTCATTGACAGTGAAGCTAAAATGGGTAATTTCATCTTTGGTCTGGTGTATATGAGCCCATTAGGACCATTATCTAGTAACTCTATTTATTCTATACAAATAGATTACAAAGACTACACAAAAACACAATCTCAAATTTGTAACCCTAGTCTATCATAGTAAAACACTTTTCTCTGGTGGCGCCCGTGCAGGGGCGGATCAAGAACTCAAATTAACAGTATGCCAAAAATAATACTAAATTTTTGTACGTATTCATATACAAATTTTATAAAAAATAAACAGTTAAATTTAATACAATTAATTTACTAAATAAATATACACGATACCTTGCTTATTTATTGATGTTTTTATTCCTCCTAGAAAAATCTAGTAGTTTTTAATATGTCAAAGAAGAAAAACCAAATCAATGAAAGAAACTAAAATTATATTAAAAGATAGACAAATTTCCATGAGAATACTAAATTTGTAGCAATTTTTTCACTTACGAAACTTAGAGCTAGTAAATGAGACAATTAAATAATTGAAGAAAGTAATTGAAAATAAATAACTAAATACGTGAATACATGAAAATCCTTTTAAGAAGAGAAAAAAGTTTTGATTAAATGACCAAAACATGTCCATATAGATTCGATTTCAAAAAGGAGAAAAGGGTTTTGATTTAAATATATGATTTTATAAGATTTAGAAGGGAAAATGAGTTTTTATTCAATGACTAAACACGTTCATGGAGATCAGATTTTAAGAAGGGGAAAAGGGTTTCGATTTGATTTAAAGATATGATTTTAGAGATTTAGGTTTGGTGATTATAAATTGAAAAAAAACGAATGGAGTTAATTGGGGCGAGAATAAAAAAAGGGAATTAATTGGAGCGAGAATAAAAGAAGGAAAATGGTTTGGATTTAAAGATATGATTTTAGAGATTTAGGTTTACGTTCATGGGAATACGATTTTAAGAAGAGGATTTTCGAACCACGTTAGATCCTGCATGCTTTTCAGTATATCCTTTATTTGTGTTATGTGCTTGAGCTATTTGTGATAAATTGTGATAAATTGCATAGTGATTTATAACACATAGCTTAAATATAAGCATAGGTTATAGAACAAGAAGCCACATCATAAAGAATTTATGGCTTTCTTTCAATGAAGTTTCTTATTTTATATATCCATGAGTTTATGTTTTTCTTTCCATGAAGATTCACTTTTGTTTCAATTAAGATTAATAGGTTAGATAATTCACATACCCGATTTGTTTGAATTTGTTTAATTGATTAGTTTATATTTTTTAGTATTTTTTTAATTAGTTTAATTTATTTGTTTGAATTTATTTGATTTTTGAATTTATTTATCTTAATTTATTTGTTAGAATTCTTTAGTCTAATGGATTTATTTGAATTTGTTTAATTAATTTGTTTGAATTTATTTTATTTTGTTTGGATTTATTTTAATTTGTTTGATTTTTTTTAATTGATTTATTTAAATTTGTTTCATCGTTTAATCGATGCTTTTAACACACTTCAATCCAATATGAGAATTTGTTTAATTTATTTAAAAGTATGTTGTTCAATTGATTTAACAAATCATTAATTATCATCCAAGTAAGAAAGATGAAGTGAGAAGAGTTTATCTTGTAAATGGGCTGACTATACTTATATGACAAAATATCCTTGTGAAGTGATTGGCGAATGAGTTTTTTTTATAAATAATAGTTGGTATGGAGACAATGCTTAGTTGGAATATAGTATAACAAGCGCTTAGTAATATTTAGGAATTAAACTATAAATAAAAAAGTAATATATTTTTTTCGGACGGAACCCGCAGCCCCTACTTAACGAGTGCACACAGGGTAAACCCTGTTGGCTAACCAATGCGAGAAGGTAAACCACACAAGGTGACAGGCTCAACCAAGAAAGCATATCTAGAGGGACTCGAACTTATGACCTTTGGTCACAAGCATGCCTTACTTAACCAATTCGGCTAAAAATAATATATTTGTGTTTAGATTAGATATAGATATTCATTTTGAAGTATAATTAAAACACTAATATATATATATATATATATATATATTATATTCTAAGTGATGTTCACATATTTATTCAACTTTTTTTTAATAAATCTTTTGATGTTAAAAATCACCATTAGTCCTCAATGTTTCGCGTTTGTATCAAACTAGTCTTTTATGCTTATTTTTATCTCCAACTAGTCTCCTATATTTTATAAAATTACATTATTAGTCCTCCCACCCATGTGAGTATAGAGATCCTGATATGTGGTAGCCCAAACATCAATATTTTGTTTCAATATCGGTCCCTCAAAAATCTAAAACCTTAATTCGAAAAACACATAGTCGACCTCTTAAATCTATATTTCTATAACCATATTATTCAGATTGAAGACTAATAAAATACAAATATCGATGTTCAAACTTCCTAATCTTATGTTCATGTACATGTACGGAAGACTAATATTATCAAATTTTACAACATAAATTATGAATGGAGACAAAAACGAACATAAAAAATTAACTTAAGATTGAGAAATTAATAGTAATTTTTAGCTTATTTTTGGGCACCAAGGATTCTAATCCTAAATGCACCCATAACTATGACACGTTTTAAAGTTTTCATATCTATACCATTAAAGAAATGTGGTTTAGAATTAGAACCCGAATATTATAGGATTGGTACTTGATACTTGCTGTTTTCGATTATAAATTTTGAGACAATCTAAAACTTTATGGAATTAAAAAAGTCATATTCTCGGGTTTCAACCGTCATGACAGCCATTTTTATCGGCACGACGAGTCGATGTCTGATGAGACACTATTCTGGGACGATGTTATGATAAAAATATACTCTATCTTCAAATTGATGTATCGAATTCATTTTAATTAGGAGGCCATGTTAAAGCACGTTAGCACATATTTTTAAAGACTTGTCAACATATTTTATATCCTACTGTAGAATGTGGGTTCTCCGAGAAAAGCTCTGTAGAAAATGAAAATTTCGACAAACTAAAACAACGTACAGAAAATAAAAGAGATGATAAACAACCATATCATAAAACCGATACATTTTATAGATAGGAAGGTTTATCCGGTCACCCATTAAAACAACATTTCTTTTGAATTATCTAGATTTATAATTTTATATTTATTATAGTTTTATATTGGTTTTTAACATAATACTAATTTAGATTAATTTATAGATTTTTTAAGTTATTATATGGATGAAGATATGGATTAAATTGAATTTTAGCATATTATAATAGATAATCGATTTCATGAATAATAATCGGTTTATTATTATAATGGTTGAAAAGAACTCACTTGATAATTTAGATATTTTGATTTTCATGAATTTTTTCTTTCAATTTTTTTAAAAATTTATTGGGATTTAAATTCTTTAATTAAGATATAAATATTTAAATATTTAGAATTTTATTGGATTAGTAATATTTTGTAAAAGTTCTAACTCAAGTTTTTAGAGAGAAGTTGATTCTAGAGAGAGAAATTCAGAGTACTCAAATGTTCTAACTCAAAAATCCAACCCTATTATTAGATCAGACTTGACTTTTATATAGAGGCACAAAGACTTAGAGCACAACCGAAAACGGTTACGTAAAAGGGCTAACTATACGTTAGTCCCTCATTAAAATACATAGTCCTAAATTCTTCCTCTAACTTTGCAATCTATCATGAACTATTTTATTATTCACATTTTATTCTTCGAAGTCTCATTTCCTTATTAGTAGCCCCCTTAGTTCTCATGTCAATAAATGAATGAGAACTAATTAGCCTTATATATAAACAATAGTGAAAATAATTCCCTTTTTTTATAATTCGAACAACATTAATTATTTTGTTATACCATCACGTGTCAAGTGCCTCGAAAGATTTCAACAAAGAATCACCCTTTTATACCGCAATTCGAAGCAGCAACTAATAATCTTAGGTGTCAAATTTATTTCTCAACAATTGATGACACTTTAAGGGTTAGGTCTACAACTAGGCCCATAGTGTGACAGGCGTTGAACTCTTATCTACGCAACCGCTTCAAATTCTGTCCAATCAACGTCCACCTTTTCCACTTATCAACACGACCTCTCTCTACATATAAATTTCATTGTGACCCATTGTTGATTCACCAACAAATTTTTTTGAGAGAGAAAGCGTAAAAACTTTAAACTCCTTTGTTATCTTCACCGGCTTCTTCAAACTACTGGTTATCTTCACCGAAAAACTCATCTTTTCTGATCAATCTTCAACCAGTTTATGAGAGTGTATCCAAAATCCAAAAGATCTAAAGTAAGAATTCCCAAAGAACTTAAACCCCCAACGTCTTCGGAGCTTACGTTTACTTCTGCATCAGTGGAAGGGCAGAAGAATATAAAACAGCTGGATTAATAAGCAAAGGTCCCCTTAGAACATCCTCAAAGACCATTTATTACGGTAACTTTGATCCTTCTGAAACTCATGTTTTTGCACCTTCGCCTCATACAGAAAAAAGCCAATCCTCAAAAACTCGTACGCCAAACGCACCACGAATCTCACATTCTCTGACTAAATCATCTTTGAAACAGTCTGAAGCAACCCCTTCCTCAACCAACCTTTCAAAAACTTGTCCCCACGAGCTCTTAGAAAAAAGAATTTCATAGCTATGGGAGACGATGCTGATGTTATGTCGAATCTATCAACCATATTTCTACCCCCGAGGGAGATTGTTGAGACAACTGCATCATCTCAACAAAGTCCCTCGAATAATCCTTCTCAACTGAGAGATGAAGCATCAGAAGAAGTTGAATCCGATGCTACTTAGTCAAATAATGAGGCTGATACAGATGAAGAAGCTTCGAAAGAATCGAAGAATACTACACAAGAAAAAATTCGTAAACCGAGAGTAAAGAAAGCTCTTATCACCATATCCGAGGAGGAAAGAGAATTAATTGGTGATAATTTGAAGTCTCTTGATGCGAATTATGTTGTGGATCTAAAAAACGTTTCATTCATATACTACGAAGAGAGTCAAGCAAATGATTTGAAGAAGCAGTGGGGAATGGGAGACAACATTACACTTCGTCTTCCCAAAAAAGGAGAAACACCCATAGAATGCAAAAAAAGACGAACTGTTTGTCTATCCAGAAATCATCAACTGGGGTTTTCGATTCCCACTAGACCCCATGGTAGTTGATTACTTCAAACTTTTGAATCTGTGTCCAACCTAAGTGACACTAAATCAATGGTTCACTCCCGCTTGTCCAAAATTCCGATCTGCATCAAAGATTTTATATTTTTAACCAAATTGTCAATGGGATCAATGCTTCCGTTTTACTATCTTATGTTGGATGATGACTTAAATACATGGACGATCTACTGGAGGCATACAAATTTTGGAAGCAAAAAATCCATCTTCATTTTAGGAGCATGGGAAAATGGTAAAGTTATATTTGAAGTAAGATTGAACCTCATCTGGAGGAGTAGTCATAAGTCTCTTAATATTTTTTTAAAATTAATTTTCAACAGTTGTTACCCTCATTCATTATCAACTTCTACATTTCGAATAGATATTCCGAGGTGTTATGCCATTCATATAGAAAAAGCCAAAGAAACCTTCATTAAGCTTGCTGCTTCGGCTGAAAAAGAATGGAATAATACTTTCCACACAGCCTTCAAACCCATCAACTTTCTCAACAGTCTCCTATTCTCGATCACACTTGGAGCCTTTCCTCCCAAAAATTTGATTGAGCCACCTAACCCTCGACAAGTTGTCAAAAGATTGGTTTATCCCGACTGAAAAAGTGTTCTTACCCGTTCGCAATAGATCAGATAGCCACCTTCCCCAAACAAAAAAAGAATAAAAAGGCAGTTAGCACATGTGGTGCTAGCCCTTCAAAGGTTCGAAGCGAAAGACGAAAGTAAACACACTTTTTACAATCGAAGAATGAATAAAAGAGGGACCTTCTCCAAAAAAGAAGAAAACTATTGCGCCCTCGAAAAAGAAATGTACCACTACAGCTAGCCCCCAGAAAAAGGGAAAATAAAACAGTGAAGACCAAGTTGTAGCTGCAGAGAACCAACAAAGTCATCAAAAGGAAAATAAAGGCAATGTTGAAGACACCACCAACCAGCAAAATGAAACTGTTGCTGTAGAAGATAACCAAGGTGATGATCACTTTTGGTGTGGATTATTTTTTACTGAGGGTAATTTTGTCAGGTGTTTTATGGTCTTTCAAAGGTATTTAATGTTTGGGTGTTTTGTAGTGAGAGATTTGAGCTGCCTGGTTGTATTAAATGTTCATTATCCTCCTTAATGAAAGTGGTTGGGTATTTATACCCTTAATTATGGGCCACATTGGCTTTCGGGTCAAACTTATGAAACTGGGTCGAGTTCAAAAACCTATTAGTTTATTAAGCAGATTAGCAATCACCTTAGTCAAAAGGTGATTAGCTTTTAATACTTTTGTCCAGTTCGGATGGTTTAGTGGGTGGTTTTTGTCCAAATTTCCCCTGTTCGGTTTCTACATTGAGTGGTGAAAATTTCCGGACTCATCAGTAGCCCTTTTTTTAGGTTTTGTTCGAAGGCCTTTGGCAAGACCTAAAAAATCGCCTTTGGGCACTTGTGACATTTTCCGGATGGATTTAGTATTTAGTAAAGGACTTATCCGGACTGAAAAACTCTTTAGAAGTTCAAAGGTTTTGCCATGGATCGTGGGACACGTGTCACCCTCTAATTTGCCTCACCAGCCGTTTTTCTCCTAGAACGACGCTCCCACTTATCCCAAAACGTAACCTCTTCATTTAATGCCTGTGACGTCAGCGCCATGGGATCAGATGCTGATAATTCCTCAGAGAAGCTAACACTTCGACGAAGAGGCCGCTTAGTAAAAGGCCAGGCTGTTGCTCCACAGTCTAAGTCTCCGAAATCAGGGCCCTCTAAGTCTGGG
This sequence comes from Limnanthes douglasii subsp. nivea, assembly GCA_036936605.1. Lineage (NCBI taxonomy): Eukaryota > Viridiplantae > Streptophyta > Magnoliopsida > Brassicales > Limnanthaceae > Limnanthes > Limnanthes douglasii. The sequence continues at coordinate 47,722,134 of JAUPFV010000002.1, forward strand.
GCCAAGGACAAAGCTAAAGGGTCAGAGGCACCCATCAAAGTTTCTAAGGACAAATCGTCTGGTCCGGAGGCTACCAGAATAAGCCTTCAAAATGAACCCTCCGGATCTGAGCCCCAACCGGACACCAGACCACAAAGGGAAAGCGATGCTCAGCCATCCGGACAGCTTAATGAGCCAACTACCAGCACTCCTCCACCAAAGACCACTGACATTCTTCCATGGTGATGGAAGATGTGATGGAGGACAGTGTTGAAGAAGCCCCTTTTGAGACTGATGTCTCCGGGCAGACGGGCGAGGCTGCTATTATCAAGAAAAGAAAGGATAAAAAGAAGTTGTGTTTAAAACATCCGGACCTGCCGGAGTCCCTTGAAGGCAGAGTGTGACCTTGCTTCCACAAGGTGAGCGTAAAATATCTGCTATCCATGCAGAACATTAACTACGCCTTCATTCATAATACTGAATTAGGCCGAATCTGGACGAAGTGGGGGATCCCAGAATCTGTCAAAGTGAGGATACCGGTCGATCCGGAGACGCCAATGGACTGCAAGCTAAGTGAGATAGTTTTCTACACAGAGTTGTTCAGATGGGGGCTTAGATTTCCCTTGGACCCAAAGATCGTTAGATATTTCCATCTGATAAAGCTCCGCCCAAGCCAACTGAGTCCCAATGCTTGGTACACTCTCATGGCTTGCATCATGGCCTATAGGCTCTCCGGAATCCCGCTTCCGAAAGAGCAGTTTGCTGCTGTAGCCAGCCTTTGCAAGAATCATATCATCCCCTTCTACCATTTTAATATGGGCGATAATTATAAAATGGTGGATGATCTGCTCGAATCAGAGAAGAATTAGAAGACCCAATTCTTGTTCATTAGTGGAGCTTGGGAAAATGGGAAGAAGATTAAGACTGGTGACAACCCAAGCATGCTTACCAGCAGATGGAAAACCACAGGTTAATATTTCATCATGTTTGTTTTTCTTTCCTTATAAAAAGTTTGTTTAATTAAATTCTCTTCTTTTTCTTTGGGTAGTGCTGCCGAAGGATTTCTCCGACTACATGGAGGAGGGGCAGACTACTTGTGCCAAGCTGAATGCTTGGGCTGCATACAAATGGGTAAATTGCTTCCATAATTGTTTTACTGCCGACAACCTGGTGAGATCCCACCTCTGGAACACAACCGGCCGGAGAGACTTGTCTTGGGAGGAATTGACCACACCGCCTCCTCCGGGTGTCATTTTAAAGAGGACAGATGAGAAGGATGGGAAGTTGGCCTTGCCGGGCAGAGCTAAAGCCCCAAGTAAAGTGAAGGGCATGGAAGGCAAGAAAAAGCCAGATGTAGCTGAGGTCAACCAAGGTGGTGTTGAGGATATTGTCCCAGAAAACCAGGTGGCGCACGACCAATGAGGAATTGATGCTGCTCTGCTTCAAGTGGTGGAAAATGAGAGTACCAAAGAGGCAGTTGGGCTTCCAAAACCCTCAAAGGCACCCAAAAAAGACCGAAAACGGGGAGCAGATGGTGGAGATAGGGAAGCCAAAAAGAAGAAAATCTCCAAGGGAGATGAAGTAGCTCTCCGGCCTCCGGAGTCTCTTCCTCCGGTCGACCCAACAGACCCATCACAGGCAGAGCAAATCCCAAGTGACTTTCACACCGGAGAGGGTGCCGGAGGGATATTAACATTGATGGAGTAGACATCAGTGGCCTTCAAGGGATTTGCCTTTACTTTGAAGGCCTCGAGAAGGACGACTTTGCTGGCCCTTACCTCCCTCCAAGCTCTTCGAACATCGTTACTTTAAACGGTAAGTCTTTTTCTGTTTCAGGAGAGAAGGACATGGTGACCCACTCCTTGTTGAGCAATATTCAACCGGTGCTCAACTTGGAGAGACAAGTGCGAAGTCAATCCACCCTCATCAACACACTCAATGCAGACAAAGAGTACTTGTCTAATGACCTCCTTAACGCCAACCAGAATGTTGAGGCATTAAGGAGAGAGATCGATGAGTTGAAGAATGGGAAAGAGGACTTGGCCACTAGGCTGGCCACTTCGGAGGGGGTTAACAAAAAACTCCAATCCAAATATTATGGCTTGGAGAAGGATCTCTCCACTTCAAAAGAGGAGGTGAAGGCCAGAGAGAGTGTCATCCAGACCCTGACCAATGACAAAATTTCGCTCGAAGATGCTGTGTCTAGAATTAACCAGGAGAAAGATGATTTGATAAAGGAACATGAAAAGACAATCCAAGCCAGAATCGATGCATACACCAACAAGGTGATAGATTCCCAAGAGGAAAGGTATGTTGAAGTCAAATCAGACATGGTCTTGCTCTTTCATCAAAAATTTCCGAAGAGGACACTAGGAGATTTATGGCGATTTGTGGAATACAAAGACCTTCCTCACCATACTATGGCCGATGGTGATAAGCACTGCTACTCCAGTGGTTGGGATGATACTACTTATGAAGATGAAGGGACCGGAGAGAGCCCTAACGAGGAACCTAAAGACCCCAAGAAGAAACCAGATGAGGCTGGACCATCTAAAGAAGCTCAGCCTTGAAGTTTTAACTATATTTTTATTTTCCTTTAATTTTTGTGTTAGACTAAAGCCCTTGGATGGCCAAGGCATTTTTGTAACCGTGTCCGGATCTTGTCCGGATAAACCTTTTCTTTTAAAACTTCAAAGTCCTTGGATGGCCAATGCACTTTACATATTTTAATATCACTCCCCGGTGCTAGCCGGGCAATTTTATCTTACACAATTCTTGCATTGTCTTATATTTACCCAATTTCGATGGTTAATGTTTAAATAGCCCTTAGTTATTTTATAAGTATTTTGAAGTGAGAGTGTTTAAATTCTCCGATGACAAATATTTAAATGGTCATCATTCTACCAAATCAATCCGTTCTTCTAGTAATACTTTAAAAAGTTTCAAAGAAACTATTAATCGAAACACTCCGAATTTTCCAAGAAGGCATCGAATTTCATTAAAAATCCCAGACACCTCATTCAAACCTCCCCGCGCCACCAGGGTAGGAAAGAGTATGCCTACTAATATTTACATGGACTTTAAACAAGTAAATATTTAAATAATTTTCATTCTAGATACAACCGGAGGTGTTCAATGTTCCAGGGGTGATTCAAAATCCTTCCATCTTTATCTTGAAGCCTGTATGTCCCATGCTTAAGCTTTTCATTGACCATATAGGGTCCTTCCAAAGTTGGAGCTAGCTTGCCGGACTGCTTTTCCTTATTATGTAGGAAGACTTTTCTCAACACTTTATTCCCTGGTTAAAAATCCCTCCTTCTGACTTTGGAAGCAAACCTGCTTATAATCAAACCCTGATAGTGTGTGGCTCTGAGATGAGCCTTAACCCTTTTTTCTTCTATCAGGTCAAGTTGACTTCTGACTGCCACTTCATTAGTCTATTCGGAAAATATGTGGACTCTGAATGAAGGAAAAGTTACTTCTATAGGAGCTATTGCATCCATACCATATACCAAGGCAAATGGGGATTCCTGTGTAGCAGCCCGAGGAGTAGTCTGGTAGGCCCATAGTACTTCTTGTAGATAACTTGGCCACTTTCCAGCAGTCCTTTCTAAATTCTTTTTAAGACCGGACAAGATGGTCCTGTTTTCCACTTCAACCTGGCCATTCGCCTGTGGGAGGAAAGGAGAAGAAAAGAAATGTTGAATGCCTCTAGAGGCACATAAGCTCTCCATATCCTTATTATCAAATTGTGGCCCATTGTCTGTGGTTATCTTTTGTGGAACCCCAAATCTACACCAAATATTATATAAGATAAATTTTATAACAGCTTTTGAAGTAGTTCGTGTCAATGGGACTGCTTCTATCCACTTTGAGAAATAATTGATGGCCATTATAATAGTTATGCATCCCCCGGATGCCATAGGTAGAGGTCCTCCAACGAGCAAAAGGTATTGGATCAGAAATTGACTCTAATGGGACAACTGGGATATGAATTTCATCACCGTATCTTTGGCATGGATCAAACTTCTTCACCAATTCCTTGGCATCTTCCATTATAGAGGGCCAGTAGTATCCGACCAACAAGACTCTTCTAGTTAAAGCTCTATAACCACAGTGTGCTGACCCCTCACCCTCATGTAGTTCGGACAACACTACTTGGGACTCTTCAATCCCCAAACATCGCAATAAAGGTTACTAAAAGACTTTTTGTAAAGAACGTCTCTTAGGATCACAAATCCACGAGCCTTATACTTTACTTTCCTTGCCACTGCTTTCTCCGGAGGTAAGATACCATTTGAGATATGTTGAAAAAGAGGATACCTCTAGTCTTGAGGTTGACTTACTTGTATGTTTAAACTTTCCTCCCCCTCCTTGTTCTGATTGAGGTGAATGGATGGGCATTTCTGCACGTGAATCCATGGGTAGGACTCAGAATATGCTATGGTTGTCAAGGAGTCTGCTAGAGTATTTTCTGTTCGGGGTATGTGCTCATAGATGATGTCTTTGAAGTTAAGTGCCACTTCTGTAAGAACAAACAAATATTTAATCAGTTGCTCTTTTTTGCCTCGGATTGACCTTGTGCATGATGGATAAGAAGCTGAGAATCGCTCATTAACCTGACTCTTTTGGCTCCACAAATTAGGGCTAACTTTAAACCGGCTATGGTAGCTTCATGTTCGGACTCATTATTGGAAGCCCTGAAAGCAAAACATATAGTCTGGTACATTTTGTCACCATATAGAGAGGTTAAACATATCCCAGCACCACATCCCATGGTACTTGATCCACCATCAGTCCAGATAACCCATACTTTCTTAGTCTTTTTACCTGATGCTTGCTTAGTATCTCTGTCCGAATGGAATTCAACTAGGAAGTCAGCAACAAACTGAGCCTTGCCTGCAGTCCGAGGGGCAAAATCAATATCATAGTCTCCCAACTCCACTGACCATTTGGTCATTCTGCTCGATATGTCCACCTTTTGAAGAACATTTTTCAAAGGAAAAGATGTACGAACAAAAATAGATAGAGACTCAAAGTAAGGCCTCATCTTTCTAGCAGCAATCACTAATTCCAGTGCTAGCTTTTCAAGTTTTAAATATCTCTTTTCAGTATCCATCAGGCTTTTGCTGATGTAATACATCGGACGAGGATAATTGTCCACTTCTCTAACTAGCACCGCACTTATGGCACAATCAGAGACTGCTAAATATAGGTACAGTGTCTCTCCATCAACAGGTTTAAACAAGGTTTTAGGAGAGGATAAGTGTTTTTTAATTTCATCAAAAGCCTTGTCACATTGTGGAGACCAGTTAAATTCTTTTGCACCTTCTAAAGTTTGAAAAAACGGGGCACACCTATCCGAAGACCTTGAGATAAAATGGTGTAGATCAGCTAACCTCCCTGTCAATCTTTGTACTTCTTTAATATTCTGAGGAGGCTCCATCTGCAATAAAGCACTTAGCTGATCTGGATCAGGCTATACCCCTTTCTCACTTATCACATACCCCAAGAACTTCCCGGACTGCACTCCAGAACACACTTCTCTGGATTCAACTTTAAATTTACTTTCACCAAGTTGGCAAAAGTTTCTTGCAGATCTTCCAAGTGTAGTTCTTTTTCCATACTCTTTACCATCATATCATCAATGTAGACTTCCATGTTTCTTCCAATCTGATTAGGGAAGGCTTTATTCACCAACCTCTGATAATTAGCCCCAACATTGTTTAACCCAAAAGGCATCACCTTATAACAATGAAGGCCCCTATCATTAACAAAAATAGTGTGTTCTTGATCATTTGGATCCACTTGAATCTGATTATACCCGGAGAAGGCATCCATAAAGGACAACAACTTGTTCCCAGATGTGGAGTCCACCAACTGATCAATCCAAGGAACCGGATATAGGTCTTTTGGGCAAGCCCTATTAAGGTCTGTAAAGTCAATGCACATTAGCCACTTCCCATTTTTCTTTTTTACAAACACCGGATTGGCTGTCAATAAAGGGTACTCGGATTCCTTTATGTGCCCCATCTTAGTAAGTCGGTCGACCTCTTGAACTTTGACATCATCTTTATCCTTAGAAAAAGCTCTCCTCTTTTGTACAACATGTGCTACATCTCTTCGGATGGATAGCTGGTGTTATATAATACTTGCAGGCACTCCGGTCACATCAGCATTGCACCAAGCAAAAACATGCTGATGGTTTGTTAAAAAAGACAACATTTTACTCTTCAGTTCTGATGTTATCTTAGATCCAATCTTGACATTTATTCCTTCAGCCAGGGAGTGAGTTTCAACCTCTTCAATCGGTATATAACACCAGGGGTCTCCCTGGGGTCATAAATTTCACCCTCTCCCACAGAGGGCCCCTCCAGCTGCTAATCCTCACTGATCCGAACTGCCCCCAAAGTTTGAGGGGCCAGTGTTGTTGCATAACACTCCCTTGCTATCTTTTGACTACTTCGGACTACTCCCACTTGTCCTTGCACAGTGTATTTCAAACATTGATGGAATGTTGAAGTCACAACATGCATCCTAGAAAGCCAATATCTTCCCAAAATGGCATTATAACAAGTGGGACAATCCACCACAATAAAAAGTACTCTAACCATCTTCTTAAAAGGGCCCTTTCCCAACAAAAGCTCCTCATCAAACTCCCCGATCACGTCCGTTGAGCTTCTAGTGAAACCCACAATTGACCTGTTCGAACGCTGAATCACTGCTGGATTTTTCATTTGTTTATAGGAAGTCAAAAAGAGGATATTGGCTGAACTGTCCGTGTCCACTGAAATTCGTCAAATGTCCTTGCTCCCAATGGATGCTCCTATCACCATAGCATCTTCATGGGGACCAGCTATGTCCCTCAAATCATCTTCATCGAAAACAATGAAGGGAAAATGAATTTGTGCTTGATAGGAACTCATGCCTCCTTCTAGTTGAGTAACTAGAGTATGAACATGCCTCTTTCTCGAAGAAGCAGTCGGTGCAGTCATGGTGTCTCCCCCAAATATTGTAAGAGACTCAAAAAAGCTGATGAGTCCGGACACCGTCTTACTGTGCTCTGTGATAACGCCCACCTTATTTCGGATTGGATCAGGATCCAAATACTCTGAATCCACATCAAATCTTTCAATTATCACCATAGCCCCATCCGGAGCCGACGTCCCTGCATTGTTTGGGCCAGTCCGATGAGCATTATCAAGCCTATTTCCACTTCTTCTTTTAACATAAGCACCCAACTTTCCTCTTTCGATCAAATTTTGCACCTCGTGCTTCAAACCGATGCAATCTTCTGTGTTATGACCAATATATTTATGATATTGGTAGAAACAATTATTACGACTTTTCCTGGGAGATTAAAGCGGAGCTGGCTTCCTGAAGTGTACTTCGTCTTTTGTTTTGTCATAGATGGTTGCCACATTCTCTTTTAACTCGGAAAACCACTCTGATTGAACCCAAGCCCATCGCTTATTTCTGGATTTTTGACTTTGAGCTGGTGCTGGGTGGGATTGAGCCTTGGCCCTGCTGGGACCCTGTCCGGCTTCTTTAGCCTTATACCCGGACTGATTCTGGTTCTGGTGTGGTGCAGCTGGGGCCGATCTCACCTGTCTATGCACCTTGGTCTTCTTTTTTTCATTTACATTGATTTGTTTCCCAACCTGATTCAGTAAACCGCCCCACGTCATGGCCTTCTTTCTGGTTACTGAATCAACCAAATCACTAGGGTTCAAACCCTGCCTTAGAGAAGCTATTGCAACTTGTTCAAAGCAATCAGTTAATCTATTCTTGGTGTTCACAAAGCGACTTATATATTCTTTCAAGGATTAATTTGGTTCTTGGGCACAATGGATAATAGTGTCTCTATTGCCCTTCACTTCCTTACTTCCAATGAACTGCCTCCGGAAGGCCACCCAAAAAGTATCAAAATTTCTAATGTAGCCCTGTGGCAGACTATTGTACCACTTCAGAGCACTTCCCGTAAAATACTGGGAGAACGCTCGACAAAGCAACTTATCATCATCGTCAAAATTCATCATAATTTTTTTGAATTGCTCCAGATGATTATCTGGATCTTTACTCTCATCGTACTTTTCCATCTTTGTGTTGTCAAACCTCTTAGGAAGGTTTCGGGACAGTATCTTGGAGGACAATGGAGATTGTCTCAAATTCCAACCACGACTAAACACATTATCTTCATTGGGAGTCGCAAAGATACCTGGTTCATCATTAAAGACGAAAGGATCCATCAAAAATCGGTCTACATGTCTCCAGCCATGGCTGTGACCATGAGATGACCCTTTTCCTAGATGCCTTTTCAGCCTTCCATGCCTGTCCCTCTTTCTTGAATACTTTTTAACCAATTTCTGCTTCTTTTTAGAACGACCTTTATCGCTACTGGTTGACATGGACTACTCAACTCCATCTTCGTTCGACGAGCTACTAGAGGATTCTGAATCTGAATCTGAGCTCTCCACCGGTTTAGACCGGTGAGACTTATTTGAACTATCATGAGTCTTTTTAGTACTTACATGGGTTTTTGCTGATGGGTCATGCTCCCTTGGATTGTCAGTGTGGTGAACGATTGACACTTTTGATTTTTCTTTTAAGCCCATCTCCACCCTTTTAGCAGCCCTCAAGGCTTCTATCTCAGCTTTCAATCTATCTCGCTCTTCAATCGTGTATTCATCATTTTCTCCCACCACTTCTGCAAAAGTTGGTGGCACTGCCTGCTCGTCCGGATTCATCCGAACTGACTTTTCTTGATAGTTTCGAATGCTAAATTCGGGAACCCTCTTCTCCCACTGTGGTCACCAATTTGGTGTGGATTATTTTTTACTGAGGGTAATTTTGCCATGTGTTTTATGGTGTTTCGAAGGTATTTAATGTTTGGGTGTTTTGTAGTGAGAGATTTGAGCTGTCTGGTTGTATTAAATGTTCATTACCCTCATTAATGAAAGTGGTTAAGTATTTATACCCTTAATTATGGGCCACATGGGCTTTCGAGTCAAACTTATGAAACCGGGCCGAGTTTAAAAACACGTTAGTTTATTAAGCAAATTAGCAATTAGCTTAGTCAAAAGGTGATTAGCTTTTAATACTTTTGTCTAGTTCGGATGGTTTAGTGGGTGGTTTTTGTCCGAATTTCCCCTGTCCAGTTTCTATAGTGAGTGGTGAAAATTTCCGGACTCATCAACTTTGATCCTCACAGTTTTATTAACTTCGAAGAATCACAAGAGCTTACTGGAGAAGAAAATCCCATTATTTAAGAGATTTAAACTCATTTTTATAATATTGGTAGGAGATCTGCACCTGCTACCTCCGAAGCCGCATCTCCTAAGGTTATAGTTCCTACAATCTCCTTAGATTTTATTCCTCAACCTAGTCCAGTGGTCTTTCTTCCTGAGAAGCCTTCCGAAGGGGTCATAACTGCTCTTCAACCTTTTCCGATCTTAACATTGCAGCGAAAAAACTTACTCAAGAAATCGAAGCCTCTCAAAATCATCTGAAATGTATGGCTAAAAGGATGGTTCGCTATAAAGGTGCTGCTGAAGTTGAGAAAAAGATGAGGGGTATCTTTGATGATCTTGTAAAAGATCAATTTCTGAATTCCAAATGGAAAGATATGAATTTCTTAGAGGTCTTATGTATGTTAAAAAGTATCCCCAAGAACAACATCGAATCGAGAAACAAGGTCTCAACACCTCGCACCAGGAAGAAATTGATTAACTCAAGACCAAACATCGTGAAGAGTTAACGGTTGAGAAGAAAAATTTGATGAGCTTCAAACTTCTCTTGTCAATAGTGAAGCTGAAAAGAAAACATTAACCGATGAGATAACCACCCTCAAAGCTGAATTCAAAAAAGAAAAACAACTTGCTACTAGTACTGCTGAAGATGAATGCACAAAAGATATGTTGACAGCTATCAACAATGGAAAAGAACAAAAAGTCATCACACTCCTTCGAGAAATTCATGTCGCGTATCCTGAGATGGATCTTTCCAACTTTTGAAGTGAAATTCCCGTCGAAAGGTGCCCTAGCGAATCGTTTGATCCTATTCCAAGTTCATCATCCAAAGAGGAAGAATCTGAAGAGAGTTTTAAGGATGAGTAATTTTACTATCTTTTTGTTTTTTGTACGTGTCATATCATTACTATAACTTTTGTGCTCATCGAATTAATTTGAATGACAAAGATCTTTGTTTATGCTTCATTTTTCATTTCAAGTTATGCTCATATTCGATCGTTATTTATATTAATTATTTGAGATAAAAACATGATATGACAATTCACAACACCTCGAAATTTATAGTGCGTTTAATGAACGTAACACTTCGAACATCGTAAAATGTTTAATGAACGTAACACTTCGAACATCATATAGTGTTTAATAAACGCAACACTTCGAACATCATAAAATGTTTGATGAACGTAACACTTCAAACATCATAGTGCATTTAATGAGCATGAAACTTCGAACATGGTTGTTTCTTCAAAAAGTGTATGCAACACCTCATAATTTTCTACTCTTGGTCAACGTCAAAGATGATCAGTCTTTGATCAGTCACCAAAATAGTTTAAATAAACAATTGTAAACAACCATTGGCAAAAAATGCATTTATTGATAATTTTGAATATGTACATAACGGCTCGTTAAAACCTCCCTGGGCCAATAGGGTAGGAAAGAGTGCGCTAATCAATCAAAGAAAATGATTACAAAATACAGATATAGTTATTCCCAACATAACTTCAGATGCTGTATATTCTACGGGTGTTGAAGCATCCTCCCCTAATAATCAGTAAGATGATAAGAACCTGGCTTTGTCCTTTCAAAGACTATATACGGTCCTTCCCAATTCGAGACCATCTTTCTGAGGCTCTTCTCCTTAGTATGTAGAAATACATTTCTCAACACTTTATCATCTACCTTAAACTCCCTCATTTTCACCTCGAATTATACCTATCCCTCACTTTATCATCTACAGTTTGATAATGAATTATATTTAAATGATCTCAAACTTTTTTCTCATCAATCAAATCCAAACTTGCTATTTTGGCTTCGTCATTCAACATTTCAGAATATTGAGTTATCCTAAAAGATCACAGAGTAGATTCCACAAAGCTAACAACATCCATTCCATATTTTAAAGCAAAATCAGTTTTTTTGGTAGCTTCCTTAGGAGTTATTCGATAAGCTCAAAGTACTTCTTGCAAACAATTAGGCCATTTTTATGCCACTTATGTTAAATTATTCTTCAACCCTTCCAAAATAGATCTGTTTGTCACCTCCACTTATTTATTTTCTTGTGGATGAAACGGTGTTGAAAAACAGTGCTTAAGTCCCTTCGAAGCACAAAACGAATCCATTTCCTTATTATTAAATTGAGGACCATTGTCTGTGGTAATCTTTTGAGGCACTTCAAAATGACAAGAAATATTGTTTACGATGAATTTAATCACATCCTTTGCCTTTGTTCCAGATAATGGCTCTGCTTCGACCCACTTTGTAAAATAGTCCATTGCAACAATTATCATTTTTCTCTCTCTAGAAGCCATTAACAAAGGTCTTACTAAATCTATTCCCCATCTATCAAACGGAATGGCTCCGGTAATAGACATAAGTAGAACTACTGGATTATGAATAGAATTAGAATTTTTTTGATAAGTATCACAGGTTCAAACCAAATTCTTGGCATCATTCATGATTGAAGGACAATAAAACCATGCAAGCAAAACTTTATGAGTTAATGTCTTAAAACCACATTGTGCTGATCCTTCTCCATCATGCAGCTCTGATAAAAATCCTTTGTAAGAAACATTTGCTAATAAATCAGCCACTGTGTTACTTCCTCGCCTTATATGTTCCACAACAACACGATCGAATAAAAGCATCAAATTTCAAAGTTCTGGAAGGTACAAAATTAAGCGATCCTTTTTTTATTCGGAACTTCCAGATACTTGATTTACTAGTAATTAAGAATGTGTATCTAATCGTATTGAAGTTGCTCCACATATTTTTGCAAGTCTCAAACTAGCTAAAGCAGCTTTGTATTCAGCTTCGTTATTCGAAGCGTGAAAACCAAATTTGATAGACCGAAAAAGTGTTTCTCATTATGGGGAAACTAATTGAACTCCAGCGTTGCATCCCAAAATACTAAAACCGCCATCATGAGAACATCCTTTCTATCTTATTTATCTGATCTGCTTGATGAAATTCCATAAGGAAATCTACCAAAGTTTGCGCTTTAATTGCAGTTCGAGGTGTAAATGTAATATCAAAATCTCCAAATTCCACTGATTACTTAGTGATGTTCCCCGAAATATTAGGTCATTGTAAAATATTTTTCAATGGAAATGAGGTCCGAACTTCGATGGCATGAGCTTCAAAATAAGGGTGCATCTTTCTAGCAACCACCACCAATGCCAATGCCAATGCAAATTTCTCAAGTTTCAAATATCTCTTTTCTACTGCCACCAAACGTTTGCTGACATAGTACACCGACTTTAGAATTCCTGAATCTTCACTTATCAATACTGCACTTACTACAAAATCTGATACCACAGTGTACAAAATGATTTGTTCTCCACTTCGAGGCTTAGATAATATTTCAGGTGATGATAATAAATCCTTGAGACTTATAAATGCTGCTTCACAATCCGATGTCTATACAAACTTCTTTATCCCTCGCAACACTTGAAAGAAAGGAAAACATTTATCAGAGAATCTAGAAATAAATATATTAAGTGCTGCTAACCTTCCTGTTAAATTTTGTACTTGCTTGATAGCTTGAGACGATTTCGTAGATACCACAACTTTTAACTGTTCTGGGTCAACTTCTATCCCTCTTTCACTGATAACATAAACCAGGAATTTCCCTGATCGAACTCCAAAAGTAAATTTTTTTGGATTTAATTTCAGCCTTATTGCCCTTAAATTCAGAAATGTCTCCTCTAAATCTTCCAAGTGCGCTTAATCTACTAAACTTTTTACCACCATGTCATCAATGTATACCTCCATGTTTATCAGATCTGGGTAGCAAATGCTTTATTCATTAATATTTGGTAAGTAGCCCCGATATTTTTCAATCCAAAAGGCATAACTTTATAACAATGCAAGCGCTGACAGTGATGAAAGTAGTACATTCTTGATCATTCAGATCCATCTGGATCTGATTATATCCTGCAAAAGTATCCATAAAAGTTAATATTTTGTTTCCCCAAGTAAAATCAATCAGCTGGTCTATTCGAGGCACATGAAATGGGTCTTTAAGACATGCTCGATTTAAATCCGTAAAATCAACACACATTCTCCATTTCATATTTTTCTTTTTGAGCACTACTGGATTCGCCGTCCATAAATGATAGTGGGATTCATTTATATGTCCGACCCTAGATAAGTATACCTCGGAAACAATAGCTTCTTCCTTTTCTTAAGAAAATGCCCGCCTATTTTGAATTACAGGTTCACTCTCGGATTAACAGCTAGGATATGACAAATTACTTTGATCGGTACTCCTACCACATCCTCTGTTTTCCAAGCGGAAACATCCAGATTATGAGATACAAATTTTAACAGCTATTGATGTAGAACTGTGGTCATTAAGGTTCCGATTTGAAGTACTTTTCCCTTAGAAAAAGTATACTCCTCTATCCCTTCACTTACTTCTAATGACCGTGAGGCTTCCCTCGGATCGTCAACCCTTTCATCAAAATACGAGGTCAACCCCCCTGACTGCTTCGTTCATCATATCTGAAGTGCAGTGGCGTAACATTCCCTTACAACCTTTTGATCGCTTCGAACGACCCCTACATGGTCTCCGACGACATATTTGAAACACTAATAGATTGTTGATACATCGGCATACATCCTTAAAAACCAGGATCTTCCAAAAATGACATTATAACTTGTAGGACAGTCTACCACCATAAAACGCACTTGAACCTTCTTCTTGAAAGGTCCCTTTCCCAAACTAACCTCCCCCTCTAATTCTCTTATTACTCGCGCAATTAATCGAGTAAACCCAATTATGGTGCGCTTTGACTGAGAAATACAAGGAGGATTGAGCATCCTATCATACGTTGCTTTAAAAATGACATTTGCAGAACTCCCAGTATCTATCAGCACGCGTCGAATCTCAACGCCAGCAACTCCTGCCCCAATGACCATTGCATCTCAATGTGGCCATGTAGTGCTCCATAAATCATCCTCATAGAAAAGAATAAAAGGAATGTCTCTCTTTACATACATATGAGTAGGCAATTTACCCTCTATCTAAGTTTCCAAACTTACAATATGTTTTTTCCTCAAGCTATCAGTATTACCAGTCATCGAATCACCCCAAAAATGGCCAATGACTCAAAATATTCACACAAACTTTGAACATACCCCTTCTTTATTGGCTCTTCTACCGCCATCAAGATTAACCTATTTGGATCCATATCCAAATTTTCTGAGGCAACATTAGATTCATCAACCTTTTGAATCCAGAATCATCAAATTTACATGTTGCACATTTAGATTGGTTGGTTGTGAAGTCGATGTTATAGGAATTTTCGATGCATTGCTCTGTGCCTTCACAGAAGTCAACAACTTCCCTTTGCCAATTAAAGTTTGGACTTCCTTCCTATTGTGATACATATAAAATTTGTTGTTTCGCTCCTCTCTAGGCCTGTTGATTGGAGCGGGCTTCATGAAGTTTACATATCCCTTAGTTTTATAAAAAAAAATGCATCCACACTTTTAGTCAAATCTGCATAATATTAAGGCCTTATCCATTAATTTTTCCTCGGCCTATTGAATTGGTATGATGAAGTTTGATTTGAATATCCCCCAGTCCGAGGTGGTAGATTGATATTCCTCAGGCGTGCTTGCTGAGCATCATTCGAAGATTTCCCTTGGTTATGTGGTGCCTGCCCGGAATTCTTTGGAACGTTAACCATTGCTCCTCAAACCCTAGTTGATTCTTCAACATTGATTTGGTCCTCAACATGAGCCATCAAAGCCCCAAAAGTTAAGGCTCTTCTTTTCGTTGTTTCATTAGCCAGATATCCTGGAAATATTCACAGTTATCCAAACTTGTTTTTGTCAAAACAGAGCGCTTCGTGTAATTCTTCAACTTTTCTCCAACTTCTTGCTTGCATTGGATAATTGTGTCCCCAATTTCTCTCATCTGTTTACTCCCAACGAACTATCTTCGGAAGGAAGTATAAAAATCTCCAAAGTTTGAAATGGATCCCCCTGGAATTCGGTTATACCATTTCAAAGCTGTTCCTTTAAAAGTCTGTGAGAAAGCCCCACATACTAGCTTGTCTTCGTCCTCAAAATTCATCATATAATTTTTGAATTGTTCGATGTGATCGTCTGGATCATGTATCCCATCCAACTTTTCCACTTTTGAAATTTTAAAATATTTTGAAAGCGTAATAGATTTAATCTCATTCGTCAATGGAAAATTCCTCCAATCAACACCTTGCACCTCTATTACGGCATACAAATTTTGATCATCACTATTATACTGATTCGAAGTGTTTCCTTCACACTAGTTAGACTCTCTTAAACACCAAGGTACACAATATTTCCTAGCTCTGTACTCTTTCTTAGACTTTCGAGGTTGATCTCTCTCTTTTTAAGAAGAACTCGTATATCTTTCGAAACACGATACAGAGCTTTCAACCTCCTCATCACTAGATGAAACATACCTTTGTTTATCTTTCTTTTCTTTTCGAGAAGAATGATGCTCTTTTAGTGCTTCAAAATGTGCCTTCTTTTGTTCACTCTTGATTTAACGATCAGTGTAAGATCGATCAGATTGACTTTCAGCTTCATTTTGATCATTCATTTGTCTCAGCTCGGATTTCAGCCTTGCTAACTGAATCTCATGTTCTCTCTGATCGTATTTATCCTTCAAATCATTTATCTTATCCAAAAGCTGATTTATTCGCAATTCTATCTCAGATTGAGTCTGGTGGATCAGAGTTGACCCTTCTTGTCTATCATCTGTCCTCTGCAAATGTTTTTTTAGCGTTTCGACAGCTGATCGAACCAACGGGTTATTTTCAGGATTCATCGTAAAACTTTAAAATTGTTTTTCAAGATCGATAAATTTTGAACTAACAAAATAAGCACCAATTGTTAATCGTTCCCTCGTGGGGTCGCCTATTTGGTGAGTTTGATTTCTTAAATCACTTTAGTAAATGTGTGAAGTCAAGTTTTTAGAGAGAGAAAATTGATTTTAGAGAGAGAAATTCAAAGAAGTCAATGTTCTAACTCAAAACTCCAACCCCTTTATTAGATCAGTTTTGGCCTTTATATGGAGGCGCATGGACTTAGAGTACAGCTGAAAACGGTTACATAAAAGGGCTTTACACGTTAGTCCCTAATTAAAATACATAGACCTGATTTAACGACTCGGAACTCTCTCTTTAACATACATGACGTTTAGATCCTTTAAATAAAAAAGATCTATCACAATGATGTGTTCATGATAAAGTGAAGATAGTAATAATTTTGTAAAAGTTGTAATAGGATACACTATTGTGGAGTTTCTAAATATATGTTTTATATTGATTTAACGAATCTGAACTCTCTCTTTAACAGACATGGATTGTGTTACTTTTAGAATACCAAACTGCAAAATTATTTATATTAACAAATAATTAAATACATCATTAAGTTGTAAAAGCTGGCTTTAGATCTTTTAAATAAAAAATATTCATCCCAATGATGTGTTCATGATAAACTGAAGATATAATACTTTTCTAATAAAAAAGATCCATCCCAATGATGTGTTCATGATAAACTGAAGATAGTAATACTTTTGTAAAAGTTGTAAAATGATATGCTATTATAGAGTTTCTAAATATATGCTCTATATTGATTTGACGACTCTGAACTCTCTCTTTAACATACATGGCCTTTAGATCCTTTAAATAAAAAAGATCCATCCCAATGATGTGTTCATAATAAACTAAAGATAGTAATACTTTTGTAGAAGTTGTAAAATGATATGCTATTATAGAGTTTCTGAATATATGCTTTATACTGATTTGATGACTCTGAACTCTCTCTTTAACATACATGGATTGTGTTACTTTTGGTTTGGTTTATTTTGGGCTAGGGGTAATTTTGTAAAGTGTTTTGCAAAGTATTTTGAGTATTAAGTGTTTTGGTATAAAGTAGTGATAGATTTGAGCAACCTGGTTGTATTAAATGTTCATTACTCTCATTGATGAAAGTAGTTGGGGTATTTATACCCTTAATTAAGGACCCATGGGCTTTCAGGTCAAGTTTAAGGACCCATTAATCTTTTAAGCTGATTAGCGCATAGCTTAGTCAAAATGTGTTTAAGTGTTTCTTTACTTTTGTCTGGATAGTTCAGGGTTACATTTATGTCCGGGTTGCCCCTGTCGGGATAACATAATGAGTTGTGACTAAATAATCCAGACTCATCAGTAGCCCTTTTTTTAGGCCTTGTCAAATAACTTTGGCAGGACTAAAAAATTTAATTAGTCACTAACGATTTTGTCCGATCTACCTGTGCATTTAGTTCGAAGTCTGTCCGAACTGACTTCTTTTTCTAGAATTCTAAGAGTTTTCTTTTTGGATCGTGGGACACGTGTCACAATGTGGTTCGAACTACCAACCGTTTTTCTTCCTAGATTGGCGCTCCCACTAAGCCTAGAAAATGACCTAGGCATTTAATCCTTCACACGTCTGCGCCGTCTTTAATCATTTCCAAACCTCTTAAACTCCTCCTAGGTAACAATTGCTTTTTTATACTCTTATATAAATCATTTTTCACTATTATATTGTCTTCATCACTCAAAAACCTTCTAGAGATATTTTCACTCTTATCTTCAAACTTGTTCTCAAAGAGTTTTATGTTCACATCCAAAAACGCATTTGTGAAAGACAGCTGGTTAAACTTATCAGAGCTAGATAGGCGAGAAAATTCGAAAGGGAGAATTAAATTGTTGCTCGTCTCTCAGTCTCCCCAAGCGAAAAGTCTGGTGAACCAACCCAAGAAGCTGACCAAGGGTCATCCTTATCCAGAAATCCAAAGCCTAGACAGTTATTCAAACCAAGTCTCTCTCCTCTCCCGTCAGGTTCTTCTGTTCAGGAATCCCAACCCTCCACTACCAAGGAAAAATCGGTTTCGAGTGTTAGAAAACCCTCCCCTTTCTTAGCCATGGTTTCAGACATTGACGACTCGTCTGGTCAAATCCCAAACAACTACTTCACTGCCAAAGCCCTCTAGATCGGAGATATCTAAGGCAACATCAAAAGATAAGCCCATCTAAAATAGCAGCAAAAGATAAGCCATCCGGATCGGAGGCATCTAAAATAACCACAAAGGAGAAATCCTCCAGATCCCAACCTCAACCGGACACCATGCTTTCAGAAACAACATGCACTCATTCATCCGAACAACCTTTGGTGCCAGAAGCTGATCCCCTCTCATCCACAACACTTGATAAACCTTCCACAGTGATGAAAGAAGCTGATTCCCTCTCTTCCTTGATGAAGGAGTTGACACTGTCATGGTATCCCCTCCGAATATAGTAAGTGACTCAAAGAAACTAATGAGTTCGGAAACCATCTTAGTTTTCTCTGTTATGACCCCTATTTTATTCCAGGTTGGATCATGATTCCAGTACTCCGAATCAACATAAAATCTTTCAAGGATCACCATTGCCCCCTCTGGAGTAGATGTTCCTGCATTGTTCGTAGGCCCATTTTGAGGAGCACTGTCAGGCCTATTTCCACCTCTTCTTTTGACATAAGCCCCCAACTTACCTCTTTCAATTAAATTATATACCTCCTGCTTCAAAGCAATGCAGTCCTGGGTATTATGGCCATTATCATTGTGATATTGGCAAAAATAAGTATTTCGACTGTCTCTGGGAGACTGTAGTGCTGATGGTTTCCGGAAATGGACCTCATCCTTTGTCTTGTCATAAATGGTGGCCACATTCTCTTTTAATTCTGCAAACCACTCCGGTTGAACCCAAAGACCTCTTTTTCTCCTTGACTGCTAACTTTGAGATTGATTTTGGTTGGATTGAGCCTGCTTAGCCCTATTGGACCCTTGTCTGGTCTCCTTAGCCTTATACCCGGACTGGTTTTGGTTTTGTGCTGTTGGGGTGGACCTCACCTAACGGTGCACCCTGGTTTTCTTATTTTAATCCACGTTAATCTGCTTCCCCACCTGATTTAACAAGCCGCCCCAAGTCATGGCCTTTTTCCTTGTCACCGAATCGGCCAGATTCCAAGGGTTCAATCATTGTCTCAAGGAAGCAATTGCCATATGTTCGAAGCAATCTGCTAACCCGTTCTTGGTATTTACGGACCGACTTATGTAGTCTTTTAAGGACTCATTTGGCTCTTGGTAAAAATGGATGATAGTATCTCAATTGCCTTTCACCTCTCTACTTCCCATAAACTGCCTTCGGAAGGCAACCCAGAATGTATCGCAGTTTCTGATACACCCCTGGGGTAAACTGTTGTACCATTTAAGAGCACTTCCCGTAAAATATTAGGAGAAGGCTCTACACAGAAGTTTGTTATCATCATCAAAATTCATCATAAAGTTCTTAAACTTCTCCAGATGATTGTCTGGATCTTTACTCCCACCATACTTCTTTATTTTGGAACCGTCAAACCTTTTGGGTAGGTTTCCAGACAGTATCTTGGCAGAGAGTGACAATTGTCTCCAATTCCTACTACGACTGAAGAATGTGTCTTCATTAGGTGTTGTAAATATACCTGGTTCATCATGGAAAACAAAAAGATTAATCAGCAACTGATCCACATGCCTGTGATTCTGGCTGTGAGAGGACCCTTTGCCTAAATGCCTTTTAAGTCTCCCATTCCTATTTCTCTCTCTTGAATATTTGTTAACTAGTTTTTGTTTTTTCTTGGACCTCCCTTCATCACTGCTCAATGACAAAGACTCCTCAAGCTCAGCCTCGTTCGAAGAGCTGCTGGAGGACTCAGAATCTGAACTTTCAACCGGCTTGGACCGGTGAGTCTTCGTAGAACTGACATGGGGTCTTTTTGGGGTCTTTGCTGATGGATCATTCTCCCTAGGATTGTCAGTATGATGGATGGATGACGCCCTTGACTTATCCTTTATACATATTTCTTCTTGTTTTATGACCCTAAACGCCTTTATTTCTACCCTTAACTTGTCTCGCTCTTTGATGGTACCAACTACCTCCACCACAGGTGGTGGATCTGCTTTCTCGTTTGGATCCATCCAAACAGATATTTTCTACTGGTTTTGAATGCAAGATTTAGGCACCGTCTCTTCTCCCGTTGTGGTCGCCAATTTGGTTTGGTTTATTTTGGGCTGGGGGTAATTTTGTAAAGTGTTTTGCAAAGTATTTTGAGTATTAATGTTTTGGTATAAAGTAGTGAGAGATTTGAGCATCGTGGTTGTATTAAATGTTCATTACTCTCATTAATGAAAGTAGTTGGGGTATTTATACCCTTAATTAAGGACTTATGGGCTTTTGGATCAATTTTAAGGATCCATTAATCTTTTAAGTTGATTAGCACATAGCTTAGTCAAAAGGTGTTTAGGTGTTTCTTTACTTTTGTCCTGTCCAGATAGTTCAGGGATACATTTATGTCCGAATTGCCCCTGTATGGATAACACATTGAGTTGTGACTAAATAATCCGGACTCATCAACTTTTAGAGTACTAAACTGCAAAATTATTATCATAATACAAATTTATTTAATTTTATATCATATATATAATGACTAAATTATATAACCATATTTTCTGGTTTGGACACCATTAAACATGAAACAAATTTAACTTCCATAGTGAATGATGAAACTACTGTTGTTGTACACTTTCCACAATGTACCAAATGTTTCCACAAAAACTACTAAAATATAATTCAGAATACCCAATGCTCCCCATATTATCTCGATTTTTATATTCAACATGTATCATTTTGTTTGTTGTTTATACCGAAAAGTGTTTTTGACAACTTTCTAATGGTCTATATTCTTGTTATTACATACGTTCCAACAAACTGATAGCACATGCAATGTCCGATTGGGTGTTTATCATACTCATGATTGCCAAAAGGATATGGAGCATTTTGCATTATTTCAATCTCAAAATTTATCTCTGAATACTTATTTACATTTGATTTGTCTCCTTTTGTAATAGTTTTATTCAAGGGTGCACTAAAATTATGAACTTACTCCAACTGAACCTTTGATACCCATAGAACTCAACTGAGTTTAGATTAAAACTAAGGATATTATTACCTTAAAGAACTTAAGGTATTAATATCGAGAAAATATTTTGAGCCCATGAATATTTTTCTTAAGTTTGTATACCATTGAATTTCAGTCACCAACTATAAAGCTCTCAATGTGCACCATATAGGCCATTTTTAATGTCACTTTTAGTGGTGATAAAATCTAATATAAGGGTAGTATTGGAAGTTATTTGGTTTGTGTGATATTAAATTCTTAGTAAGAGGTAGATAGAGAATAGAGTTGCTTGTATTTATTAAAGAGAAAAAAGTCCAACCCATTTAATGTTGTTTGTTGAACTATTTATACGCTTTTTGGATCCATAAGCCATTTGGGTTGGGTTATATGTTTGGGTCTATCTCACGAGCCCCCAAGCCCATAAGCAAATGTACTAGGTGGTGATAGAAAAATTTGATTTAAGGGTAAAATTGGAAGATCTTTCAACTAGTTGATATTAATTATTTAGTAGAAAGTAGTGAGAGAATGGAGGTGTATCCTTGTATTTAATGTTTTAGAAAAAGTCCAACCGATTTAATGTCGTTCATTGAGGTATTTATACTCTTTTTAAGGTCCATGGGTTATTCGGGTCAGATTTTCAATTTTGGCCCATTTTATGAGCCCCCAAACCCATGATTCAAGGTACTAGGCACATAACTGAGTCATTGGTTCGCTTAGGTTTCTGTTTAGTCATCAAATTTTGTCAACCCTATCTGAATGACCCTTTTGGATAAAACCAAAATTACTGCACGATATATCCAAAGATATCTGATCCTATCACTAGGCACCTAACTCAGTCATTAAGCATAAGGCTTATTCATTGAACTAAATTATTTGGTCCGAACTGCCCCTCTAAGTGAAATTGGACCCAGTTTACTTCTTGGGTCCTTAAACATAATTTGACCCTATCAAATTTTTAGAAAATAGTCTTAACATCCATTTAATAAAGCTCAATGTTGAAGTGTGCAAATAGTACCATAAATTTTCAAATGAAGTTTTTCAAAATATTGGAGATAATTTCTTTTAAAATTCAATACATCTACGTTGAGTATAACCTATTATCACAGGCCATACTTAATATATCTTCATATTATCCTTAAAATCTTGTTTGGTTCTATTAATTCACTTACACCATTCAACCTCATTTCTTAAGGTAATAATCGTGTTATCTTGCATTGACTTATACTATCCTTCATAACATTGATCCATAACTAAGAATAAGAACTCTTTACGACTTTGTAGAACCATGACAAGTCGTTTACTAATAAACCATATGAATTTTTACGTTTGTATAGATAATATTCGTTATAGATCTATTGGATCTTCTTATTGATACTATTTATTAAGTTTTCACTTATTGATGATGTATAATTCGATATTCTTGAATAATTTTACTTTGTTCCCTATATGGAAGACAAATATCATCTTCGAGTAACTTAATATTCTAAGATTAAAATAACCAGTATGGAGCCAAATCATATGATATATGAGTATCAATTCACCAGACACCCTCATTTGGGCTAATATGTTATATTCATATCTCTAATGGCCTTCTTAATGATATTATTTCTTAAATTTACAATTCTTTGAAGATGTGTAGTTTGATCTTCTTAAACAATTTCATTTTGTTCCTTATATGGAAGACAAGTATCTCCTTTGAGTAACTTAATATTCTCATGAGACTAAAATGACTAGTATTGAAACCAAATCATATGATAGATGACTATCAATCCACCAATGACCTTCTTTTTGGCCGATATGTTGGCTTCATGACTTACTTATTTTTGTTAGAACCTTCATGAATATATATGAATTATTCCTCAAAATAAATATTTATTCCTAAGTTCTTCCCCAAACTCAACATTCTCAAAGAACTTTGATATTTTCGTCTCAACATACTTATATGGACTAATCATAAATATAAATCCCTTTGAATGTTATAAATATCAATAAAATAAAAACTAACCCTTTTGGTGTCCAATTTTCCTTTGATTTGGTCTATTAGGATTCACTTCAAATGATACCCCCAAACAACTTGACGTTTTATGTTAGAGTTGTACCCAGTCTAAATTTCACGTGTTGTCTTAATGGTTACTTATATGGAAAAATTATTGAGAATGCGTGTACCACATTTGATGGCCTCTTCGTAGTGTGATATTGGTAGAATTGACTAACTAACCATACTTTTCACCATATCCTTTGGCATACAATTTTTTCTCTCAGGTACGCCTTTTATGCTAGGAAAAATCGACATTATATAATGAGGAACTATACCACACTCCTCTAAGTTTTCAATAAATAATTTCTAACATTGCTCATCCAAACTGTTATATTTTTCATATTATTCACTACTAGAGTCAGATCTAACGCATTGAATGCTCTTACTAGTTATTTTTAACTCCATCCTAAAATCTATGAACTTTTCTTTTGATTCTGATTCTCATGAATAAGGTATAGATTCTCGTGTGAAGAGAGGTATTTTTTAGTGAGATAAAATACAGTTGTACGTTCCATGATGTTTTTTTTAGAAACCTCCACATTCATCGGCCTATATCAACTCCAAGACTTATTTCGATTGGTATGCATCTAACTTTTTCACCGTGGCATGTTTTCTCTTGATAATTTTGATGGAAGCACTAAAGTTTGAATAATCAAGTGAACTTAGTAGCCTTTTAACAACAAGCTTATATATTTTTATTTCAAGATAAAATCTAAGTGTTTGTGTAAAAAAAATCCTTAAATTTGAGCAATAAAATTTAATTTGTTAGATCTTGTATGTTCATTACTTCATTCTGATTCCTTATAAAAATTAATAAATACAAATTATTATTCAATGTTAAAAATCTAGTCTCTTTCACATTATCATGTAAACAAAAAGTCATTTGATTATTACCAGAAAGATATGAATATCAAAAGGTATCATTTACAAGAAAAGATCAAATTCCCACTAACATCTTTCAAATACAATAAATTTATACTAGAAAGCAACAATTAAAAATCACAAATAAATTAAATTAAGAACGAACTTCCCTTTACTTAATGAATGTATCTTTCACATCACTGAGGCTTTGAATCCTTATCGTATCCTTCATAGAAATAAAAACATGGGTGATCGTAACTGTATCAACTCACTATGTATTTCCTGCAACTCAAACTAAATGGATTTTTAAACATACAAGAGTTGTAAGATTAACACTAAATTATATATAAGTTTGATAATTTTCACACACCCTTTTGATATGTCATATCCTATTGTTAAAAAGAAACATCAACTTGCATTAGGTGATACATTAGATTTCTTTACTCTTGAATTAGAAGACTTATCAAATTCTTTTTCATACTCTTTGTTTTATACTTTGCATATTGATAACTCATCTTATGCACCTTAGGACGTTCTTGTTTCAGCCTATCCTCATCTTAAGTAGGTTGAGATGTCATTATACTAATTGTCGACTTCTTTGACACATTGGAAATATGTTTCCTTATTGTATCTTTTTTAATTAAAATTCATAGTGAGAGTTGCACCAACAATATCTTAATCTCCATCTTATTAAACTCCATAAGAATTTTTTGAGTTACTTTGAGATAGTCAATTGCATGGGTGTTCTCAGTCAGGACAACCACATGGAATACCAAAGATATTCACCATTTCATGATTGCTGAGCATAACCTATTGATATATCTTACACCTTAAATTATTTTTTCTCCTTATGAGAACAATCTTTAGTGAGGGGTGTGGACTTCTTACTCCTTAATATCAAGAATATCACAATAGTTCAAATATAATTCCATTTCTAATATTTATTAGAAAAAAATAACATATCGAAAATTGGGGGTCTATTACCTTATGAGTGAAATGGTACCGACTACAACGTTATACATAACAAACGATATATAAGATTCTCACTAATTTTAGATATAATTCTTATAAAAATGTCCAAACATTGGATATTATAAATGAAACATAACACACATCACTAATAAAATATATTTGGGTAAACTTTAATGATCAATTCATAAATAATTATATTTTGTTCCGACAAAATATAGCAAACATTTGTCAAAATAATAAATTAGATTATTATCTAAATTATTTTAGTTAAATAATTAGTAAATACGAATTATAGAATAATATACACTATAATCAATTACAGTAAATAGTCTAATTTTTTATAATAAATAATAAATGCTGCAATATTATTTGTTGTAATAGTTATAAATTATCATATAACGTGAACAAGAACAGGAAATAAAAAACACTTTTCACAATAATATTTACGTTTGACAATGTGTCATAGCGGATTTGATTTTTTGAGATTTGTTTTCTCTTGTGGAGTATGTGGGTGATAAGTTTTTTTCTTTTGAGGGATGGTGAGATTTATTATTTGTTTATTTTAGAGTATTTGAGGATTTTAATTTCATATTTTTCCTTTTTTTTCGTGGAATATTTGGCTCGTAAGATTTTGTTTTCTCTATTTCGAGAATCTGAGAATTTTAATTTCAGATGTTTTCCTTTCTCTCGTGGAATATTTGGGTAGTGAGATGTTTTTTTGTATCTTTTTGAAGATTTTAATTTCAGATTTTTTTTCATGAACTATCTCTCTTCCTCTTGACTTGTTCCATATTAAATTTGACTCATTCCATATTAAATTTATAGGGAAAACATATTATGCTAGGAAAATTCAATTTAATTGTATAAGGGAAAATATTGTGGGGTCATATCGATAATATATGTTAATAATTTGTCTAATTGTGAAATTAAAGATGCTAGAATTGTGAGTTAAATTTTCAGTTCGCTTGAGTCTCATCTTGTTCTCACCTTGAAACCTGGTAAAATTGTGAGATATTTAAAATCAAAACAACTCCGCTAAAAACTTTCAGTTGGAGTATGCGGTGACTAATTATACTCAAAGAAGTTTATCGTTTTCAAAACCTTTGGAATGATTATCAAAATATTATTTATGTTGATATTCCTACTACAACTCTTTCTCTTATCCAAATAACGCATGCAACTAGCAAGCTATATTATTTTTTAATGAACTACGACCAGATTTTAAAATTGTACGGTTTAATCTAATGAATCGTCGCCCTGTACTATTTAAAGATTCATGTTTGGATGTATTTCTTTGTGAGTAGTAATGAATGATAACTCGAACATCTATACGCGCGAATCACTATTATAATAGTTATGCTTTCAGTCATATTGTTCCGATATATCTACTGCAAAAAAAACCAAAATCATATCATCACAGTATGTGATTGTCTATTTCTTCTGAACAACCTATTTGATCATGCTTATCATACCTTCGTTAATGACTTGTTCCAATACAAAAATTATTGTTACGCTTGGAAAAAATTATGTGTATTTTTTTTTTCGAGAACCCTCTACATACGCTTTCTCGGCTGAGCCTGTCACTTTGTGTGGTTTACCTTCTGGCGTTGGTTTGTAGGCTATCGCGTCAGACTGAGGGTTTAACTTGTGCGCGCTCATTGCACCTTGAGTAGCGGCTGCGGATTCCCTCCGAGAAAAAAAAATTATGTGTATTCTACTCATCTGTTCATTCGATAAGCGTTTAAACTTTATATTCGATGAAACTGATTTTTGGATTGGAATTAAATTCGACGGAAACGGTGAAAGGACTACTAGGGAGGTGGCGAAGAATGTTCGTGAAACTAAAAGAGGGTTAGAGAATTTAGAGGGAAACACGTGTCCTGAATGTTTATTAAAATTGTATCTTAGCTTGGTTTATGATGAATCTGCACTTTTGGTTTATGAAATTATTAACACTTTCTAATTATTTTCAAGTCAACTAAAAAACAATTTCATTCAAATCGGGTTAAAATCCATACCGAATCATACATACCTAATCGAACTAAATTATTATATTATATTATAAATAATTAAAATTTTGATAGAAATATATAATTTTTAAGAATAACATTAAATTAAAATTTATTAAAGTTGTATAAATACATATGATATATTTTGAGAGATGACATAATAAATTAGCAAAGGACGTGAGATAGTAGAATAATAAATAACGTAAATCATGAAGGTAATATAAAACTATCCATAAAAAGACAAGCAACAAATTCAAGGTAGTCGTCAGCGGTAGCAATGGACAAGACCACAATGAGAAGAGAGTGTTATACAAGTAAAAAAAACATACAAATAAGTAAATTTATAGTGAAATTACAGAAATGAACCAATCTTGATACCACAAAATCTGAATCATAAGTTTGAGAAAATACGGTAAAAATCTGTAGAGTCAATGACAAGAGCCAAAGATTCTTGCATTCTTCTTCCTCTTGACGCAATAAATGACAACACCAAAGCAAAAACGCCAAAGATGACGATTTCGAGATGAATGCCAATTTGACATCTCGCAAACCCAAGATTTCCAGCAGCAAGCTTTAGTAGGGACCTCATCTTGGAACTAACACAGCTCCAAAGACTCTGAGTGAAATTGCAGTCATAGAGGATATGAGCAATAGTTTCAGAGTTTAAATTGCATAAGACATAATCTGGTGGGTGTTAAGACCCCGACTCAGAAACTTGTCTCGAGTAGAACTTATCATGGTTGCAAGCTAAATAATAAAGGAGTGACGAGGAATGTTAAACTTATTTCATACCAACTCGGCCACCTCACAGTTGAAGTGGACGTACAAATGCGTTATAGGTATCCTTGCTCGTGAAGTTAGGATTTTCAGTCTTCACGATTCAATATGAATTTCACTGAAGTTGATATTTGGTGGAGCTAGAGAGAGAATGAGATTGTTAATCTCCTGAAGATTGATGTGATTCCTTGCTTTCGCATATCTGATATTAGATGGCCAGTGCTAGTGACCATTTTTAATAATATTAGAGACCTTGAGATTTTTCTCGAGCCTATAATCTTTGATGATGTTGTTTCAATAATGTCTTACCAGAGGGGTATGAACGAGCCAAAGATCATACCAAAGTGAGGTATCCAATCAATTTCCAATTGCCACATTGTGAAAATTACTAGCCATATGACAAAGGCGTAATATTTTCCTCCCAATCAAAAAAAAAGGAAGGAACCAACATCAAAATCCCATAAATTATTATTTTTAATGTTTTTAGATTTTGTCAAGTGGCACCAGGTAGTGTATTTATTATTACTAATTATAGATTATAGATGTTTAGGACAATACATCATTCCAATTTTTTAGATCTAGAATCCTAAGGTCTCCCTCCACCATTGGATGGGTAACATTAGACTAGATAACCTTAGCCTCATAAATCCTCATTTCAGGGCCCGATAAAAAAAAGAGAAACCACGCATGTATTGGGGCAATTCTTTGAGAATCCAAGCGGGGAGGATAAATTTAGACTACCAATATACTTTTCCCGTGAATAAGACTGACTTGATAAGCTAGAGCCTACCCACGTAAGATATATTCTTAGAAGTCCAATGTCAATCCTCAAGGAAATTTTATGAAGAAAAGGACGAAAATCTAAATGGGTGAGACACCTAATGGGAATGGAAACTCCCGGGTATTTAACCGGAATGATACCTTCCTTGAAACCTAAAGTTGAGGTGAATTCATTACAGAGAGGTGGATTTAACTTTTAGCGGGGATGACTTGGAGGTCTGAGAGAGAAAAGAAATCATTTATGCCTTTTTTAATTATAAAAAGGGAATAAATTTCACCATGACAGAAAATTATTAGATTATCAACGAAGTAGAGATTGACAATTTTGAGTTTTTGACATTTCTAGTGAAATTGGAATTTTTGGGAATTACTTGTATCCTTTAGGATACATGAATGAACTTGCATGACTATGAAAAAAATAAAAGAAGAGAGCGGATCTCCCTGCTTGAGCCGTTTCCTTCCATGGAAGTTATAGCGGCGATCACCATTTATGATGATGTTATAGGAATAAGAGGCAATACACTAGATGATCCAAGAGATAATCATTTTGGGAAAATCCATTGCAACAAGGATGACTGGGATTAAATTCAAATGGAAATTATCAAAGTCTTTTATCAAGTCAATTTGAAGGCTATCCGCTTGCCTCTATAGTTGGTACGATAACCCTTAAGAAGTTCTTGAGATATGAAAACGTTATCTTATATGTTTCTCCTGGAAATGAAGGTCGATTGAGATTTATCAATCAGACAAGGGAATGAATCTTTGATTCTATTAGCTAAATTTTTAGAGATGATCTTATAAATAACATTGCAAAGAACAATAGGCCCAAAATCAGCATCCATAGAATGGAACCGTGTTTGGGAATGAGAGGGATGAAAATGGAATTCCAAGATGGGTCACGAACTACGGAGTGGAAAAATTCAAGGAATCGATTGCAAATGTTATTGCCTACAATGTTCCAAGTGAAGAATCTAGAGTTGAATTACTGTAGACGTCATTACAGATGTCATTATCTACAATAATGATTTATTACTGTATATACTGAATAAGGCATTTTTTTCCTCACCCATAACTGTACGGGTCATTGAGATCTTATCCTCATTGTTTACCCTGATGGAAATGAGAGACGAGACCTTTTCCAACCTAGGGTAACCCAGTGGGGCATGGTTTCAAAAAAATATATTTAAAATAACTAATAATGACACTAGCAATACTAGCAGGTGTGGAAACATCCACGCCTTGATTATTAGTTATCGAGATAATCTTGTTACGGAAGAGATGAGTTTTTATACTATTATATAAGCATTTGGTATTGTTGTCACCAAGGTTAATCAAGTTTTCTCTATATTTTTGTTTGAGAAATGACTAAAAAAGAGGAAAGATTAAAAAAAACCACAATCTTTTTGAAAACCAGGATGAGATTAAGGGGATCTTGAACAAGACAAGATTGGGCATGAAAAATATTTTCTTGGATATTAGAAACGCTCGAGCTTATGTCGGTATACTCTTTGTGGTTGAGACAACTAAGCCCCAGTTAAAGATGATTGAGTTTTTGGGAATTTAAATGCATACCTTAAGAATTGGTGGGAAAGTTTGAATTATTGTAGACAATACCTTTGAACATGGGTGGGATCACCAAATATTGAAGTATTTGAATGGTTTTTTCCGACTCTTACGAGGGCCCCCAAGGTTTAGGGTAATCGTGTTATGGTCGGATGAACAAAGAAACCTATAATGGTCGAATGACATGGGAAAGTGTTCATCCCAGTCAGAATTAAGTAAGACGCGGTCAATTTAATAGAAAATAGGGTTTGTTGGTTGTTTATTAATATAAGTAAAGTGGAAACCAGTAAATTAGAGGACACTGAGTTCACACTGGTAGCAAGAATTTTTGAATTCGTCAATTGTTGGAGACCAATTTTTAGTAAAACCCACACACTCAACCGATTCGCGTATAACATTGGAATCACCAAAGAAGGTCGAATGGATACCTTGATATTGGGTCTTAATGGACTCAAGATCATTCTAGAGTGAAATACAGTATGAGGCTTCATTAAAAGCATAGATGAAAGCAAAAAAGAAAGTTAGAAGGAAGATTATGATATCTAGCCTTATAATAAATGTATTGAGGAGATTGGGATAACATGAAGATAATAATTACACTAGGGTTCCATATTATCCAAATCCTACCAAGAGGGTGAGAAGAATAATTTCTAATAGCATGCTAAAAGGGGGCCATAGTTCCAATAATATAATAAACTTTATAATTTTGGACTTTAGTTTCTACTAGTAACAATAATGATATATTATTACTTATTATAAAATCAATTGTCTCTTTGTGTCTAACATGATCATTTAGACAACACATATTCTAGGAAGCAATTAACATGAGGGATAAAATAACTTATAGTGTGTCCGATGATGGTTCTAGTGGAGGAAAAATCTATATTATCCTAAGCAATAACGTCTGTAGAGCGAAGCCTCTTAGGAGGCGAGTCCACCTCTTCGTTGGTTTTAACATCCTTGGTCACATCCAATTGGTGTGATAGGGTAATTTTTGCATAATATGAGCCAATATCAGAAGGATAAGATTCTTTGAAAACCTGAGTTAGAATGATCGGGCATTGGCTCGTCTTGGAAACATTTTTTTGAAAAGTCTCGTACTATGGACAAAGACTAAAAAAATTTCACATTGAGGAGGAAAACCTTGATACTCAAATTTGATCGCTATGTATCACTCTTGATCTTGAATGTAACTTCAGAGCAATTTTTCGAACCCACCAGTGGGTCAACCAAAAGTCTTGATGGAGGAAAAAACCAAAGTACCATAACCAATGTTGTCAGTGAGACGAATCCTCTTAGACTTAAAAGCTTTTGGATAATATATGATAAAAAGTCAAAATATAAACTCGAAAAATTAAAACTAAATTGGGTAGCAACCTAATCAAATATTTGGGATATTAAATTCCGTAATCAAATCCAAATAATACAAATTCGTCAAACCAAAAATTAAAAATAAATAAATTAACCCATCCAGACCCTTATTAAAGTAAAAAAAATAGCATATTTAACTCTAGACCCAGAGGATGATTGTGCCATAGACTCATAAGATATGAAAAAACATTTAGAATTAGGATTTTCCAAATATATTACCTTAGCTTTACCATACACCGCTGACATTTGTATTTTACCTACACTTACCTTAGTGATGGTCGACGCCACCATCCACATCTGAGTCGTTAATTTCTCCATTGTTCCTAACACTTCGTCGTTCAAGGTGAGAAAATCCACAGTGACGGTCAACAATGCATCAAATATGCCTCCAAAACTCAAGATAACTAACGAAAAGAGAACACCACCATGACTTTTGGAATGAAGAGTTACCATCATGGAAATACAGTGGGTGCAGATGAGGGAGACTTCAATCGGCGTTTGGTGCAGAGAAGACAAACCAAAAACTGGACTTCCAGAGTGACTTCTCTATCATTTGGAAATAGAGCGAAGTAGGGGGAAAACCTATTCGATATCTATGACAGAGCCCCATCCACGAGTGTAGGAGAAAATAAAGGGATGTGATGACAACGAGATGGAGGTTCCTCTTTCAACAGAATCTCTAGCATCGCCGACAAGTAATATAAAAAAGATGGAAGACTAACAACAAAAATGACGCTATCAATCATATAATGGAGACCGACCGAAGGCGAATCTAAAAGTAGACCCAAGAAACAATCGACAAGGAGGACAACTATAAAAGAAGGTAGATGAGAAAATATCGTCCTGATGACCGGTATTCAGACTATAGGGTTTGAATATGTCCCGGAAACCAGGAAGACCAGACATTTTCTAGGAAAACTATTACCGTTTAAATATTGTCATAGTGAACTTTTTTTTTCATATGGGCCTCCCTATGTAATGCTTTTAAGATAAAATTAATGGGAGCCCGATTATGATTTGATTGTGTAATGAATTAAAAGAGTATTTTAGGAGAGTCATTGGCATTCCAAGAAGAAACTAGAAAAGAAGGTACATTAAATTTGTAGGAGACTCTTAGACTTCCAATTAAATAATGTATCTAGATCATTTCTTTTAGTCCTATAAAAGGGAGATGATTTGTGGAGTTTATCCTCAAAACAAATTTTAGAAACACTTATAGTGAGTGACCTAAATAGCGAGATAAAGAGAGATCATTACCATTGTGAGTGTAAGAAGTACGTAATCCCATTATTTATATAATGGAAGTTTTGCCCGAGGCCGCCTGTAGTTTTTCCCTTTGAAGGGTTTTCCACATAAATCTTGGTGTTTTTTTCTCTTGCTCTTATTTAACTATTCATTTCCGATGTGCCACTATATATTAGTGCTTTTAAGCACAAAAATTGGTATCAGATCTAGACTCTATTTTGAGCATTAATCGTAATGAAGGATATATAAGTCTGAGGTATGCTAAAGCTGACTTTTTCAAATTATTCAATTTGGAAGCCAAATATGGAGGAAATTCTTTATTGCAAAGATCTCTATATGAACCCATTTAAGGTGATGAAGCAAAGCCCGATGATAAAAATGATAAACAATAAGAGGTGATGTATCGGAAGACAGTGACCATTATCCGCCAGTGGGTAGATCAAAGTGTTTTTCATCATGTTGCCAATGAGACAAAAGTGTATGTGCTTTCGAAAAATTTAGATTCTATGTACGAGCGGCAAACATCACAAAATAAAGCTTCTTTGATTAGAAGACTTGTGAATCTCAAGTTCAAGAATGGAAGGAGCATCACAGAACATCTAAGTGATTTTCAAGTTTTGATAAATCAACTCATTACTATGAAAATGTATCTTGATAATGAATTACAAACATTAATATTACTTAGTTCTTTACTGGATAGTTAGGAAACTCTGGTTATTTCCCCAAGCAATTTCACTCCAAATGGTAGCTTAACCATGGATATGACAAAGGATAGTATCCTAAATGAAGAGGCAAGAAGATAAGAGATGGGAACTCATAACAAATCCCATGGATCTGAAGCTCTTTTTAAAAAAAAATTAAAAGGAGGGGAATGAGTCAAGCAAAATGCTTTAACAAACGGAGGAATGACAAACCGAGAGGGAGATCAGAATCATGGCCCAAAAGTATTGTGTGCTTCTACTGTCAAAAGGTTGGTCATAAAAGAAGCGGGTGTAGAGTTGTTAAGAGGGGTCAAGATAAAGAGTCCATGGAGTGAAAATGTGAAAAAAACGAATAGAAATGAGCTGTTGTAGCATCCGATGACCATGAAGTAAGTCTTGTTTATGATAATATTTGTATCAATCTAGTAAGTGATGATAGTGATTGAGTGATTGATTTGGTAGCATCCTTCCATGTTACCTCTCATGGTGAATTCTTCATTGCCTGCTCAATTGGTGAATTTGGTAATGTTCAAATAGGAGACCAGGGTACGGCAAAAATTATTGGGAAGGGTGATATTTGTTTAAGAGCAAAGGAAGAGAACAAGTTATTGCTAAAAGATTTCAGAAATATTCCTAGTATTTTCCTCAATTTGATATCGACCGAAAATCTTGATGATGAAGGGTATTTGAATTATTTCGGTGATGGAAAATGGAACTTACTAAAGGTTCTCTCGTGGTGGCTAGAGGCATGAAGAGGAATTCACTATACTCAATGCAAGCAACGTTTGAAAATGGTGAGATTAACTGTATATCTAAAGATGATGTTACTACACTTTGACACAAAAGACTCGGGCACATGAGAGACAAAATGATGCAAAAGCTGGCAAAGAAAGAGCTCATGCCAAAAGTAAAAGGTATATCATTTATAACTTGTTATCATTGTTTAGCTCGTAAACAGCACAAATTTTCTTACCAAAGAGGTTTTACACCTACGAGGTTACATGTTTTGGACTTAGTACATACAACCGTTTGTTATATGGATACAAAATCACTTGGTGGGGCATAATATTTTGTAACCTTAATTGATGATCATTCAAGAATGATGTTTGCATATACCTTGAAGAGTAAAGATCAAGTCTTGGAAGTTTTCAAAGACTTTCATAAGAAGGTGGAACGAGAGACTAATAGAATATTGAAAGTCGTTTGGTCAGATAATGGAGGAGAGTACCAAGGTCCTTTTGAGCACTATTATAGGTCCCGCGGGATCCAGATGGATAAGACAATTCCCAAAAACCCCCCACCAAAATGGTGCGTCTGAACGAATGCGTAGGACAATTGGAGAACGTATCAGGAACATGCTCTCTCATGCGAAGTTACCTAAATCCTTTTAGGGTGAAGCTACGCGGACTGCAATCGATATCATCAACCTCTCTCTATCGATTATTTTGGTTATGATATTCCTCAAAGAGTGTGAAGTGGTAACAATGTCTCTTATAGGCACTTGAGAGTCTTTGGATGTAATACATTTGTCTACATTCCCAAAGATGAAAGAAAGAAACTAGATGCTAAGACAAATGAATGCATTTTCATGAGATACTCGTATGGAGAATTTGGGTACAGATTTTGGGATCCCATTTCAAGAAGGATAGTAAGAAGCAAAGATGTTATTTTTTTCGAAAATGAGACTCTCGGTGACATGAAGAAAAAAGAACCTCAATCAAGAGTAAATGTTGAAATTCCAGTGAATTTGGAATCTCTCTCCTCCTCCATGACACAAAACAATGGAGAGAATGGATATGAAGCTGAAGGCTAAGAGCAACCACAACATCATGAAAATGATGAAGGTGAGGAACAACAACAAAATCTTAAGGAACCTTGTGAGCAACCAGTTGTCCATAAGAGATCCGATAGAGAACGAAGGTCATCAACAAGATACAATCCAAATGAGTATATTATGCTTACAAATAGCAGAGAACCTGAAAGTTATGAAGAAACTATGTCTCATGATAAAAAAGAAGAATGGGTAAAGGCTATGGATGAAGAAATAGAATCTTTACGTCACAATTTCACCTATAACTTGGTGAAACTTCCCAAATGCAAGAAGACACTCAAGAAGTAATGGGTGTACAAGATTAAAGTTCACAATTTTAGCTCACAACCAAGGTACAAAGCTCGACTGGTTGTGAAAGGATTTGGCAAAAAGAAAGGAGTTGACTTTGATGAGACTTTTTCTCATGTGGTGAAGATGACATCTATTAGAACTATACTTGGTTTGGCAGC
Organism: Limnanthes douglasii subsp. nivea; assembly: GCA_036936605.1. NCBI lineage: Eukaryota > Viridiplantae > Streptophyta > Magnoliopsida > Brassicales > Limnanthaceae > Limnanthes > Limnanthes douglasii. The sequence goes on from JAUPFV010000002.1 coordinate 47,757,949, forward strand.
AAGCTTGAATCTTGAAATCGAACAACTAGATGTAAAGACAACCTTCCTACACGAAGACTTGGAAGAAGAAATATATATGGAGCAAACTAAAGGCTTCAAAATCAAAGGAGAATACACTTTTGTGTGCAAGCTAAAACGAAGTCTCTATGGGCTGAAGCAAGTTCCACGATAATGGTATATAAAGTTTGACTCTTTTATGTTTGGAAACAACTTTAAAAGGACTTCAAGTCAATCAATGCGTGTTTACCAAAAGATATTCTAATGGAGACTTCATCATCTTTTTACTTTATGTGGATGATATGTTGATTGTTGGGCATGATCTTTCGAATATTGACAAGCTGAAGGGGGACTAAATAAATCTTTTTTTATAAAAAATTGGGAGCGGCCAAGTAGAATCTTGGAATGAAGATCATTAGAGATAGAAATAGTGGGAAGCTTTGGTTGTCTAAAGAGGAATATATTGAGAAAGTTCTTGAGAAATTTAACATGAGAAAGGCTAAATTTGAATCTTCTCCCCTCGCAAGCCACTTTAAGCTAAGCACTACTCAATTTCCAAAAATTGAGAAGGAGAAAAAGGAAATGAAAGATGTTCCATATGCATCTGTGTTCGGAAGCTTGATGTGCTCCATGATTTTTACAAGATAATACCAAACATTACCGATGCAGTTGGTGTCGTTAGTCGATTTCTTTGCAATCCTGAAAAAGAGCATTGGGCTGCTATGGAATGGATTCTAAGATATTTTAGGGGTCCTTCAAATATGTGCTTGTGTTTTGGAGGAAATTCGGAAGTAAATGCTTATACGGACGTTGATATGGCTGGAGAAGTTGATTCTAGAAAGTCCATCTCAGGCTATATGATGACATTTGGTGGTGGAGCTGTATCTTGGCAATAAAAGTTACAAAAATGTGATGCATTGTCAACCACCGAGGCAGAGCTTATCGCAGCAAATGCGAGGAAACATTATGGTTGAGAAGGTTCGTGAGAGAACTTAACATAAAGCAGGAAAAGTATGGGGTGTATTGCGATAGCCAGAGGGCTATACATCTAAGCAAGAACTTAATATTTCATTAAAAGTCTAAGAATCTCAATGTTTGATATCATTGGATTATATATATACTTGATCGTAAGATACTACACTTGGATAAAATTCATACGGATGAAAGTGGTTCAGACGTGATGACAAAAACATTGTCGTTCAACAAGTTCAAAGTCTGCAGATCAAAAGCAAGATTGATATTGACCTGTACATCGGTCAGAGGGGGAATTTGTTGGCCTATGGTCTCCCTATGTAGGGCTTTTAATTTAAAATTAATGGGAGTCTAATTATGATTGGATGGTGCAATGAATTGAACGAGTATTCTAGAAGAGTCATTGACATTCCAAGAAGAAACTAGAAAAGAAGGTACATTAAATTTGGAGGAGACTCTTAGACTTCCAATTAAATAATGTATCTAGATCCTTCCGTTTAGTCCTATAAAAGAGAGATGATTTGTGAAGTTTATCATCAAAACAAATTTGAGAAACACTTATAGTGAGTGAGCTAAATAGCGAGATAGAGAGATCCTTACGCTTGTAACTGTAAGAAGTTTGCAATCCTATTATTTATATAGTGGGAAGTTTTGCTCGAGGTCGCCTGTGGTTTTTCTCTTTGAATGGTTTTCTATATAAATCTTGGTGTTCTTTTCTCTTGTTCTTATTTAGCTATTTCATTTCCACTGTGCAACTATATTTTAGTGCTTTTAAACACAACAGCATTTAGGGAGAGGAAAACTTAGTATTTTTTTACTGTGAAATATTCAAGGTATAAAAGAAAACTTAGGCTATTGACCTAAAGCAATTCTGAAAAAAGTGTTAAGCGGGTATAACCAGTATGTTACTCTTACTATTAAGAGAGAAAAAGAAAAAATATTGTTTTCTTTTTATTTGTTTGATTATAACAAAAACACGTCCTACTCTTAGTATCCATTTGTAAGAAAATAGTAAATTCAATTACGATACAACAATGTAAAATGAAAAACTATAATTAAAAATATTTAATTTTTTATAAAATTATTTTAAGATTATAAGATAAAATATTGATTTTAGAAATTATTTATTTAAATTATTTATTTTTACTTTTTTCTGATTACATCTACTATTTATTAGGTTTTGAATCCATCATATAATTTTTTTAAATTTTTATTATGATTTATTCGTTAAATTTATATTCTTTAAAAAAATTTGTTAAAATAATATTTTAAATTTTTATATGACAAATTAAAATTATTCATCTTGACCATTTATATTTTCATTTAAAATTTGGAAAATATTTTGTATTCATGATTTTTTTTTTTGATTTATAATGTGATAGAATGTTTTAATAAATAGTAATATAGTGATATAAGTTGTTAAGCATGCACTTGTTAACTTTCATACATCAATTAATATGCTTTTAGCATATTTATGGTAATACGCATCTTTGACGTGTCATTTTACGGGAGAAAATGTTAAATGGGATGAAATTTGTGATTGAACAAATTTCAAAAATTCAGTCTCCCTTATACTATAGTTGGAACCTACCCCATGAGTTAACGTGTATTCATTTAAACTATTGATCATTTTTTAAAAGTGAAAAAATAACGTTAAGTAGTTCCAAAATTCAAAATATTCCTGTCTATTTATTCAAAAATTTAAAACATTTCCTACCTACTCAACCTTTAGTCCCTATTGGTGTGTGGCCTCACACCGGCGGAAAGTAATACTAAATTTATGTTTTTCATTGTTTTTTTTTCAAATTGTAAAATCAATAAAAAAAACTTTTGTTGGAGGTAGTGGATTTCTAAGCCGGAAAAACCCTGTAAATATTGGTGGGATGAAAGCCTGAAAGAGGTGGAGAAACCAAATTCGAAAAAGATCGTATGCAATCAAATAGTGGTAGTAATTTCCATACGACAAAAGGTAATCGGACTAAGCAAATGATCAATACAACATAGCATGTCAGAAATTGCTACGGATCGGGGTTAGAGTAGTGTCCACGGTTGACATACTCTCCATGATGAATTACCTATAAAGGATTCAGGTAACGAGGAAGAAGAGCCTCAAATTTGTACCCAAATATGTGGCACAGATCCAGAGAGTCGGAAGAATATATTTTATCTTTAAAAAATGTCATACTGTTTCTTGACTACCTACACCACGAGACTTACCACACCTTCACTAGGAATGTAAGTCATATCATTTATGTCTCACATTATTTACTTTTTTGGTTTGTTTATATCAATAATAATTTTGTAACGTGGTTTGTTTTTAATTATTTCAGTCTCGTCTGATACCGTCCAGACTAAGTACGGACTCATCGGCCAAATAGACCTAGCCAGGCAGAAAGCTATGAAGATTATCGTGCAAGTCATTCTATTCTGGTCGATTATTCGCCACTTTCCTAAATTAAACTCAAAATCACAATTGGATGAGGTTTTTATTGAACTGTGGCATCAGGAGACGAACACCTTAAATTTCTTCTTTGGTGAGATGGCTACCAAGTTAGACAATGTGTTTGTCATTACCGGCCTCCCGATCGTGGGAAGAATAGTCAAGTCGGATAGGAGCATCACTTTTGGAGCACATGGAGAAACTTGGTGAGATATTGTGGGGTTCATACGCGTTGACATGGCTTTATAGGGTTTTAGGAGAAGTTTCAAAGACATCGCTCAAGATTCTGATTGGTTTCTCTGGGTTGTTAGATTGCTGCATCTACAACCATTTCCCATGTTTACGACCTGACTATAACAGTTCATATAGTATATAAAATCCCAAGATTGTAATCTAGTTGCCCAAAAACATTAACTGAGATAAATATTCATCCAAAGACTTACTACCGTAATATCTTTGCTGGTTTAGAGGAGAAGGATGTAAGTAGTGTCATTTAATTACTATTACTTTTAACTTTGTCGATTTGTTTCTTACCAACTTTTGTGTTTGTTTATTTGCAGGTGATTTTCTAGCTTTATGTTGAGATGAGCGATGGGTTTCCGGATCAGGAGATTGGATTGTATTGCAATCTTATCAGATTATGAAGACGAATGAAGTATATCTAACGGATCGAGTGATGCGACAATTTGATTGGATCCAAGAGAAGTCACTGGATCATATTTTACCTCGATCAGTTATCAAGAAAGGAGATAATATGCGATATTGTCTTGACGTTCAGGATTGGGAAAACTAGCGGTCACATTTGTATGTCATTAATAGGTATGTCTGAACTTTACGAGAAATTGTAGGACTAAAACACCGCAGTACGCAGCTTATGTTGCAAAGTATGGGTGACACATCACTCCATATATCATTGATGAAAAATCTAATGTAGAGGTGATTCATACGATTAATCGTATTCGACCTCTAGACGACAAAACGGAAGAGACGATCAATTTCATGAAGAGAGTGTTGCAACTCACAAGTCCCTGGCTCTTTGTCATCTTAGCTGTCTATGTTTTTGTTTTTTTTAGCCACCCCATTTCGATGTATGTTGGTTTTGCAAAACTATATTCATACTATGTTTTTGTTAGTTTGTATAACATAACATTTTGTTTTGGTCATGGACATGTATGTTATACAACATAAGTTTGATTATTTGTGTTGCACTTTTATGTTGCTTTGTATTGATTGTGTTTTATGTTACTTTATATTGATTGTGTTTCTATTTGTGAATGACAATCTCCTTACGGATGGTTCTTTATACTTGTATTCGATTTAGAAATATTTGTACACTTACAGTATCGTTGCGGGACTTCCAAACCACCGATAGAATAAGCATCCCGCTAGTATGGAAATTCCACACGGCGGTGAAGTTTTCAACCGGTGGTTGGGGGATCAAGGAAAACACTGCCAAAAAAATTGTTTGAGTTGCTCACACAAGCGGTGTAAAAGATGTTTACCACCGGTGTGATAGCCCAGCAAAAACCACTTAAAGGTATTGGTTGTTGACACCGCCAGTGTGGAACATGTGCACGTGCGATCGATTAAACATACTATAGGTTAGACAACTCCACATCAATAGTGGAATTTCCCACTTGTGGTGGGGAAATTTTATATCGGTGTGGATTTTCCTAACCGACAATATGTTTAATCGACCACCGGGTGCACATGTTTAGTGGAGTTTTGCTTCCTGCAACAGTTAATTAAAGATGACAGAAACCGTAGTACATTTTGGTTTGAAAGAATTGTTATGAAAACACTTGAATCAAACTTTATATCAATATTAGAGACTCTTAAGGTAAAGCAAAGTAAAAGACCATCAAGTAGGGCGCGATATTCAGCTCTAATTGGGGTCTGTTTACCATAGAGCCGACCAATAACTGATATAATGTTACCATGATTGTTTCTTATAATTGTTGCACCATCATCTTACCTAGTTAATGGACATGAACCATCGATGTTTAACTTAAATCTTGAGCCAAACAGAGGATAATAGTTAATAATTATAGTCTTTCTCTTCACATTTAAGTGAATGTAGCAACCCATTTCATAGGCATAATGTGTATCCTTTGACTAGTGATCCTTTTTTAGAAGGTTTGCAACATCCAGTTTTATTATAGTGTTTTGGATTTGATGAATAATGGTAGAAACATTGACTACTTTTTGTTGATATAATTTTTTTTCATATAAGGCCATATGGTCCAACACATAATAGCAAGAAAAATAGTTTCAATATGAGTTTCTCTGGGGAAAACCAAAACCAAGTTTTGATTATATATTGGAGCGTCATGGGTCTAGCAAACCTTAGTTTAAATATGCAGCTAAAGAATCTCCAGACCTCCCATAAAATTCAGAAAAGAATAATAATATAATCTATTGTCTCATTCATTTTGATGTTAAGTTCAGGTTTTAAGCGGTGGAGTAGAGTCAACAACGATTGAGTTTTTTGGAAACCTCCAAAAAGGAAAGAACACTTTTTTGGAGTGTTGTTATTTCATACAACTTTGAATAGCTTTGATCATATTTATTTTAGTTTATTTTACTCCTTGGTAGCTTTGGTATTATACTCTCCTTGCTGAGTTAGAATCTATTAAACTGCGTCATCTTCATTGCCCTTCATCGAGAGGAGTTCAATCCTTTATATATCTGAAGGCAGTATATAAATTAGAAGTTTAGGGATATTTCACGTATCTAGATTCCAGTATTCTTTAACCATATGGTAGACAAATAGAGCTCAAATTGGTCAATAATATAGACTTATATTGATCATTTATATCCCAAAGAAATATTTTGAGTAATCTTTCAATTCTTGTAGTAACAGTTTTAAGAATGATAGAGGTTTGAAAGTGATAAGGTGGAATAGATATTATAACTGATTAGATGAGGGTAAGCCTTCCTCTAAATGAGAGTGGAGTATTGTTACAATCCTAAATTTATGCTCTTATCTTTGATACTAAGTCTTTGAAATGTATTTTTTAGTTCTAGGATGAATGGTTATTCCTATGTATGTTATAGGGAAGCTTTCCCTTTTGAAACCCGACAAAAAATTTATATTGTTGATCCTTTTTTGAGTGATTATGTTAGAGGGAATGAAAATGGTCTTATCTTTGTTGATGACATGACCCGATATTTCATGATAAAATTTAGGAAGTTGAGAAGCTTGTTGAGACTTAATGAATATGCATTATTGAAGATGAAAATATCATCAACAAAAGCTAAGACACATATGTTAACAAAACTGGAGGATTTATATCTCATCTCACTACTGTCTTGGTTGAGTTTCTTAAGACCCCTAATTAGAAATTCTTCAGAAAAAATGAAGAGGCTTTGAGAGGGTCACATTTCCTCACTCATTTGGAAATTTAAAAATGATATATAGGTTTCCCAGTTAGAATAACAGATAAGACATAAAATAGAGAGATGCGAGTTATTGATACAACATAAATATGTTTGAGGTGAGTCGACTGAGCCCGAGCCCACAAAAATTAGAATTATGAGCAAGACACGACCGAACACGTTGGCATAGTGGCCTTAAGAAACCAAGCCAATACTAGCTCAATGATCATACATGACCTCCTGGTAGCTCGAGGCCAAGCTTTCCAAAATATGTCATACAAGGAGGAATCCTCTTTAGACTCAACAGAGAGTTCACAACAAACTCATACTTGATACCTTCACGATCACTAACCTGCGAACACTTAGCCTCTATCATTCCTCCCAACCCCAATCGCCGTCTAGGTATACGAAAGCATTGTCTAATAATGTATGGAAGCTTAGTCTGTTATCATACAAAAAGGTTGCCTCGAAGGACATACCTCCGTTTGGAAAAGCATTTGAAAGGCCAGAAAATGCTACACCAATAATGAGCCAGCAACCTAAGAATTCACCAAATCAGGACTAGTATATATGTAGTAAATGTAACCTTGGCGATGATAAGGGTAAAATCCTAATCAAATACCTAAATCATCTCGATAAATACTGAAAAAAAAAAGAAAAGTATAATAATACTTTGTATAAAATCTCCTCCTTTTACATATCAAGATCAACTCCTATTTATAGGAGTTATACAAGATGTTTTCTCTCTCACTATTTATTTATATCTGCTATAGAATATAAATAATAAATATGCAATAATATAACGCATAATTAAATTACAAATATACTTTATTATTATTTGGATATTATATATGGAATATTTCCTTATTAGGAGTCCCCCATAGTCATTGAGTTCGAGTATAGCGAAACTTAAGGACTATCTAATGGTTGCATATAATATCTGGATATTGTAATCTTCTTGATCTTCTTCATATTTGAGGGAACTTTTTTGTTTTATTTGGTCAATTGTTATAGCTATGCCTTCATTTATCTTTTCTACTGAGACGTCGTTGATCATTTCGAAAAAACTATGCCACCCATATTGGCTAGACATTAAAAAGTCTTAGGGTTTCGTTGTATTGATTTTCGTAGCCGAGGTATTATCAGAGACATCTCTAACTTGGTTCGTACTTATTTTTTCATGCCTCATTAAAAACATTTGTCGGAAAAAAACCTCTCTTGAGGATAAAATGCTCTATTTTTCCAAAGAAAAATAGCACAACTAACAATTGCTAGCTTTGATTCCTTGTTGGAGATGGATGAGTGGCCCCATAGTCTTCATTGAAGGGTGAAGTACGGACTAGATGTAGTAATGCTTATTTTGTGTAAGTATGTTACGTGGTAGATTTTGTGATTCTTATGTTAGAGAATTTACTGAATTTCGTAAGTGACTATGTGTAGATTCTAAGTATGTAGGCAATAGACTGGTGTTTGTTTTTCTTGTCGTGGGAGTCGCTATATACAGATGATTGAAAGTGAACCTTGTGGTTCTTGTAAGTGATTTGGTTGACTTATGTGTTGTGAGGCGAGTTTGAAATATTTTATGTTTGTTATATGTTTGGTGATGTGGCGTGTCCTTACAAACCTGGGATCACTATAGCACATTGCGTAGCCCTAGTAGGGCATGCCAATCAACTTATTTGCGGGAGTGACCGATTCAGCCTATTGCGTGGCTTTATAGGCTTGATTTATTACCAGTTCGCTTGTTAATACCAGTACAAGATATTGGGCTCAGTCTGGCCCCTTACGTAACCTCAGTGGGCGTGACTAATTACCTTCTTCGTATTATTGGACTCAATTTTTCCGGGCTAAGTATGTCCCTTTGTGTAGCCCGTAGGCGTGGTCATTGACCCATTCATACTTTTTAAGAAGTGGAATGTGTAAGAAACACCATATTCATAGCATGAAGATGAAGATCACTTGGTGTATAACATGAAGATAATTAAGCTTAAAGCCTGCCTACCATGGGGAGAAGGATTGTTTGGCTTACAATATTTCTTATTATAGAGATGTAGATCGCTTGTCTTATAACCCTTTCTATTGCGGGGATGAAGATCATTTGACTTATAGCATTTTCTAACCACGGAGATGATTTTGCGTATATTATGGAGATCACTTTGCGCATATCATGGAGATCACTGAGCTTAAATCATGTTTGCCGTGAAGATGAAGATCGCTTGGCTTACAAACTTTTATATCGTGAAGATAGAGATCCCTAGGCTTATAGCTTTTTTTACCATGGAGATGATTTGGCGTATATAATGGAGATCAGTTGGCGCATATCATGGAGATGGAAATTACTTAGTCTATACTTTTTTCAAACATGGAGATGAATATTATTTAAAAATCACATGGTTCATGGGTTGACAACTTTATTGTAGGTTGAGCTTTTTAAATTTCGAGTTATAAAGCAAAGCCATTGACGATGACTATAAATGTTTTGGAATATCCATTGACGAAGTCATATCAGATATACACTTTGATAGCTAAGAGTTGCTACTATTTTGTTGTGAAGGTCTCTTGTTTGAAACTTGATTTTTTATGAATGCTTTACTGGAGATGAGTTGTTTAATTTAAGATGATTTGATCCGAGATTTTTAGAAAATCAATATTAATGATTTTTCTCAAAACGTATATTCTGGTGTAGAAATATAATTTCAATTAACAATGGAGTAATTGCGTTATTTATTCATAGTTTGAATATAAAAATATATATTCAAGCAATCTAAATCAAATATTTATATTTAAAGCATATTTGAAAATGGGAAATTGTACCAAAGGTACCTACTCAACTATTTTATTGTCATCTAATACCCAAAGTTTGATCAATTGTCACTTAATACCCAACTCAACTACCTAATTGTCACATAGTACCTAACTTTATTTTAATACCCTGACTACCATCACCATTCATGAACACGTAACCAAAATTTCTCTTTCCTTCTCTTTCCTACTTTTTCTTTAATTTTATTTTTAAAAGATCCGTATCTTTCGAACCGGAGCTCGAAAAAAATAAATGAAAGTACCATCACTTTTGTTTTTTAAAAATGAACAAAACTAGATCCATTGATGATATTTTTTGATTTTTTTAAAAAATAAAATTTCACCAGTTGCAAGAATCGTTCAGAAATTGCAAGCAATTCGCATCTTGAGAATTGTACCAGTTTTTTTTTCATACCAGTTTTTTTTTATCGTTCAGAAATCCTGAGAGTTGCAAGCAATTCGCATCTTATCATGAGAATCGTTCAGAAATTTGCAAGCAATTCACATCTTATCATGAGAATCGTTCAGAAATTGCAAGCAATTCGCATCTTATCATGAGAATCGTTCAGAAATTGCAAGCAATTCGCATCTTATCCTGAGAATCGTTCAGAGTTTGCAAGCAATTCGCATCCTGAGAATTTGCAAGCAATTCGCATCTTGAGAATTGTACCAGTTTTTTTTTTATCGTTCAGAAATATTGAGAGTTGCAAGCAATTCGCATCTTATCATGAGAATCGTTCAGAATTTTGCAAGCAATTCGCATCTTATCATGAGAATCGTTCAGAAATTGCAAGCAATTCGCATCTTATCATGAGAATCGTTCAGAAATTGCAAGCAATTCACATCTTATAATGAGAATCGTTCAGAAATTGCAAGCAATTCGCATCCTGAGAATTTGCAAGCAATTCGCATCTTGAGAATTGTACCAGTTTTTTTTTACCAGCGCGCGCCTATATTTGGTCGGGGGTATTTTTGTCCAAAGTTCAGTTCGAGGTACCAAGTTACACTATCCAAAAAACGGGTACCGCCGGGTAATAACATAGTTGAGAAGGTATTTACCGGTACTTTTCTCTTTGAAAATTATATAATTTATTTAACAAAATAGTATTTAAATACTATTTGAAGATTTAAATATTATTTGATACACATTTTGAAATTGTGGGCGAAGTATATCTATAATCAAATATTTAATACATATATTTAAATCATCTTTTAAGCTTTTGTATGTATTTACTATAATTATCATTTATTTCAAAAAAAAATCACTAATTCATAGAATAATATTTTTGAAAGCAAAAATAAATAAATTTGTCCTTTAAGTTGATTTTAAAGTATAAATATATTTAATTTAGTATATACTAGATTGAACAGAGTTATGGTGTTAAAATTATAAAAAACATGTATATTATACTTAAAATATAACAATGATTTAAAAAAAATCATACTTATATTTAAAAAAGAATTATGGAAACAAGTAATATATTAATAAGTAAAAAGTATTTTTGGAGTAATATAATAACTTTTAAGTTAATATTTATATCGCGCATATAAATTTACAACATATATGCATTTATACCATAACAGTTACGCATGCATAATTTGTAACATAAATTCGGGTTTCTAAGTCGAATTTTTTGGGTTCGAGATCAATTAACTCACCTCGAACGTATTTATGTCGTATCTGTAACTTCTCCATTCCATTTCTTGGAGGCGAGCTAATGGAATGTTTCCACTCGTACTTGATCCTTCCACCCTCGTATCTATGTTTCACAACTATCACAATGCTTGCATTTTGATGCTAAGTTCAGCTTTATAAGCGGTAGAATAGAGTCAACAATGATTGAGATTTTTAGAAACCACAAAAAAATGAAAGAAAACTTCTTTGGAGTGATGTTATTCCATACAGCTTTGAATAGCTTTGAATATGTTCATTTTAGTTTAATTTTATCCATGGTAGCTTTGATATCATGTTCCCTTTGTTGAGTCAGAATCCATTGAACTGCATCATCTTCATTGTCTTTAATTAAGAGGAGTTCAATCTTTTCTATATATGAAGGCAATACATAACTTAGAAATTTAGAGGTATTCTAGGTATATAGATTTCAGTATTTTTTAACTTTTTCTTGGGTATACCAAGTGTTAGAGATATCAAGGTCACGAAATATAAGGGGATTGATGTTACACTATCTGTCCAACTAAAACTCTAATTTACATTTTCCTACTTTCAATAAAATATACTTTCCAGCAATGTTCCTTACTTCTAATAGTCTCCTCCAAATTTTTTATCTTTTGTGTGTGGCTTGAACTTGCAAAGGATTTTGAATTGAACAATATGTAGAATGCACGGACCATAGACTTTTTTTCTCTGAGCTTATACCAGAGTTTACAAGAAAACGTTAGTTGTAAGTCTTCTAAGCTTCCAATATTAAGGCCACATTTACCATATGGTAGATAAATAAAGCTCCAATTGTCCATAATATAGCCATATGTTGATAATTTATACCCCATAGAAATATTTTGAGTAACGTTTCAATTTTTGTACTGACAGTTTTAAGAATGATGGAGCTTGGAAGGTGATAAGGTGGAATAACTAATATGACTGATTGGATGAGGGTAAGCCTGCCTCCAAATGAAATTAGAGTTTTGTCATAATCCTAAATTTTTCTCTTATCTTTGATACTAAGTCTTCGAACTGTAGTGCTTTAATTCTATGATGGATGGTTATTCCTATGTATGTTACATGGAAGCTTTCTTGTTTGAAACCAGATAGAAATTCCATATTGTTGATCCTTTTTTATTGATTATGTTAGAGGGAATGAAAATGGTCTTATCTTTGTTGATGACCTAACCCGATATTTCATGATACAGTTGTAGGAAGTTGAGAAGCTTGTTGAGACTTAATGAATATGCATTATTGAAGATGACAATATCATCAACAAAAGCTAACACAGGTATGTTAACAAAATTGGAGGATTTATATCTCATCTCACTACTGTTTTGGTTGAGTTTCTTAAGGCCCCTAGTTAGAAATTCTTCAGAAAAAATGAAAAGGCTTTGAGATATCTGGTCACATTTCCTCACTCCATTTGTAGGTTTAAAATAGCCTATAGGTTCCCCATTTAGAATAACAGAGAACCAATTTGAATTAATTGAGCACATTATTATGCTAATGAATCTATCTGAATCCAATGACATAAAGAATCTTGAAGATAAAAGGAAAAGAAAACTTTTCGAAAGCTTTATCCATGTCGATCTTTATTATCATGTTTCCACCTCTGATCTTTTTGTTGATGTCCTTCTCCAGTTTTTGAGTCAATAATATATTTTCATGGATATTTATCCTGTGAACAAACCACTTTGTTATGTAGAAATAAGTTTGGGTAATAGGGTAGAGAGTCTGTCATTTAGCATCCTTAAGATAATTTCATTGAATACCCTATACAAACTGACAAGTTTATTTCATGCAATGTTTGTTGGAGTGAATTCTTAGGGATAAGACAAATTATTGTTAAATAAACACCTTCAGAAGGAGAGTCAACATTGAAGAAATCTCTAAATGCATAATAAAGATCTCCTCATCAGCAGAAGGATTCATGAGCATTGAATTATCTTCATTAGTGATTGTTCCCAGAATAGTTCTTCTCTAGCAAGGAGTTATAAGATTTTTTTTTCTTGTGCTTTTGTTAGCTTAACTTTTTCTTTAGTAGATTTAGATTCTTAAAGACAGTTTTCAAAGAACTTCACTTATTCTTCAAATTTTACTTTTGTATTGAATATATTACCAAATGTATATTTGTTCCACACTTTTAAATGATTCTTGAGTCTTTTTAGATTGTGTCAGAACATTCGAATGAGAGAACCATACACTTCTACATTGCAATTATTCTCAACTATACTTGAAAACTCTAGGTGAGTTATGTTAAAGAACTTGAAGGATGACTTGATTCTTTATGAGTTTTAAAGATTGATATACATAGAGTGTTGTGATCAGAGCCAGTTTTGGCTAAATGTTTTACACAAGTATTTTCAAAATAGGATGACCAAACATTATTGTAAACCACTATGTCAAGAGGCTTCCATTTATGAGAGTTTATCCAAGTGAATTTGGACCCTGAGTAACCAATGTTAGTTAAGTTACAATCTCTTAAAGAGTTGTTAAAATCATCCATGCTCATCACACATAGTTAAGAGTAGGATAACTGCTCAGAAATATTAGCGATGACATTGAAATCCCCTATCACTATTCATTCCCTTGTTTGATTTTCAATATTTTAAAGTTTGTTCCACAGTTTCATTCTTTGATCCCTATGACATTTTACATATATTATATAGACCAAAAATTCATTACCTAAGGTATTATGAGTAACCAATATATGAAGTATCCAATCCCAGTTCTTCAGAGTTTGTATCACAAAGTCAGCTTTCTATAATATCAAAATCTTGTTAGAGATATTGGAAAAACCTTTGTTGTAGCCTAAGATCCTTGTAACCTTAGAGAGTGAGTGACATCAACTATAGGTTCTTCGATTGTGAGAAAATATATGTTCTCTAATCTGATTATTGATTTTAGTCTACGATCGTGGTTTTGTTGCCAATTTCTCTAATATTCTAGCATAATATGTTTAACTTCATTTGGAGGGCCCAGTTTGTGGTCTCGAAAACCCTTTAGATTGAGTGGATTTGGAGTTTTTTTGGGTTCTAGGAATATTTGTGATCTGATAGTCAGGTGGCAGTTTCAATAGAGTATAGAGCTTCAATTATCTTATTTTTTGGTATCACTTGTATGGTTATATTCTGGGCATGGTTGATGCTTTGGCTTGAGGTTATTTGTTCATTATTTGTAAAACATGGTTTAATATATGGTAATGACCTTTGGTTAGTTTAGTAATACTATGGATTAGATTGTTCTTGTTGACTTTCATTTAGTGTTTTCTGTGTAAAACTATTTGGCTAATCTATTAATGCTTCTTGAACTATAGTATGTTTGAGTTTAGGTTTCCAATGAGCTGCATTCTCTTGTTGTTTAGTACTTGATATAACTTGTTGTTGGTGGTTGGTGTTAACTTGGGCAGTAACTGGTATGGATTATCTACATTGTGATGACAAGTTGAGCAGTAGTTGGTTCTTGCACCATAGTTATTCTCCTGCCAGAAACCCTATGAGTTTCCAAACCAAACCCATATTTTAGTCATTAAGGTCTTAGATTGGTCAAGCTCTATCCAAGCCTTAAAACGGTTAAACATTGGCTTGTATCTTTGGGGAACCCAAACTACTAAAGAGTTTCTAAGAGACTTAGATATTACTCTAATGGAATCCTCGTAGTACATGAAAGTCGTGATGTTTGGAAAATATATCCAAATGGGTGATATTGGCATTGTGAATTGGTCAATTATACTCAACTTTAACAATCACATTGTGAATTGGTCGATTTTACATACATTTCTTCTCTGAATCCGATCTAGATCTGACTGAGAATCTATCTCAATCATAATGTATCGTGTGTCCCAAATGGAAAGGCTATAGTGACCAGTGAATCCAAAAGATTTAAAGAAAGATTGTATATTTGTCATTGTTGGTCTCCCACTTTAACAACCATAGTTAGTTTGGTGTTGGTTTCTAGTATGGTCTTATATTGTTCTTGGAATTCCATGCACTTGTGTTCTATTTTTTCTACAGTTCTATAGTTACCATGTGTATAATCTTTTGAAGATTTTATGGTTACTTCAGTGTAGGATCTAATAAGAGAGTAAGAGGGAGATAGTCTAGATTTGTTATTCATTTCTGTTGACTAAATTGGAGTGTCCTCATAGGTGGGATTGTTTTTTAGTAGCGAGACTCTGTTGCTTATTGCAGTGTTATCTGATTGGGTTCTATTCGATTTTATCAGAGGAGGGAATTTTTTTTCTCTCCTAATGAGACTGGATTTGAAGTAAGATGACTGGAGAAGTTTATTCTTGTTTCATGGGCTAGAGCTTGAGTGGCATAAATGGATTTTATGACAGAGGTTTCCATAGAAAATATTTTCCAAATAATAGATAAAGATCTTTGAAAAGATGACTATCTTTGATTCTAGCAATTCTAGAGACTTGTTGTAGTGCTGACATCGAGACGAAGAACTGATATGAATCGGGAATTCAAAATTCCCTTGAGAGAATTCTTTCTTTAAGATTTATTTTTTTGGAGTATAAGAAACCTCCAAATTGCTTTATATATATTATCTACGTGTGAAATGAATTTTTATATTTTTAAGGAAATTAATTTTATATTTTTAGGTTATGCTAAAGTTTTATCCATTAAATTATAAGTTTTTAAAAAATTGAAAATTTTATTTTTCTATCAAAAAATATTTTGAGTTTTTTATATATATAAAATGAATGGGGTATTATGCAGCAAATATAGAATTTTATTAAAAATCATCCAAAACAATAACATTTAACCAACGTTTTTTTAAATTATA
This sequence comes from Limnanthes douglasii subsp. nivea, assembly GCA_036936605.1. NCBI lineage: Eukaryota > Viridiplantae > Streptophyta > Magnoliopsida > Brassicales > Limnanthaceae > Limnanthes > Limnanthes douglasii. The sequence goes on from JAUPFV010000002.1 coordinate 47,773,995, forward strand.
TTTTTTTCTTGAAAAAAACTTTCTTATTTCTAAAGAAAAATAACTATAACTCAAACCTTCAAAAAAACTTTAAAATGGAAAACACCAACCTTATTGACAAAATGTATACTCCAAAAGAGGTATTCAACTAAAGTTAACTCATTAAGGACAATATCAAATAGATTTCTTCAATATTTTTCAAAAACTTTGGAGTGTGTACCGGCGGTACGGGGTACTTATACCGTCGGTATGTTTCATGTACATTGTTGGTACCCCATTTGCAATTTGGCACTCACGGTACGGTAGAAGCATACCGCCGATTCCGGTACGATGTACTAACATGTGAGTAAAGTTTCTTTTATTGTTTTTGCACTGTTATGATTTTTATTATTGTTCAAACGATTTGAAAATATTATACTTAAGTTTAAAAAAATTCGTTCATGATTGTGTGGTTTATTTTCGTTTGAAGGTAATTTTGTAACTTTATCTAGAGTTTTGTAGAATTTTGTGAGTATTTAATGTTTGGGTAGAATGTAGAGGGAGAATTGAGCTGACTGGTTGTATTTAATTTTCATTACCCTCATTTAATGTAGGTGGTTGGGTATTTATACCCTTTTTTTTTTGCCATATGGGCTTTCGGGTTGTGTTTTTATGGATTCGGGTCGAGTTCTAAGACCCATTAGCTTTTAAGTAAACAAGTGATTAGTTTAATCATGAAGTGATTATGTTTTTAATACTTTAGTTCTCTTCGAAGAGTTTAGTAAATGGAGGTTGTCTGGATCATCCCTGTCCGGTTAGATGGATTGTGTCCGAATTACCCCTGTCCGGCTCTTACCAAAAATGGTGACAAAATCCGGACTCATCAGTAGCCTCTTTTTTAGGTGGTGCTCAAAGGCCTTGGGCAAGACCTAAAAAAAAGTCTGTAGTTAGCCCTATTCGGACAAATTTTTCAAACTGTCTAACAGCTTTATCCGAACTGAAAAAGTCTTCAGGAACGAAACGGTTTTTTGCCAGGAATCGTGGGACACATGTCTCTCTCTGGTTCGCCTCATCAGCCGTTTTCTCACCTACAACGGCGCTCCCACTTTCTCCAAAAAGTAACCTCTTCATTTAATGAGGATGATGTCAGCGTCGTTCCTTAATCATTGTAACCCTTTCGAATTCTCCTAGGTATCAAAGTATCTTTTTGTGTATTTACTATAAATTAGTTCACTTTTCTACAGTTTTACCATCCTCTTCATCCTTACTTTGTTTAAACCTCAAAGTTTTCTCTCAAAAATTAAAACTTTCTTTAGGTGTGAGTTTATGTTCATAGCTAGGAACGCTTTAATCAAAGGTGGGTGGCTTAATTTATCAGAGTTAGAAAAGGCTCAAAAGGTTGAACGAGAAAGGCGCATTGTTGTCGGCCTCCCCGTTTCTCCTGCTGACAAACCAGATACACCAAGCACAGAGCCTGACCAGGGATCTTCTTCAACAAAAAGCGTTAAACCGAGGAGATTGTTTCAAACCAGCCTTTCACCAATTGTTTCAGGCTCATCGGTTCAGGAATCAGAGCCCACTGTTGAACCGGGGCAAGTAGTTACCAGTTTTAAGAAGCCTTCTCCATTTATCGCCATGGGATCAGATGCTGATGCCTCTCCAGATAAGTTAGTTGATCGGAGAAGAGGTCGCCTGATAAAAGGGCAGGCTTCAAAAAGTACACCTTCCAAATCAGGGGCCAAAGATAGCAACAAAGGGAGAGGCACCCACAAAAATTCCTAAGGACAAGCTGTCCGGACCGGAGGCATCTAGCTCAAGCCTCCGAAAAGAAACCACTGCATTTGGGCCCCAGCCGAAGGTCAGAGTTCAAGAAAACATTGAAGCCCAACAGTCTGGAGGGCATGCTGAGCCAACCTCTAACTCCCTTTACCCACAAACAACTGAAAACCCCTCCCTTTGAGTCCAAAGTCTCCGGGCAGACAAGTGAGGCCATTGCTACCAAGAAGGATAAAGGCAAAGAGAAACTATGCTTAAGGCATCCCGACTTACCGGAGGTCCTTGTGGGAAAAGTGGGACCTTGTTTCCACAAGGTAAGTGTTAAGTATTTGATAGCTTTATAAAAACTTAACTATGCTTTCATACACACAACCGAGTTGGGTCGGATGTGAACAAAGTGGGGAATCCCTAAGAACGTCAAAATAAGGATTCCAATAGACCCGGAAACACCGATGGACTGCAAGCTCAGTGAAATAGTTTTCTTCACTGAGCTCTTCAACTAGGGACTAAGGTTTCCCTTAGACCCGGACATAGTCAAGTATTTTCATCTCATCAAACTCTGCCCAAGTCAACTGAGCCCTAACGCATGGTACACCCTCATGGCCTGTATCATGGCCTCCAGGCTCTCCGGAATTCCTCTTCCAATAGAGGAGTTTGCAGTTGTGGCCAGCCTCTGCAGAAACCATCACATTCCCTTCTATCACTTCAACATGGGTGATAATTACAAAGCAGTGGATGACCTGCTTGAGACGGAGAGAAATTGGAAGATTCATTTCTTGTTCGTGAGTGGTGCCTGGGAGAATGGGAGAAAGATAAAAAACGGTGTCAACCCGAGCCTCCTCACCAGCAGATGGCGAAGCGATGGTAAGAATCCCACCTCACATTCCCATTTTTTATTTTTATCAAATTTGTTTAACTGACTTGTCCTGTATTTTTTTTACAGTGCTGCCTAAAGACTTCAATGACCATTTGAAGGCCAGGCAGGCTACTTGTACCAAGCTGAATGCTTGGGCTGCTGAAAAGTGGGGGAATCGGTTCCACAACACCTTTACCGGAGGCAATCTTGCAAGGTTCTACCTCTAGAACACTACCGACCGGAGGGATTTATCCTGGGAGGAACTCATCACCCCACCCCCTCTGGAGGTAGTCCTCAAAAGAACACACGCACCGGACGGGGCATTGTATCGCACCGGTAGAGCCAAGGCCCCAAGTAAGATGAAGGGAAAGAAACGTAAGGGCAAGCTTAGTGCAGTTGGAGCCAACCCCACCGAAGCGGAGGAAACTGCCCCAACAAACTAAGAGGGGCCAGTTCCAAGTCAGATTGATGCTGCCCTTCTAGAAGTAGTGGAGCATGAGAGCACTAGGGAAGAGGCAGGATCTCCAAAACCTCCAAGGGTTCCTAAGAGAGATAGGAAACGGGGAGCAGAAAGCAAAAGCAGGGAGGCCAAGAAGAAAAAATACCTCCTGGGGTGATGATATTTCTCTCCGGCCCTCGGAGCCCCTTCCTCCTATTGACCCTACTGATCCTACAAGAGGAAAAGAGATCCCTGGTGATTTTCTAACTGAATAGATTTGAGGAGGAGGTATTAGTAGTGAGGGTTTCGATATTACTGGGCTTGAGGAACTTGGTGACTACTTCGAAAACCTCCCCAGAGATGATTTTGCTGGACCCTACCTCGCTCCAAGTACTTCGAACATTGTTACCTTCAATGGTAAGTCTTTCTCTGTTTCGAGTGAAAGGGATGTTATTAATCACTCTATATTGATTAATATTCAACCAGTACTTAGTTTGGAGAAGCAAGTGCGAGGCCAATCAACTATTATTACTGCCCTTAATTCTGACAAGGAGAGATTGTCTGGAGACCTCCTCATTGCCAACCAAAATGCTGATGTTCTGAAGAGGGAAAATGAGGAGTTAAAGAAGAATCAGGAGGGTTGGGCCACAAAAGTAGCTACCTTAGAAGATACTATCAAAGGGCTCCGGTCAAAGCAGTCTGAGTTGGAGAAAGATCTCTCCTCTTCGAAAGAGGAGGTGAAGGCCAAGGACATGGTCATTCATACTTTGACCAATGACAAGATTTCGCTTGAGGACTCGGTGTCCCAGGCTGCAACGGAAAAAGCTGATCTGCTAAGGGAGCAAGCGGCAAAAATTCAAGCCAAAATTGATGCTTATACCAACAATGTGATAGATACTCAGGAAGAAATGTATGCCAAAGTGAAGTCAGACATGGTCTTGCTCTTTCACGAGAAGTTTCTGAAGAGAAATCTGGGAGACTTATGGACTTATGAAGAGTACGAAGACCTTCCCTTCCACACGATGGATGATGGAGACAAGCATGATTACTCTAATGCTGACTCATCCGATGAGGAGGAGAATACCGGGGAGAGCCCAGATGAGGAAAATGATGACCTCAAGAAGAAGAAAACGAGTGAGGCTGAGCCATCTTCAAAGGCTCAGTCTTAGAGTATCAATTATCTTTTCATTTTTGTTTTATTTGAACCAAAGTCCTTGGATGGCCAAGGAACTTTTGTAACTGTGTCCGGTCTTTGACCGGATAGATCTTTTTTTTTTGACAATTTAAAGTCCTTGGATGGCCAAGGCACTTCGGTTATTTTAATGGATATATTTATTTTACACAGCTCTTGCATTTTTTCATAGTTTTTTCAATTTTGGTGGCTAATGTTTAAACAGCCCTTAGTTATTTCATAAACATTCGAAGTGAGAGTGTTTAAATTTTCTGATGACAAATGTTTAAGTAGTCGTCACTCATTCAATTCAATCCGGTCGGTGTTTAAATAAAAATTTGACAAGAAATAAAGTAAAAACACTCTGAATTTTTAAGAAGGCATCAAATTTTATAAAAAAAGCCCGGACACCTCATTAAAACCTCCCCGGGCCAGCAGGGTAGGAAAGAGTATGCCCCCAAATATTTACATGAACTTTTAAACAAGTAAATATTTACATAGTTCCTACTCCAAGTACATCCGGAGGTGCTCAATATTCCAAGGGTGATTCAAAATCCTTCCATCTTTGTCTTGGAGCCGATATGTTCCAGGTTTAAGTTTTTCAATGACCACATAGGGTCCTTCCCAAGTTGGAGCCAATTTACCGAACTGCTTTTCTTTAGTGTGTAGGAAAACTTTTCTCAACACCTTATCCCCCGGTTGAAATTCCCTTCTCTTAATTTTAGAAGCAAACCTGCTTCTCATCAAACCTTGATAGTGCAGAGCTCTGATAAGTCAAGTTGGCCTCTGATAGCCACCTCATTAGTGTGTTCGGAGAAATTATGAACTCGAAATGAAGGGAGAGTTGCTTCTATGGGAGCTATGGAATCCATCCCATAGACCAAAACAAAAGGTGATTCTTGTGTTGCAGCCCCAGGTGTAGTCCGGTAAGCCCACAAAACGTCTTGCAAATAACTAGGCCATTTTCCAGCAGCCCCTTCTAAATTTTTCTTCAAACCGGACAGTATAGTCCTGTTAGCCACCTCAACCTGACCATTTTCTTGTGGATGGAAGGGTGAAGAGAAACAATGTTGTATATCTCTAGAGGCACATAAACTCTCTATCTCTTTGTTGTCGAACTGTGGCCCATTGTCTGTTGTTATCTTCTGTGGAATTCCAAATCTACAACAGATATTGGATAAAATGAATTTTATAACAGCTTTTGACGTTGTGCCTGCCAATGAAGCTGCTTCGATCCACTTCGAAAAATAATCAATATCGACAATTATTGTCCTGCGTCCTCCAGACGCCATAGGTAGAGGTCCCACCAACCATCGAGCAAAAGGTATAGGCTCAGAAATTGACGTTAAATGGATGGCTGGGATATGGATCTCATTGCTATATCTCTGGCATGGGTCACACCTCCTTACCAACTCCTTAGCATCTTACATTATAGAGGGCCAATAATACCCAGCCAACAAAACTCTCTTTGTTAGAGCCGTGAAACCACAGTGAGTTGATCCCTCACCATCATATAATTCGGAGAGCACTACTTGAGACTCATTGACCCCCAAACATCGCAAGAGGGGTTTACTGTAAGAATTCTTATAAAGAACATATCTTAGGATGATAAAGCCACGAGCCTTGTACTTTACTTTTCTTGTTATTGATTTATCCGCAGGCAAGATGCCATCTGAAAGATATTGAAGGAGAGGAAGCCTCTAATCTTGAGGTTGTTTTATCCGTATATCGAATCTTTCTTCCTCCTTACCCATAGCGAGTTGGATGGAAGAGCACTCCAGCACGGATCCAAGGGTAGGATTCAGTATAGGCTATGGTTGCCAAGGAGTCTGCCAGTTCATTTTCTGTTTGGGGTATGTGCTCATAAACGATGCTCTTGAACTTAAGTGCCACATTTTTAAGAAGAAGTAAGTATTTTACCAGCTGCTCCTTTTTGGCTTCGGATTGACCTTGCACATGATGGATAAGAAGCTGGGAGTCACTCATCAACTTGACCCTTTTGGCTCTACAAATAAGAGCTAACTTCAAACCAGCTATAACAGCTTCATATTCAGACTCATTACTAGAAGCCCTAAAAGCAAAACATATAGCTTGGTACATTTTGTCACCATACGGAGAGGTTAAGCATACCCTTGCACCACATCCTATAGTACTTGATCCACCATCAGTCTGGACGACCCAAACTTTTTTATCTTCCACATCAGTTCTTTGCTCTGTATCCCTATCTGAATGGAATTCAACTAAGAAATCAGCCACAGCTTGGGCTTTGATTTCTGTCCGAGGAGCAAAATCAATATCGAAGTCCCCTAGTTCCACTGACCACTTAGTTATTCTACTCGAAATGTCTGCCTTTTGAAGAACGTTTTTCAGAGGATAGTATGTTCGGACAATAATAGGATGAGCCTGACAATAAGGCCTCATCTTCCTTGCAGCAATTACCAGGGCTAATGCTAATTTTTCAAGATTTAGATAGCGTCTTTATGCATCTATCAAGCTCTTGGTGATATAATACACCAGACGGGGATAATTATCTACCTCCCTCACCAATACGGCACTTATGGCACAACTGGAAACTGCCAAGTATATGAAAAGTGTCTCTACATCAACATGTTTAAATAAAGTCTTGGGGGAGGCCAGATGTTTTTTAATTTCATTAAAAGCCTCATCACATTGTGAAGTCCAGTCGAATCCCTTTGCACCTTTAAAGTTTGAAAGAACGGGGCACACCTGTCCGAAGACCTTGAAATGAATCGATTTAACGCAACCAACCTCCCAGTCAACCTTTGTACTTCTTTAATATTCCGAGGAGGCTCCATTTGGAATAAAGCATTAAGCTGGTCCGGATCAGGCTGTATCCCTTGCTCACTTATTATATACCCCGGGAATTTCCCGGACTGTACTCCGAACACACACTTCTCTGGATTTAGTTTCAAATTTACTTTTACCAAGTTAGCAAAAGTTTCTCGGAGATCTGTCAAGTGTAGCTCTTTGTCCAAACTTTTTACCATCATGTCATCGATGTAAACTTCCATGTTTCTTCCAATTTGATCAGCAAAATCTTTGTTTACTAACCTCTGATAAGTAGCCCCAGCATTTTTTAACCCAAATGGCATCACTTTGTAACAATGAAGGCCCCTATCAGTAACAAACGTAGTATGCTCCTGATCCTTCAGATCAACTTGAATCGGATTGTATCTGGAGAAAGCGTCCATGAAAGACAGCAGCTTGTTCCCAGATATGGAATCCACCAACTGATCAATCCGGGGAACTAGGTACAAATCCTTTGGGCAAGCTCTGTTGAGATCTGTGAAATCGATACACATGCGCCACTTGCCATTTTTCTTTTTCACCAAGACCGGATTGGCTGTCCATAAAGGATACTGAGACTTCTTTATGTGCCCCACTTGAGTAAGCCGGTCGACTTCTTGAACTATGGCATCAGCCTTTTCCTTCGAAAAAGCTCTTCTCTTTTGTACCACAGGCGTTATGTCTCTTCGGATGGATAGTTGGTGTGATATAATATATGCTGGTATCCCGGTAACATCAGCATTGCACCAAGAAAAAACATGTTGATGGTCTTTTAAGAACTTCAGCATTTTACCCTTTAGTTCGGATGTCATTTTGGACCTTATCTTAACATTTTTTCCCTCTTCCAAAGAATGTGTTTCGACTTCTTCACCTGGCATTAAAACTCCAGGGGTCTCTCTGGGGTCATCAATTTCACCCTCACCCCCAGAAAGCCCCTCGAACTGCTATTCTTCATTGATACGAACTGCCCCCAACGTCCGAGGAGCCAGTGCTGTTGCATAACACTCTCTTGCTACCTTTTGGCTGCTCCGAACAACTCCTACTTGTCCTTGCACAGCGTATTTCAAACATTGGTGGGCTGTTGAGGCCACTGCATGCATCCTAGAGAGCCAAGACCTCCCTAGAATAGCATTATAACAAGTGGGACAATCCATTACGACAAACAGTATTTTAACCATCTTCTTAAAAGGGACCTTTCCCAACAAAACATCCTCTTCGAACTCCCCGATCATATCTGTTGAGCTTCTAGTGAAACCCACAATTGACCTGTTTGAATTACCACTGGATTCTTCATCTTTTTGTATGAAGTTAAAAAGAGGATATTGGCTGAACTCCCAGTATCCACAAAAATTCGTCTTATCTCATTGCCCCCGATGGATGCTCCTATGACAACAACATCTTCATGAGGACCTGCTATATCCCTCAGGTCATCCTCATCGAAAACAATAAAGGGAAATGGAATCTGCGATTGATAGGAAGTCATGCCTCCCTCTAGTTGGGTAGCTAAAGTATGAACATGCCTCTTCCTTGAAGAAGCAGTGGGTGTTGTCATGGTATCCCCTCCGAAAATTGTGAGTGATTCAAAAAAGTTAATAGGCCCAGACACTGTTTTGCAATGAATGGCACCCACTCTATTTCGAGTTGGATCAGGGTCCAAGTACTCTGACTCTACATCGAATCTCTTGATTAACACCATAGCTCCCTCCGGAGCGGATGTGCCTGTATTGTTTGGACCAGCCCGATGAGCATTATCAGGCCTATTTCCTCCTCTTCTTTTAACATATGCTCCTAACTTTCCTCTTTCAATTAAATTCTGGACTTCTTGCTTTGAAGCAATACAATCCTCTGTGGTATGGCCAGTATCATTATGATACTGACAAAAACAATTGTTACGATGCTCCCTAGGAGATTGTAGTGTAGCCGGCCTTCTATAGTGTACTTCGTCCTTCGTTTTGTCATAAATGGTGGCTACACTTTCTTTTAACTCAGCAAACCACTCTGGTTGAACCCAAGGCCCTCTCTTATTCCTAGATTGTTGACTCTGGGCAGGCGCTGCTGGCTGAGACTGAGCTTTGGCTCTGTTATGACCCTACCCGGCCTCCCTTGCCCTATTCCCGGACTGATTTTGGTAGGGGTTTGGTGCAGCCGGGGCAGACCTCACCTGCCTGTGCACCCTAGTTTTTTTTTCTTTCATCCATGTTAATTTGCTTTCCAACCTGATTCAGTAGACCTCCCCATGTTATGGCCTTTTTTCTGGTCACTGAATCAGCCAAATTTCTACGGTTTAAGCCCTGCCTTAGAGAAGCTATTGCTACTTGTTCAAAGTAATCAGCCAACCCATTTTTTTGTGTTTACAAAGTGACTTATATATTCCTTCAGAGATTCATTCGGTTATTGGGCACAATGGATAATTGTGTCTCCATTGCCCTTCACCTCCTTACTTCCAACAAACTACCTCCGGAAGGCCACCTAAAAGGTATCAAAATTTCTGATGCACCCCTGTGGTAGGCTGTTATACCACTTCAGGGCACTCCCCGTAAAGGATTGGGAGAATGCTCTACAAAGCAACTTGTCGTCATCATCGAAATTCATCATGAAATTTTTGAATTGTTCCAAATGATTGTCCGGGTCTTTACTGCTATCGTATTTTTCCATTTTCGTACTATCAAACCTCTTTGGGAGGTTCCCGGACAGGATCTTGGATGACAATGGAGATTGTCTCTAATTCCGGCCACGATTGAAAACGGTATCCTCATTAGGAGTTGCAAAGATACATGGTTCATCATGGAAGGCAAAAGGATCCACCAGCATCCGGTCTATGTGTCTCTAATTATGAGATGACCCTTTGCCTATATGGCTCTTTAACTTTCCATGCCTATCACTTTTTCTTGAATACTTCTTAACCAACTTTTGTTTCTTTTTAGATCGGCCCTCATCACTGCTGGATGACAAGGATTTTTCAACTCCATCTTCGCCCAAGGAGCTACTGGAAGATTCTGAGTCTGAATCAGAGCTCTCCACCGGCTTAGACCGGTGAGACTTTTTAGAGCTAACATGAGTCTTCTTCGTACTTACATGGGTTTTCGATGGCTCATACTCTCTAGGGTTGTTAGTATGATGAGCAAGTGATGCCTTTGACTTCTCTTTTATGCCCATATTTTCCCTCTCTGCCTTCAGAGCTTCTATCTCGCCTTTTAACCTATCACGCTCCTCGATGGTATATTCATCATTTTATCCCATCACTTCAAGCAAAGCTGGTGGTACTTCTGATGCGTCCGGATTCATTCAGACTGGATTTTTCTGATGGTTTTGAATGCTAGATTCAGGCACCGTCGTGCTCCCACTGTGGTCGCCAATTTGGTGTGGTTTATTTTTGTTTGAGGGTAATTTTGTAACCTTGTCTAGAGTTTTGTAGAATTTTGTGAGTATTTAATGTTTGGATAGAATGTAGAGGGAGAATTGAGCTGCCTGATTGTATTTAATTTTCATTACCCTCATTTAATGTAGGTGGTTGGGTATTTATACCCTTTTTCTTTTGGGCCATATGGGCTTTCGGGTTGTGTTTTTATGGATTCGGGTCGAGTTCAAAGACCCATTAGCTTTTAAGTAAACAAGTGATTAGTTTAATCATGAAGTGATTATGTTTTTAATACTTTAGTTCTGTTCGGACAGTTTAGTAAATGGAGGTTGTCCGGATCATCCATGTCCGGTTAGATGGATTGTGTCTGAATTACCCCTGTCCGGCTCTTACCAAAAGTGGTGACGAAATTCGGACTCATCACATGAAATTCAAAAATATCATAAGAAAATACATTAAACAGAAATAGGCAAAAGAATATCACAATATTTAAGACAAGTTATATCACTGCATATATATTTCTAAGGCTTTAGCATCTGATATTATTCGTTTGAGTCTGCTGTCAATGAGGTCCAACTCAATCTCTTAAAGTATATGTTTATTAATCAAATCAAGTATCCCCAAACTGAGCAGTTTATGCACATGTTGCCTAGCATTGCACAGGAGGTCGCGAACCCGAATATTAGAAGAGACTCCAAATATTATAGCCTTATAAATACATTTAACATCAATACAAGATGCAAATAACTTTAAAAATAAAATTTAACATAAATAAGACATAAATAAGAGATAAATTGAGAAACATCAAAAGAACATAAAACAACACATACTATTAGTTGGAACCATATCATTGGTTGTCGTAGAAGACAATTCTTTTCAGCACCCTATTTGTAACGATTTTATCATCCATGTAACATATCATATCGTTTGCAATAAAATCAGTAATTTCCAAATTGAACGAGTTAAACGGATTTTGCCTAAGGTTGGACGAGAGTTCGAACACATAAACCATTGATTGCAATTTTAAATAAGTATACATGCTAGAGGCTTCTTCATGATTGTAAGGATTCGTACATGGTTTTGTTTCATAGTCGTACATGTACATCATTTTAGACAACAATTTATTAGAAAACCCACCAAAAATTTCATCAGACTTTGTTATCTTTATAAACTTTCAGTTTGTAGCAAGTGGATGTCTTCCTCGATATTTCATTTCATATCATAAAAATTAAAGAGTTTTACTTTGATTTTGGTTGCTTATGATATTTTAGTAGATGAATTAATATAATAGATTTTGGTAAATTTTTATATACAAATGAATTATGAAATTGGCGGAAAGCTTATAGTTAACAGATTTTTTTATTTCTGGAAAGTTTAGTTGGCGTGAGATATAATTGGTGGGAATTTTACATGTTGAAAAATGACTTTTTCGTTAGAATTGTTATACATTGGTAGGATACTACACCCATAGTATGGAATTACTATACCGGCGGTATAGAATTGTTTAGCATCTAAAAACCCGTTTTTTGTTCAACATATCGGCGGTATACAATGATTATACCATCGGGATAGAATTTCCATACCAGGGATGCGTGTATATTACATGCAGTATCCGTGGGATATACCACTAGTATAGAACTAAGAAAATAACCTTAAAAGAAAATCAGAATACCGACGGTGCAGAATTATTGTAGTGCTGGTGTAATACCACATCGCCGGTGTGGGATTTCCATAACGACAGTGCGTTTATCTTATTGGTGGTATACAATGTCTATATCGCGGGTATGGAGATAAGAAAAAAAACTAAACATTAATATTTTGGTCACCATACCAGAGATATAGAATTTTTATACCACCGGTATGGAATTTCTATATTGGTGGTGCATCTATTTTATCGACGGTATACAATGTCTAAAGCATTGATATGGAGATACAAAAACAAAGCACTAAAACACTAAATTTGTTGTCATCATATCGGCGGTAGAGAATAATTTTATGTAATGCATATAATCTACCAGCGGTATACAGTGTATATACACGGGTATACTGAAGCAAGTATGAAAAGAAAAATTGCCTAATTTGTTTTAGCATCATATGTTTGTGTGGAAAACCTATATGACAATATAACTACCATAAAAAGCATCATCGAATATAACATCCAATATATATAATTCATTTGAAAACAATAACATCCAATAATAAACAAGAATATCAATATAAAATACATAATAGTTTTGTACTTAGAAAAATAACGACATCTATACTTAGAAAAACAACAACACAAGAATGTGTGATGATTCCTATGACATCAAATAAAGTATCAAAATATTTAATCGAATAAAGAGCTAATGAAAAATGATTTTCATAACTTGTTGTACGAAACTTCGAATCTCGGTCTCACTTTCGGAAAGATGTCGCACACGATTGATCAGATTTATCACAGCTATTACCTCACCCGTATTAAGAACAATATGAGTTATGATGTACCAACCATATCTCTTTACACACTGATCATACTGAGTTGTCTTCATCTTGCGATTTCTGACCAAAAGATGTGTTATATGGTCAACAACAAATACATGGTTATGTCATTCTCACCAAGTCTGTCTATAAATAATATATCAGGTTTGGTCCCTTTTCCTAATAAACTCTTTAGGTTTTTGAGGAGACATTGGTTGCTCTTGGATCTAACCAAACTGTCACATCAGTCGATCTGACATATGTCATTTACTAGTAAGTATAATCCAAATATGATCGCGATAGAGTCCGATCTTTTGTTCAAGAAACATCTCCCTCAAATCCGCATATGGCTGGAATATAACATGGAAAAAATGCATAAAAAACTGAAATACACATCGGATTTGATAGAATTTAAAGAAAAAATCAATAATACTTACATGTGTCTCCTTCAAACCATTAAGGATGTTGCGATAGTACGTTTCTGGTAGAACATTCGTGCCCTTAAGCTTCTTCGGCAACCAACTAAAAAGCTTCAGATTGGACATGCTATACTCCGGTTCATTAAAGGGTAAAAACAAGGGAATTAGTTATATATCCCTCAATATAAAAAATCGATTAAGCCATAAATAATCTCCATCGAAAACTTTGATATTTCCCGTATACCCTTATATAAACACGCCAATGCTCACGTCCCCCCGTGCTATATCACCTAGTTTATCCATATGATCTAAAGAGGAAATGAAGTCTCCTTTTAACAGACTTTTGGATGGTATAAATGAAAATGGTGCAACCAAAAGAATAAATCAAGTACGCACGTACAACTTGCACGACTATATCACGGGGACAATTCTAATTTTCCATCCAAATATAGCTTAGAAGAAAACCTTTGCCTAAGTCATTTAAGAACAAACCTGACTCCTTTCTGAAACTCCAACTCCCTACTAAAATCGATCACTGAACCCCCCCCCCCCAACAACTGAGCATAATATGCATAAGGATCACAAATATCTCACCAAGAGCATGTTCACCGTCGGGAAGCCAATAATAATGAACATGTCATCTAACGTGATAGTCGTGCTTAAAAATCACCATTAGCCCCCCATGTTTCACGTGTGTATTAAACTAGTCCCCTATGTTTACTTTTTTCTCCCATAGATAAGTTGGTGTGTGGCAGTTTAAACATCATTCTTTTCTCTCACTATTGGAATTTAGGATTAAATAGGAAGACTATATGTTTCTCGAATTAAGGTTTTAGATTTTTCAGGGACCAATAGTGAAACAAAATTTTAATGTTTAGGTTGCCACATGTCAGCTTCTTAGTACTCACATGTGTGTGGGACTAATAATGCAATTTTTTAAAACATAGGGGATGAGTGTGAGACAAAAGTGAAGATAGGCGACTAGTTTGATACAAACGTGAAACATGGAGGACTAATGATGATTTTTAGCTTGATAGTCATCTCGCCCTAAGGATAATTAGAAATGTTTTTCTTCTGATGCCAGCTTTCGAGGAAATTACTGTTCAATTGCTAGTCTTAGGTTAACATACTCAAGCTCCAAATGATAGGCCAGAATTGAATCGCTTCCAGAATATTTGTAACTATCACTTGGTTGTTGAGGTCCTATTTAGCTAACACTCCATACATGGCTTCGTGAAGCTTGTACTCCAAGAACGTATTCTTGAGATTGCAAGTACTATTGGTGTTTGAGTATGACTATTAGGTACAGAACGTGTATCAATATCGGGGGACGCTTTACGCCAACTAGGTGGTGAACCACTCCGCAAAAACCGCTCAGTATGCACAAGTTCACTTGTCGCACCCGTAGATGTAGACATACACACTTCTTTGGTTTGTGAGGTATGCATATGTTTCCGTGCATAAATTTTTGTTGAGCCTCATTTATAGTTTTCAAATTTGTTCTGACCTACCATTATGCTTCATGTAATACAAACAAAAAATTACTTCGTTAAACAAATACGAAATATAAACGATGTACTACTAGTATGCATTAATAATATTATTGGTGTCTATTAAAGCATATTGGCGATTCTAAAGAACAAAGAAAACCCAAGAAATCTTGGCACCGCCGATGTCAAATCAACAACATCAGCGGAACAGAACATTGGTACCGCATATGTTCAGGAATACTCGCGAATTCCATTGATTATTATGTGCGATAAACCCACTAAATCCATATAAAAACCATAATCTAACGTAAAATCAACACAACCATATAATAATATCATTCCTATACTACATGTAATTAATTTTAACGTCCCAAATCCACCGTCCAAAACAATTATAAGTAAATTAATTCGAAAATTGGAAGAAAACTCACTCTTTAGATTTGTCCATTAATAAAGTATTCATTCATGATAGTTTGATAGAAACTCATTTTTCATTCTTAAAGAATTTTTTTTTTTAATTCTTGTTGTTTTTCTGTACTTCAATATTGAGGAAAAAAATATAGAGGAAAAAATAGAATGTAAATATCAAAGACTTCGATCTAAGAGTATTTTGGAATCAATTGGAAGAAGTGGTCAAATTTAGGCTTAAATCAAGAAATAGTCCATCGACTATCACGTTTTCTTTCATTTAGTCCCTCGACTAAAACATCACCGGTGAGGGTCCTTCGACTATCTCATTTTCTTTCATTTAGTCCTTCGACTTTAAAATCACCGGTGAGGGTCCTTGGACTTTGCAAAAATATATAAATTTAGTCCATGATTTGGAGTTTTTTTCTTAAATTCAGAGACTAGATTTATAGATTTTTCAAAGTCCAGAGACCCTCACCGGTGATTTTCAAGTCGAAGGACTAAATGAAAGAAAATGGGATAGTCGAGGAATCCTCACTAATGATTTTTTAGTCGAGGGAATAAATGACAGAAAACGTGATAGTCGAGGGACTAGACAGCGATTTAAGCCTCAAATTTATTGAAGATAGTTTGTGCTGTGATGTGATTTTGGATGACAGTTTAGTTTAGCCTTTCTCTTGAGTAGGGTGTGCTATTATCTTACACGTATAATATTCCATTTATTTACTCCCTCCGTCCCAAAATACTTGTCGTTCTAGGAAATATTTTTTGTCCCACAATGCATGTCGGTTTCATTTACCATTGCAAATTTTAATATTATTTATAATCATCTACCAATTAAACTCTTTCTTTTTTTTACTTTTTATGAAAAAGAGGTGTAATTATGACATTCCTTAAAACCCGTGCATAACCTTAAAACGACATGTATTTTGGGACAGAGGGAGTATTTCAAATACAACTACAAACATCTATTCCAATAATATATATATATATATAAATATATATATATATATATATATATATATATATATATATATATATATATATATTATATTCAAAACTAAAACTATATGTCGATAACTAGAGGTGTTTACCGGGTTGCATAGCATCAAGGTCGTTCGCGCACTATTTATCCGCCGGAATCTTTTTTTTGGACATTCGAATTCGAATCCGACTCGACATGTTTTCAAATATCATATTTTTGAAATCAAATTCGTCTATGTTTATGTTTGTCGATCAATCTGATCCGATCCGCGAACATTAATTTTAATATTTTTTAAATTATTTATTTTTAGATTATATATATATATATATATATATATATATATTATAATATTTAGATCCGAGCTGGTCCGACAAATTAGAAATCTGAGCCCGTCCAGTCCGGTTGCGGCTTATAATTTCTTAACCCGAATCCGGTCCATTATTTGTCCAGGACGGATAAAACCCGATCGGACCGGATCGGATCGGACTAGGTTGGGTCGGACAACATCCAAAATACCGTCTCTACATAATGTCACATTTAAACATTTATTATGTTTGTTAATAAGTTTATTAAAAATTAATTTGGGTGGGTTAATTTAGTCGAATTAAATAAACTAATATATATCATAAACAAAATATTTAATATTTTTATTTGATATTTTTTTAGTTTTATTTAGATATTTTAAATAATTTATTAGATCTCTCTCAATTAATAGTTCATTGGAATTTTTAGATGTTTTAGCTATTAAATTTTTTAAATAGTTTATTAGATATTTAACTATAGTTAATCTGTAAAATATATCTTTAAAGTTGTTGAAATCTTTATATATTCACATATTTTAAATAATAGAATTTTACATAATTTATTAGATTTTTAATTAATAGTTTATTATATCTTTCAAGTATATCTTTAAGTTTGTTCAAAACTTTAGATTTTCAACTATTAAATATTTTAAATAGTTTATTAGATCTTTCAACTAATAGTTCATTAGATCTTAAAAATATATCTTTAGCTATTTTAAATAGTTTAATATAAATAAATAAAAATAGAAATATAACAATAGATTATTTTGATAAAAAAATAATGATTTTTATACAATAAAATAATAAAAAATGTTAAATAAAATCAAATACACAAGAAAAAAAAAGTAAATTCATCATAATAGTGATGCTTAAGGAGGACCTTGATCGTCAAATGGTGGTGAAAAAGGATCTACGCACCGTTCCAATTACATCATTTATATCATTAGTTCGATGTAACGATCGTATTCTAGTTGGGTGGTGTGTAATTCACCAATCAGAGTAGTGATGTTACTCCAATGGCTTTCAATTTTATTATGTCTGATCACGTTTTCAAAATGCATCCATTTAATATATTGTCGGTCAGATATCCCTTGATGTTGATGAGAAGAACTACCAGTATTGGAAGTAGTCAGTTGAGGCTCTTATATCTTATCCTACGTGATTGCCTCTGAAAATTAGTAGTCAGAGCAGGTGCGTTGGTAATGCCATTAAACTTCCAGGTTTGTGGCAGCTCATGCTGAAAGTGATATTTCATTTCAAACAAAGATCTCCTTCCCAAGAATATAAATCATGGCTTCTTATAGAATTCTTATATACCAAAACTTTTCAGAATACAATGCGAAGAACACACAATAATCTTTCCCCCTTTTTAATAAGCAACTAACTTTATTATCATCCTATAAGGTAACTCTGTACCATGAACTCTCAAATTCATATGCTCAATGATCAAACTAGGTAAATTTATTCTTCGGCTCATTGTTATAGCACCAGTTAAAATTGTTTAAAGAAACAAGAAATTCAAATTATTGTTATTATTTGGAAGGAAACAATGATTAACTAATTTTGAAGCTAATTTATTGTATCCATCCAGATTAGATTTACTAGTTTTACGTTTAACATTAACAGTTGACTGCTCTCTACCACTACTCATTATGTCTACTGCTTTATCCAACGTTATAGTTCAATCATCAAGAAATTTCATACGATGATAACTTAGGGATGCTAAATAATGATCATATATTGTATGCTTTAGCAACTCAAATTCGTCTACTAAGTCAGTTTCAAAAGTTTAGACATCGGGGTTATTAATTTTACACCTCATTCTCAACCCTCGGGGATCATTAGAAATTAGACTTCTGATTTCATAAAATTGTTGTAGTAATTATATATACCATTTGTATCTAAATTAGGCAAAATGCATCCATTTAATATATTGTCGGTCGGATATCATTTGATGTTGATGAGAAGAACTACCAGTATTGGAAGTAGTCAATTGAGGCTCTTATATCTTATCCTACGTGATTGCCTCTGAAAATTAGTAGTCGGAGCAGGTGCGTTGGTAATGCCATTAAACTTCCAGGTTTGTGGCAGCTCATGCTGAAAGTGATATTTCATTTCAAACAAAGATCTCCTTCCCAAGATTATAAATCATGGCTTCTTATAGAATTCTTATATACCAAAACTTTTCTGAATACAGTGCGAAGAACACACAATAATCTTTCCCCCTTTTTAATAAACAACTAACTTTATTATCATCCTATAAGGTAACTCTGTACCATGAACTCTTGAATTCATATGCCCAATGATCAAACTAGGTAAATTTATTCTTCGCCTCATTGTTATAGCACCAGTTAAAATTGTTTGAAGAAACAAGAAATTCAAATTATTGTTATTATTTGGAAGGAAACAATGATTAACTAATTTTGAAGCTAATTTATTGTATCCATCCAGATTAGATTTACTAGTTTTACGTTTAACATTAACAGTTGACTGCTCTCTACCACTACTCATTATGTCTACTACTTTATCCAACGTTATAGTTCAATCATCAAGAAATTTCATACGAGGATAACTTAGGGATGCTAAATAATGATCATATATTGTATGCTTTAGCAACTCAAATTCGTCTACTAAGTCAGTTTCAAAAGTTTAGACATCGGGGTTATTAATTTTACACCTCATTCCCAACCCTCGGGGATCATTCAAAATTAGACTTCCTATTTTATAAAATTGTTGTAGTAATTCTATATACCATTTGTATCTAAATGAGGCAAAAAATAACCAACCTCACTAAGATTATCTAAAAAGACTCTCATACACTGCACAATGATAAGCTCATCATATTCTAAAACATGCCAAACTAACTATGATTCATGATGTCGAGTTTTAAAAGAGAAACCTCGCGTATACTTCTTCATATTGCAATAAATCCATCTTGGATCTTGACCTTCTTCTACTTAATGAGGATGTTTTGGCGAAATCTGTTCAGGTTTTTTTATACTTTCCTATTTTGAAACCATTAGATCTTCGGATAGATAAAATAGATTCGAAGTGTAGTAATTTGTGAGAGAAATATGAAGATATTTGTGAGGGTAATGAACAACAAGTATGGTATTTGTAGATTTTTTTTGCCGTTGCAAATTGGGTATCTGATTTCCAAAGGATAGTTTTTTTAAAACTCGCTATAAATTGGATATCCGAGTTGTATTATATTTTACAAACAAAGTCGTTGTAAATTATATATTTATATATCTAATTTTATCCATAATTTTTATTATTATTTTTATTATTTGAGTTTATTCTTTATAAATAGAGAAGAACTAGTCCAATTCTAATTCATATTTCAAACCATCTCTCCAACCATATTGTTCTTCAAAAATCTCTAAAAACAAATTACTATAATTACAACTATTATATTTCAAAGTAATATATTTTTATATATTATTCTTCTACAATCTTTGTTCAAACTTCGCATTCGATCAACTCAATCTGTTTCTTCGCGGAGGAGGATCATTTATTATTTAAGTGATTGGTATACTCTTTCCTTTTATTTATTTGCTTTATTATTTAATATTTGTTTCAGTTACTAGTTTCTTCATACTTTAAGAAAATACACAATCCTTTTAAAGTTTTTTTCATACTTTAAAAAAACTTAATTGGCACATAGAAAAAATTCATCGACTAACCGTGGTCGTGAGGCTAATGTACAATTTCACCTCTAACTAATCATGACCTAAACATTTTTTATGATATTCTATCCCATAGATATTGATTTAGAAACCCCGCACTTCAAAATACATTCTTCACACGGTAGCACCAATATCTCTGGTAGTACTAACATTGGTATGAAGAGTACGAATAAAAAATTTTGGTTATGAGAACACTTTACTAAGAATCTTGATGATAATTCTGCTTAGTGTATTCATTATGGAAAAATCATATTGTTATAAGAATCTTGATGATAATTATGTTTAGTGTATTCATTAGTGTCGAGATACTTAGTTGCACACAAAACTTTTTATCCTTATAAAATTTATGATGAATAAAATACATCCATATATTCTCAAACCGATAATGTTTTTGTTATTAATCAAAAAATATATAGGGAATAAACGATAATATATTGTCGGTACTTCACAACCATTCAGTTTTAGTGATAATTGTAGATTTGTTAATTGGATGTGTAGTGGGATAAACTCAAGGGCCACATGCATCCCACGTACCTCTATTAGATCAAAGTTTTAAATATTATACAATTAAAAAAATATTCATTATACTATGTTAGCTTTGACATTGAATATTTCTTTGACTAGTGATATATCGATATTTGGTGAGTTTGAATGATGTGTGTGACTCGATATTGGATAGATTTTGAAGAGATACTCCAAATAATATGGAATAAGTATGATATCTAAGAAATATATTGATCCTATTAAACATGGGGTCCTATTTTCCTCCATCTCGGGTCTTAAAAATAATAGAGATAAATTATTAAGGTTAGTAGAAAAACATACAAAAAATTGTTTTATATGTTAAAGGTAGATGAAACTCTACATATTCTCATCTTGTACGTACTTATACGTTTATAAATGGGAGATTACTATAATTTATAATAGACATAATCTCCATACACCTGTTGAAGATCAAAATCGGATTTATTGTGCTTAAATGTTAATATGTTTGAGGTTGTTTAAAGATGCAACTAAAACTTTTTATATGCAATATAGTCCTAACATTTAGTTGGCCCATTATGAAATTATTAATATTTCCAGGCGTATGGATAAATATAAGGATAAGAGTGTATGTCGTAAAATGGATCTTGATATTGGAACACAATTTATTAAGTATTTTCATCACATCCAATACGCTTATATTATTCGGTGCATTTTGTATCATTTTAAAAAACTGCCGAGTTTTGCCTTTTTAATTACTTGTTCTTATAAAGTCATACAATTTTTTTATATAAATTATGAACCTGATGTATATATTGACGCTTATATTTATATAATGTATAATGAATATCTTGAAAATACGAGAGAATTATAAATGCTAGATCTTCAAATATAGCGGGTAATAGTAGTAATGATAAGAGGAGAGGCAGAATTCGTCCTAACTATGTGAAAATGGAAATGCTAAATAGTGGGGTGACTAGACAAACTCCTCAAACGGATAATAAAGTGGCTAGATATTTGAACACTCAATTTGAGTTACGTCATTGTGACAACAACAACCCATTTGTTATCTTAAGGTGGTGGAATTCGAAAGAAGATGAGTTTCTTATTTTTTTTGCAGGGTAACCAGTGATATTTTTTAATACATATGTATACAATGGAAAATAAACGTGCGTTTAGTCAGGTCATGCTGCAATACACGACTACAAAATAATATTGACAAACGTGGCACTTGGAGTGCTTGTTGCAATCAACGACTGGATTGTGGCGGATCATAGGATCCAAGACGAAAAAAAATAAAATAACATATTCGATGAATTTCCAAGATGTTGAAGAAGATCTTAAATAAAATCTTATGACTGAAGCTGTTGCGGGATGTGATAATGAAGATCTTGATGAGGATGACTGAAATTTTGTAAAAAGAAAGAGACGTGTGATAGATAATATTGATATTTGGTCGAAGGTAAAAGTATAAAATGGAAGATAATCCAAGGGACATCTTCGATGAATTTCCAAGTTTCGCCAATATAGTATTTTATAATGTGATGTCTATTTTTTTAAGTATCTCTTTTTATGCTACAATGATGTATACTAACATATTTACCATTGGAGTCCCTAATCTATGTGTCGAAAGACTTTTTGAGACGTTTGATAAATAATAGTAATATTTGAAATACAAAATCACAGTAAAATTAAATTAATGTTTGATCTTTTAATTACAATTTTAATAAGGGAGTCTTCCTATTTAAGACCCATCTAACAAACTTATTAATGATAAAGGCCGAAAATATTTAGGAGATTTTATACATAAAATATCATTCTATATAAAATCCGGCAAACAACTAGACACATTCTCTTTCATTTATTTATTTTTCAATTTAAAATTCTAAAGGTTCATATATTGTAAACCGTAATTTGAAAAAAAAACGGAAAATACCATTGGTTTTGTTTTTTTAAGACGAACAAAACTAGTACCACTCTTGATATGTTTTGATTTTTTTAATATATATATATATATATATATATATATATATATATATATTACACACGTTTCTCATTATATGGTTTTGCATCTATCATAGTGGGACTGGTTTCACATCTAGCATATATCATAGTGGGCCTCACTTCGCATCTAGCAAAACAAAGAAAGTTTCGCATCTAGCAAAATAAAGAAAGTTTCGCATCTTCTTCGTTTACACTATAATTTTAAAATTTTAAAAGTTCGTATATTTTAAACCGTAACTCGGAAAAAAAAATCTAAAAATACCATTGGTTTTATTTTTTTAAACAAAACTAGATCCATTCATGATATGCTTTAAATTTGTTTTAAAAAAAATTATATTTTACACTACTTTCTCATTACCTGGTTTCGCATCTATCATATTCCTCGTTTCGCATCTATCATGGTGGGCCTGATTTCGCATCATCATAGTGGGATTGGTTCCGCATCTACCAGTAAAAAATTTAAACATGTTTCGCATCCATTAAAAAAACAAGGTTTTGCATATTCTTTAAAAGAGTCATCCTCTTCGGTTACAATGTAAAATTAAATTTTAAAAAGCTCGTATCTTTTGAACGGCAACTCAAAAAACAAATCCGAAAATACCATCGGTTTTATTCTTTTAAGACGAACAAAACTATATCTATTCGTGATATTTTTTGATTTTTATTAAAAAAATTATATTTTACACTAGTTTCTCATTACCTTACCTAGTTTTCCATCTATCATATGTCTGGTTTTGCATCTAGCATCTAACATCTTACATAAAATAACCATGTTTTGCATCTCACAATACAGTGAATAGATGTGTTTCGCATCTTTAAAAACTTTGTCTTCTTCCTTGGAGCTTGAACTGGTTTCTCGAACCCGATTTTTTAGAAACACAAAAGATACACCAAAAAGATCAAACAATTATTGCAATACAACAATTCAACTTCAAAATCAAAGAAATATCAGATGAATTCCAAAAAATATAAAGAAAACAGAAAACTAGTAACTTATTTTTTTAAAATGAGTTAACCAAACAGCCACATCGACTTACCTAAACAAAAATCCAAAATCAAACTTTGAAATCAAATAAAAACACAATAAAAGTCATACGAAAACAAGGAATCGAAGTTGTTATTGGTATGATATTGTAGCCTCACATAAAATAGAGAGGAAAAGAAAAAGAGGAAAAATATTGAGCTGAAAAATAGATAGCCTTTTATATGATTAACTAAGAACATTTACGGTAATAGTAGGTCTAAAATGGTAAATATTTGAGTGAAATGAATCTCTCACAAATACATAAAAATATGAATAATAAATGAATAATACTATAATGTGACATTTTAAATAATATTTTTATATTAATATCATTCATAATTAACTATAAAAAATAGTTAAAAATTATATTCTAACTACCGAAATATATCGATAATATCATATATGTATTTCGAACTACATAAATGATAAATCTGATATCATATCGTGGATGCTTACATCTCTCTTAAATGATAATCCAAACAAATTGTATCCTTAATATCCAATTTGGATAATGTATTTTTCTCTACGAATTTTTGGAGCACAAAAGTTTATATAATATCGAGTTATTTACGAAACATACAAAAAAATAATTGGAAACTACTATTTTATAAAAGTTATTATTTTTAATTAAATTTTTAAAACAAAATTCAACATATGTTTTTATTTTTTACTTTGTATTTAATTTTAATTTAATTTTATGTTTTTTATACTTTTTACAAACCAATAATATCTTTATATTTAACCCAATATATATTCTAACATCCTCTCCTCTTCGCCTTTATTACATACTAACTCCTAATCTCATCATATCCAACCCAAACTATATTTATAAACTTCTAAAATTAAAACCTCCAAAACCCAATTTTTTAAAACTAAATAAAACAATATTAAGTTAATAAAACATTAAAACAATGAATCAATAACGAAGAAGAAGGTCATCCAAACCATTAACAAGAACTATTAATATTGAGTTTAAATCTTAGATTCATTCAACTTCAAAAACTCCAATTTTCAAAAAACAAATTAAAAAATCTTAAACTTACACGTATTTAAAAAACAACTTCTGAAAACTGGTATTAAAATTTTATTTTTTAGAAAATACAATATATATAACTCTGAAATCAGTCCTTAAAATTATGGGCTTCTTTTTACATAAAAAGATACACCTTATTATGAGACCCGTCCTCAGAATTTGATGTTATTTTATTTGTAAAAGATAAAAAAAATTATAAAGTCATATTTAGATGTTTCTTGATGGAGGAAATATAATTGTCCAAAACAAAATTAGGCCACCCATAAATTTACAATCCTAATTAAGATCAATCGACAATTATATGCATATTAAAAGTTCAAAGATGAATTTGGTATAACTAATTTCGTAATTTATTTTATTTCATTTTAAAAGTTTATCAGATTGAGATATGTATTGGATAATAATATTTGTTTTCACATTGTTAATTTTTTACATCCAAATCTATCGTATTTGAAATATAATGATCCATTAAAACACTAGACGAAATATTTTCAAAAGATTATAATACTAAATATATCGAATATAAACCTTTTAGTTTAGTAACAAATTTAAAAAAAAGTATAACAAAATTGATATATAATTTAGTTTTTAGTAAAATATATTTTTTATTTTGATATGTTATAACAACTTTAGATTTATTCAATTCAAATTTTTAAATTCTAAACCTAATTAAATTTAAATAATGATAAAATTGGGCTTCGTTGTTTCCGCCACATCTTATTGGATCTCCGCTACATATTACACGGAACGAGAGTTCCATGGCCTAGATAAATCGAAACAAAAATCATCACTTATCTAGTTTAACTCCTAATGTTCACTTAGATTTTTATCTGTTTTCAGCCTTGAATGTAATGTAGTTGAACATACCGCTACGAGTAGAATTGTTCCTGGTTGTTGTATCTTAAAAGCAGAGAATGGATAGAAGTGACAAGGCATAACCTTGTCACCAGATATCTAAGTTATTGGATTAGTAATTGCAGCTTAGAAAAATGAGTACGTATTTTACAATTTATACTATTATCTTTCACACTTCATTCCCTTTAAAAAATTTACTTCCGAAGCTAGATATTTCAGGAAGATTGACAAAATGGTCAATTGAGTTAGGAGCTTACAACATAGGCTACAAGCCAACATCGATGATAAAAGGTCAAGTTGTAGCTGACTTCATCAATGAGTTTGTAGGATGTCAAGGCTCAAACGAGGAAGTAATTGTACCAAAAGAATACATCCCACAGTGGTTGATTGAAGCAGATGGGGTATTGTAAACAACCGAGGGGTGGTGTACGAGTTGTATTAAGGACACCTTTGTGGGAAGAAATTCGATAAGTAATAAAATTCGATTTCAAAGTAACTAATAATACAGCGGAGTACGAAGTAGTCCTGGTATGCATGAAATTAGCCCACATAGCTAAGCGACTGATAGTTCACTCAGATTCAAAACTAGTAATTGGTTAAGCTACAGGGACCTTTAATGTCAAACAAGAAAACACCCTAGGGTACCTCAAAGCTTTGAAAGAGTGGGGTTGCAAATTTGAGAGTGTTCAATATGAGAATATACCTCAGTGAGACAATCTGATAGCAGATTAGCTAGCCAAGGCAGCAACCCAAGCAGAAAACCCTACTATTTTTATCCAAGATTACCCGGAGGAATTGAAAAGCACGGAGAAATAGGAGGTACATGCACTTACAACAACCATCGACTAGAGGGACGAATTTATAGCATATATTTAAAATCAAACCCTCACACCAGATAAGGCACAAATGAGATTACTACCGGTTCATACAACTATATACAAGCTTTTAGATAACGTATTGTACAGGAAAAGTACAACAAGAACATTATTGCGTTGTGTTAATAATGAGAAAACAAGACGATCCTTACAGACATGCACAAAAGGGAGGTAGGCATCCACTGTAGTTACCGAAGTTTAATAAGAATATTTATGTTAGCATGGTTTAATTGGCCTAAGATCGGTATGGACGCCCAAGTCTTGGTACAAAAATACCATCCATGCCAGCAACTTGCAAATAAACGACATATATCCAGTGAACCAATGAGCATTGTAGCAGCGTCGTGCCCTTTCGACAAATGAGGGATAAATTTAGTCAGACCCCACCCAATGGTTATAGAAAAACGACAAATCCTAGTCGTGACAATTGATTACTTTACTAAATGGGTTGCAGTCAAGGCTCTAGCAAAGACCAGGTCGCAAAAATTTGTGACTTCCACCAAAGTCAAATCCTATCTCGATTTGGAATACCAAGAATCATTGTGATATACAACGGGCCTCAGTTCCAAAATTTAATCATGATGACATTCTGCCAAAGGCATGTGATCAATCAACATTTTATACACCATACTAACCCCAAGCCAATGGACAAGTCGAGGTCTCAAATGAAACCATCTTAGCATGGATAAATAAAAAAAATAGAAGGCTCAAAAGGAAAATGGTCGGACAAATTAGTTGAGGTATTATATGCATACCGAACTATACCTCGGTCAGCAACTGGGGATACACCTTTCTCATTGATGTATAGAATAGAAGCAGTTGTACCAACATAGATAATTATACCAAGACTTTAGGTAGCTAACTATTCAGAGAAGGTAAATGACCAAGAGTCACAATCGTCGATTAATATGATTTAAGAAACAAGGGATCATGCTAGGGTTTGGTTTGAACATTACAAAAGTTTAATGAGAAGCAGATTCAACTCCAAGCTGAAACCTCAAAGCTTCAGAGTAGGTGACTTAGTATTAAAAAAATCTTCCAGTGAGCTCAAAATAAGAATGTAGGAAAACTGGGTCCAAATTGGGATGGCCCATATAGAGTAATTTCCAAAGGGCATCATAGGGCATACATGCTAGAATATATATATGTGTGTGTGTGTGTGTGTGTGTGTGTGTGTGTGTGTGTGTGTGTGAATATATTGAAACATCCATGGAATTTAAATCATTTGAAAATGTATTAGCATGCTACTTGAGAGGGGTTGTGAGAGGGGTTGTGCATTCTGTCCGTTTTGATGGCGCTTACGGGGTTTGAATGAGGAGGCACATTGTAAGCCAAAGTTATTAATGAAGTCACCTTTTTGCCAAATTATTATTGTAATTTAGTCAATTTAACAAATATGAATCTAAAAAATCAATAAGTAAAAAATGCAAGAGGGAAGGGGGGGGGGGTTGCCAATTATTATAAAAGTGAAAAGGTCACGTCTATTTGGCTACGCAATGGATCAACAATCAAGCATAACCGAAAACAGAGATTTATTAAGGAGATAGTGGAGTGATGTATAATGAATGTAGTTATAATAGGATTGAGACTCAAAAGTAATGTAGGATTTTCCATCTGAGCAATAAGATAATAACATATTTGTTCTTCCATTTTTCATAACAAATCAGTGTCAGTAAATTCTCTCACCACGAAGTACTTGTAAACAATTATTTTTATTTATTCTATTACATTCTATACCAGAATAAATATATTATGTATTAAATATTAATGTTAAAATAATAGATATCCTAGAGGTCGGTTAGAATGGGATATCGTTTGAAAAAAATAATAAATAAAAACCGATAACGCACCCTTAATTTGGTGGGGCCAAGATATTCACACAAAACAAAACGTATACTAACCTACCATATCTGTCCGGATCGAGTTTTGATCCCACATATTTGAAAAACTCTTTCATTCTATAATGGGATGAAAATCACCATTAGCCCTCCATGTTTCGCGTTTGTATCAAACTAGTTTTTTATGTTCACTTTTTTCTCTCACCGATCTTTTATATTAGAAATTTGCATTATTAGTCCTCTCGTACATGTGAGTATTGAAAAATTGACATTTAGTAGTTTAAACATCAACATTTTGTCTCACTATTGGTCCCTCAAAAGTCTAAAAACTTAATTCAAGAAATACATAGTCTTACTCCTAAATTGGCTTTGAACAGTAACTCATCCTTGGACTATCGATTTTTGTGACAAATAGTCCTTGGACTTTCAAAAGTCCGTGGGCAGTCTCTGGATTATCCTTTTTTAGATAAAGTTAGTCCCCTTACGTGTCTTGATTATCAATTTTTAATCCATCAACTATTCATTTTCGATAAAGTTAAGTCATTTGACTTTCCATTTTTGATAAAGTTATTCCTCTACATACACATGCGCATGGGACTAACTTTATCCAAACTGGATAGTCCAGAGACTACCAACGAAATTTTAAAAGTCCATGGACTATATGTTACCAAAATGGATAATCCATGGAGTACCAGCGGACTTTTGAAAGTCAATGGACTGTCTGCCACCAAAAATCGATAATTCAGGGACGAGTTACTGTTCAAAACATCCTAAATCTCTAATCCGAGAACCACATTCTTCAGATTTTGGGACCAATGGTGAGACAAAATATTAATGTTTTGGCTGCTAAATGTCAGCTTCTCAACACTCACATGTGCGAGAGACTAATAATACAAATTTCTAAAACATATAAGATAAAATTAAACATGGAAGATTAGTTTGATACAAACTCGATATATGGAGGACTAATAGTGATTTTTAGGCTCCGTATTCGTATAATACATGTAGTTTTAGAATATAGTTTTAGTATATCAATGTAAAATTAAATAAGATTTAGTGTTTTCAATTTGATGTGTGTTTTTTGAATTTTTTTACAAAATCGATAAACAATTAAAAAAATACATTAATACCGGTACATATGCGTAAAACAACATGTTTTATGAGACAAAATGAGCAATAGTCCCATTCTATAGAATTAAACAACTCTTATCGAAAGAAATAGAATGAATCCATAGAACAACTGCAATAAAAATAACAAGAATAAAACGAAACAAAAATCTCACTCAAAAGACAAAAACAAAATTAACTAAATCTCACTCAAATGACAAAAACAAAAATAACTAAATCTTCTCAAGCACAAGAAACAAAAGTTGTGCTCAAAATGATAATTAACACTAGTGGTTGCAATAAGCTTTGCATTTGTAGAGGCAATCATAGAAACAAGAGTTAGCACAATGTAAAGGACAGTCTAACTTCCTCCATTTGCATCTTCCTTCACCCATACATTGTGCAAATTCACCTTTCACATAATCTCCTTTCTTGAATACTATCTTCCTCCTACCTACATTTTTCGACCTTCTTATTCCTCCTCTCTTACCACATCCCCATTTGTACCATCCACCTCCACCTCCTCCACCTCCCCATCCCCATCCACCTCCACCTCCACCTCCTCCTCCTCCTCCACCTCCACCTCCGCCGCCTCCCCAACCCCATGAATAACCTCCTCCACCTCCTCCTCCACCTCCACCATTTCCTCCACCTCCACCTCCACCGCCACCATTCCTTCCTCTTCCGCCATTGTTGTTATGTCTTTTGTTTTCATTGTTGTTAACACTAACTTGAGTGTAGATAGCATTATCGG
This sequence comes from Limnanthes douglasii subsp. nivea, assembly GCA_036936605.1. Classification (NCBI taxonomy): domain Eukaryota; kingdom Viridiplantae; phylum Streptophyta; class Magnoliopsida; order Brassicales; family Limnanthaceae; genus Limnanthes; species Limnanthes douglasii. The sequence goes on from JAUPFV010000002.1 coordinate 47,804,087, forward strand.
TGTCATTTGCTAAACCACCACCATCACCACCTTTATGAGTAGTATTGTCATTGTCATTTTTATATAATTCACTACCTTTTAGCTGCTTACTTGCAAATGCTAGAAAGAAAATGAAAAGCAATAGATTTAGTGTCTCCATCGTTATGTAAAACCATGAACGACCCGAGTATTCAAGTTTGTTTATAGTAGTACTAGTTTGTCACTATAAACTAAGAATGTGAAGCCCACTGAGTAGTTTTTTAGAGATTGGTCCCTCCTTACCTAATATCTAGGAACAATAAAACGTTTGTTGTTTGTCATTGTTAGTAAAGTAAGGTGTCTTAGACAGTACTTTTGTCCCCACTTGATTCCATACTACCCAATGCACGCTCATCAAACCAAATCAAATTTATCTAACTATCCTATAGCTAACAAACCATAGAAAGGTATCGGTTTGGTTTGGTTATGCCTTCCAAACACATACTATTACTCCATTTGGGTTAATTTAACTAACATTATGGTAATCTTTTCTTTATTTCCATTTCAATATAATGTGTGTTCGTGTCGATCTTATGTCTCGATCGGTTAATAAATTTTTCGCTTTAATCTTTAAAGTATTTAATATGATCACGTTTGCGAAGAGTTTAAGGAATGAGCAGGATTATTAAAAAAAGTCATAACTAATTCTATTTCTTATAAAAATTGAAAAAAAGAAAGAAATTGGTAGGTCAAACGTGATAAATACCGTCTTTTGTTAGTAAAGCAATTTGAATTTAATTAGCTATAAAATTAAATATAATTTAATTATGTATCAGTAATAGTAGAACGACAACTAATATGGAATTAATATATTTTTATAGAACGTTACTTGTTACGGAAAGAGTATTTTTTTATATATTATTTTGAGAAAATATATAAATAAAATGTTGGATAATGTTTAGATGCTGCTCTCCAGGTCACCTCAGACCAGCATGGTACCAAGAATCATCCAGCAATAATTATGTACTTTGCTTGTCCATGACGCTTGCTGTTTATCAAACGATTTGCATTGAGAACGAAAGCTTGTTGTTGGTAGATTGGGGTGGCTTGTAAATATATTCATTTCTTGTACAATACAGAATCTGATCTGTACTCATTATTTGCCATCATTTTCTCAACTAGGCATAATTTACAATTTTTAAAACTAGACCAACCTCAACTTACTCAGTGAAGGCAGTGCAATTGATTAGTAGATCCCGGAACCTTAAATTAGCTATAACAAAAGTAACTTAGATCTATAATCAGGATTCAGAGGAAAATAATGGCTTCAATCATATAGAAGTATCTAGGTCAAAATTCGTTTGAGTTTATGGAGCCGAACATCTGGACTTCGCTCTACAGAAAAATAACACTTTTATCTAATATAAAAAAAAGTTTAGAACGTATAGATTCCTATAATTGGGTAAATTCCTATTTTTTCCTTTAGAATGACAAAAAGATAACCTCAGTTCATCGGAGATCTCTGTGTATAAGTGCCTGCAACCTTACGGAAGCATGTTTTCTCTTAACAATTGGACCAATCTATATAAACATATATATAATTTGCAACAAGCTATGTAACCACTTTTTTCACATCTTGAGTATCAGAAATTGTGGTGTGTACAACTGCGTCGTAGTTGTCAAGATCGAGTGCTTCCAAAATGTCTTTTGTCCTCGTAATATAAGAAGAATGTCCATCTATAAGATTTGTTACATCTACCTGCATTAGTGGAAACATATGTCAAGTCTGAAAATGTGAAAAGCAGTGGGGGGAAAGTGAGAATAAAAAATTTACATTCTGGATTCCGAGAACATTAACAGGTTGAATTCCAGCTAGCCCTCCAGAGAGTAAGCTGTAACCAAAAGAAATGTTTAGTCCGTCAGAGATCCCGTATAGGAACTGAAGAACATTGCCTGTTGGGGCACACAATCTCCACAAATTCTGTGTATATGTTGTTCGATCATGATTGCCTTTCAAGTTTAAAGATTAGCAAAACTGTCGACATTTATGTAGCTATTCACTTTTATGTTTTGGTTTTCCATGTTTACGCTACTGCTAAACAAGGCCCGTGGTGTTGAGTCGGATAAAAAACTTATAGTAAGTGATACCATCCTGCTCTAGATATCACAAACAGATTCAATAGGTCCCAGATGCAACATCATTTCGACTCATGCTTTGAAATATTTAAAATAAAATTTGAATTTATTTCGAATATTTTAATTATGTTTATAACTGGCCACGCCCAAATTGTCCGATTCGGATCATGACATAGCTTGATTGCCTACTACGACTTAAATCTGAATGGTTTGCCAGATGCCGATCTGAAAGTCTTTCCACTCCCAAATCCCAGCCCAACCATACAATTTTTTTTTGTCCTGAACCAGATTTCGGATTTAGGGAACTGGTTATTTTTCCGAGTTATACCAAATTGAGCAGTAGGGTTGGACAAAATGTGGCGATCCCGATCTGCTGTGTTATGTTTTTTATAGTAATAGTGGCTTGCTTCCAATGCAATTCAAACATTAACACAAGTAATACACGCCACCAACCTGGCACGAAAAGCGACACCAAGTGTCCAGTCATCCGTAGAGTAAGCATTGACGAATCTGCCAGCTACCATCTGTTCAGAGATGCCAATTAGTAAATGAATCTCGTTGATGGAACAAAAGTAGGAAAAAGTAATTAAGGGCATACCTTTCTAGCATCTTCCCAGTTTTCCTTTTGAATCTCAATAGGAGCCCCAAGAAGAACAACTCTTTCGACAATTCCATCTTCAAAACCATTTAGGCAAACAGATGATTTGAGGAAACTTTTCTTGCGTTTATTCATGAAACGTTTTCTTGTTTTAATTTTCAGTTAATTAGAATAACCCATCTTTGTTTCATTTTCAAAACATATAGAAAAAGTATTTGGTTCGTGAAAATAAAATTTGGTTCTTTTATTAACTCAGTCGACAAATTTATATGTTTCAGAAATTATAAAAGATATACACAACAATATCAACGCGTTTAAGAAACACATTTCACTTCACAATATGTCCTGTTATTCTAAGAATCTGAAACATTGTTTTCATTTTCTAGAGAAGAATCCCATCAAACAAATAGGCTTTAACATCAGCTTCTACTTTCAGTGAATATATAACGAAAAATTTCATGGACCAAACACAGCCATAATCTCATGTTTAGTTATAAGAAAACATGAGCTAAAGAAGAGTATCAAGAACGATCGCAAACTTACCATTATCTCCTTTGGTTTCAGCCAGACACTGGAGACATTTAAAGATTATTCTAGCTCCCAATGAAAAGCCTACTAGTGTTACTGGTCTGAAACACATATAAAGAAACTAACTCATACAGTGTGCGACAAAATTCTGTGTCAATTAAACAGAACTATTTTTACCTGCTACCATGCAGTCCCTTCAACAAAACTTCAGCAAGCAATTTCCCTGCTTGATCAGATCTGAAACAAGATAAGAGTAAGAAAAAATGAGATGCAACAATTTACTAAAATCTGGCGAAAGTCTCTTGCTTGCAGGAGGAACCCAGACAGTAGTGTAACCATGTCGAAGGCAGGTAGCCCTGTCGGCCTTCACCCTTCTTCTTTTTTCAATAGTGATTTATTTATTTATTTTTATTTTAGAAAACTGCTAACAAGAAATATAAAGTAAATGACAAAGAGGAAAATCATCTATCATTTCATTTTGATTATTAAACAGAAATTCACCATAAGTACACTAAAATGTGAACTGCTTCATTTTTAAATTCGATATTCAATTAATTCTATTTTTGAAAAAATATTTAATTTATTATGATATGCAATTTTTAATCAGCATATATATTTTTTTACTTTTAAATGTTTGTTTGTCTCAATCTTTTAGTTATTATCTACATAAATTACAAAGAATATTTTAAAAATTAACTTTTCCCCAAGTAAAATAACAAAACAAACTTTCCATTTGGTTGTATTCCAACCCACTGGAACTAGATCCTGGCTCCGCCTGCTGCCAACGATTTTCATTTCCTAAAAACTCCTCTACTTTTATCAGTAAAATCTAACCTGTTTATTGCTACTGTCCATTTACTATCTATCATATCTGCTGCCGCTACCAAAGCTGCTGGCAAAGCCAAAGCTGTCATAAATGCACTTAATACAGTCAGCATTGCACCTTCTCTCATCAACTCAAGCGCAATTCCTGCCATAAGAAGAAATTGTTTCAACATTGATACATAGGATTGCAACCGGATTGGACAATTTTTAGTCCAATCTTGTGTTTAGTGATATCTAATAAGAGTAATTGGTCCTGTAATTAAGACCGGTCTTTATTGCCAGCACAGGACTAGTTGATCATGAACCAAAGTCTTTCTGACCCATTTAGTCTCACGGAGAAGTTTGGGATTGAGTTGTACTAAACTATCCGCCTTGTTCTAATCCAATTTCATCCGATCCTAATTGTTTTATCATACTCGGTTTATGGAGAAAAGTCACTTTCAAGCAATAAGTGACATCAACATGTATATTCTATAGGAGTTAAAAGAAGATATGTTCTTTCTAGTTTTGTTTAGATTTCAAGATAAGGTTGAAGACAGTACTTGTTGCTAGCCAGTCGCGTATAGCCGTGCTAAGTACTATTAATTTCTCGGGCTCCCACCATAGCGTGTACCTGCAGTTTACAAGCGTGGATGCTTATGAGTTACTGCCAACACGTGAAGAAACTGCAGCTCCTCGATTAGTAGAAGTTTATTTGATAAGAAAGCATTAGTGACTATGGAATTTGTTGAAGAGTGCCTCCGATAGGCACTATTTCTCCCTAGAGTTGGCTAATGGGCTGTTCCTGGTAGAGTTGGTTAATGGGGAAATGTATTCTTACCGGGTTTCAAGGTGGGGAATGAAAACTAATTTTTTTCCAAAAAATACCCTCATATTTACACATTTCCTAACATCAAACTTTATGGGCAAAGGTGAAATTTGACATTTTCTTAATTCTTTCAAGCTACAAGAACATGGGAAAGAAATTTTGGTCTATTAACCTAGGATAATATTTCACTTATTTACTCAAGTAATTAAATCATAGTATTTGAAAGATCACGCAGTGCTTCTGGTTCCAAGCCATCTCCGCCACCCTAAAATTCTCAATTAGAAAGATAAATTCTTGCTAAGGTGGTATACAAAATTGTTGTTACCTCTCCGAGTTATCATGATAATCTTTCCATGGCACTATAAAGTCTTCTTCTTGAAAAATAAGTCCAGAAACCATAATTTCAACTGCAAGCCGCTGAAAAGGTTCAACATGAATTTCTCAAGTTAATGAAGCAGAAAGTAGCATCAAAGATACTGTAAGAAATGCAGTATGGTGATAAAGCTTCCGTAGGCCTTATAACATCATCTTTACACCCCCAAACAATGATACTCACTCCTTGGTTATGGTTCTCTCCAATTGGTTTAAAGTCGAATTCATCAATTAGTCCAGTTCTATGGGCCATTTTACTCCCTGCGAGGCCGGCCCCAGCAGCTGAAATGCGAAAAGAAGGAGACATTAAACAGACTCTTAACCTTGACTTTAACAATATCAAGCTTTTAGTTTAGGTACGGTTAAAACTAAAAAAAAGATTAGAGTCAGGCTTAAGCACTTTTAAACCGTCACATCATGTCTTATGACCAGCATATGGCTTTCGAGGATAAATGACCAATCACATTTGTATGGAGATCTCTTTAATTAAGTCATCTGGTCTTGTTTATTTAGGATCTTAACTTCTATACAGTATGCAGAAAAAGAGATAAGAAAACCGTGGAGTTTATTTTCTTTAGCCAGCTCTACATGCAATTAATCATGATGCCTAAATTCTATCCGATTCAATTTATTCGTCTCCGGATGACTAGCTGCAAACATAGATTCGATTTATAGGTGTATAGGTCTCCAAATGTCTAGCTCATTTGTATGACACCAACCACAAGTCTGCTTAAGGTCTTGAGTTTGAGTAGAGTACCACCAATCATAGTTATCGAAATCGCGATAAGTATGGAAATTTTGATGCCTATATATTTTCAAATTTATCGCTAAGTACAATTATCAGCCTACGTGTTTTGTATCGTACAATAAACCTCTACTGACGATACAGATAATAGAGATAATCCATTTTGTTTGGCAAAAATGAAAAAGACATGAAGTAATTTGGAAAAAAAAGACATAATGAGTTAATAGAAAACATACCTTCTTTACAGATTCAAATAGTTTTTGAGAGATTGTTTAATTGATACTTGTTGTTAGAGTACATAATTCTTAACTCTTCTCAAAAGACCTCTTAAGAGAAAAGGGTTGTTCATTCCTTTAAACAATACAATTAAGGTATTCAACCGATGTGATATAAACTTTCAATAACGACCATCCACACCACAAAAGATGTCTTAAGAGAAGGGGGATGTTTATTCTTTTATATAATACAAATTAGGGTCACAGGTGTTTGTTTTAAAAGAGAGATAAGTGTTAAAGTATTATACTGAGAGAAAACATTAATTTAAAATATTCAAAGGAGAGTTAATAAACTTACTGTTTATTAGATAATTATTAATTATTGAAAATAAAAACTAATCTTTCCTCTGTGTATTCATTTTATAACATATGAACTTCTTACTATTAGTTTTGTTTATAAATTACCTAAAAAGGAAAATTTATCTTATAATTTATTTATTTTATATATCAAGAAAAAAGTAAACATGTACTTTATACAATTCGATACGATACCAGATCCCACAGCTACCTCACCGAATATATATCCTCTTACATAAAAAAAGACTTAGTTGTTTTTATTTTGTTTATATATGTGTTTGTTAGAATTATAATTCTGTTAAGAGGGTTAAAATAGCATGCAGATTACTGAGAGAAAGAAAATACGTGTAATAGGGTAAGAGAGCTGTTGGGGAAGGTAATGCAAATTCTTTTATTGTTTATCTGAGCGTCAACCATCGAACTCTGATGGTAAGCTGTAATCTTGTTTCTTTAATAAGAATGGTCGATTTCATTTCTCAATTAATGTGTTCTTATGATTTAAGTAAATACAGAATCATATAGTATCAGATTACTAACTAACATACAAATATAGTAGGATAGTGTTAGAAACAATACTTAAGTCATCATCCACAAAGGCCTGTAAGACTTCAAGCCAGTTTTAATACTCTGCATACTAGATGTTCATAACAAAGCAGATTATGCCGATATTTACCTCCAAAGGAGCCAGCAACAGCAACAGAACCGGCAACTGATCCTGTAGCGGTCGCGGCTGCAGTGAATCCACTAGCACCGATTGCAGGGATAAGACCACCAAGCGTTGGAGCCACAGTGGTTAATCCATGTGCAATTGCTGGGGCAGCTAAGCCTGTTATAATTTCAAGATCAATGGTACTCCGTAACCCTATACATTAACATAACAGTTTCAATATTTACGGCGCTGAAGCTCGGAAAACTTTACCACCAGTAACTGCCATCATGGCTCCTCCTGTCAAAGCAGCAGCCCCAACTATACCTCCCCGCTTCCAACGATCAGAGGAGCTTTCCTCTGAAATATTGCTTTCATCCACATGTTCACCCTCTCGCTTCAATGTATCCACTAGAGAACAAGCAACCATTGTCTCCATTGCTTCCTACAAAATGGAAATTTCTTTGTAATAACAAAAGAAAGACAAAAGTTGGAAAAAAAAAAACATGCTGTCTTATTCATTGTGTCATAACATTAAGTGTACCGTCAACCTTTTAATGAAAAGGTCCGCCCATGCGGCATGAAACCCTTTTAGCTCCACCATACAAGGAAAAAATTGACAAAAAAAAAGCACATAATACAGTTCGTAGCTTCTAATCTATACATAATGTAGTTGACAATATACTATCATCAGGTCTAACACTAATACAAAAGTAGTCCAGCTGGAACAAAACACACATTTGAAAAAAAGTTTTATGAATTGAACGTTCAAACAAACATACTTAGATCTAGATCAAAGCGAACTGAAACTTATAGAAAATATGTTCACACATGTCAAAACAGATATCCTATGTCAGATTTGTATAAGCACGTTTATTAACCGTGTTTAAACATGCACCCTTATACGTGCTATTTATATACATTTAAGAGCACAGTGTGACATGTGTTGTGTCGGAAGTTGTTAGCCCTAGGATAACCAACCACCTCCGAATTGATAAATGGCATGTCCACTCAATTCAAGTTTCTTCACACTCTACTGCCTAAAAGGTATGAAATGAAGGAGCCTCATTGAGAGACACAAACCATTTTTCTCCATTCTATGTCGAGCCACGAAGCAAGCAACCTTAAAGCCACACGATGGCGAGCATCATAACCCTTTCCTAGATGCGAAGATTTTAATTTTTCTTCAACGTTGTCAGCTACACAGGCTGAAAGAAGCTCATAAAGAACAGTCACTTTCCTCTGGTAAGAGAGTTGTGTTCCCTCTTCCATTGTTTGATCAGAAGTTCGAGTTGCGGATTTATCAGACAGAATCACTTCTGTTGGCTTTTTGCTATCACTCCCTATACTCTCACCAGCGTCTTCAGCAATTTTAGAAACTAACTCTGTGCTGCTATTCGGGTATTGCTCGTGACTTTGTCTAACATGAGCAGATGAAGCTGAAGAGTTTTCTGCACTAAGCAGAGTAGCGTCAAGAGCTTTGGTCAGAGCCTGTTCTTTGCTCTCCCTTTCTTTAGAAGCTTCATCTTTATCTTCTGAGAGTATTGTCAAAAACTGTGAAAAAATGAAAGTACTTAACACAAAATAAGATATTATCCAATATATAGTTAGATTATTAAGACGCACTGTCAATTCATATCTTGTCTTGAACCCGCTATGAATTTATATAAAGAAATTGTATTCAAAATTACTGACAAATTTAAACTTGACTCTGATATATCAATTAGAAGAAATTGAAAGAAAAGTCTGATACAGACACTGAGTCTGTACTTCGAGCTAATTGGCAAGCGAAACTCTGCGATAACGAAACAATTATAGAGTCCGTAAACGAAACTTGAAACTAAATACAAGGATATATACCGCTCTAATATGATGTCTTGCTTGCGTAGACAAACCAGCAGTTTCCTTTAGCCCATGCCAGGCTTGATCATCCAATCCTAAGAATCTTTGCATCGAAATTCAACACGAAAATATAACATTACAGTTAAAATCCATAGATAGACTAGTATATATAGGAAGGAATCCATAAGAGTAGGCTGCTGGCAAACAAACAATCTTGAGTTTGAGTTTGGCTCGGCCTCAGCTGGAAAAATGTCTTCTCAGATCGAAAATTTATTAGCTCGAACTGCTACACACAACATGTGATTGTCTCAAGCTTAGGCTCCGCTTATAGTTCAGCTTAAATGATACTACAATATGAAAAATTTAATGATATATGGAGTATAAAAGTATTAATATTACAAATAATACAGCAGCTTAGTAAAATTCGATTCGAATTTTCAAATTCCGGCCAAGCTTCAACGGGACAAACTCAAACTCTAGTTTGAATACCTCTTACAGCTAACTAACTCGAGCCCGAACCCAACCATGGTAAAATTTTAAACTAATGCTAGCCATCCATCGTCGAATGCATATAAATTATCCGCTACATTTCACTACAATCACCAAATTTTAATATGTAAATAAATTTATTAGGTTCAAAATTACCTAAAAACAGGCAAAAGTAGACCCGAATATTCATGGATCCAAAGACCAGGCCTATCGGAAACGGAGACACAACCGCCGATGCTCGCTCCTTCCCCTAACGGCTCGTCCTCAGTGAGTGGGAGGAGATGATTGAAAGGCCGCTTCTGGTGAATCTGCGATTGGTGAAGTGCGATTGAGAAAAGAGCAGCGGCAGCAAATTTCTGAGTGGGTGTCAGTATCGATTGCTCCATTGATGGAATTGGGGATCGTAGAGCTACGCATCGAGAAAGATTGAAAAGCAGAAGTGAAAGTGCAACGTTTGGATTTGAACCCAAATTGATTTCGGGTTTGGATCTTTTACTTCTTCAAAATGGCGCGTAACTCGCACCGGCGAAACAAACGGTTGCCCGTTCCAAAAAGTATTTTAATCCACCGTCTATCCAATATTCGAAAAAAAATCATTACTAGTCCTCGTATTTTGTTTTTTTTTTTTTATCAAAACTAATTTTTTTTTGTTATTTTTATTTTAAGCGGTCTTTACCTATCAAAATTTTATATTTTTATTAGGCTAATCTAAGATATTTTATATTTTTAGATAAATGTAGATTATATTTTGATGAGTTCAATTATTATAAGTTGATTTAGTAAACGATAATACGAGCCTTTAAAGATAAAAGGCGATAACACTAAACAAAGTTACTAAAATACTAAAATATCCTATATATAAAAACCTTCAATTTTTCAACCTACTTATTTTCTACTTCTTCTCCTCTTTCTCTATATCACTTTTCTCTCCAAAATTTAAAAAAAAAACACAAATAATGTCTACACCAAAGCGGGAGAAGCACCACGTAACATGGCCGATTATAGCCAAATTTTTACTACAAATAATGTCTACACCAAAGCGGAATTGCTAGCATGGGTTGATAAGGAAAGCAAGAGTATAGTCGATAAAAATGACGATGGTAGTAAAAATGGTAAAACTCTGCGGTTATATTTCAAGTGCGAGAGACACAGTATTTACAAGCCGAGACCAAAACCAGGGATTGTGCAGAAGCGACGATATTGTTCATCTAAAAAATGCGGTTTTTCGTTCATGCTTATGGGCAATCCGGTTTTAGAACTACCATGTTATTGGGAATTTGTAGTTAGAAATGGAAAACACAACCACCAACCCTTCTTACACTTGAATGGTCATTCACGGGCGGCGAGACTAAAGGCGGAAGATGAGGAGTATGTTCGTAAATAATTGTTAGACTTCTAAATAATTTAAGTTTATGTTATACGGCGGAGAGTGCTCACTCGAGCCTAAAACAGGAAATCGGCACAAGTCTGTGTACGTTTGAGCAATTTTAGGATAAAGTTCACTCGTTGCTTCGCATTCAACACTCTACCATCTTCGAAACGTTCGAACGAAGTTTGTTTCGCCCTAGACTCGCATCTAGGGGAGCTATCTTTATGGTTCACTCTCGCAATGTGTGGTTGTGTTATTAGGAAAACACACAATTTACTTTGTGCATGTGAGTATGCTATGGTCGCGAGAGAAGGTAAGTTGATTCAAAAGAGTGAATGCGATGTTTATTGTAGTACTTTAGAGATCAAGTATAGGGATAACATTGGTACTGAAGATGAGCTTACAATAAAACTATCCTTAATAGATAGTACATCCATGGTTATGGTTCACAAGTGCAAGATTACATAATAAATCGGATGATGCGAATCCTAGATCCCGCTAGGAGCCATGTTTTGGAACCTAAGAAACCGATTGTCACTAAAGGTCAGAAAAAATATGATCTCGACAAGTTAACTAAACGGAACCCATCCGAGTGGGAATACGGTGATAGTTTAGGCGCTAGTACTCCCAATACCATAAGTAGCACGGTCGTGTCAACGGTTAAGGAATTTTTAGTATGCAAAGCCAAGTCCAAATCTAATGCCCACCGAAAAAGGAGAAAGTGACTCGATCTAGAAAATCAAATAAAGGAAAAGGATTGAGTGTGTACGAGAGTTGTTTTCCCGAGTACTTGCACAACTACATAACTAGCATTGAAGACGTTGCTCCTATTGGTAATTGTGGATTTAAGGCTGTAGCTTTGACGATTAAAGATAATGTTGATTCATGGGATAAAGTAAGACGAGATTTGATGTACAAACTTTCGAGTCAACGTGATCTTTGGGAGAGGGTTTTTTATGGTGCACTACATGTTGATAACCTATTGCGGAGATTGGATTGTTTCAAAATGTACGAGAGCGGTTGTATGCACTGGATGACATTACCTGACTTCGGGTTGGTGATAGCCACTTGGTATCAATGTATAGTATACCATGTATCTCTCCAACTATCATACACGTATCTTCCTTTACGTGGTATGCCTACAAGATCGTGTCCTATTGTAGAAGTTGGAATTGGTTTCGTGCACGGTAATCATTTTATGAAAGTAAGTAAGCAAATATACTTTTGTCAAACATGCATAATTTACTTAAATAAAATTAAAATGAACAAAACAATTGTGAAATCATCGATGTAGGATAAAAAATTGTATAGTAACACGCGACACAGTTCAACGGAATCAAAATCGAAGAAAAAAAGGTGAAATTATAGATCCACGCACTCGATTGCATAGATTGGGGAAATCCACGCGTTGTGGATTTCCCCAATCCACGCACCGTGGATCTGTCCAAATCCACGCACGATTTCGTGCGAGGAAAAACCAAACCTAGAAATTCAACCCCAATTTTCTAAACCTACCCTAAACTACCCCAAATCTGTCAAAAAATCACCCAAAATCGAACCAACTCTCCTAACTAAACACATACATGTATTGAAACATCAAGAAAACAACTACAACTACATTAAAATCCAATTTTCCCCCGAAACCTAAACTCTAAATATCTCTAAAACAAACTATGGAAATTTTAAAAAAAATACACCAACATGTAGAGAATGCTTACCTTAACAAGTGTGAGGTGCTGGATTTGAAAAAACTTCGCTTTGAAAATCGAGAGTTTATGGAGGTTTAGAGTTTGAAATATGAGAAAGAAGTGAAAATTAGAATTTTTTCTATTTATATGAATGATAATTTTGTAATTAATGGGGTTTCGTTATAGCCAAGCCGGGTCTCACTATAACCAAGTCTCGTTATAGAAAAAACGATTCTTGAATTATCCTAACCCTAAAAGAAAATAGTTACAAAAAGACTTATTACAAATTAGTCCCTAACAAAGATATGTATTTAAAATCGTTCCTTTAACCTATTATTATTTACATTTAAATCCATGAACCTCTATTTACTTATATATTTGAGTAATGTAAATTTAAATATTACGTTTTTGTTCCAACATAAAGTAATGAGAGAAAAATAAAGTAAATAACAAATAAGCTTTACCTATTTTGTACCTATACTTCAAATATAAATGACATAATTTAGACTAATAAATATAAATACTCTTTTAAGTATTTATTGGAAAAGAAAAAAATCATATATAATCGTAAAATTTACTTTCAACTCTTAGTATTTGTTGGAGGATGTTCTAAACTTATAACATTAAAAAAGATTAAATTTTCGTCACATAGTCTCTTAAATTTTGCCAATAATGATAAAAATCAAATATTATTGATAAAATATTAAAAGACCAAACATGACATTTTAATATTTTAAATATTTTTTTTTTATTTTTTCAAAATATTTAAATAACTATTAGATTTTGTTAAATTAAGTATTACAATTGAAATAGGAAATAATAACTGGAGGGAGGATGGCTCCAAGAAACTCTGTTCTTCAAGAACAGAGCCTAAAAATTTTCCTTTCATTTTGATTCTTCTCTTTTGATTCTGGTTTTCCCTTTGGAAAATGAATAAAACTATCAATATCTCGCATGAAGAATTTCCTATACTTAGGAATACAATGGAATCAAGATTGGATGGAAAGTTGGATAAAGACAGAGGAACTGATGGTAAAGGAAAGGATGCTGAATGTAATGTTATCTTAAATCCAGTTTTTGAAGAGTTGGATAAAGAAAAGATCTCTGATACTTCGTTGATTAATAAAGGTTCATATGCTGATATGTTGAAACAAAAAAAAGCAGAGTTTGTTCATGCTGATGTTTCTGTTACTCACTCTAGTGAATGCCCTGTTATTACGTTCAAGGTTGAGGATAAAGAAAAGTTGATAACGATTTCTAAGCATACTTTGGTGGCTAAGTTTGCTTCTGGTAAGCCATCTATGGCTATTCTGCGGAATTTTTTGACTCAGTTTCGTTTCAAAGGTACTTTCAGTCTCTCTGTCTGGGATTTCAGACACATTTTCATTGAATTTACTGAGTTGGATGATCTTATGAGACTCTGGTCTAAGAACGTTTGGATCTTGGGAGAGAAAACAATGCGACTCTTGAAATGGACACCTGGTTTCGACCCGAATTTAGAGTCTCCATTTACTCCGGTGTGGGTTTCTTTTCCGAATTTACAGGAGTTTTTGTTTAACAGATCCACGATTTCTGAAATAGCAAAGGTTTTAGGTACTCCTCTTAAGGTTTGGGTACCTTCGATAAATCGAGTTCAACAGAATTGCTGCAGAGCCTGGATTGAAGTTGATGTTTCCAAACCGTTGGTTAATAAGGTTCAGGTTAACTTTGGGGAATCTGAAAGTTATTTGATTCATTTGGTTTATGATAAAATTCCAGTCTACTGTAATCATTGTGCGCATATTGGGCACTCCATTGATAAATGCAAGAAATGGTTGTTGGCTCAGGAAGGGGATTCTGAAAATAATGTGCAGTTAAAGAATGATTCTAAGATATCTGATCAGGTTTCTTGTTCTTTAAATCAGAATCTGGAGATTTCTGATGGTGGCAATAATAAAGTTGGTTCTGTTGATAAGAATGGTGTGGATGGAAGAATTTTAAAATCTATCATTGTTAATAAAGAGTCTTCTGTTCAAGAGGAGGGAGAAGATGTTAGAAATGTTCAACAGGTGGATTCTTTTGATGTTATGAATAAAGATTATGTTCAACATATTCTGGTTGAGGAAGATTCGGTGGATTTGGTTAATGAGGATGAACTGATCGATGCTTTGAAAACGTTGGAAAAGAAAGGTATGTTTGAAACTTTTAATGAAGAAATACATGATTCTCCAGTTCATGCAGGGAGTCTTGAGAATTCTCCATTGAAAGGGAGCTCTGTTCAAATTAAGCAGAAGAAGCAGGATCCTAAAAGGTCTAAAAAGTTAATGAATGTTTGGAATACGAAAGGCCCAGTGTCTTCAAAGATCTTGAAGATGAAAAAGGCTCAGAAATCTACTTCTATCACATGACTATCTCGATTTTGAGTTGGAATGCAAGGGGCATTGCTAACAGAAGAACTATTCAACGGTTGAAATCTATGATTGTTTCCTTAAAAGTAAATTTTGTGGCTCTTCAAGAGCCTTTTGTTAAAGCTGATAAGATGGAATGGCTGGCTAAGAAATTGAAGCTGACTGGTTATTGTTGTAATTTGAGTAACAAGATTTGGGTTTTCTGGCATCAGTCTTATAGGGTTGATGTTATATTTGATAGTGAGCAATTACTACATCTGAATGTTAAGCATCCAACTTTGAACAAAACCTTTGGTGTTTCTATTGTTTATGCTAAATGCAAAACTGGTTTGAGGTCTGTTCTGTGGGAGGAGATTTGTGCCTTGAATATAGACTCTCAAGAATGGATATTGTTTGGGGACTTCAACATTATTTCTAATCTTCAAGAGCAGATTCATTGTTTAACAACCAATCAGAAAGGTATGGATGAATTCAATGGTTGTATTATGGATTGTAACTTGATTGATGCTGGCTTTACAGGTTGTCCTTATACATGGTCGAATGGTCATAAGTGGAAGAGGTTGGATCGTGTGTTGTATAATGTAGCATGGTTAGATTACTTTGATTCTACTTCTGTTTCTCATATGGCTAAGAGCTGTTCAGATCATTGTCCTATCTTGATTAATATTACTTCTAACTTAGAAAGATCAAAGCCCTCTTTTAAATTCCTTAACATGTGGGCTACTCATCCACATTTCTTAAAGATGGTTGAGGATACTTGGATTAATATTGATACAACTGTTGAGACTAGTAATCCTATTTTGGCTTTTTGGCTTAAGCAACAGCATTTGAAGGTGGAGTTGAAAAGATGGAATAAGGATGTTTTTGGTAATATTTTTGATGCTCTTAAACTGTCTGAAGAGAGTATGATTAGTAAGGAGTCTTTGCTGCTTAATGATGTGAATGATACTAATAAGTTGGCCTTAGAAAAGGCTAGACAACATCACTTGATTTTGCTGGACAGGGAGGAATCGTATTGGAAGCAGAAGGCTCATGTTGATTGGTTGAGGGACTCAGATAGGAACACTGCAGCTTACCATAGTTTTGTGAAGAAAAGATCTAAGAAAAACAGAATTGATAGAATTAAATCTGGGGAGAGTTGGTTGAATGACAAGAAAGAAATTGGTGATTCTGCTGTGGAGTTTTTCAAAGATCTACTTTCTCCTATTGCTGATGTTGTGATGGAAGGTGATTTATGGAATGTTATCCCTTCTTTGGTATCTGATGAAGATTGTAATGGTTTGGTTAAGGTTCCTGAGGATATTGAGATTCATGGAGTTGTTAAAAGCTTAAGGTCTGAGTCTGCTTCTGGACCAGATGGTTTTAATGCAGTTTTCTACAAGACCTGTTGGAGTATTGTTGGAAATGATTTCTGTAAAGCTATTAAAGGCTTCTTTCAAGGTCATAGGTTACCTAAAGGAGTTAAAGCAACTGTAATTTGCTTGATTCCTAAGATTGAAAATCCGAATAATTGGAAGGAATTTCGTCCCATTAGTTTAACAACTGTCTTCTCTAGAGTCTTGGGAAAGCTTATCAACAATAGATTGGCTAACCTCCTTCCTAAACTGATTTCTGATGAGCAGGGTGGTTTCGTTAAAGGCAGAAACATTCAAGAGTCTATTTTACTGGTTCAAGAATTATGTTTTGATATTGATAGTAACAGGAAGAATGGCAATGTCATTATAAAGACAGATATGGTGAAGGCTTTTGATAAGCTTAATCATAGTTTCCTTTTAAATGTGCTTAAAGCCTTTGGCTTCAATGCTGCTGTTGTTGGGATGGTTCACAATTGCATTAAGGATGTTTATTCCTCTGTTCTGGTTAATGGTGAAGTTACTGGATTCTTTCCTAATTCTCAAGGTCTTAGACAAGGGGATCCACTCTCCCCTAGTCTATTTATCTTGGCTGAGGAATATCTGATTAGATGCATAAAGATGAGAGCTAATGAGCAGTCTATGGTTAACTATAAGACTAGGAGTGAGATGAAGATCTCTTGTCTTGCATTTGCAGACGATTTTATGGTTTTTACATCTGCTGATGCTACTTCTATGGAAACTATAAAAAGCACTCTTGATCACTACCAAGCAATTTCTGGACAGCAAATTAATAACACAAAGTCAAAGCTTATAGTTTCAAATAAAATGGGTTATCAGAAGATCAGAGTTATTGAAGACATTTGGAAGATCAAGCACATGTGTTTACCTTTCAGTTATCTGGGTACTACCATTTCAAATAATACTAGAGTGTCTAACTATGAAGCTATTATTTACAAAGTCAGAATCAGAATCTTGGACTGGGACAAGCTCCATTTATCCTTTGCTGGTCGTTTGATGTTGATCCAATCTGTATTAATGGCTTTTCCAGTTTATTTCCTTCAACATACTTCACTGCCTGTTGGTACCATTTCCAGATTGGAAATTCTCTTCAGTAAGTTTCTGTGGGGCTGCAAAGAAGACAAAACAACCATTAGTTGGGCTAAATGGGGAAGACTGTGTAAGCCCTATAAGGAAGGAGGGCTAAATGTTAACAAGTTGAAAGATATTCAACATGCTTTTGCAGTTAAAAATTGGTTTAATTTCAGACGTCAAGATTCTCTTTGGGCCAGGTTTATGCTTTCTATCTATTGTAAAGATAATGTTCACCCTGTTTTGGCCATCTCTCCTTACAGAAGATCTAAATCATGGACTGCTATTATAAATGTCAGGGATGAGACTGAAGACTTGATGTTTTGGTTACCTGGTCGTGGTCACCTTAGTTTCTGGTATGAAAAATGGTGTTTTAATAAGCCTCTTATTAAGGTTACCAATGATAATGATAGAAGAATCTTATGGAGCTGTCCTAATAACAAGATTGCTGATTTTTGGCTTAATGGCTCATGGGATTTGAATAGACTTCAGACTTTGATAACCTCATCTGATATTGACAGAATTAAACATATTACTCTCTCTAATAAACAGGATGCTTTGTTATGGTCTTTGTCACAAGATGGGGCATTCAATATCAGAGATACATTGAATTACATCAGAGATAAGGGCAATGTCACAAGACTTTATGTTAAGACCTGGAACTCTGTTTCTCCTAGGAAATGTTCTTTTCTTCTATGGAGGGTATTACATAATTGGATTCCAACTGATGAGGTTATGCAAAAGAGGAAGTTTCAGTTGGTTTCTAAATGCATTAACTGTGATAATGTTGAAACTACTCAACATGCCATGGTCCAATGTCAGCAAGCTTTGAAGGTTTGGAGATATTTTGGAGATATATTCAAGGTTCAGATTCAAGCTTTTATGACCATTTCCCATGTTGTAATGAAGTGGTACTGGTCTGCACAGAGAGATTGTGATATCTTCACAATTCTGCCTGCAATCATAATGTGGTGTATCTGGTCTGCCAGGAATAGAAAGAAAATGCAAGGTACTATGACTGATTCTACTACTATCATCAAGCATGTTTTGTT
Source organism: Limnanthes douglasii subsp. nivea (assembly GCA_036936605.1). Taxonomy (NCBI): domain Eukaryota; kingdom Viridiplantae; phylum Streptophyta; class Magnoliopsida; order Brassicales; family Limnanthaceae; genus Limnanthes; species Limnanthes douglasii. Next base: position 47,822,546 of record JAUPFV010000002.1, read on the forward strand.
TATTCTGACTAGTCTCGATCGAAGTAAAGTTTTGAAAAGGAAGCACTGGGGTAGATTTACTCGTGAAGCTTTGTTTCTTGGATGTGTTAATCATGTCAAGGCTGTTTTTAAACCAATTCATTTGAAATGGAAGAATCCAAAACAGTGTAGATATAAAATGAACATTGATGGAGCGTGTACCTGGAATGGCGAGGCTGCTGGTGGTATCTTGATTCGTGATAGCGATGGTAAGATTGTGCAGGGTATGGGCTGGATCTTTGGCAAGAGTACTCCTTTGATTGCAGAATGTAGGGCGCTGTTTGAAGGTTTAAGGCTCTGCAACAGGCTCCAGTTGAAGCGGGTCGACATTGAGATTGATTCGGCCGTATTGGTTAATCTGCTGATTTTTGGTAATACTCCATGGTACCTTGAGCCGATGCTGAATTGTTGTAGAAAGCTTCTTTGTTCTGAGATGATTGTGAATCAAATTTTTCGAGAGCAGAATTTAGCAGCAGACTGGATTGCTAAGCATGTTCTTGAAACGAAATCAAATTTGGATTTTAATGGGAGCAGTGCTCCTTTGAAATTAAGAGCTATTACTCTCTTAGAAAGTGCTAATCTTGGTTACTTGAGGTTACGAAGTTAGGGTTTATGGCTGTTTGAAGAGTTCTAAAGTTTGAAGTTGGTGGCTAGAGGTTGAAGACGAGTTGTTAGCGCGTTTAGGGTTTTGTTTAAATTTCTGTAAAATTGCCCTATAGGGCTTGTACTTTTCTTCTGATTAATATATAGCTCCTTATTAAAAAAAAAAATTAAGTATTACAATATATATATATATATATATATATATATATATATATATATATATATATATATATATATTTGGTTTTTGCGTGTAAGTGAGTGATTAAGCTAAAAAAAATATAGATTTATTAGCATCCATTTCACAATTATCTTTAAAAATACCTATTATTTTTAAAAATATCTATAATCTAAAACGTAGTCTAAGTTTACAGATTTTATTTTGATAATCTATATTTATCTAGGAGTTGCACAATTTTTATAATTTTTTTTTATTTTTTTTGACATTTACAAAACTAAAAACTAACTTAATTATCACTAGTTTATTATATTATTTAGTAATTTAAAATTATAAAGTGTCATAATTTAATCTATTTTTAGCTAAATTATAGATGAGTGGTTGGGATTCTTTAAAGGTGGAACGGATAGTACCGGAAATGTTTTCGATATTAGATATAACGGGTCAAGCCCAATAGCAAGTCAAGCCCGGTATAATGCTAAGACTGTATTAAATTAAACCGTAGCATACATGTAACTAAAACCCTAGCAAAAATCATATTACGATTCTCGAAGTGAAGGCGGACTGACTCTCTTTCTCTTCTTTCTTTTCTTTTCGTTTCCCTTCTCCACCTGATTATTTCTAAGCTTGAATTGAATTTCATCCCCTCTTTCACTCTCTAATCAACAGCTATGGGAAACAAAAAGAAATTCTTCGACAAGAAAAAAGCAGCAACGTTCCAGTTATTCGCTCGCGACTCCTCCGATCCGGATTACTCCGGAACACCCGAAAACGACCGAGTTTTCGTCAGAGTCGATAACAACCAGTACTTCTTCGGTCAAGATACTTTATCAAACAATGCTCAAGTCGAAGAAGGCGAGTCCGATTCAATATTCGCCGATGCACCGGAAGACGGTGATGATTGTGGCCTCGAGTATGGTGTTGGTTCGAAACCGGTCAGTTCGTTGCCGGATAATGTGAGGAGGGAGATTTTGGAGCTAGGATTTCCTGATGATGGTTATAATTATTTGATGCACATGAGAGAGATTAAGAACACTGGTGGTGGTTCTGCCTATTATCAAAACCCTAAAGCTACCTTTGAGCTCCTTCCTAATGATGTTAAGGTTTGATGATTATCAGTTATCTTTCAGTACAATTTTTCAATTTGGTCTTGTTTAAGAATTATCCACATGCTTTGCGTTAGGTCGTAGATTATTTATCAGGAGTTTATTATTGGTCTTCATTTACAGGCTTATGATGCATCAAGAGTAAGGGTTTCTCAAGTGGAAACTGAACCTGATGATAAATTGATTTATAGTGTAGCTTCAAAAACTGTCAATGCTAGGCTGCAGAAAGTAATTGATCCTGATGTCAAAGCATTGCTTGATGCTGATGATGATTTATCCAGATTTGGTTCCGATGTAGAAGACTTGGAAGAAGATTTTGTTCTTCAAGCCAATGTTGCGGATGATAACGAAGAAGTTGGTTTCGATTTTGATAAGGACGAGGAACCTGAATCAAGCAGTAGAGCTATCACTGAAAATCCTGTTATGTATGGTCATCGTGATCTTGGGGTGATGAATAATATAAGAGATCAGTTTGCTAGAGCAGGGGATCATTGTGATGCTGAGGAACCACGAGTTCGTGGGCTTATTGATGAACAATTTGATAGGGTGAGAATGAGATTCTATACTCTTGCTTTTAAAACCTGATTACGCATGTTTTGAGCTCTGATAGGATTAACTGTGATATTTGGATCAGATTAGAACAGGTTTTATAGGACTGATTAGTCATGTGTAGACTTTATTTAATATTTGTCATTACTTATCTCGTCCCTTTTTCTATAGCTGTTGTGTTGGCACCAAATATAGGATTAGACTAATTAATTTCTAGGACTAATTAGTAGTATACATCACAGAATGCAGTATGGACTCGTAGTTCTCTCCCTCCAGAATAATTCTATTATCTCTCCCTCCAGAATAATTCTATTATCTCTCCCTCCAGAATAATTCTATTATCTCTCCCTTCAGTTTCTCGTAGATTCAAACGAGAACAAGCTGACACACTATATTTTCCCATGATAGCATGTAGAATCCGTAGTTTCTTTCAATTCCTGTGATCATGTTAAAGTTGGGATATGACATCGTTTACAATGTGAAGTTGAAGCTGTTACTGCTCTTTATGATAGAAGAACTAGAGCAGTGGCCTAAAACTAGTCTGATGCAGGGATAACATTTTGAGCCTAGTACTAGTTTCTGAGCTCTTACTGTTCTGTATCATAAGTTGATTGTTTTTCCGCTGAAAGACAAGCTTGGCTTCTTTCTTTTGCTCTCCCATGCATCTTCAGCATGACCTACCAATTTTTTTATTACTTGCAGCTTCTACTTGAAGAATATGGCACTGATAATGAAGATGACTACGACGGTTATATGGATCAAGAAACAGAAGGATCTCTTGCAGAGAAGCTTAAAAGTGTACTGAATGAAGATGTAAAGGAAGTCTTGGGACTTGATAACAAATACGAAGGCCCTGCAGATTTATTGCTCAAAACTGAAGGAGAAAACAATAAAGAACTGGTTGAATCTGCTGCTCAGATCCTTCGCCGCTGTGCTGAATATGGGAAAAAGTACGAGAATGAGAATGAAGACGAAGAAGTGGTTTTTGTAGAGGAAAGTAGTGATGAAGAAGAAAAGTGGGACTGTGAGACAATCGTAACTACATATACGAATCTTGATAACCATCCTGGCAAAATTGAAGCACCAGAAACCAGGAAAAAGAAACTTGCTGATACCATCTCTGGAGTTTTGGCATCTAATACTAATTTGATCTCTCTTAGAGGAAAAGAGAGACTTCCAGTTGACTTTTTGCCTCAAAAGAAGGTCTCCTTCGAAAAAGTAAAGGACCAAAGTGGCTTAAAAACTGAATCCCTCAAGAGGAAGCCTCATGGTCAGGAGACTAAGGAGGAGAAGAAAGAGCGCAAGGTATGTTACTGACTTCTTTGTCATGTGTATTGTAGTATCTTGATTTGTATCTTAAGAGCCTTGGCCCTAACTAGGGGGCGCTAACTAGGGTTTGATCCGAGCCATGCCTAGTAAGATATTCTTGCTATTCGAGCTTGAGCTCTATTTTTATTCCTAGGCTCTGCTCAAGCCTGTTCATTCAAAATAACTATTAACATTTTAAATATTTTTATATTGTATAAACAGTTAAATTTATCATATTCACATATTATTATAATTGAACCTATATAAGTTGCAGCTTCATATAGACTTGTGAATAGCTTACGAGTCATGTGGAGATATTTTAACTTGCCTTGGTAAAATATTTGAGCTAAAATATTATGGAATCAAGCGTTGAGCGCTTTTTGAGCCTGAGTCCAAATTGGACGAACTATATGTTTCTTAGCCACCTCCAATGCTTATAAGTTATAATGACCTGAGCATGACACTGAATGTGGATGTAGGCTGCTGTAAAAGAGGAGCGGCGTGAAGCACGGCGAACAAAGAAAGAAACGAGAGAACTCTACCAATTTGAAGCTCATCGTGCTCAGAGAGCTGCTGCCATATGTGGCCCGTCTGGGATTCATCTTATGTAAGTGTATTTATCATGCGGATTCTATTCTGGATTTGTTTTATGTTATTATTGCTATGATCAAATGGCTAGTTTGGATTCTATTCCGGATGGATTGCACATCAATTAAGAAGAAATAGAGTTGTGGTTTTAAAAATGTTGTTTGTTTAGCAAATAAAGTTATAAAAGATGCGAATATGATGCTTGCGTTTTTTCTAGAACATTGTTTTATTTTCAACACTTATGTACGTTTTGACATCAAAATCATTTTTCCAGTGACATTGAAGATGTTGAGAATTTTACAGTCCCAATCACTATATATATATTTTAAAAATAATTGGTGTATGAGTTTCATTCATAGCTATACTATTTACACTGGCATTATTTTTGGAATTCCTGATGGTTGCTCACCTGATTTTTACACGTCTTTTGAAACAGGTAAAATTTTGGACGCAGTGATACTTGTTACTGTATTCTGCTAGTTGGGATTATCGTGGAAGAAGATTAAAATTTTGTTCACCCTTTTTTGTCATTTTTAGTGCATTGTTTCATAAATTATGAATTTCTTATCCCATGTTATATGAGAACTTGTTGCCTATTTTATATGAATATGACTAGAGCGTAGTTTTGCAAACAAGCATTTTCGTCTTTTCTTTTACTTAATTTACATAGTATTAAATAAAATAAGATAAAACATCCCATATTCCTAACAAAATACAACCCATGAATTTAAGGCTAAAAAAAGGCAGCTATGAAAGCACACCAACAGTAATGAGAGCACATTTGATAATTCAAGTATTAGCCGGCGAGGTGTTTGTCTTCTTGGTAAGCAGTTGTTTGTCTTTAAAAATTATCTCACCAATTATCTTACCAACTAGTTCAACTGATGCTATCTTTTTGCCGGGCTTCTCCATTTGTTCCTCATCCTACATATTATTAGCAGTTGTTTCCGAAGGTTGTTCCCCTCCTGTGATAGGTTTCTATTTACCTGTCCGAAACACCATTTCTACTTGAATGTATGCTGTCATCTCTCATCCTGAGTGATGATCAGATGAGCGATGACCGAACTCTCCAAGAGTTGCCTTTCAACTTGTTTGTTTATAGACAAGGCTAATTCGGAATTGTCTTCCGTTCCAAAGCGTGATTTGCATCCACGCATTTCATGTTTGCTTCCAGAATTATATTCGTCCCTAAAACACCTAAAGCCTGCAAACCTTTTATTCCATCATGGCAGGAGAACAAGTACAAATTAAAAGTTCTCCAGATTTGGATTTTCTCGGGACCAAATCGTTAAGTTACCAAGCTTATTGGTTTGGACTGATAATTAGATCGGGTTAAATTACCAGGTTTATTGGTTTGGAGGTTGGTTTGGTTTGCACTGATAATCGGATCGGGTTTAAATTTTTGCTTTATGGACCGTTAGATAATACAATTTTGACGGGTCTTATCAGAGGCTATCTGATTCAGCAACCCAAAAAGTCCTAACTAGACTTAATATATTAGAAGTTGAGATTTGAGAATATAAACATATACTAATTTAAAAATTATAAAATACAAATTTAAAATATTACAATTTTAGACTAATAAACCACATGGATCATTGATAGTAAAAAAACTCATTCACAATAACTCTTCACGTTCAAAAGTGTTACAAATATAATCAATGGCATCCAATTTACCTTTTATATTTGCCACAGCCTTCTGAATGCTGTAATTAATAGTCTTTACCATTTATCTAAATTCTTACCTAACCGATCACATATACACTTCGACATAATAATCGGGACCAATACATATAAAGTAGATATTTGTAATTTTCATATATTTTATTATTAAAAAAACCAAAAATAAAGAAGAAACATGTTTTTATTCATTCTACCCTAACTTTTATTAATATCATTTAGAATATTATCGAAGAAAAAAAAATTCAATTCTAAATCAATGTTATTTAATGAGAGAGAAAGAGGGGGATGGGACCTTCCAAGAAAACATAATCACTTTCTTGATCATAACATTTTTTCCCCTAATTTTGACTACTTCAGCTCTCCATTTCTAACGGAGCTCTCTATTTCTGTTTTACCTCGAGGGCCAAAGCCTACAACAAATCAAATCTTTTACAAAAAAACAACAATAACACCAACAAACGATCGAAAGAGAAGCCTGCCATCTCAAATCCTACGGAGTTTCTTTCGTTTCAGAATTCACAAGCAAAACCTCAAGTTATCAACAATCCAGTATTTGAAGCCACTCCTAGATGGTCAAGAGAAGGAGATCAAGATTTCAAGCGCGATAAATCTTTTGTTGCGATCCTGGGAAATCAAAGAAGAGAATTCATGTTTTACCTCACCTCGAGGACCAAAGCCCACAACAAATCAAATCTCTTACAAAAAACAACAATAACACCAACAAACGATCGAATGAGAAGTCTGACATCTCAAATCCTATGGAGTTTCCTTTGTTTCAGAATTCAGAAGCAAAACCTCAAGTTATCAACAATCCAGTATTTCAAGTCACTCCTAGATGGTCAAGGGAAGGAGATCAAGACTTCAAGCGCGATAAATCTTTTATTGCGATCCTGGGAAATCAAAGAAGAGAATTCATGTATGAGAAGGTGATTCAAGAAGTCAGAGAAGACTACATCGTCGTTCAATTTTAAGAAGCAGATAAGTCATCTTTTCTTTCTTTAACTAAATTCACCTTGATAACTAAATTTTCTTTCAGAAAACCGTGCTAGCCCTTTTACAGTAGTTATCTGGGACTATTAAACACTTCTTTATTGAATTTGATTCAATTGAAGATGTTAAAATCCTCTAGAAAAGATCTGTTATAAGTATATGCAACCTGTCTTATAGAATATTAAAATGATCTCCTGAATTTCATCCCAAAATCGAATCACCAGTCTCACCTGTCTCGATAAAATTGCCCAAATTTCCAGAAATAATATATAACAAGAACACAGTTTACCATATTGCCAAAGCAGTAGGTATTTCTTTGGCAATATGGGTTCCAAATTTAAATCGAGCCAGTTATAATATGTGCAAAACATTAGTTAATATATCTAAATCTCTCCCCCAAAAACTATGGATTAGCTTTGGAGAAAGAGATGGTTTCTGGCAGGATATCACATATCGTGATATTCCTGCATACTGTAAAACTTGCAAATATATTGGTCATTTTATTCACATTGTCAAAAGGAATTCTTTGAAAACTTAAATAAGAAGGAATTAAGGAATAATCAACATGATCAACCTAATAAAACTAAATAAATATGGACTGAAAAGGTTAAATCTACTAATTCGGAAACTCATATCATTAAAACTTCTATAGACAAAGTATCTGATAAATCTGTTCTTGAATTAACCCTTCCTTAAAGATTCCTGATAAAAAGTACAAAGATAACCAATATAATACCTCAAATTCAATTAAAAAATCAATCTAAATTAATTATGAACCAAGATAAAGAACCACATGATACCACTAGTACTGGTGTGATTGAAGCAATTCAATCCATCAGTATTAGTAATTCTTTTAATCCACTTAATGAAGACACATTAGATAAATAACCTGATGATATAGAAAGTAGACAAACTCTCAATCTCCATACTTCACCAAATAAAGAACTAGTTACAGATAAAATGTTTAGTAAAACAACTAATAAGAAATTTATCAGCTAAAAAATCAGAAGTATCAAGTGCAATCTCATTAACAAACTTCTGGTTATCAAAAGATGTTTTAGATCCTATTCATATAAAACCAAATGACTATTAAATTTCTTAGTTGGGGGAGTAGGTAATCTAGGTACCATTAGAAGAATTAAATTTTTAGTGAAATCTGAAAAAATTGATCCCATTGCTTTGCAAAACCAATGATATCAAGCTCTAAAATTGAGTTATATCACTAAATATCTAGGTTTTGATTCCAACTTAGCAAATATTAATAATAAAATTTGGTTAATATGAAGAACCAATTATAAAATTCAAGTTAAAATGAATAATGAACAATGCTTGAACAATATTGTGACTTATCCTTCAAGTATTGAAGTGATGGTCACTTTCGTCTATGCCAAATGCTTAGATCCCAAAGACCGACTCTTTGGGGTGATCTGAGACTAATTTCTAAATATAACTTACCTTGGCTTATAGTAGGAGACTTCAACATTATCACAAAAGCTACTGAACAATTAGCTTGCTCTACAATTTATCATAAAAAAGAGAAGAATTTAATAATATGATTTTGGACTATCAACTTGAAGATCCATATTTTTTTTATCTAATTTTACTTGGTCAAACAATAGGAAATGAAAGAGATTAGATATGGCATTGTGAAATTGCGGCCCCAATTACGACCGCGTCCTCGTGAGGCCCTGCAATATTCCTCATATCGTCATCATCGAAGCATAGGATGGGCGAAGGACTCTCATGAAAATGAGGAGACGTTCAGGATTCTAATTGAGTTGCCAGATTCACACCGTTTCGCTTTCGGGAAGAATTAGTGATTCCTGCCATTGAATCACCTCCAAAGATTGTTAGAGACTCGAAAAATTGACAAAGACTGCTTACGTTTTTCCTGCCTTCTAATATTTCTTCTTTGATGACCTCGATGATATTACGACCAACGTCGGGATCAAGATACTCTATTGATACATCAAAGAGGTCGGTAACTTCTGTTATGGCCATCGTTGTTTCCGGTTCGGTACTGCCACAATTTCTTTGGACGCCGCTCCTTGTTGTACCTGTTTTTTCAAATAGTTAAGAAACTTCACATTCTCCACCAACATCTGTATTTCTTTTTTCAAAGATATACAGTCCTTTGTGTCATGCCCTCCGTCCTCATGATATCTACAATATCGATTGTTTATGTTGTCCCGAGGGATATGCATTGGAAATGGTCTTCAGTAAATACCACTCTTTTTTGTCTTCTCATAAATGGTCGACACACATTCGGTAAGGTCGACATAATGGGTGGGTCGGATCCATTTGTTAGATATCGGTCGGTGACCACCTGGTTGTTCGGTTTGGCTTTCTGTATATGCGACGTTTGGGCTTTATCCGCATTAGACTGGGCCCCGTGGGGTATTATATTAATTAATTGTGGATCGAGTTGTAACTTGATTGTGAATACTGATGAGTAACGACTACGGCCTACGCGCTTTGTTTGACTTGAGAGGCCAATTCAAATGCCTCTGTCTCCTCGATCAGCATATGCTTTTATACTTGGGCCAGCAGAGCGGAAAAATTCAATGGCGGTTTCATTGGTCCTCGAAGTAATCCTAACCGGTACCCAGTTAGGGCCATATTTTCCTCGCCGTGGTCGAGGTCGGTTTTAGCATCGATGAAACGCCCGGTGTAATCTTTGAGGCTTTCACCCACCTTTGGTCTGCAGTTGATAATCGTGTCCCCATTCGCCCGAAAATCCTTGCTTCCAACGAACTGTTGACGAAACATAACCCAGAACATCTCGAAGTTCTTTATGCAACCTTGTGGAAATCTGTTGTACCACTTCGAAGCCCGATCTTTGAAAGTCATTGAAAAGGCTCGACAAAGGAGTTTGTCTTCATTGTCAAAACTTAGCATAAATTTTTTGAAAGCCTCTAAGTGATTATCTGGATCCTTTTTCCCGTCGTAATTTTCCAACTTTGATATGTCGAATCTTTTCGGGAGATGTCCCGATAGTATCTCATCTGATAATGGGGAAGCTCTCTAATTGAGCCCGAAACTATAAGCGTCACTCTCAAGGCTTTCAGTGGGGATCCCGTACAAACTTTCATTGCTTTGGCTGGCGAACTAGCTACTGACCCTATACCCATGTGGTTGGCTTCCCGACGGCTGCCATTGCACTTGTAGCAATACCACCCATTCTTCTTTGTTGGCTGTTATTATTTCTTCTTTTTTGTGAGAATTCGACGTTCTCTTTTCAGCACTGTCTCTCTTGTGCTTAGGTGAGTCGAATAACCGCGAGTTGTTGCGTCAGGATCTGCTTTTTCTAGTCAACTTGATGCGTCTCATTCGGCGTTGGACTTCTCTCCCCGAGGAGTCATCAGTTGTGAAATCGGTAAAATCGTTGTGAGGCCCTGCAATGCCCTATGGAGAGACCTTTTTTATATTACTAAGGTGAATCATCTGGCCAGAGCTGGCTCAGATCATTCACCTTAAGTAATATCTGTTTCAAATAATTCTATTATACCTTGCACCCTGAAATCTTGAAGATATTAGAAAATAATTGGAATGAATCAATAACAGGTGATCCTTTATATATATATTTTGGACTAAGTTAAAAATATTAAAAATATACCTAAAAATGGAATATTAAGGTCTTTGGAAATATATTTTACAATATTTCCAAGGCAGAAGAAGATGTCAAAATTTGTGAGAAAAACCTTCAAGATAATCCTAATTTTGATAATATTCAAACTCTTAATAAAGTTAGAGCTATTCATTTATATTTGCTTGCCAGAGAAGAAACTTTCTGGCAGCAAAAGAGTGACACCGTATGGTTGAAAGATGGTGACAAAAACACTCAAATTTTCAAGAATTATGTGAAAAGAAGAAGGAAACTTAATAGGATTAATGGAATCACTATTAATGGAACTTGGATTGAAGACCAATCCCTAAATTGAGATTCTGCTATTCAATATTTCAAAACTCTTCTTAACTGTCAACAGAACAATAATGATAATAATCTTAATGTTAACTTAATAAAAGAACTCATTCCTAAAACTATTACAGACACTGAAAACAAAGAATTCACGTGTTCTCCTTCAATAGAAGAAATAAAATTAGCAATATCTGACCTTAATCTCTGCAGTGTCTCTGTAGTGGATGGATTCAACTCCAGATTCTATTCCGAATGTTGACCAATTATTAAACATGATGTGTTTAAATCTATCAAATCTTACTTTAACTTTTGTATTCCTCCTCAAGGCATTTTTGCTACTGCATTATACTTGTTACCTAAGACTACCTCACCTAAGAATGGCAAGAATATATGCCAATCAGTCTCTGTACAATATTCGACAGAATACTGTCCAAGACCATTAATACTAGATTGAGCAAAATAATTCCTAAAATCATCTCAACTGAACAAGGGGCCTATGTAGAAGGTAGAAATATTCAGGATACCATATTGATAACCTATGAATTACTTAATGACCTTGATAAAAAGACCCATGGTTAAACTTCAAATTCATCAATTTAGATATCAATTTAGATATGTCCAAAACATTTGATAGATTAAACTTCAAATTCATCTATCAAATTCTTTCGGCCCATGGTTTTAATGATCATTTTATCAGTCTAATTCAAAAATGAATTGAAAACATCAACTACTCTGTGATTATTAATTGCCAGTCCTTAGGATATTTTCCTTCATCCAATGGTATCAGGCAAGGAGATCCTATATCTCCTTACCTGTTTATTATTGCTGAAGACTTATTATTAAGGGAAATTAAATTGCTAATGAACAAACAACCTTCAGTGCAATATAAGTCTAGAGGAAGAATAAAAATTCATTGTCTAGCCTTCGCTGCCGATATAATCATATTTATTAATGGTTCAATGGGTAACCTTAAACAAATCAGTGAATTTATAGAAATTTACTAATCTATCTATGGATAACAAGTTAACAAGGAGAAAACAACTTTTATAACTTCAAAACAAATTGATAGGAATAAGATTAATCTTATTGAGACAAACATTGGTTTTAAACATAAGAATATTCCCTTTAGATACTTAGGCGTAAAAATGGATACAAAGCACAATCCAATTTACTTTCAGAATCTGATAGATAAAGTTAGGATAAAAATTACAAATTGGAATATAATTAAACTCTCATTTGGTGGTAGACTGATTCTAATCAAATCAGTACTGATGAGTCCGGATTTTCTCACCACTCACTGTAGAAACCGGACAGGGGCATTTTGGATAAAAGCCACCCACTGAACCATCCGAACAGGACTAAAGTATTAAAAACTAATCACTTTATGACTAAGCTAATTACCAACCTGCTTAATAAACTAATGGGCCTTTGAATTCGACCCGGTTTCATGAGTTTGACCCGAAAACCCATGAGGCCCATAATTAAGGGTATAAATACCCAACCACTTTCATTAATGAGGGTAATGAACATTTAATACAACCAGGCAGCTCAAATCTCTCACTACAAACTACCCAAATATTAAATAATCTTGAAACATCACAAAACTCTTGACAAAATTACCCTCAAACTGAAATTATCCTCACCAAATTAGCGACCACAGTGGGAGGAGAAGGTGCTTGAATCAAGCATTCGAAACCATCAAGAAAAGTCAGTTCGGATGAATCCGGACGAGCAGGAAATGCCACCAGCTTTGGCAGAAGTGGTGGGAGAAAATGATGAATATACTATCAAAGAGCGAGATAGACTAAAGGTTGAGATAGAAGCTTTGAGGGCTGCTAAAAGGGCAGAATTGGGTGTGAAAGAAAAGTCGAAAGTGTCAGCAGTTCACCATATTGACAATCCAAGAGAGCATGAGCCATCAAAAACCCATGTGAGCACTAAAAAGACTCATGCTAGTTCAAAGAAGTCTCACTGATCTAAACTGGTGGAGAGCTCAGATTCATACTCAGAATCTTCCAGCAGCTCCTCAAATGAAGACGGAGTCGTAGAATCCCTGTTATCCAGCAGTGATGAAGGCCATTCTAAGAAGAAACAGAAGTTGGTTAAAAAATAATCAAGAAAAAGGGACATGTATGGAAGGTTGAAGAGGCATCTGGGTAAAGGGCCGTCTAATAGTCATGGCCATGGCCGGAGGCACGTAGACCGATTACTAACGGATCCTTTTGCCATTCATGATGAGCCAGGTATCTTTGCAACTTCAAACGAAGATACTATATTCAGTTGTGGCCGCAATTGGAGAAATCTCCATTGTTCTTTAAGATACTGTCCGCAAACCTTCCTAAGAGGTTTGACAGCACAAAGATGGTAGTAAAGATCTAGATAACCATCTGGAGCAATTCAAAAAGAATTATGATGAACTTTGATGATGATGATAAGCTACTCTGTCGAGCATTCTCCCAGTCTTTTACGGGGAGTGCTCTGAAGTGGTAGAATAGTTTGCCACAAGATTGCATCAGGAATTTTGACACTTTTTGGGTTGCTTTCCGAAGACAATTCGTTGGAAGTAAAGTAGTGAAGGGCAATAGAGACACTATTATCCATTGTGCCCAAGAACCAAATGAATCTTTGAAGGAGTACATAAGTCGCTTTGTGAACACCAAAAATGGATTAGCTGATTGCTTTGAACAAGTGGCAATAGCTTCTCTGAGGCAGGGTTTGAAACCTGGCAATTTGGCTGATTCAGTAACCAGGAAAAAGGCAATGACATGGGGAGGTTTACTAAATCAGGTCGGCAAACAAATTAATATGGATGAAACAAAGAAAACCAGAGTGCACCGGCAAGTGAGATCTACCCCAGCTGCACCAAATCAAAAGCAGAATCAGTCCGGGTATAAGGCCAAGGAAGCCGGACAGGGTCAAAATAGGGCCAAGGCTCAATCCCACCCGGCTGCGCCAGCTCAAAACCAGCAATCTAGAAATAAGAGAGGACCTTGGGTTCAACCGGAGTGGTTTGCTGAATTAAAAGAAAATATAGCCACCATTTATGATTAGACGAAAGATGAAGTCCATTTCAGATAGCCGGCTGCATTACAATCTCCCAGGGAAAGTCGAAATAATAGTTTTTGTCAGTATCACCATGATACTGGTCATACCACTGAAGATTGCATTGCATTGAAACAAGAAGTGCAGAATTTGATTGAGAGAGGAAAGTTGGGGGGTTATGTTAAAAGAAGAAGTGGAAACAGGCCTGATAATACTCATCGGACTGGCCCTAACAATGCAAGGACATCGGCTCCGGATGGGGCTATGGTAATAATTGAAAGGTTTGATGTAGAATCAGAGTACTTGGATCCTGATCCAACTCGAAACAAGGTAGGTGTTATCACAGAGCATTGCAAGACGGTGTCCGGACTCATCAGCTTTTTCGAGTCACTTACAATATTTGGGGGAGACACTATGACTGCACCAACTGCTTCTTCGAGAAAGAGGCATGTGCATACTTTTTCCACCCAACTGGAAGGAGGCATGACTTCCTATCAATCTTAAATTCCTTTTCCCTTAATTGTTTTTGACGAAGATGACTTGAGAGACATAGCTAGTCCCCATGAAGATGCTGTTGTAATAGGAGCATCCATTGGGGCAATGACACAGGGCGAATTTTGGTGGACATTCGCAGTTCGGCCAATATCCTCTTTTTAACTTCTTATAAACAGATGAATAATCCAGCCGTGATTCAGCATTCGAACAGGTCAATAGTAGGTTTCACTCGAAGCTCAGCTGACGTAATTGGGGAATTCGAGGAGGAAGTTCTGTTAGGAAAGGGCCCTTTTAAGAAGATGGTCAGAATACTTTTTGTTGTGGTGGATTGTCCTACGTGCTACAATGCCATTTTGGGGAGGTCTTGGCTCTCCATGATGCATGTTGTAGCTTCAACAGTCCACCAGTGTCTGAAATATGTTGTGCAAGGACAAGTAGGAGTTATTCGAAGCAGTCAAAAGGTAGCAAGAGAGTGTTATGCAACAACATTGGCCCCTCGAACTTTGGGGACAGTTCGGATCAGTGAGGATTAGCAATTTGAGGGGCCCTCTGGGGGAAAGGGTGAAATTGATGACCCCAGAGAGACCCCTGGTGTTTTAATACCTATTGAACAAGTTGAAACTCACTCTCTGGCTGAAGGAAGAAGTGTCAAGATTGGATCCAAAATGACATCGGAGTTAAAGAGTAAAGTGTTAGCCTTTTTAAAAAACCATCAGAATGTTTTTGCTTGGTGCAATGCTGATGTAACCGGAGTACCAGCAGACATTATATCACACCAATTATCCATCCGGAGGGATATAACACCAGTTGTACAGAAGAGGAGAGCTTTTTCTAAGAAAAAGGCTGATGTCATAGTTCAAGAGGTTGACCGACTTACTAAAATAGGACACATAAAGGAATCTCAATATCCTTTATGGACAACCAATCCGGTGCTAGTAAAGAAGAAAAATGGAAAGTGGCGTATGTGTATTGATTTTACAGATCTCAATAGAGCTTGCCCAAAAGATCTATATCCTGTCCCTCGAATTGACCAGTTGGTGGACTCCACATCTGGGAACAAGTTACTGTCCTTTATGGATGCCTTCTCCGGGTATAACCAAATTCAAGTAGATCCGAACGATCAAGAACATACTACATTTGTTACTGATAGGGGCCTCCATTATTACAAGGTGATGCCATTTGGGTTAAAGAATGATGGGGCTACTTATGAGAGATTAGTAAACAAGGCTTTCGCTAATCAGATTGGAAGAAACATGGAAGTCTACATTGATGACATGATGGTGAAAAATGTGGACGAAGAGCTACACTTAGCAGATCTCCAAGAAACCTTTGCCAACTTGGTAAAGGTAAATTTAAAATTAAAACCAGAAAAGTGTGTGTTCGGGGTCCAGTCCAGAAAATTCTTGGGGTACGTAATAAGTGAGAAGGGCATACAACCTGATCTAGACCAGCTTAGTGCTTTATTGCAGATGGAGCCTCGTCGGAATATTAAAGAAGTACAAAGATTGACAGGGAGGTTAGCTACTCTAAACCGTTTTATCTCAAGGTCTTCAGATAGGTTTGCTCCGTTTTTTCAAACTTTGAAAGGCGCAAAAGAGTTTAATTGGTCTCCCCAGTGTGACCAGGATTTTGATGAAATTAAGAAACACTTATCTTCCCCTAAAACCTTGTTTAAACCTGTTAATGGACAAACGCTCTACATATACCTGGCAGTGTCTGATTGTGACCTAAGTGTAGTGCTAGTAACAGAGGTGGATAATTATCCTCGTCCGGTGTACTATATCAGCAAAAGCTTGATTGATGTAGAAAAAAGATATTTGAAACTTGAAAAACTAGCACTGGCATTAGTAATTTCTGCTAGGAAAATAAGGCCCTACTTTCAGTCTCATTCGATCATTGTCCGGACGTCTTTTCGTTTGAAAAATGTTCTTCAAAAGGCAGATGTTTCAAGAAGAATGACCAAGTGGTAGGTGGAGTTGGGGGACTATGATATTGATTTGTCCACTCGTACAGCAGTCAAGGCCCAGACTGTTGCTGATTTCCTATTGGAATTTCATTCAAACAGGGACACCGAACAAGCAGCGGTTGAAAAAACTAAGAAAGTATGGGTTGTCCGGACTTATGAAGGCTCAAGTACCATGGGCTATGGTGCTGGAATATGTTTAACCTCTCCGTACGACGACAAAATGTATCAAGCTATATGTTTCGCTTTCAGGGCTTCCAACAACGAGTCCGAATATGAAGCTGCTATAGCAGGTTTGAAATTAGCTCTAATTTGTGGAGCCAAAAGGGTCAGGTTGATGAGCGATTCCCAACTTCTAATCCATCATGCACAAGGCCAATCCGAGGAAAAAAAATGAGCAACTTGTTAAATACTTACTTGTTCTCAAAGAGGTGGCACTTAGTTTTAAAAACATTACCTATGAGCACATACCCCGAACAGAAAATACGTTAGCAGATTCTTTGGCAACCATAGCCTATTCTGAGTCATATCCATGGATTCATGTGCAAGAATGCCCATCCATTCAACTCAGTCAGAACAAGGAAGAATAAAGTTTAAATATACAAGTAAATCAGCCTCAAGATTGGAGATTTCCTCTTTTCCAGTACCTCTCAGATGGCATTTTGCCTTCGGAAAAGGTAATGGCAAGAAAAGTAAAGTATAAGGCTCGTGGTTTTATCATCTTAAGAGATGTTCTTTACCAAAAAACCTTTAGTAGGCCTCTTTTATGATGTTTCGGTGTGAAGAGTCCCAAGTGGTACTCTTCGAATTGCATGATGGCGAAGGCTCGGCACACTGTGGATTCAGGGCTCTAACCAGAAGGGTCTTGTTAGCAGGGTACTATTGGCCATCCATAATGCATGATGCCAAGGAATCGGTGAAAAAGTGTGATCCATGCCAAAGATACAGTAATGAAATTCATATCTCAACTGTCCCATTAGAGTCAATTTCTGAGCCAATACCTTTTGCTCGTTGGGGGCTAGATTTGGTGGGACCTCTACCCATTAGAGTCAATTTCTGAGCCAATACCTTTTGCTTGTTGGGGGCTAGATTTGGTGGGACCTCTACCCATGGCATCCGGAGGATGCCGAACTATAATAGTCGCTATTGATTACTTCTCAAAGTGGATTGAAGCAACCCTATTAGCAGGAACTACTTCGAAAGCTGTGATAAAATTTATCGTATCTAATATTTGCTGCAGATTTGGGGTTCCACAAAAGATAACCACAGACAATGGGCCACAGTTCAATAATAAGGATGTGGAGAATGTTTGTGCCTCTAGAGGGATTCAACACTGTTTCTCTTCTCCTTTTCACCCAGAGGCTAATGGTCAAGTTGAAGTAGCTAACAGAACCATCATGTCTGGTCTTAAAAAGAATCTAGAAGGGACTGCTGGAAAATGGCCAAGTTATCTATAAGAAGTACTATGGGATTACTGGACCACTCCCGGGGATGCAACACAAAGAATCTCCATTTTCCTTGGTATATGGTATGGATGCAATAGCTCCTATAGAGGCCACACTTCCTTCATTTCGAATCCACCATTTTTCCAAACAAGCTAATGAAGAGGCAATCAGAAGCCAGCTTGATTTGATGGAAGAAAGAAGAGTCAAGGCTCACATTAGAGCCACACACTATCAGGGTTTGATGAGAAGTAGATTTGCTTCCAGAGTCAAGAGGAGGGATTTTCAATAAGGTGATAAGGTGCTAAGAAAAGTCTTCCTACACACCAAGGAGAAGCAGTTCGGCAAGCTAGCTCCAACATGGGAAGGACCTTATGTGGTCACTGAAAAGCTTAAACCTGGAACATACAGGCTTAAAGATAAATATGGAAGAATTTTGAATCACCCCTGGAACATCGAACACCTTCGGTTGTACTTAGGATAGACTATGTAAATATTTACTTGTTTAAATTCCATGTAAATATTTGGGGGGATACTCTTTCCTACCCTGGTGGCGCGGGGAGGTTTTAATGAGCTGTCCAGGTTTTTAAATAAAATTTAATGCCTTCTTGAAAAATTCAAAGTGGTTTGACTAGTAGTTCGATTTAATTTGATGGGGTGATGATTATTTAAACATGTGTCATCGGAGAATTTGAACACTCTCATTTTAAAACACTTATGAAATAACTAAAGGTCATTTGAATACAAGCATTCAAAATTAAATAACTACAGAACAATGTAGGAATTATGTAAGATAAAATTGCCCGGTAGATACCGGAGAGTGATATTAAATATATAAAATGCCTTGGCCATCCAAGGACTTTAAAGTTTTAAAAGAGAAGGTTTGTCCGGACAAGTGCCGGACACGATTACAAAAATTCTTTGGCCATCCAAGGACTTTAGTTCAAACACAAAATTAAAAGATAGTTGGCATTTTTGAGGACTTTAGTTCTTAGATGTCCCAGCTTCACTCGGTTTTTTCTTGGGATCGGTGGGTTCCTCATCTGGACTCTCTCCGGTTTTTTCATCTTCATCAGTGGTATCATCCCAACCACTAGAATAACCGTGCTTATCACCATCAGCCATGGTATGATGAGGAAGGTCTTCGTATTCCATGAATCGCCATAAGTCCCCGAGTGTCCTCTTCGGAAATTTCTGATGAAAGAGTAGGACCATATCTGACTTGACCTCAGCGTACCTTTGTTCTTGGGAGTCTATCACATTGTTGGTGTATGCATCAATCCTAGCTTGGATTGTCTTTTCCTGTTCCTTTAGCAAGTCATCTTTTGCTTGCTTAGCCCGGGACACAGCATCTTCAAGCGATATTTTGTCATTCGTCAGGGTCCGAATGACGTTGTCTTTGGCCTTCACCTCCTCTTTCGAAGTAGAAATATTTTTCTCCAAGTCAAAATACTTGGATTGAAATTCTGTGACAGCCCTCTCCGAAGTGGCCAGCTTGGTGGCCAAATCTTCCTTCCCCCTCTTCAACTCTTCATTTTCTCTCTTTAATGCCTCAATGCTTTGGTTGGCAGTAAGGAGGTTGTTAGACAAACTCTCTTTATCAGAGGTGAGTGTGTTGATGATAGCTAACTGATTTCGCACCTGCTTTTCTAAGTTGAGCACCGGTTGGATATTGCTCAACAAGGAATGGGTCACCATGTCCTTCTCCCCTGAAACATAAAAAGATTTACCATTGAAAGTGACCATGTTCGAGGAGCTTGGGGGGAGGTAAGGGCCAACGAAATCATCCTTCTCAAGGTCATTAAAGTAAAGACCAATCCCTTGAAGCCCACTGATGTCTACTCCATCGATGTTGATGTCCCCTCCGGCGCCCTCTCCAGTGTGAAAGTCACTTGGGATTTCCTCTGCTTGAGTTGGGTATGTTGGGTCAACCGGAGGAAAATACTCAGGAGGCCAGAGAGCAACTTCATCTCCCTTGGAGGTTTTATTCTTCTTGGCCTCCTTATCTCCACCTTCTACTCCCCATTTTCTGTCTTTCTTGGGAGCCTTTTGGGGATTTGGAGATCCAACCACCTCTTTGGTACTCTCGTTTTCTACCACTTGTAGCAAAACAGCATCAATCCTTCCTTGTTCCTGCCCCTCCGGGTATGCAGGGACAGTTTCCTTAACATCACATGGGTTGACCTCAGCCACATCTTGCTTAGCCTTGCCTTTCTTGCCCTTCATTTTGCTTGGGGATTTAGCTCTGCTCGACAAGGCTAGCTTTCCATCCTTTGCATCTGTCTTCTGAAGAATCACCCCCAGAGGAGGTGGAGTGGTTAATTCCTCCTAAGACAAGTCTCTCCGGCCGATCGTATTCCAGAGATGGGATCTTACCAAGTTGGCTCCGGTAAAACAGTTGTGGAAGTGATTTCCCTATTTCTCAGCAGCCCAAGCATTTAGCTTGGCACAAGTAGTCTGCCCCTCCTCTAAGTAGTCATTGAACTCCTTCGGCAGCACTACCAAAAAACAAAAGAAGAGAAATTAAACAAGCAAATTTATTATAAGAAAAGATAGAAAGATGTAATGAAATGTTTACCTGTACTCCTCCATCTGCTAGTAAGCATGCTTGGAGTATCACTAGCTTTAATCTTTTTCCCGTTCTCCCAAGAACCACTGATGAACAAAAATTGAGTCTTCCAGTTCTTCTCCGACTCAAGCAAGTCATCCACCACTTTGTAATTGTCACCCATATTGTAATGGTAGAAGGGGAAGACATGGTTTCTGCAAAAGCTTGCCATAGCAACAAATTGCTCCATCGGAAGAGGAATTCCGGAGAGCCTGGAGGCCATGATACAGGCTATGAGGGTGAACCATGTGTTGGGGCTCAGTTGACTTGGGCAGAGCTTTATCAGATGAAAATACCTGACAATCTCTAGATCCAAGGGAAACCTAAGCCCCCAGTTAAATAACTCCGTGTAGAAACTTATCTCACTGAGTTTGCAATCCATTGACGTCTCCGGATCGACTGGTATCCTCACTTTAACATTTTTTGGATCCCCCACTTCGTCTGCATCCGTCCTAGTTCAGATGTATGAATAAAATCATAATTGATCTTCTGCATGGCTAGCAGGTACTTTACACTTACTTTGTGGAAACAAGGTCCCACTTTTCCTATGAGGTACTCTGGCAGGTCCGGGTGCTTTAAACATAATTTCTCTTTGCCTTTGCTTTTCTTTACAATGGCAGTCTCACTCGTTTGTCCGGAGACATCGGTCGCAAAAGGGGCTTCTTCAACACTGTCCTCCATCACATCTTTCATTACCATTGAAGGGTTATCAGCATTGCTTTCTTCTTGTGGTCTGGAGTCCGGCTGGGGCTCAGATCCAGAGGGTTCATTTCGGAGACTTGAACTGGTGGCCTCCGGACCAGACAATTTGTCTTTAGGAACCTTGATGGGTGCTTCTGACCCTGTAAATTTATCTTTGGCCCCAGACTTAGAGGGCACAGATTTTAGAGATTTAGACGGTGGAGCAGCAGCATGGCCTTTTACAAGACGACCTTTTTGACGATTTACTAGATTTTCTGGGGAAACGTCAGCATTCGATCCCATGGCTATGAATGTAAAGGGTCTCCTAGCACTTGTAACTACTTGCTCTTGTTCAACAATAGGCTCCGACTCCTGGACTGATGAACTTGAGATGATCGGTGAAAGACTAGGTTGAAATAACCTTCTAGGTTTGGAGCTTCTGGCAGAAGACGAAACTCGATCAGACTCTGAGGTTGGTGTTTCAGATTTGTCAATAGGAGAGACTAGGAGGCATGCTACAATGCATTTTTCTCGTTCGACCCTTTGTGTTTTCTCTAACTCCGAGAGATTCAGCCACCCACCTTTTACTAAAGCATTTCTTGCTGTAAACATAAACTTGCACTAAAATTCGTTTTTGGAGAAGAGAGATAAAAGCTCTGAGGATGAGAAGATGTTGAAGATGGTAAAACAGTGAAAAGTGATTTAATTTATAATAAAGAAACAAAAGATACCTTGAAACCTAGGATAATTCGAAAAGATAGAGTAATGATTAAAGACGACGCTGACATCACCAGCATTAATTGAAGGGGTTACTTTTTGAGGTTAGTGGGAGCGCTATTCTAGGAGAAAACGGTTGGTGAGGAAAATCAGGAAGGGACACGTGTCCCACGATCTTTGGCAAAACCGTTGAGCTTCTGAGAGATTTGCTAGTCGACATAAATCTGTTATACAATTCGAAATTTGTCCGGACATTGTTACAGGTGCTCATGAGCGATTTTTTAGGTCTTGTCAAAGGCCTTCGAACATAACCTAAAAAAGGGGCTATTGATGAGTCTAGATTTTCTCACCACTCACTGTAGAAACCGAACAGGAGCACTTCGGACAAAAACCACCCACTGAACCATCCGAACAGGACTAGAGTATTAAAACTAATCACTTTATGACTAAGCTAATTACTAACCTGCTTAATAAACTAATGGGCCTTTGAATTCGACCCGATTTCATGAGTTTGACCCAAAAACCCATGAGGCCCACAATTAAGGGTATAAATACCCAACCACTTTCATTAATGAGGGTAATGAACATTTAATACAACCAAGTAGCTCAAATCTCTCACTACAAACTACCCAAATATTAAATACTCTTGAAACATCACAAAACTCCTGACAAAATTACCCTCAAACCAAAATTATCCTCACCAAGTACTACTTGCAATCCCTGTTTATTACATGCAAAGTATAACTCTCTCTAACAATGTAATTGCCAAAATCAATGTAGTAATAAATAAATTTTTATGGGGATACAATGAAGATAAGAAAACTATAATATGGTCTCAATGGAATAACCTTTGTAAACCTTTCGATGAAAATGACGTAAATATAAAAAGTCTTAAAGACACTCAGAAAGTTATTTCATATAAACTCTAGTTCTCATTCACAACTAAAAATTCACTATGGGCCAACTTATTAGACTCTATACACTGTCCTAAAATGCATCCCCTACTAACAAAAAAGAAAAAAAATGTATCTAAAGTATGGAAAATGTTACTCAATACTAGAGATACAACTGAACAATTCATTCACTGGATCCCTGGTACTGGTAACATTGACTTCTGGGCTGATAAATGGCATAACAATATTATGCAATTAATCAATTTATCAGTTAATAAAAAAAATTGGTACAAAAGTGTTAAAATTAAAGAATTTTGGCAAATGGAATATACTGAAACTCAGAAACAATGTTATCAATACCATGTTGACAAGATATTAAAGATACATATTCATTAAAATATGGAAGATAAAGAAATTTAGACACTCCCTCCACATGTGAGGTTTTCATTAAAAGTTACTTGGGAAAAAATAAGGGCCAAATATCTAAAGACTATAATCAGTAGAAGAATCTGGAACAACATTTCTCCCATGTAAGATTCTTTCATTACTTGGAGAGTCTTAAATGGATTAATTTCAGTAGACTCAGTCCTTCAAAAGAAAGGATTTAATCTCCCTTCTAAATGCTTAAACTGCCTTAATAGTGAATCAATTGATAATTTTATTGTTCCATGTTTAAGTTCTTGGAATGCTTGGCTTTATTTCTCTGATCTATTCAATATAATGTTAAGCAAACATATGACCATTAAACATGTAGTGCATAATTGGTTCTCCTCATCGGCCAAACATATCCATATTAGGACTATTATACCAACCCTTATAATATGGTCAATCTGGAAGTTTAGACATATAAGTAAACATAACAATATCAGTTACTCTTCTAAATCCATCATTGACAATGTTATATATTTGGTTAATATGTTAGATAATTGAGGTTGTTTTAGTGATAAACATTGGTCCGGTGACCTGAGTGTAGCTATAAAAATGCATTGTTTCAATCATTTAGAAAACAGATCAAGAGTACATATGTAAAATGGCACCCTCCATCATTAGCTAGACTTAAGCTGAATTGTGACGGTGCTTCTCTTTTGAAAGGTGAATCTAGTTCTGGCTTTGTACTTAAGAATTCGGATGGTTGTATGATAATTGCCAAATGAATAACTTTAAGGAAATGCTCTTCTCTTGTAACGGAGTTTATATCTCGATTAGATGGTCTAATCTACTGCAAACAAAATAATTATAGCAAAGTAGATATAGAAATTGATTCACTGGTATTATTTAACATGCTGAGCTTTGACTCTTATCCTTGGTATTTAGAATTAGTCACTAAATGTTGTAGGAATCTCATTTCTTCTGTTATGGTTATAAGGAATATAGTCAGAGAACAGAACTTTACGGCTGACTGGGTAGCTAAACACACCATTAAAAACAAATAAGATTTTCTATGTATCCCTTCTAATAGCCCTGCAACTCTCAAGGATATTATTCACTTAGAGAGCATTGGTACTGGCTATCTATGATTAAACTCATAAAAAGTTAACCATCAGTAACTTCTGGCAAGGATTCCTTGACCAATAATGTTTACTTCTTGCAGGTATAGGTATTAACAAAGATAAGGAAGCAAATGTATGATTCAAGAAGTGGAAACAAGCTGGAGATGAAGAATAAAATCTAAGAAGGCCAGCCAATCAAAGCCACAAGAAGCATAATATCAAACAAAAAGAGAGAAACCAAACAAGAAGCATAATTTTAGGGTTATAATTGTGATTAACAAATGTTAATCACATGTAATAATCACTCAACATTTGTAATTTTTTAATCAATATCAATAAAATTTCTTTGATGGTTAAAAAATATATTATCGAGAAAAAATGAGTCATAATGTGTCTGGATCTCACAAGTGAATAAAAGTTTGATCTGTATTGGATCTCACCTGAATCTCTCAATCTATCTTTGTTGTTAAGGGAATAACAAGTTCCAGCACAGTAAAGCCTTTAGTATTTTAGTCAAGAAAGAGATAAGCCAAAAAAGATCCGTTTATTCGCAGATAGGTCTTCCCTATTTATAATACAAATATTAGTGGGCAGTTAAAGATGTTCTCGCTTTAAGCGCCACTACCCCTATAATCGTGGAACAAATAACTAACACGGTTTGACTCAAAGGCCAAAACGTGCGTTTATATAACAAGTAAGAAAACGCTAAGTCTAATATACTTTAAGCCGAGCTGAGCTTCACTTTAAACGCAATCAGGTCTGCAGAGCTCGAGCTCACTGGTCACATGTTCAGCTTATCCTCCTTAGGTCCTCACTCAATCTTGATCATCTGTTCATCACATTCCCAATCTAGTCGATCAACTCTTTCCCTGATGTCTTCTAGATCAACCTGTTCTTGAGTTCATCAATTGTATTTGTCTTCGATCTCATTCTTATAATGAGCTCGGTATGCATTTGAGCTCATCAATGGCGTATTTATCCTTGATCTCGTTCTCACTTTGAGTTCGTTCACGGTATTCTTTGAGCTCAACAACATTGTATAACCCGTCATTTTCTTTATTTCTTGTTATAATCCAAGCTAGTGGTACTTCTGCTCGTGCTCGTACTTATTTGGGGGAATACCTCCTTATCAGCCACCCTAGTTTATAGGTTTATTAAATAGTAATAAGCATGCAAATTAAAGTATTAATTAAATTCCTTACTTATCCATATAATAATTCGAACCATTTCACGTCTGTCTCTTTCTGACACGTGTCGTCGATGCAAGTGACGGTTTCTGACATGGTCGTTTCTTGGAAATACGTCTTGGCGATTAAGTTTTCTGGCGTAACTTTCAAACATTTTATGACATCACGATTCACACGCCTTTGTGAAAAGAGCTTAGTCACTTAAACACTTACTATACCCTTTTACTAGAAAAATCACAAGTTTCAATTTTTTTTTGCTTCTAACGTTGCTGGAAAACTCTCTCTATCTTCAACCAAGGCCCTTGCTATCATCTTCTTTGTTATTACTCAGGTAATACATTTCTTTATTAAGTAACCATTTTATATTGAATACTGGAGAGAACCCTAGATTTAAGGTTTCGAACCTCTATTAGTAGGCGTTTCCCAAAATTAAATCGCTTGCCTTCACCATCATAATAATTCTGATTCATATCCTTACCTAATTTCAGTTTGTAGAAAAACCTTGGCACCAAAGTGGGCAACGAAGAGTAAAGTCGACAAAATTACGAAGCCCTTATATGAAGACATTGATGATTTAGAAAACTATTTTTCTCAGATAGCCCATAAGTACACTAACTTGGACGACAATGGAATCTCCATCCTCAGGGACAGATGTAACATCTCTGAGGATGTGACTGTTAAGGCTTCCAGTCTAGGCGAACATCCCTAACAAACGCAGAAAACGGAGACCTGCCTCTTTACCACTTTATTTGACTGGGGGTTGAGGTTACCACTTCCCGAGCTTATTCGCGATTATTTTAGTGTGCTCGGTATCTGCCCTACGAAAATGTCTGCGAATGGTTGGAGACTATTGCTCAGCATAGTCCTCAGCTCACGCCTTCTTAATACTGGAATATACTTAGAAGACCTACTATCTGGTACTGATGTAACAAAATTGGACAGGTCCCCTTTCTTCTACACTCACTTTAAAGAGGTTAAGAAAATTGTTGAACTCCCTTCCTCTGATAGAAACGGGAAAAATTCTTTCGTTATTGTGTCAGGTAATTGGGAACATAGCACCCCCACCTAAAACCTTCAACTAGAAAGAAAATGGAAGAAACATTGTAAGTACTACTAGTTTACAGAAGATAAAGATTTGCACGAACTCCGTTATAATATTATAGCTATTTTTCTTTTCAAGTGAGTTGTCCAATCAGAGCTGGTGGAAAGAATTGGGACCACTAGACTACGTAAACCCTCTGATCATAGTTAGTAGCTTAGCTTTTGAAGCTTGGCAACAAGATCCTATGCGACTGTTCACACAGTATAACTACTTGAAATTAGGATTGTGGTCGATCCCCGAGCTCAGTATTACAGAAGAAAGAGAAGTGAGAATGGAAAACGGTTCAGAAGCTATCATGAAAATTAAGGATTCATCCTCTGCTCCTGGTGTCTCTTGCGAACAAGGGAATGATGCTGTAAAAATAGAGGAAAATCTGTCGAGCAGACTGAAAAAGAAGCACCGAATGTGCCTGAAGCTGTCCAGCCTTAGAAAATCCGAGCAGAAAGAGAGGATGAAGATGAGGAGACCCTTTCTGGTGCTCTTGATATGCTGAGGAATAAAAAGCAAAAGGTCATTGTAGATTTTGTTCCCTAACCAAGAGGAGATTTCATCTCAGAGATGAGGAGGATGATGCTGAAGCTACTTTCAAAGAAGGAGGCCAGCCTCCCAATCCAACAACAACAAGAGTTGGCAAATAACAAAATTTACAGGCTGCTGAGGAGATAATTGACCTAGAGGAGACTAGAGCGGGAAATGATAACGATGCTCAGAAAAAGAAAACGGTGCCCCCAACTCATACATAGAGAACTCAACAGCTGGTGCTGAGCTCTTTTGTCAAAAATCGAGCACCATCAGTGGAAACCACTGAAAAGAACAATAATGGTGACAAAACAGCTCCGTCCAGCCAGCAAAGGGTGTATGTTGGAGAGTGTTCAAAAGTGCAAGTTCCTCGCCCTTCCTCTTATATGTTCGATCAGCTTCGTAGGATCCCTGACTTGTTGTACTATGATAAAATGTCTAATGCAGAGATCGTACAAAGGCAAACCAAGCTGTAGATCGAGGTAAGAATCACCAAGTTATACACATGTTAATTTAAAGATTTGAAAAATTTACATCTAACTTTCTTGGTTGTATACAGATGCGCCATAACTCGTTTATACTGGGTTATCAAAATATGTGCCCTGCTGACATAGCTGCCATGGAGAAATGGAATCCTGAAGCCATGTTTTTTTTGGCTCAGCGAAGCACAACACTGCTAAGGTCATCCGTTCGAGGCATGCATATAGCTCAACAAGACCTTCAAGCATGAAGTCTTAGAAGTAAAAGCCAAGTTGGAGAAGGTAGTTACCTCCATGCAGGAGACTGTGAAATGCAGCGATCAGAGGCTAGCGACTGTATCTGAAAGTCAAAAATTGGTGCTGAACCTGAAGGAGAATTTGGTAAAGAGGAATAACGATCTGCAGGTACAAAACGCAAACTTGCTTGATTAGACCAACAATCAGGCAAAAAGGGTGGAGAATAAGCAGACCAAATTGCAGCTCTGACTGCTGAGGTGAGCAAGTTGAACAAAGAAGAGGAAGAGGAGTGTGCAAAGCTCGAACAAGAGCGAAAACATTGGCAGGCAAAGGTAGAAGCTGCTGTTGAAGAAAGGGAAATGCAAGTGTTTACCGTTGCTATTGCCGAACTAGTAGCCTTGAATCCTGGTATGAACTTGGATTCCCTTGCCCATCTTGCCGAGTCTGCCACACCAAGCTCGATCGTGGCCCCTCAGACAAACACAAAAACTAATACTTCGGCTGACCCTTCCAAAGGACTTCCACCCAGTAGTTCTAAGTAGTATTTGCCACCGTTGTTCTGGTGAACTAATTTCCTTGTTTTTTGTTTAAACATTAAAACTTGTCGTACTGCTCACAATTCTTGGTTTTATTTATTTAAAACATGTTTGAATTGATGCATGATTTACCTTAGTTATTGCTATAGACGTTTGCTGTCAATTGTGCAGTATGTGTTTGCTGAGGTTTTTGGAGATCCTTATAACCCCGAGCTCAATAGGGCTCATTGCGTAGCTTAGACAACTTGTGTCATAATAGCATAATCGCAACAAGGGTTTACAGACCCTATTGCGTAATCTGTTCAGACTTGGTCTTTGACCAGTTCGCTAATATACGCAGTACAAAGTATAGGCACAGTATGGTCATTACGTAGCTCGTAGGCACGGGCAATCACCCCGTTCGTGTTTATAGACACTTAATGTGGACTCAGTGTGGTCCGTTGTATAGCCAAAAATGGCGTCGTCATTGACCCATTCGCTAGATATAAGGATAAAACTTGCACAAACACACATTAGCGAAAGCATAACTTATATTGAAAAATTCAAAGGGTTATTTTTAGATGTCTCAGTAAAAAACCTCCCCACGCCATCAGAGAGGAAAAAGAGCGCATATTTACATCTTAAACATTTGGCAATACAACTTCAGGTGATTAATATTCCAAGGATTCTTGAGTGCTTGACCATCTTGATCTGCTAATCTGTACAGGCCATAGTGCCCTACTGAAATAACTCAATATGGGCCTTCCTAGTTTGGCCCTAGCTTACCACTTGTTCCGCTACTGGAGTTATGGGCTCGCTGGGTCATGAATGTTCTGCATGGGCTCGCTGGGTCTATTCTGCGTGTTCAAATATTCTTGACATTTGTGACATTGCAATACCATATTCTCAGCATCACTCGTTAGCTCAGGCCAATAGTATCCAGCAAGAAGAAAACGACGATTCACTGTTCAGTGTCCACAATGAGCCCCTGTTTCTCCTGAGTGCAAATTAACCAATACAGAACTAGCTTCAGCGTGGTCAAGGCAGCGCAGTAGATGTCTGGTTGAGCTTTTCCTATACAAAATATTGTCAAGGACACAGTATTTGGTTGCTCTGATCTACAATGCGCGAGCTTCACTTTTACTTGTAGGAAATGTTCCTTGGTTCAAGTATTGGAGGTATAGAGTCTGCTAGTCGTCATCATTAATGATTGAATTGACTGTTGCAACTGCTGATATGAGCTCTGTCGCATGGAGTTGTTGGAGTAAATTTTTTGGATGCTGTCCTGAAGCTGCGGCCTTAGCTAAAGTGTCGGACGCTGAATTATCCCTTCGTGGGATCTGTTCATAAGACACATTAGTGAAATTAGACTCATACTCCTTGAGTATCACAAGATACTCCTTGATACCATCTAGCCTGACATCATAAAGACCCTGTGCCTGATTAACCACCAACTGAGAGTCAAATCTGATTTTGATACTTCGAGCTCCACATATCAAAGCCAACTTCATGCCACAAAAGGCAGCCTCATATTCTGCAGCATTATTTATCTTCGAAAAATTAAAGCGTACATCTTGTTTAACCTCCTCCCCACTTGGAGTTCTGATTATAATGCCTGCACCTCCTCCTATTGTAGAAGATGCACCATCGACTTCAATGATCCATTGGTCGAGCTCAACCACTTATCCGTCGTTTATCTCAACCCGTTCTTCCCTGGATGAGCTGAACTCTGCTAAGAAATCTGCAACTGCTTGTCCCTTTATAGCTACGCGTGATTCGAAATGAATGCCATACTCGCCGAGCTGGATGCTCAATTTGGTTAAAGTACCAGAAATTTCGGTTTTTTGCAATATTGTTCGTAAAGGATATGTTGTTCGTCCCGTAATTATAATGCCCTTGAAAGTACGACCTCATTCGTCGAGCTACAACAACCAAGCTCAAAGCAAGTTTCTCGAGGTTTAGATATCTTATCTCCGCATCTGTTAGCGTTTTGCTCGTGTAATATATTGGGTGTTGTTTTGCTTTCTGATCACGCACGAGAACCAAACTAACAACAAAAGGTGATACTGCCAAATACATAAATAATGGCTCTTCAATAGTAAGAGCAGACAAAATCTCAGGGGATGTAAGGTACTTCTTAAGCTCGACAAAAGCTTTGTCACACTCTTCTGTCCACACGAACTTCTTAGCACCCTGTAATACTTCAAAAAAGTTATAACTCTTGTCTGATTCACGTGAGATGAACCTCGAGAGAGCTGTTAACCTTCTTGTAAGACACTGGACTTCTTTGACATTCTTTGGTGGTCCCATCTGTAGAATTGCATTTAGTTGAACCGGATATGCCTTAATACCTTGTTGACTTACCACATAGCCCAAGAACTTGCCTTTAGCAACACCAAAAGAACACTTATCCGGGTTAAGCTTAAGATTAAACTTGCGTAATAAATTGGAAACGACCTGTAATGTATTAAGGTGTTGCGCTTCTTCATGTGTTTTAATGATTATATCGGTAATATATACCTCCAGATGTTGCCTCAAATGATTTTGGAATATGTGATTAACTAGCCGTTGGTATGTCGATCCCGTATTCTTCAACCCAAAAGGCCTAACTGTATAACAATAGAGACCCCGTTCAGTTTGAAAGGCTGTGTGCTCCTGATCAGACGGGTGTATGCGGATCTGATTGTATCATGAGTACGCATGCATGAAGGATCTGATAGCTCCTGCCAAGAAAACACATCTAAATTTTTTGCTAATAAAGCAACGAACTTACCTTTGAGTCTGGAGATATCTCGTTTCCCAATCGCAGTATTCTACTGTCAACTGTGACCGTATCCACTGTTGTAGGATCTGTAGTAGGTAAATCCTCTTTTTCTCATGGATCGTCTACTGGATCTGGCGAGGTGAGATCTAAATTTGTTGGTGTAATTCCTCCCTCGCCTTTTAATTTCTATTTGATAGGTTTGGATGGATCTGACGTGATTGTTTAGCAAGTTCGCGCAGTCCTTTGGCTACCCCGTATTATTCGTGTCGAACTTCCTATAGGGTTATTTATTGCATTGTTGAAATTTGCACGACGTCGCTTCCATCATATGCAGCCATGATTGTCCAATAATTGCATGGTAAGGGCTCGACGCGTCGGAAATTAAGAATAAAATTTTCAGCTCCTTCTTCATAGCTCCGTGATCAACCTTGACTAATAGCTCCACCTCCCCAACACATTGAGAGGATTTTCCTTCGTAACCAACCAATGTCCGCTGAGTAGGTCGGTAAGCTGGCACGTTCTGCATACGATCAAAATAGATTTTGAAAATAATATTTGCCGAGCTTCCTCCATCAACTAGTACTCGTGTTACCATTACCCCTCCAATGTCCAAGTGAATAGTTAAAGCGTCCTCATGGCGTAAACTGACATCTCTGAGGTCATCATCATTAGATGTGAGGTCGGCTACTGGGTCCTTGTAATTTTGATAAGAATTTCCATCTATTTCATAAACGCCGAACTCATTTTTAGCTTGTTTCTTTTGAGTAGACACCTTGACCTGCAACCAAATTCCCCCTCGATATGGTCAGTGGACATTGTTGCTTGTTTGCTTCTGGCTCTTCTCCAATGGCTGGTTTGTCAGTGTAGGGAGGACGATCTTCCTCACGTTGATCCGGTTGAGATCGTTTGATATATTGGATCAGCTCGCCATTGTCTATCAAGTGCTGAATATCTTCTCTTAATTGCCAACACTCATTCGTTGAATGTCTATGATCGTGATGATATGCGCAGTAATATCGATTAGACCTCTTAAATCCAGGCGCGCTCATTGTGCATGGAGCTTGGTACCTCGTACGCCCCTTTGTGCGATCATAAATTACTAAAATGGCTTCTGTCAACGGGGTGAAGTGCCTATTTTGTTGATCGAGCTGCTGGGGTCTCCGGCTATAATCCCTCCTTGGTTGCTCCTCAGTATTTTTTCGCTCCGATCCTCCATCTTTGAAATCTGACTCGCGCCGCTCAGGTGACCCCCCCCCCCCCTCTTTTGGCGTCATCGACCTTGATAAAGGTATCTGCTCTTGCGAGTAGGTCCCCCATGTTCTCAGTTGGGAACTTGATGAGATCTGTATTTAGTTCCCTTCATCTGTCGAGCCCCCGTTTCAAGGAAGCCGCCGCTATGTTTTCAGCTAAATCTGGCAAAGCATTCATAGCATGGACAAATCTTCTAACATAACTTTTAAGAGACTCACCTCAGCATTGATAAAGATCCATGATCGAATCCCGCTCGCGGTTAAGCTCTTTGTTACCAACGAACCTTTCCCTGAATGCTTTCCACAGTCTTGTAAAATAATAGATGGATCTCTTTGACAAGTTTATGAACCAATCCATGGCGTTACCTTTGAGGGTCATGGATAGTGCCAGGCATA
Organism: Limnanthes douglasii subsp. nivea; assembly: GCA_036936605.1. Classification (NCBI taxonomy): domain Eukaryota; kingdom Viridiplantae; phylum Streptophyta; class Magnoliopsida; order Brassicales; family Limnanthaceae; genus Limnanthes; species Limnanthes douglasii. Next base: position 47,855,265 of record JAUPFV010000002.1, read on the forward strand.
ACATCGCATCATCAGGATTGACAGCCATCATCATGTTTCTGAACTGCTCCAGATGCCTCTTTGGATCCCCCGTTCCATCATGAATGGGTCGAACTTCCTTGGGAGTTGAGCTTCCAAGATCTTCTCAGAGAATGGAGATTCCTTCAATATGTAGGCCAACAATTTTGGACGGTTTTTTTTATTGTAGCGGAGGTTCATTGTCCCGAGCTCGCTTGGTCGACGTTTGTTTCACCTTGTCACGCGATTCTCTGCTACCATTCTTTCCCCCACTCTCTCTTTCACCATCCTGTTTGTCATCTCGTTTGGAAGAACGATATTTCCTGTTGACTTTTCTCGCCTCTGGTCCTAACGGTTGATGGGTCTTGCTCGTTCCCTTAATTCTAGCAGTCAGAGCATGAATAGCGTCGTTAATACCTGCCATCATGGCATGCATAGCCTGTTCTCTTGCGCCTCGTTCAAACGCTATTTTCAACTGTTCTTCCTGGAGGTTTTGGATTCTTTGTTCTAGTTGGAGAACCACCGAGTCATTCGCCGGTATGGCTTCCGTAGTTCTGCGAGCCCCTGATGCATTTTCTGCCTGATGGAGATGCACTTCTTCCTTGGAAACGACAGTTGGCTGAATTGGCGGTCCCTCTGTCACCATCGTTGCTTGGGGTATCATGGGATTTACCTCTTGAGGAACTGTGGGACCGGAATGTAGGATGCCTCGCCCTGGTGTGTTGTTGTTTTGCTAGTTTCTTGATTGTCTCTCTCGATTCCTGACCTAGTGACTACCATGGTGATTGGTTAAAGATTTCCCACAGACGGCGCAAAATTTGTTAAGGGAATAACAAGTTCTACCACAGTAAAGCCTTTAGTATTTTAATCAAGAAAGAGATAAGCAAAAAAAGATCCATTTATTCGTAGATAGGTCTTCCCTATTTATAATACAAAGATTAGTGGGCCATTACAGATGTTCGCGCTTTAAGCGCCACTATCCCACTAACATCACTATCCCTATAACCGTGGAACAAATAACTAACACAGTTTGACTCAAGGTTCAAAACGTGCGTTTATATAACAAGTAAGAAAACGCCAAGTCTAATATACTTTAAGCCAAGCTGAGCTTCACTTTAAACGCAATTAGGTCTGCAGAGCTCGAGCTCACTGGTCACATTTTCAGCTTATCTTCCTTAGGTCCTCACTCAATCTTGATCATCTGTTCATCACATTCCCAATCCAGTCGATCAACTCTTTCCCTGATGTCTTCGAGCTCAACGTGTTCTTGAGTTCATCAATGTTGTATTTGTCTTTGAGCTCAGTCTTATAATGAGCTTGATATGCGTTTGAGCTCATCAATGGCGTATTTATCCTCGATCTCGTTCTCACTTTGAGTTCGTTCACACTATTTTTTGAGCTCCCCAACACTGTATAGCCCGTCCTTTTTTTATTGCTTGTCATAATCCAAGCTCGTGGCACTCCTGCTCGTGCTCGTACTTATTTGGGAGAATACCCCCTTATCATTTGTGAGGATAAATTTTGTTTCAAACTCCGATTCAAACATGAGAAGTACGCCATGCTGATGTTCTTTAGATGATCCGCATCTCAGATCAGGCGGTGATAAGCACATTGAACTATCCATGTGGCTGAGGCCCTTTATAAACCAGAAAAAACGATGCAATAATTAGGGAGGGACTCTACAATTGAGCTAATAGCTCGTCATGCGTGCCTCTTACTGGGGTCTAGCTATGCAAGTCAAAAGCGAGAGAAACCTCATCCTTCTCTTTCTTTTTTTATGCCTCATTATTTTTAAATAAGAGAGAGACATAAGAGCGTAAAAAAGGATCATATCGACTTGTTCAGGCCTAAGATAGTAAGTTTATGGGTCGATTGTTACTTCAATGATGAGAAACAAAAATAGGCTTTTATCTCCAAGTTGAACTAAGACATAACTCGCTTTTGTCAGTGTGAAGTAGTGTCAAGTCAAAAAATCCAACAAACATTAGCTATCCCTAAAAAATAGATGATATAGCCGCACCTTCTAGTACAATTACCTTGTTACAACTTCACTCCATTACTAGCACTGCCTTCGGCATCCCTCTGTACAATCAATACACCGACGACTCCTATCATATAAACTGAATTCAATGTCCAATTATAAATTCCTTGGAAAAAGAAGACGAATCGAAAGATAGTCGTTACAACAAAATTCTGTTGAAGAACCAACTAAATTGATGTAATGGGTAAATTAGGAATACAAAACAAAAACAACAATTGGACTAGATAATGCAATTACATTATAAGGTCGCAGTGAACCGGTCACGAAAGTTGAAATTGACAAAGCATGAAGCCTATTAGTCCTAAAGTGTCGTGGAGAGCAACAAAAGTCCACAGACAACATACTTGACACCAACAAGTAAAATGTTCTTGTGCTTTAGGGACCCATAGTAACAACAAAAAATGTGCTAAACTATTAAAAGGAGTGGAAACTGCAACAAATGAGATATTACAACCTTCTAAATAAGAAATGGCCAATGCATGAGTATGACATGAAGTTACAAAGATTGTAGATGTAAAACCAACTCCCTAAAAAATATTCACAAGAAAAAACAATAGCCGAGACCAACCTACAAAAACAAAGCAATCCCTTCCTAACTTATCATCCATACGATCAAATACATTTTTTTCATATTTGGTAAATTTACCAAGAGATACAATCATAGCGACTCTCATTCAATTACATCAACTATTTTGAGCGTTCACAAATTTGATCGTTTATGTATGATTTAGTTTTTAATTTCGCCCACCGCCTTATAAAAATGTAATTTCAATATTTAACTGGTTTTGAAGCTTAAACTTTTAAAATTTATTAGGCATTGGGTAAGTCCAAGAGATTAATGAACTCGATTTATTTATTCTTTTGTAATAATATGAATAATAAATTTTGTGTAAATCATTAATCATATATCAAATTAATAAATTATTTTTTGAATGAGAAAAATCTTCAATTTAAGAAAAATATATATCATTTCCTGCGTTTGTATGACAAATTGTAAGAGTGCTCTTTGGGTTTTTTATCCTGCTCATTTGAGTTTGCTGAATCTAATGATAAATTGAGTCAATTTAATTTTGTTCTCCATTATGAATCGATCTACAATCCTTTGGTTGTAGCATGGATCGATCTAGAAGTGAAACATGCACAAGATGGAAGAAAGAGAAAGTAAGGTTTGTGTGGTCAGTCCAACCAACAAAACGGTAGATTAAATTGTATAACAAATGAATGAATTTTGTCACATTGTCTTACTTATATAGACAAAACAATTAGGTTTAATATTTAACTTAATTGTCTTATACCCTATTATTTTGCTTTGTGAGCAGGGATCATAACCCACTAAATTAATTTTGATCAATTTAGTCTCTCAACGCATTACTTTAGTTTTGAGCGGTAATATTTGGGTATAATCCTTCATAAATTCTAAATTTAACGTAATATCTACACTTATACTTCAATAATGGTTCTCACCTAAAATAATAACTAAATACGTCATTAACATACAGTCCGTAAATTCCAATATTTAATCATAAAACCCCCATATGGAAAACTAAAATTCAATTTTGATTGGTCACACATTAACTAACGAGACATATTCTATATATTGGATTATTTATGGTAAAATGGGATCTTGATGGCTTTCTTTTACTTCGTTTGTTGGGATGAAGATCATCTCCGAACAAAATATCATACTTTGTTGTTTGGACTAAAACTTATTTTTGTTGGTGGTTAGCATTATAGAGAGGACTCTCAACTAGTGACTAATGCAGATAAATATTCTTCTAGTTCGTGGTTTATACATAATGAAATTTTCCACATAAATGAACTTTGTTTTGGAGTTAAGTTTGAACATATTAAATAAATAAAGTTGATGATTGACATGTTAATCTTTTAGCCTGGCGATATTGAATTGAAAAATCATTTACGATATGATTTTTGGGGTTATAAATTTTTATGAATGGTTGATGGCTAGAAGTTTTTACCCATGGGTGTATGGTTTGAGTTTTGGTGCCTTATGTAAGCGAATTGTGGGTTGTTTTCTTATTGATTTCAAGATTTTTTTAAAGATGTTATATGGTTGTTTTTGTTGTATTTTGGGTTGTTTTAGGCTGATTTGGTGTAGGTTTGGTGGGACGCGTATGCTGTTTTTTTAGGTTGTTTGGGTTATTTTGGAGTTGTTTTTAGGTGTTTTGGGGCTGAATGAATGTATGTTTGGTGGGATGTCTATTATTTTTTAGGTAATTTTCTTTTGATTTCCTTTTTTAGGTTGACATTGGACTATTTTTGGGTTGATTTGCTACAAACACTGTGTGATGTGTTTGAATTTTTTGCATAATAATTTTAAGGCTATTTTTGGACTATTTTGGGGTTATTTTTGGGTTGTATCTTTGCTAATTGAATGTAGGTTCTATGCAATATTGGGCTTTTATGTTGGATATTTGGTTTTGTAGGATTTAACAATATTGACTTGCTGTGAGTGTGATCATATAGTTGATTAGATGGAGGTCATTGGCTTACCAACACTTAGAAAATAGTTATGGCAATGTGGGGTGACCATATAAATCTATATTAACATGTTTACATTTGTTGCATTTTCATTTTTTTACTTATGAATCACATTTTTAATGTGATTGTTTTTCTAATATATTTAAAAGACACTAATTATAAGTTGGGTTGTTCTGTTCGAGGTTATCTAATGAATTTACTTGGTACAACAATTAACATCACCATGTGAATTATGCGAATTGTGTTTGGTCGCATAATTCACAATATATGAACTTAGATATTTTTTTTATATAAATTTTAGCCAAAAATCCATTCTTTTTTTTATTTTTATTAGTAAAATACAACTCGCATAATTAAATTGCACAAAACTAAGAATACCATACAATTTATTATAATTGATAAGAGAGCATATGATATATGAAAATGACACCAAATTATTTTTTAAATAATAAAATTTTATCCACACAATAAATTTTATTTTTTATGCTTAAATAAATAAATAAATATATAATATAGCAATTAATTCTTTAAATTATAAATATCAAAATTCTAAATATAATTAATATGAAAATTTATATCTCTAAAACTATTTAGTTTAATTAATGTAAAAATCGTTAAATATATATATATGAGTTAATGAAAAGTACCTAACCAAAATTTTCTAACGTTAGTGAGTACCAAAATAATTTCTCAACAAACTAAAAGTAACATTATTGTTCTTTATTGAAACAATCTCTTTTATAAATTTTGTAATATTCAAACAATAGCATCGACTTTAAAAAAAACAAAACTAGATCCATGAATGATATTTTTGAAATTTATATTTTCACCCGATCGAGTTATGCTGGTTTCGCACTACGTTTGTCTGATCCTGCATCTCGTTATTTAGTTGGCTCAGGTCTCGTACTTCATTTTGTTTTAGTCTCGCATCTCACGCTTTGTTTTGTCATGGTCTCATACTTAATTTAGACCATGGTCGCGGATTTTAGGAAATAAAATAAAAAAAAATTAAATTTAACAATAGTCTCGCACTTCATTTTGTTTTGGCCTAACATCTCGCATCTCACACTTCATTTTATTCCTTTTTTTATAATTTTTTTAATTACCAATATATTATTATTTATATTTATAAAATAATTAATTTTATTTTTAATATGCTTTCCCTTAAACAATATATATTGATTTTTTATTTTTATTGTTTACAATAAATGATTTATTTATATTGGAAATTATGTTTGATATAAATTTTATTTTAATTCCATATATTTTTAAAAATTATCTTTTACATAAAAATTTGATTTTATTTCATCTATTTTCAAAAAAATCATTTATATAATAAATTTGATTTTATTATAATTTATTTTTAAATATCTTCTAAAATAATTTATTAAGAATTATTAAGAATTATTTTTAAAGATTATTTTTATATGTAATAAATAATATATTATGATATATTAAAAATACCTTAAAGTAGTTGTATACAATGAGAGAAATATTTTTAAAATGATAATTTTAAATTAATAATGAAACCATTTTACAACAAAAGAATAATGTAGAATGAATTTTATAAAATTTTGTTTAACCCTCTTATTTTGATTTATGGATCCGCCACTGTGTTTCGTCTTGCGTTGCGTCTGTCTGAGACAAAGAAGGGAGTTGAAAACACGCAAGGCGGGCTATTTATTTTAGACATCGAAATTTGTATAAAAAATCAAATTAGAAATCAATACTCCATCCATTTGTCACTTTCACTTTCTCTCTTTAAGCTGATTCCTCTCTCCGTTTTTCCCATAAACCGTAGATTCCGTCCATTGCCTGAACAGATGCAGCATTTCGGATCCCCATAGGTTGTTTCAAGGTTCGTTTCTTTCGTCCTTATACATGTAGAATCGAGGTTTTAAGATTTCTGAGCTAACGTGGATAACAATTGTCTGTTTCATTTCTATATTTGTTCTCGTAGCAGTTAGGTGTGATCGTTACCGTTGAATTTATAGTGTAATTTGAAACCGAATCGTGAGCTTGAGGGAAAATGGCGACAAAGAGGAAGAATGTACCCAGAAAAGATGACATCGGGAGGAGAGTCAGTCGAAGAATCTAAGCGCAGCAAGTATCTGAGAAGGAGCGTTTGAATAGGAAGAGAATCGAGCAACAGGAGGCTCAAGCTCGTAAGACCGAAAGTAGTACTTTTATATTTACAGAAAAAACAAAACAATTAAGATTTAAAAACAAAAAATAAAACTAAATAAAAAAATAAAATAAGATTTAAAAAAAAACAAGTACGATTCATAGTGAAATTATTGAGCCCCTAAAGGGTAGCCCCTAAAATCAAATATTTTAGTATTTTTGTGTTTTCTTTTGTTTTCATTATTATATATTGAATAATTTATTCTTTTACATCTCCATATTTATTATTTATTTTTATTAATATGATTACTAATTTTATTGGTATTATTAAATATTAAATTATAATATAATACTGTAAATACTAAGAGAGTGTAAAAATGAGATGAATATTAAAAAGATGATGTAAATTTTTATTAGAATGGTTTATAAAATAATAAAAACTATTAAAACGTGATATATTTGCAAATGAATAATAATTTATGGATCCGAATAAAAAATAAATAAAGTTTTTTCTTATAACATCATGTTAGTATTATAGTTCATGAGATATCAAGTAGTTCATGAGATATCAAGTCCACCAAGTCATTATTATTATTCCAAATACTAAATTCCTAGCATCTTTTTGTTTTTTTATTTGTCTACGTGGTATCATAATCATGTTTGATCCCTGAGTAAATTTGATTGGAAAGAGTAATTCTCTTCCTATAGAATTTCGACATTCAGTTTGATTTTTTGATTTTTATTTTTATTTTTTATTTTGATTTCGTTTTAGATTTGATTTCGACTTCAAATGTTTCGATTAATTATGTTCGATCGGAGAAACTGTTTTGGTTTGATTTTTAATTTTTAATTTTTGATTTTTGATTTTGATTTTATTTCGATTAAATATATTTCGATTGGTTAATATTATGTCGACGTATATTTATTCAACGTATATTTATTCATCAGTGTTGATTTAGAATTGATATATTGTTACTTATACAATATATCAATTTAGATGAATTTCTTGTTATACTTAATCAGGTGGAGTTTAATTGTTGAATATCTTATTTAGATGTTATCATATATAATGATATTTGAATTTGAATAACTTCATTTCCTAATTGATTGATGTTAGGTTAAGTACAAATTTTTATAGTAAAAAATAGTGACAATGTTATTTATAGCTTTATACTAACTTTATATTTTATGAGTTCAAAACAATAGTAGTCTACTTAAGTGGCTAAAGCACAAAAACAATGTGAAAAGAACGTAGTTAGCGCCATAGAACTACCTTTAACAAGTTAAAACAATACAAAACATTAGACTCTATCTTTATCCTCTCTCTGCCTTCGATCTCGGATTTTCTTACCGTGTGGAATAGGAGAAGGATAGCTTCCATCATAATAAGGCGAAGGATTCCAAATTCCATAATCGTCTTGGAAATATGTCTTGTCTTCGATATAGACCCGTGTAGCTGGCGCAAGCGAAGATGTTAGAGACATAGGTAACGAGTCTCTGGCCGCAGTAATCTTAATCATCATCGCTATAATTACGATCATTGTACATGCATGGGGTGCTCGAGTTTTCGAATAAGAAACCTTCATATTTTATATATCTAGTTAATAGAGCTTAGTAGAGAGATTTACAATTTGGTATTTTGTTATTTGTTTTATAGTTTGAACGATGTTTTGTTAATAAGCTTGGAAGCAAGGATTGAATTGTTTTTAATTTTCTTATCACACTTATTGCATGTATAAGAAACTAAGCATTAGTAAGAAACAGACAAGACTATGTATAAACGTGTAGATCAAGTAGTGATTTTGTTTCAACATGATAAAGATTTGGGGTTTTGGTTTTATCTCGATTAGTTGATTTAGTTTACATATCTAATATTTAATGCGTGGGTATTATTAAATTAAATAATTTAGCGAAGATTTTATTCGAATGTCCGGTTTCAATCTCAATCCAAATAAGAGCTATATATATTTTTCGGGTGTTTTTGACGCAGTTCGGAACAATATTACGGTTTCTTTTTGTTTTTTTATATAAGATGTTTTGAGATTTCTCTTATGACATCTATGCTATTCTACAACAACCGTAGACCGTTGCTCAACAATGTAACCAATCGAATTGATTTTTGGACTTCAAAGCACATGTTATATGCAGGTAGACTTCAGTTACTAAAACCAGTCTTCTTCGCTAGTCAGGTATAATGGTCATCGATCTTCATCCTCCAAGTCAGCGTCCTAAAAGAGCTCTCGCAATTGTTTCGAAAATTCATTTGCTCTTGACCAGAGATGAAGATTACGAAGGCCAAAGCATTATATGACAAGCTGACCTTGCGTGCAATTAAGGACGGTATTGGGATTCTCAACCTAAAAGCTTGGAATCAGGCGACCGTCCACAAGATGTTTTGGTTCATCCCGACTAAAAATCAAACGTCAATCTGGACCTGCTGGATCCTGGCCGAAAATATTAGAAAAAATGCATATTGACTATTCCCATGGGCTTTTCCAGCCGCTGGGGTTGGAAGAAAATCCTCAAAATCCGTAGCCTTGCACCTGGGCTTTACAAGGTTGCTATCGGTTAAGGTTTCTCTACCTCCATTTGGCACAAACCATGGCTTTTCCCCACTTCCCTTGTGGACCGATATGGTCCCTCTATCACCATTTTAGCCCGGACGCGCAACATATCATTGGTTTCCGATCTCAATAGAGATGGGTGCTAGAATTGGCTCCCGCATATGTGGGCGGGGTGCAGACTTCACCAACCTGCTCTTAGCTCGCTTCTCCAACCATTAAGCTCATAGACACTTTTCTCTGGATCCTAAATCACTATTCACCAAAATTAATCATCAGTGGTACTTATGTGTTCATTAGACGACGAGAGCTAAGGTGGCATGGGCATCCCTCGTTTGGAACAATTTTAACATCTCTAGGCACTCGTTCATCGCATGGCTGGCGATTTAAAACAAGTTTTGTATCCGGGACAAGCGCATCTTATAGGGATTTGATTCCACCCCTTGTGCTCTATGCGGGAGCTGCCCCATATCTACTGAGCACATCCTTTTTGAATGTTCATTCTCAAATCCCATATGGGAGGCCATCGCTAGAAAGCTAAGCATGCCACCATCTCGTCCGATTGGCCCTCCTGGTTAAGTGTTGCAAGCTCTTGGTCACCCTCTACCATGAGTACATCTCTGGTGCTCTGCCTTTTGCGCAGTTATATACTACATTTGGAAGAAGCGGAACGCCAAAATCTTCCAAAACACTTAGAATCTCAATTCAGAAATTGTCCACCATGTCCAATCTAACCTCCGTTATCGTATTTTTTACACCAGTTTTAATTGGTCCGCTTAGTTCTGTAAAGTGATTTCAATGTCTTTTGTTAACTCTGTAATATCTCATCACTTTTCATTATGCATATTGTTTGACACGTTCTCCAAGATCATAAACTGGGTTGTGTATGTAAACTTATATATATATATATATATATATATATATATATATATTAAAGCTTTTTATACTAAAAAAATACAATTTTTCTAAATGTGTTAAATATAATATATAAACTTAATATATTAATTATGACATCCATATGAAAGATTGTTTTTTTAAACATTATATATTAAATATAAGTTTATTATATTAATTGTAATTATGAATACAATGTATTGTTGTTTATAAATATTAATGGACTTTGATTCGTGATTGTTAAATATGATATATAGAAAACAATTTTGTTTTTAAATTTTATATGGATACATCTTGTTAAAATGGAAAATAGTTCATCATAAGAAGATATAATACATTAGTTTCACTATGATAAACTGACACATATTTCATATAACATTCATTCTTACATATAATAAATACATATCTAAATGTTTGATGAGTCGATCTTGTAAGCATATAATACATTATATGCATGGAATTTTGTGGATAAATAAAAACAAATGTTATGAGTCAATACCACTATAAGTTTGAAATGAAATAAAAGACATTCTACTTCAACTGATCAACATACTCTTGGTGAAGAATGCCATCCTCGTACAGAATTTCTTCACAATTTTAATGAATGTAGTCACCAACCTTAACATGTTCTATTTTAGCCACTTGGTTATATTATTTTTCTTTACAAATTATTATATTCAGCCATTCCTCTTGCATATTAAAAACATAGCATTTTCGTGTTTCTCGAATATTAATGCATACACATGAACAAAATTTAACACTATTATAAGCCCAAACAACTATTTGACCAAACATGAATAATAACAAAATAAATCTGAAATATAATTTGGAAACCAAGTAAATAGACTCGGGTTAATGCTATATGAGAATAAATATAACATTTTATTGGACTTGGAAGGAAGAAAACAAAATTGTGGAAAACAATGACCTTTATAAGGGAATTTATGGAGAAAATATATGACGAATCCCTGTATTTCCAAAGTCTTTTATATTTTAGAGTAGGTTTTGAATCGACCCCAACAACCACCAAGAGCAACAAAAATCTAAAAATGACATGGCTTAAATGTTATATTCATAATTAATTGATTTTCACGCAATAAATTTATAATTTCTTAGATCGACAAATCTTCAATACAAATTGTACTTATCTAGAGTATAACAAGTTTTATTCGTCTTAATATTTCCCAAACCTTCACTTCTCTGAGTAACACTGACTCACTCAACATCACAATAAGTCAATCCTTGTGAACTATCAACAAATACTCCTCACCTGATTACTACTACACATAGTATTGGAATCTACAACTATGATCATGCATAATATTTTTGTATAAGTAACAATATATCAATTCTAAATCAACATTAATGAATAAATATACGTCGATATGTCCATGACTGCTTCTTTTAAACCATGCATTCTCTTTTTTATCTTCTCTATCATGTTATTCCTCTTCCTAGATCGTTTATACACCTACTATTTTAAAATAGTAGTAGTCTTTCTCTCACCGTTATAACATGCACACAATAATCAAAATTTTATTACTATTAAAAGATAACATTAAATCAATTCGAGTTTCAAGTTAAATCATATATTTATTCATGATACATTTCTAGATATTTCATTCACTTCCATACTCATCAAGCTTAAATAAGAGGAAAATGTGTATATTTTCATTAAAATATATCATTTTCAGTTTTAAGTTAAATTATACATATATTTGTCATATAATTGTAAGAAAATTCTAACTTGGAATGCCTCAACATGTGTAATTTAAGGTATTAATGTTGTGGTAAAGTCCAATTAAAGTAATAACTTGGAATATGGGATCAACAAATGATAATAATATAATTATTATTAAATATAATTATTTAGTCTTATGGTATTACAAAGAAAGTACAGATTTACTAGTTGAGGTTTTTTAATCCAACAATTAAGTATTGGAATGAAGGTCCAATTAAAGTTATGGTCTATATTGGCGAAGAGTTTGAGTCTACATTAAGTGAACTAGTTGATTCAGAAAATAAATTGAAAAAAAGAATAAGTAATAAATGACATAAAATGAAACATTATTCTACTGAATAAAACAATTAAGTAAAAAAAATATTTTATTGTTTCCAATAAATAATTTAATAAAAAGAAAACTCTATTATTTTATTTCATAAATTAAAAGAGTTCATGTAGAAATTGTATTACTACAACTTCTATTTAAATAAAAATCCTAGTTCTTTATAGTTTATTTTTTTAGTTCCACCGTTTGCAAAAGAAAAATATTTTCTCTCTTTTCTCAACATCAATTCTTCCTAAGTTTCCAAGGTATATGTTATATTCCTTCAAAGAACAGATCTACACCAATTCTCAAGTCAGTAGAAGATCTATAACCGGTATTACTCTCTACCAAGCAGGAATCAAGAAAAACTTATGTTGCAGATTCACATGAGTATCTTAAAGATATGGAAAACAGTAAGTAATTCATATCCATTGTTCATATATCTAATTCTATATAAAGTAATTATATGTGTGGCTTTTGAATCAAGTGTATGGACACCTTGAACGATTTATAGGTTCTAACAAGTGGTATTAGATTCACCTTTGATTCATATTGTATAAGAATAACAACTGTGAAATTAAGTCTCGTGAATCTATATTTTTTAATTAATTCAGTTGGGAGAAAAATATTTTTTTAATCTATTGATTTCTGTTAAGAGACCTATACATGAAGTAGGTGGTAGATAACATAGTCACATGTTAGGAATAACCGAGTAGTTCAGCCCGAGAACTACAATAGATGTAATTTCAATATTATTTTTTTCTTTGTGTTATGATGCTTTCGAGTGAGGTTACTGTACGTACCCCATATAGAGGTACAACCAATCGATTTAGATATTGTATGTATGTATGCAGGCTTAAAAGTATGTTTAGTATACTTATATATGTATGTATAATTGAACGAAACATTTCTAATGTGATGTTTAACATGTTTTTGCACGTTTAGGTTGACTTATTATTTAAGTGTATGTCAAATTTGGGTGTTGTGTTATTTTTTAGAGGTTCACAGTTATGTGACCTTATTATGTGCACATTAGGAAGCATAGAATGTATAGTCATATGCTGTGATGTAATTATCCATTGTCGATGTCACTTGGACTCTGAGATGTATAGAGTGATGACCTACATGCATAAGTTTTTTTTATTTCAGGTACATGGTTTTTTTTATATCACATCATTGAACTACTTTATCCGATCATAGTGTATTGTGGTCCGACAAATTCAGATCTTATCTATTAAGATAGACATCAAGTCGCATTGGTACGTAATACAATACGTGCATTTATATGCACATTTTTTAGAATTGATTGGCAAATTTGTGTAGCCCCACCCAATGGGATTTGGCTAGACAATGCATAAAATAAAAATATTATTTGCGAGCATTCAGATGCTCATTTGGCAAACCCGTGTAACCTCACCCAGTGGGGTTATCCCAGGCGAGTCATGAAAGAAAATGATTGTGTACGAGCATTCATACGCTTATTCTCTAGAATTGATTGGAAAACATGCGAAAAATGAGTTTGAGGCCTCGCAACTTAAGGAATGGTTATTATGTGTAGGACTCCCCTTACGAAAGACTACCGCATATATTTCCTGATGGTGAACACCTATTGCATGATGTTGTTGATGTGTTCACACACAATATACTCATGCATAAGTGGTTTTTTCAGTGTTTAAAGGTTCACTTAGTTACCATGATCAATGAAATACTTCCCCTATGAAATGCTTGGTTGATCAGATATTGCATATAACCTATACTGCCTAACCTTAAAGTAATGTCTCTAGAGATAATGTATAGCATACTAACGCATGTTGTCTCCACTACTGATTAGGAAGAGTGCGGTACATATGAATTGTCAATCGCTACCCCTAATCTGATAACCTTTATCCTTTTTGTGTTATATATATATATATGATGATTTTGATTAAATGGTGTGAGTAAATAATATTACTATAATAATATATTCCACATTGTTAATATAGAATGGAAAGAATGATATGTTTATTCTATAAGAACGCATGGAATCCATCAGAATATGGTAATGGAATACTCTTCAATCTAGTTAATTATATGATTTATAACCCCATGAGTATCCTGGCTATTCATATATAATGAACATAGGGGAACATACTAAATGAAGGAAAGTATATGTATATGGAGAATAGAAGTCTTTGAAATTTTTTATCACTTATCATGTAGACGTTCATATTTGGAGATAATTATATAAGTAGATAATTTGTTCATAGATATTTCGGCTCTTCTATATACACATTTGAATATAGATGGAGTTTGGTGATAAGTTCAAGTAATTTTGATATTTGTCCCTATAGTTACCACTCAAGGGAGGTGGGACATTTTAGTGAACAATGTTATGATTCAATTTTTGGGTCTACACAATTCAAATTTGCAATCATTCCTTATTAACCGAATTCCATAACTATATAACTAATAAAATAAATGCATTAAGCTTTAACATAGCAAAATAACAGTTTAAATAATTTCGTACATTTAGGGACGTCTAGTACAAGCAAAGCTTTACATGCCAATCATTGGGACCTAGCGCCCGATAAGGTAATTATCATCTCCATTTGAAATTAATTCGATTATATAACAGTTATTTTAGAGCCCCTATCCAACTTCAGATAAGAGACAATGAAGTTATTCTTAGGATATTTAGTTTGGAGGTAAATATTTAGTGAACAACCTTGATATTGGGGAAAATGAGAAATGATTTATTTAGATTCAAACGATAAGGATTTGATCATTATGTTCGGATCATCTTCTTATTTCTGGGAATCCATATTCAAATTCTCACTTAAAATTAGGAAATATTAGTCGTTCATGAATGACAAACTCAACATCCTCAAGAAATTGTGCAAATTAAGTAAGATTAAATTGATGTCTAGCCCTTCGACTATCACGTTTTCTGTCATTTAGTCATTCGACTAAAAAATCACGGATGAGGATCCTTGACTATTGAAAATCTATAAAGTTAATCTCCGCGCGTAGTCTTTTTCCTCGTTCCTCCACCACGTGTCGCCATAGTTAAATGGTTTTTGTCTGACAGATAGTACCTGACTTTTAATTATTTTTACCCTTTAAATTTTTTTTATATTGTGAAAACAGAATATCGCAGAATTTGGGATATTCTGTTTTTAAAAAACTACCAAAACCCATTTTTATCTACTTCACCCTCTTGTGAATAGATTCTTTGACTCGTTATCAAACAAACCAGTAATAAATCCTTCTCTTCTCTGCATACTAAATGAAAGAAAAATGCTTCACAACAGATTTAAGAGTTGCAGATTCATCACTGAAGAAAAAAATTAGAGAATCGATTCGGTCAAAGAAGTACACCAGACTATAGAACACGATGATTGTGTAAACGGCATATACAATTGCATCATTTATTTTTCATGTAATTCAGAGTAAGGGAATAAAGAGAAAAAAGAGAAAGTTTGAGGAGGATGTACCAAAGTTTGGTATCAAAGAGCCATTGTGAATTGCGTATTGTAGAGACCACATCTTGACTGTGCAAAGAATACTTTTCTGGTTATTTATCTAGTCGAAAAGTAATTAGCTTATATAGCATAAGCAGTGGCGGAACTAGGAATCCAGGTTTGGAGGGGCTGAAGTATTACATAAACTAGACATGTTTTTTTTTTCATTCACCTCGTACTGTTAATTGATTTTTTAATAATTTGTCAGGAAATATTAAAAAAAATTAATCATGTTTTAATTTTTTTTTCATTCACCTCGTACTGTTAATTGATTTTTTAATAATTTGTCATGAAATATTTAAAAAAATCCTGATATTTTTATTGATTAAGAAAATCATGAATATTTATTGAAATTAAATATATATAAAAAATTCTACATTTGATTTATGGGGCATATGTCTAAATAATTTTAAGTTTATGTATGAGTTAGTACCAGTTATAGCATTTATGTATAAAATCAAAAGGCTTTATGCTAGTTGAGATATGTTCTTACTTATTTGTCATTGATCTTTCTCATACATATCCGATGTGGAAATTTGGTCGCACGTAACAAATTCTACCACTTTTACCTCATCTCAATTAACTTACCAATGCTCACTCTAATTAGGTTGTTTCATGATTCATATCTAAGTCATAAAGTTTTACAATGGATATATTTGCTCACTCTTATTAGAGCATCTTAGAAGTTCCTTAGTGTCACTTCAATTAATCAAGTCACACTATCTTTATACACTCTAATAAAGTCACTCTGTTTGATGAGCATGACTGATGGTTCATCATCTACGACATCCAATGAATTTCATCCCTATCACGTTTTCGTCTGGGTATGGAGCTCTAATACCAACTATTAGACCCAAATAATAGTATATCAACCACACGCGAGATTAACTTCAAAACAACCAACCAAATAATAAAACAACCGATTTATAAACAAAATAAAACCACAAACCTAATCACTGAAAAATAATCAACGGTAAAATAAATCAAAAACCAAAACATTTATATGAAAAGACCACTTCGTTGTGAAGAGTAAAAGACCACGAGACTTATGAAGATTCCACCAAAAACACTTCTACTATTATGATAAGTTGAAGGTAAAAGTATATCCAATTCAATATAATAAATATCTACAACCCACCAACAATTTTAAACATAATAAACTAACAAAAAAAAGAAACAAAAATGAATATTATTACAAAAACTACTCCACTATTCCAAAAGTGATTACTCCCGAACCATAGCATCAAATAACAATCCAACCGGACATATTGCAGCTTTATATGTCCCAAACATGCTGTCCAAATTTCAGCCAAAACCGACACCGTTTGACCATTGATCAAACATTTTAAACATGATTTCTTTAAAAAAATCCGAAAATAATTTTTTTTCCAATACTAATCTTCCTTGAGGCTAGGGGGGGCTCGCGCCCCCCTAGCCTTATAGTAAATCCGCCCCTGAGCATAAGTGCATAATAGTTGATAAATGAATCTACCGGCGACTTCTTCTTTCTTATCCATGTCTTTTTTTTTCTTTATGTTATATTTTTTTTTGGGTAGGGGGTTTGATAAAAATTTATAGATTTGGTTTGTGGTTGCTTTTAGAACCGTCAACGATTAATGAAATTAAAGACTTAATAATGAAAGAAAATTGCATTACGGTAAGATGTCGAATGGGTTCTCTTGATATGGGAATTTGGTAAGGTATCAAATGTAAGGTAAGATCAGATAAGTTTTAGTTTGAATTCACGAAGAGAATTAAGTTTTAGTTTGTACGGGGTCTCTAATTCTTTCTTGGTCTTTCTTTTTGAAACGGAGTATCTCAAATTTTACGATACTCTGTTTTCATAAGAATAAAAAAGAAAAAAAATATTAAATTCAAAGGATAAAAATGAAATTTAAAGTTAAAGAACTATCTGTGAGATAAGAACCATTTAACTATGGTGATACATGGCCGAACGAATAAAAGACCACGCGCGGGGACTAATTTTATAAATTTTCAATAGTCAAAGGACTCTCACCGTTATCTTTTAGTCGAAGGACTAAATGGCAGAAAATGTGATAGTTAAAACATTTTCAATAGTCAAAGGACTCTCACCGTTATCTTTCAAACATTTTTTAAAGTCATAAAACATTTCCACAAGAATGTTAATATTCTTTGTGATCAATAAAAGAATCCGTTTCGAGCCCTTCTAACATCATAAAGAAGTTCCACAAAAATATTATGTTTCTTTATGATCAACAAAATAATCCGCTTCCACCTTTGATAATATCATAACTAGTTCTACAAGGACATTAATGATGAAATAAAATAATCCAAGTTTTAGCTCATTTAACATATTAAAAATGCCATAAAACATTAGAAATATTGTGGTATTAATGGAAAAGTCCATAAAATCACATTTAGTTTAATAATAATTAAATATGGGATATTGTATTAATAATGAAAATTGATATAATATAATTCAGTTAAAATATTTAGAATGTCTTACACCATATAAGTTTCATTCATAGAATTTTAATTCAGTTTTCTTTTCAAAAGACTCTTTTTAAAAAAATTGTTATACGTCTTGCACACTTAAGAAATCAAGCTTCATTAAATGAAAATTAGGATAAAGTCTTTCTGAACAGTAACATTAACAGCCTCTAACAATTAGAAAATTATTTATGATATTAAGTTTAAATGTCTCATATTTATATCATATTGTTTTGAGATTAACTTATTAGATTATTATGAATTTATTAATTCAGTGGAAGTGAATTCAGATCTAGAGTTGCTTGTGGTATTAATTACCATAAGTTACAGTAACCTACTGTATGCCATCATGAAATTTCTGTTAATTTTGAAATTTATAGGCGAGGTTTTGTATGTATTGAATGATAATTCCAGAAATATCTAAGGTGATACTTTGTGTGGATTATTTCTTATTGAGGATAATTTTGTAAAGTATTTTGGGAATTTAATGTTTAAGGTGGAGTGTAGTGAGATAATTAAGGTGTGTGCTTGTATTAAATTTTGATCACCCTTATTAATAAAATTATTTGTGAAGTGTGTTCTTCCGATCTGCCTTTGTATCTGAAGTGATTAGATTACCTTTTTCTATTTAAGAATTCCAAGAGTCAGTCCAATAGGAATTCAGTGAGACTGATTTTATCGTTAAAAAATTCAAGAGTCTTTTTTCAATGTGGGGCACGTGTCAGGCTGTGGTTCAACCTCTCAGCCGTTTTCTCCTAGATTCTCGTACCTACTAGGCTAGAAACTTACGTAGGGTGTAACCCCATGCTTAATAGCCCTTAATCATGGCTATGATCACTTTATCTTCCCATATGTAACCTTTTCAATTTTCATAATTATTTAACTCGACTTCACTGTTCCATTGTCTTCAAAAATACAAAAAAAATTAGAGAGAGAAATCTTAGTACTCTTTCAAATTTTGTTCAAGTAATTTATGTTCACAACTAGAAATACACTTGTAAAAGGGGGTTGGCTAAATTTTTCTGAATTAGAGAGAGCGAGAAAAGTTGCAAGAGGCGAAAGAATAGCTGTTTTTGGTCTTCCCGTTTTTCTTGGAGAAGAACTCGATCAACTAAATGTGAACACAGACCAAGGTTCATCATCATCAAATACATCTAAGGTCAGAAAATTTCCTTTTGTCCCAACTCTTTCTCCTCTTCAATCAGGATCCTCTGTCAAGGAATCTCAGGATCCTCTCCCTAAAGAAAAGGTTGTTTCCAGTGTTAGGAAGCCTTCACCCTTTATTGCCATGGGTTCGGACACTGAGAAGTCTCCTGAGAAAAATACCCCTTGCCTAATAAGTCGCCAATCCAAGGCTAGGTACACTCCTAGCTCTTCGAAACACACCAGTTCTGAGATAATAAATCCTTTTGCATAAACCAAACCATCCGTACAACATCCCCTAGCAGAAACCAAGTCATCCGAACAGCCATCCATCTTAATGGAAGAAAATATGGAGGATAGCATGGAAGATACATATTTTGAGGCGTCCGAACAGACGGAGGACACCACAACAGCTCAAAAAGGAAAAACTAAAGTGGGTATGTCCAATTCGGATGTAATTCCGGAGTGTTTGAAAGGGAAAGTAGGGCCAAATTTCCAGAAAGTCAGCGTAAAGTACTTGATATTCCTCCAAAACATAGCCTATGTATACACCCACACCGCTGAATTGGGTCATATTCATACAAAGTGGGGGTTCCCAGAGTCTGTCAAGGTGAGAATCTCGATCACCCTGGAAACTCCGATGAATTGAAAATCTAACGAGCTAGTGGTTTACACAGAGGTGTTGAACTAGGGACTCTGGTTTCCTTTAGATCCGAAGATAATCAGGTTTTTTCACCTGATCAAGCTATGTTCGACTCAGTTGAGTCCAAACGCGTGGTACACCCTGATGGCTGGCATAATGGCTTCGAGACTGTCGAAGATCTCACTACTAATGAAGCAATTCGTTGTTGTGGTGAATTTGTGCAAGAACCACCACATTCCCTTTTACCACTACAACATGGGGAATAATTACAAGGTAGTGAATGACCTACTACAGTCAGAAAAACCATGAAGGACACAGTTCCTATTCATCAGCGGAGCCTGAGAGAATGGGAAAAAATAAAAGTTGACTTTAACCCAAGCCAACTGACTAGCCAATGGAAGAGTTTAAGTAAGCTTTATTTATGTTCCCCTTAGTTTTTTATATAGTATGTGGTTATTCCGAAGTGACTTGTGTCTCTTTCCAGTTTTTCCGAAGAAGTTCTTAGATCTTGTAGAGGGAGGTCAAAACACTTGCGCCAAGCTAAACGCATGGGCCTTAGAGAAATGGGGGAATGGTTTCCACAACTGCTTCACCTAAGGGAATTTGTGTGAGGTCTCATCTGTGGAATACCACATGGAGAAAAGACCTCTGTTGGGTAGAACTGACCATCCCTCCTCCTATAGACGTAATCTTGAGGAGAACTGAGGCTAAGGATGCCAAACTTTACTTGCCTTCCAGGGTTAAATCCCCTAGCCATCTGGACAAGATGAAGAACAAAAGAAAGAAAAAAACCACAACAGACCCACCTCAGGAAACTACCAAAGGGACCGGTTCGGAGAATCAATGAGGGATCAATGCTGTTCTGTTGGAAGGAGTTGAAGCTAATGTCAAGGAGGCTGGTGAAAAATGATAAAAAACGCAAGACAAACAGTGATGAAAAAGTTGCAAAGAAGAAAAAAGTCACTCTGGAATCAGACATAATTCTACGTCCTTCCGAAATTCCTCTTCCGGCTCCTGCTGATCCTACTTTGCAAGAAGAAAGTCTACCTAACCTTTATTATGAACATGCCACCGCTGATGGAGAGGTAAATTTCGATGCCTTTCAGAATATTAACATATATTTTAATGATCTGGACAAGGATGATTTCGTGGGGTCTTATCGTCCTACTAACTCATCCAATACTGTGACCCATAATGGTGAGACTTATGTGACATCAAGCGAGCAAGACACCCTGATTCATGCCCTCTTAGGTTACATTCGTCCGGTAGTTGAACTGGAAAGACAAGGGAGGGAACAAACCAATACTATCACTTCCCTGACCACAACAAACCAAGGCTTGACTAATAGCCCCTCTATTTCTCAACAAATCACAGAATCTCTGAAGAAGGAAAAAGAAGATTTGGCTTCCAAATTTCTCAATTCAGAAGAGGCTCAAAGAGATCTCCAGACCAAGTATTTTAGACTGGAAACTTCTTCTTCTGATGAGATCAAATATTTGAAGGAGCAACTATAAGCAAGAGACAACACTATCAAGGCTCTATTCGAGGAGAAGGTCCACTTGGAAGATCTTGTTAAGAAGAAAACAGAGGAGAATACATCTCTAGTACAAAAGCAAGCCGAAGAGTTAGCTGCTGGAATAGAGAAGTATGCCTTTGGAGTAGTAGGCTCATTGGAGAAAAGAGATGATGGCATTGAATCTGATATGGTCTTACTGTTTCATGAGACTTTTCCTAAGAGGACTCTTGGTCCTTTGTGGAAATTTGTGGATGACCTTCATTTTCATACGATAGCTGATCGTGACAAGAAAAACTACTCAAGTGGGGAAGATTCTGAGAACAACGAAGAAGTTGGTGAGAGTTCAAGTGCCGAACTCAAAAGTCCAAAGAAAAATAGGGGTTAAGAAAAAACCAAAGGGAACAAACCCTAAGGCTGTATTGTTATGCTATGTGTTATTTGTTGAAAAAATAAAGTCCTTGGATGGCCAAGGCATCTTGTTGTATTGTTTGTTTAATTCATCTTCTTAAAACTTAAAGTCCTTCAATGGTCAAGCCATTTATGAACCATGGATCGGGTCTACTCCGATCAGTCTTTAATATCATGCTTCCCTTTGCGTAAATTTTGTTTAACTTTTACTACCAACGTTTAAATGTCCTTTGATATTTTAGATCTGTTAAGTAATTGTGTTCAATAATTCCAATCACACATGTTTGACAAATGTGATCAAGTATTTAACATATCCGATCACCTCAAAGATGTTTGAGAGCCCGTGTGTTTAATAAATATTTAATATTCGACCACAACACACTATGATTAAGTCAAGAAGAACTTTGCACCAGACTTTTGAATAAGGCATAAGATATTATTAAAACTTGGACACCTTGTTAAAACCTCCATGCGCCATCATGGTAGGAAATAGTATGCCCCTCTAATATTTACATTGACATTTAAAATGTAAATATTTACAAGAGAGTTCTATATAAAGTATAACCTGAGATGTTTAACGTTCCATGGGCGCTTTAGTGTTCTCCCTTCCTTGTTTTGAAGCTTCTATATTCCTAGTTTGACTTTCCCATACACCACATAGGGACCTTCCCAATTCAGAGCCAACTTACCGAACTGTCTTTCCTTGGTGTGTAAGAATACTTTTCTTAAGACTTTGTCCCCCAATTGAAAATATCTCCTTTTACTTTAGAAGCAAATCCTCATCAAACCCGGGTAATGCGTCGTTCTTAGATGCATTTTAAATCTTCTTTCTTTAATAAAATCCAATTGATTCCTAACTGCCATATCATTTTCCTGCTCAGAATAGCTCTGGATTCTCTAAGATGGTAAAGTAGCTTCTATGGGAGTAATTGCATCCACCCCATAGACATGGGCAAACAAAGATTCTTGTGTAGAAACCCGAGGTGTAGTTCGTTAAGCGCATAATACTTCTTGTAGATAACTTGAACATTTTCCTGCAGCTCTCTCCAGATTTTTCTTTAGCCCTAACAAGATTGTCCGATTAGCAACTTCAAGTTGTTCATTTTCTTGAGGGTGGAAAGGAGAAGAAAATCAGTGTTGAATTCCTCTTGAGGTGTAGAACATTTCTATGT
Organism: Limnanthes douglasii subsp. nivea; assembly: GCA_036936605.1. NCBI lineage: Eukaryota > Viridiplantae > Streptophyta > Magnoliopsida > Brassicales > Limnanthaceae > Limnanthes > Limnanthes douglasii. Next base: position 47,878,283 of record JAUPFV010000002.1, read on the forward strand.
CTTTGTTATCAAAATGTGGTCCGTTGTCTGTGGTAATCTTTTGAAATACCTCAAATGTGAAACATATGTTTGACAAAATAAATTTAATAATTTCCTTAGAAGTGGTTCCAACTAAAGGAGTTGCCTCTATCTACTTAGAGAAATAGTCAATAGCAACTATGATTGTTCTACATCCACCGGATGCCATGGGAAGAGGCCCAATTAGATCCAACCCCCATCTATCGAAGGGTATCGGTTCAGATATGGATTCCATAGAAACTGCTGGCACATTAATTTCATTTCCATATCTCTGGCAAGGCTCACACTTCTTTACCATATCTTTAGCATCTGGCATTATGGTTGTCCAGCATTACCCTGCTAATAAAAATCTCCAGGTTATGGCTTTATAGCCATAGTGTGCAGAACCTTCTCCATCATGCACTTCTGAGAACACAACTTAGGATTCTTCAAAACCTAAGAAACGCAAGAGAGGTCTGCTGAAATATTTCTTGTATAGAACTTCCCTTAATACCAAGAAACCACAAGCTTTATACTTGATTTTCTTAGCCATGTCTTTATCAGGAGGCAAAATCCCATCGGAAATAAACTGAAGAATATCATACCTCCAGCCCTTGGGTTGAATGGTTACTATGCTCATACTTTATTGATTCTTTTTACCTTGTTTTTAGCCTGTCTGTATTGATGGACATTCTAATATCGTAATCCAAGGGTAAGACTCAGAATAAGCTATAGTTGCCAAAGAGTCTGCCATAGTATTCTCCGATCTAGGGATGTGTTCATAGTGGATACTCTTAAAGCTTGCAGCACCTTTGCTCAACATAAGCAAGTATTAATCAAATGTTCTTTCTTAGCTTCAGATTACCCTTGAGCATGGTGAATCAGTAATTGGGAATCACTCATTAATCGGATTCTTCTTGCCCCATATATAAGAGCCAAATTAAGACCATCTATAGTTGCTTCATATTCAGATTCATTATTAGAAGCCCCGAAACCAAAACATATAGCCTGGTACATAGCATCACCATAGGGAGAAGTTAAACAAATTCCAGCTCCACAACTCATAGTACTTGAACCACCATCAGTTCAGACTACCCATTCTTTCTTAGACTAGTTTTCTGACATCTGTGCGGAGGATCTATCAGCATGAAATTCTACCAAGAAATCGGTCACTGACTAAGATTTAATCGACATTCGGGTGCAAAATCAATATCATCATCACCCAGCTCAACTGACCACTTGGTCATTCTACTTGTCACATCATCTTTTTGAAGAACACTCTTCACGGGAAAATATGTTCGAACGACAATGAAATGAGCTTGGAAGTATGGTTTCATATTTCTTGCTGCAATTACCAAGGCCAATGCTAGTTTTTTCAACTTCAAACATCTTTTTTCATCATCCAACAGACTTTTGCTAATGTAATACACCGGACGAGGGTAATTGTCCACGTCTCTTACTAGCACTACACTTATTGCATACTCTGATACAACCAGATACACGTAAAGCTTCTCCTCCTGAACAGGTTTAAAGAGAGTCTTGGGTGAAGACAAATGCTTCTTGATTTCAAGAAATGCATGATCACACTAGAGAGACCAATTAAAGTCTTTGGCATTCCTTAGTACCTGAAAAAATAGAGCACATTTGTCTGATGATCTTGAAATAAACCTGCTCAAAGGAGCCAATCTTTCGGTCAGCCTGTGAACTTCTTTGGTGCTCCGAGAAGGGTCCATAGCTAATAGGGCATTAAGTTGATCCAGATCGGGTGGAATTTCTTTTTAACTTATTATGTAGCCCAAAAAAATTTCAGACCGGACCCCAAAAACACATTTTTCAGAGTTTAGCTTCAAGTTCACAAGCCTTAAATTAGAAAACGTTTCTTGAAGGTTCAGATATATGTGCATCTTCCTCCAATATTTTTACCATCATATCGTCTATAAACTTCCATGTTTTTGCCAATCTGATTAACGAAGGCTTTATTTACTAATCTTTGATAAGTGGCCCTAACATTTTTCAATTCGAACGACATCACCTTATAACAATGAAAACCTCTGTCCATAATAAAAGTAGTATGGTCTTGATTCTTTGAATCTACTTGTATCTGGTTGTACCCTTAAAATGCATCCATGAAGGACAAAATTTTATTCTCAGAAGTAGAATCAACCGACTGATCTATCCGAGGAACAAGATAAAAGTCCTTGGGGCATGCCCTATTAAGATCAGTAAAGTCAATGCACATATGCCATTTGCCATTATTTTCTTGACCAAGACATGGTACTGAGACTCTTTTATGTGGCCCATCTTGGTCAGGCGATCAACTTCTTGAACAATCACATATGATTTTTCTTTAGAGAAAGACCTTTTTTGTTGTACAACCGGTGCAACATCAGTTCGTACAAATAACTTGTGACAAATTATATCACCTGGCACTCTAGTAACATCGTCATTGCACCAAGAAAATGCATGTTGATTACCATTAAAAAGACAACAAACTCTGTTTCAAACTTTGTGCCAACTTGGTACCAATTTTAATATGCTTTCCTTCAGCCAGGGAATGGGTTTCAACCTCCTCGACAGGTATCATGACACTGAGAGTCTCCCTGGGATCATCAATTTAATTCTCATCGATGGAAGACTCCAGTAGCTGCTAATCTTTGTTAATCTTGACTACCTCTTCAGACTTAGAGGTGAGGGCCATTGCATAACATTCATGATTATCTTTTGACTACTCCGGACAACACCTACTTACCCCTTCACATCATATTTTAAACATTGGTGGACCGCAAAGGCCACAACATGCATTCTAGAGATCCAATTGGTTGTTGTTTTTCAATGTTGCTTTTCTTGAATCCGTCGTATATCAAGTTCCCCTACCCACAGTTGTATAACCTTGAAACAGGAGGTCCAGAACCTCATTGAAAATGGTAAGTTGGGGGCCTATGTCAAAAAACAAGGGGGGGAGCAGACTGGATTATGCACAAGCCAATGTCAATACTCCCCGAACTACTCATTCAAGCAATCTTGGAATGCCTACAGAGGAGGATACAATGGTCATAACTGAAAGGTTTTATATAGACTATGAGTACCTTGATCCGGATCCAAGTCGGAATCGGGTAGGGGTAATAATAGACAAGACCAAAATTATTTCCGGTTTGATTAAATTATTTGAATCTTTAACCATCTTCGGAGGTGATACTGTGACTACACCTTCTAGCTCATCAAAGAAGAGGCATGTCCACAATTTAACCACCCAGTTGGATGGATAATGTCTACACACTTGTATCAAACTCCATCTCCTTTTATAGTTTTTGATGAGGATGACCTAAGAGACATTACAGGGCCTCATAAAGACGTTATGGTAATAGGGGCACCGATAGGGGGAACAGATATACGACGGTTGGCACAGGTAGTTCGGAAAACATCTTGTTTTTTAGCTCCTATAAGCAAATGAGAAACTCTTCGGTTATACAACATTCGAACAAGACCATCGTGGGTTTCACATGAAGTTCTGCAGATGCAATTGGGGAATTTGAAGAGCAGGTATTGCTGGGCTAAGGTTTGATGCGATTGCGACCTTTTAATGCGTTCCCCGACTGGAGAATTTATTTTTGGAGGAGAAACTATGGGTTTTTGGGATCTGCATGCTCCGTGGTTAGAACCTTTAACTGGTCCCAATGGTTTGGACTTAAGTAGACAGGAAAAAAACATACAACCTTGGCAAGAACGACGTTCTGCGGAATATATGACACATGCTCCCTTAGGTTTTTCAAATTTTGTGGGTGGCATAGCTACCGAGATTAATGCAGTTAATTATGTCTCTCCGAGAATTTGGTTAGCTACCTCTCCTTTTGTTTTAGGATTCTTCCTATTTGTAGATCATTTATGGCACGCGGGAAGTACTCATGCCGCTGCAGCAGGATTTGAAAAAGTAATTGATCGTGATTTTGAACCTGTTCTTCCCATAACCCCTCTTAACTGAGCTAGGGGATTCAATGTTTTAGGAATCGTTAAAAATAAAAAAAAACTTTATTTTTCCTTTTAATTCAGTAGAAATTTCAAATTTTTCCGGCTCGGTGGAATAGCAGAGCCATTCGATCCTACGAAACTAGGACACACCAATAAATAAAAAAATTATTCATCGAGCAAAAGGAGATATAGAGGGATTAGAACCCTTGATAGTTATTGTTTACGAATTTATATTATTAATTCTCATTTTGATTCCGGCAACTATCGTTATAACATGATCATATTACGTTGATATTTTCATTATATCTAAAAAAGTATAAACAAATATTGGTTATGAATCTATAGGTCTATTTATTTGTCTATAGAATATATTAATATAAGATGCATGATCCTACATTGATTGTGAAGTAAAAAAAAACCTTTGACCTGATGGGTGAATAAAACTAAAAGATGGTAAAAAAGAAAGGTGGAAATAAGTCCTAGAGAATCAATGGATTCATAATAAAATCCCTCCCTACGCTTTATTAATATTTTTTAGCGGATAGAGGGATCAAATGGTATATTATTTTGTTAGTAGCTTGGAGGATTTGAAATATGACTGTTGCAATTCAATTGGCTATTTTTGCATTAATTGCTACTTCATTAATCTTAGTTGTTAGTGTACATGTTGTATTTGCTTCTCCTGATGGTTGCTCGAGTAACAAAAATCTTGTATTTTCTGGTACATCATTATGTATTGGATTAGTCTTTTTGGTGGGTATCCTTAATTCTCTTATTTATTGAATCTATTCGTTTTAAATCCAAAACTGAAATGACCCCTCCCACAATTTTTGTGTGTTATAAGACACATTCTATAAAAAATGCAAACAAAGAAGACAAAAAAAGAGGACTCCAACTTCTAGAACTTGAATCAAATATTAATAAAATAATAAAATGGATTTTGAATTCTATTATATATTCAAAAATTTCATAAAATTAGAAAATATAAGAAAAAATAATAATTAGTAATTAGAATCCAATTGTCCAAAATTATTTATAAAATTATTAATTAATCTAAAAAATGAATATATCATATTATATATAATAATATTAGAAATAATATTCTAATATAAATTAGAATTATTCTAATTTCTTATTTAATATATTCTAATATAAAAAATAGAATATAGAATTCTATATTCTATATAATATTTGATAATATATATATATATATATATATATATATATATATATATATATATATATATATATATCATTAGAAATAATATTATAAAAAAATTATATATTCTTTTTAATTATTAAAAAACTATAATATAAATAAATGTTGATAATTTTGTACTAACAAAAAAAATACGGATGCTTTTAAGAAATGTTGGCAAAATTTCTCTTTCCCAAGGAGAAAACGCGGGTTCGATTCCCGCTATCCGCCCAAATGCTTTTAAGAAAATAAAAGATTATTTATTTTATAGTTAACCGTAATAGTATAGTGATTCTATTCTATGCGCCCATCCCAAAATGTGAATGAAGACTAATTAACAGTGTCAAGCTTTTATTTTTTGTAAAAAAGTTAAAAAGGTTGCGGAGACGAGATTTGAATCTGTGACCTCAAGGTTATGAGCCTTGTGAGCTACCAAACTGCTCTACCCCGCGATGAAAAAAACCGGGACCAAACTAATGGACAAAGAAAAGGTGAAAGGGCCCATATTCCATATCTGTATAAATAAAATAGCATATTTATACAAAATGGTAAATGAGCTCGTTATAATCCATGATCATAGAAAAAAATGACAAGATTTTTTAATTCTTACCAACTTGATCTTGTTGCCCGTGACAACAAACATGCATGAACCATTTCACGAAGTATATGTCCGGATAACCCAAAGTCTCAATAGTTAGCTCTCGGTCTTCCGGTCAAAAAGCAACGCCGATGGAGACGTGTGGGTGCACTATTACGCGGTAAAGCTTGTAACTTTCTATGAATTTTCCATTTTTCACTCAACGACGGAACTTTTCTAATTTGTTTTTTTGAGGATCCACAAATCAAATGAAATTTTTCTTTCAATTTTTGCCTCTTTTTTTCCCTATAAACCAAACGTTTTTTTGCCATATTGCTTCAGTTCCTTTTTTATCAATGATAATGATACAAATTGGATCTTAGATGTAGAAATATAAGAAGACATACCGCCTTCTCTATAAAAATAAATAATATTATCGTGGATACAACGAACACATAAAGAATTAACCAAATTTTCCCGATGTAGAGGCAATCAAGAAAGCTGTATAAGTGAATATATAACCTATAGAGAAGTGGGCTAATCCAACCAATCTTGCTTGCACAATTGAAAGAACCACTGGTTTATCTCGCCGTCAAATCAAATTTACCAAAGGTGTGTCTTCATGAGCACATCCTAAAGTTTCAATCAATTAATGCCAATAACCACGCCAGGAAATTAAGAACATAAATCCAGTAGCCCAAACAAGATGTCCAAAAAAGAACATCCACGTCCACACTGATAAACTATTCATACCAAATGGATTATATGCATTGATAAGTTGTGAATAATTTAACCATAGATAATCTCTTAACCATCCCATCAAATAAGTGGAAGATTCATTAAACTACGAAACATTATCCTGCCATAATGTTATGTGCTTCGAATGCCAATAAAAAGTAACCCATCCTATAGTATTTAACATCCAAAAAAACTACCAAATAAAAGCGTCCTAAAACGAAATATCAACACTTGGGAATAGAAGATCGAAAAGGTTAAACGATTGTCCTTGGACCAGCATCACCTTGCCAATCATGCTGAAGAATGGGCTTGTGCTACTTCGCAATAACTTGAAGAGCAATAAATAGCTCACTGATAAGAGCTTAACTGATGCCGAAAGTGGATGCGGCAGCAGGATAATGGATACAACCTTCATGTAGACCTCTTATATGAAGAAGAAAATGTGATAACATTCGATATAAAGGTAGCTGAAGAGGAGAAGAATAAAGTTGTTCAGGAGTTAGTTGCCTTCAAAATTAAAGCTAAAGAGTATGACGTGGCAACTCTGGCTGCCCTCAAAGCACAAGTAGAAAAAGACAGCATGGCTGTGTTATAATCTTATGCTCAGGGCTATATGAAAATATTATCTACCAAGAAGCCAAAGCTAAACCTGTGCTAATTCTTGATATCCATGGGAGGGTCCCAGACTTAAAGATAGGGTCATACAAGCAGCTACTTCCCGATGGGGATCGTCCTCCAGATGTTTCATGTGAAGATATTAGTGCAAGTAATTGTGGATCATGAAAAACTGGACCAAGAATCCGAGTAATGTAGATGCTCCAGAGTAATGCATGTACAGCCCCTTTTTTTCTTTTGTTTTTATACTTAACCGTTCTTGTTTAATCATGTAATTTAGTATTCAGAATTCTCTCGTTGTGTGTAATTTTTATTTATTTTAAAATTTAGACTTTGGTTTTATACTTGATTGAAAGTGATCAGTTTCCTGCAAAGATAAATTTTATACGTCTTAATGTTTTATAAAACTGCCAAAATATATAAAACAATATTGACCAACCGAAGTTCGAAGATCCTCACATCCAATAACAAAAATAGGTGAAGGTTGACCAAGTTTTGATGGAAGATCTTTTAAATCCAAAAAAAAAAATCTTGTTTGGTGTGGTTTATTCATGTAGGTAAAGTAGAGAGATAATTAAAGCCGTCTACTAGTAATAAATTTTGATCACCTTCATTAATGAAAGTGGTTGGTGTATTTATACTTAATTACTGACCCATGAGCTTATTGGATCGGGTCATGAAACCGTGTCGAGTTTAAGGACCTATTAGTAATATAGTTTTAAGTTGACCCAACAGTACCTATGGAATCTATATCTGAACCAATACCATTTGCCGGATAAGGGATGGATCCAGTTGGACCTCTTCCGATGGCATCCGGTGGATGTAGAACTATTATCGTCTCCATTGACTATTTATCTAAATGGGATACAGGCACCTCCTTTGGCTGGGACCACTTCGAAGGCTATTGTTAAATTTATCATATCCAACATATGTTGTAGGTTTGGGGTTCCTTAGAAGATTACTACGAAAAATGAGCCACTGTTTGATAACAAAGACATGGAAGCCTTTTGTACCTCCAGACGAAGTCAACATTGTTTTTCTTCTCCTTTCCACCCTCAAGCAAATGGCCAGGTTGAGGTTGCAAGTAGGACCATCTTGTCCAGACTAAAGAAGAATTTGGAGGGAGCTGCAGGGAAGTGGCCAAGTTATTTACAAGAAGTGTTGTGGGCTAATCGAACTACTCCCCGGGCTGCCACACAAGAGTCTCATTTTGCTATGGTATATGGGATGGATGCGATTACTCCCATAAAGGCTACTTTACCATCACACAGAGTCCAACACTATTCCGAACATGCTAATGATGTTGCAGGTAGGAGTCAGTTGGACTTAATAAAAGAAAAAAAGGGTTAAAGCATGTCTGAGAACAACACACTACCAAGGCTTGATGAGAAGCAGATTTGCTTCCAAAATTAGAAGAAGAGATTTTCAAGTACGAGAAAAAGTTTTAAGAAAAGTATTTTTATATACTAAAGAGAAACAGTTTGGTAAGCTGGCTCCAAACCGGGAAGGCCCTTATATGGTGTATAAAAAGGTTAAACCAGGGACATACATGCTCCAAGACAAAGAAGGGAGAGCTCTAAAGCATCCATGGAATGTTGAGCATATGAGGTTATATCTAGAATAAAGTTCTTCTGTAAATATTTACTTGTTAAATACCAATGTAAATATTAGGAGGCATACTCTTTCTTATCCTGGTGGCCCAGGGAGGTTTTAATGAGGTGTCTGGATTTTTTGTTATAATACATGATGCCTTCTTCAAAATTCTGGTGTGATTTTTTTTTCAATTCAATTCGAATATAAATTGCTTATTCAACACCCTGGTTCTCAAGTTTTCTTGAGTAGATCAGATATGTTTAATATTTGGTCACAATTATTAAACACATGTGATTAGAGATATTGAATACTTTTGATTCAACACTTCTGAAAACATAGGGGCCACTTAAACATTAGACATGATAGATTTAAACAAAGTATTAAATAAAAGGGAAATTGAATAATTAAACCTGATCGGACTCAAACCGACCAGTAGTACAAAAAATGCCTTGGCCATCGAAGGACTTTAGTTTTTCAAAAGTAAGTTACATAATAAAACCTTAGGGTTTGTTCCCTTCGGATGTTTCTTTACCACAATCTTTCTTGGGACTTTTGAGTTCGACACTTGAAGTCTCACCCGAACCTTCATCATCATCAGTTGTGGAATCTATTCCACTAGAGTAATTGTGCTTGTCACCATCTGCTACAGTATGGAATGGGATGTCCTCATACTCTACATATTTTCATAAGGGACCATGGGTCCTCTTAGGAAAGGTCTCATGAAACAGTCGCACCATGTCGGATTTGATCTCATCATCTTTCTTATCTAGGGAGTCCACCATATCGTTGGCATACTTCTCTATACCTTCGACAACAGCTTGTTTTTGCTGGCGTTCCAAGGCTTCCTTCTCTTCGATCTTCTCTTGAACAGTGCTTTCCAACTTGGTTTTCTCATTGGATAAAGTTTGGATAGCATCATCCTTAGTCTTTAATTGTTCCTTCAAAGCTGCGAGGTTTTGTGAAGAAGATGTCTCCATGCTGTAGTATTTAGTTTGGAGCTCGGTATTGGCTGCCTCTAATGCGATCAACTTGGCTACCAAATCTTCTTTTTCCTTTTTCAGCACCTCTATGCTTTGTTGAGCACTCAGAATATTATTTGATAAGGTTTTCTTGTCAGTAGTTAGAGAGTTAATGGTGCCTGTTTGAGTTTTTACCTGCCTCTCCAGATCGAGTAATGGTCAGATGTATGCTAAGAGGGCATGGCTCAAGATGTCTTGTTCTCCGGATATAGAGTAGGACTTCCGGATATAGAGTAGGACTTCCGGATATAGAGTAGGAATTCCCATCGCAAAATCATCTTTCTCTAGATCATTAAAGTAAATACTAATATTTTGAAAGGATTCAAGGTCCACTTTGTCATTACTATCACCAGCAACCTGCCCGGACTAGACATCTGTTGGAATTTCTCCTGCAAGGTGGGATTGGTAGGACCTAGGAAAGGACTTCTGTTGGGAGAAGGATTATCTCTGCCCCTACTGTGATCTTCTTTTTCTTGGCAGCCTTCTCATTGGTACCGGCTTTGCACTTTTTGTCTTTCTTAGGAGACCTTGGTGGGTTCTTTAACCCTCTGGCTTCTTTACAGTAACCTCCACTATTTTTAGCAAAGCCACATTGATACCTCCCTGATTCTCCGAACCAGTATTTTGTTGTTGTTTGAGCTAAGTCTGTTGTGGCCTTCTTTTTCTTATTCTTCATTTTGCTAGGGTATTTGGAACGGGAATGCAGATACAACTTGGTATCCTTAGCTTCTGTCCTCTTCAGGATCACATCAGCAGGGGAAGGGGTGGTTAACTCTTCCCATGTAAGATATCTTCTGCCTGTCGTATTCCATAGATGGGACCTTACGAAATCGCATGACTTGAAGCAATTATGAAAGGCGTTCGTCTAGTTCTTCGAACCCCAAACGTTTAGCTTCGTACAAGTGTTCTGCCCTGCCTCTAAATGGCCCAAGAATTCATTCGGTACAACTGGGAGAGACATCAGTTAGTCAAAATGAGAAAATTATTACTTAAAATAAAAAAGAAGAAGAACTTGTCAGTGCTCTTCCATCAACTGGTTAGAAGGTTGGGTTCGTGTCAGCTTTGATTTTCCTGCCGTTCTCCCAAGTCCCACTAATGAAGAGAAACTACGTCCTCCGGGGTTTTTTAGACTCCAGGATGTCATCAACCACTTTAAAATTATTCCCCATGCTGTAATGATAGAAGGGGATTTGATGATTCTTGCATAAGCTTGCCACAACAGAAAACTGTTCCATTAGGAGTGGAAATTTTGACATCTTGGACACCATGATGCAGGCTAAGAAGGTGTACCAAGCGTTGGGGCTCAGCTGGCTACGGCATAACTTGATCAGATAAAAATATCTAACAATCTTTGGATCTAAGGGGAACCGAAGTCCCCAGTCCAATAAGTCGGTGTAGACCACCACCTCATTCGATTTCCAGTCCATTGGGGTCTCCAGAGTAACATGGATCCTCACCTTCACAGATTCCAAGATCCCTCATTTAGTTTGGATCCGACCCAACTTAGCTTGGGTGTAGACATAATTGATCTTCTGAAGAGCCAGCATGTATTTGACACTAACCTTCTTAAAATAGGAACCTACTTTGCCCTCTAAACTCTCTAAAAGAGCGTCCAAATGAGTCATGTCCACTTTTTTTTTCCTTTCCGATATAAGGTTGTATCTCCTGTTTTACCGGATGTCTCAGCCTAAAAAACGGCTTCATCTACGCTGTCCTCCATGTTGTCTTCCATCACTATGGAAGGTTGTTCAGCTGTTTTTGAGGTAGGCTGCTCTGACTCCTTTGATGATGGTTGTACAGTTGGTTGTTCAAAAGTTTGTGCGGATGACGCTTTTGAGATTCTGGTATCTGGTTGAGGCAGCTGTTCGGATGATTTAGCTTGTGGAAGTACCTTTGTTACCTCCGAACCTGAGGGTTTTGAAGATGTGGGTGTCGATTTGGTTTTTGATTGACGTGTAACCCGGCGAGGAGTTAGCTTATTTGGTGACCTTTCTGTATCCGAACCCATTGCAATAAACGGTGAGGGTTTCCAAACACTGGAAACGGATTCTTATTTGGGTAAAGGGTTTTGAGATTCTTGGACTGAAGAACCAGATGGGAGAGGTGAAAGGTCTGTTGTGAATGGAAGTTTTCTGATTCTAGGGTTTTTTGAAGAAGACGACCCTTCATCGGCATTCTGATTCGGCTGGTTATCTTTCTCGCCTGGGGAAGCGGGAAGACCGGCAGCAATACGTTTATCCCTCGCTACTTGCTGTGCTGTCTTTAATTCAGAAAAGTTCAACCAACCTCCTTTAACTAAGGCGTTTCTGGCTATAAACATATTTGTCTCAAAACAAGTTTAAAGATGAACTGAGTTTTCTCCCTAAGAAACTTTGAGTGTGGAAGACAATGAAACAGTATAAAGGTTTATATATAACAGTTAAAGTAGTAGTTACCAAGGAGAAGATGAATAGAATTTTTGCAATGATTAAAGGATGCACAACGTGTGAAAAATTGAAACATAGGTAACTTTCCAGACCTAGTGGGAGGTCGAACTAGATCTTGACACGTGTCTCACGATTCAACAAAAACTCTTAGAATTCTGAGAAGGAAAATCATTTCTGATAAAGTTCGAACATGATCACTTAGGATGACTTGTGAAGAGAATTTTTTTTAGTTCGAACAACACAGGAAGATCGGACAAAGTTGGTGTTAATTTTATGAGTTTTAGCTCTTCCAAAGATCTTTTGCAAGACCTAAAAAGGGGGAACTGATGAGTTCAGAGTTTTTGGTTACTATGCCCCAAGTAAATCCAAAAGGAAATTCTGACTATATTACACCACCAAATATCCGAACAGGACAAATGTATTAACTTTTGACTAAGCTAGTTGCTAAGTAACTTAAAACTATATGACTAATGGTTCTTTAAATTTGACCCGGTTTCATGACCCGACCCAATAAGCCCATAGGTCAGTAGTTAAGGTATCAATACCCCAACCACTCTCATTAATGAGGGTGATCAGAATTTAATACTAATAGGCATCTTAATTATCTCTCTACTCTACACACTAAACACAAAACACCACAAAATTATCAAAACACTCTCTAAAGACTTTACAAGATTACACTCAGCCAAAAATAAACCAAACCAGCTTAGTCAAGAATTAATACATTTGTCCTGTTTGGAATTTCATTGTGGTGGTTTAATCCTAATTGCCCTTCAGATTTAATCATGGCACAATGACTCAAATATCAAAACTCATCAGTAGCCCCTTTTAGGTCTTCCAAAGGATCTTTGGAAGAGCTAAAACTAAAAAACCAATATCAACTTTTTCCCATCTGTTTGTGTCGTTCGAACTGCAAGAGTTTTTCTTCAAGAGTGACCCTGTTCGTATTTTGTCAGAACAGATTTCTCATCTCATAATTCTAAGAGTTTTTATTGAATCGTGGGACACATATTAGGCTTTAGTTCGATCTCCGAATCGTTTTTCTCCTAGATTGTCGCACCCACTATGCTAGAAAGTTACCTAGGCTTTAATTTTCACACTTTGCATCTTTTAATAATTGCTAAAATTTGATCCACCTTCTACTAGGTAACAACTATTTTTTTACCATTATATATAAACTTTTCTATTGTTTCATCTTCTTCAAAATCATAAGCATTCTTAGAGAGAGAGAGCTCAGTTCACCTCCAACTTTGTTCTTGAGTCATATATGTTCATAGCCATAAATGCCTTAGAACTTGTCTGAATTTGAAAAAACACAGAAGCAAGGGACAAACGCATTTCTTCTGGTCTTCCTAATTCTCCAAGCGAAAAAGGTAATTAGCCACAACAGAATACTGATCAGGGGTCATCTTCTTTAAAAAAAAACCAAAGTTAGGAAAGTTCTATTTGTAGCGAATCTTACACATCTCTCATCTGGGTCCTCAGTCCAAGAGTCCTAAACCCCTTTACCCAAGGAAAAATTCGTTTCAAGTGTAAGAAAACCCCCACCTTTCATTGCGATGGGATCACACACAGAAAAATCACCAGAAAAATTAATTCCTCACCGGATTACGCGTCATTCTAAACCAAAATCTACTCCTACATGTTCAAAGCCCTCCAGTTCGGAAGTAATACAGTCTGTATCAAAAGCTAAATTATCCGAGCAACAACCCCTAATAGAAACCAGATAATCCGAATCGTCATCTACACAACCTTCTGAATAACCGTTTGCAAAATCATCTGAATTACTTTCTTCAAAGCCATCAGAACAACCTTTTTCAAACCAATCCGAATAGCCTTCCATAGTGATGGAAGAAAATATGGAAGACATCATAGAAGAAGCCCCTTTTAAGGCTGAGGCGTTTGGTCAAGATACAACTTCAGACCAAAAAGGCAAAACAAAGGTGGGTATGTCTCATCCGTATGCTCTTCTAGAGAGCTTGGAGGGCAAAGTGGGTCCCTGCTTCAAGAAGGCCGGCATAAAATACTTGTTGGCCCTTCAAAATATTAACTATGTGTATACCCACACAGCTGAGCTAGATTAGATCTATACTAAATGGAGGATCTCAGAATCTGTAAAAGTGAGGATCCTGATCACTCCGAAGACCCCAATGGATTGCAAGCTATCTAAAGTGGTGGTTTATACTGAAGTGTTGAACTGGGGACTCTGGTTCCCTTTGGATCCGAAGATAGTCAGATACTTCCATCTGATCAATCTGTGCCCCAACGAACTGAGCCCCAATGCTTGGTATACCCTTCTGGCCTGCATCATGGCGTCTAGGTTGTCCAAGATTTCATTACCGATGGAACAGTTTGCTGTTGTGGCAAGCTTGTGCAAGAACCATCAAATCCTCTTCTATCACTACAACATGAGGAACGACTATAAGGTAGTGGACGACCTGTTAGAGTCCAAAAAGCGTTGGAGGACGCAGTTTCTATTCGTAAGTGGAGATTGGGAGAATGGTAAGAAGATCAAGGCAGACCCAAACCCAAGCCTTTTGACCAGCCGCTGGAAGATCATTAGTGAGTTTCTCCTACTTTTTCCATTTATCTTTCACGTACTAAGTTTTTAATTTAGACTGACTCATATTTATCTCCAGTAATTCTGAAGGAGTTCTCGGATTACTTGGAGGCGGGGCAGGATACTTGTGCCAAGCTAAATGCTTGGGCTTCGGAGAATTGGGGAAATGCTTTTCACAATTGCTTCAAGTCTAATAATTTTGTGAGGTCTCAACTGTGGAATAACACAAGTAGAAGAGATCTCACGTGGGAAGAGTTAACTACCCCTCCCCCCCGCATATGTGATTATAATAAGGACATAGGCCAAGGATGCCAAGTTATACCTGCCTTCCATGACCAAAACCCCTAGCAAGATGAAGAACATGAAGAAGAAGGCCACAACGGACCCAACCCAAACGACTACTGAGGGGACGGGTTTGGAGAACCAGGGGGTATCAATGCTGCTTTGCTGAAAGCAGTGCAAGTGACTGTAAAGGAATTTGGTGGGTCAAAGAACTCAGCGAAAACTTCGAAGAAGGATAAGAAGCGTAAGGCCAGCAGTGATGAGAAGGCTAGCAAGAAAAAAAAAGGTTACATTAGGAGCGGAGATAATCCTTCGCCCTCTTGAAGTCCTACCTCCAGCTCCTACCAACCCCACCTTACATGAGGAAATTCCAACTAATCTTCCTTCCGGAAAGGTTGTTGGTGATGGAAACAATGAGGTAGACCTTGAAGCTTTTAAAGACATTAATATTTATTTCAATGATCTAGAGAAAGATGACTTCGCGGGGCCTTACCGCCCTCCCAGTTCTTCCAATGTGGTGACTCATAATGGGAAGACATATGCTATATCCGGGGGAGAAAGACACCTTGAGCCATGCCCTCCTAGGCTATATCCGACCAGTTCTTGATCTGGAGAGACATGTAAGGACTCAAGGATGTACCATTAATACTCTAACCACATACAAGCAAAAATTGTCGAATGATCTTTTTAATGCTCAACAAAGCATAGAGGTATTGAACAAGAATAAAGACGAGTTAGCTGCCAAACTGCTTGCATCAGAAGCGGCCAACAAGGAGCTCCAAACCAAATACTCTAACCTGGAGACCTCTTCTTCAAAAGACCTTACATCTTTGAATGAGCAATTGAAAACTAAGGATGGTACTATCCAAACTTTGTCCGATGAGAAGGCTAATTTGGAGAATGTTGTCGAAGATAAGATAAAAGAGAAAGAGGCCCTGGAACGTCAACAAGCCCAAACAGTATCTACAGGCATTGAGAAGTATGCCAATGAGGTAGTGGATTATCTAGAGAAGAGGGATGATGGGATCAAATCCGATATGGTCCCGTTGTTTCATGAGACCTTTCCTAAGAGGACCATTGGTCCCCTATGGAAATATGTAGATTATAATGACATCCCATTCCACACCTTAGTAGATGGTGAAAAGCGCAACTACTCTAATGGAATTGACTCTTTTGATGATGATGAAGGAACGGGTGAGAGTTCAAGTGTTGAACTCAAAAGTCCCAAAAAATATGGTGGTGAAGAAAAATCTGAAGCGAACAAGCCCTAAGGTTTCATTATGTATTTTTTGTTTTAAAACACTAAAGTCTTTGGATGGCCAAGGTATTTTTGTACTACTGATCGGTTTGAGTCCGATCAGGTTTTAATTATCACATTTCTCTGTTTTTTAGTATTCTGTTAAAATCTTCCATGGCCAACGTTTGAATAGCTACTAATATTTTGGAAACAAAAGTATCCAATATCTCCGACCACATATGTTTAATAATTGTGATCAAGTGTTAAACATATCTGATTAACTCAAGGAAAACTTGAGAGCCGGGATGTTGAATAAGTTATTTATATTCGAATTTAAAGACACCATACTTTTGAAGAAGGCATTATATATTATTTAAAAACCCGGACACCTCATTAAAACCTCCTTGCGCCACCAGGGTAGGAAAGAGTATGTCCCCTAATATTTACATTGGTATTTAAAAAGTAAATATTTACAAGAGAGTTTTATTCTAAATATAACGTGAGATGCTCAATAATCCATGGATGCTTTAGAGCTCTCCCTTCTTTGTCTTGGAGCTTGTATGTCCCTGGTTTAACCTTTTCATAGACCATATAAGCGCCTTCCAGTTTGGATCCAGCTTACCGAACTGCTTCTCCTTAGTATATAAAAATACTTTTCTTAAAACTTTGTCTCCTACTTGAAAATCTCTTCTTCTAATTTTGGAAGCAAATCTGCTCCTCATCAAGCCTTGGTAGTGTGTTGTTCTCAGATGTGCTTTAACCCTTTTTTCTTCTATTAAGTCTAACCGACTCCTAACTGCTACATTATTAGCATGTTCGGAATAGTGTTGGACTCTATATCATAGTAAAGTAACCTTTATGGGAGTAATCGCATCCATCCCATATACGAGAGCAAATTGAGACTCTTGTGTGGTAGCCCGGGGAGTAGTTCGATTGGCCCACAACACTTCTTGTAAATAACTTGGCCACTTCCCTGCAGCTCCCTCCAAATTCTTCTTTAGTCTGGACAACATGGTCTTGTTTGCAACCTCAACCTGACCATTTGCTTGAGGGTGGAAATAAGAAGAAAAACAATGTTGAATTCCTCTGGAGGTATAAAAGGCTTCCATGTCTTTGTTATTAAACTGTAGCCCATTGTTCGTAGTAATCTTCTGAGGAACCCCAAACCTATAGCATATGTTGGATAGGATAAATTTAATAATAGCCTTCGAAGTGGTCCCAACCAAAGGAGCTGCCTTTATCCACTTAGATTAATAGTCAATGGCGACGATAATAGTTCTACATCCACTGGAAGCCATAAGAAGAGGTCCAATTAGATCCATCCCTCATCGGACAAAGGGTATTGGTTCATATATAGATTTTATAGGTACCACTGGCACATGAATTTCATTCCCATATCTTTTACAATGGTCACATTTCTTGATTATTTCTTTAGCATCTGCCATTATGGTTGGCTAGTAGTATCTGGCTAACAAAAATCTACGGGTCAGGGCCCTATAGGCATAGTGTGTTGAGCCTTCCCCATCATGTAATTCGGATAATACAACCTGGGATTCTTCAAAACCTAAACATCGCAGGAGAGGCCTGCTGAAAGACTTTTTGTAAAGAACTACTCTTATTATCAAGAAACCATGAGCCTTGTACTTAATTTTTTTGCCAAAACTTTATCCGAAGGTAATATCCCATAGGAAATGTATTGGAGAAGTACATATCTCCAATCCTTAGGTTGAATAACAAGTATGTTCATATTTTCTTCATCCTATTTCTTCTGATTTATCTTTATAGATGGACATTCTTATACAAGAATCCAGGGGTAGGATTCAGAACAGGCTATAGTTGCCAAGGAGTCTGCCAAAGTGTTTTTCGATCTGGGAGTGTGCTCATATCAAATATTTTTAAAGTTTTGCTGCCACTTCTTTCAATATAAGAAAATACTTGTCCAGTTGTTCCTTCTTAGCTTCAGACTACCCTTGAGCATGGTGGATGAGTAATTGAGAATCACTCATTAAACGAACTCTCTTAGCCCCATATAGGAGAGCTAGCTTAAGACCGACTATTGTTGCTTCATACTCAAACTCATTGTTAGAAACTCTGAATCCAAAGCATATAGCTTGATACATTTTATCACCATATTGGGAGGTTAAGCAAATTCCATCTCCACAACCCATAGTACTTGATCCACCATGAGTTCGAACTACCCATTCCTTTTTAAAACAATTTCTTGACTCTTATCCGGAGGATCTGTCAGCATGAAATTCTACCAAGAAGGTAGCCACTGATTGAGCTTTAATTTTTGCTCAAGGGGAAAAGTCAATATCATAATCACCCAATTCCACTGACCACTAGGTCATTCTGTTTGATACATCAGCTTTTTTAAGAACATTTGTTTGGGAAAGACGTTCGGACAACAATAGAATGAGCTTGAAAGTATGGTCTCATCTTTCTCTTTGCAATTACTAAGGTCAATGCCAACTTCTCCAACCTCAAGTATCTTCTTTTAGCATCCAGTAGACTCTTACTAATGTAATACACCGGACGAGGGTAATTGTTCATCTCCCTTACTAGCACAACAGTTATAGCATATTCAGATGCAACTAGATACTCATAAATCTTTTCTCTCCGAACAGGTTTGAAAAGAGTTTTGGGTGAGGACAAATGTTTCTTTATTTCAATAAAATCCTGGTCGCATTGTAGGGATCAATCGAAGTCTTTAGCATTCCTTAATACTTGGGAAAATGGAGTACATTTGTCTGATGACCTTGAAATAAACCTGTTCAATGCAACCAACCTTCCTGTGAGCCCGTGGACTTCTTTAACATTCCAAGGAGGGTCCATTGTTAGTAAGGCATTAAGTTGTTCTAGATCAGGCTGGATTCCTTTCTCACTTATTACGTAGCCCAAGAATTTTCTAGACCGGACCTCAAATACACATTTCTCAGGGTTTAACTTTAAATTCACAGCTTCTAAATTGGAAAATATCTTTTAAAGGTCATATATGTGTGAATCTTCCTCCAAGCTTTTAACCATCATATCATCTATGTACACTTTCATATTCCTGCCAATCTGATTAACAAACGCTTTATTCACCAGTCTCTGATAAGTGGCCCCAGCATTCTTTAACCCAAAGGGTATCACCTTGTAACAATGAAGACCTATGTCTGTGATGAAAGTTGTGTCATCTTAATCCTTTGGATTTACTTGTATATGGTTGTACCTCTTTTTTACAGCTGGTGCAACATCACTTCAGATTGACAATTTTTGTGAAATAACATCTGCTGGTACTCCGGTAACCTCACTGTTGCACCATGCAAATACATGTTGATTATTAATAAAAAAAGGACAGCAACTGATGCTTCAGCTCTGGTGCCAATTTAAAACAACTTTAACATTTTTTCCCTCTGCGAGGGAGTGAGTTTAAACCTCTTCAACAGGTATTATAACACTGGGAGCCTCGCTGGGATCATCAATTTCACTCTCCTCAATAGAAGGCTCCAGTAGCTGCTAATCCTTGTTAATTCTGACTGCCCCTAGAGTTTTAGGGGCAAGAGCTGTTGCATAACACTTCCTGGCTATCTTTTGACTGCTCCGCCCAACACCCACTTGGCCCTGAACAACATATTTTAAGTATTGATGGATTTTAGAGGCCACAACATGCATTCTGGAGAGCCAAGACCTCCCAAAAATTTAATTATAAGATGTTGGGAAATCTACCACAACAAACAACACTATTAACATCTTTTTAGATGGCCCCTTTCCCAACAATACTTCCTCTTCGAACTCCCCGCTCACATCTGCAGAACTTCTTGTGAAGCCTACAATGGTTCTGTTTGAATGTTGAATAACTGCTGGATTTCTCATTTGCTTACAGGAGCTCAAAAACAGGATGTTTTCCGAACTTCCAGTATCAATCAGAATGCGGCGTATATCGTTCCCCCCTATCGAAGCCCCTTTGACCACTGCATCCTCATGAGGTCCTATAATGAACCTCAAGTCATCATCATCAAAAATTATGAACGGAAATAAGGATTGGCACTGATGGGGAGATATTCAACCATCTAACTGGGTGGCCAAATCTTGAACATACCTTAGTTTTCTCCTCCAAAAATGGTAGGTGAAGTTAATGTATCTCCTCCAAAATGGTTAATGATTCGAAGAAGCTGATCAGTCCGGAAACTGTCTTAGTTTTCTCTGTTATTACTCCTACCTTATTTCCATTTGGATCAGGATCCAAATACTCAAAGTCTACATCAAATCTTTCAACAATCACCATTGCACCTTCTTGTGTAGATGTCCCAGGATTATTTGAAGGACCTATCCGGGGAGCATTGGCTTGGGAATTATCTGGTCTGTTCCCACTTCAATTTTTAACATAGGCTCCCAACTTGCCTCTCTCAATAAGGTTCTGAACCTCCTGTTTCAATGCAATGCAATCCTGAGTATCATGGCTTATATCATTATGATATTGGCAAAAACGAGTGTTTCGGTTCTCTTTAGGGGACTACAAGACTGCCGGTTTTCAAAAGTGTACTTTATTCTTGGTCTTATCATAGACTGTGGCCATATTTCCCCTAACTCAACAAACCATTCAGGATGGACCCAGGGCCCCCTCTTACTTTTGGTTTGTTGGCTCTAGGTTTGGTTGGACTGATTTTGCCTTGACCGGTTGGACCCCTGTCTGGTCTCCTTTGCCCTGTAACCGGATTGGTTAGTGGCTGGAGGAGCTGTTGTTGTGGTGGTAGACCTCACTTGACGGTGTACCCTTGTTTTCTTTATTTCTTCTACATTGATCAGTTTTCCCACTTGGTTCAATAAACTACCCCAGGTCATAGCCTTCTTTCAAGTCACCGAATCAGCTAAATTCCCAAGATTTAATCCTTGCCTAAGGGAAGCAATTGCAACATGCTCAGACCAATCTGCCAGCCTATTCCTTGTATTCATAAAGCGACTTGTGCAATCCTTCAGGGACTCATTTGGTTCCTGAGCACAATGGATAATGGTGTCCCCATTACCTTTTACCTCTTTACTTCTAACAAATTTCCTCCAGAAGGCAACCCAAAATGTATCAAAATTTCTTATACACCCCTGAGGGAGACTGTTATACCATTTAAGAGCACTCCCTGTGGAAGTTTGGGAGAAAGCTCTACGCAAAAGCTTGTCATCATCGTCAAAGATCATCATGAATTTTTGAACTGTTCCAGATGGTTGTCCGGATCTCGACTCCCATCGGACTTCTCCATATTGGAGCTATCAAACCTTTTAGGAAGATGTCCGGAGAGTATTTTTACGGAAAAAGATGATTGCCTCCAATTCTTGTTGTGACTGAAAATGGTATCTTCAATAGGGGTTACAAAAATACTCGGTTCGGATTGAAAGGCAAAGGGATTAATGAGCAACTGATCAACATGCTTATGAGCTGACCCTTTACCCTAGGGACTCTTGAGTCTACCATGTCTGTCCCTCTTCCTCGAATGATTTTTATTTAACCTCATCTTCTTTCTAGATCTCCCTTCATTACTATATGAAGATAGTGATTCTTCAAGTTCTTCCTCATTTGAGGAACTGTTGGAGGAATCAGATGCAGAACACTCAACAGGCTTAGATCGATGTGTCTTTTTTAAGCTGAGGTGAGTCTTCAAAGATTGCTCATTGTCTTTAGGATTGTCAGTGTGGTGAAATACTGACGCTCTAGATTTCTCCTTAATTCCATTTTCAGCTTGTTTTATTGCTCTCAACACTTCTATTTCAACCCTCAACTGGTCTCGCTCCTTGATGGTATATTCCTCGTTTTCCCTTGCACTGTCCATCTCTGGGGTGGAATATTCTACTCAATGGATCCATCCAAACCGCTTTACTTGCGGGTTTTGAATATAAAATTCAGGCACCGTCGCCTCCCACTGTGGTCGCCAATTTGGTGTGGTTTATTCTTGTCTGAGGTTAATCTAGTAAAGTGTTTAAAAAGTTTTTTGGTAATATGATGGTGTTTAGTGTTTAGTGTGTGGAGTAGGTAGATAATTAAGTTGCCTACTAGTAATAAATTCTGATCACCCTCATTAATGAAAGTGGTTGGAGTATTTATACTTAATTACTGACCCATGGGCTTATTGGATTGATTCATGAAACCGGATCGAGTTTAATGACCCATTAGTAATATAGGTTTAAGTTGATTAACAACTAGCTTAGTCCAGAATTAATATATATTGTCATGTTCGGAATTAATTCTGGTGGTTTAGTCTGAATTTCTCTTCAGATTTAATCATGGTACAGTTACTCAAATCTCTAAAATCATCATTGTTGACCAACCAAAGTCGAAAGATCCCTTAGATCCAAATAATAAAATATTATTAACCAACTAAAGTTGGAAAATCCCTCTGATCCAAAAACAAAAATAGGTGAATATTGACCAACTTTCATTACAAGACCCCTCACATTCAAAATACAGAAAAACATTAGCCTTGAATCTTGCAAAACATGTAAAAAAGGCGAAAATAACTTATAAACATAAACCGGTTATGTCAGCACCTCATTAAAATCTTCATGTGTCACAAGGGTGGCACTGATAAATACATAAACTAAATAAAAAAGGTACAAATTGTTTATATTTACTTTAGATACAACATTAGGTGCTCATATTCCATGGGTGCCGAAATGACCTCCCATATTGATCTCTTAATCGATATGTTTGGGGCTTCACCTTCTCAGTTACCGTATATGGAGCTTCCCAATTTGCTCCCAATTTTCCGAGCAGTTTCTCCTTAGTATGTAAGAAACATTTCCTGAAAACTTTATCTCCCACTCTAAATTCTTGTCGTCTCACCATGGACGTGTATCCACTTCTCATCAATGTCTGATAATATAGAGAGTTTAGATGTGCTATCATTATTTTGTCCTCAATTAGATCCAATTTGGCTCGTATTCCCTTATCATTATTTTTGCTGATTAATTTTAAACACAGTACGAAGGAAGTATCGCCTAAGATGGTGTCACAACATCTATCCCATAAACAAGTGCATACAGTAACTCATGGGTAGTAGTTCGAGGATTGGTCTGATAGGCCCATACCACTTCCTTGAAATAGTCTGTCCACTTTCCAGTTTTACCTTCCATATTTTTCTTGAGGCTGTTAAGGATCATTATGTTTGTTACTTCAACATGCCCATTGGCTTGGGGGTGAAACGGCACCGAGAAGAATTAATGTATCCCTTGGGAAGACCATAAAACTCTTATGTATTTGCTATCAAATTACAGACTGTTCTCCATCGCAAATCTTCTTGTAACATCAAGATAAGTTTAATCACATCCTTCGCGTTTGTTCCAGATAGAGGCTTGACTGCTATCCACGTGGAAAAATAATTCAGTGCAATTATTATTGTTTTTCGTCCTCCACATCCATTTGGCAAGGGCCCGAATAAATATAGACCCCGCTGGTCAAAATGTAAAGCCTCCAATATAGGTTCAAGTGGTATTGCATGCATACGAATGGTATTGGTGAACTGTTCGCATGTGTCACACCTTATAACCAACTCTTTTGCATCAAACTGAGGGCTAGTAATACCCTACTAGCAAAACTCTAATTGTCATCTCTTTGTACCCATAGTATGTCGATCATTTGCCGTCATCGAGTTAAGAAAATATCATATGTGATTTGTTTTCTCCGAAGAAATAGAATAAAGTCTTGTTCGATATTTTCTTATATAAAATATTTTCAGAGGATTTTATACCCATACGCTTTAAAACGTGTCTTCTTGGATATTACCTTATCAACTGGTAGACAATCATGAATAGAACATTTCTTAATTATGTGTCATTACTCATTAAAATTTGAAAAGTTTCATTTGAATTCACACTTTATTCACCAACTATTTTAGGAAGAGGCATGCTATAAGGCTTACTCGGCTACAACCAGATCCAAATACATCCTCTGAACCAATAAATCATAAATTTTGCAACAGATCGGGCTTTGGACTGCTATAATGTAATGTATTTTGGTTTGAAAAACACAAGGATAGCTTATCAGAGGTTGGTCAAAAAGGATTTTGCTTGTAAAATTGGAAGAAATATTAACTTCTACATTGACGAGATGTTGGTTAAAAGTGGAAAAAGTTTGAGGAACATCTTTGACCTTGTGGAAACATTTCAAAACCTTAAAATTGGAAGAAATATTAACTTCTACATTGACGAGATGTTGGTTAAAAGTGGCAAAAGTTTGAGGAACATCTTTGACCTTGTGGAAACATTTCAAAACCTTACTCTATCAACCTGAAAATCAACCCAGAGAAGTGCACATGTGGGTTTGATCGTGTAAGTTTTTTGGTTACTTGGTTAGTGAGAAGCGTATCAAGGAAGATTTGTCGCAGTTAGAAGTTATACCGCCAATGAGCTTCATATTCCAACTGGTAGACTCACAATGTTCAAAAGATTTATCTCTTGGTCTTCAGAAAAATGTTCTTATTTCTTTCAGGTACTCAGAAAATCTAAAAATTTCCAGTAAAATGATCAGTGCGACAAAGCGCTTAGTAAGGTAAAGTGACACCTCATCCCTCTAAAGACTTTTTCCAAACCCATCATGTGAGAGAAATTATATGTTTATTTGGCCGTATCGGAACTTGAGAAAGCTTTTGTTTCCAGCAGATATATGATACCTCCAGTTGGAAACATTTTCCATATATATTGACTTTCGCAGCAAGAAAGATTGGACTTTGCTTCTAGGGGCACTTCATCATGGTCCAAACATATTTCCAAAAGCTAAACATTTTCCGAAAGCTACATATCTCAGGAACGCTAACCTGATGATTGTTATAGTTGGAGGATTTTGATATCATCAATGAACAGAGGACCGATATAAAATCTCAGGCCTTGGCTGATTTTCTTACCGAATTCTACACGAAAAGATTTGAACCATCGCCCAAGAGTCATACCCGAAGTGGCTTCTTCAAATTAATAGAGTCGAATATCTAAAACTATAGAGCTAGTGTTCGGATTCTGGCTTCCTATAGAGACGCAATGAATCAGGTCATATGCTTATGTTTTTAACCAATGAATAACAAAGATGCATACAAAGCTATGATTGTCAGGATTTGTTTGGTCGTGTTTATGCGGTGAAGATGGTAATTTGACTAGTGGATCTCATATTCTAATAAATCATGTTTTGGGACATGTTGAGGCTCTGTTAGTCATTCTTACCGAATTTTAGAGATTGGCTTAGTAATCATGAGAAGAATAAACTAACAGTTTTTTATATTGTTACAAGAACAACTGACCTCATAAGCCTCCATAGTTAAATCTGTTGTTCAACGTGTCAGTGGAGAAGAAGAATAATATATGGACGTGGATCTAAAAAGGCATTCAATATGCATGATTGTTGGAGAAGATCCATACTTTAGAATTTCAAAAACTTAATAAAAAGCTGTAAAAGAAATAAAAGTGATATATGAAGGACAAACGTCGCCAGAAACGTCGCCAGATTTGTATCAAAATCCATATCGGACTCTATCATTCTTATATGATGAGTTGAGAGGTGTGACATCCCCACACATCGATATGGTACTAATAACGGTGGACTTGACCGAAGTAGAAATAAAGAGGGTGATGATTGTCACTGGTAGTCCATCAAACATTACGTATAAAGGTATTTGCGAGAAGATAAGATGAGCGCCACTACTAACCCCAACTCAAATAATCCTCACTAACTTCACTCGAGAAAACAATTGTACTAAATAAGCTAACTTTGGATATTGTTCTCAACAAATAGGGTAATAAAAAAATAGCAATGCATATTCATGTTAGTAGACGCACCATCATAGTACAACTTCATATTGGGGGAGATCTTGGCTCAATCAAAAGCAAAAATATTAGATAAGTCATCATATAGACCTATATCCATGGTATCATTACAATATGTATCTGCAAGTCAACTTGAGTAGACTTGGAAGCATTATCAATAATAGTAGGGTATGGAGTTACTAAAGAGATAACACAAGCTTCGGTGGTGACAAGTTCATCCTCCTCCACCTCAACTTCTTTACTAATCGATTTAATAACTAAAGTAATTGTCATATCTGCATAAACATCTTTTAAACACCAAATGTCTTAGAAACTCCAACAATGGTTTCATTATCAACATGAAATGAACTTTTCTTAAATGAAAACCTAATAATCTTAGGAAAACCTTTCATTTGATTATTGCGTAATTTAAGATGAAAATATATATCACAAGGTTCTCTCTCTTTTTAAGCCAAAACACTCAACATAATAGATTTACAAGCATTATAAGTATGGACTTCAGGTAACATAATGGACCACGAATGATTTTTTTGAAATAACATATTTTGACCTGTTATGCAATTTCTTCATTAGAGAACGCTTATACCTACCCTTGATTTCTGAAGGTTGTTTTTCTATAATATTCTGCTCCCAATTATCCTCTTTAGTGGAAACACAAACAAAACATTTGTCTCAAAAAATACTATTTACTAGCATCTCCAACTTCGGCATTCAGATAGCTATCTGTCTTCCTCCTCTTGGGGATTTTCTACTTATATGCCCTTTCTTCAGGAAGCACCAACATTTTATCCTAGAACATCATATTTCTTGCTTAAATTTTTCCATCCAAGCCTTTCACTCGCAGTCACCCTGATACCGTCAGAGTCGTTCTTCATAACCGACTTCCTTTGAAGATTCAAGTGTCTTCAGATTTCCTTGCTACAATACATCTGCAACGTGTAACTTCTTAAGGTATAACCTATTTTCCAAGGATTTATGCATGTAAATAGCTTCTATATTAGTCCAAATTCCCATGGTCGAAGACTTCAAACACCTCTTGAAGAATTTCATCCCCTAGGTTCAAGATCAACATATTAAGCGTAGTAGAAAACAATTCGACATCAATATCATTTGAAACCTTCTCTTAAATGAAAGTATATATTATCTGTATAAGTAATTTATTAACCTTAACTCTCTATGTATTAAAATCATTATCTCATATGCGTTTCTCAAAGTTAAATTTGATGGAATCCATCATTATGATTGTGATTGACTTTACTTCAAAATTTGTGATCTGCGTCATTATATTTTCTCTTTTTTAACCATACCAAATATAGATTTCATATCTCCACATTCATCGTACCACTTGTTACAAAAATCAACAATATTTAAATAAGATTCGAACCACACATAACAAAACTTGTCATGCCGAATATTATTTACCCAGTCGGAGTAACGACTTAAATTTGGTGAACATCTACCGAGAGACTATAAGAAGTAGTAAGACCTTTAAATATTATCTTACTTCAAGAACAGAGTTAACGAGAAAAACATAACGTAAATCAAACACACAAAAATATATTCAACATGGTTCAGATCGTGAAGAAATCATATATTTACGAGGAACAAACAAGATCTAAATATGACTTTACGAAAATACTAACAAATACTAAACACTCAGTCACTTAACTCTATTGTAAAGATATTTTATGGGTTTACAAAGAAACCATGAATCTTAGAATGTAAATTCAAGTGTTTATTTGTACCTTACTACATTCTATAAAATAAGACAACCCACTTTCTTCTATTGACATTGTTATTGGTTTGTCACGTTGCACCCTAGATTTTTTTTTTTTCTTCTCTTAATAGACTTAGAAAAAACATTAATTCTACAACATACACTTCAGATTAAATTATATCAATCAACGAGTGTAATAAAACCCTAATCATAAATAGAAAACCTAATAAATAGGAATTTGAGACTAATATGAAGTTCAATTAAATTAAAATACCATGTAATAGGAAATCTAATTAATAGGAAACATAATTAAATAGGAAGGAAAATTAAATAGGAAGTTCCAGAAAATAGAAGAAGTCCACTTTTATTATGAACTTAAGCACATCGCCGTTAGGAACAAAATGTAGTGTTTCATTAATAACTTCGACAACGGTCTTCAAAAACATATTTCGGCCCACCTTTTAACCCTTTACCTGAGTAATACCAAGCTACACCTTCTATTATAGCAACCATCATGATCTTCAACTCCTAGGTTCTACTAGATTTATTCTACATCTTAGTCTCTCTGAGCATCTAGTCACAAAGAGAGTTAGAAGATCCAGCTATTTAAGTCTCAGATTATTTCTCTACGTCCCTTAAGGTACGGAAGAACTGCACCAACCACCTTTCTTTAGTTACAACACTTAGTTACAGCCTTCGACACCTAGTTTAAGCTTCAACACTTAGTTCAAGCTGCAACCCTTAGTTCAAACCTTTAAAACTTAATCTCAACTTCAACTTTAGGTTACAACCTATGACACCAAGTTACTCCTTTCAAACTAAATTACATTTTCCATACAAAGTTACAACCTTTGATACTAAGCCAAGCCTTGGGTAGTGATCTTGCCACAATTATTTTGAGACTACACTTAAAGTTTTCAAAACACATCCTTAAAAACTAGTCATGAGAAAGATAAGAAAAGATACCCACAATCAAATACAAACAAATTAAAATCAAAGAAGAAAAGATTGAAACTTACCATTTGAGACCCAAGTTCGGCTTACATGAGGAAGTGTTTGAAAATGGGTTGGTCTCCTGATTTTCGGAAATAAATAAGAATGTATCCTTCCATACTTTTTTATAGGCTCGAAGGTTATTAACAATTTTAGCATACGAATCCATCAAGAAGTATAAGAAAGAATTTTTATTTTGTTCATAAACTTTGATCACATTAAGAAATGCATTTACATAGAAGTGTTGAAAATTTTATGTGATGAGATTATTCAAAAGTAAGAGACTCTAATAATTGTGAACGAGCTGGCTCGGGAAAAAATCTAGTACCTTGAAAGTACTTGAGAAGGTCTTGAGCAAGAGAAAATCGAAGTTTGTGATCAAAAGGTTAGTTGTAGAAAACAATATTACATTCACGAGCGTCAAAAGTATTTTCCCTAATCATAAAAAACCGAATGATTACATCATCAATAATCACCCACTCAATGTGCTTCTTTATACACTTACTGTTATAAATATTCCATAATACTTTGTACCCGAAGTTCATATCTCAAATTCTGATGTATCTCTGTGACTACAAGAATCCACTCCACCGCTATCTCTTGATGGTGATATATTCATAACATCAAAAATCGAAAGAGAAAGATAAACAATTTTGAAAAGAACAACAACCTTAAGATATTTCTCTTTCTTCGCTATCAATTTATTATTCTAGCGTGATGGACAAGTAACTTTAACCATTTCTTTATGTTTAGAGTGACCAAAGAAAAAGCCTCAAATGAACTATCGTGATTATTATAACTATCTAAGTAATGAATACATTTGTCTCTATTATCCATTTATAGTAACAATAATAACAAAAATGTAACAAAATTATAAAACATCGAGAAAGATATGCAAGAAGATGATGAGAATATCAAACCAAATATTGAAGGAAACAAAGATAGCAAAGGGACAACACAAATGGTATTTATACCGAAAGGTAAATACAACTTTCAATCTTTGATTTCTTTAGATTTATGTGGCTGGGATTTATTTGCAAGGTAAATGCTTAAAATTTAAAAACAAATATGGAGGGCCAAGAAATAAAGAAGACGAAAAAGGGCACACATTTATTTTTAAAAATCTTTCACCCACGTGTAAGCTTCTTATAAAAAAATTGTCTACTTACCAATAAAACAATAATATGCCCTCCAATTGAATAAAACTTGCCTTAAAAATAGAATTAAATACAAAACCCTTACAAAAAAAATTATTTTTACTTAAACACATTTATATCCATATAACTTCGATCAAAATCAAAAAGAGAAGATGCATATTTTTGTCGATTAAAAAAAAGAAAGAGTTCGTATGTCTTATTGAGCGTTTGCTTCAGGCTTAACAAAGGACGACGGGGGTTACTCAAGCAATTTTTAGCATATTTTTAGTTGAAGTTAAAACTAAATATTTTTAGTCGTAAAGATTTCTTAAAGTAGTAGAGCGGTTACAATAATCTTTCCCTCACCCTTAACCAAATAATAAAGGGGCTACTAGAATACCGTTATAATAAGTTCGATCGAACAAAAAATAACAACACCATTTATCTTTCACTTGGGACTAGGGGGTCTTCAACCATACTTGTTGAAGAATCAAATCATTACAAAATAAATTAAAAGAAATAAGTTAGTAAATAAGAAGTAGGTAATACTCTAGCAAGCAACTAACTATTAGATGTACTATTTCCCTTGGGAAAATAGATATGGGTATCCTCAAATAAGAATTTAGCCGACAAAAGATTTTAATGAGACACGAACAGTTAAGTACGAAATAAATCAAAGATGTCTTTGTATTATCTCGATTAGGATAATTTAAAATAAACAAAAAACTTATAAGAATTTAACTAAAAATGGCTAGCTTAATCAATTCTCTATAAAAATACAGTGACTTTGGATGAGAAGATAGAACTTTTGCAGACAACAATTTTAAAAGTAGAAGCTCCGGCAAACGTCAAGCAGTGTTCCAAATAATCAAAATTAGTCATTCTCTGTTACTTGCATAATGACTATGAGGGCTACTATAAGGGTGTAAATAGTTTCACCCCTAAATATTGACTCATAAACCATATAAAAATTTACAATTCTAGAAAATAATCACATATATTCCTAGTATCTCGGAGATATAACTCCCTACTTGTAGACTCTATAAATAGAGGCATAACAACCATAGATAAAATATTCGTTATAATTTATATTTCTCTAAAAATTACTATAAGTTATTATTGTTATGGGTGATTTCCCCTAAATACTAATCTAACTATCCCATTACCAACTAATACCCAAAAGTTGGATGTTACTAATACGTACATGAATCATAAAATCAAACAAAAATACCACTCAGCTACAAATTGGCTCTTTCAAGCAAACATAACTTTTTTTTCTCATACCCTTTCACTTTCCCCCATCTCTCTCTACCAAATTCTAAAACCATATTTCAACCTCTCAAGTTCAAGCTCCCACCTCCCGAGAACTCAAGCTCTAAAATAGAGTTTAACCTAGATTTCAACCTCTCACGTCTCTCTAAACCTAGAAATTAGCCGATAATCAACCTCTCGCATCTCTTTAAACCCAGAATTCAACAAAAAATAATAAGATAGTTTTGTCCTTTGTTCTATAAATTTCATGGTTTAGGGTTAGTTTAAAAATGTTGAAAACGATAAAGATAAGTTGTTTGTCAGGTTTCGAAGATAAATATACGTTTGTGCCAGGATTTGTGTTAAACCAGGGTTTGAGAGTATGAAAAACTCTCTTTTTTATATGTGATATGTGCATTTTAGTAATTTGGTTTGAATATATGGTTCTGATTCGTATATTTTTTTTAAGTGTTCATTTTGGGTTACTGGGTAATTAATTCAATTTCAAGTTCATAAATACCACGTCTCACATATTTTATGTATGTTCATACCACAACTCACGCTTGATGTGGTTCTTCATGGCATGCATTTGTTGGCATGTCGCGTATGTTCATTATGTCTGATCTCGCATCATTTAGATGAAAAAAATGTTTCGTACATGTTCATTGTGTATGGTCTCATATCATTCAAATGTAGAACATTTTGCATATATTTATTATGTCTAGTCTTTTATTCTCATATGTTTATTATATATGGCATCACATCTCGCATATTCTTCTTATATTTCATCTTGCACATGCTCATTATGTCAAGTGTCATATCTCACATATATTCATTATGTCTTCTCTTACATTTTTCATCTACTTTAATGCATGGTCTAGCTATTTATACCTAGAATCTTAACATCGTATTTTATTACCGATAAAATGGCTCTTAAAGCTTGTCATTTAGATCAAGTCTATTCAAAATTATAAATCTAATTAAATAAAATAATATTAGAGTTGAACATATAGAAGCTGCAAAAGAAACATTATTCTATACCATCTTGAAGTCTAGACATGATTTTCACAAGGAAACTCTAAAAATAAAGAAGTATTATGATATAATCATCGAAATCATCAAAAAATACAAAAGCCAAAGAGAATACTTTAAATTGGGCTACAAACATGTTAAACTGAACTTCAAAGATGTGAAAATTGTTTTTGGTTTGAAGCACTGTGAGAAGGAAATAAACTTAAACGCCAAAAAGATTATCAAACTTAGATATACCAATGAAGAAGAAGCAAAGTCACGGATCGTCAAAACATACTTTCATGAAAAAAATTCAAGAGCAGTGGGTAAGAATAAATCAAAATCAGTAACAAACCATTTGATAAATGTATGACTTTATCCTTGGTCTTGCATTAGTAGTTACATTGGTATCGCATGTTCCAGTTATTGATGATTCCGGATTCTGTCACCACACCTTATGGGAACCGGACAGGGTTAATTCGGACAATGTCCATTTCACCAGACAGGGGCAGTTCGGACAACTTTCATTCACTGAACTATCCGAACAGAACTAAAGTACTTAAAACTTAATCACATTTTGACTAAGCTGACTACTTACTTACTTAAAACTGATGGGTCTTTAAACTCGATCTGAATCCATTAAACATAACCCGAAAGCCCATATGGCCCAAGGATAAGGGTATAAATACCCAGCCACCTACATTAAATGAGGGTAATGAAAATTAAATACAACCACGCAGCTGAATTCTCCCTTTACATTCTACCCAAACATTAAATACTCGCAAAATTCCACAAAACTCTAGACAAAGTTATAAAATTACCCTCAAACGAAAATAAACCACACCAAATTGGCGACCACAGTGGGAGAACGACGTTGCCTGAATCTAGCATTCAAAACCATCAGAAAAACCAGTCCGAATGAATCCGGATGCACCGGAAGTACCACCAGCTTTGCTTGAAGTGGTGGGAGAAAATGATGAATATACCATCGAGGAGCGTGATAGATTAAAGGGCGAGATAGAAGCCCTGAGGGAAGAGAGGGCAAAGATGGGCATAAAAGAAAAGTCAAAAGCATTAGTTTCTCATCATACTGACAACCCTAGAGAGCATGAGCCCTCCAAAACCCATGTGAGTATGAAGAAGACTCATGCTAGCTCTAAAAAGTCTCACCGGTCCAAGCCGGTGGAGAGCTCTGATTCAGACTCGGAATTTTCCAATAGCTCCTCGGGCGAAGATGAAGTTGAAGAATCCTTATCATTCAACAGTGATGAGGGCCGATCTAAAAAGAAACAAAAGTTGGTTAAGAAGTATTCAAGAAAAAAGGATAGGGATGGAAAATTAAAAAGGTATATAGGCAAAGGATCATCTCATAGTCGGAGACACATAGATAGGATGCTGGTGGATCCTTTTGCCTTCCATGATGAGCCAGGTATCTTTGCAACTCCTAACGAGGATACCGTTTTCATTCGTGGCCGGTATTGGAGACAATCTTCATGTCGTCCAAGATTCTGTCTGGTAACCTCCCCAAGAGGTTTGATAGTACGAAAATAGAAAAATATGATGACACTAAAGACCCGGACAATCACTTGGAACAATTCAAAAATTCATGATGAATTTCGATGATGACGACAAGTTCCTTTATAGAGCATTCTCTCAATCCTTTACGGGGAGTGCCCTGAAGTGGTATAACAGCTTACCACAAGGGTGCATCAGAAATTTCGATACCTTCTGGGTGGCCTTCCGGAGGCAGTTTGTTGGAAGTAAGGAGGTGAAGGGCAATAGAGACACAATTATCCATTGTGCCCAAGAACCGAATGAATCTCTGAAGGAATATATAAGTCGCTTTGTAAACACCAAAAATGGGTTGGTTGATTTCTTCGAACAAGTATCAATAGCTTCTCTAAGGCAGAGCTTAAACCCTAGACATTTGGCTGATTTAGTGACCAGAACAAAGGCCATGACATGGGGATGTCTACTGAATCAGGTTGGAAAGCAAATTAACATTGATGAAACAAAGAAAACTAGGGTGCACAGGCAGGTGAGGTCTGCCCCGGCTGCACCAAACCCCAACCAAAATCAGTCCGAGAACAAGGCAAAGGAGGCCGGGCAGGGTCATAACAGAGCCAAAGCTCAGTCTCAGCCAGCTGCGCCTGCCCAGAGTCAACAATCTAGAAATAAGAGAGGGCCTTGGGTTCAACCAGAATGGTTTGCTGAGTTAAAAGAAAGTATAGCCACCATTTATGACAATACAAAAGAAGAAGTACACTATAGAAGGCCGGTTGCGCTATAATCTCTTAGGGAGCATCGTAATAATTGTTTCTGTCAGTATCATAATGATATTGGCCATACCACTGAGGATTGTATTGCTTTAAAGCAAGAAGTCCAGAATTTAATTGAAAGAGAAAAGTTGGGAGCATATGTTAAAAAAAAAGAGGAAATAGGCCTGATAACGCTCATCGGGCTGGTCCAAATAATGCATGCACATCCGCTCCGGAGGGAGCTATGGTGATAATCGAGAGATTCGATGTAGAGTCAGAGTACTTGGACCCTGATCCAACTCGAAACAGAGTGGGTGCCATTGAGGAACGTTGCAAAACAGTGTCCGAGCTTATTAACCTTTTTGAATCACTCACAATTTTTGGAGGGGATACCATGACAGCACCCGCTGCTTCTTCGAGGAAGAGGCATGTTCATACTTTAGCTACCCAACTGGAGGGAGGCATGACTTCTTACCAATCGCAGATTCCATTTCCCTTCATTATTTTCGATTAGGATGACTTGAGGGATATAGCAGGTCCTCATGAAGATGCTGTTGTCATAGGAGCATCCATCGGGGGCAATGACATAAGACGAATTTTGGTGGATACTGGGAGTTCAGCCAATATCCTCTTTTTAACTTCCTACAAAAATATGAAGAATCCAACGGTAATTCAGCGTTCGAACAGGTCAATTGTGGGTTTCACTGGAAGCTCAGCAAATGTGATCGGGGAGTTCGAAGAGGAAGTTTTGTTGGGCAAGTGCCCTTTTAAAAAGATGGTTAGAATACTGTATGTTGTAGTGGATTGTCCCACTTGTTATAATGCTATTCTAGGGAGGTATTGGCTCTCTAGGATGCATGCAGTGGCCTCAATAGTTCACCAATGTTTGAAATGTGATGTGCAAGGACAAGTGGGAGTTGTTCGGAGCAGCCAAAAGATAGCAAGAGAGTGTTATGCAACAGCACTGGCTCCTCGGACGTTGGGGGCAGTTTGTATCAATGAAGAATAGCAGTTTGAAGGGCTTTCTGGGGGTGAGGGTGAAATTGATGACCCCAGAGAGACCCCTGGAGTTTTAATACCAGTTGAAGAAGTCGAAACACATTCTTTGGAAGAGGGAAAAAATGTTAATATAGGGTCTAAAATGACATCCGAACTAAAGGGTAAAATGTTGAAGTTCTTAAAAGACCATCAGCATGTTTTTGCTTGGTGCAATGCTGATGTTACCGGAGTACCACCAACCATTATATCACACCAACTGTCCATCCGAAGAGACATAGCACCTGTGGTACAAAAGAGAAGAGCTTTTTCCAAGGAAAAAGCCGATATCATAGTTCAAGAAGTCGACAGACTTACCAAAATGGGGCACATAAACGAGTCTCAATATCCTTTATGGGCAGCCAATCTGGTATTGGTGAAAAATAAAAATGGCAAGTGGCGCATGTGTATCGATTTCACAGATCTCAACAGAGCTTGCCCAAAGGATTTGTACCTAGTTCCCCGGATTGATCAGTTGGTAGATTCCACATATGGGAACAAGCTACTGTCTTTCATGGATGCCTTCTCCGGATACAATCAGATTCAAGTTGATCCGAAGGATCATGAGCATACTACGTTTGTTACTGATAGGGGCCTTCATTGTTACAAGGTGATGCCATTTGGGCTAAAAATGATGGGGCTACTTATCAGAGGTTAGTAAATAAAGCATTTGCTGATCAAATTAGAAGAAATATGGAAGTATACATCGATGACATGATGGTAAAAAGTGTGGACGAAGAGCTCCACTTGACAGATCTCCAAGAAACTTTTGCTAACTTAGTAAAAGTAAATTTGAAACTAAATCCAGAGAAGTGTGTGTTCGGAGTACAGTCCGGGAAATTTCTGGGGTATATAATAGGTAAGCAAGGGATACAGCCTGATCCGAACCAGCTTAATGCTTTATTCCAAATGGAGCCTCCTCGGAATATTAAAGAAGTACAAAGGTTGACTGGGAGGTTGGCTGCGTTAAATTGATTCATTTCAAGGTCGTCGGACAGGTGTGCCCCGTTCTTTCAAACTTTAAAAGGTGCAAATGGATTCGACTGGACTTCACAATGTGATGAGGCCTTTAATGAAATTAAAAAAACATCTGTCCTCCCTCAATACTCTATTTAAACCTATTGATGGAGAGACACTCTTCGTATACTTGGCAGTTTCCAGTTGTGCCATAAGTGTCGTATTGGTGAGGGAGGTAGATAACTATCCCCGTCCGGTGTATTACATTAGCAAGAGCTTGATAGATGCAGAAAAACACTATCTGAAGCTTGAAAAATAAGCATTAGCCTTGGTAATTGCTGCAAGGAAGATGAGGCCTTATTTCCAGGCTCATCCTATTATTGTGCGGACATTATATCCCCTGAAAAACGTTCTTCAAAAGGCAGATATTTCAAGTAGAATGACTAAGTGGTCAGTGGAACTGGGGGACTTCGATATTGATTTTTCTCCTCGTACAACAATCAAAGCCCAAGTTGTGGCTGACTTCTTAGTTGAATTCCATTCAGATAGGGATACAGAGCAAACAACTGATGTGAAAGATAAAAAAATCTGGGTCGTCCGGACTGATGGTAGATCAAGTACTATGGGATGTGGTGCAAGGGTATGCTTGACCTCTACGTATGGTGACAAAATGTACAAAGCTATATTTTTTTCTTTTAGGGCTTCTAATAATGAGTCCGAATATGAAGCTGCTATAGCTGGTTTAAAGTTAGCTCTTATTTGTGGAGCCAAAAGGGTCAAGTTGATGAGTGATTCTCAGCTTCTTATCCATCATGCCCAAGGTCAATCCGAAGCCAAAAAGGAGCAGCTAATAAAATACTTACTTCTTCTCAAAGGTGTGGCACTTAAGTTCAAGAGCATTGTTTATGAGAACATACCCCGAACAGAAAATGAATTGGCAGACTCCTTGGCAACCATAGCCTATACTGAATCCTACCCTTGGATCCATGTGCTGGAGTGCCCTTCCATTAAACTCACTGTGGGTAAGGAGGAAGAAAGCTTCGATATACAGATGAAACAACCTCAAGATTGGAGGTTTCCTCTCTTTCAATATCTCTCAGATGGCATCTTGCCCCCGGATAAGTCAATAGCAAGAAAAATAAAGTGCAAGGCTCGTGGTTTTATCATCATAAGAGATATTCTTTATAAGAAATCTTACAGTAAACCCCTCTTACGATGTTTGGGGGTTGACAAATCTCAAGTAGTTCTCTCTGATTTACATGATGGTGAGGGATCAGCTCATTGTGCATTCAGGGCTCTAACAAGGAGAGTTTTGTTGGCTGGGTATTATTGGCCCTCTATAATGCAAGATGCTAAGGAGTTGGTGAGGAGGTGTGACCCATGCCAAAGATATAGCAATGACATTCATATCCCAGCCATCCCTTTGGAGTCAATTTCTGAGCCTATACCTTTTGCTCGATGAGGGTTGGATTTGGTGGGACCTCTACCTATGGCATCCGGAGGACGCAGGACAATAGTTGTTGCTATTGATTATTTTTCGAAGTGGATCGAAGCAGCTCCATTGGCAGGAACAACATCAAAGCTGTCATATAATTCATTTTATCCAATATCTGTTGCAGATTTGGAATTCCACAGAAGATAACAACAGATAACGGGCCACAATTCGACAACAAGGAAATGGAGAGTTTCTGTGCCTCTAGAGGTATACAACATTGTTTCTCTTCACCTTTCCACCCACAAGCAAATGCTCAGGTTGAGGTGGCTAACAGGATTATATTGTCCGGTTTGAAGAAAAATTTAGAAGGGGTTGCTGGAAAATGGCCTAGTTATTTGCAAGAAGTTTTGTGGGCTTACCGGACTACAGCTGGGGTTGCAACACAAGAATCACCTTTTGCTTTGGTCTATGGGATGGATGCCATAGCTCCCATAGAAGCAACTCTCCCTTCATTTCGAGTTCATAATTTCTCCGAACACGCTAACGAGGAGGCTATTAGAGGTCAACTTGACTTGATAGAGGAAAGAAGAGTTAAGGCTCACTTTAGGGTTGTGCACTATCAAGGTTTGATGAGAAGCAGGTTTGCTTCTAAAATCAAGAGAAGAGATTTTCAACCGGGGGATAAGGTGCTGAGAAAAGTTTTCCTACACACTAAAGAGAGGCAGTTCGGTAAATTGGCTCCAACTTAGGAAGGACCCTATCTGGTCATTGAAAAACTTAAGCCTGGAATGTACCGGCTCCAAGACAAAAATGGAAGGATTTTGAATCACCCTTGGAATATTGAGCACCTCCGGATGTACTTGGAGTAGGAACTATGTAAATATTTACTTGTTTAAAAGTTCATATAAATATTTGGGGGCATACTTTTTCCTACCCTGGTGGCGCGGGGAGATTTTAATGAGGTGTCCGGGCTCTTTTATAAAATTTGATGCCTTCTTAAAAATTCGGAGTGTTTTTACTTTGTTTCTTGTCAAATTTTTATTTAAACACCGGCCGGATTGAATTGAAGGAGTGATGACTACTTAAACATTTGTCATCGGAGAATTTAAACACTCTCACTTTAGAATGTTTATGAAATAACTAAGGGCTGTTTAAGCGTTAGCCACCAAAATTGAAAAAACTATGAAAGAATGCAAGAGCTGTGCAAAATAAAGATATCCATTAAAATAACCAAAGTGCCTTGGCCATCCAAGGACTTTGGTTCAAACAAAACAAAAATGAAAAGATAATTGATACTCTAAGACTGAGCCTTTGAAGATGGCTCAGCCTTACTCGTTTTCTTCTTCTTGAGGTCATCGTTCTCCTCAGTTGGACTCTCCCCGGTGTTCTCTTCCTCATCGGATGAATCAGCACTAGAATAATCATGCAAGTCTCCATCAGCCATAGTGTGGAAGGGAAGGTCTTCGTACTCTACATAGGTCCATAAGTCTCCCAGATTTCTCTTCGGAAACTTCTCGTGAAAGAGCAAGACCATGTCCGACTTCACTTTGGCATACATTTCTTCCTGAGTTACTATCACATTGTTGGTATAATCATCAATTTTGGCTTGAATTTTTGCCTCTTGCTCCCTTAGCAGATAAGCCTTTTTCTGTGCATCCTGGGATACCGAGTCCTCGAGAGAAATCTTGTCATTGGTCAAAGTTTGAATGACCATGTCTTTAGCCTTCACCTCCTCTTTCGAAAAAGAGAGATCTTTCTCCAACTCAAACTGCTTTGACCGGAGCTCTTTGATAGTATCTTCTAAGGTAACTTATTTTGTGGCCCAACCCTCCTGATTCTTGTTTAACTCCTCATTTTCCCTTTTTAGAACATCAGCATTTTGGTTGGCAACGAGGAGGTCTCCGGACAATCTCTCCTTGTCAGAATTAAGGGCAGTGATAATAGCTGACTGACCTCGCACTTGTTTCTCCAAACTAAGCACTGGCTGAATATTACTCAATATAGAGTGAGTAATAACATCCCTTTCACTCGAAACAGAGAAATACTTACCATTGAAGGTAATGATGTTCGAATTACTTGGAGGGAGGTAGGGCCCAGCAAAATCATCTATGGGGAAGTTTTCGAAATAGTCACCAAGCCCATCAAGCCCAGTAATGTCAACGACGTCAATACTGATGTCTCCTCCTCCAACCTCATCAGTTCGAAAGTTACTAGGGATCTCTTCTGCTCTTGTTGGATCACTAGGGTCAACAGGAGGAAGGGGCTCCGGGAGCCGGAGAGAAATCTCATCACCCCTGGAGGTCTTTTTCTTCTTGGCCTCCCTGCCTTTTCTATCTGCTCCCTATTTCTTATCTCTCTTAGGAACCCTTGGAGGCTTTGGAGATCATGCCTCTTCCCTAGTTCTCTCATGCTCCACTACTTCTAGAAGAGCAGCATCAATCTGACTTGGAATTGGCCCTTCTTGATTTGTTAGAGCAGTTTCCTCTGCTTCGGTGGGATTGGCTTCAATTGCACTGAGCTTGCCCTTACCTTTCTTGCCCTTCATCTTACTTGGGGCCTTGGCTCTATCGGGCAGATACAATGCCTCGTCCGGTGTGTGTGTTCTTTTGAGGACTACTTCCGGAGGGGGTGGAGTGGTAAGTTCCTCCCAGGATAAGTCCCTCCGGTCAGTAGTGTTCTAGAGATAGGACCTTGCAAGATTGCCTCCGGTAAAGGCATTGTGGAAGTGATTCTCCCACCTTTCAGTAGCCCAAGCGTTTAGCTTGGTACAAGTAGCTTGCTCGGCCTTCAAATGGTCATTGAAGTCTTTAGGCAGCACTGTGAAAAAAAGAGAAGAGAGACAAGAGAAGTTAGTTAAACAAGTGTGATAAAAATAAAAATGAGAATGTGAGGTGGGATTCTTACCATCGCTTCGCCATCTGCTGGTGAGGAGACTCGGGTTGACTCCGGCTTTGATCTTCCTCCCATTCTCCCAAGAACCACTCACGAACAAGAAGTAAGTCTTCCAATTTCTCTCCGACTCAAGCAGGTCATCCACTCCTTTGTAATTATCACCCAGAGGCTGGCCACAGCTGCAAACTCCTCCATTGGAAGAGGAATTCCGGAGAGTCTGGAGGGCATGATACAGGCCATGAGGGTGTACCATGCGTTAGGGCTCAGTTGACTTGGGCAGAGTTTGATGAGATGAAAATACTTGACTATCTCCGGATCTAAGGGAAACCTCAGTCCCCAGTTGAAGAGCTCAGTGAAGAAAACTATTTCACTGAGCTTACAGTCCATCGGTGTTTCTGGGTCTATTGGAATCCTTATTTTGACGT
Organism: Limnanthes douglasii subsp. nivea; assembly: GCA_036936605.1. NCBI lineage: Eukaryota > Viridiplantae > Streptophyta > Magnoliopsida > Brassicales > Limnanthaceae > Limnanthes > Limnanthes douglasii. The sequence goes on from JAUPFV010000002.1 coordinate 47,919,381, forward strand.
TCTCAGGAATTCCTGACTTTGCTCGCATCCGACCCAGCTCGGCTGTGTGTATGAAAGCATAGTTAAGTTTTTGCAAAGCTATCAAATATTTAACACTCACCTTGTGGAAACAAGGTCCCACTTTTCTCACAAGGACATCCGGTAAGTCTGGATGCCTTAAGCATAGTTTCTATTTGCCTTTGTCCTTCTTGGCAGCAATGGCCTCACTTGTCTGCCCGGAGACTTCGGACTCAAAGAGAGCTTCTTCGACAGAATCCTCCATCACTTCTTCCATAACCAGGGAGGGGTTTTCAGTTATTTATGGGTGAGGAGAGTTAGAGGTTGGCTCAGTATGCCCTCCAGATTGTTAGGTTTCACTGGTTTCTTGTACTCTGGCCTCCGGCTGGGGCTCAGATACAGTAGTTTCTTTTAAGAGACTTGAGCTAGATGCCTCCGGTCCGGACAGCTTGTCCTTAGAAATTTTCATGGGTGCCTCTGACCCTTTGTTGCTATATTTGGCTCCTGATTTGGAAGGCGTACCTTTGGAAGCCTTCCCTTTTACCAAGCGACCTCTTCTCCGATCAACTAACTTATCTGGAGAGGCATCAACATCTGATCCCATGGCGATAAATGGAGAAGGCTTCTTAAAACTGGTAACTGCTTGCCATGGTTCAACAGTGGGCTCTGATTCCTAAACCGACGAGCCTGAAACGATTGGTGAGAGGTTGGTTTGAAACAACCTCCTAGGTTTAACGCTTTTGGTTGAAGAAGACCCCTGATCAGGCTCTGTGCTGGGTATTAATGGTTTGTCGACAGGGAAAACATGGAGGCCTGCAGTAATACGCCTCTCACGTTTAACTTTCTGAGCCATTTCTAACTCCGATAAATTAAGCCACCCACCTTTGATTAAAGCGTTCCTAGCTGTGAACATAAACTCACACCGAGAAAAGTATTTATTTTTGAGAGAAAGCTTTGAAGTTTGAACAAGGTGAAGAGGATGGTAAAACAGTAAAGGAGTGATTAATTTATAGTAAACACACAAAAAGATGCTTAGATACTTAGGAGAATTCGAAAAGGTTGCAATGATTAAGGAACGGCGCTGATGTCATCTTCATTAAATGAAAAGGTTACTTTTTTGGAGAAGGTGGGAGCGCCATTCTAGGTGAAAAAACGGCTGATGTGGCGAACCAGAGAGAGACACGTGTCCCACGAATTCTGGAAAGAAACCGTTTAGTTTTCAAGAACTTTTTCAGTTCGGATAAAGCTATAACAAAGTTCGAAAGACCTATCCGGATATGACAGTGACCAGCTGCAGGCTATTTTTTAGGTCTTGCCAAAGGCCTTTGAACACCACCTAAAAAAGAGGCTACTGATGAGTCCGGATTCTGTCACCACACCTTATGGGAACCGGACAGTCCAAGGGAGCATGACCCATCAGCAAAGACCCATGTAAGTACTAAAAAGACTCATGCTAACTCAAAGAAGTCTCACCGGTCTAAACTGGTGGAGAGCTCAGATTCAGATTCAGAATCTTCTAGTAGCTCCTCGAATGAAGATGGAGTTGAGGAGTCCTTATCATCCAGCAGCGATGAAGGCCGTTCTAAAAAGAAACATAAGTTGGTCAAAAAGTATTCAAGAAAAAGGGACATGCATGGAAGGTTGAAAAGGCATCTAGGAAAAGGGTCATCTCATGGTCACAACCATGGCCGGAGACACGTAGATCGAGTGTTGATGGATCATTTTGCCTTTCATGATGAACCAGGTATCTTTGCAACTCCCAATAAAGATAATGTGTTTAGTCGTGGCCGGAATTGGAGACAATCTCCATTGTCTTCCAAGATACTTTCCGGAAACCTTCCTAAGAGGTTTGACAGCACAAAGATGGAAAAGTACGATGGGAGTAAAGATCTAGATAATCATCTGGAACAATTCAAAATCTTTATGATAAATTTTGACGATGATGATAAGTTGCTTTGTAAAGCGTTCTCCCAGTCTTTTACGGGGAGTGCTCTGAAGTGGTATAATAGTCTACCACAAGGTTGCATCAGAAATTTTGCTACTTTTTGGGTGGCCTTTTGGAGGCAGTTCGTCGGAAGTAAGGAAGTGAAGGGCAATGGAGACACTATTATCCATTGTGCCCAAGAACCAAATGAATCCTTGAAAGAATATATAAGTCGCTTTGTGAACACCAAGAATGGATTAGCTGATTGCTTTGAACAAGTAGCAATAGCTTTTCTAAGGCAGGGTTTGAACCCCGGTAATTTGGCTGATCCAGTAACTAGAAAGAAGGCCATGACGTGGGGCGGTTTACTGAATCAAGTGGGGAAACAAATCAATGTAGATGAAATGAAAAAAGCTAGGGTGCATAGGCAGGTGAGATCGGACCTAACTGCACCAAACCAGAGCCAGAATCAGTCCGGGTACAAGGCTAAGGAAGCCGGACAGGGTCCCAGCAGGCCCAAGGCCCAATCCCACCCAACACCAGATTAGAGCCAATAATCTAGAAATAAGCGAGGGCCTTGGGTTCAACTGGAGTGGTTTGCCGAGTTGAAAGAGAGTGTGGCAACCATCTATGACAAAACAAAAGACGAAGTACATTTCAGGAAGCCAACTGCGCTTCAATCTCCCAGGGAAAGTCATAATAATTGTTTCTACCAATATCATCATGATATTGGTCATAACACAGAAGATTGCATCGTTTTGAAGCAAGAGGTGCAAAATTTGATTGAAAGAGGAAATTTGGGTGCTTATGTTAAAAGAAGAAGTGGAAATAGGCCTGATAAGGCTCATCGTACTGGCCCAACAAACAACGTAGGGACATCGGCTCCGGATGGGGCTATGGTGATAATTGAAAGATTCGATGTGGAGTCAGGGTATTTGGATCCTGATCCAACCCGGAATAAGGTGGGCGTTATCACAGAACACAACAAGACAGTGTCAAGGCTCATCAGCTTTTTTGAGTCACTTACCATATTTGGAGGGGACACCATGACTACACCGACTGCTTCTTCGAGGAAGAGGCATGTTCATACCTTGACAACATGACTTCCTATCAATCACAACTTCCTTTTCCCTTCATTGTTTTTTATGAAGATAATTTGAGGGACATAGCTGGTCCTCAAGAAGATGTTGTGGTAATAGGAGCATCAATTGGGGGAAATGACATTAAACGAATTTTGGTGGACACCGGCAGTTCAGCCAATATCCTCATTTTAACTTCCTATAAACAAATGAATTATCCAGTAGTGATTCAACATTCGAACAGGTCAATTGTGGGTTTCACTGGAAGCTCAGCGGACGTGATCGGGGAGTATGAGGAGGAGGTTTTGTTGGGCAAGGGCCCTTTTAAGAAGATGATCATAGTACATTTCATTGTGGTGGATTATCCCACATGTTATAATTCCATTTAGGAAGATATTGCCTCTCCAGGATGCATGTTGTGGCTTCAACAGTCCACCAATGTTTAAAATCTGTTGTGCAAGGACAAGTGGGAGTTGTCCGAAGTAGTCAAAAGATAGCAAGAGAGTGTTATGCAACGGCACTAGTCCCTCGAACTTTGGGGGTAGTTCGGATCAGTGAGGATTAGGAGTTGGAGAGGCCCTCTGGGGGAGAGGGTGAAATTGATGACCCCAGAGAGACCCCTGGTGTTTTAATACCAATTGAAGAGGTTGAAACTCACTCTCTGGCTGAAGGAAGAAACTTCAAGATCTGATCTAAGATGACATCCGAACTGAAGAGTAAATGCTATATTTTTTAACAGACCATCAGCATGTTTTTGCTTGGTGCAATACTGATGTAACCGGAGTGCCAGCAGATATTATATCACACCAACTATCCATCCGAAGAGATGTAGCACCTGTTGTACAAAAGAGTACAGCTTTTCCTAAGGAGAAAGCTGATGTAATAGTTCAAGAGGTTGACCGGCTTACTAAGATGGGGCACATAAAAGAATCTCAGTACCCTTTATGGACAGCCAATCCAGTATTGGTAAAAAAGAAAAATGGAAAGTGGCGAATGTTCGTCGACTTTACAGACCTTAATAGGGCATGCCCAAAAAACCTATATCCGGTCCCTCGGATCGATCATTTAGTGGAATCCACATCTGGGAACAAGTTGTTGTCCTTTATGGATGCCTTTTCCACGTATAATCAGATTCAAGTGGATCTGAAGGATCAAGAACACACTACTTTTGTTACTGATAGGGGCCTTCATTGTTATAAGGTGATGCCTTTTGGGTTAAAAAATGTTGGGGCTACTTATCAGAGGTTGGTGAACAAAGCTTTCGCTAATCAAATTGGAAGAAACATGGAAGTTTACATTGATGACATAATGGTAAAGAGTGTGGAAGAAGAACTACACTTGGCAGATCTGCAAGAAACTTTTGCCAGCTTGGTAAAAGTAAATTTAAAGTTGAATCCAGAGAAGTGTGTTTTCGGAGTGCAGTCCAGGAAGTTTTTGGGGTACGTGATAAGTGAGAAAGGGATACAACCTGATCCAGACCAGCTTAGTGCTTTATTGCAGATGGAGCCTCCTCGGAATATTAAAGAAGTACAAAGATTGACAGGGAGGTTAGCTGCTCTAAACCGTTTTATCTCAAGGTCTTCGGATAGGTGTGCCCCGTTTTTTCAAACTTTAAAATGTGCAAAAGAATTTAACTGGTCTCCACAGTGCGACCAGGGTTTCGATAAAATTAAAAAACACTTATCCTCCCCTAAAACCTTGTTTAGACCTGTTTACGGAGAGACACTGTACATATATTTAGCATTCTCTGATTGTGCTATAAGTGCAGTGCTAGTAAGGGAGGTGGATAATTATCATCGTCCGGTGTACTACATTAGCAAAAGCTTGATAGATGCTGAAAAGAGGTATTTAAAACTTGAAAAATTAGCACTGGCTTTAGTAATTGATGCTAGGAAAATGAGACCATACTTTTAGTCTCATTCTATCATTGTCCAAACGTCTTTTCCCTTGAAAAACGTTCTTTAGAAGGCACACGTATCAAGCAGAATGACCAAATGGTCAGTGGAGTTGGGAGACTGTGATATTTATTTTGCCCCTCGAACTGCAGTCAAGGCTCAGTCTGTTGCTGATTTCCTAGTTGAATTCCATTCGGACAGAGACACTAAGCAAGCATCAGGTGAAAAGACTAAGAAAGTATGGGTTGTCCAGACTGATGGTGGATCAAGTACCATGGGTTGTGGTGCTGGGATATGTTTAACCTCTCCGTATGGTGACAAAATGTACCAGGCTATATGTTTTGCTTTCAGGACTTCTAATAATGAGTTTGAATATGAAGCTGCCATAGCCGGTTTAAAGTTAGCCCTAATTTGTGGAGCCAAAAGGGTCAGGTTAATGAGCGATTCTCAGCTTCTTATTCATCATGCACAAGGTCAATCCGAGGCAAAAAAAGAGCAGCTGATTAAATATTTGTTCATTCTTAAAGAAGTGGCACTTAACTTCAAAGACATCACCTATGAGCACATACTCCGAACTGAAAATACGTTAGCAAACTCATTGGCAGCCATAGCATATTCTGAGTCCTACCCATGGATTCACGTGCAAGAGTGCCCATCCCTTCAACTCAATCTGAGCAAGGAGGGGGAAGAAAGTTTAAACATACAAGTGAGTCAACCTCAAGACTGGAGGCATCCTCTTTTGCAATACATCTCAGATGACATCTTGCCTCCGTAAAAAGCAGTAGCAAGGAAAGTGAAGTATAAGGCCCGTGGGTTTGTAATCCTAAGAGACGTTCTTTACAAGAAGTCTTTTAGTAGACCTCTCTTGCGATGTTTGGGGATTTAATATTCCCAAATAGTGCTGTCTTAACTACATGATGGTGAGGGATCAACGCACTGTGGTTATAGAGCTTTAACCAGAAGAGTCTTGTTGGCTGGATGCTACTGGCCCTCTATAATGAAATATGCCAAGGAATTGGTGAAGACATGCGAACCATGCCAAAGATACGGTAATGAAATTCACGTCCCAACTGTTCTTTTAGAGTCAATTTCTGAGCCACTACCTTTAGCTCGTTGGGGGCTGGATCTGGTGGGACCTCTACCTATGGCGTCCGGAGGGTGCAGAACTGTCATTGTTGCCATCGATTATTTCTTAAAATAAGCAGCCTCATTGGCAGGAACTACTTCAAAGCTGTTATAAAATTTATCTTATCTAATATTTGTTGCAGATTTGGAGTTCCATAAAAGATAACCACAGACAATGGGCCACAATTCGATAACAAGGATATGGAGAATTTTTGTGCCTCTAGAAGCATTCAATATTTCTTCTCTTCTCCTTTCCACCCACAGGCGAATGGTCAAGTTGAAGTAGCTAAGAGGACCATCCTGTCTGGTCTTAAAAAGAATCTAGAAAGGACTGCTCGAAAGTGGCCAAGCTATCTACAAGAAGCATTATGGGCCTACCGGACTACTCCCGGGGCTGTTACACAAGAATCCCCATTTGCCTTGGTATATGGTATGGATGCAATAACTCCTATAGACGCAAATTTTCCTTCATTAAGAGTCCATAATTTTTCCAAACAGGCTAATGAAGTAGCAATCAGAAGTCAAATCGATTTAATAGAAGAAAAAAGAGTTAAGGCTCATCTTAGAGCCACCCACTATCATGGATTGATGAGAAGCATGTTTGCTTCCAGAGTCAGAAGAAGCTACTAAGGAGAAGTAGTTCAGCGCACTAGCTCCAACTTGAGAAAGACCCTATGTGATCAGTGAAAAGCTTAAGCCTGGGACATACAGGCTTCAAGATAAAGATGGAAAGATCTTGAGTCACCCTTGGAACATTGAATACCTCCGGTTGTATCTATAATGAAAATTACGTAAATATTTACTTGTTTAAAGTCCATGTAAATATTATGGGGCATACTATTTCCTACCTTAGTGGCGCGGGGAGTTTTTAATGAGGTGTCCGGGCTTTTTAATGAAATTTGATGCCTTTTTGAAAAATTCGGAGTGGTTTGATTGATAGCTTCTTTAAAACTTTTTAAAGTATCACTGACAGGCCGGATTGAATTGGTAGAGTGATGACCATTTAAACATTTGTCATCGGAGAATTTAAACACTCTCACTTTAAAATACTTTTAAAATAACTAAGGGTTTTTTAAACATTAGCTATCAAAATTGGGTAACTATAAAACAATGCAAGAATTGTGTAAGGTAAAATTGCCCGGCTAACACCAGGGAATGATATTAAAATATGTAAAGTGCCTTGGCCATCCAAGGACTTTGAAGTTTTAAAAGAAAAGGTTTATTCGGACAAGAGCCGGACACGATTACAAAAATGCCTTGGACATCCAAGGACTTTAGTCTAACACAAGAATTAAAGAAAAATAAAAAGATAGTTAAAAGTTTAAGGTGAGCTTCCTTAGAATGTTCCATACTCATCTGGTTTTTCTTGGGGTCTTTGGCTTCCTCGTTAGGGCTCTCTCCGGTCCCTTCTTCTTCATCAATAGTATCATCATAACCACTGGAATAGTTGTGCTTATTACCATCGGCCATAGTATGGTGAGGGAGGTCTTCGTATTCCACAAATCGCCATAAATCTCCAAGTGTCCTCTTCGGAAATTTTTGATGAAAGAGCAAGATCATGTCCGATTTGACTTCAGCATACCTTTCCTCTTGGGAATCTATCACCTTGTTGGTGTATGCATCGATATTGGATTGGATTGTCTTCTCATGCTCCTTTATCAAATCATATTTCTCCTGATTAACTCTAGACACAGCATCTTCGAGCGAAATTTTGTCACTAGTTAGGGTTTGGATGATATTGTCCTTAGCCTTCACCTCCTCCTTCGAAGTGGAGAGATCCTTCTCCAAGCTAGAACACTTAGTTTGAAGTTCTCTGTTAACCCCTTCCGAAGTGACCAGCTTCGTATCCAAGTCCTATTTCCCCTTCTTCAACTCCTCGATCTCTCTCCTTAATGCCTCAACATTCTGGTTGGCATTAAGGAGATTGTTGGATAAGCTCTCTTTATCTGCGTTGAGTGTGTTGATGAGGGTAGATTGACTTCGCACTTATCTCTCCAAGTTCAGCACCGGTTGAATATTGCTCAACAAGGAGTGGGTCACCATGTCATTATCCTTTGAAACAGAAAAAGACTTACCATTGAAAGTAACCATGTTCGAAGAGCTTGAAGGGAGGTAAGGGCCAGCAAAATTGTCTTTCTCGAGATCTCCAAAGTAAAGGAAAATCCCTTGAAGACCACTGATGTCTACTCCATCAATGTTAATATCCCCTCTGGTACCCTCTCCGGTGTGAAAATCACTTGGGATTTGCTCTGCTGTGTTGGGTCTGTTGGGTCGACCGGAGGAAGAGACTCCGGAGGCCGGAGAGCTACTTCATCCCCCTTGGAGATTTTCTTCTTCTTGGCTTCCCTATCTCCACCACCTGCTCCCCGTTTTCGGTCTTTTTTGGGAGCCTTTGAGGGTTTTGGAAGTCCAACTGCCTCTTTGGTACTCTCATCTTCCACCACTTGAAGTAGAGCAGCATCGATTCCCCCCTTGGTCCTGCACCTCCCGGTTTGCTGGGATGATCTCCTTAACACCACCTTGATTGACCTCAGCTGCATCTGGCTTTTTCTTGCCTTTCTTACCCTTCATCTTACTTGGGGCTTTAGCTCTACCCGGCAAGGCCAACTTCCCATCCTTCTCATCTGTCCTCCATAGGATGACACCCAGAGGAGGTGGTGTGGTCAATTCTTCCAAGACGAGTCTCTCCGGCCGGTTGTGTTCCAGTGGTGGGACCTCACCAGGTTACCAGCGGTAAAACAATTGTGGAAACGATTTCCCCATTTGTCAGCAGCCCCAAACATTCAGCTTGGCACAAGTTTTCTGCCCCTCCTCCAAGTAGTCGGAGAACTCCTTCGGCAGCACTACCCAAAGAATAAGAAGAACATTTAAGTAAAAAACTTTTTATAAGGATATAAAAACAAACATGATGAAATATTTACTTGTGCTTTGCCATCTGCTGGTGAGCATACTTGGGTTGACACCAGCTTTAATCTTCCTCCCATTTTCCCAAGCTCCACTAACGAACAAGAATTGGGTCTTCAAATTCTTCTCCGATTAGAGCAGATCATCCACCACTATAAAATTGTCACCATATTGTAATGGTAGAAGGGGATGATGTGATTCTTGCAAAGGCTGGTCACAACCGCAAATTTCTCCATCGGAAGCGGGATTTCGGAGAGCCTAGAGGCCATGATGCAAGCCATGAGAGTGTACCAAGCATTGGGACTCAGTTGGCTTGGACAGAGCTTTGTCAGATGAAAATATCTTACGATCTCTGGGTCCAAGGGAAATCTGAGCCCCCAGTTGAACAATTCTGTGTAGATAATTATCTCACTTAGCTTGCAGTCCATTGGCATCTTCGGATCGACTGGTATCCTCACTTTGACAGATTTTGGGATCCCCCACTTCGTCCGGATCCGGCCTAATTTAGCAGTATAAATGAAGGCGTACTTAATATTTTGCATGGGTAGCAAATACTTTAAGCTCACCTTTTGGAAGCAAGGTCCCACTATGCCTTCAAGGGACTCCGGCAGGTCCTGATGTTTTAAACACAGCTTTTCTTTACCCTTGCCCTTCTTGTCAGTGGTAGCTTCCCCCGTCTTCCCGGAGACATCAATCTCATAAGGGGCTTCTTCAACGCTGTCCTCCATCACCTCTTCCATCACTATGGAAGGATTGTCAGTTGTCTTTGGTGGAGAAGTGCTGGTGGTTGGTTCAGTGAGTTGTCCGGACGGCTGAGCATCGCTTTCTCTTTGTGGTCTGGAGTCCGATTGGGGCTCAAAACCGGAGGGTTCATTTTGAAGGCTTGTTCCAGTAGCCTCCGGACTATATGATTTATCCTTAGGAACTTTGATAGATGCCTCTGACCTTGTAGCTTTGTCCTTGGCCCCAAACTTACGGGGCCCTGATTTCGGAGACTTAGATTGTGGAACAACAGCCTCGCCTTTTACTAAACGGCCTCTTCGACGAAGTGTCAGTTTTTCTGGGGAATTTTCAGGATCTGATCCCATAGCTATGAATGGAGAGGGTCTCTTTGTGCTTGTAACAGCTTTTTCCCGTTCCACGGTAGGTTGTGACTCCTGAACCGAGGAGCCTGATACGATGGGTGAAAGACTTGGTTGAAATAACCTCCTGGGTTTGGAGCTTCTAGCAGAAGATGAACCTCGATCAGGCTCTGAAGATGGCGTTTCAGACTTGTCGATTGGAGAAACTGGAAGACCTGCATCCACGCGCCTTTATCGCTCAACTCTTTGTGCTTTTTCTAACTCCGAGAAATTAAGCCACCCGCCTTTTACCAGTGCATTTCTTGCTGTAACATAAACTCACACCAAAAGGATTTTGAGAAGAGAGGTGAAAGCTTTGAGATGAAGGAATGAGAGACTAATGAAGATGGTAAAACAGTAAAAAATGAAGTAATATATATTAATGAGACAAAAGGATGCCAAAAACCTAGGGGAATACGAAAAGACAAAAGTAATGATTAAAGGCGGCGTTAACGCCATGGGTATTAAATGAAGAGGTTACTTTTTGGGATTAGTGGGAGCGTCGTTCTAGAAGAAAAACGGCTGGTGAGGCAAATCAGGAGATGACACGTGTCCCACGATCCATAACAAAACTTTTGAACTTTTGAGAACTTTTCAGTCCGGATAAATCCTAGGCAGAGCACTTGAACAGTCCGGATAATGTAACTAGTACTCAAGGGATATTTTTTAGGTCTTACCAAAGGCCTTCGACAAAACCTAAAAATGGGCTACTGATGAGTCCGAAAATTCTCACCACTCACTGTAGAAACCGGACAGGGGCAATTCGGACAAAAGCCACCAACTGAACCATTCGAACTGGAAAAAAAGTACTAAAAACTAATAACCTTTTGACTTAGCTAATTGCTAATCTGCTTAATAAACTAATGGGTTTTTGAACTCGACCCAGTTTCATAAGTTTGACCCGAAAGCCCATGTGGCCCATAATTAAGGGTATACATACCCAACCACTTTCATTAATGAGGGTAATGAACATTCAATACAACCAGGCAGCTCAAATCCCTCACTACAAAACACTTAAACATTAAATACCTTTGAAACACCATAAAACACCTGACCGAATTACCCTCAGTCAAAACTAATCCACACCAGGTATAACAATGGTATTTTATGTCAAAGACCTCGGAAAAATAAATAATTATAATTGGTCCCGAGCAATCAAGGAGAGGTTAGTTGGGTCAGTTCTGGTGAGGTTTATTTTCGTCTGAGGGTAAGTTTGTAATTTTTGTTTAGAACTATGTGGAAGTTTGAGAGTATTTAATGTTTGAGTAGAGAGTAGAGGGATAATTAAGCAGCCTGATTGTATTTAATTTTCATTACCCTCATTTAATGTTGGTGGTTGGGTATTTATACCCTTACATTCAAGCTTTATAGGCTTTCGGGTCATGTTTAATGGACCCGGGTCAAGTTCAAGAACCCATGAGCTCTTAGTAGGAGCAAGCAGCTTAGTCAAGAAGTGATTAGGTTTTAAGTACTTTAGTTCTGTTCGAACAGCACAATGGATGATGGTGTCCGAATTATCATCGTCCGGATAGATAGACATTGTCTGAACTAACCCTGTCCGAAGTGGTAACGGGATCCGGACTCATCAGTAGCCCCTTTTTTAGGTGTTTGTTCAAAAACCTTTGTCAAAACCTGAAAAATAGTCCGTTGCTAGTGACAGTTACATCCAGACAGGTCCTCCGAATAGTGTCATAACTTTATCCGGACTGAAAAAAGCTTTTTGAATCTGAACGGTTTTTTGCCAAAGTTCATGGGACACGTGTCTCAATCTGGTTCGTTACTTCAGCCGTTTTCTCACCTCGAATTTCGCACCCACCTTCTCTGAAAAGTAACCTCTTCATTAAATGAAGGTGACATCAGCGCCGTTTCTTAATCATTGCAAATCCTTTCGAATTCTCCTAGGAATCAAACACCTTTTTGGGGTTTACCAATAAATTAAAACACTTTTCCACTGTTTTATTATCACCTTCATTTTCACTTTGCTAATTTTCAGAGATTTCTCTCTCAAACACAAGTTCTTCACTTTGGTTGTTTATGTTCACGACTAGGAACGCTTTAATCAGAGGCGGGTGGCTCAATCTATCAGAACTAGAAAAAGCACAAAAAGTTGAAAGAGAAAGGTGCATCGCAGCAGGATTACCTATTTCCCCCATCGACAAACCAGTAACCTCAACCACAGAGCCTGACGGGGGTTCCTCCTCTACAAAAAGTGTCAAACCGAGGAGATTGTTCCAACCCAGTCTTTCTCCTATTGTCTCAGGTTCATCGGTTCAAAAGTCAGAACCCACAGGTTTAACAGTTACTAGTTTCAAAAAGCCTTCCCTATTCATAGCCATGGGGTCAGATGCAGATACTTCTCCCAACAAACTGGTCGATCAAAGAAAAGGCCGGTTGGTCAAAGGGCAGGCTTCCAAAGGCACCCCTTCGAAATCAGGTGCCAAGGATAGCAGTACAGGGTCAGAGGCACCCATAAAAGAACCCAAGGACAGGCTGTCCGGACAGGAGGCCACTGGCTCAAGCCCCCGAAGAGAGACCATCACATCAGACCCCCGGCGGGAGGCTAGAGTCCAGGAGAGTATTGAAGCTCATCAGTCTGGAGGTCAGACTGAACCAACTCCAAACTCCCCCCTCACCAAGACAACTGAAAACCCTTCCTCAATAATGGAGGAAATAATGGAGGACTTTATCGAAGAGGCTGCATTCGAGTCCGAACCCTCCGGACAGACTAGTGATGCTGCTGCTGCCAAGAAGAATAAGGGCAAAGAGAAGCTATGCCTTAGGCATCCAAAATTACCAGAAATCCTCGAAGGAAAAGTGGGACCTTGTTTCCACAAGGTAAACGTTAAATATCTTCTTGCTTTACAAAAAATCAACTATGCTTTCATCCATACAGCCGAGTTGGGCCGGATGCGTACGAAGTGGGGGATTCCGGAGAACGTAAAGATAAGAATCCCCATAGACCCCGAAACCCCAATGGACTGCAAACTCAGTGACATAGTCATCTTCACTGAGCTTTTTAACTAGGGTTTAAGGTTCCCCTTAGATCCAGAAATAGTTAGGTATTTCCACCTCATCAAGCTCTGCCCTAGCCAACTGAGCCCCAACGCCTGGTACACACTTATGGCCTGTATCATGGCCTCCATGCTCTCCGGGATTCCTTTACCAATGGAGGAATTCGCAGCTGTGGCCAGTCTCTGCAGAAACCACCACATTCCCTTCTATCACTTCAACATGGGTGGTAATTATAAAGCAGTGGATGATATGCTTGAGTCGGAGAGAAATTGGAGGACTCAATTCCTGTTTGTAAGCGGTGCTTGGGAGAATGGGAGGAAAATCAAAACTGGAGTCAACCCGAGTCTCCTCACCAGCAGATGGAGGAGTGATCGTAAGGATCCTACCTTACACTTTTATTTTTACTTTTATCGAATTTGCCTAAACTGACTGGTCTTGTCTTTTGTCTTAACAGAGCTGCCCAAAGACTTCAATGACTATCTAAAGGCCGGGCAGACCACTTGTACCAAGATCAACACTTGGGCTGCTGAAAAGTGGGGGAACCGGTTTCATGATGCTTTTGACTTCTCTTTCATGCCCATCTTAGCCTTCTCTGCCCTCAGAGATTCTATCTCGCCCTTTAATCTATCACGCTCCTTGATGGTATATTCATCATTCTCACCCACCACTTCAAGCAAAGCTGGTGGTACTTCTGGGGCATCCGGATTCATTCAGACTGATTTTTTCTGATGGTTTCAAATGCTTGATTCAGGCACCGTCGTTCTCCCACTGTGGTCGCCAATTTGGTGAGGTTTATTTTTGTCTGAGGGTAAGTTTGTAATTTTTTTTAGAATTGTGTGGAAGTTTGAGAGTATTTAATGTTTGAGTAGAGAGTAGAGGGAGAATTAAGCAGCCTGGTTGTATTTAATTTTCATTACCCTCATTTAATGTTGGTGGTTGGGTATTTATACCCTTACATTTGGGATTTATGGGCTTTCGGGTCATGTTTAATGGACCCGGGTCACGTTCAAGGACCCATGAGCTCTTAGTAGGAGAGCAAGCAGCTTAGTCAAGAAGTGATTAGGTTTTAAGTACTTTAGTTCTGTTCGAACAGCACAATGGATGATGGTGTCCGAATTGTCATCGTCCGGATAGATAGACATTGTCCAAACTGACCTGTCCGAAGTGGTAACGGGATCCGGACTCATCAAGTTCAAACTTGTTGGCTAAACAAACCTAATAGAATTGTTAGATATGTTGCTCTCTTGAAGCTTAGTATCTTTGTCTATAATTAAACAAAAAAATAAAATTTGTACATATTCAGATATATTTTCTAATGCAACCATTCATCATGGAGCACACACCCATTAAAAAATAAGAAACCCACGAAGATATGATTTCAAGATGATATAAATGGATGAGATTGGGATAAAAAACAAGTTTGGATTTGATTGAAAAGATGAAGATGATCAAAGATGTAAACGTACGTGTTATAAGACTAAGGTTACACTAGTATCGCATCTATATTCTATATAATTTTACATTTAATCACTATACCATAGTTGTTAGTGGCGTGCGGCGGTCCATGGCGAAGAGAGCTAAAAAATCCACAGTGGCGAGGCGAGCCGCGCGGCGATGGCCACATGTCATGCGGCGATCCCTTACCTGAATAATTTTTTTATAGCACATAACTGTAATTTAAATAGTACTATTTAGACATTTAAACTAACAATAATAACTTAAACATCCAATTGCATATTCTTAGAATATCTGAGTCAAATGACAAACACATAGATTAAAGATCAAATTATAAAACATCAAATTACATCATTCTTAAAACATATGAGTTAAATGACAAACATAGACTAAAACACATCATCGTCCGAGACAACATTTTCACATCCAACCCATCCGGTTGTGTACACGACAGATAATATTATAGTCAGCGCATTGTCTTCTTGTTGAAAATACTGAAATGCAGAAGATAGTGATGCATTAGTAGGAACCAAATAATAATACCCCCTTATAAGCCTTTTGTCAATCAAAATTCCTCTTGGAAATTCGGTTTGAATTTTGTTTTCACTTTATAGCCTAAAACAGTTCCATAGACTGTTTGACAGTTTGTATATTCATCTGCCTAAGAGACTAACAAAACCCAGTATTAATTTCAATAAATATTTAGAGCTGTGATACAGTTAATATAACGAGTGTGATGATATGAAAGATAAGATATGGAAGCTTACCCTTAGAACAAAAGCATTCCAGATACGTGTGCAAAGAATAGTTTCGGACAAATTACCATAAAACAGGACCGAAACGGAGGTCTCTACATCGTCATCGGTTTTGTGGCTGCTTGATTGAGGGAATAATGAAAGATGCTAGAAGTAGAAGAGAGAACATGGATCTATTAAGTTATTAGGTTTTTATTATTTAATTAAAATATATATATATATATATGGGTCTTAGTGTGGCGCGCCATGGCGAGCGCCTCGCCACACCATTTGTGGCGACCGTGGCGCGCCATGGCGACCGCCACGCTAAGACCGTCGCCACTTCCCATCATGTGGCGCCAGAGGCTCGCCACGCCTTGCCACACCGCCGTGGAGACCGCCACAACGCCATTTGACAACTATGCACTATACATAGTAAGGGTTGCATGTAATGTTTACCTCATGTCACACTTTTATTGTAATATTTATATACTCTCACATATGTAGCATAATGTTTTCCTGGTCTCGCCTCTTTATTATAATGTTTACACGGGCTCATATCTTTACTATAATGATTGCCTTATTTTGCACCTTCATTCTAATGTTTACTGATCTTGCATCTTTATTATAATGTTTGCATGGTCTTGTATCTTTATTGTCATATATAACTAGTCTCACATCTTTATTGTAATGTTTTTCATGTCTCGCACTCGTATATAATGTTTGACTTATCCCGCAAGTCTTGCATATATATGCGTTGTAATGTTTTACAAACTTGTTTAGCCTTTTATAGGTTTTGAAAGAAGATTAACCCTAACAGCTGTTAAAATACAAGAATGTGGTGGAGATAAAGATATCGGCCATGATCTATGAGATGATCCAGTTGGGGACCAAGATCTTGTACTAGAGATAATGACTCGTCTGATTTGATTGCGAATAAAATACACGAATCAATTAGGACATTTCATTCTTTAACAACAAAAGCTATTCAGTATTCTATCAAACAAGACTATGGTTTAGAAATTTCCTACCGTCTCTCGTAGAATGCTTTAGAAAAGGCGAGGACGGAAGTTTTCGGAGATAATAATACTTTGTCTGGCTTGCTGAATGCTTACTTTAGAAGGTTAAAAAGTCGAGATATCTGATTGCCATTTGGAGGTTGGTTTTGACAATGTCTTAAGGAGGTGCTTTGTGGCATTTGGATCATGTATTCAAGACTTTCACTCATGTCGACCATTGTTGTATATGGACGGTACCTATTTAAACGGCAAGCATTGTGGTGTATTGCTGTCTGCAGTGGCAAATGATGGCAATAACGGTGAGTTTTAAACCTTCTTTTCATATTAATTCTTTTCGGTTAAGGTAACAAATGACGCGATTGACGATGACATACGCATCGGTTAACGAAGATCATATGACCTTGATAGAACCATTCTAAACTATTGGTATTATAGGTCCACTTATTTGTTTAGTATACCTACAATAACCGACTTTGGTGAAAGTTCATCCTCTAACAAATGTGAAGGGCCTGTTGTTCTACCTCCTAACTTTAAAAAGCGAGCTGGAAGGCCAAGGAAAAAGAATATTACATCTAGAAGAGAAGTATCATCGAGCGACTTGTGTTGTGGTCGTTGCTTTAAATTTGGACACAGCCGAAGGACATGTGATATCACACTATGAGCTTGCCCTCCTAACATTTTTTGTTTCATCCGTTTTATTCCGTATGTATTAACGTGATTCCCTTTGTTTTGTATTTTTCTTACTCATTGACATTACTTTTAGTTGATACCCTCCAGTTGTTTGACTATTGTTTTTCACACACACGAGTTGTATTGAGTTACAAGATTACATGCGATTGCCAAAACGTGATTGCCAGTTTATGTCCTCCACACCGACGCGATTATATTTAATAATCACGCGTTGTGTTGAATAAATATAACACAACTTAGTTTTAACTTATGTATATTATAGTCTCGCGATTTTTGTCTAATATCTAACGCGAGACACCATGTTTTAATATAGATGCGTCTCTTATATAGAGAACACACGATTTACATAAGGTGGTTGTGGAGAACCTATGTGCATTGATTATTTTCCATATCGGCAACCATATAGAAGACGCGATTCATATACAATACCCACACTAAAGATAACGAGATATATATAGAAAAAGATTAGGAAGTCATAGCGATTGTTTAAGTTCATTCAACGCGATTGCTACCATCTCATTTACAAGCATTACCAGAATTGACGCGATTGGTGAGATTAGAACATAAATTGATACGAATTAGACATTTCAAACCACTACAAATGGAACTAAGTAGATACTGATAACAAAACATATTTAACAAACAAGAGACCCGAAAGCACAATGGACCTACGGTTGTCCAGCTAGTAAACCCTAATAAAACACCACTACATATTACAGGGTTCACCAATTCCAATGTCAAAAAACAAAAACACAACCAAAAAACCACATACTGATTAATTATCAGAAGAGTTATCCTCATTTCCATTCTCCTCTTCATCCTCAGACTCTGATTCCCATTCTTCTTCAGACTCTTCCTCGTCATCTTCTTCATCGTCGTCACTTTTCATCCCCCAGTATTCATCGTCTGATGAATCCTTCGAAGACTTTCTAGGAGTTTGCTTCCTCTTTATCGTCTTCCTCGTGTTCTTCATGGTCCTTCGGTGTTTTGGATACCAATCGTAGTCTGAATCCTCCTCCGGCCACGACAAAGAGTATTCTGAGTCATAGTCATCCTCAAGTGAAAGCGAGGATGGAAAATCATTTTTCGATTTGTCGGACGAGTACACTATTGTAGTGAAGTGCTTGTAGTCAGAGTGCTTATCACTAGCATCAGAGTACCCACCATCTGAAGATGGGTAACCATAGGACTGGAATGATGAACCGCTCATTTTCTTGGCCGAATTTTTATTTTAAATACAAAAAAATTGAATTTGAATAGGGTAGTGGATAACCATGCATGAGATACACTTGTTTATATTTACAAACCTACCATTACTCTAGTTATCAATTAATGCACATGTAATGAGTACTTTAGCTACCCATGTCAAATCATGCATTAAATTACCCTACAAATCCAATACCAATTAGTGAAAAGACAACCCATTGTCTTTTCACTATGCAGTAATTAAGACGCGAGTTAAATACTTATCACAATAACCAACGCGTACTAGTAACTATTGATGCGATTGTTTTACTCTACCACCATATTTGATATCAATCATGACTTATTCAACGACCTTTAATCGTCATGTAACTATTTAGTGGTATGTCCATGCGATTCATTAATTTTAATTATATTTTTGGTACAGTTTATTCTTAAGAGGTGGGTTTGAATTAGAAAAAGGTCTATAATTATATTTAATTACGTACTGGACACCTCACTCAATAATTCACCTTGGTTAACAAATGTTATAAAAAAATTAATTAGAACATGCCTAAAATAATGTACATAAGTTGTAAATGAGTACTTTGATTTTTGAATTATTTTGAGCAAGCCATTTAGTCGAAACGTTAAGATAGAAGAATTTGTATGCAAATCAGGTCTCATGTACGCCGCGAGTTAGGGGTTAAACATTTTTAAATTACTAAATAACTCCTTTAACCAATCACGCAATTCTGCCTTGTTAATGGCTATACACCGTCGCGATTATGCAAGCCATTTAATTAAGCTACCTTTTGCAGATTCGCGTGACTCACCAAACAACGCGATTGATGTGAAAATCATGTCTCATATACGACGCGAGTTAGAGGTACCAAATGTATATCTTAGTAGATAAATCCTTTTACCGATAATGCGGTATAGTCTTATTAGTGACTGGTCACGCGAGTTTACATGTCAGACATCGATTGTGATAGCGATTCATGCGGTCCACCTTTTGAAGTGTCACGCGACTAATCACCAAACGTGTTTCATATGAGAAACATATATCGTATACACTGCGAGTTAGGAGCCACAAATAATTCACTTTTTAAATAACTCCCTTCTCACAATACGCGAGTTAGCATCTGTAAAGGCTACACACTTACGAAATTGTGAAATGCAATCATTCGGTCCACCATGTAAAGTCTTACGTTCATCATTAGTAAAATACAATTATTACCAAACGCGATCTACCAGAAACTAAATCACTGCCATTACATCTAATTTAAAGACAAACATTCTTTTAAGAATAAAAATTACATTATTAATTTCAAGAATATTCAAGATTGAAATTAACAACCACGGTTCTCATCCACCGGTGAACAATTGGCAATCGCATCTTCTCTCTCAACAATCGATTCCTTCAAGTACACAAAAATATCTCTTGATATCCAATCATTAAGTTCCCACTTTCATAAGTGTGCTGCCTCTTCACGAAACGCGAGACAAAGATCAAACACATGTAACAAGGGTTTGGATTTTAGTTCATTATACCTCGAAGCGAATTTTTCTCGGCTGCGAACATGGGGTGCAACAAATCCAAGCCTCTCATAGTCAAAGTACATCCTGCATAACACTTCATCAAAAAAACCATTGGTCGTTTCATCGGAAATTGATGTCTTAACGTACTTCACCGCTTGAAGCAAGTGTTGGTCTTCATCCACGCACCAACTCATATTGTTTTCATATTTCTAATGTGTAAATTGTTTTCATTTAGAGTAAACGTTATAGTCTGGTGGTTTATATAAGGGGTAAAAAGTAGGTGGCTAACATGGGCGGGTAATAATTATTAGGTGTATGTTTTGGCGGGACAGTAGCAATCACTCCCAAAAAATAGGCGGGAATTAAACTAAACAAATGTAGCCATAGTTATCATGCGATTTTCATGATACCTATCACGCGTGATAGACAAATAACTTAAACATATGATTTGTGACATCCACTCCCCATATACAGCGCGATATATTCTTGCATTTTACAATCCAATTTTTACTGTTACAGTAATGCATTGTTACGTTATAAATATCAATATAGCATGTTACTTACGTGATTTTATAATGGTTAGTGATCTACAATGGTCGAAATGCATACAATTTTTGGAAAGAATGGTCACACTAAGTTACCTTAATAAAACAACATTGTCCTGGCCATAAAATGTCACCCAATAACCCATCAGAATTCAATTACATACGAAGATGTCCTTCGAATACTGTACTGAATTAAAAATAACAATTAAGCATCCAACACCCTCATATTAGTATTTTTATCATTTCGGAAGTGGTAAAACATTTATGCACGTGTTTGAGCGGGCATTTGTTTGCTATATTCCTTGGGTATAAACACGTGTTGGATAATGTCTTTAATATATTGACAAACGAACACTCTACAGTCAAGTGAATCTTTTTCTTGCTGCGGAATATCTCTAACAGCTTTAACTTTGTATCCATTCTTCGCACGTGGTATATATTTTTTATTCATACAATAGTTCAGCTGCTCAGATAGAAAAAATCTTAGGTTATTATTTTTTAAATAACATGTAAAATCGTATAGCTATTTGTAATGTTGCGAATCAAATTACTTTAGCACGCGAGTTCCATGCATAAAACGCGATTCGCATATACAACAAACGGAATTCGAGAGAAATGAACTTTAAGAATCTCGCAAGAGGAACACGTGATTCTTTCATTCACCTGCAAAAAAATGAACATACAACATCATGCA
The DNA here is from genome assembly GCA_036936605.1 of Limnanthes douglasii subsp. nivea. Classification (NCBI taxonomy): domain Eukaryota; kingdom Viridiplantae; phylum Streptophyta; class Magnoliopsida; order Brassicales; family Limnanthaceae; genus Limnanthes; species Limnanthes douglasii. The sequence continues at coordinate 47,940,299 of JAUPFV010000002.1, forward strand.
GTACGATTTTATACTACTTACCAATGTGTCGCTTGTTTTCCTAGTGTCATCCAGAGTGAATTTGCTGAGAGGGAAAAGGGGATTATAGTTTTTTGCCAACCCATTCTCCATGTCTATTACCAATAACGTCCAGCGGTTAGGACCATTATCATTTATGTGGCATAGCGGAATGAATGCGATAAATGTGTCCTCCCTCATGTTTTCAAAAACTCCGTCAACAACGTTTGAAATATCTTCTTTCGTTGCTAGTAATTTCTGTAATAAAACCCGCGTACAATAAAACAATATCAAACTTCTGGGTCACTTTCAATGGCTATTTAATAATTAAATACTAACCGTTGGGACCCCGGAAATCTGAATAGCGCTGTATTTACAACTGTACTTGTCATCAAACCCTTTGAAAGGTACTTTCCAGTTTGATTTTTTAAGCAGCTTATATATTCAGGCATCAATTATCTACAACACAACGAATTCAGAGCAATATCAAACTAGTTGTCACTTCTTTGTGAGTTATATGAAGAATCTAAAATTTATCTTGAAATCTAACTTCCTTTTGTATGGTAGGGCCATTACCTCACTCACACTAAAACTTAGCTGGTATGTAAATTCGTTTCTAGTAAATTACATACTTTTGAGTCGATTTGATCTAACTCCCCTTCGTATGGTAGGGCCATTACCTCGGTCAACCTTTGTTTTGCATTGCACTTCCAATTTGGGTTGTAATTTTTTTGTTGATTTAAAAACAGCTTCGTATTCCATTACGCACTCAGTTTTTTGTTGTTGTTTATTATGTCCTTATGTGCATTGATGTAGTCCTTTGTTTAATCTTGGTTTTTTGACATTACATACCTGTCACAATTTAACATATATATTTTTAGTGTATTGGCCTCCCCAATTATAGTTTTCAGAGTATTTAACATATATCTTCAAAAATGAGCACACCATGAACTTGTTTACCAATGATGTGTGTTTGTGGTACTTACACTAACCACGCGATTTGTTTAATAAATACAATACATACGCGATTTGAATTATTTTTATCATAAGTACGCGAGTTGCGTTTATTCTCTGACGCGAGATACAATATTCAGTTATCGATGCGTTTCTTAGTTAAATAACATGCGATCCTCAAGTTAATAGGAAACAATAAACAAGGTCCTGGATACGGGATTTTGTTGATTAACCATGACGCGATATAAGACCAACAGACTCAAAAACCTTTATCATGAGCAACGCGATGTAAGATGAATATCAAATTTTGAAATTCCAAACTCATAACAACATAGTTATAAGTTAAAATCCCCCTCCCCCAATGTAATAAAACAACCAGCAAAACCCCATATTAAAAATCTAAAATTTCAAAAACAACAACTTCACCAAATTAAAGACAAAGCACATCACATAAAATAGCTATAAGAAGTTGAATCTTAATATATTAAGATCCACTTACATCTTTATGTCCTTGCTCTAGGGCTTGGGTACGTTGTTGCTACTTTCATCTGGCCCAACTGTATTCAGTTTTGCCCCACTCGTTACCTCCCCAAAATTTCCAATTGCCAAAGCAGCCTCCGTATTTTTGCAAGCAACCTCACCACATTGTACATCCTCTGCAGCCTCTGTGCGATTTTCATTATCCAATCAAATTATTTCCTTCTTCCACAACCTCTTTTGTACTCCATTTTTCTATTTCTTTGTACAATGTTGCATCTATTTGGTTATGCATTACTAACTCTCCTACTGTTTCAGCTACCACAATATTTGATTCTGGTTGTAGGGGTGTTGGTGCAACAACTGTTTCCATAATTTCATGCTTCTCCCCCAGCTACCACAACAAGAATTTTCACCTCAGCCTCTGCTACTACTGCACCCACACCCACATCTGCCACATGTGTGGTTACTTCGTCCTCTTTTTCCACATTTCCACTTCCTGTTTCAGCTGGTACACCACTTCTAGAGTTGGCCACCACAAGCATACAATTGTCAACACCTAAAACATACAAAGATTTTTCATTTCCCTTTCCCTCACCAGATGTCTCAGTAACATCGTTCGGTCCATCAGCAGCTCCAGATTCTTTCTTCTCATAATTTGTTTCACCTTCATTTTCTGCTTCCTCTTCCGTGTCTTCTTCATGGTCCGCAGGTGTAGAAACCTCTACAATATTTTCTTCTTTCTCATATTTTTTCCTTTCTGCCTCTACCTTTTTAAAACCATGTTTTTTTTAAACATAAACTATGGTTTTAAGAACCTCATCCACTGTTATTGGTACCTCTACTCTTTTCTCTGGTGACTCTTTTTCTCCGAAAAGAAATGTATTCCACAAACCTTCTCTAGTGCTTCATTAACCCCAACATCTTCATCAGCTTGATAAGCTTGTTCTTGAAGCTTCAAAGTCAAAGAAGCAACCTCCCTTTGGATTTATTAAATCTGTGGGAAAATTAAACAAGTACAGTATTAGCAACCTAATGAATGTTCATTAAGATTACAACCTTTTAAACAACTTACTTGTCTATTCTTTCGTGCCAGAGAAATCTTAAGTCGTTTATTTTCTATCGAGTATTTGTACTTTTCACTGCTTCTCTTTTTAATATCTTCCATCCTCTTAAATAAAATATTACAAGCGCTTGGATAGTAAACATTCATCTTTTTCATCTGAATACTGGAGCTGCCTCATTTACTTCATTCCTTAGTAAAAGATTTACATTGTTTTAACTGTCCTTTATCCGGTGTATGTTTATGCTGATCCAACCACCCCTGTAGTGGTTGACTGTAATCCTCATCCACGCCCCCGTACTCCATTGTTTGAGATGGCTTCCCAATTTCCATCTCATTTGTTTCCCCCTCTGTACAATACTTCAACCGCTTCCCACTTCTTCCGCTGATTGTTTTTTTCCGTTTGTTTGACAAATTTCGACGCCTCGGATCTAAACTACCAGAGCTTTCACTGGTCTCCCCCGACCCGAAGGCCATTTTTTCAGCCTCAGTTAGTTTTATCTCTTCTTCTAAGATATACAACACCCGATGGTATTTTAAAACAAACAGTCAATAGTTAGTGAGTTAAACACCTTCACGCGATTAATTTGCATACAAAACGCGAGTTACCAACAACTCAATAAACGTGATGCGATTCGTTTATTATCAACTTATTAGTTGCGCGATTGCTTTAAAATACACTCTGTGATTCTCAGAAGACACACATCCCTTACGCGATTTAAACCTACCATATTGCATACGCGAGTCGTCTCTTATATTGTTCCTATGCAATTCATTAACTTACTCCTAACCATATACTCCTACAGAGTTATGCCTACGCGATTCGTGTATTATGTATCACACGATATTATATGCTAGGTTTCTATAATGCCATACCAACAATCCATCAGATTAATCCTTAAAACTAGAAAAAAAACATGGTTTACCTCATCATCAGGGAGCTTCCGCAGCCTTTTAATCATCGCCATAGTTTATTCCTTGCACTCCAGCCCCCACCAATTATAGCACTTAGGAATCATGTTTGGTTTTATGAAATCTTCCCTTAACGTGGTGTGCTCCATTATGAAGGGCTGGAAAAAAAAGGAGACAGTCATATCACTTTTAGTCCAAAACAAAATACTACACACCAACATCATACTCACCAATAAAACTACTACGCAGCCGATGACGTGATCGGGTGCCCCTTTCTCGAAACAATTAATTATGGACTTGGTCAGCTTCTCAACAATTTTCCTAGACCAATCATAGTCATTAATTTTGAGCATGGCTTCTACATAGAAGACTATTATCTAGCCCATGATATCTCTCGATACAGAGTAGAAGAGGGTATAGCAAATGAAGAGTATCAAAAGCTTCGCAACGTCAATTACTCATTCCTTCCCCCATCATTTACTACTTTTTCTATGGCTTCTTATAACAAAACAGATAGTGGTTAGTTGATTGGATAATGTCAAACAACCTCTCTTTTATAAACTGTTATTTCTACCTTGATCATTGCATTTGAAACAAACTTTTGGTTCGTCGGTCCACTTTTCCTAGCCCTTGGCCGCAAGAAATATTTATGCATCAGTGAAGACTCGTTCTTTGCACCATCGGAAAATCTTCTAGTGAATGCCCCTATTTTGTTCATCAGCATTTCCTCCGTTCTGTGTCTAAGATCAAAGATGGCTTTAACATCTTTGGTGGTCAGTTTAACCCTCTTCGAACCTATTCTAAAACACCCTATCCTGACATAATATCTCTTTACAATCTCCTCTATAACTTTGTTAAACTTCTTCTTCGGAAAATCTTCGTTCCGTAGCATGAAGGAAGCTTTCATCAAAGCACAGAATGGTGTGTTCTTCGTAGCCTCAATATGCTCCTCAGCCATTATGTTTTTCTGCAGCAGATTTAATATGTTGATCAAACCAGACCTGTAAAAAGTACATTTGCCCATACCTCAACTTGTATTTACAAAGGAACAGTTAGGTTAGATTTTGGTAATACAAATCGCGTTTTTAGTCCTAATTTTATACAACATACGTGATTTCTGTCTAGTTGTCTTTAAACGTAACGATTTACGACTTCCGCATTACACGAGTTAGAGCTTAAACTAAAGAATCTACTATATAATTTGCACCTCACTGACAACACGAGATACACCTTCCACCTTAAGCGATATATACCACATACACTGCTACAATCCTTGCACCTTACTACACAACGCGAGATGTAATATAAACTACAAACACTACTATACTCCTTAAACCTTACTTATTACGCGATATACACCCTACTAAACACCAATTAACATACATATCAAAAAACAACACACACGCGAGATACAGACTAGAAGACACGCGAGATACATATTAAAACTACTACAACATAACTCTACAAACGCATTGTCACACTGAAAAAGACGCGATATACCATATAAACATGTTGCAGTTCCCACGTTTCAATTCCATACAGACATGCACGTAAACAAAAACACAAAACCAAACAATGTGTGATACTACAACTGACACCTATCGTAAACAAGCCAGCAACTAATTCGACATTTATTCTCGCTTACAAACACCATAAAACCAACCACCCACAACTATGATCCTTCTCAGCACAATTGTACTGTTAACCGGTCGGCGAATGGTTCTATAATACTTTTTTAAGCCCAGACGAAGAGTAACCGGTTTCTGATTCCAACAGCCAGTCTAGAACTATTCATAAACAACATATGTAACAACTATCGACTTACCTTTAGAGTAGTTTAAACTGACGAAGTTCACCGGCAACAGTGGTTATGGGTTGAAAACAGGAGATGAAGACGAAGTTCGCCTCAACGGTGGATTAGAACGACAAGATTTTTACACTCGCCGGAGTTTGTTCAGAAATAACCACACCTACGCTTGACTTGTTTTAGGGTGTCTCTCTGATTTGTGACTGTCTCTTTCTTTCGTTTTTTTGGGTCTCTAAAGCTTATTGGGATTTGAGGGAAAAATTAAAATTAAAGTAATAAAAGGTAAGTCTGAACTTACTTTCACTTTCGTATAGCTTTACGGTTATTTTGGTAAAAATTTAGCTTGTAGATATTAATGGAGGAGTGTCTAATATTTGGATAATGACTTTGGATATCAAACTTCAAAATGTATTTTTTCATATTTTTTTCAAAAATCGGAATCGTCTAAATTAAAAGAAAATGGTGAAAAACATTAAAAGAAAATACCACGAGTTAGATGGAGTTTAGAAAAGAAAAAGAAATATAGAAAGAACAATTCTGTCGGAGTAGAATTAAAAGAATATATATATACTGTAAAATACAAAATTGTTTTTTTTGTCGGAAAAGAAAATAACAGTAACGAGTTGATGGTTAATATGGGAAGATATCAGTTATTTTTGGATCATATCTGCCCAACCCAATTCACAATTCAGCTTTTAAGGTATGAAAAGACTGATAAAACCATTGGTTCTATTTTCTTCTACGCATAAACAGTTAGACAAGGACAAGGAGTTGGATTTTACTGTAACAAATAAAGGTCAATATCGTAGTTTCAAGCAAAGACGGTTATTTTTCAACGGTCCGAAAAAGAGAAAGCAACTTAGAACATGGCTAAATGTCGTTGCGCCCAGGTACTACCAATTCTCTCCTTCTCTAAAACCTTCTTCGCGGGAGACGGTTGATAGAGAAAGAGAGCCAGAACCAAAAAACAAAAACAATCACCAAAAACTTCATTTCACAGTTATAATCGATTCTCTTCACGAATCGAAGCATCGCCTTCGATTCTGTTCATTGAAGGTACGATTTATCAATATATCTGTATACGATTTCAGATTACAACTTACGCATTCATTGTAATCTTCTCTGCGGTAGCTGTTTGATCGGTTTTAGGGTTTTTTTTCATCCCTGATGATGTTAATGCTGCAAAGTTTGTTGTAGATTATGAGAGGTTTAAGATCATAGAGAAATCGTTGTTTCCTTAAGAACGTAAAACTGGGGTATAAGAGGAAAGAACCGAAGGTTAGGAAGGTAGGGGGGAAGATGGATGGGAATGAATCTATACATGGAGATTCTCAGGGATCCACCGGCGAAGCTGAGAGGATTCTAGTCTCCATTAGATTGAGACCTTTGAATGATAAAGAAATTGGAAGGCACGATGTCTCCGATTGGGAATGCATCAACAATAACACTGTTGTGTGCAAACACAATCCTGCCGACAAGTCTTTGCTACCGTCGGCGTATACATTTGGTAAGTATTGCATCATTTTCCTAGTAAGATTTGAGTCGCAATGTCGATACTATGTTGGGGTTTATTTTGATCATTTACTGTGGATAGACAGAGTATTTGGCCGGGACTGCAACACAAAGCAGGTGTACGATGAAGGAGCTAAAGAGGTTGCTCTTTCTGCACTCAGCGGCATTAACTGTGAGCAAATTTGAATTTGCTTCTCCTTATTTTCTGTAAAGGATCCTTCTAACTTGCGAATTATATCTCTAGCTAGCATATTCGCCTATGGACAGACAAGCAGTGGAAAGACATACACAATGAATGGAATCACTCATCTTGCGATCACTGATATATTTCATTACATAGAAAAGGTTTAGACACACTTGGAAATTATCTATTACGCTATCAGCTCAGTTTTGCTCCCAATTTGACATGACACTTTCGTTTATTATTATTTTTCTAGCATCAAGAACGAGAATTCGTGATGAAATTCTCTGCCATGGAGATTTATAATGAAGTTGTAAGAGACCTTCTTAGCTCGGATTCCGCGCCACTACGTGTTTTAGATGACCCAGAGGTGAATGGTTTGTAGTTTCTTTTTTTTTTTTTTGGAGTCAAATGGTTTTTTGTAGCAAGTTTATTAGTTTAAAAAAAAAAGTTGTTGCTGACATTGTTACTTCAATAGAGAGGAATTGTTGTTGAAAGACTTACTGAGGAGGTGCTAAGGGACCAGAGCCATCTAGAGGAGCTTGTTTCTATGTGTGAAGGTTAGGTCACTGATGATATAAGACTTCAATTATATATACTTCATATTGATTCTTTACACTTGGGTGCATTTTTTTGCAGCTCATAGAAAGATAGGAGAGACATCTTTGAACGAAACTAGCTCCCGGTCTCATCAAATTCTTCGACTGGTATGCATGTGAAATATTTATATGTAGGTCGCGATAATGTGGATTTATGCTTTGGGTTTCCATTCTGATAATGGGTTTCTGCAGACAATTGAAAGCTCTGCTCGTGAGTTTTCTCATGGTGAAATGGCAAGCACTCTTGCAGCTTCTGTGGTATGTAATCCTTTCTGTCATTATTGCTATTAGTTCACAAAGTGTTTCCTCTTCATAATAATATGGATTTTAAGGTTAAAGTTGGTAATATTTTACAGAGTTTCGTCGATCTTGCGGGAAGCGAGCGTGCTTCTCAAACGTTAGCTGCTGGCTCGCGCCTGAAGGAAGGTTGTCATATAAACCGCAGTTTACTAACCCTAGGAACGGTAATACGTAAGTTAAGGTTAGTTCAAATCCTTTCCTAATGAGTCATAGTTAAGTTAGATTTTAGTATCAAACTTTACTGCTTTTAATTTATCTGAATACTGAGCATTTTGAGGTGTTTCAGTTATGAAAAGTTACGCTACCTGGATAAAATAGAACAGGACATGCGTTTTTCTACTCTTTCGGCTAGAAATACGAACTAGTATATATTTTACGATCGGTACCCAAAGCTAAGTATGCAAAGCCTCCGTTCTTGAGAGATTTAAATGGACGTGTAAAACTCGAAGTTAGACTGCGTTTATAGAATTGCTGATGCTCAGTCCAGCTTTTCCTATTTTCATTTTGCAAGCGACCAAATTGATTCTTTCTTTACCTCTATGAAATTCTTACTTGATTTTATTTTTTTGTGTTATTGGTTGTAATGCTAAATGATTATCATGACGGGATGTAGCAAGGGGAAGAATGGACATGTACCATATAGAGACTCCAAGCTGACTCGTATACTGCAAAACTCCTTGGGAGGGAATGCCAAAACAGCTATGATCTGCACGATGAGCCCAGCCCGTAGTCACGCCGAGCAATCAAGAAACACCCTGCTGTTTGCGAGCTGTGCCAGAGAAGTGTCTACTAATGCACAAGTCAACTTAGTCGTTTCCGAGAAGACTTTGGTGAAGCAATTACAAAAGGAATTGGCTAGGATGGAGAATGAGTTAAAGAATATAGGAACTGCTTCAAATCCGGACACTTCAGGATTATTGAAAGAGAAAGAAGAATTAATACAGCAGGTAAGCCTTTAAATCTTATGGGCTGAAGTTGGTTGATCCTGTCACTCTTTTCTTCTAAAATAATATGAATTTTGAGAATTTCTCTGAAACTTTCAAGTCTTATTCACCTTGTAGATGGAGAAGCAGATCGAGGAGTTAACTACCCAACGTGATCTTGCTCAATCTCGGGTCGAGAATTTGTTGCAAGCAGTTGGAGAGGATCGAGGATCTAAAGTAGATGAGCATTCAGTTAGAAGCTCATCAGATGTAGCTAATACATCTCATAAGGGTGCAGAACTTGGTGTAACTCAAAGTGGAGCTGCGGATTATACAAAGAAGAACTCGGTGGCACTCTCTGATAACGATGAAGATGAATTTTTGCTTGATGATAGTACTCCTCGGTTTGCGGGCCCTGATCCATGTCTGGGGTGGGAAGATATTACTCAGAAATCTGATGAAGAAGCAGAAGTCAGGTGCATTCAAATGGATGAATCTAGCATTAATAGAAAGGTTGAATCGGGTGACGAGGTGAACCCTCCTGCTTGTGAAGATAGGATACAAGATCCATCTAAGAACTGCGTCAAATGCGAAGATGACGAAGTTTCTTTAAAGAAAAAAGATGATGAAGTCAGTCCACTCTATAAACATGAAGACAGTCGTTCTCCAATCAATGATAATTATGATCAAGAATCATTTACAAAGATGGAAAATAAAGAGTTGAGTGATATTGATGCAGATACTTACAATGCTTTAACAGAAAAAATTAAGGAAATGCAAAGGACTATCAACAATCTTATGAATCTTCACCTTCAAGAACAATCTCCCTCATCTGATATATATAGCTCAACTCCTGCTTTGAGAATGACAAGAAGCAGAAGTTGTCGAGATATTTTATTCAATGTCCGATCCCCTTTTTGGTTTGCGAAACCCCAACAGAAAGAGGAAACACCAGCACTTCTATTTGGAAGAGTTGTACGATCTTCTGGGAGATTTTCAGGGTTGGAACATGCTGGCTTGTCTTTTGATGCGCAGAACGCCTACGAATCAGATCCTGAGAATCGCCAAAAATATAATGATTTTGTCGCTGGACTTGAAGAAATTTCCAAGATTCAGTCGGCAGAAGATGAGATTTCTAATATACAGCCAGAGAATACTCTAGACAGCACAGAACAAGCGGCAGAAAACCTAAGTGAAGTGACCACAATCAAGGCAGATGATGTTGTAAATGACTTGGTAAAAAGCATGCCTCTCCCTCTCTCTCAAATTATGACTGATTATCATAATCTAATTATTGTCGCTCGTATCATAGTAACATCAACTCCGATTATCTCAAAAAAATAGAACTTTTTTAATTACGGAGAAATTTTGAACTCTAACTAGTGTGTGTTAACTTTGATTCTTCTATTTGTGTAATCAGCAGGAATCAGCTTCAAGTAGTAATGAACTTGGTGAAAACATGAAGGCAACAGGCTCAGAGACATGTTCTAGTTGGCCCTCAGAATTTGAAAACAAGCAGAGGGAAATAATTGAGCTGTGGGATTTATGCAATGTACCTTTGATCGACAGAACCTATTTCTTCCTTCTTTTCAAGGGCGACCCTTCAGATCTTGTATATATGGAGGTAGAGCTAAGAAGGTTGTCTTTTCTTAAGAAAAAACTTCTTGATGGAACTGACGCCTTAAGGTATATATAATCTTCCTTGTTCTATTTCTGAATTCTGTAGTCCATAATATCACATAAAATACTTGCTAATCATTTCTTTTAGATGAATGCCTGGGTTAGGAAAAATATAGAAAAAGTGATAGAAATAGGAAAATAGTTGAAGAAAATAAAATCTCTTCCTTGGAATTCAAGTAAAGAAAAAAACTTCTTATCTATATAAATTATTTTTTGGCTTACAATAAAGAAAAATACTTACATAAATTTTCTCTATATAATCAGGAAACAAAGCGTGAAGTATCTGAATCGCGAAAGAGAATGGTTAAGCAAAAAAATACCAAAAAAATACTCAAGGAATGAAAGAAAAAGTCTTTACGAGGATTGGGGTATCAACGTAAACTCGAAGCAAAGAGGTCTACAGTTAGCGCACCGGTTATGGACAGAAACCAAAGACATGGATCACATAATAGAGAGTGCAGCTCTTGTCTCGAAACTGACCGGATTTGACCAAACAAACACTGCTCCTAAGGAAATGTTTGGACTCAGCTTAACACCAAAATCCATGAACTGGAAATCCTTTAGCTGGAAATACACCAGGTCTTCTCTTCTGTAATTAACTAACTATCATAACTAAGGTGCTAATTTTTTTTATAAAGTACATATACTAACCAATCCAATAAATCTAATCTAAAAATAATCTGACCGTAAATTGAAAATGTGACAGTCTGAGTATAGTCGCACAAAAAATTTGGCCCTATTTTGTGACAATAAATGTGCTGCGTCACAACATTTGTGCTCTTATTTTTCGTTTTGCAGAAAGTTAATAAAACACTAGACTATACAGGTTTCAGATATATATATTTTTTCCGTTTTTGTTTGGTTGAAAATATTTTTGCCTTTTCTGCTATGTCATTGTGTTATTGATGTTTTCTTAAGGAATTAACAATGTTTCTTTTTCTGCTTAGCCAAGCTGTTGGTCAGAAGTTATTAGATATATATATTTGAGGAAATAATTCAGAAAACTCCTAAACATTTATTGAAGAAAATAAAATATAAAGCTAATAACTATGCAACTTTCTCTTTAGTCATTAATAACTTTAAATAACAATAGTAGTATTGCCCAGCAGCTAACAGAAAAAAAGGTCCCAGCAATTCGTTTGTCTTGAAAATTCGCATAATAATAATAATAACTCACCAACCCAGCATTCAGGTGATCTTATCACGCCCCTCGGTTTATTGCTATCAGTATCACCCTTCAGACAACACTTTAATAATTTGATCTATCTATCTCAAACTCCCTTTAATAGCTTATTTGGATTTTCCGTATTTAAATGATTATTTATGATGGTTATAAATAAGTCATATATATTCTCACATGGTATATAAAAATAAAAAAACCCAACTTCTTAAATATTTATCAAAGTCTCATATCAAACCATAAACGAAAGATCCTCTAATAAAATCAACTCTCAAATAACTAAAAATATTGAAAAGGTTAATGGCTTTTTCACACAAATTTACTTATAAAATATTTAGGCATTATCATTAATAATAAAAATAAAGTAGGCAAGTATGATGTTCTCGTAAGTAAAATTAGATCTAAAATTAATATTGGGATTCTGAATCTCTTTGATTTGGTGGTAGATCGGTATTAACCCAATCTTTTCACATATCTACATTCAATGTTATATTTTCCCAATTTTTTCACATATCTACATTCAATGTTGTATTTTGTCTAATAATGTTATCAATAGGATTGGAAACCTTTATAATAGATTCTTATGTTGATGAAATGAGACCCGAGATACTATTCACTGATCTAAATGGGATAATCTTTGCAAGCCATACAAGATGGGTGGCTTGAATATGAGAAAAATCAAAGATTTACATTATTCATACTCCTGTAAACTTTGGTTCAATTTTTGTGATAACAATTCCTTTTGGTATAATTACACAAATTCAATTTATTGTAATAAAAATTACCCTCTTCAAATTAATAAAAATACTAAATGATCAATGACCTAGAAAAGAAAAATTAAGATAAGGGATATTAGTGAGAATCATATCATTTGGAATATAGGCAAGAGCAATGTAGATTTCTGGTTAAACAAATGGATTAGGAAACTTTTAATCCATTTGTCTAATGATGAGGATAATAGTTGGTATACTACTGAACCTGTTCATAGCTTCTGGAACAATAGAATCCAAATATCTTGAAAACTAAAGTAACAACATGAGACATCAATAAAATTCAGAATATTTAAATTCACAAAGATAGAAAAGATAAAATCGTTTAGACCTTAGAAAAATCTGGTACATTTGACTTAAAAGCAACTTGGAACTTCATAAATCAAAAAGGCATCTCAATGAATCTATTTTCTACAATATAAAACAATAATACACGTACGAAATTCCCCAAACGAGGGATATACACAAGAGAAAATGGACCAACAAACTTGATATTTGTAGAATATAATTTCTAGAAAATGATCTAACCAACCTTCGAACCTTGGCCGGATCCAAAATTCATTCCCCTTGGTCATTTCCCAAAATTTTAGTTTTCAAAGTTTTTTTTGTATAGTTGATAAGTGGTAAAATCATGTTTTACACTAAACGCTGAAACCACAACATCTCATTATTTTCTAAAACAATGAGATATTTTTCCCCTAAATTCTTACCAAGTCTCAAAAGAGAGAAATGGTACAACCTCTCAAGCGAGAGTTGAATTCCTTAAAATCTCACAAAAAGTAATCTCTTTCACCGGTGAATATCACCAAACACCTCATTTTTCCATTCAGCTGTGATCTTGAATAGAGGATATATATTGTTCTAACTCCGACTTAGATGTGTCCTACTTCTCCCGATTAAAAATTTAAAATATATTGTTCAACACCAAGCTGGATGAAATTTGAAGCGTTTAAGACTTCGAAGTGTTGCAATAACTATTATAAAATTCATAAACATATAAGCACGGTGTGAATGCGCCTGTTCTAAATGAAAAACCCTCGTATGTAGAATAAGAGTATGAAACATCGTATTTCCATACACTCTATCCACATAATTCATTATTTGTTAATCTGAATTCCAAGAATGATACCATCTAAACCTCGACCCTTCGAAACCCAAGTCAATCAACCCACACTCGTGGTACCATTCTTTGAATCTTTTCGTTCGACTCGTAATCCTAGAGATCCCTAGTTTCTTATCATTTTATTTTCATACTTGATTAACGTCTCCTGCTATAATCCACGGAGTCTAGAAACCTTGAAAAACGACCCTAAGTGCCTTCAATAATTCCTCATGCTTCATGCCTTAGGCCTACAAAGGAAAATCATGATTCACACCCTACTTCGACACTTCAATATTGATAAATTGTTGACCTGAAAATAAGATATGTATATAAATATCTCAGTATTCCCAACTATGCCAAATTATACATTTAAATATTGCTACCTCTACTATTGTTGAGAATATCTTACCCAAACTACTGATGATCTCACTAGACTTGTGTGTACTTACCTTTGGCTCAACTATAATAGTTAACCGCACATAATTTACCTATATCATCTCTCAAACTACACGCTCAAAATTATATGATACTCCCTGATGGAAATTCTAAACTAATACATTCAACTGATGAGTGGTTGAATCTTACTTAATAATATGTCTATTTAGTATATACATAACAAGAGTACAACTTATAAAACACAAAGACCCATTCCTTGTATTTCCAATTCCATGTGCGAAGCACCATCGGTGATGAATTTCTCATAACTCATCTTTGCTCCATTTTGATCTAGCGATTCCAGAACCATAGTCGCCATCAGGTTAGCCTATGGAACATGATAGTCTCCAAATCCACTAAACCTCCAACATATTTGATCCATGGTCTCGTGTCTAATTTATATAATTTTAAAAAATAAAAAACCATCGAATTTCCCCCCATTTTGAACCGTGTAATCACACGGCTCATATTGGACTCCTCCAGAGGAATGATCACTCCATTGGACCCCACAAGACGTGTTGATCTATTTGTTCTATTCAACATTTTATTGTTGCTACTAAAACAATGCATGTTTCTCTTCTCTCAATCCATATAGACCCATAAAGACCATACAACATATTTAAATATATTGTTTCTCTTCTTTGTACTAGACTTTTTACTTCTGAATTGCTCATTTATGTCCCTAACGTATATGAAGTTTCCCCAATGTGACCATCTCTTATTTTCGCATTATTCTAACTCAAACCTTTCCCAAATTCTCTTTTACCTATTTTATTTGTTTTTATTTTATAAATCAACCCCTCTATAAACTATTACCATCAGAGGTTCCGTTGTTCAAACTTTTGATTTTTTAAATTTAGTCAGTGTAATTGATAATGATATAAATAATCAAAGAGTAAAAGTAATTATAAAAATGGGGATTTGTTTGAGTTTTGTATATTTAGAGAATAAATTTAGCATAAAGCATGAATAGTAAAGACTAAAATTTAAATTTGTAGTAACTTGTAACTAATTTTGTTCTTTATTATCTTTCCTATAAATAGGGGAAGATTTGAGAAATAAAGACTCATTGACACCTTTATTCACTATTGTTTACAAACTGTTTCTCTTTTCAAAAGACTAGCTATTTTATCTCTCTTAAATTGCTTTTAATGTTCAAACTCTACATGTAATATCTATTACTTAACATTGGTGACCATAGTGGGAGACTACAAATTGCGTAGATAGAAAATCTAAAACCACAAAATTTATGATTGAAATTATCGATTGAACCATAAATTAGAACTGATCCTCCAATGTTGGTGGAAAACAAAGCGCTTGAATCGGGATTGCTTAGGGAAGGAAACCGAGGTGATAGTCATGGAAACGAACCGCATGAGCAATCTGATATAGATAATCGAATGAATCAGTTATTAGAAAATATAACTATCTTGAATGATGAATTTGTCCGAATAGAGCAACAAATCCAATCTGGTATGCTGAAATCCGAGTTACGACAAGTGGAAGAGAAAAAATAATTGTATAATCTGTATGATGAATCTTACACAGCTCGTCAAGTTCGAAGTGATCATAAAAAAGCGCATTTCCAGTCAGACAGCAAGCGTCATTCTTCACGGAAGGAAAAGAAAGATAAATATCGGTATATTTTGACTAGTGATAGTGAATTTTCTAGTTTGAATTATGAGGGTGATTTATTTAAACAAGGGATATATTAGCATTCTTCGAAAGGAGAGGGAAGTCGATATCAAAAATCATGCAAAATGGCACAGATCGAAAAATGAGCGTATGCCTCAGAATGTGAGGGGCAACCCATTGTATGACGGGTAACACATCCAACCAGTATGTCAATATTGCAAACCTAAACTTTTATGTTGTTATGCGAAAAACTGGAGTTGATCAGTACATGCAAGGAGTGGATTGGAGGAATTCTCATATGTTTGCTGAGATTAGGTCGATACCTCTTCCTATGCACTTTGATATTTCAAAGGTTAAAAATTTTGATGGACAAGATCTCGATGATGATATTGAGCAGTTTAAAAATTATATGATCAAATTCGAAGATGATAATAGATTGGTGTGTAGGGTATTCTCTCAAATTTTTAAAGGCATCGCCCTAAAGTGGTATAATAGAATTCTGAGGTGATCTATAACCAATTTTAGGATTTTTTACATTGTGTTCCGAAGAAAATTTGTGGGAAGTAAAGAGATGCAAGCCAATGGTGATACAATAACACAATACAAACATACAATATAGAAGAAACTAAAAGATTATACCATACGATTTGTGTTAACAAAGACAGTGTTGGAAGATTGTGAGGAGCTTGTTGCCATGGTAGCCTTTAGGAAAGGATTTATTCAAGGGGATTTAGCAAACTAGACTACGAGGATAAGGGCATTGACATTTGGAGCTTTGATGACTCAAATTGAAGAACAAATTAATGTGGAAGATTCGACAAAAGATCGAAGTGGGTCAAGTTCGATTCAAATAAATTCAGGGCATGCGCCTATTGGTCAAGGATATCAGGGAAGCTCCTCGAATTCCCAGGTACAATCTCGTCCGAGGGAAATTACTAGTCTTCTTCCTCGAACAAGAGGAGCATATTCTCAACCTACTAGTTATCAACATCGTCGGATGAGGCCCAACCAATGGATAAGGCCAGAATTCTTTGCTGAGTTAATTGAGAATGTGGCAACAATATTTGAAAAATCCAAGAACCATGTTAACTTTAGAATACCAACCCTAATAAATATGCCAACGAAGGAGCGAAATAATAAGTTTTGCAAATACCATAACGATGTTGGGCATGATACTGCAGACTATATAGGTTTAAAGAAAGAGATTCAGATTTTGACTAGAAAATGGCAAGTTGACAACTTTTGTTAGAGGATAAAATAATGGTCAGAATAATCCAAGTAAATCTGCACAACATAACATGAGCACACCGTTGAAGCAATAAAACACATTCATGATAGTGGATTCAAAGTTATAAAAATATGAAAACTTTGATGCGACTTCAGAATATCTTGATCTAGACCCGGATCAGAAAGTGGTTATGGTGGTGAACAAACGAAAAATCCGAGGAAGGGTTCAAGATTTATGTGACTATTTTGAGAATTTAGCCATATTCGGAGAAGATACTATGGCTAGAACTATAAATAGTTCAAGAAAAAATCATGTAGTAAGTTTGAAAACTCAAGTAGAAGGTAAAATGTCTACCCATCTTTATAGGAAGAATGTCACACCTTTTATTTTGTTTGAATAGGATGATCTGAGAGGTATAGTTGGGCCTCATGAAGATGCAGTCGTGATTGGTGGCAGGAATAGAGATCCAAAGAATATTAATTGATACAAAGAGTTCACAAAATGTGTTGTTCAAGTCAACATATGATAAGATACATAATTCACCCGCAATTCTCTTATTTCAGCGTACCATAATTAGAATCACGCGGGTAACAACACAAATAATCGAGAATTTGAGGGAGAAATTTTATTGGGGAGAGGTCCTTTCAAGAAAATAGTGCGAGTTCTGTTTATGGTAGTGAAATGTCCGACCAACTACAATATAATTTTTGGGAGGTTATGGTTGTCAATGTTGTATGTTGTTGTTTCTACTATTCAAAAGTGTTTAAAAGTATGTAATCGGTGATCGCGTCGGAGTAGTTCGAAGTGATCAGCAAGTGGTAAGATAATGTTATGCAACGACTTTGCATTCTAAAAAGTTCATTTTTGGTAATCAAATGACCAAATAGTAATTAGGAGGGTTGACTTGGGTGATCTGAGGAAGACCCGGGTTTTTTAGTAGTGAGAGAAAATTTCAAAGAGTACTTGTTCCCAAACGGGAAAAGTTTGAGAGTATGGACATTATTGTCACCTACTTTACGTTTCCAATTGTTAAAGGATTTTGTCTGACAACCTGGATGTTTTTTTTGGAAAAATGAGGTTGTAGTAGAGGTTCCATCTGAGGTAATATGACATAGATTAGCCATAAATCCAAAGGTCATGCCCATCATTCAAAAGAGGCGAGCATTTTCTATAGAAAAATCTGAGGCAATTATTGCTGAAGTGGATCGTTCATCAAAGGTCGAACATACATGAGATGCACAATACCAATTATGGACTGCAAATCCAGTATTTGTAAAAAAGAAGAATGAAAAATGGACAAAATGTGAATTGACTTTACGGATTTAAATAGGGCTTGTCCAAAAGATCCATTTCTTGTGCCAAGAATTGATCAGCTTATTGATTTAACATCGGGGAATAAGATTCTCTCTTTCATGAATCCATTTGCAAGTTATAATCAGATCCTGAGGAGTCTGAAGAATCAAGAAAATACTACGTTTATTACTGATTTAGGATTGCATTGTTACCGGGTTGTGCCTTTCGGTCTTAAGAATGTTGCGGGAACATATCAAAGATTAGTAAACAAAGATTTTTCTTCTCAAATTGAAAGGAATATGGAATTTTATACTGATGACATGCTAGTCCAGAGTTCAACCGATGACGAACATTTAAGAGATTTAGAAGAAATGTTTTTGAATCTTAGAGCTATTCATTTGATGTAAAATCCAAAAAACTGTACCTTTAGTGTTAGGTCAAGAACGTTCTTGGGTTATATCATAAGTGAAAAGGGAATCAAAGCTGATCCTGACCAATTAAAGTTTTGGTATCAATGGATTTACCTCGGACAATCAAAGAAGTGCAAATTTTGACACGGAGGTTGGCTGCTCTAAATAGATTCATCTCTCAATTTTCTGACAAATGTGCTCATTTTTTCCAAGTTTTGCGTCGACCAAAGAAATTCAGTTAGACACCAAAATGTGAGGTAGCGTTTTCGAATATTAAAGAGTATTTGTTATCACCTAAAATTCTGTCCAAGTCTCGAATATGAGAACAATTGGTTTTTTATATAACTATATCGGATTTCGTTGTCAGTTCTATGTTTGTAAGGGAAAATGTGGAGCTTCTCGGCGAGTTTATTATATGAGTAAAAGTTTTTTGGTAAGGTTTGAGAAGTTATCACTGGCCTTGGTGGTGGCTGCTAGGAAAATGCATCCTTATTTTTAAGCTCATACAATTTTTATTCGAACTTCTTCTTCATTGAAGAATACATTACAATGACCAGATATCTGTGGTAGAATGACTAGATGGTCGGTTGAGTTGGGAGATATTTATATAAATGTTTAAACTCAAACAACTATTAAGGCTCAAGCTTTAGCGGATATTTTGGTTGAAGTTCACTCAAGCCGATCCGATGAGGAAAGTATTATTGTGTGATGAAGTCTTAGATTTTCTGGATTTGAGGGTCCATGTCCCTATACAAATCTTGGATTTTATCCTCGCCAATCATATTTTATGTTTCTTGGTTGTCTGTTTGAAGACTTTCTTGTCTTTCTTATACCTCCTTGATATTTGGGGTCATATTTAAAGTATGCACATCAACTATATCTTCCGATACGATTGTTGGATTTTTGAAGATATTCTTCTTCTTCAAAGCAATAGTTTTCATTCTATTTTTTTATAACTGGAGCGAAAGCTTCTTCGGTGTTGGGGGGATTAAATTCACTGAATTTTATTTTTGGTTTCCGGTTTTTCTTTTCTGTTTCCGGATTTTATTTTTTGTTTCCGTTGAGGTTTCTTTGGCTTCAGATATATAGAGGAGATAGCTTGGGATGTTTTCTTCTTTTTTATCGGAGGCAAGTGGCTTTAGGCTCTATTCCGAACAGGTACTATGACGTGTACGTCACGAGAAACTAACCTTTTCACGAAACCTCCGGGATTTCGGGGCTCCATTAGTTTGTTGGCTGGGACAATAGAATCAAAAGAAGTCTTCCATAGATGGCTAAAGATAAAATTTCGAGGTTGGAAGGCCTTGTGAAATTGATTACACCATGATTTTTCTGCCCACTCAGATAGTTTGGCAAATGTGCAGCTTGGTGGATTTTGAATCGCCTCAAATTTTCTACACAGAACAATAATATAAATAAAATATTTAAAACATAATTACAGTTCAAATAAAAATAATATTACATCACGTATTGGTAGTTTTCCATTTAAGGTTCATCCTCGAAGGATTTTTATCGGAAATATCTTTCTCTTTTTCCCAAGCTCCAGAGATAAAGAAAAATCTATGCTTCTAAAAAAATCAAATTCAAGGAGATCATCAATCAATTTGAAAGAGTCTCCAAGCATGAGATAATAGAAAGGTAGCATCGGATTTTTGGAAAGGTTGGTCAGTGCGATAAATTGTTCGATTAGAAGTGGTATTTGGCCAAGTCTTGAAGCTATTATGTTGGATAGAAATGTGAACCACAGGTTCAGACATGCTTGTGTCAAACGTAAGTCAATAATCTCCAAAATAGTCTACTATGACTGGGTCCAACAGAAACCAAAGGCCCCATTTTATGATTTCAGGGTAGACCACGAGTTCCTTTTCTCCACTAAAGAGTGGAGTCTCTCCTACCTCTGGTAGCCAAAATGTTACGTTATCTAGGATAACTACTTACTTTTTAAGAGTTCTATTCTCGTATTGGTTGTAATACTCATATTTCACATTTTTAGTGCAATAAGTTATTCGGGGAGGACATCCTTAAGATTCACGCTCACGTGTGCACCGATGTCTTTGGGCAAAATGACTTTTTTATTTTTTATTCGTCTCATTTTTCTATGGAGCTGGTTTCTTTTAGATATTATCCTCGAAGTCTGAGGGATAAGTGCTCTCTAAATTCTGAACATGTGAGTTAGTCTATGTCCTAGATTCTAACGCAGCAATCTTCATGGAGGCTTCATCTCGAAGTTGAGGAGCGGCAATGTTGGTAGCAGTAGCCTGCGTATTATCATGGGCAATTGTAGTGGTTTGTTGGTTAATCTTTGAATGAATTTCCTGTGAATCTTTGTTTGGCATAACCATTTCCTTCCAGGGAGGAGAAGGTGTAGGGTTTTGTGAAGTATTGATATCTTCAGAATCTCCTATTGCCACAAATACAATTTTTTGAGGAAGTTGACTTTTCTGAGATAAAGCTTATGAATGTATATGAGGTGTTTGTTTATGGTTGATTCGAGAAGGATTTAAAGTATTGATAGAAGATGTGTCTGATGGGTTTATATGCGATTTCTATTTTGTTTGCTTATAGTTTATTCAATGAGGAGTTGGAGTGTCGGGTTTTGAGGAGATTTCTTGTGTGATTGTTGAGGCGATTGTTGTGAACAGGATTTTAGGGAGTAGGTCGGAAGGATTTTGGTTTACAATAGATTTTTTATCAGGGTTGAAGGCCCTATATAAAGTGGTATGAGTAGAAAGCTTTGGATAATTATCAATCACATATGTTGCTCGATATTCGATAGCCCTTTTGGTGATGTTGAAGTAGTCGTAGATGTCAAATATGGGTTTTTGCTGAGATTTGGTTTTTTTGTAAACATATATGGTGGTAATCCTTAAAATTAGACATGAACAAAGCAAATTGAAATCAGAGAAGTTGGCTTTTTCAGGTGAGGATGACGGTGGATAAAAATTTCTTAGATAAATTTATCTCTCTATCTCTATATTTTATGTGTGATAGGAAAATTGGGATTATATAGAGTATTTATAGAAGAAATATTTTTGAGAAGGAAGTGGGTTTCTCAGTGAGGAGGAGGTAACAGGTTGACAAGCATCTATAGGTTATAATGTGAATCGTCAAACGGTTGCCTAGTCTAAAGTAGGGTGACAGGTGTAGGATGTCAGACTTAAATAACATGTTGCATGCGCACTAGGGGTCTTCTATAAAGTTCTAGCCCATTCTAGGTGAATGATTGATAAAGCCACGAGAGGTTCTATAGCAAATGCAGAATAACCACATAAAGTTTCAAGGAGAGTATTTATGGTGATCGAAGAAAGTTTTCGAGGTAAACATTAAAACTGTTCGAGGCGGTCATGAAAAAGTTTTCGAGGAGAACATAAAAAAGACAAATAAATTTCTGAGGGAGTTTAGTGGTTTTGTTCAAAGCTACCCAAAGCAGTTAGCAAAATTAAGGTTGGAAGGAATAATTAGTCATTCTTCAGCAATCTTAACAAGGACTAAGGGGGTACTGATAAAGATATAAATAACCAATGAGTAAACTCAATTATTAAAAGGGGGCTTTGTTCTAGTTTTGTATAGTTAGAGAATAAATTTAGCATAAAACATGAATAGTAAGGACTAAAACTGTAATTTGTTGTAACTTGTAACTAATTCTGTTATTCACCCTCTTTCTCTAACTAGGATTTGAGAAATAAAGACTGAATGACACATTTTATTCACTATTGTTTACGAATTGTTTCTCTCTCTAAAATACTAGATATTTTCTCTCTCTAATATTGCTTTTACTGTTCAAACTCTGCACGAAAAATCTATT
The DNA here is from genome assembly GCA_036936605.1 of Limnanthes douglasii subsp. nivea. Classification (NCBI taxonomy): domain Eukaryota; kingdom Viridiplantae; phylum Streptophyta; class Magnoliopsida; order Brassicales; family Limnanthaceae; genus Limnanthes; species Limnanthes douglasii. The sequence goes on from JAUPFV010000002.1 coordinate 47,962,562, forward strand.
ACTTAACAGTAATGACCTTATGTCTTTAGTCGTCCAATTTGTTTTAGTAATTCTTTTCTCATTACATCCGTTATATTTCTCATTTGAACTCTTAGGATTATTAGTTCTCGTCACAAACCTAGATTTTCTATTAATAGGCTCGTCGATATGTAACACCCCAAACCGTAAGTCGGTCCCTTTTACTATTCCATTTAGATCATTACTCGAACTAACTTCATTCGAATACTTTTCCCTGGGGAGCTAAGTCATATTGTGTTTAACCGTCATCTAATCGCCAAATAAGGTGACTCATCTTCGATCAACGATATCCCTCTATTCACTATGTCTACTACACTGTTATCTAGAATCGCCTCTATAGTAGTATTATCTATAATCACCTTAAAATTAAATGTGTTGTTATCAAGAATCGCCTTTATAGTAGTATTATCTATAATCACCTTAAAATTCTTTCATACTCCACATTATATGTTTTCTATATAGATTTTCGGAACCAATGACTTATTCAAATCAATCTCCACCACTAGTCTTGAATAGTTTTCTCTCTACTTCTTCTTAGTTAATGAACAATTTTAACTATTTTTAAATCAAATCCACCATCTTCCTCCAAATATGTAAGGTATAGTTTTGTATCCCAACACTAGAAATTTGTACCCAACCCGTTGAAGTGGTAATAGAGTCCACTTGAGGCTTGAAATCTGGAGTCTATTTCTTTGCTATTATGTAATGATCAAGCATCATCTACGACCCACCCGATAATAAAAAATTAAAGTCTTCTATAGTTGAAACATTAATCATGAAATACATACGGCCAATGTCCACAACTTCAAATATTTCTTTAAGAGCCCAATTTTTTTTGAATTTAGTAGTTAAATAATTATACCCAACAGTAGTCCCAACAACCTGATTACCATTGTATTCCTCCATAATTAAATCCCCTTAATAATATCATCTCCAAAACGCACTACTTTGGGAAACTCATATTTCTTAATAAACATGTCATCTTTTATTTTTAAGATAAAATCTATTCCCTTAAAACTTTCTTCCCTAACTTTCATATCATTTTGATCAACAATCAGGGGAACAACTAAATTATTACATGTGAGAACTGTGTGCCAACCATATGTCTTCCTTGGTGGGTTCGTCAACGGTTTAGGATGATATGCCAGTTGATGGATTAGATTTGGAGGATAATTTGGTGGTCGCGCCCTTTTCCATAGTCTTGACTACTTTTAGGCCTTAGTTATGGTTGAAAATTTATCAATATCTCTATCGGAAGTCATATTGTTATCCATACTCATTGAATCTGTGTTACCCTCTACCACCGGCATTAATATTAATGGCTTCAAGATGTTAACCACAACTTCTATGACAGTCGCACTGATTTGGATGACCTTGAAAATTCTTCCAATATTTGGCGTGCGTTTACAAAAATCTAATTAACTAAGCTTAACGTGATTCGATTTATGTAATATGTTGACGGTAGCTGAGAATAAAATATAATAAATTATTTTTTTACTACTTACTAACTACATCAATCAGTTATATTTACCCCCCAAGAAGTTGACTATGTCGCGGCCTTTCCAACTGATGACGGAGTAGTTAAAGCACTGTCTAGATTTGGCCTTCTACGATACCATACCGATGAGTGAGATTCTTCAACGCCAGATGGAGCTAGCGATCGAGGTAATTGTCTAAATGTATATATGTAATGGTTTCTAAAGTGATAATAAACTGATAACACTTGTTTTTTGAATAGATGAACCATAACTCTCTGGCTTTGGCTTACCGACATATGTCGTCGGTTGATTATTCGATTATGGAGATATGGAAACCATATATTTATTCTTTAAGTCAGTGCATGGTCTAACTACCAAGTTGGCTCGATTAAATATTGCATATGGTTTGGTGAAGATGCGGTATGATAAGACATCGAGAGAGAAGGAAGAATTACGAAAAAAAATCCTTGTGGTTGCAAATGAGTGTGACTTGTTCTGCAAGAAGGCTATTGATTTTGTAAGTTGTACCACTTTGCTATCTTTGCAAAATAATGACTTAGTGAATAAAAATGATATGTTGATATCCCAGAGTGTGGGGCTACTATCAAAGACGAGAGGGTGAAAGAGAAGGAAAAAACAATAGTTGAGCTGACCTTTGAAGTTACCAATCTGAAGGTGTCCTTAGGGGAGACAAAGGGTGAGAAGGACCGACAACGAGCGAACTTACTAAAAAAGTTGATCAAAACTTAAAAAAATAGAGAAACAAGTGTAGCGATGGGGATGATCCAGAGAAATCAACGAAAGATAGTGGAGGAGTTGTGTGTATTAAACCCTGGAATGTCACTAGGAACATATCAAAAGTTTGTGCCCCGCCTAGGAAAGTCGAGTTTGAAAATGTATATGTTATCATGGCCGATGCCGCCGCGGTGGTTGTTGGGGGGACAAAAGTATCGGCTGAGATCGAGGATTCCCATGATAGAATGGGATTAAGGTCCACATCCACTATCCCAGAAGTGTAGTGTATGCTTGAACATTTGGGCCCCTTACGTAGCCTCAGTGGGCATGGCTAATTAGCCCATTCGTATTTTTAGACTTATATAGTAATGGCATGGTATGGTACCCATTGTGTAGCCCGTAAGTGTGTTTAGTGACTCGTTGGCGTAGTTGTAAGGAAGGATATAATTAGAGAACAAACACATCCAATTGGCAAAATCTAGTAAAATACTATTTAAAAGAGAAAATAGTTTGATGCCTCATTAAAAAAACCCTTTCGTGCCATCATAAGGGAAAAAGAGTCCACCAATACATTACATGGATGATACAATTTTAGGTGACTAATATTCCAAGAATACTTAAGGACATCTCCTTCCTGATCAGCAAGATGGTATGCTTCATGGTGTCCTTTGGAGAGGATAGTGTAGGGACCCTCCCAATTAGGACCCAACATGCCAAACTGATTTATCTCCAACTCCATGAAATAACTTCTTCATGACGATGTCGCCAACTTGGAGAGTGCGGTGTCATAATTTAGAATTAAAGCGTCCTCTCATCAAGCCATGTTAGTGCTCATCTCGTATATGCAATTGATCATCTCATTCTTCAATGAGATCAACACTGATAGCTCGGTCCTTGTCATTGGAAATGTCAGAGTAATTAGTGATCCTATGACTTGAGATAATGACTTCTGCTGGCACCACAACCTCTAAACTGTAAACGAGGGTGAAGGGAGCTTTTCAGTGGTTGTACGTGGTGTGGTGCGGTAGGCTAGCAACACCTCAGAAAGTTTTGGGCCACTTTCATTTTGCTCCTTCCAGTTTTTTCTTGATACAGTCCAATATGGTTCGGTTAGTGACTTCAACCTGCCCATTTGCTTGAGGATAGTAGGGAGTAGATAAATGTTGTTCAATGCCATAGCATTTGCAGAATATGGTGACTACAGAATTCTGGAATTTAGGGTCATTGTGTGTCATCGGGATACGAGGGATATCAAACCACGCAAGTATCTGGCGGTGCATGAAATCAAAAATCTCTTGAGCTCTGGTTCTTGATAAAGCCTTGGCCTCAACCCACTTAGTAAAATAATAGACAACAACCACTAAGAAAAGGTGATTGCCTGTAGCCATCGGCAAGGATCTTACAAAGTCGATGCCCCACTTATCAAAAAGGCATGGGATCATATTGGTACCCATCTGTTCGCTTAAAAGGTAACCAGTGTTGGCGAATTGTTGGCATATGTGGCATTGTTGGATGATATGCTATGTGTTTGATGGCAATTCGGACTAATAATATCCAACAAGTAAAAATTGACAGATGAGGCTATGGTGACTATAGTGGGCTCCTGCATCGCCAAAATTCAAGTCATGGAGAACCGTGGTAGCTTATTTTTTACTTAAACAACGCAGTAGTGGTTGATTTGTAATTTTTATGTATAGAATATTGTCCAAAACATAGTACTTAGCTGCACGTAGCTATAATGCCCTAGTTACTGCCTTGTCTGACGTAAGTTCGCCATTATTGAGTTACAACAGATAAGTTTCTATCCAGTCGGTAGTACAGTTGATTGAGCAGATGATATGCTGGGAAGTACACACCGTAGTATTTGGGTGTTCTTGTAATATCACGAGTGGGTACTCCCCTAAAGTGACGGTCTTAGCCAAGGAATCAATGATTAAAATTGTCGAGGTGGGGCACCTGCTCATACTTGACTTCCTGAAAATTAGACTCACATTCTTTTAGCATTATGAGATAGCTTTAGATTCCTTCCTTCTTGGCATCATAAGTTCCCATATCTTGGTTGATAACCAATTTTACATAAGACCAGACACGAAGTATCCTGGCCCCACATATATGAGCTAACCTCATACCATCAATGACCGCTTCATATTTTGCTGCATTGTTAGTGATCAGGAAGCCAAAGCAGATAGTTTGTCAGATTTCTTCCCTTGTAGGAAACTTCATAACAATACATGCTCCCCCGCCAGATATATACTCGAAGCCTCATCAGCTTCCAATATCCATTACATCCCTACATCATTTGGGGAAGGGTTGGTATCATCCTGCTCATGGCGAGGGTTAGAGAATTCGGTAATAAAGTATGTGATGGCTTGACCGTTAATCGTCGTGTATGGCTCGAACTTGATGTCGTATTCACTTAAATGAATAAACCACTTGGTTAGGAGGCCTAAAATGTTCAGTTTCTGCAATACATTTTTCAAAGGTAAAAAGGTGCATACTATTATCGTATAACCTTAAAAATAAGAGTGTATTTTTCGGGCGGCCACCACCAATCTCAAGGCGAGCTTCTCCAGGTTGAGGTAACGGGTTTCACCGTCTGCCAAGGTCTTGCTTGTGTAGTAGACATGACATTTTATTCCCTCGGTCACTCAGACGAGTCTGTCACTGACTATAAACGGAGAAACAAAGAGATATAGCTATAAGAGCTCACATGTGCGGAGAGGATTTCAGGCGACGTGAGATAGGTTTTTAGTGCAATAAAGACAGTGTCATAATTTTTATTCCAATCAAACTTTTTTTGCTTTTCTTAGCAGTTCAAAGAAAGGGTGACTCTTGTCAGATTCTCTTTATATGAAGCGTGAAAGTCGTGCAAGATCCTAGTTTTATGTGGAATAAATCCCTTTAACTGCGCAACATCTGATTGAACCCCTTGTTTACTGACGACATACCCCAAGAATTTTTCAGTGCGGACCCCAAATGAACACTTTAGTGGATTTAGCTTGATGTTATACTTTTGTAAAGTTGTGAATATACAATTCAGTACTTTCAACTGTTGTTGAACTGTATTGGTTTTGATGATCATATCGTCAATGTATGATTCATTATAGTGCCCTAGCTGGTCTTTAAATATTTGGTTGATCAAACGTTGGTATGTAAATCTGATATTTTTTAAACCGAAATGTATGATTGTATAACAATCAAGTCCATGTTCTGTATGAAAGAGGGTATGCTCATCATACCTCTGGTGCATCCTGATTTGATTATAACCTAAGTACACATCCATGAAGGACATGAACTCACATCCCGAGGTGGAGTCCACTAGCTGATCAATACGAGGTAATGGGAAAGCATCATTGGGGTAGACTTCAGACAGGTCGGTGAAAGCAATACACATGCGCCACTTTTATCCCTTCTTCTTAGCAAAAATGGGGTTTGCAACCCACAATGGGTACCGGTCGCGGAGTATGTGCCCGAGCTTGGATAATTTGTCGACCTCTTTGCTAATGGCCTCCTTCTTTACTATGGAAAATGACTGACACTTTTGCCGAACAGGCTTGGCATATCTGTCAATTTCTAACTCATGGAATATGAACAAGGGATCTACCCCCCATATGTCGCTTACAGCCCATGCAAAGATATCCAAATTGTGTTGTAATAAAATAATCAAAGAGTTTCTAAAACCAGAATCTAAACTTGTATATACACGTAATGTATGTTCTTCTGCTTCCAGCTCGTCACGTGCATTCTTGGTAATGTAATATGGTTGTGTACTCTCCCTTGGATCATTAGTATGGTGGAGCAATGGGTTTAAAAGGTTTGGTTGAACCGGCTCCCCATCGCCAATTAATTGATATCACATTGGTTTTGTTGGATCGACTGTCACAAAATAACAGGTACGGGCATTCATTTGGCTTCCCCTTATGCCCTACAGAATTACCCATAGGGTACTTAATACATTGGCAGAAGGTGCAAGGAGTGGCCTCCATCCGATGCAGCCATTATTGTCCAACTATGTCATGATAGGAGCTTGGGGCATCGTAAATCATGAAGAGTGTTTTGATCTCCCTCTTCGCAACTCCATGTCCTACCTTTACCATGTGTTTGACTTCGCCAACACACTGTGATGGTTTACCTTCATAACTCATCAAAGTGTGTTGTGTGGACTGGTAGAGTGGTACTTCCAACATCTGATCATAACTTGCTGTGAAAATGATATTACTCGAACTACCCACATCGACTAAGACCGTAGTCACGATGGCGCCTCTTATGTTTAGGTTGATTGTTAAAGCATCTTCATGTGGAGTGACTATCCCTCATAAATCATCGTTATTGAGCGTGAGGTTGGTTACTGGTTCTCGATAATACTATAGGAGGATTTCCTCGACTAAATGTATCTTCTTGTCAGTTTTCATCCTTGGACTCTTGATCCCCACCTGTCAAGGTTCCACCATGGGAGATCGTAAAAAGTCATTTTTGCTATTCTATATCCAACATTTTATCCTCCCAATGGTTTTCGTCATTTTTCTAGTGTGGCTAATCCTTTTTGTCATTTTGGCGATGATGATTTTGTTGTTTAATGAATTGTACGACTTTGTCGTTGACCACTAGCCATTGGATTTGTTATTTTAGCTTAGTCTTCTGTTGCATGACTATCATCATTGTGGTAGGAGCATAAGTGCATGGTCGATCGTTTGTAGTTGGGGAGCTCATGATACAGGAAGATTGATACCGCATCATGTCTTTGGTCATGTCATAAATGACGGAGATGAAAGTTGGTCAACAGAGTAAAGCATCTTGATGGGTTTTCGTAGGTACCTCGTCTAGGGCCCTCGTCTAGCTTGCATTTGTCGTAGGTACTTCTGGATCCTTCACGTCGAGGGCCCTCGTCTAGCTTGCATTTGTCGTAGGTACCTCTTTTAGACTGTGGCGTGGCTCTTTCAGGGGAGTCTTCTTTCGTTGCATCGTCAATCTTAATGAATTGGTCGGCTCGAGCGATGAGGTCTCCAATATTTTCAACGGGGAAGCAACGAGATCAACGTACAGTTTTCCCTTCTTGTCGAGATATCTTTTTAACGAGGCAAAACCTATGTTTTCTACCAGATCTGGCAGAGTATTCATTGCATGGACAAATTGCTTGACGTAACTTTTCAAAGAATCCCCTCTTCTCTGATAAAGATCCATGATGGAGTCACTCTCACACCTCAGTTCCTTTTTGCCGACGAACCTATTTCTAAATAAACTCCATAGTACTGAAAAATCATAGATAGAGCCTTTAGGTAAGCTGCTAAACTAGTCCATGGCGTTACCTTTTAGTATCATGGATAGAGGTTGACAAAGCATAGCGTCATCTGGATTGAAGACCATCATCATATTCATGAATTACTCCAAGTGCCTTTCTGGATCGCATGTACCATTTTTGGCTTCCATATGTAGACTTCTTAAGCACGTAAGCAGCCATTTTTGGGCGTATCTGATCATATTGTTGGACTTTGTTTTCTTTGTTCCCTTTGGGAGTGGCTCGCCTGTCCTCTTGGGGCACTCTTTTTATTTCGAGCATTTTGTACCGCCGCTTTTGCCAGTGTCCTCGGAAGTTTTGTCATGTTTAGAAGATCTCTCTCTTCAAGGTGCCCAAATGGCCTCAATTCCGGATCATGGTCCCCCTTTGCCACCATCTTGGAGTTTAGCTATTAACGCATGGAGAGCATTATTCATTTCCGCCCATGTCGCTCTAGTCGCCCGATCCTTAGCCTCCTGATCACAAAATTCCCTTAACTGAGCTTGCTTCATGAGTTGAATATATTATTCCAACCGGTAGATCCTTGTGGTTTCAGTGGGATTGTCGACTCCGACAGCTGGGTTTGCGTGATATGCAACAACATCGGGTGTGAGTGGAGCAATTTCAGGATCGATTAAGGTGGGATGCATGCCCACTGGGTTCCCTAATGCTTCAAGGGTGATTTCTTGGGGGGGTTTCAGCATGGAGTGGAATGTTACTTGGCCCAACAGCTTGGTCTAGCACTGGAGTTTGGTTTGTAATTACGAGGTTTCTAGCAGAAGTTTCTCTTTCAATTCCATATCTTATTACTACCATTGGTATAAGCACAGATGCATGCTTTTTCAAAGGGTTTTCATAGACAGCGCCAAATTTGTTAAAGGGAAATCTAACAATAATCACCAAGGTAGTAAATTTTATTGATTCGAGAAGATCAGTCTCATTATATATAATGTTAATCCTATTTATATTATCTACATAGCAGTTTCAATCTATCTTTAATTACATGATTCTAGTAATGTTGGTCGTGGACTTGCATTTTTTATAATGGCCCTTGAATAGTTGTCATTACTCTAGTAATTGTGTGTTACGTGGGTTGAACAGTCAACCATTCCTTAAACAAGCATTGACTTGTTTATGATTTCTTCATTAGCCATTTATCTTGATAACTGAGCCTTACTAGCGTCGGTCTTTACGACCTCTTCTCGGTACCATCTCTGCTTGATAAATCACTTATTGCATTCATGTTTAGTAAGCTCTTGCTCGGTTTCCTCTTTGACTCTGCTCAATATCACCTCTGCTTGGTTACTTCTTAATCGAGCTCGTATTAAGCTTTATTTTCTGCTCAGCTAACTTATTAATGACGCGAGCCTTGTTTAGTTGATCGAGCTCGTTGTGTTCATCTTTTGTTCGATTGATGTTCGCAATATGGCCTCATTTTCTCTCGTACATGCCTCGTCCTGATCATCGGTGATGATTCTTGCTATGAATTTAGAGTTCATCAGTTTGATCTCAGTCTTATGTTGTTAAATTCTCCTTATACTTATATTTTCCTTAATTATCTTAATGTTGATAATAACGACCTTATCACGTGGTTAGGTGAAATGTATGATGTAGTCTCAAAATTTCACCACTATGTTTTCTATGTAATCAATGAAAAGGTTAGAGTGATCAGAGGAAATCAAAGAACCACAAGGGAATGTTATGGAAATTCTTAACACTTAAAAGATAGCAATCATAAGGGTCTCAGTCATCCTGGATAATATAGTTGATCACAGAGAGCCCCCTCCCCAACTTATATATTCAGGAAGGAAGCCAAAATCATATAGATGGAAGTAAACAAAGTTTTGAGACTCGATATATATTCCTGCGAACCTCGGGTACAATTTGTTAGATTTTTTTGTAAAAACCTTTAGATATGTTTGTTTGGACTGCCCATAATGGAACAATATTTCCAATAGAAATCATGCACCACAAGTTACCCATACATACCAGGTTTCAGCTCATTAAACAGAAAAAGAAATCATATTATCAGTAAAAAATTGAAGCATTAGTAGAGGAAGTGAATCGAATCAAACAGTAAGCCACATCAATGAGTCCAACTTAAACAAATTATGGTCATGACAAAAGTTGTCTCTTCTAAGAATTGATCAACTAGTGGATCCAACGTTAAGGAGTAAGATGTTATCTTTTTATGGATGCCTATTGAGTACAACCAGATTTCAATGAATGCAGATGATCGAGAGCATGCTACCTTTATAACCAATGGGAATCTACTATAATAAAGTAATTCCCTTTAGATTGAAACATAATGGGTTTGTTAATAAGATATTTTCAATATAGATGGGTCAAAACCTTCAAGCATACATTGATGAGATAATGATTTAAAAATTGAATCAATAATTTCAATTAAGGTTCAAGCCTTGGTAAATTTTATTACATTATTTCAGTCATAAATAACTAAACATTCATAAGAAAAAAAATTAACTTGGAAGGTCAAAACGTATAGAGGAAGCAACAAATTAGGCTCCAACATAAGAGTTCCGTTAATATCTATAAAAGGGAGATTTTTATCCAATCCATAAAACTTGGGTTCTTTGCGTCTAGCAACGCGGTGGACTTTGAGGTTGCAATCATGGGACTTCCACTAGCAAACGTCTTTGGATCTAAAAGAGTTAACCTCCTCACAGATTCCCAATTGGTAGTCAACCAGACTTTAGGCCAAATAAAAGCTAAATATGAAAACCTCATTTGGTATCTATCTCAACATCTTATTTTTCAACAATTAGCAAGAGAAGAGAATGCAGTTGTGAATGTTTTGGCTTATTTAGCTTGGGAAAATATAATATGATGAGTAATCCAACAAGAAAGACCATCCATTACCCTACCAAATAATTTTTTGTTAATAATTTTAGCTTCAAGACTTATGACAATCGAGAGGGATGAAAAAGAAGAAGATTGAGAACTCATGTTAAGTAATATCTTGTAGAAAGATGGCTTTCTGAAGATAAGGCCAAAGCTAGATACATGAGAATGAAGTCAACAAGATATGTGTGTATAGATGATACCTTGTACAAGTAGGAACTCACTAAACCCTTGCTCAAATTTCTCAATCTTGAGGAAGTAACATTTGTTGTAGAAGAGATATATGATCGCATTGTGGCTACAAAGCTTTGCATAAAAGAATTTTGCTCCAATGATACTACTACCCTCGAATCATGGATGATATAAAAGAGTTTGTAAAAAAATATGATACTTGTCAGCACTCATCAAATTCAATACAAGTCTCGACCGTTTTACGAAAAAAAAATAGAGGTTATTCATTTTTATCATACGGGGTTTTGACATTGTAAGGCACCTGCTAAGAACTTCAAGAGGAAGTAAATTCGTGTTGGTAGTTATAGACTACTTCTCCAAGTGGGTATAGGCACAAAAATTTGTATAAATTACAACCGAGGATGACATTAACTTCCTCAAATCAAACATATATTATAGATATAAGATACTAAGGGTCATAACTAATTAGATCAGATTATGTTGGAAGGCTCAAGCAGTAAAGCGGATCAGATCGGATTTTGCTTAATGGGAAGTTCGGACCAGACAGTTAAATTCGATGAGTAAGTTATGTTCTTAATGACTCAGCTGGATTCCTAGTACATTTTTATGGTCCTGGGGGCTTATGAGATTGACCCAAACCTATGACCCGACCTGAAAAGCCTATAGACCCAAAAAAAGTATAAATAGCCTAACAAACAATATTAAATGGGTTGGACTTTTTCTAAAAACAATATATACAAGTATCCTATTTCTCTCCCTACTTCTATTAAGAATGTAAAACCATATAAACTAAAGATCTTCCAAAACACCCCTCGATCAGATTTCATCATCACCAGATTGACGACCATAGTGGGAGCATGAGGTGCTTGAATAACTTTATTCAAAACCATACTTGCAGATCGTACTTTAGAGTTCTTTGAAGCATGGATCTCGACATAATAGTTTATCATCATCTTTGACTGGAGAAGGATCACCTAGATTTAGAGCGGAATAAGATGAAAGTTCTTCATTTATAGCACCCAAACCAAAAGTACTACAAACCCTCTAACTTTCAACTACAAAAAAAAGTTCATCAACTATGAATCCACTTTTCTCAATATTCGAAAAGTGCCTGCTTTCTCCAGAAGAACTTGTCCAACTAGCATCATATTTCCTTTCATCACGAGGAATATAATACCACAAAGAATCTAAGTTGAATTCAAGATATTTTTCATAAAATTAAAAAATAAAATTATTTTCAATTGTTTCCACTACTTCCTCAACAACATTTCTCATACGAAACTATATTCCTTTACAAAATCAGCACGCCCTAGACTTTCAACCTCAAGTGTCTTTGCTAAAATATTTTTCTCAACCAATGTTACATTAATACTTTGCTGCATATTATCCCTTTAAACCTCAACATTTTAACAAAGGCATCATGTTTTTCATGATCAATAACCCGAAGTTGTTGTTATATTTGTACTTTAGCTGGAAAATTCCTAACTCCCAAGAAAGATTTACTACATGTTTTGGACATAAGAGATGTTTTTCATATGAGTTCTATACTAAAAATAGTAGGAATTTTTTTATATTAGTCAGTTTAAATTTCTTCTCCAGTATCACCTTGGCTTGAAACTCAGCCTTCAAATGTGTCTCGACTTAGGCTTTGGCCTGAAGGTTAATCATCCACTCTTCTCCAGCCTTAGCGTTAGCATTAAATTCAGTCTTCAACTTCTGGTCAATTAGAAATGGTTCTTCTATAACTTCCAACAATGGCCAGAGGTCAAGGATAGTAGGGATTGGAATTTTACAAGCTTCATGGAGTATTTTGAAGGTATTATCCAAAGACTAAAGAACAAGTACAACTAGAGTTAACATAATATAAATCAACAAAAATGGCATAGAATTACCTCAACATTTAATTGTATTTGCATTTATGCTAACTCGATAAGACTAATATATTTTGATAGCGTCTTCATGCGAGATGAAAAAGCAGAATGACTGAATGCTTAAAAACGTACTCAACATGGAAGGAGCTTAATGCGGAAGCTAAAGGAGTTTCAGTATAAGTATAATCAACTCCAAATTGAATATAAGTAATTATATCAATCTACTAAAATTTAATATACTTTTATATGTATATATATATATATATAAATGTTTGTATAAATTTATATATATATATATAAATGAATTAAAAAATATCAATAAAACTTTCTTTCAAATGGAATAGCCAAAGTTTTGTCCATTAAACTTTACGTTCTCCCATAAGTTTTTTTACTTTTTAATCTTTTGATTAAAAGAGAATTTTTTTTACTTTTTTGGGAGAAATTAGTAAAAAAAAAGATTATTGTCTTATAAACATAATATTTTGATGAAAAACATAAAAAACAACAACATTTAACCAAAAAAAATTAAAATTACAAAAAAAAATGTAAAAAAAACTTTCTTACTTCTAAACAAAATAATTCCAATTCAAACCTTGAAAAACTTAAAATGAGAGACAATAATCTTATTGATGAAATTAATACTCTAAAAGAGGTATCCATCTAAAGCTAACTCATTAATAATAGGATTTGATAGATTTTCATGTTTTTTTAAAAAACAAATCATAGTGTGTATCACCGGTACGAGGTACTTTTATTGTTAGTATATTTTTGTGCACCGCCGGTGCCTATTTGCAATTTGTCACTAGCGGTATGGTAGCAACATACCGTCGGTTCCGGTAGTATGTCCAGTAAAATTTATCTTTATATGTGTTTTCTATATGTTACGGTCTCTATCATTGTGCTAATGATTTGAAACATCATACTTGACTTGACAAACTTCTCGTACGTGAAATTCAAAGAAATCGGAAGCAAATACATTAAGTATAAATATGCGAAAGAATAACACAGCACTTTACGAGGAGTTATATCCTTGCATATCTGTTTCTGCGGCTTGAGCATCCATTGTCATTTGTTCGAGTCGGTTTTCAGTGAGGTCTAAATCAATCTTGTAAAGTATTTTCTTTTTAACGGAATTAAGTATCCCCAAACCATAAAACTTATGCACCCATTTCCTGGCATCGCGCGAGAGATCACAAACCCAAATATTTGGAACCGACTACAAGTATTATAATCTAATATATACTTTTAACATCAATACAAAAGGAAAATAACTTACGAAAATAATATTTAACACAAATAACATCAAATACAATAACTTATGAAACATCAAACAAACATAAAACAATACATAATATTAGGTAAAGTCATATATTTTGCTGTCGTAAAAGATAATTCTTTCGTAATTATTTTCAGCATCCTCTTTTTCAACGATTTGTTCCTCTATATAACGTAGTATATCATTTGTAATAAAATCATTAATTTTCAAATTTAACGAGTTGAATTCTTTTTGCATAAGTTTGTACGAGAGGTCGAACACCCGAACCATTGGTTGTGATTTCAAATAAGTGTAGTTGCTAGACAATTCTTCACGATTGCGAGTAGTCGGAAATGGTTTGTTATATAGTCGTATATGTATGTTATTGTACACTATATGTTATTTCAAAATACATCTGTAGTCTCCTTTGAACTTGTTGTTTTCATAAACTTGACGGCTTGCAGCAAGTGATGTCTTCGTCAATAGTTCATTCTATATCGTAATATAAGAGTGTTTTAGTTTATGTTTGATTGGCTATACAATTTTCGTAGATGAATTAATATGATAGATTGGAGTATATTTTTTTGGGTAAATAAATTATAGAATTGGCGAGAAGTTTTTAGTTGACGGAAATATTTTTATTGGCATGAGGTTTATTTGGCGGGAAATTTTTAGGTTTAATTGTCTTTTGGGGTCGGTAAGATATAATACCGCCGTTATAAAATTTCCATATTGGAGGTGCGTCTATTATACCAGTGGTATATATAATCTATAGTGTTGGTATACATAATATATACCATATTTGTCGAGATAAAAAACCATCCTTACCAAATCTATTTTTTTCACCAAATTGGTAGTATAGAATTGTTATACTGCTGGTAGAATATTCTATCATCGTTATGGAATTTCCATATCGGGGGTGTATCTATTCTACCGGTGGTTTACATGGTCTATACCGTCGGTATAAAGATTACAATAACCTTACTAAACCAATATAGTAGACAAAAATTATTTGGTTCCTTATGTCGACGGTATAAAAGTTTTATACCGCCAGTAGGATACTACACTGCCAGTATGGAGCTTACATAACAGTGGTGCGTCTATTCTACTGATGGTATACAATGTTGATACCACCAATATAGAGATAAGAAAATAAAGCCAGAAAAATCTAATTTTTTAGTTCATTGTAGCGACGGTCTTGAATTTTTATACCGCGAGTAAGATACTACACTACCGGCATGAAATTTTCATATCGGTGGTACATCTTTTCTACTGACATTATACATTGTCTATACCGGTGGTATACTAAAGTAATTTTGGAAAAAAAGTGTTTAATATTTTTTGTACCATCACACGTTTGTGTGGCAAACCAAACTCGAAACTTATCTTCCATATTAAATAAAAAATAACAATACAAAAAAATAAACAATATCATGGAATATAACATCCAATAGTAGACAACAATATCCTATAGAAATTATATAAACTTTCATACTTAGATCCACCAATCTTACAAACCGAAAAAACCATAAAGAATCTTCATCGGCGATTTTGATACTTCTCTCGTACCGCTATATAGCTAAGTCAACGCATACATCCCCCACATTATATCACCTAGTTTATCCATGCGCTCTAAAAAAGCGATGAGTCTTTTTTTACATACTTCTGGTTGGTATCATTGAAAATGGTACAACTAAAACAACACAGCATGTATGCACACACGGCTTGTACGATCATATCACGGGTGCGATTTTGATTTTCACCCAAATAAAACTCAGAAGAAAACTGTTCCTAAGCCATTAAAGACCAAAACCGATACTTTTCTGGAATTCCAACTCGGCACTAACATCGGCCAAAACCGAAACCTCTAACAAGTAAGCATAATGTGCATATTGATTAGCGAATGTCTCACTATAGGTTTATTTGATATTTTCCCCACCATTAGAAAGTTAGTATTGATGAACACGTTATCAAGAGTGATAGTCATTTTGCCAAAGGAAAACTTGAAAGTGTTAGCCTCCTGATGCCAATGTTCAAAAAAACCCTTGTTCAACTACGAGTTTGATAATAACCTACTCAAGTGATGAAAGATAGTCCATAATGGAGCCGTTTCTAGGATATTTTTAACTATCATCTGGTTGTCGAGGTCACATTTGGCTAGCAGTTCATACATGGCCTGAGACCCATCCATGACTGTAAAAAGGAAAGAAAATCACACCAAACAAATTGTTATAATTTACTTATAGATATGAACCAAATTTAAAAAATAAATTGAAATATATCATTAAACTTACATTCTCGATGTAGGTGTTGTAAGTCTCGTGAATCTTGTACTCTGGAAACAATATGATAATGTTTTGTGCTAAGAACATATTCTTGAGATCAGAAGAACTCTTTGGTGTTTGAGTAAGATTACGCTCATTTGCCCCAAAATGTATATCAACATCATGTGACACTTCATGACGATTAGATTGTGAGACACCCTGTAAAGATAGCTTAGTATACTGGTATGCACATGTTCACTTGTCGCAGTTGTAGAGGCCCTTCTTCAGTTTGTTACATGCATAAACCTTTTGTTGAGCCTTCTTTACAGTTTTCAAGTTTTTTCTGGTCTAAAGCTATGGTACTTGCAATATAAATACTAAATTAAAAACTATCGGTGATATAGAGACGTTGTGCTACCAATATGGTTTAATGGCACTGGCAGTGCTAAAATAATACGTTTGGCACCGCTAGTACCATTAAATCATGCTAGCGGTGATAAAGAGCAAAAAAACCTAAATATCTTGGCACCGCTGATGTCATATCAACAATACTAGTGCTACGGTGCATTCGTACCGTCAGTACTTAAAAACAAACAACCGTGAATTCCGGCAACAGTTTTTCGTGATAAACCTTCTAAATCCTTAAAAATATCAAAATATAACAAAAAACTCAACACAGTTATACAATAATTTCATTCTTAAATCGATTCTAATACTACGTATAACTAGTTTCAACATCATTAAATCTTGGTTTTATCCAAAAATCAATTCAAAAATAACAGTGAATTAAATCTGAAATTGAAAAAAAAGAATAACAAAAATTAAAAATTAAAAATTAAATCCGGAACCTAATACTACTCTTTTTCTTGTTCGTCGATGAAATATTTATTCCCGATATAGAACGGATCTCATTTTTGTTTATAAAAAAATAAAAAAATAATACTGATTTGTTTTGTTGTTTTTAAAAATAAAAAGAAAATTTGAAAAAAAAATTAAAATAGGTATAAAAAATAATTTTTAAAATAAAAATGTGTCCAGCATAAAATAAAATAGATCAACTCGTCTAACCTATAAAAAATATTTAAAATAAAAAACTTATTGTTTTGGACGTAGGTTAGCCTAACTCATTCAAAATTTTGCATTACTTTTGAGCAGCTAATAAACAAAAGTCCCAACCATAGTCTGTTTTCAAAATTCACATAATAATAATAACTCACCTACCCATCATTCATGTGATTTTATCACGCCCCACGTGATATTCCTAACATCTTTCACACAACATTTAAACGATTTTATCAATTATCTCAAACTCTCTATAATCTATAACTTTTTCGAATTAAATTATTATAACATATCAATTAACAATTTTTTTACAATTATAGATCAATATTTTGTAAAGTGATGGTAGGTAACTTGAATCCAATAAAAATATTATACATACATCATAATCAAACAATAAAAGCGTCACATAAAAAAACTAAATTAGAAACTACTTTATGTAAGGTATTTGAATACACTCAAATTTATGGAGAATAAAATTTTAAAAAAATTGTTATATCATGGTGGATATATTTTGGATTGGCTCATGCAAATTGATCGATTCAAAAAAAATGATAAAATATTTGTATATTGTGAAATATTTTAACTGATATTTTGCTTGAAATATATTTTGTATTATTATTTATTTTTGAAAAAATTAGGACAAGTCTAGTTGTACGAAACTTATATTTCTAGGTACAATGAAAACAATGTTTTTCTTATCTCAATTTATCTCCCCGAATGTTAATGTCACCGTGTCAACGGACTATTTTGTTCGTCATCATTTGACGGTCAATCGACTTTCACGATCTTATAAAGTCATCTGACCCAACTAGTTATTAGATTATTCACGCAGTAATTAGACTTACAATAAAAATTGGTATAACTTCAAAATGTAGCTTTGTGCACCAGGATTCATCATCCTAAAATCAGATGGCTTGACAGATATCAATATCATCATCACGGATGACAATCTTAAAAAACAATTATCAAGCTACTGTCACTTCCACACTATATGTGACATCATATATTTAGGATTTGTATTTTAAACCTACTAAATGCATCATAACTTCACGAAAGAATTTTGGCAGATTACATTTTTAAAATTGGAAAATTTATACTATTACACATCATAACGTTACAAAGTCTCACTACGTTTGGAAACAAAGTATGGGATGGAGCAAAGGTGTCGACCATAAATAATCTTTAACAAAAATAAAATATCGATAT
This sequence comes from Limnanthes douglasii subsp. nivea, assembly GCA_036936605.1. NCBI lineage: Eukaryota > Viridiplantae > Streptophyta > Magnoliopsida > Brassicales > Limnanthaceae > Limnanthes > Limnanthes douglasii. The sequence continues at coordinate 47,980,780 of JAUPFV010000002.1, forward strand.
GAACGTGATTTTTCATGACCAAATTTGGATAGATTATTGTCTTTGACTTGAAAAAATTCTATTATTGTTTACCACATATCTGATCTACCATTATTAACACACATTTTTTATGTTACTCTCACTATCCAACTATGTACCACAATGAGAGATAACTACTTTAAGACATATTCACAAACAAATTACAACCCGCTTTGTTCACGAGAAGATCATGGTTAAATATTCCACGATTTAAGTCTAATGAGAACATCATCTAGATAAAATACGTACATTACATTATAGAAGATAAGGAATTTTGTTACAAAAACAATCACCATACCCATAATAACTTAAATAATGACACTTATTAATAACATCAACAATAGTTTGTAACTTTTTCGCACAATAAATACAACTTAAGACCATTTTAGAGTCTCATGATCGAACTATATCAAAAAATACGTTTTCCTTCCTCGGTTGCTATTTTTATAATTACAAAAAATCAGTTCTCAGTGTATTTGACTAAGGATGGTGATTTATTTTGAACCTATTAGTATCTAACCTGAACCGGCCTAATCGGTGTAAGTAGAAAAAAACACGTAATGAGTTGTAGATTTTTATTTCACTACATGGCGAAAATCCGGTCCAGTGAGAGATTTTAGAAAAATATTCACAAAACCTCATTAGGATACTCAGTTATTTAGTTAATAAGTAAAAAAATAAAATAAAAATAATATTAGCAGATGAAGTAATTTTTCACCGAGAGACTAGGTTAAAAAATATGAAGAATTAGTTCACAATTTAAGTAAAAATACAATTATATTTTAATCTTGATTGGATTGTAACAATTTTGTTGATATATTTTTTATCTCTTTAACATTGTTTCTCTAGTTTTTTACTCATCATGTCTCATAGACCATTATTTATATATATATATATATATATATATATATATATATATATATTCATAGGCCTATGTAGCCTAGTGAGAAAAAAATATTCTTATATGCTTGCTTTATTCAAGATGTACGATGTTGGTTATCTTTATTGTATTCGGTAGATAAGTATGCATATCAATGAAACCTTCTATTCGATCAGTGTAGTCTACCATATATCTTGTTCTATTATTTGACCTCTTTACATGTAGATTATTTTATATGTGTTTTCAAGATTAATACTAGTTAGTCTTGGTGGGGATGATTTATAATCGGAGGTTATTTTAGGTACTTTATCAACTAAGTAATAAATTTTTAAGTAAAAGATTGAGAGATAAGAGAGGTGGTGCTAGTATTCAATATTTCTAAAAATGTCCAACCCATTTAATGTGGTTGGTTTGGATATTTATACTTTTGTTTTAGGATCCATAGGTCGTTCAGATCGGATCTTGGATTCGGGTCAGCCTTAAAGACTCCAAAGCCCAAGGCTAAAAATGGTTTAGCACACAGCTGAGTCATAATCCACTTGAGCTCATTGTTCATTCATCGAACTTTATTGATCTGTCTGAATTGCTCCTTTGGATAGATGTAATGGCAGTTCCAATGATATCTGAACCTATCAATAGCCTCTTTAGGTCTTTCAAAAAATTCTTTTGGAAGAGCTAACCAATGTATAGAAAATCAGACCATGGTCAGAAGTAATTTTTCATTACCAGGAAACTCAAAGATGTCGACTTTAACAAGTAACTTCTATTGACACGTGTCAATCTCTAATTAGACCTCTTCAGCCATTTTTTCCTAGGTACTTGCACATATCCCTCAAAAAGTAACGATTTAGGGTTGATAGCCCTTAATCATGATTCGAACGGTTTATCTCCCCTAGGTAAAGTACTCAAGTGAGTTTCTCACCTATATAATGTTTTATTGTTTCCATTCTTAAAGTGAGAAAAATTTCGAATCCAACTTCTCGAGAGATAAACTTCAAAATCCTAGTTTGTTCTTAATCTTTCCAACCCTTCTTAGAATTTTTATGTTCACGGCTAGAACAGCCTTGGTTAAGAGAGGTTGATTGAACTTATCTGAATTGAAGAGAGAGAAAAGAAGAAAGAATTGTCGCCGGTCTACCTGCTTCTCATGGTGGATTGGTCATACAAATGATACCGGAGCCGGACAGAAGTTCATTTTCTTGCAGACCAACAATATTTCCCAAATAAATTATATGCTCCATCTTTAATAAATCTTAAACAATCGGAGCAATCAGAATCACCAATTCATCAATAAAAACCACCAGAACCACCAGTTCACCAACCAAAACAACCAGACGAAACCCTTTTTTTAGAGCTAGAGCCGTTACTAGCCGTAAAAATCTGTCCCCTTTCATTTCTATGAGTTCGGATATAGGAGAATATCCCACCTCGAAGGAGTACTAGGCTATCTAATGCCAAAACTTCGACTCCACCAGTTAAAGAGGTAAAGAAGCCCAACAAAGGTCCTTTAATGGTAAAGTCTCCAACACCGCCTATTTTGGATCCACGCCCATCGAATTCTCCCATCGTATCTTTTCATATTGAGAAAGAAGACATTGAGCACACATCGGCAGATTAAGCGCCAAAAAAAATAAAGAAGACAATGGAAGACAGTCGGCCAGACACCCCTTTAGAGACCTCCGTACACAGTGAGAATACTAGTATAGTTCGGGAAAAGCAAAAAATAGTGGAGAAACCTGACTCTAAACCGCTTCCAGAGTGCCTCGTAGGGCGAATAAGGCCCAACTTCTCCAAGGTTATTGTTAAGTACTTGTTAGCACTTCAAATAATTTTTTATGTGTATACCCATACTGCTGAGTTGGATAAGATAAGGAAGAAATTGGGCTTTCCGGAGTCTATCAAGGTGAAAATTCCCATCGCTGATGAGACTCCGGTGGATAGTAAAATTGGGGAGCTAGTGGTATACACCGAAGTGCTCAATAGCAGCCTTCGGTTCCTTTGGACACAGAGATAGTTAGATACTTTCATTTAGTAAAGTGATGTATGAGTCAGTTAAGCCCCAATGCTTGGTACACCTTACTAGCCAACATCATTGCTTCAATGATTTCCAAAATCCCAATGCCCATGGAACAGTTTGCAGTTGTGGTTGGCTTATATAGAAACCATCATATCCTTTTTTACTATTTCAACATGGGGAATGATTACAAGGTTCTCAATAACCTGCTAGAAGCTGATAAGCCTTGGATGAGTCAATTTCTCTATATCACTGTATTAATACTGGTTTTTACATCGGATAATTTTAACATTAACTCGTACTTTGGATTTGTTTTTCAGTGTTTTCCAAAACGTTCTCAGAATATTTGGAAGAGGGACAGACCATCTTTAATAAACTAAACCAATGGGCCATGGAAAATTGAGAAGCTAGTTTCCACAATTACTTCACTACAGCTAACATGGTAAGGGCTCATATGTGGAGAACAAGCTCAACTAGAGATCATTCTTAGGAAGAGGTCACCAACCCTTCCCATGCTGCTGAAATCTTGAAACGAACTGAAGAAAAAGACAGTAAGCTTTTCTTACGAGTTAGGAATAAGGCTCAGAGCCACCTTGATAAAATTAAGAAAAGTGGAGACTCCTCTCAAGGACTTCCTGATACAGGTAGTTCGGGATTGCCAGGGGAGATTAACGATGCACTATTAGAGGATGTGGCAGTAACAGTTGGTGAGACAGAAAGGCTACCACCTTCCCTAAACATCAAGAAGAAGAAAAAAGGGCTCAAGAGACGCCAGACATGTAGTGATTATAGGGCAGACAAGAAAAAGAAATTAGCTATCCGTTCGGAGATCATACTCTGACCCAAGATCATCCCTTCCATCATTCCTACTGAAAATCCTACTGGAGTTCCTACTGAAGAAGAGGTGAATGTTGATCATTCATCTCCGGTGTTCCCTACTATTGACAAAACTCCTCCTAAAGGTGAAGTTAACTTAGATGATATAGGGAACTTATACTTCAGCGAGTTTGAAAAAAAGGATTTCAAACGAACCTTTCCCCAATCATCCAACATAGCCAATGGAGTGATTCATGACAGTGAATCTTTTGGAAGTGTCCGATGACCATGACACTTCGGGTTATGCAGTGTTAGGCTATATCAGGCCCATAGTCGACTTAGAAAGGTAAGTTAGAGCTCAAACAAAAGATATCATTTCCCTCAAAACTGAGAATGAAAGCCTAAAGGTCTCCCTCGCATCTAAACTGAACAAGGTTGAGACTTTAATTAAGGAAAAAGAACAACTGAATACTGAGTTGAAAAAGGCCAAGGATTATCGAGAAAAAACACAAACCAGTTATACTGAACTGCAAACCTCCACCTCCCAGGAAGTTAAAAACTCGAATGAATAATTGAAATGCTACCAATGAACAACTGTTTAAAGAGAAAATGAATTACAAGATTTTCTCAAGAAAAGGGATGATGAAATCACCGCTTTGAAGGACACAAGAGCTCAAGGTATAACTACTACCAATAATGAATATGTTGAGGGGGTGTTGAAGTCCATGGAACAAAGGGAAGAATCGGTTAAATCTAATATGGTCCTTTTGTTCCATGAAACGTTTCCTAAACGGTCTCTTGGAAAGCTGTGGGCCTTTATACCAGATAATGATGTTCTTTATCATACTCTAGCTCAAAGTGATAAGTACAACATCATTTTGGATGATTTCGACTCTGATGAGAGGCTGAGGAAGGCTCAAACGATGATAGAAAGGAGAAGGTAAAGAGAAATGTTGAGAAGACAACCGAAGGGAATGAGCCCTAAGGTTATTTTATTTTTTGAATTTATGCTTTGAACTAAATTCCTTGGATAGCCAAAGCATTTTGTTGTTTCATTCGGTTTTCCTTTTGTGAACTAATGTCCTTAGATGGCCAAGGTATTTTTTATAAAATGGGTCAAACATCTTTGATGATTTGACCAGTATTTTATGTCATCTTTACTTTCATTTATTTTGTATTTTACCTTGTCTTTTTAATGTTTCCATTAAAATCCGGCCATACTTAAAAGATGGTAAACATTAATCAAGTATTTCAAACATTTACTCCTTTTTGAATATCTTGGAGCCATTCAGAAGTATTCCATATGAAAGATAAAAATGTTTGATCGGTGTTTAATTTATCCGAACCATTCACAGATATTTCAAGGTGTTTAATGGGTGTTTAATTTGTCTGAACTATTCTTAGGTATTTCAAGGAGTTTAATAGTTTTTTAACTCATCTGATCACCATCACAACCACAACAACTCGTTAAAAAAGCAAAGGCTAGTATATTGATTAGGATCCGGACACCTCATTAAATTATCCCCGTGCCACTAGGGTAGGATAGAGTATGCCCCTAAATTTTTACATTGAAGTACAACAAAGTAAATATTTATAAGACGATTTTATTTTAAGTATAATTTGAGATGCTCAATATTCTAAGGATGCTTTAAAAAAATTATTTCCTTATTTTGAAGTCTATATGTTCCTTGCTTGACTTTTTCACATACCATGTATGGGCCTTTCCAATTTGGAGCTAGCTTTCCGAATGTTTTCTCCTTGGTATGTAAGAACACTTTTCTTAACACTTTGTCCCCTTCTTGGAAATCTCTTCTTTTAACTTGAAATGCAAACCTGGATCTCATCAGACCCTGGTAGTGTGTCGTTCTCAAGTGTGATTTCACCCTTCTTTTTTCAATTAGATCCAATTGACTTCTCACAACCATAATTACCTTGTTCGGAATAATTTTGTACTCTGAATGAAGGAAAAGTAGCTTTTGCATCAATTCTATAAACAAGAGCGGAAGGAGTTTCCTGAGTAGCTGTGTGAGGAGTGGTTCGGTAGGCCCATAATACTTCTTGCAAATAATCTGGCCATTGTTCAGCTGCTCCTTCCAAATTCTTTTTCAAACCCTTTAAAATTTTCCGATTAGCGACCTCAACCTGCCTATTAGCTTGAGGAGGAAAATGAGAAGAGAAGTAGTGTTGAATTCCTCTTGAGGTATAAAATGCCGTCATGTATTTGTTGTCAAACTGAGGACCATTATCTATAGTAATGCGTTTGGGAATTCTGAATCGGCAACATATATTGGAGAGGATACTGCCTTTGACGTGGCTCCAGATAAGGGTGCAGCTTCTATCCACTTAGAAAAGTAGTCTATGGCCACAATTATAGTTCGACAACCGTCAGAGGCCATAAGAAGGGCCCCAACTAAATCTATTCATCATCTATCAACAGGTATGGGTTCGGATACTGATCAATGCGGACTGCCGACACATGAATTTCATTTCCATATTTTTTAAATGATCACATTTTCTGACCAAATCCTTAGCATTTACCATTATAGTAGGCCATTATTATCATGCTAACAAAAGTCTCATGGTTAAAGCTTTATAACCATATTGTGACAACCCTTCTCCATCGTGTAATTCAGATAAAACATTTTGTGATTCTTCAAAACCAAGGCAGCATAAAAAAGGCCTATTGAAACATCAGAAAACCCTGAGCCTTGTATTTTACATTATTAGCCAAAATCTTATCCAAATGTAAAACTCCATTGGCAATAAAAATGTTGGATTTCGTATCTCCAATCATTGGATTGTATGCCGGATATGTCATACTCTCTTCAACTTCACCCTTCTTTCCTTGAATTGAGTCAATGGAAGGACATTCTTGCATAAGTATCCAGGGGTATACTTCAGAGTAAGCTATAGTGGTTAAGGAATCTGCCATAACATTTTCTGATCTGGGGATATATTCATATTGGATGCCTTTAAAATTTGTGGCAATTTCCTTTAGTATTTTTAGATACTTTATTAAATGATCTTTTTGGTTTCAGACTGCTCTTGAGCCTGATGAATAATAAATTGAAAATCACTTACTAACCTGATCATTTTTGCTCCACATAATTGTGCTAACCTCAAACCAGTTATGGTTGCTTCGTATTCTGACTCATTATTGGATGCTCTGAAGCTAAAGCATAAGGCTTGTTACATGGTGTCACCATAAGGAGAAGTTAAACAAAGCCCAGCTTCACATCACATCGTACTAGATCTATCATCTATCCAGACTACCACTCTTTATGGGACTTATTACCATGAGCTTTTTATAAGGTCTCTCAGTATGAAATTCTACTAAAAAATCAGCTACAGCTTGAGCCTTGATTGCAGTTCGAGGTGCAAAATCGATATCATAGTCTTCAAGCTCAACTGACCATTTAGTCATTCTCCCTGATATGGAAGCCTTTTGTAGCACGTTCTTTAAAGGAAAAGACATTCAAACCGTGATAGAGTGTGCTTGGTAGGGTCTCATTTTTCTAGCTGCTATCACCAGTGCCAAAGCCAATTTTTCTAACTTTAAGTACTTTTTCTCAACTTCTAATAAACTCTTGTTTATATAATATATCGAATAGGAGTAATTATCCACTTCTCTTACTAGCACAACACTTACTGCATACTCTGATACAACCAGTTACATATAAAGTCTCTCTTCTTTAATAGGCTTGAAAAATGTCTTGGGCGAAGGCATATGTTTCTTGATTTCAAGGAAAACTTGATCACACTATGGGGACAAATTAAAGTCTTTAGCATTCCTTAAAACTTAAAAAAACTGAGCGGACGTGTCTGATGATCTCGAAATAAACCAATTTAGATAAACTAATCTTCCGGCTAGTATCTAGACTTCTTTAGTATTCCGAGGTGGATCTATAGCTAATAAAGCATTTAACTGATCCGGATCAACCTGAATCCCTTTTTCACGTATAATTTATCCCAGAAACTTATGATATCGGACTCCGAACGTACACGTTTCATGGTTTAATTTCAAGTTGATAGCCTCTAGGTTGGAAAATGTTTCTTGGAGATTAGATATGTGATCTTCATCCTTAGGGATTTTCACCATCATGTCATCTATGTAAACCTATATATTTTTGCCAACCTGCCTTATTCACCAACCGTTGATAAGTAGCTCCAGGATTCTTTAATCCAAACGGCATCACCTTATAGCAATGGAGTGTCCTATCAGTAATGAAAGTAGTATGATCTTGATCGTTCGAAGTTATTTGTATCTGATTATACCCAGAGAAAGTGTCCATAAAAGGCAATTAACTTATTTTCAGATGTTGAGTCTACCAGCTGGTCTATCCGAGGCACTGGGAAATGATATTTAGGTAAAGCTCTATTTAGATCTGTGAAGTTAATACATATACGCCATTTCCCATTCTTTGTTTTGAAAAATACTGGACTAGCCGTCCAAAGTGGGTATTGAGACTCATTAATATGCCTCATTCGAGTTAACTGATCTACTTCTTGCACAATCACTTCGGATTTTTCTCTAGAAAAATTCATTCTTCTCTGTACCACTGGTTTAACATCAGATCGGACTGATAGTTTGTGATTAATCACATCGTTGTCACTCATGTCACATCTTCGTTGCACCATGCAAATACATGTAAATTGTTAGATAAAAAAGATAGTAATTTTTCTTTGAACCTTAATGGAAATTTAGCTCCAACTCTAACACTTTTTCCTTCTACCATGCAATGAATTTTAATTTCATCAACTGGAATTACAGCACTGAGGGCCTTTCTTGGATCATCTATTTCATTTTGATTGGAAGAAGGGTCCATTAACTGCTATTATTTGTTAATTTTAACTACCTCCAAAGACTGTGAGGCAAGAGCAGTGACATAACATTCACGAGCTACTTTCTGGCTGCTTCAGACAACACCCACTTGGCCTCCCACAACATATTTTAAACATTGGTGGATAGTAAATGCCACTGCATGCATCCTGAAAGCTAAGATCTTCCAAATATGTCGTTGTAAGATGTTGGGAAATCAACCATAATGAACAACACCCTTACCATTTTTTTAGATGGTGTTTTTGCCCAATAACACTTCCTCTTCAAATTCTCCAATGACATCGGCAGAACTCTCCGCAAATCCTACAATGGTTCTGTTCAAACATTGGATGACTAAAGGATTTTTTATTTGTCTATAAGTGGTTAAAAATAATATATTACCGAACGACCTGTATCGACCAAGATCTGGCGTATATCATTGCCCGCAATAGAATTCCCTATTACAACAGCATCTTCATGTGGGCCTGCGATATTTCTTAAATCGTCTTCATCAAAGACACTGAATTGGGCATGGTTTTGGTAAAGATGTGTGGACATTTTACCCTCTCACTGAGTTGTCAAACTGTTAACATGTCTTTTCCTTGAACAACTTGAGGGTGTTGTTACAGTGTCTCCCCCAAAAATGGTCAATGATTCGAAAATGTTGCACAAATCGGAAACAGTTGCAGCCTTATTTGTTATCACCCAACTTTATTCCGATCTGGATCAGAATTGAGATATTCAGATTATATGTCAAAATTTTCCACAATCATCATGGCGTCTTCTTGTCTGGATGCCCCAATACTTGGCACTAGACCATTCGGTGAGGCTGTTCAGGGTGCATTTTTGTTGGGATGTGAGTTGGTATTATCTTGTCTGCCCCCTTTCCTTTTAACAGAGGCTCCCTATTTTCCTCTTTCAGTGAGGTTCTGTACTTCTTGCTTTAAATCTATACAGTCATGTGTATCATAACCCACATCATTATGGTATTTTCATAAACGAGTACTCTGATTTTCTCCAGGAGACTGAATTGGGACTGGCCTTCTAAAATGCACAACATTCCTAGTTTTATCATATATCGTAGCCACACTTTCACCCAGTTCGACAAACCATTCAGGTTGAACCCCTTAGCCCCTCTTAGGTCTAGCTTAATGATTCTGATTAGATTGGTTTTGTCTGGGCCGGTGTGATCCTTGTCCGGACTCTTTTGGCCTATAATTTATAGTAGCTTGAGAGTGGGTAGTAGCTTAGGGAATTGATGTTGTAGCATCGGACCTATTCTGACGCGGTACTTTAAAATTTTTAGTTTCTTCAACCGCAATCTGTTTTACAACTTGCATTAACAACCCTCCCCAAGTCATCACCTTCTTCTTAGTTACCGCATCAGTTAACATGCACGGATTCAATCTTTGTCTTAAAGAGGCGATAGCCACCTGTTCAAAACAATCAGCTCCTGGGCACAATGGATAATAGTATCACCATTCCCTTTGAGCTCCTTACTTCCCACAAATATCCTTCTAAACTCCACCCATAACATATCAAAAACTTTAATAGATTCATATGGGAGGCCGTATACCACTTTAGGGTACTTTCTTTAAAGGTTTGTGAGAAATCCCAGAATAAAAAATTGTCATCGTCATCAAAGTTCATCATAAATTTTTTAAACTGCTCGAGGTGGTTGTCCGGATCTTTACTTCCATCATACTTATCCATCTTAGAACTGGCAAATCGTCTGGGAAGATGTTCGGAGAGTATTTTTGAGGATAATGGGGGTTGCTTACAATTGTGACTGCGACTAAATACTGTAGCTTCATCAGGAGTAGCAAAAATACATGGTTCGGATTGAATAACAAATTGATCACTCAATAGATAGTCATTGTCATAATCATCCGAACCCTTTATTTTTCCTTGACTTTTATTCTTTTTTTTTTATTTTACCTCTCATGTCCCTTTTTCTTGAATGTTTCTTAGTTAGCCTCAATTTTTTCTTTTGACGACCCTCATCACTACTGGATAAAAGAGACTCATTAGAGTCAAAATTAGTGGATGAACCATCAAAAGAATCTGATGCACTCATAGCTTGTTTAGCCCAATACATCTTTTTAGATTTAATATGAGCCTTTGGGAACTGATCACTGTCACCATGCTCATCTACAGACATGCCACGTGCATCGGACGTTTCCTTTATTACTTTTTTAGCTCGTTTTTGGGCCTTTGGAGCTTCAATTTCAGCCCTTAGATGGTCATGTTCATCTTGCATGAACTGTCTTTCATCTGTGTTGTGATTGACCCGAGACACAGTATTGTGCTCATTATTATTTCTTGCACCTTCAGCTTCGGGAGGCGGAACATCTTGCATTTTAAGATTCATGCTTTGTTGATGTCACGATTTCTACTTGCTGGTTTTGAATAAAGCTATTCAGGCACCTTCTACTCCCATTGTGGTCGCTAGTCTGGTGTGGATGATTTATAATCGGAGGGTCTTTTAGGTAGTTTATCAACTGAGTATTGAATTTTTAAGTAGAAGACTAAGAGATAAGAGAGGTGGTGCTAGTATTTAATATTTCTAGAAAAAGTCCAACACATTTAATGTGGTTGGTTGGGGTATTAATACTTTTGTTTTAGGATCCATGGGTCGTTCGGGTCGGATCTTGAATTTTGGTCAGCTTTAAAGACTTCAAAACCCAAGACCAAAAATGGTTTAGCACACAACTGAGTCATAATCCACTTGAGCTCATTGTTCATTCATCGAACTTTACTGATATGTCCGAGTTACCCCTTTGGATAGTTGTAATGATATTTGAACCTATCAAGTCTCATTCTTGATTCATGACCTAGAACGATCCAATTTCCCATTGTGTTGAGGCACATTTTTGAACTATTTTTACTAGGGTATACTCATAAATATAGGAAAGGTCGGTGTGAGACATTCATGGTGTAGGAACCAAAAAGAAAAAGTTTAAAGGTCGCATCCATAGTTGAGGCGTTCAGCGTTTTTGGAATAGAATTCAATTGTAACCGCACGAAGAGCGCTTTATCAGCCGAAAACTCTCGCGTTCCCAAAAAAACAACTGGAAAAATATAAATCTAAATCTTTAAAATTTATAATCGAGAACAAAGAGTCATATGGTCAATTTTTTAGCCGATGATCTTTCTTTTATAGGGTATATTAGCTAAAGAAAATCTTGGGGTCTTGATTGTTAACTTAACAAAAGAATGTTCATGACTTATTGTTACGGTCTACATATTTTTCATATAATGATTGAAGCTTATTTATTTCTTGCGAATCGTTAAATACAATACTGTTTTTATTCTTATACTTGTACTAAAAAAAGATGGGAATTACTCCCTATAGATATAATTTTTATACAGTTTTTATTAAACTAAGAAAATACTTATAAATAAAATTATTCAATATAATTGTTATTTTTTATTCTACAAACTAATTTTCTCAACTAATTTTCTCTTACTTCTCTTTCTTTCCTTTTTTTTGAATCAAGTTTTATAGTAAACTCACTAGAATTCTATTGGAATTCGTCCTTATTACACAAACAAGTATCATAAGTTTATAGGATTATAATGGAGGAATAAATCTAATTTTCCTCCGAAAAAATTGCAATCACACTATTAGAAGTGCATCTCTACCCTAATAAGTTTTACATGTTCATATTTAAGGCAAAAATAAAGTTTTCCTCCAAAGACTAAGAAGTATAAATCAAATTTTATATGGCGGTTCGTAACAAAATTTGGAGATGAGAATGGACTTTCTCTCTCAAGAAAAAGTCTTCTTTTTCTTCGTAATAGTTATTCTTCTGTTGCTTCTTTGAGATCACGTTTTTTGTGATTTAGGGAGTTTGTTCTTGTGATCTTCTCTTAATCTCCATCATGGAGATTTGCAATAATGCTGTTTTTGAAGAAAATGATTTTCTTGTGTTGGATTCAAGAAACAGTGACGGAGGAATTAAGGGGAACTTCATCAAAAGCTATGCAAATGCGGTTAAAGGGACTGTAATAAATGATGCAAGGGATGAGCTAGTCCCGGAAAATGTTAATAGTATGAAGGATCATATAAGCATACAATACTATAAAGGTGCTAAGGATCTGTTAATCAGTTCATCAAAAAATTTGATAGTAGGGAAGTTTTCTGCATGTTTGCCTAAGAAATTTGTTATGGATCAGTTTCTTGTTTCAAGAAATCTTGCTGGTAATTGCAGTGTTGTTAAATGGGATTCGATACATATAATAATGGAGTTTGACAACAAGGAAGATGTTGTTAAAGTCTGGGCAAGGAGTGTTTGGACGATTGGGAGTTCTATGATGCGGGTTCTAAGTTGGCATCCTGATTTTAACACTAAGTGTGAAAGCCCTATCTCTTTAGTTTGGTTGAAGATTTAGAGGATCCCTGAATTTTTGTACAACAAAAAGGTCTTTACTGATATTGTGTCTTCTATTGGCGTGCCGTATAAGATTCAATTTCCGGAAAAGAATAGGGCTTACAACAATGGAGCGATTGTTTTAGTTGAAATGGATGTGTCGTCTGTTATTCATAAGCTTATTTGGGTAGGGTTTGGAATAAATGATGGTTGTTCGCTCTCTGTTTCTTATAGAAACCTGCCTGCGTATTGTTCAGCATGTAGTCACTTGGGTCATGCTATTAATAGTTGTTTGAAAGTTATGCATTTTGGATAAAAGAAATGATAAAGATGAGTTGATTGAACAAAAAAAATTGAGGTTGTATTGAATGATAATATAAAAGATTAGAAGAGTGACAACAACTGTAATCTAAATAACATACAAGGAAACAAGCCTAGAGTGAAATCTATAGTTGTTGAAAAAGATTCTAATTCTTCAAAGGTCTCTGGTAATGTGGAAACTTGTAAAGATCTCAGCTCTTCTGATAATATTGTGAAGGATGTTGATACTGAAGTTGAGTCTTCCCAAGAAGTGCAAGAAATATCTGAAAAGGAAAAAATAGTATAAGTGATGATATTGATCTGATAGATGCCTTGAAGAATCTGAATAAAGATGTGGAATCTAAACTTTCTCAAGATTGCAGCAATCATCTTTCATTTAAGAGCTCACATAAACACTATAATGTTGGAAGCGAGTGTTCTTCTCCTCTCAATAAAGTTTGCTCTCCCACTGTCCATGGTTTTAATAACATCCTGCAAAAGAAACTAAAGGATGTTAACAAAGGTAAAAAGTCAAGAAAAAAGGTTATTAAATCCCTTCATTTTTCTGGGATCAAGAGAAAACACAAGTCGGTATCTGATCATGGTTAGAGTGCTTAATTGGAATGTTCGTGGAGTAAATAATAAGTCTACAATTAGTAGTCTTAAGGATATCATTCTTAAGGAAAAAATTAAAATATTGGTCATTCAGGAACCTATGGCTAAGTTGGAAATTGAAAAAGAGGTTGCCTCTAGGCCTGGTTTTCCTAATTTTATTGCTAATATTGCTAACAAAATTTGGGTCTTGTGGGCAAATGATATTAGTATTACTATTATTGACAATCAGGAGCAGTGTATTCACATGGATGTCAACTGTTCAGGGGCCGACAGAATCTTTTTGCTTACGGTGGTATATGCAAAATGTGATAGAAATCAGAGAAATGCTTTATGGGATAAGCTTAGAAGTTATGCTACTGATAAAAAATCTTGGCTTACTTGTGGGGATTTCAATGTAGTGGCTTCTGTGAAGGAGCAGATTGGTTGTACCTCTCTCTTCCAAAATAGTATTGATGATTTTGTCTCTGTAATCAGTGATTGCCGTCTTGAAGATGCCGGTGTGGTTGGCTCCAAGTATACTTGGAACAGAAACATGAAATGGAAAAGATTAGATTGTCTGATGTTCAACATTAAGTGGCCAAATCTCTTCAGTTTTACTCAGGTTATCAGCATGGTCAGAACTTGTTCTGACCATGCTCCTCTTCTCCTTTCTTTCTCAAATACCAGTAATAGAAGTAACAATACTAAAAAGAGTTTCAAATACTTAAATGCTTGGTCTACTGATGAATCTTTTCTTAGGACTGTGGAGCAGAAATTGAAGCTGTACATAAATGCTAGGCCAAATGAGGTGTTCTGGTTTAAGCTGAAAATGCTTAAAAGTTGTTTAAAAATGTGGAATACTAATCATTTTGGTAACGTGTTCAGGAAGGTTATTGAGGCTGAAATCAAAGTGGAAGAGATGAGTGTTATTCACTTAAGGGAAAATGATCATATCTCAAATTCTCATCTTAAAAAGGCTATTGCTTTGCACTTAAATGCTTTAAGGACTGAGGAAGTTTTTTGGAGACAAACATGTTTTAATATGTGGCTTAAGGAAGCTGACTGTAATACTAAATTTTATCATTCCTATGTTGGCAAAAAGAGAAGGAAAAATGCAATTAAGGGAATAAAAGATGAAGGCATATGGTATTATGATAATAATGGTATTGGTGAGTCTGGTACTAATTTCTTTACCTCTTACCTTTGTTGTGATTCTTACAACAGCAAAAGTGAAGAGGATGTTTCAATGAAGAGTGAAATCTTTGAGGCTATCTCTGAGCTGGTCTCTGATGATGATAATACGCTCCTTATGAAACCTGCAAATGAAGAAGAAATTTGGGAGATAATCAATAGTATGAAGATGGACAGTGCATCAGGTTTAGATGGTTATAATATCACTTTTTAAAACCTGCTGGAGTATTGTAAAAAGTAATTTATGTACTTCTATCGAGTCATTCATTCTAGGTAATAATATTCCTTTAGGTGTCTTTGCAACTGGGATTTGTTTGATCCCTAAGAACCTAAATCCTATTAATTGGAGTCACTACAGGCCGATTAGTTTATGTACTATGCTTAACAGGATTTTGTCTAAGCTAATAAATACTAGGTTATCTAATATTCTTCCTCATCTTATTTCTAGCAATCAGACTACTTTTGTTAGAAACAGATCTATCCATGAGCATATTTTAATTGCAAAAGAAATGGCTTATGATATTAATAGGAAGCCTGGTAAAGGAAACATTATGATTCAATTGGACATATCTAAAGCATTTGACAAAATGTTCATCCCCTTTATTCTAAAAGTTTTAAGCTTATTTGGGTTTTCTAAAGAGTTTCATTAATCTGATTTCTAAACTAATCAAAAATGTTAATTTGTCTATTCTTATTAATGGGAATTCCTATGGTTATTTCCATTCTAAAAGAGGCTTAAGACAAGGGGATCCCTTGTCTCCAAGCCTCTTTATTTTAGGAGATGAGGTTTTAATTATAGGTCTTGAGATGCTTTAAAGTTCTAATAAATTCATGCAATATGCTTCTAGGACTAAAATTCTTGTTCCATGTACTGCTTTCACTGACGATATTATTATATACACTAATTGTATGCCTAAAACTATTGATATTTTGAGTGACTTTTTAGACCGATATCAGCTAGTTTCTAGGAAAACTATAAACAAAGAAAAGACGAAAATCATTACCTCTTCTAAGCTTCAACATTGCAAGATTAGAAATTTGGAATGCTCCACTGGTTTTAGTGCTAAATTTCTTCGTACTTTCTATTTGGGTATCACCTTGCATAACACTAACAAAGCACAAAATTATGATCATTTACTTGATAAAATTAACTCAAAAATTATGGACTGGGATTCTAAGTATCTATCTTATGGGGTAGGCTTTCATTGATTACTACTATCCTAATGTCTATCGCTTATTTCTCGATGTAGAATTCTGTAGTTCCTATCAGTGTAATCAAAAGAATTGAAAAAAAATTAATCGATTTTTATGGAGATCTAAATATAAGGAGCATGCTATTCATCGGTCTTCTTGGGACCAAATATGTATTCGTTTTGAGGAGGGTGGCCTAAATATCAGAAGAATTACGGATATTCAGAGTACCTTCTCTCAAAAATTATGGTTTGTCTATTGTAAGAGGGAGAGCCTCTGGTCTAGGATCACTAATGATATCTATAGCAGAAACTCTCACCCCTTAAAATCTAATTTTACAAAGAAAGGATCTCTAACCTGGAGTAGATTTGTATGCATTAAAGATGTTGCTG
This sequence comes from Limnanthes douglasii subsp. nivea, assembly GCA_036936605.1. Lineage (NCBI taxonomy): Eukaryota > Viridiplantae > Streptophyta > Magnoliopsida > Brassicales > Limnanthaceae > Limnanthes > Limnanthes douglasii. The sequence continues at coordinate 47,997,368 of JAUPFV010000002.1, forward strand.
AGGAAAACATCAACTGGCTGCTTGGTAGTGGAAACATGGATTTCTGGTGTGAGAAGTGGCATCATTGAAAGCCTATTCTGGATCATAGAATTCCTGAGAACAAATGGTTTCTTGAGGCTAAGGTGAACTCATTTTGGATAGATGGTGATTGGGATCTGGCTGCTTTAGTAAAGGTTGTTCCAGCTGACAGAGTTAACCAAATCAGAAATTTCAAAATTGATAATGGCAAAAAGGACATTATGATTTGGAATTTATCTCCAGATCAAAATTTCAACATGAAGTGTACTTGGAATGCTATTAGAAAATGCAAAGGATCATCAAGTTTCAATAAGAAGATTTGGTATACTATTATCCCAAGGAAGTTTTCTTTCTTACTCTGGAAAATTACTAAATGTTTTATTCCTATAGATTTAGTTTTACAATCAAGACATTTACAGTTAGCATCAAAATGTCAATTTTGTGCTAACTGTGAAGATGTTCAACACCTTTTTGTGAACTATTATTATGTCTGGAGCCTTTGGAGTCACTTCAGTAGTATGTTTAATATTAGAATAGAAAGATTCAGTACTCTAAGGCACTTTATATATAACTGGTATTGGTCTTCTAATCTAAAAGTTCACATTACTCATCTTTTACCAGCTTTAATCTGCTGGATGATTTGGAAAAGTATAAATAATTTTAAGTTCAAAGGGAGTGCTATTAGTATATTTGCTTCTATAAACATTATTAAGAAAGTTATTTTGGGGCTGGATATCTCTAATGTTCTGTCTAGCAAGCACTGGACAAATGTTCAGGATGCTGGGATAGAATTGGGTTGTTTATCTTATCTAAATGAAAAGAAGAGTGCTACTTATCTTAAATGGGTCGCTCATGTGCCTGGGAGGTTGAAGCTCAATGTGGATGCCTCCTGCCTCAGTAGTGGGGAAGCTTGTGGAGAAATAATTTTTAGAGACATCGAGGGGACTGCAATTAGTGCTACAAGCATCTTGTTTGGCAAGCAAACGCCTCTGATTGTTGAGACCAGAGCGTTGCTGGAAGGATTAATTATCTACAAAAGGGAAAAATGGGTTAACGTGGATATAGAAACAGACTATATGACTTTAATCAATATTCTGATGAAGCATAAGAATTCATGGTACCTAAAATCATTAATCGAAATTTGCAGAAAAATGATCTTACCCTCCATGACGATCTCTTTTGTATCCCGAGTTCAGAATAGTGCCGCAGATTGGTTAACTAGGTGGACATTAAAATGCAAGGAGAAAGCTTCATTCTCGCATTTCAATGTACATGCTCCTCCACTAGCTATTTTATTGCTTGGAAGTTTGGGGTGGGGTACATCACTCCTAATTCTGTGTAGAATTCGTCTTCTTTGGCTAGATTGGTCTCTGTTTCGCAGGATTGAGCTAATTTGAAATTGGATTGTTGGTTTTTCATCTAAATCAAAAGGTAGGGTTTATGGGAAATCGATTTGGGGTTTTATTTCTAAGCGAAACTGGGTGCTTTGCTGGGATATTCTATGTTCAGGATTGAGTGGTGTTTCGAATTAAATGATTGCATAGATTGTTAAATAAAGAAGAATGAAGGTTGTAGAAGATGGAGAAGACGATGGGCGAGAGAGAGTTTTGGTTTTGTTCAAATGGCTGTTCGTGAGCCTTTTCGTTTGTTTTGTTAGGCTTGGAAAAATTCCCTGAAGCCCTTAACTTGTTTATTCAGTCAAATTTGACTCCTCGAACCTTTGTAAAGTTTTCAATTTAGTAATATAGTCGTCTTTTGTTAAAAAAATCAAGTTTTATATGAAATCAAGTTTTAAACTAAAAACTTGGCGAAACGAAGATAATCGAGTTGCAGTTGAGGAAACTCGAATCCGGGAACATATACCTCCTATAATAACATCCACTTACTCTCTTGCTAAGGTAATTAATTTTGGTTTTATGGATTTTTTTTATGTGTTTTTAGGATCATATAATAATATATTTAGGTTTACAAGGGATTCCAACCACCCAATCGGCCAAAATCGAGCGTCGATTGCTTGGATTTAAAAAACTTGTGTGAGTGTGTTCTTCACTAAAATAAGGCATAGAGAACATGTTTTATACAAAATACGGATGAAAACCTAGCCTATGCGACAGATTTCAGTACATAAGGTTATTATATGTGCGAAAATGTTATGCACAGTGCTGTTTTTGGTTCCGAAATTTATCTCACCCGGTTATTTCTTCTTTGTTTGGTTATTTAGGTTTTGTTTGTGTTAGTATTTTGAAAATAACTTATTTCTTAAGAGTTATTATTTTTAATAAGATTTACGTATAAAAAATTCTTCGGATTATGCACGCAGGCTAAGGTTCAAGTGGATCATGTACCAGGCGTGGTAAGAATCTGCAGCTAGAGATAAAGATTGATGGTCTAGAATGCTCATGTTCCGATGAAACGCTTCCATCCATTTATACCTCTCAACGACCACCTCTACCTCATGAAGCTCCATCTCATGATCGTTTACCTCGATTGTTTGGCGCGACGTTCAAAAATAATATTTCCTACTATGTTTGGCATGGAGAGGTAATTTCATGAATTTTTATTTTAAATTGGAATATATACTATAACAGTGAACGCTTTTATTTTCCTAATATAAAATTGTTATTATTTATTAAAAAACTATGTTTGTACGCCCACTATGCCAGTCATGGAAACTAGAGTTTGTCATGTTAGGGTCGGGTTGGAGTGGTCTTGGATGTCATACATTTTAGTAGACTAATCGAGCTGATGTCCAACTTCATGGCATCAAGAAACAAACAGTTTCCACTTCACCTTCATTGAGATGACTATCATTTTTAACGATATTTATATGATTAACTATTTGAAGGTTGATGGTAAAATCTTGGATCTTCACGGGAAAGAAGACAAGGTGCATTCCATTATTGTAGTGGCTAACTTCTAGTTTTAGATGCAAACAGCTTTCTCACAATATTGGATCTTCATGGGAAAGAAGACAAGATGCACCCATTATCGTAGTGGCTAACTTCTAGTTGTAGATGCAAACAGCTTTCTCACAGTAATTGAACTTCGCAAAGGTATTGTCTTGAGCTTTATTTTTCTCTGTAGCGGGTTTAGCGGCCTATTTTACCACAACAACAACCATTTTCTCATTGACGAGATGGTGGATCAGGTTGCACGTTATTATCTTCTTCATATATTCTAGTGTAGTATATTTATTAACAAGAGCAATATGTACGTCAATTAGAGGTATGTGTTCCTACTACAGGACTTAGTTGGTGAGATGCCTAGCTACGCTTGGGGTGTGGTGGTATTGGTGTATCTTTATCATCAGCTTTGAAATGCCTCGTTGGACGAGACTAAGACCATGGTTAGGTGTATTGCACTCCTTGACACTTGGGTAATGGATCATTTTCCATCGTTTTTTCGGTTCAGTGTGCCGATTATACGAAGCATTTACTAGTTGATTACTCGGTGGAATACAAGCCGTTTAAGTTCTGGTTCCCGGAAAAAAAAAGTGAACTAGAAGATTACATTTAACCAGCAAGAAGAATTTGATGTAAGATTCACCTTTTACATTAGAATGTTCATACAAAATATTTATAAAATTAGTGTTTATTGTTTACAGTGTTTTGTTTTGCATGTTGTTTTGGATCCTTATCGGTCGATACAAGATCGCTTCCCATTCGAGAAAATAGCTTAGAACCGTGATTGATTTCTTTTATGGATCACATCTAAGTCTATTATCCCAAGCGATATATGTGACAGCTCGGTCACGTGCAAAACACTCCACGTATATCATTCTCAAGCCGTTGGGCAAAACCAACGACATCCCAGGACAACCGTCTATAAGTTTGACATAGTGAGGTAGCTTACACTTAAATATGATATGGATTCATCATGTACTCATAGTATCTCAAAGGTTATCAGATTTCTTGTTGGTACAATTCCATAAATCCAGCTATATACTCATTAGATGCTTACGTGCACGACGATCGTAAAACTGCGGTTATATGACATTTGTGGGTCAAGATTCACAGAATTACATTATCTCCATTTGAAGAGGAGTTTCATGATGATTATGGTAATCTCCTTGAATAGTATAAATATATTTGGTATGTTGTGAAGAGGTTTTATTACCCACTTTTTGTTATGTGTACAATTCAGATTGTCCATGTTTTTATTTTATACATTAGTATAATAATTTCGGTTTATATTATTTTTACTGAACGTAACAAAAATGCCATGTTTCTATTCAATATTAAATCATACTATTGTAAGTTCGTTTGATACATGGTTATTTTAAATAAAAATATGCGTCGAAAACATGATTAGTTTAAAGAAAAAAAAGGTTAAGTTTTTTTATTATTGCCGCCTACCGTTGGCGGAAAGAAGGTTCATTCTGTCAATGATTGATGGAAAAAACATGATATGGATTAAGAATTTTTTATATTGCGGACATCCTTTGGCGGAATGCATCTTATTTCCACCATTATTTGGCGACAACAAGCAAAAATAAAAAATATAAACTTTTTTTAAACGTAAAAAAATAGAAAGTCTATCCATAACAAATAGGACGTGTGTCTCAAGATAATTTGATTCTCTATATTTCTAATTTGTGTCTTAACATAATTAGATTCCTTAGATTATGTTATCTAAGAGGCTTTACGACTAAAAAATCAACCAAAATAACATAAATTATACATCAATCTAAATCTTAAACTAAGACAACTATAACATGTCTTTGAACCAAATTAAAGATGGTTACTCAAGGAGAGCTGTTTTCGCGCTTCTCAACTCAATGAAGACCTGGCCGTACGAGGTTGATTTTAATGTTGTCTTTTACAATAGGTATCAATTGTATGATATCGATCATGTTTCACCACCCGTGGCTTCACATACAAAAATGGAATTTAGATAAAGATGGATTAAGTTAGAGCTAAGTCGTATGAACATTTATTCGAATATGAAGAGTTCGATGAATATTGCGTGTTATTTTATGTAATATGTTAATGAATATTTAGGGACATTGTGAACGATCTATTGCGTGTTATTTTATGTAATATGTTAATGAATATTTATGCGCACATTGTTTGTATTAATTTTTATTTATATAATATTCTTAAAATATATGGAAATCATTATTATACATAATTTGTTCCAAAATAAAATGGAAAAACATTAGTAGAATGTACCCAATTTCAAATATTGTGCCGAATAAAATTTTCTGCCCACTATAGCTTCCCGCCAACTGTAACTGTTTCTATGAATAGCTTTAGTAACATAGCACATTTCTCTATCTACTCACTATCTTAAATAATTAAGCTTTTAACTTATATAATATGAAATTGACTATCGAATAAGACAATCACTTGATGAAATTCATCAAATATGTTAAGATAGGATGATCAAAATAGTACCAACATGTTTTTTTTATTGGAATTGTTTGTAAAATGTACTACAAGTATGGACGTCATGGAGCTCCATATCAGCCTATATAAAGTCTTGAATGATTCGCTACCATGTACGATTATTTAAATTTGATTCCAAATAATCAAGTTTTTTGCCTCTCGTAGGATGCTAGGCTAGCAACAAATACGATGTTTGGTTTGCGCATTTCTGATTCTATTAAACAACATATGCTTGAATTTTTAAACAATCACTTCTCAAAAAATGTCTAGAACAATCAAAGAAGAATGTTAACCTCCTAAAATAATAAATTGAAAGATATAACTCTTTTATGGATTAACGTTTACGCTTCTGATTTTTTTCAGTTCATGTTCTATGTATTTGTTGTTTATCTTATATTTGTTTGTTTCTGTATGTCTTTTTATTTTATGTTAAATTTTATTTCTTTCATTTTGATGCTTTCAAATGTGCTTTCAAAGATTTTATAAATGTTCATTGAAAAATGAAATTCAAGTTACACGTTAAAATGTTAAAACCCCATAATTAATAAAAAAAATAAGTAGAATTTTCGTAAAAACAAAAAAAAAAAAAATCGTTGCAAATTACCCAAAACTGTAGGCTTTTTGTTAAGTCTTGGATAAATGACTCGTGTTCTACAAATTATTCTTTGTATGGTATCGGTATGGGAGATCGTAGTCGCGAAACATCGCTAATTTTCTCAAACAGTGGCTTCCAACCAATGTTTAACTTATTCTCTAGTACTGTACATTCACGAAGGATCAATCGTTGGTAATGGTGAACCTCACGAAGGATCAATCGTTGGTAATGGTGAACCTTGAACTACTTCATCCTATCAAAATAAAATCCTAAGAACCAAAATAAATTATTTTAAACAATTATTTCATTTTAATAACTAAAAAAATTTAATATAAAAAAAATTACGTACATGAATAAAATGATTTTCTTTCGCGAAAGCAGTTGTGAGATCTTTCAAAGGGTCGTTCATTGGTTTGTATCTTTAACCAGTAAATAATTTGTAGAAAACACGTTTAAAAGTGGCCACGATTAATTTTTCACAACTTTGTAACATTATCCAATTTTCTAACGGTGCATTTGTTTTCCAATGTTTCAACCTGTGTAGCTCTTTTTCGACCTCGTGATCGTCTTTAAAATATGCAGCACTTAAATAAAACTCTCTATGGGTTTTTAGTTCGTATTCTAATGATTCTCTACCAAATTTCCATCCATTTTTTTACAGTAAACAAACCATGAGTAATGGTTTAAACCCATAATATCTATCAAATTTAACATTGATATTTTTTTATAAAAGGACGCATAAATTGATATGCCCGATGCAAACCTCATGTTTGGGGGTCGATTTATCGACAAGTTAGGTATTGTTTTACCAATATTAGGAAACCTCGTTGAGGTTGTTGTAATGATAATAGATGGTTTTGGTTTAACGTAATTTGCCGCATTCGAAGTTACTTTAACTTTAGATACAACTCAAGCTTGTTTCGTTGTCGAGGGTTTTACGACAGAATTAGTACAGACTTCTCTAATGATTGTTCTAGCGGTGCTATCAAAATTACCAACCGGTGTTCCAAAACTAGTGATAGGTGTACCGATCTTCAAAGTTTATGCACTATCTGTATAAAATTCTAACCATTCTTTTTCGGCATGTTACAAATACAATGGTTCTCTTTTTTAGAATTATCAACACGAGTTATTTATCTACCGCGACAATGACCATAACCGTGACCGGGAGTACGACCGGGTGTTTTCATTCTTTCTAAGTCGAATGATCCAAAATCCGAGTAAAATTTTTAAGCCAATGATTTTGTTCATAAACATCTTAGTTTTGCATTTAAAATTGTAAAGTTCGCTTTGATATTTTCTTCCTCGGTTAGTTTGATTTGAGAGACCGTTTATAGTCTTTAGCAATGCTCGTCTATAGTACAGATAGGAAAGTACCCATCCACCTTTCAGATGGACGCTAGTTTGAAGAATCATGGTAACTCATATGTCATTCAAATGGTACAATTTCATGTAGATGGTCACCTCTAGCATTCTCGACATTTTTAAAATTATCCTATATTATCTTCAAAGTGAATACAGATACGTACCTCTTAGTAATTTAAAAGGTTTCAACTCTTGGAATTTATAAATAAGACGAAACTTGCTTAACTCCAAATATTATTTTTTGGTTGAATGTTGCATCGCAAGAAAACCATGCACATCATCCCAAAATAGTTCAAAATTCAATTGGCTTGTCATGAGAACATTCCTCAAACTAGTGTGCGAGCTTTCTACCCTATTAGACGTTGTGTTTCCAAAGTACATGATCTTGTTAGTGTGTGCATGAACAAACGTTTATTTATGTAGTATAACCTATGAGTCTACGATGTAGTCGATCGCCTTCTCTCGATCTTTGAACACCTATGGTATCTCAATTAATATCTCGTTCATTAGGTCAACGATAGACGAATAAACGGCGTCATTCCGAGTGCCTATAAACTTGTTAAACTTTTTACCATCTTTAACATTTTCTCCAAGTATGTTATAGTTGATTTTTTATTCGTATATCATGTGACTCATGGTCGAAAATAGTTTTTCTATGTTATCCATCAAAGCAAGATCACGATCCATAATTATAGCATAAAAGGAAACTCACAATCGTTATCTTCCATAGCCTTTTCAAACATCATGAAGCTCATTCATAGTTTTTTTGCTTCTTTTTTGCCATGAATGTCAATCCAACATAAAACATTTTGTTAGTCAATGTAACCCCGACTACTTCAAACACTAACATCCCATTTCTAATCGTCTTGTAAATTTATAATCGTCTTGTAAGTGATATTCATGATTAGCAATAGCGGAAAGGTCTGTAGTAAATCAATGTTGACCAGGTGTGTAAAAAAATTGGTTATGATATTAGATCATTCATTGGTCGTCTGATATCATTGAATGTATTTTTGCATGTGTAATTTTGCTAACAAATATTGCATTTGCGGCTGGCTTTCCTTTTCATGCAACTCTATTCTTTGATAGTGATTGTTATGTGACGTATGTTGGACATAATCTCCGGATTAGCCTTCTTTAAGGTAAAAATATTTAAAGCAGAGTTGTTACATTTACCGTTAAATCTTCGACAATCTTTTTCTCTATTTTTTAACTTCATAACATCTGTATGTTCTTGGAATACACACTCGGATCATGATTTTATTTGCCGGAAGTCACACTTAACATCTACTTATCATCAAATTTAATCGGATGATCAACAACATAAAAAGTACAATTGATTTTTTTTTCTAGTGTATGCCAAGCGCTTACGATCACAATCCTTGATCCTCGGCCTATAGATACTAGATCTTTCGCATAAGTAATATAATCTAGATGTTCTTCCTTTTTTACCTTTTCCATTGATCACATCATAAACGAGAACCCAAGAGTATTGCCGAGAATATTGACCTACATGGCCATCGAGTCTAACAAATACTCGTTGTAAGTTACAAAATAATGAGCATAGTCCACAAGAGCTAATATGTCACCTTGGACAACCTCCTAAAAATGCATATGAAGCAAACAAATCAATTAAACTTGAAATTCAACTTTTGGAAGGGCATTTCGTTATACCATTGGCAAAAATTTAATATATTCTGCCATATTATTGGTAGAATGAGAGTGTTTTATGTCAATAGTTGGTGCAGGGTGTTTTCCGGCAGTAGTTGGTGGAAAATATTGTCTTCTCCGACATGTTGTTGGCGAAGAACAATACTTGGACGTCCGATATTGGCGAAAAAAATGTTTTTGAGTTTTCTTAAAAATATATTTTTTAAACAGAAAGAGAGAATAATGTATACATCTTCAATCTCAATGGTGTTCTCTGGAGGAATGACTTCTTCCTATATTTCGGTCATGATTTATATTTTTTGAAGTTGGAAAAAAAAGAACTTTTGTTGAATTTTGGTGATTTTAGTTGGTTTTAGATTTTAATAATTTTTTGTTATGCAGCCGTGTGGAGTAATCAATGATATAAATCGTAAATAACAAAAAAAACCTCAGAATTTTTTTATTATTTTCATCATTGACAATTTTAGAAATATTAAAAAACGAAAAAAAAAACAACTATACGGATCAATTATGGATTTGTTCTAACAATTCTATTATTTATTTTGGATGGGATGTGAACATATGGAAACTAGATGCATTATTTATGCGTAATATTTCTAACAATATTAAAAACTAAATTTAGTATTCACTTACAACCTCAACTATCAAATATACGCATATAACATCCAAATATGATAATTAATTACCATCTTATACTAAGTTTTTTTCATAATATCTCAAATACTCATATTTCATCATATATCGTTTTTCTCCAAATAATTTTTTAAAAAAGTTTGTATCTTTCAAATAGCTGGCTCGAAAAAAAATCTAAAAAGTATCATCGACTTTATATTTTTGAACGAACAAAACTTGATCCATAAATGATATTTTTTATTTTTTTACTAAACTTAGTTGGGTTGTCTCCCATTCTGTTTTGCATAGTCTTGCATCTCGCACTTAGTCATAGTTTGGTCTCGCAACTTACATCTTTCATCTCGCACTTAGAAACAAACTCTTTAAGTGCGAGACTATGGTTAAATTTGAATAAAAAAATCTATTTTTATCTAAATATGAGGTGCAAGACCAGACTTACAAGGAATACAAGATAAAATACCAGGGTTAAATTTGAAAAAGAAATTTCCTAAGTGCGAGGTGCGAGATCAGACTTAAAGAGAATACCATATGTGAGATGTTAGATGAGAGGTAATGGTTAAATTTGATTTTTTTTTTTGCCTAAGTGCGAGGTGCGAAATACGAGATCAGAGAAAACAAATTGTGAGGTTGAAGAAAATAAATTGCGAGATGCGAGACTAGATAAAACATAGTCTAAGACCAACTTAAATGGATCATGCGAAGTGCGAGATATGAGACGAGGACAAAACAAAATGCGAGATGGAAAGCAGAAGCAAAACAAAGTGCGATATGCGAAACGAGACAAAACTTAAAACGAGACTAACTTAAATAGGTATGATGGAAAAAATAAAATATAAAATACATTTATGGATCTAATTATATTTTTCTTAAAAATATATTATCAATTGTATTTCGAGTTTTTTCTTCGAACCATGATTTAAAAGATACATATTTTAAAACAATAAAAAGATGTTTGATTAAAAAGATAACTGATTAAAAAATAGAAAAAAATATACTTTTTATAAAAATATATTGACTGAAAAATATATTTTTAATACTGTCAATATAAAGTAGTTGTATGAGTATTTACTTGTAACTTACTTTTATTTGTTTTAGGACGTGTGAGTGGTTAAAGAACTCAAATATTTGATATTTTTTTGCTTCAAATATTTGATTAAATTTAATATTAAAGTATATTCTAATTTAAATTTAAACTGTTTATTCAATGTTAAAAATATTTTATATTATATAGGAATATTATCCTAGGAATTAGACCACGTGGACAATGTCGAGCCAAAATCAAAAAAAAATATACAACATCCCTCAATTAATAAGATCGATCAAAGGTTTAATGATCACTATTTAATTAGTAAATTACTTATTAACGTAACAGGGATAACTAATGCAAGGAGTGATATGCCAATGCAATTATAGGAGGAGTTAATATAAGTAAGTTAGTTTCGTGCGGTTAAAAATTTCCATTGATTTCTCATGTTTCATCTGTGTATCATGGTAGTATATGATGTTCGTTTTTGTTTCTCACTCATCTTCTACGTTTTAAAATTTTGCAAGATCAGTCCCCCCCCCATACATGTGAGCCATGAAAATCTAACACGTGACACCCCAAAGATCTAAGTTTTGTGTCACTATTGATCCCCGGAATTTTGTTGTCTACCACCATAACCCAAATCCGAAATTCTCAAATAATTTGATGGTCAATCTTTGAGGGTAAAATTTTGAGGGACCAATAATGACATAAACTTTAATGCTTGGGGTGTCATGTCTCAGATTGTAATGACTCACATGTGTGGGATGACTGATCTTGTAATTTTCTTAAATATGGAGGATGCGTGAGAGACAAAAGTGAAAATCAAAGACTAGTATGATACACAGATGAAATATGAGGGATCAATGATGATTTTAAACGGATTTATGCAATCATTGATATACAGTCTAAATGTCTTAATTGTTTAATTAATTCTTTTTAATAAAAAGATTGTATATGAAACAAAAAAAATCGATACAAACAAATAATAAGTTACAGTCTAGAAAACAAATATTTTTAAAAATTCTAACATTACTCTCGTATTAAATACAATAAATGGTGGAACAACACCAAAAATAAAGGGTGACAATATCAATGGAAACTAAAAGATAATAGTGGCAAATCAAATGGTCCACCCGAAAACATAAAAAACATACCAATTTTTTTAAGACGCAATCCATATGAATTTGGAACAACTGCATTCGAAAATATGATCAAAAGTCTCCGACCTTAAAACCAAAAAAAATTAAAAAAATCTCTGGCAAAAAACTCATAAGACACCATGAAAAAATAAACAATTATCTATGAAACTAAACAATAATTTTTAAAAAAAATCATAAAAAATAAAGATATTTTCTATCAAAATTTTCTTATAAAAACTATTTCCAAACATCTTTGTACAACATGTTCGGCTAAGCGGTTATTATTGGTTGAAATCTAAAAATCAATACTTATCATTATATACTCGATACTTTTAGTAATGAGAGATTGTGGTCTCTTGTAATCTTGTACTAAAATTTATTTTTCTCATAATAAGTAAGATTAAAACTATATACCTTTATTATTTTGTATAAAATTTATATTACCATAGTGATATCTACTAAATGGGTAATGGGTGCTTTAGACACCTGTTAGTGTATCATTCAATATTCACTTTTCGATAACTTTTACTATTTTTTTAGGATGATAGTAATGATAAGAATTTAAACGATTTAATTATCCTTTTACGTTAAACATAGTTTTTAATTCGATTTTTTCAAATTGACTACTTTTAGTTTTAATACCTAGTTTAAGTCAATAATTTAAGTATAAAAATAACCTTTTCAATTAATAACTTGTTACTTAGTGAATAAGTTATTATTTAGTAAATAAAAGTAATCTTCTCGATTAATAACTTATTACTTAGTGAATAACTAATTAGGAATAGTTTAGAATTAAATTTATTTAAACAAAAATAAAGGTTTAAAATTAAAAATATAAATGTTTCAAAATTAAAATAAAAATAAAAAGGTAAATAAACTTGTTATTGTATTTTAATTAGTCTATAATTAAAAGCCATATAGAGAGGAAAGCCAAGAGAAGGCAAAACTCATCCCTTAACTTTATCGACTATTTTTTAAAATAAAATCTATTTATTTAAAATTTTACTGTGGCTTTAGGTCCTTAGGTATGAAATTTATGGCTTTTAAAATGACTTAGCTTAGTCTTAATTTTATTTATCGTGTTTATATATTTTTTATGTACGCTATATCTTTTTTGGTTGGTGCTTCTTCATCGCTAAGTTTTTCTTTTTATGGTTTTCTAGTTGAACATATTTTCTCCTCGTTTTTGTCCGATTTAAATTCCGGCAAACTTTCCATGAACCTTGTGGAGACTAAGGTTAGATTTTCTAATGTTAATTCCATTACTAGAAATATCGCTTATTTTTTACAGTAGGTAACGAATCACTCCTCATATAAGATGGGTAGAATTTGGATTATTTGGAACCCTAATGTCTTTACTATCTTCATTATCTCTCTTCCTTCCAATTAATTCATTACAAAACTTGTATCCTTATATCCCATGCCTCATTCTTCCTATTGGTTATATATGCTTTCAATGATGAGCGTGAGCGTCATCCTTTCTGGACCAACTTGGAGGAAATTTTGGCTACTTGATGTAATTTCCCATTGGTTGCTCTCGGGGACTTCAACGTTATTCGTAATCCCGAAGAACGTACTAGATCGTTCTCTCAGGGTGAGATTAATGAGTTCAATCGCTACTGCTACCAGTTTAAGTTAAGTGACATCCAACCGTATGGTTCTCATTTCACCTTAAAGATTAATAAAATTCATGTAAACATTGCTTCAAGAATTGATTGTATTTTTGCTAATAGTGTTTGGAACGATTCTTTCCCCATGTATATTGCTCATTTTAGTTTGGCCCACTCTTCCGACCATTCAACTTTCAACCTTAGTTTGGGCGTTCCTACGTCACGTACTAAAAAACCTTTTTAATTTTTTTAAATATTTGGTTGACTCACCCGTCATACAACAACTTGGTGTCTTCTTTTGGAACCTTCTTATCTCTACTCACTATATGAGATTGATTTCCAAAAAGCTCATTCGACTTCAATTTGTCATCCGTGACCTCAATCATAAGGAATATAGTGATATTAGCTCTAGGGTGTCAATTTTCCAAAACCATCTTTTCACCGCCCAAAGCTAATGACCCTTTGAATTCCTATTTGGTCCCTGCCGAGATTGAAACTTCTTTCATCTATATCTCCTTTAGTCGTGCATATAAATATTTTTATAAACAAAAATCTAGAGAGACTTGGCTCAAGCTTGGGATCATAATACTAAATTATTTTATAATAGCATCAAAAATCGTATTATAAGGAATAGAATTGTATATATCTCTAATAGTAACAGGGACTTCGTCACTTTCCAAAACCAAATGACGAGCATCTAGTCAACTATTTTTCTAACATTTTAGGCTCTAGATCTCTCTCGGAAGACCCTCGGATCGCTCGTATCTCCTCACTTATTTCTGCTAAAGTGAGTAATCGGGACCAGATTTTGATGGTTCATCTTGTTAACTGTGTAGAAATTAAGAGAGTATTTTTTAGTATTGATAACAATAAATCCTTGGGGGGTGATGGCTTCAATACAGGTTTTTTCAAGCATTATTGGAACCTCATTAGTAAAGACATCTATGATGAGATCTTAATGTACTTTGAAACGGGGCATCTTGAGGCTTCTTAAAACGTCACCTCCATATCATTTATCTCTAAAAAGAATTTCCCCTTTATCGAGGAGGACTCTACGCCAATTATATATTGCAATGTATTCTACAAGATTATTTCTGAGATACCGAAAGGATCAAGGACACATTCTCATATCTGATTGATAAAAATCAATCGGCTTTTGTGGTTGACCGTAATATTATATTTGCTTCCCAAAAACTTCTTATGGGTTACCAAACTACTAGTAATGTCTCGAGCATCGCTCTTAAAATCGATATGATAATAGATTTTGAAAATATTTGATGGCATATCATCATTGGCATCTTGGTGGCCATGAATTTTACGGAGCATATGATCAGTTGGATTATTCAATGCATTTTCACCCCTTTATATACTTTTAATATTAACAGCAACCCTCGTGGAATTTTAATGGTAGAAAGTGTCTCACACAATGTAATCCCTTATCTCGTTTCTCATTTGTCTTGGTCATGCAAGTTTTGTCCAATATCCTTAAGGAATAAAATATTAATCCTAACTTCAAATTTCACTGGAAGTGTCATAAGCTTAAGATTGTCAACCTCTGCTTCGCAAACAACTTGACGATTTTCTATCTTTGTAACATTAATCCCTCAACTTTATTATGGATGGTCTTAATGATTTTTTTGTCCTCTCGGGCCTTAAAGTTAGCCCTAAAAAAATCTATATCCTTTTATCAGGGGTTAACCTCACCCTTATAAAGAATCTGATCAACATCCTTTGTTTCAATCTTAGGTCCCTCTCGGTTAAGTATTTAGGTATCCCTCTACTCCCGCATCGACTCTCTCATAATGATTGTCGACCTTTTCTAGATAAAATCACTAACATTCTGGCCTCATAGACATCCAAACACTTCTCTTATGTGGGTAGGCTTAAGCTTAATAAATCTGTGATTTTTGCGGGGTAGGTTTATTGGTCTTCGATCTTCACTCTCCTCGCTAGATTTATTAAAGAACTCTCTCAGTATCTTCATCATTTCCTATGGTCTAGTCACGAGATGAAGGCTTCAAGTACTAAAGTGGCATGGTATATTGTGACTTTTCCCTTGTTAAAAGGCGACCTTTGAATTCTAGACTTAAAAACCTAGAATCAGATAGACGTCCTCATATATTTGTGGTTTATAGGTAATAAACACGACAACTCAATCTGGTGTGACTCGATTCACCCTTATAAGATTAAAAATAAATTCTTATAATCTTTATTGACTGAATCTTCTCCCTCGTGGACTTGGAGGAAAATTCTAATTCTTAAGTCACTCACTGGCTATCTATATAAGGTTGCGATTGGTAACGGGGAGAAGACCTCCCTATGGTTTGATATGTAATTGACATCAACCTCTCTTGTTAAGCATTTTAGACTGAGTATTATTTCTGATTCTCGTTTGGGGAGCAACCTCAAGGTTTTTGATATCATTCAAGACGGTCTTTAGAATTGGTCTTCTCATTTAAGGTATGTCAGAGCTTGAAACCACCATACATTCCACGAGATTAACCATCTCATCATATCTATCCCTCCCCTAACATCCTCTATAGTGACGTTCACTATTGAAATGCTAAAAAATGTGTCACGAAGTTCAAATTTGTAATACATATAACGTCATTCGTACGGCCAACCCCAATGTCGGGTGGGTGGGGTTAGTATGGCATAAATATAATATTCTCCATCATTATTTCATCATTTGGCTTGCTATTCATAGAAAACTATCCACTCATGATAAGCTCATGTGTTGGGGTCTAATCACCCCCCCCCCCCAAATTGTGTATTATTTAACTTTAATTCAGAAACCATTAATCATATCATCTATGACTGTAGCTTCACTTAGAGCATTTGAGCTTTCACAAGTTCAGTTTGGTTTTTTCTCTAAGACGCAATTACAATTGGCTCTCTTAGGTCCATTAGGCATCCAACTGGCCTCCATCCAGTTTAAGATATTTTTGGTGTGCCTATTTTGGTGTTGTTGTCTACCATATCTGGTGTGAGAGGAATGCTAGAATTTTTATACCTCTCCAACCCTCGCTTTTACAGTTTCTTACCGAATGCTTTCTGACCTTTACTTCAGATTCCTCGGTAACAATATGGTCTGGCCATTCCAATCCCTTTAAAATCCTAACTTAATTTTGTTTTAATTGATGCAGTCATCTATCTCTTCTGGTTTGTTATCTTTGGTCGCTCACAAGAGTGATGTCCAGTCTTTTTGTTAACGTTAATCTTAGCTCTTCTGCTTTGATTTGTTATTCGTGTTTGTTCAAGTTTGGTTTGTCTTCTCAGTCTTAACATTTTCGTCTTGCCTTGTTATAATGTTTGGTATACTATTGATTTCTTTCTTTATCGGCTCTTAATGTCACTCCTCGAGGTATGCTCTATATATTTGTAAGAATCTAATTTATATTTATTTAATGCATTTTCAACCAAAAAATATACAAAGAGAGTTAAATATGTATCTAATCTTTAAGTATATTCAAATAATTACTTTAATTCGTTAACATAATTTGTGTTTGATAAATCCTACTCACAATAACTAGTTTATTGTTAACATATATTAACAGATTAATTATATTTGAAATCAGTTTTATCTTGATTTTTATTTATCAAAATTACTTATTAGGATAAATTAGTCTTTATTTTTATACGAATTTATATCAAGAATGTTTATTATTGACTTTTTTGTAAAAAAATATAAATATTCACGATACAAATAAAAAAATAGTTTTTGTTGGTAGTACAAGTTCATCTATATTAATATATATGTTAAAAGCTAATTTTAATTTTGGATAATTTAAAATATATCATACATACTCTAAAAAGAAAGTTTCACCGCTTCATCGGTTCAATAAAGCAACATTCGTAGTAGAGGAACTCCATGATGGAGAATGTAGTGTTCATTGTGGGTAAGACATCTACAAAGAATCTTTGAACTCTATTATTAACCTATTATGATGGATGATGCCAAGAATAAAATCAAATATTGTGACACATGCCAATGTTTATCCAGCTGAATCCAAGTCTTTAACGTGCTAGTTGAAACAATATTTGAAGTTATTCCCTTTGATAGATGGGGTTTGGACATCATAAGACCTCTTTCAAATGATCTTGAATGAAGTAAATTATTACTTGTAGCACTGAACTACTTTTCCAAATGGATAGAGGAACAACCATTGGTGAACATCACGGCCAAGGGAGTTATCAACTTCCTCAGAAAATTTGTTACCAAACCATTTAAGTTTGAGAGAAAATCTACCAAAGGATTTATGCATATGGGTAAAAATTATTCAGCTCCTAAGGGTAATGGTAGGGTTCACACTAAATCCAAAGACGATGATATTTCAGCTACCAAGTGTTTGAAAATTTTGATCGCTAAGAGTGTTGGTGTTAAGGCAATTGTTGACAAGACGAAAGTGGATGAGCCAAGACTTAATATTTTTATTGAAACAAAGTTATCACTTCTCTTGCTGAGGTAATCCATTTGACTAATTATGTTTTTGAAGTTATTATTGTTGGTCATTCGAATTCAAATATTCTCTTATAAATAAAAATGGATTGTTCAAGTTTGTTGCTATTGGGGAAGGGTTTACCAAGGAGAAAATCTAGTGAACATATGAAGATAATCTTATTAACGCTAAAGTAGTTTTTATAGTTGAGTGGGGTTTTTAACCTATACATGATGTTACCCCATGTACTAAAAAGAGAATATTCTCATATTAGAGATGTAGTCAAAACTTAATTTTAAGACCATAAGTGAGAAATATACTCTCGAAGCTTCTGCCTCACCTGATGGTTTGAAGCATGATTTTTTAATCGAAAGAAAGAGAGAGCATGATATGTTGAATCTTATGCGTCCAATAAATTTAAGACCGAGGATGGACCAAGTATGATTTTTGAAAGGTCGATTGTTGATAACATTGCGGATTTATCTTATCCAAATCTGCATGCTGCAAATGATGTTATTATAGCTTCTAAAAAACCAAATGGTGTGGTTTTGAGAGTCAAATCTGCTGAGAACAAATGATTACTGATGAAGTAGTTAAAAAACTACTGATAAGATGAATATTATAGGTAATAGAATTATAAGCGTTGAACAACCAAATGTTATATAGATGAGGCAGATAATACAATTGCAATTGTTAAAAAGTCAAATGCTGCATATGTTATTGTCGAAGCTTCCAAGGGATTTGAGTTGATTCTTGCACATTTCTCACTTATCTGAAAGGATTTTACAGTTGATGGCATCCCTAAATTGAGTGGGATGAGATGTGCCAAAGCTGCTAAAAATTGTAAGCCTTCATGCACTTGCAAGTAAGGTGTCCAATATGAATATTGTTAGTAGGCCAGCTATTGTTGATGGTATGTTGGTTGAAGCTTCCTCTAATTCTAGAGTTTCAACTTCTTTATTGGAGAAAGTTTATGATGTAATCAAGCGATATGCTGTTATAACCAGCTAGAGAAAGCTACCAATCCATCTATATGTCTTAGATTTGCCTAAGAGGTAAATGAACTTGGTATTGTAGGTAAGATTTTGACATCATTTTTTATTTTTCTTAATATTTGTGTGTTATATGTTTATTACTGCTAGGTTTATGTTTCATACTATGTTGAATTATTTCTCCTTACTTCACCAAGCTTGTGATAACCCAATTTCTCAGGTTTTTTAATTTTGTTAAATTTTGGAATTTATTGCATAACCATTTGAAGATAGTTCATAGGTGAAAGGTATGCTCCATAATAAAATTGACGATGATCAAATATTAAAAGTTGAGTTGCAAGATAAACGATTTGTCAAATAAGAGTTTATGGATGAATTACAGGCAAAAAATAAGATCGATATTCAATTTGGAAACAACTATTTTCTGAGGCATCACTAGTGACACATCAATATGATAAGGTTTCCTCTTTATTTAAGTTTGAAAAATTACTTCATCAGATGAACCTTACTCGGGCTGCAACACTTTCTTCTTATCTCTAGAAGTTAAATGAGTTTGTTTCCAATTTGGAAAGAAGAACCATAACTTCGGACAATGGAGCAAAATTAATATGTCAAATTTAAAAGACAGATCGTGGTCGAGAGAGAGAATTTTCAGAAAGGGTTGGATACAACATTGTCTTAGAATAAAAAAATTTATTGAAATATTAAAGTTCGAACGGTCTGAATGGGCTAACACTACAACCAAATTTCAGACACAAATGATTGATATTTCTTATGATTTAGTACTAAAATTTGAGTCAAAATTGGTTATTACCTACCATGAGGAATACTCAGATTTGAACTTGGATCATTTGTGGTACTATACTTATCAATGGAATGAATTTCCAAACTTAGTCATCTATACTTTGGTTTCGGTACCTACAAAAAAAATCTTAGATGAAAATGTAGTATTCAGCACTTTAGAGAGTCTATGGACCCCTCTTACAAATAAAAAATAATTATCTAATGATTTAAAAATAGTCATTATCACTCCAAAAGTCAAGCTTTATCATAATTAGCATCAATAAGCCTAGTTTCTTAAAGCAGTTAATGGTAACAAAGATAAAAATATTTGAAGCAACAAACTTTTGCTCTGGTTCGCAATACAAACATGATAATATGGGGCCTAATAAATTACATATCCCAAAATAGTTTAGAGATATATTATAGAGGTACATCCCTCTTGTTTATTTTATCCTATTATATTTGTTTTGACTTCACATATCAAAAAAATTATACGGTAAAGCTTTGGCCAAGTATCGCATTCAAGATATAAGCTTCAACCGTATTAAAATTAGAAACAATGTGTTTCGGTCAGCCATGCCTTCAACGTCAAAATTGATTTGTTGGTACATCCAATTATTTTATTAGTCCTATATTGGTCATTCTAAAGGACTAGGAGGACACCTCTATAACAAAACTTTATATTGATTAAATTCTATCATTTAGTTTGAACAAAACTTCAATCTTGGTCAATAACTATTTCAAATTCTCAATAGATTCGACTATCTCTTAACATTGTAGGTGCATATATGTGATTATGTAACAACACTGAAGGGGATACCTTCGACGATGATGTTTAGTTGTTTATTTATTAAAAAATTAGAATATCTACTCTCTCATACCGAGAAGCATTCTGAAGAAGCTTGAAGGTAATATAAGGTCCTTATGATTTAACTATATGTTCCAACTAACCTAGCAACATATTTTCTATTACATGTACTTTTTTACCTTTGAAAAATTATATTTTTTCCTCAATTGAGGTTTTGGTTAACAAATTATTTTTAATGAGGCATGAACGAAGTCAGCATAACCACTTTGAAAATACCTCCAAAGTTTTGTTCAGCTAGAATAAGTCGAGCTCACAAGAAGAAAAACCAATGTATCTCAAATTTATTAGGAGTCCGACAAAAAGTATATTATGGTACGGTTCAACACCTAGAGGAGAACCAAGTATTCAGCTTCGAACAACAACCATACACTCTAGATGGTAGTCTTTGCTAAACAAATATACGAAGTGTCTCATATATTGCAAAGATTCTAGTTATTCCTCGACTCTCTTGCGAGAACCATGAGTATACAGCTCATTGGGCAATGACTTGGTAAGTAAGAGAGAAACTAAATCATGTAATCACACATTAAATAACATGATTAAGTTTTGTATAAATAATTAATTATGTATGTACTGATTATCTTTAATCATTAAAAGAGATTATATTTCTATAAATATGAGATCTACTCCATGAATAGAATATATGATCTTACCGTTGGAATATATTTATTTAATATATTTATGGATTAAAAATAATTTGGACCCACATGCTAAATAACAGTTATTGTCTTAAGGAAGTCTAAATTAAAAGTAATTAAGTTAATTATTTAACCAACTAAGTTGGACCTATGGGTGAAAAGACGTTATGGGCTCAAGAGTGGTAACCGGGGTTGAATTTTGGCACTGTGATGAAGAAGGCCCAAATCTCAACACTTAAGCCTGAATTAATAAATTAGGGATATAAATTGAATTATAAATTTATCGGGTTATGGTCCCGGACACAAGGAAGTAATAAAGGATGGGTTTTACAGTGTTGGGTTTCACATTGTAAATTCTATAAATAAGGGGCGATGTTTAGGAATTTCATTATTCTAAACCCTAATCATAAATATGACCGCTTCCTTCAGTGTATGGAAATCTTTCCTTTCTACTAATTTGATTCTCCAGGTTTCTCAATTTCATAAACGGATGAAAAGCAGCATACAAACCCGTAAGTGTTCTTGGTTTTCTGTTTATTCAATAGGTGAATCTATAAAACGGTTTAATTATTTTTCGCGATTTGTTATATATTATTTTGATGTGATTTTGAATAATATATAACACTTACATCTTATCTTTTTTATCAACAAGTGATGTTATGTTCCTTTCATATTCTTTCTCAAATCTATTCGGGATTTAGATGATTCTAACTCGATTTTACCACATCAATATCATTATTTATATTAAATAGCGTCATACAACATAACTAGCGTATAAAAGAGATATTATAAGTTATTGAATCTTAGTTTTATAAAAAAATAGTAGTTCTTTAACATATAACTAAATTCAATGAATAGGGGAGGCTGATAAGGTAATATGTCGTTAGGACGTCATTACTCTTATTACAAGAGGTAAGTATTCATAATCTGTAAAAGGGTAAGGAAAAATATCATTTGAAGGGAAAATATGCAAAGCAGCGTATGATTTAAAACAATATAAAAAGACATTTTGGGTAAGAACTATGTTAAAGTAACATTTACACATAAAAATATATTAAAGTAAATGATGAATATGGACACGTATATGATGAATAAAAGATCTAACATTAGACGTCATAAAAAAAATTAAGATGCACATATATAAGTACGATGGATTTGCTAAAATAAAATGAATTGCATAGATATGCAAGACAAACGAAGATAAATACTAAGTTAAACTGAAGACAAATATTCACATGGATATAAGAATGTTTAATAAGCTTTTATATGATAATATTATATTATTAAGTTATCAATAGCAGTTAAAGGGCATAATTATAATTCATATAATTTATAAATGCCAAATATCATAAGTTAAACATGTTATTTATCCTAATATTTAGGTTTTCCAATCACTATAAATAGTGATCTAATCATTACGAAGGTTGAATTTTAATTTCATATAATTAATAAAAATTACCATTATCTTCGATGATTCTTCAGTTAGTTTGTTTAGTGTTACGTGAGTAGAGTGAATAAATCTTTTGGTTATTGTTTTTTATTTTTTATTTCAATTTACATCCAAATTAATTCATGATTTAAAAGTAAAAATTAATTTTAAATTTAATATATAAAAACGAAGTATTTTAGTTCTTAATTGTTTTAGTAAAAACATAGTTTGTAATTTAATAGATAAAATTAAATTTTTTATATTGTAATTATAATAAATTTGAAATAAGATTAATATTATTATTTAAAATAAATAATTTTTAATCTATAAATTAATATTTTTATTAAATAGTATTAAAAATAAACCATAATTAAATATAATATCAAAACATTTGCTAATCCAAATTTAAATAATATAAACCAATAGAAAAATTGGTCACTTTCATCTTATTATTATTTTCCTCTAAAATATTCTATAAAAATACTGTTATATTGATAATCGTAACATGGATTTTGTTTTTGAAATTACTATTACTCTTTTAAAATATAAATATAAAACTTATGAAAAATATGTGTTCTAAAAAAATTCTTTATCTTATTCAAGTTATCTAACAATATTATATTTATATTGTGTTGGTTTGCGAGATTTTGGACCATTTTGAAATTCGATTATGCATTTACTAAAAATGTTTAAAAATAATTTTATATATGGTTGCAACGATATGGGAGTATATTTTTTTATACCATATAAGAATATATAATTAAAAAAAAAGTGATGGTATTCTTTTGTAACCATCATAATTTTTAATTTTATTAATATCAAGTCCATGAAAATGTAGCTAGTCTAAAAGAGATATGATATAAATCATCATGAGATAATACAAAGTTGATATTTACCTAACCACTTGGAGGGTTTAAATGTTTGAACTGATGGGTAGGTTCATGAAATAAAATTATTACAAGAGTATATCTAATTAATTTCAAATCATTAAATTCAAAGAAGTTCTTCTTAGAGGGTCAATAGTGTTTACAACCACAGAAGACTGACGGTTAGGGTTGATATCATCGATCGGAGACAAAGCTAAGGATTTAAGAGTCAACCCTTTGGCATGGGTAAATTGTTAGAAAATAAGACCTTCGTTTCATAAGATAAATCTAGGTATAATGAGTATACTTATCGCTAAAATACACATAAACAAGAGATAGACCACAAACATCAAAATGAATAATATCATAATGAGCAACAAAACAAGAGACATTCGTATTGAGCGGTAAGGTATAAAATTTTACCAGTTTATAACATTGTCACCATTGAAAATTTTGCATTACCAAATTTTAGATTATTTTTAAATTTAATTCTATATTGATTTTAAAAAAATTAAATATTTATAATTTATATGGTTAAAAATATCCATAAGTCTATTTTTTAATGTAAAAATATCATATTAACAAACAAAACTATAAAAAAAATATGATTCTTGAGAACTATTAAAAACAAATTTTGTATTAATAGATTTTGGAATAATTTAAAATTTAATTTTATACTAACTAAAAATTAATAACTATAAATCTTGAATATCTTTAAGTCTATAATCTAATTTAAAAAATATCATATTATTGAAATATTATAGACAAAAGTATGGATTTTGTCTTAATAGCCATCACAATTGTCAGAAGCGGATTTTGATTCAATTGAGAATCTAAATATGTATTTATTAAAAATATATAAATACCACTGTCCTATGATTGTCTGGATTTTCTAACGTAAAATGTAAGAAAATAAAATATTAAAAGATACATTTTATAAAAAGTTATGATATTTCTCGTACTTAGTCGTTAAAACTAGTTATACTAAATTTGTAGAAAATAAGATGAATTGACAATAGTAACACAAATAAATAGGTTAGTACTGTGTAAACTCGTGAAATATTATTGTATTAGTGTAATACATGTATAACATATTTATTCATGTTAAGAATATATTTTGTAGTGTCAAGATTGTTTTATTGATCTAATGTATGTATAACATGTTTAGATAGGTTAGTGTGTGTTTTGTAAAGTGAAGTGGAAATATATTATTGGTTTAATATTTGAAGTGGAAATATATTATTGGTTTAATATTTGCATAACATGAATATGCATGTCGTGAGTGTGCTTTATAGTTTTGAATATGATTGTTTTGTTCTTGTGATGTATGTATAAATTAAATAATAAAGTTAAAATATATTTTAGAGTGTGAGATATTATTTTTTACTTGTGTAATATATGATAAACATGAATAATAAGAATTAAATGTGTGATATGTAGTATCAAGTATGATTGTTGTGCTCGTATAGTGTATATATAACATGAAGTATATTATTATCCATGACAATATAACATATTTAGTTACGTTATTCATGACCGAATACACATGAACAATAATGTTATGTATGGTTGTATAACAAGAATAGTCATGTCATTTATTGCTATATAATAAGAATAATCATGTTATTTATGGTGGTATAACATGAGTACCCATGTTGCTTATGGTTGTATAACAAGAATACTCATATTTTTCTAAATAAATACTTTAAAAACATATATGATGTAAAACAAAGTTTATAAGGTAAAAGTTCATATCACGATTACGGTAAAATTATACCATATTTTAATATAGCATAACTACATATATAACTCAAATAATACAACTTTTTACTTTTTATAAAATCAAAAAAGTTTTAAAAAATCAAGAAGAGTATCAATTATACAAAAAATTATTTCTCAACTGAAAACGTTCTACAACATAAGATCGACGTGATTTTTTTTATTCTTTTTGTTTCACCCTTATTTGGGCTTGCATAACCACCATATTGGCTAGTTTTACCAAGAGATCTAAACAAAAGGATCTCATATCCATTAAACTTGGGTTGATAAACCTTTATATATTAGTAATTAAAATAAATATTTTTATAATTTAATATATAAATTTTACTATTCAACATGATTATATCACTGGTGTTATCCATCAATGGCATATTTTAGCTCTAATATTTAGTGTTTGTTTATGCTTTTTGTATTTTTTCTTTAATTGATGTTCTGATGAAACACATGAAATAGATATAACACGACGTACATATGGAAAATGAAAATAAAGAGCGAGTATCTTATGGTATTACATTTAACTTTTTATGGTAACTTCACAGTTCTAAGGTTTAATATTTTTTGTTACTATATCTCTAATTGTTTCTTTATTAAAGCATATGAATAAATACAACACACTCTAGAAAAAAATATCAACCATAAATAAAGAGCCTATCAGAGTAGTACATATAAATATCAAGCTCTTCAACTATAATAAATAAGACTAGAATCAAATAGTGTTAGATAGTAAGATATGTATCACTTATTAGTAAGTAATTAATAAGCATAAACTTCTTGCTTCACTTTAATATTTGAGATTCAAAATTGAAAAAAGATATCAGTTTGATACTCAAAGTTAAAAGGAGTAAGAAAAAAACTCATTTGAAAGATCGAGAATTGATGGTGAAATGTATAAAACCAACCTCGGCAAAACACGATATCTTGCAATTAAGCAAAACTTTAACAAATCAGTCAATAATAAAATCACAAATTCTAAAACAATAATTCATATTCTTATTAAACATGTCATTAACTACCATTGAACACCACATAAAATATTAGTCTCTATTTTTATCAAACACCAACTATCCAATGCTATTAGTATTACTATTTCCTTTTACTTCATATCTTTTGTTCTAAATGTTATAACACATGTCATAAACTAGACATTAATCATGTCAAAAATATAATACAATGCAAACTTCCATAACTCGTAATTGTATTTAGAACCGAAATAAACTCAAAATCTAGTACAGTAAGTAAAAGTACTCAACAATAACATTGATACAAATTTGATCAACCATACAAATAAAAAAAACCACAATTGAACAAATATATTTTACGACCAAAATACATAATAAATAAAATTAATATTTATTTGTCACTTATAAAAATTTGTAAGATTTTATTTGAACAAATATATTTTACGACCAAATACATAATAAATAAAATTACTATTTATATGTCACTTATAAAAAATTGTAAGATTTTATTTGTTGGGATGTATACTTATAACAAAAATAATGAATATCATAGTAAAATGAATATGGCACATATTACAATATATATTAAACAATCTAAACCTATATATCAAATATAATGAATAAAAATCTAAAATTTGGAACAAAATAAATTATATAAAAAAATAAAGTTTATAATTTAAAACTATTCGGATCATCATGAACTCAAATAAATAAGAGAAAAATAATTTTGGAAGAGAAAAGAAGCATATTTTCGATTACAAGCTTCAAAGGCGATGACATCAATAAGATCTAGAAACAGGCTTCCAAAGTAACGAGATGCTGACATCCAGCAGACTGTTTCAATGAAGGCGGATTGTGCACCCTCAGAGTACGCTAACTCAAGAGCAGAAATAGGAAATGGGATGAATGTTCCCAAATTTTAGAGACATTCCTCTCCGGGTGCCAGAAGAAAGAGAGCTTGCGATAAACTGCTTCAGAGTGAAGCAAAACAACGTGATTATCGACGGATACAGGAGAAGAAAAAAATAAGCTTTAAGCGCCTGAGGAGATAATGGCAGAGAAGAAGATCAGCTGCACAAGGAAACAAATATCCTTAGTTAAAAATGAAGGCGAAAAGCTTAATCAAAAGCTGAGTATAGAAGTGAGGACGCAAAAGAGGATAGCGACTGCTTCCAACAAAAAGGTAAGTTTTAACGAGACTATCTTTTTTCTTTAACAAAAAAGATAGCATTTAACATAGTCATGTAACATAAAAATGTCGCACGGAAAGAAAAATCATATGGTAACAAATTCAGAACAAAACAAATTGTCCAAAATTTGACCCTGTACAACACATAACAAATAATTAAATTAGTAACTTCACCGAATTATTAATATTAACCTTATATACATGAAAGAACCGATAATTGGAGCTTGTATTTGAAGACATACAAAATTTACCTTGAAACATGAAACGAATATTATATCTTTAAAACATGGATATTTTAGCACTATAGTGATACCCATTTTATCTTTAAGACATGGACATTTTATCTTGGAAGACTATAAAATTTGGAATAAGTAGTTGTTGCTCAGCTCAAAACAAATTGTTAGCATTACCTCACTTGTTAGCATTACCTCACTTCCGAATAAATTAACAGCTAGTATATTTTAATGCACCATCTATTTGACTCATGTTAAAGTGTTCAAATGGTTACTAGGTTATTTATCCTACTTATTCTCAGCATCTTTTATCTGAAAAAGAATACTGGGATTGCTACATAGCTCATTATGGTCTTCCTACTCTTTGAGATCCAAGACTAATCCATGTAAGAAAACATAATTCGTAATTTGTGCTCTTGCTTGTGCTGTGAGTAACTAAACATATTTTCTTGGGGCTAGTCCATTAGATTGGATAGGGCCAAAAAATCTATATCAAGAATTGCATGGTTTTCAAGTAATGGACGTTGAAAATATGTAGTGGAAGTCATCTCAAAATGAATGTATTTATCATTAAGAAGATTATTACATATGTACGCATAAATCATATGTATCCATAAATTAGGATAGTATTTTATATATAAAAAAATATTTAGTATAAGAGTAAGAAATAGTATAAGGGTGTATATAATAGCAAATTAGGCATTGGTTTAATATATATTTTAATATATATTTTAAGTGGTGGAGAACCATCCAATACTAAATATTTAGTTTAGTTTTGTATTTAAAAGCTGTGCATAATTTGTATTTTTAGTAGTGGGCACTATTTAAAGTTCCCCACTACAAAATGTTTTCGTTTTATTTTGTATATAAAAGCTCTGCATTGCATTGCATATATAGTTGTTTGTGTTATTTATTGTAAACATGAAAATTGTTTTAGCTATTACTTTTATGTTTCTTCTTTGCTGTTTTGCAAATGTAAGAGAAACAAAAGAAGAAGATGAAGCAGTGTTGATGAATTCGTATAAGTTGTGTTGATGAATTCTTATAAATTGTCTTTAATGTGGTCTCCCCAACATCGGATCCTATTTTAAAAAGAAGCCATATTGTGAAAAGGCTATCCTAATCGCTTTATGATACAAAGTATTTGGCCGACGGATGCTAACGACATATCCTTAGATGCAGAAGTGCCGACACCTTGTCAACCACATGGAAAACAAGCTTACAATGGTCCGATACAGACAAGAATTAGAGATCAACTAAAACGTGATGTAAAAATGTATTGGAAGGATTTAACGCTACTAAATAATCTTTATTTATTTCGGGGCGTTGGATGGAAAAAACACAGCAGGTGTTCTAGTTTTCCGGAGGATCTCGCAGCATATTTTAAGTTCGCCGTCGAACAAGCAAAAATATATAATATACTAGAGATATTAGAAAATGAATGTAGTCGGCCAAGCAAGACACTCAAAAATCCACAGTATCAGTTTGGAAAGATTTTAAGTAATCCTAAAGTTCAAATCGAAATCCATTGTGATGGACATCCTATTAAAATTGTCGAGTTTCGTGTATGCATGGATTCTAAAGACGATAAACTAAGTATTCAAAATGTCCTCGTGAAAGATTTGCACAAATATTATTCCGCGAGCATCTTAAAACTAAAACATACGTCAATATTTCAATATGTTGCGCATATTTATTTATAAATGATAGATATTCGTGTAAAAAAATCTTTTTAAACTAAATTATATCCTAAATTCAAAATTTTGAATTAAATTTTAGAAAATAAAACTTCACGATGTTGGAGTAATTGTTCTTATGAATGACGTTTGATGGGAAAAAGAATTTATTTTTGAAACTTATGGTTTTATATTTAAGAATTGTTTTTTAGAAAATTAGGATTAGGTTTGTGTTTATAAAAACATTCAATACTACTGTTACAGTTTTAATCTGATACTTATACAGAATTAGGATTTCCGACAGATCTTTTGATATATCATTTACTGTTTTTGGTATGTAGCATTCGAAACCAAAAAATAATGCTCCAGTTCCACTATAATATAAAAAAACGGCAGGCAACACTACAAACATCACTGATACAAATTACTGAGACACAAATAAGAGTGAGTGGCGCAGCATATGGACTCGTTCCCCTCAACAGCTATTTTCAGTCGACAACCACCAGACGCTCCTCTCTTCCACCACCAACTATCTCTCTCCGCTTTTTTCCTCTAAGCTTTCTCTCTCTTCCATCAATGGCGACGCTTATCTTCCTCTTCCTCACACTCTTTACTTACCTCGTCTCGACAACCGCCGCCGCCGTCACACAAACCGAAATCCAAGCCTTGACTTCCTTTAAGCTCCTACTATACGATCCACTTGGCGCGCTCGAGGGTTGGGACCCCTCCACGGCATCGGCTCCCTGCGACTGGCGCGGCATTGTCTGTTACAACCACCGTGTCCGTGAACTCCGATTACCTCGTCTCCAACTCGCCGGTCGGATCACTAACCGTATCTCCGATCTCCGTGAGCTTCGTAAACTCAGCCTGCATTCGAATAACCTCAACGGCTCGGTTCCTGCATCTCTTGCGCAATGCTCGTTCCTCCGTGCCGTCTATTTACAATATAACTCTCTCTCCGGCGAGTTTCCGACGGCGGTCTTTAGTAACACGAATCTTCTGGTCCTCAATGTGGCTCACAATCTCCTCTCTGGGAGAATAGCGACTGGTACGATCTCGAGTACTCTCCGATACCTTGATTTATCGTCGAATTTGTTTTCCGGCGAGGTACCTGCGAATTTTTCAGCGAAGTCACGTCTCCAGCTGCTTAATTTGTCTTACAATCAGTTCTACGGAGAAATCCCGGCGAGTTTAGGTCAGCTTCAGGAGCTCGAATATCTCTGGCTCGACTCAAACAAACTGTACGGTACTCTCCCGTCGGCGCTAGCTAACTGCAGTTCGCTTCTGCATTTCAGTGCCGGGGATAACTCATTCAGAGGCTTAATTCCGGCGACTCTAGGTGCGGTTCGTTCACTTCAGGTTCTTTCATTATCGCACAACGAACTCACCGGTTCTATTCCGGCGAGCGTTCTCTGCGGTTCATACGGTAACTTCTCTTCGTTAAGGATTTTACAGTTAGGAGTTAATAACTTCACGGCCATTGTTGAGCCGCCAAATGGAAAGTGTGGAAATACGAATTTAGAGGTTTTAGACCTTCACGAGAACCATATTAATGGCGTTTTCCCTTCTTGGTTGACCAACTTGACCTCGCTTAAGGTTTTGGATCTTTCTAGAAACTTCATTTCCGGTTCAATACCTGCTCGAGTCGGAAACCTCGTGAAGTTAACGGAGCTAAGAGTATCAGATAACAATCTTGTTGGTGAAATATTTCCGCAAATCATGAACTGTAGTTCTTTACAACTTCTTGATCTTGAAGGAAACATGTTTTCCGGGAAACTACCCATGTTTTGGGGTAGCGTAAAGGGTTTAAGGACTCTTTTGTTAGGAAGAAACCTGTTTTCAGGTTCAATTCCTTTGAATTTCGATACCTTGGATGAACTCGAAACACTGGATTTGAGTGGAAACAAGATATCAGGTGCTATACCAATAGAGGTAACAACGCTTACTAATCTAACCACTCTAAATCTCAGTTTCAATAGATTTTCAGGTCCAATCCCGTACAATATCGGAAACCTGAAAAGCTTATCGGTTTTGAATCTAAGTGCATGCGGGTTCTCAGGTCGAGTTCCTGTAAGTATCGGTAGTTTGATGAAACTTACTGCCTTGGATTTAAGTAAGCAGCGAATCTCTAATCATTTGCCAATCGAGCTTTTCGGGTTACCTAATCTTCAAATCGTTGCTCTTGAAGAAAACCACTTGTCTGGTAATCTTCCTGAAGGATTCAGTAGTTTGGTTGGTCTTCAATTCCTGAATCTTTCTTTCAATTCCTTTACGGGTGATATCCCATTAACTTATGGATTCTTAAGGTCGTTATCAGTACTCTCTTTATCTCACAACCGGGTTTCCGGCATTGTACCATCAGAAATCGGCAACTGCACTGATCTGGAAGTACTTGAGCTTCGTTTCAATCGGTTAAATGGTGAAATTCCGATTAGTATCTCTCGTTTATCTCGTTTGAAGAAGCTCGATATAGGCGAGAACGGTATCGCAGGTCGAATCCCGGACGAAATATATGAATGTGACTTGATGGAGTCTCTATTACTCGATTCGAATCGAATATCTGGTCCTATACCGGATTCATTGTCAAAGTTGTTAAACTTAACTGTCTTGAATTTGTCTTCAAATTATTTGACCGGAATAATCCCTGAGAATCTTTCGCTAACCTTGAAGTACTTGAATTTGTCTAGTAACAACCTCGAAGGCAAGATTCCGAAAACGCTGGGTTCTCGATTCGTCAATCCTTCCGTTTTTGCAATGAACCCTAAACTATGTGGTAACCCCTTGCGCAAGAAATGTCACGTTACAATAAAACGACGTCTGATTGTATTGATTACAGTGGCAACAGTTGGTGCTTTATTATTAGTATTATGTTGTTGCGGCTACATATACACTCTCTTACGTTGGCGTAAGAAACTTCGAGACTCGACTAAGAAAAAGCCAAGCCCTAGAGTTTCAGGCGCTGAAAATGGCGAACCAAAACTAGTCATGTTCAATACAAAAGTCACATTAGCCGAAACACTAGAAGCCACACGTCAATTCGATGAGGAAAACGTCTTAAGCCGAGGAAAACACGGTGTTGTGTTCAAAGCTTCGTTTTTAGACGGAATGGTTCTTGCCGTCCGCCGTCTAACGGATAACAATTCCTCAATTGCCACAACGACATTTCGTAAAGAAGCCGAGTCATTAGGCAAAGTCAAGCATAGAAACATAACCGTTTTACGTGGGTATTATGCTGGTCCACCCGATTTACGACTACTCGTTTACGACTACATGCCTAACGGAAACTTAGCCACTCTTTTACAAGAAGCATCACACGTAGACGGAGGTGGTGGACATATGCTCAATTGGCCAATGCGACATTTGATCGCACTTGGCATTGCTCGCGGTCTAGCTTTCTTACACTCGTTATCAATCCCGCACGGCGACGTAAAACCGCAAAACGTACTATTCGACGCAGATTTTGAACCTCATTTATCCGAATTCGGACTTGACAACAAATTAACGATATCAGCCTCGTCATCATCCACACCGGTGGGCTCATTAGGTTACGTTTCGCCCGAAACAGCAT
The DNA here is from genome assembly GCA_036936605.1 of Limnanthes douglasii subsp. nivea. Lineage (NCBI taxonomy): Eukaryota > Viridiplantae > Streptophyta > Magnoliopsida > Brassicales > Limnanthaceae > Limnanthes > Limnanthes douglasii. Next base: position 48,030,232 of record JAUPFV010000002.1, read on the forward strand.
TGACAGGACAGTACAGTAGGGAATCTGATGTTTACAGTTTTGGTATAGTGTTGTTAGAGATACTAACAGGGAAAAAACCTGCTGTGTTCACGGGAGACGAAGATATAGTGAAATGGGTGAAAAGACAGTTACAAAGTGGACAAGTATCGGAGCTGTTTGATCCGGGATTGCTGGAATTAGAAGAGGAATCATCAGAGTGGGAAGAGTTTTTGTTAGGGATCAAAGTGGGGCTTTTATGTTCTGTTAATGATCCTGTTGATAGACCAGCAATGGTTGATGTTGTTTTTATGCTTGAAGGCTGTAGAGCAGGACCAGATATCCCTTCTTCAGCTGATCCTACTGCTCTTCCTTCTCCAACTTAAGAATTGTATTTCCAATTTATGTGATTATTTAAATTTGTTTTTCTTCTTTTATGTTTTTGCTTCTAGTATTATTGTTTCTTTGTTTTAAGAAACATATAATGCTTTAATTAATCTAATTGTATTGATTTTGCCACCCTCGGATTTGATATTTTATTATTATTAAAATATATCCAGTGTACTAACACCGTAGTAACCCACGCTAAGTGACAGGCCCTTTCAGGGCGGTTGGATAGTCTTATGATGATTTCTCTAACTCTTTAGACTTTACATAAGTACTATACTAACGAACGAACGGCGCAAATCCGTATTTTAATGAATGAAATGATCCATTGACCTGATCTTATCCAAAAATTTTATTGGGCGCGAAATTAAGTAAGACTAATAAAAAAACGAGGCACGTGACAACTTTTGGAGGGTAATGAAAGTAGCCGTTATAGCTTCCATTGGGTTATAGCGAATTCTAGTGGCAGAATTTAGGCAATTGGGAATTAGAGCCAAGTTATAAAATTAAGGGTTCAAATTTATGTTGTTGTAGGAAAACATTTTGACTAGCACGTGGTCCCTGACTTTGAACAGTGTTTGGTTCGAAAAGCAATAATTTTGTTGGCACGGAAGTTGTTTGATTGCTAATGTGGGTCCCCATTTGATATTAATTAGGTCCAACCATTTTCGAGTGAAAAACATAAAAAGTCCAGTTGAATTGATGGTAGATAGTAGTAATGACTTATAAATAGTGAAAGAAATCTAGTGATTGATACATACATACAATAAATGTGTATGTGTAACCGTAGGGTAGCAACTGAAAATATGGGCAGTCTTGTCTTGTGACTTTATTTGAGTTTTGCATACCCTACCAAAAAAAATATTCTAATGATATTATAGGAATTTCATATTTTATTGGTTAAAAAACGTGTCTTTCATAATTACGATTTGTGACTAATAAATTTTAATCTTTTAAAAGATATAATATAATAGGGTCAAGCTATATATACTCAAAACTGGTTTAAGTTTACCTAATTTTGAGTTTATCCATTTTTGGTATAAGTTTACCCAATATATTTTTAAATTATATTTAAGTTGTATTTTGTTTTTTTAAATGCAATGTTTAAAAGGGTTTAAACTTTTTAGCAGTTGAGATGATGACTCAAATTCGAATGATGGCTTAAGTTGTTTTGTTGTTCACACAATTGATTTGGGAATCAAATTAGGAGTAAGACTCAAAGACGGATCCAAAACTAAAACTAAGGGTAAGCTAAAATACAAGTATTACGATGAAAAAATTGTAAGATATTTGTGTTATATTTATACTAAACTTGTGTTATATTTATATTATATTTGTGCTAAATTTACACGAAAGAAAAATTGTGCTAAATTTGTATGGAACATATAAATACTACTTGTTCTGTCCCAATTTGTTTGTTATTTATGGTGTAGTCACGTTATTTAACAAATGTAATTATTGTTCTTAAAATTATAAAAAATTGTTTTATTTTCCATAAATAACCTTCCTTTTTAATAAGCACTATGTACAAAACTTAAATGAATAATTAAATGATAAAAGACTATACAGTAAATCATCAATTAATGCAAGCTTAAAATATGCTAACGAGTAACGACAAATAAATTAGTACGGAGGGAGTATAAAGCATTAATATATACCTGATTGCATCTTTTAAGCATAAATTTATATCAAAACTATATAAACACGTAAAGAACTTTATAGCCCCCAAGGGGGTAGCCGAGTTAGTTGAGTATGTCATTCTTATGACCAAAAGGTCATGAGTTCGAGTCCCTTTACATACACTTTTTCGGCTGAGCCTGTCACTTTATGTGGTTTTCTCGGCTGAGCCTGTCACTTTATGTGGTTTACCTTCTGACGTTGGTTTGATGCGATACCCTGTGCGCACTCATTGCACTCTGAGTAGCAGCTGCGAGTTACCTCCGAAAAAAATAAAAATAAAGAAATTTATACAAAATCAATTAAATAACTACATATTAAATTCAAATGTATGAAATATATAAATTAAATAATTCAAAAAATAAATTTAAACAAATCAATCAAGTTCAAATAAATAAATTTATCCAAAAAAAATCAATTCAAACTAATTCAAACGAATTAATTAAACTATTTGGAACAATGAAATTAAATAAATTCTTCCACCTTATTATTTCCTCCATAAAGGAAATTGTAAATTTACTCTTTTTTAATTTTACTCCAAAAACTCATATTTACTTCCTTCTTTAGGAACCAACCAAACACAATACCTACCTTAATTTTTATCCAGCAACCTTCTAATCTTATCAATATAAATACACAAGTATCAGCTCTTTTAACTGAGAAAAAAATTAGCCACCACTTTCGATTGAAGCAATATTTCAAAGGTAAAGTCGGGTGTACTCTGCATAGCGAGTTCTACGAACTCGATAGGCATAAAAGTTTGCAGTTCTCGGAATTCTCTTGTTATGATTGTTTTTTTAAAATTTCATGTATATTAAGTTCGAGGAACAGGTTTTTTAGTATCGAATTACTGTTATAAAACTTTGAAAATCTATTTTTGATTTATTTATTTAAAAAAAACTTTAACTTGTTTTTTATTCATATCTTTCTTAATTTTGTTTGTTTTCATTTGTTGGTTGATTAGGTGATGTTGTGAGATGTGGAATCTTTTGTTTGGGTGTCTTCATTTTCTATGATTAATTTTTAACGAATTTGAATTTTTTTGTTTTTAAGATTTAATTTTAGAAGTCAAATGATATATGTTGGATGTAATTTGACTTAACGACAAAATGTAAATTAGACAATAAATTAAAGACAAAAAAAGTAAAAACAAATTATTTTTTTAAAATATAAGATGGAGGAAATAATAAATCTTATGGGAAAATAGTTTCACCCTATATAAAACCAAATTTCTAACAAAAAAATCAATTTTTTCTTCTTCTTCCTATAGCTTTCTCTCTCCAACTAAACAAAAATTATAAAAACAAGTTTGTAAGGAAAATTATGGTTAAAAACCTTGTCAAGTCAATAGTCTATGACACTTGTTGCATTCGTGCCACTACCTTTCAAGTGTCCCCAAAACAAGTCATTTGTGTTTCAGATAGTTGCATTTTTGCCACTGGCACGTGCAAAAGCACAGAAAGCTGACACGTGGCACCCCCCGATGTACACCACTCTGTTGCATATACGGTCGCTCTTATTTCCCTTCCAAAAATACCCCCGTTCAGTTTGACCCCTTTGCTTTTAACTTTTTTACTTTTTTACTCTAACTTTTTACTTTCCCTTTTAATTTTTTACTGCCCTTTTTAATATTTTACCCATATTACTGTATTTACCCACTGTTATACCCATTTGTCTACTGTGCCCCATTTATTGAGAATAAATCGACCCGTTTTGTTTTAACCCAGTTCCTTTAATTGTCTCTAAACGAATCAAAACCATACACAAACTTCAACAACCTCTTCAGATTATCATCCGAAGCATCATCTCTACAGTGGATACAAAGTCATCGAAGGATTTCAAAACGTTAATATCCTCATTTTGGTTATCTTTGGAGCATAGTTTCTTCCATAAACTCCTCTTTTTCGCCATTTTTCTCAGTTTCAGCTCAATTCTCAACTTTAATTTTTATTTTGCCTCTCATTTTGAATGCGTAACCACTCCTACTTTTTCCTTGGCCTGTACATTTTCTAACGAACTTTCGTTTTCTACCGTTTAGATTGAGTTTAACAAAATTACATTCACATTCGCCTCTCAGTTTGCGAGCTTTGACTAGTGGTGGAGGCAAGTCGCCACCGATCAAATTAAAATTCGTCCTCTTCGTGGTTTTGGCCGGTTCCTGAAAGACTGGACCCGTATCAGACCAAACATTAGATTAGCAGGCTCCACTTCGACTTGATGAATTTTGGATCCATTAGAAATCTCGACTTGGGATTTGGTAACTGGAGAATCGTCAGATTCAAACACGGGTGAGCCTTTGTGGACTCGTGACAAAGAAGGTGTCCTCGGAAAAATCCAGTCGGTATAGCATCGAGCGAACCAATGGAGGATATCGTGCGGGGTAGATCGGACGGTCGCCGGATCTGGAACGGTAGAGAGGAAAAATCCGGAGAATGAAACAGAATTTCTATTGGAGATGGTTCCGGTATCTGTTTCTTTAGCTTGGGAAAAGATTGTTTTAGAAGTTTTGAGTGAGAAGAGCGTCTATTGGAGGTTGTATGTTTGTTGGATGGTGTAGTGATAGGATACTAAGGAGGTGGTTGTCGTCTTTGTTGCTTCCATGGTGGTGGCGAAGGGTTTGGCTCACATGGAGGGGTCGCAGAAATGTGAGAACCTTCGGAATTTGACTCGGAGGTGTTCACAATTAGGTCATGAAAAGAACTGGTTAATACAAAACGGGTCGGGTTATTCTCAATAAATGGGACACAGTAGGTAAATGGGTTTAACAGTGGGTAAATACAGTATTATGGGTAAAATATTAAAAGGGGCAGTAAAAAATTAAAAGGGGAAGTAAAAAGTTAGAGTAAAAATATTAAAAAGTTAAAAGCAAAGGGGTCAAACTGAATGAGGGTATTTTTGGAAGGGAAATAAGAGTGACCGTATATGCAACATAGTGGTGTATATTGGGGGGTGCCACGTGTCAGCTTTCTGTGCTTTTGCACGCGCCAGTGGCAAAAATGCAACTATCTGAAACACAAATGACTCGTTTTTGGGACACTTGAAAGGTAGTGACACGAATGCAACAGGTGTCATAGACCAGTGACTTGACAGGGTTTTTAGCTGAAAATTATCGTATTTAATATACCTAGTGAGTCCTACCATTCTTGTTAAATGACATACCCGTTGAGGGATAACAATTTCAACATTAATATGATTCACCACAATTTCAACATTAATATGATTCACCAAGTTGAATCTATAAACCCTAGCCTCCAAACTCCAAGAACTATAATCCCTCAAGTTTAACCAAAGTTCAACAAACAACATACCAAAACGTCGTCAATCACTAGACTAACACATATCTAGAACTTATTTTCCAAAAAAAACAACAACATTTAGATGAAAATTCGACTTTTTCGGCATAACCCATAACTCTAAATATCACTAAAAATACCTAACTAAACTGCATAAAAATTACATCAATAAGTATATGATTCATACTTTAACGTGTTTGTGAGTTCGGATTTGAGAAATCTTCAGTTTGAGTTTTGTTTTTGCTGATTTTGAGAGTCTTTTGTGTGGAGAAAGAAAAAACAAAGTTTTGGCTGAAATATAGAGATTCTATATCAAGGGTATTTTGGTCATTTTTAGGGTCTCATAGCCAAAAGAGGTCTCATTATAAAATGGTCTTTTTATAGTAAAAAAAGGTCTCAAACTAGCCTTACCCCAATTTATACACATCAAACAAACCAAAGATGAGTCAAACAAATTTAAATTCATTTAATCAAACCAAATAAGTTAATTAAACAAATCAAGACAAATTTAAATTCATTCACTCAATTCAAATAAGTTAATTAAACAAATCCAAACGTATCAACTAAAACAATTAAAGAAACCAATTAAAAACAATCAAATAAAATCAAACAAATCAATAAAATATAATCCAAAAAATAAATTTCAAAACCAAACAAATAAATTTATTTCATTTATAGGATCGGAACTTTGTATGTTTTCTAATTAAAATAAGATACTATTATGATAATAACTTTCTTTTTTATATTTTAGGGTTGTCCATGTCATACATGGCTACCCTCTAAATCCGTCATTGTTATGACTAGAGAGTTTGAGAATAATTTTGGATTAGGGATAAAGATTGTGTTTGATCGATTTTGGGCAACTTTAGGAATTCAGGTTATTTTACAAGACCATATTATTTTCTTAGAATGAGGAGGGTGACTATTTTGATTTTGGGATATTATTTAATTCTGTGTTATGACATTGTATCTTATTTTTATTGGATGTTTGACATTAGATAAAATTTAATAAAATAATTTTATTTTCTTCAAAAAAAAATCTACATTCACATATACGAGTATTATCTGTAATATCAAAGTCATCTATTCACCAACGTTCTCTGGCCCAATCACACACTCAACCCATCCACCCACCTCACTATCTAGTGTAACGAACTTTGACCAATTATATTTAAATCGACTTCTTCCTTGACGCAACATAACTTTTAAACCACAATCAACGACTCTCTATCGCTTTTCATTTAAAAGTGTTCTCGGAAAAAATTACTTATTTATCCAATGTAAGTGTTTTACTTTCCAGTATGGTTATGATTTAGTCTTTGTTTTAAAAAACAATATTCGTCTTACAAAAAATGACATATTTTTTGAATTGTACCTTTGATTTTGATTCTTTGTTTTGAATGTGATAATGGAATTGAATCAGACCTCATCATAGTATATTCACTTTTAAAAAAAATACAGTTAGTTTGATATTTTAGTAAAAATTTAGCTTTCTATTTGTGTATTACTTTAGTGAAGTTTTATTTTTCCAATTTCAGTTCTTTGTATCAATTTCCTTTGTTTAAACATGTATATTGTTTAAGTAAGTATTGAGTTTAAGCATGTGACTTTGAGTTATTATAACTACTATAAATAACTTACTGTTTTGAGTTTGATTTATAAAATCTTACTAAGTTAATGTTGTTTTGATTTTCAATAAAGAGTTTGAGTGGATTAAGTTTTGAAAAAATACTCTATAAGTTGATTCAATAAGTTTCAATAAGTTTTTTCAAAAATATTATGAACAAGTTGTTTGAGTATTTCGAGTTTCAATAAGTTGTTTGAGTATATGAGTAGTTTTTTTTTCAATACATGAATCGTGTCACAATGTATTTTTTTAAACAAAGCATGTGATTTCAAGACATACCCTTGAAATTACATGTCCATTATTTATTTTTGAGGGTATTTAGTGTTTAATGTTATTAATATTCCTAGGAAGTTGATAAATAGTTGATTTTGAGGTTCTTTTTTTGGCGTACGACATAGAATAAAGCTGGAATTCAACAACTAGTGCTTCTAAAACTTGATGGTCATAATTCTAGCTCAATAATATATAACAATTGCGAGGATCAATGGATCCTATTGAACAATCACATGAATGTGAATATAAAGAAATTGAGGAGGATATATCGATTTCAACGGCTAAAAAGGAGACATTCTTTTCCGGATTATCTTTTGTAAACAATACAAATAATTTTAGAACCACACAACATACCATGCCAACTATGGTCTGGTAAGTGTTAGATGCTAACAATTGTGTTTGGTCGTATTTCTCCAAAGTATTATATTTTTGTCTAATACCATGGCAACTATGGTCCTTAGTATTTTTGTCTCATGTAACACATGTAAAATATCCCGAGGACAATAACCACATATAAACAGTTTTTTTACCAACTCTTCTTTAATTGTATTATTTTTTCTCGTTTGAAGACATTTTTCTAAATATTCAACTAGTTTATAATTATTCCATTCATATTCAACTGAAAAAGCTATAGTTTATAATCATCAAGATAAGTTCTAAATTTAGAAGGATAATCATTTTTTCTTTGTGCCCAACTTTCTTTCTATCACCTAACGGGCCTTTCCGTTTTCTTTAAACTGTACAGGTCTTTCACAATCATAAAACAATCCATGAGTATACTCGTGTTTCCTATCATCATACATACTTTGCACTAATGCATAACCTGCATCTCTACCGACATTTGTTATCAATGTTGTAAGTCTCGGTGTGTGTAGTGCACACACGTGGTAAATAAGTGAGTGAGATTCGGTAACATAATATTCTTCGAACCAATTTTGGATTCTTAAACTATAAAAGCACAAAGTTTTAATAATTTGGTAAAATAACTACAAAAATGACACTGCAAAACTACTAATGTTTGTTTGAAAAATACAATTGATTCTGAAAATCTCTCCAGAGATATATTATTTCTAAAACACAACTGATTCCGAGCTTCACCCTCGAAATCAAATATTTGTTTAAAGCAATTGATTCCGAACGTATGATTCGAAATTGGATGTTTAAAAAAAACATATGATTTTGAAGGACTGAGTCGTAATCCTACATGGATTTGCGCGAATTGATAAAATAATTTTTAAAATCATATTTTTTTTATGTTTAATGAATCTATAATTTGAAAACAAAATCCAATTACTTAGTTGGTGGTTTGGGGATGTTAGTTTTCGTTAAATCCTTGGTTTTTTAATTAAATTTTTATTGTTTAATTTTTTAATATTTAGATTTTTACAATTTCATTTTCTGAAGTTTAGAAATATAGTTATGGTGGAATAAAACATTCGTATGTTTATAAAAAATAATAAATTAAATAAATAAAGGATAATAAAGTAAAAATCTAAAATCTAAAATTAACTCAAATATCAAAATTAAAAATATATATTGTTTATAAAAAAAACAAACATAAAAATGTAACATTGGTAATCACAAATTAACCTTTTCCAAATTTCACTAATTTTTTACAATTCTTTTTGTTTTAAAATAATTTTTACCCTTTTCCATAAAGGTAATACTACTCCTGTTTAAATAATAAAATTAAAATAGAATGAACACATTTTACAAGTATCGGTACAAATTTGAATATATATGCTCAATTATTACTAGAATAAATAAAACCCGTGTGACAAGTATGAATAATTGTTGAGATAGGTAGGAGTATGATATTTATTTTATAGATTTGTCTTGATATTTAAAAGGATCATGACAATGGACTGCTCACTCTTACATTAGTCACTTTCATAGGGTCAATTTTTGTCTTTTTAGCAGCTTTATCTTTGGACAGTAAAATCTTTGTTCTTTTCTTTTTTACCTTCGCAGGCACATGGACAGCTATATCAACATTGAATTGAGGATATCTCTATTATAAGTCAAATTGTATTAATAAACAAACTAGTACATCCTCCGTTGTAGTCTAGGTGGTTAGGATACTCGGCTCTCACCCGAGAGACCCGGGTTCAAGTCCCGGCAACGGAAATCTTTATATTTTTTTACTTAAGTTATCCAAATTTTGTAATTGGGTGATTTACATGGAAAAAATTTTTGATATAAAAATCCATATCATAATATACCAAAACTTTTTGCTATTCTTTATACCAAAACTACCATTAAACCGTGACTGTTTTCTTCAAATCTCTCTACTTTTTTTATTCTCTTAGTTCGTAAAGTATAATCTAGTCGAGGATATATGTGAGTAGAAAAAGTATGATTTCCATCCAACCACCACTGCTAATAAACCAAATCAATTATTTTGATAAATTTTTTCCAAACTCGGTATCTCGATTTGCCAATGCAGTGTCCTTTTGATTCAACATTTATAGGTATTTTACTTCAACTCCTTAAAGTTCGATCATTTCGTAATTTCATGTTAGTTTTTTTTAAACCTTAGATCAAGAGCGAGAAGCATCGGAATTGACGTTTTGGTGACTGCTTTCCTCTTAGCTATCCGAACTGGTAGTTTCTAATTTGATTCCAAATTAGAAGCCAGTTAAAGGGGAGTTAGGTCATTAGGCTGGGGTGGTTCGTGATTTAAAAAAATGGAAATCTGGTTTTCGAGGTTTAATGAATCTAAAACTTAAACGAAAGATAAATAGGTGGTCTTGTTAGTAGTTTGAGCGATATTTCCCGTGTTGATTCATTGTTTCTTTCTTCCGTTAACTTAATTTATTTATTTTATGTTTTAAAAAATTTAGGTTTTAATTTTAAAAGTTTATGAATATAGTTTTGGTTGAATAAAAATAAATTAAGCGTGTTCGTATGAAATAAAGATAAAAAGAAGAGAATGTTAAAATAAATATTGGATTGAATGTGAAGATATTATATGTTTTTAGGAAATAAAGATAGGATGACACAAAGATATAAATTGGGAGTTACATGAAGAGTAAGTAAATAATAACATGCATGATTTTAGAAAAAATTAAATAGAAAAAATATTATATTATGCTGTGGAATATAACTTTTTTAAGTAGTCTGTCTTTTATATAATATATTCAAATTTTTGAAACAATGGATTTTTATTAATTAAATTTAATTATTGTTATCTGTTTATATATATAAAATTTTGACAAAAAATGTAAGAAAAAAGAAGATGTAGCTTTCTTTTATTTTTAATTTATTTTATACTACTTTAAAATATTTTTATTAAATAGTTAATTGTATATGTTTTTCTGCATTATTTTTCCGTTGTACACTTTTTCTTATTTGAAATTTATTTGGTCGATTTATTTATTTTGTCCAAGTTCAACAATAAACATCTTATGGTTCTTATATATTAGATTTCGTATAATTTGTAAGGATAAATCTTTCGAGGCTAAAAACCCTGGTTAGTCACCGGTGTATGACACGTGTTACATTCCTGCCACTAAGCTTCATTCATCTCCAAAACTGATCATCGGTCTCCAAAAACGTTGCATATGTGCCATTGGCGCGTGCAAATGAACTAGAAGCTGACACGTGGTATGCCACAATACCCAGCTTTTCTGTACATACAGCCTTCCATACTTTTCTTCCAAATACACCCTTGTCGATGTATTTACCGTATTTACTTAAGTTTTTACCTTTTAACCATTTACCTTAGCACAGCCCACCCATTTAAATATTTACCCGACCCATCTTCTTTAATTTCACCCAAATATAACCCATCCAATACCATCTAACCCTAATTTTCATCACTCACCATAGATAGCTTCCTGAATTCTCACAAACCCTAATTCTCACTTTCCACCATAGTCACCTTCTGATATTTATTTCTTCTACAAACCCTTGCTACTTTACCTAATCGAATTTTCTATCTTCAACCAACCTAACGATGTCGACATCGTCCAGTACTTCTCAACACTCAAAACACCCATCCAATTTAGGGTTTTGTGAATGTGGGCTACCAAGCATAACGAAAACGGCATGGACAGTCCCAAATCCTGGCAGAAGATTCAGTGGATGTTGTAATTACGGGGTGAGTTCTATTTGACAGTGAACCAGGTTATGTATGGCTTCATTGGTTATTTTATTTCGTCACCTCTTAACTGATTTTTATTTACTCAGAAAGGTCAATACTGCAAATACTTTAGATGGATCGATCTAGCGGTTAACAATAGGTCGCAGTCCGTGATTAACGGTCTATTGAAGCAACGTGGAAAGATGGAAGCAAATATTGAAAGGAAGAACTGGATAATTAGGGTTCTTATTATATGTTTAGGTTTCTGTTTGTTGGTGATTGTGTGTTTTTAGTCTCTGTGTTTAAGTAGACTGAGTCAGGCGTAGGTAATTTTGTTAGTGTGTCTGCTAAATTATTAAAGTTAATGTCAATTACAGTGTTTGTAATCTGAATGTAAACGTAATTGAAGTGAAATTTCTTGTTGTGGTATTGGTTTTTGTAATTATGAATTGATTTGGGACCTGTAAGTGTTTGTAATTTGAATAAAATGTGATTGAATTAAAATTTGTGGTTTTGGTATTGGTTTTTATTGTTATGAATTAATTTGAGACCTGTAATTTGAGACCTGTAATTTGAGACCTGTAATATGAGACCTGTAATTTGAGACCTGTAATTTGAGACCTGTAATTTAGGTAAGCAAGTAAATGCAGCATTTGTGGTGTCTGTAATTTAGGTAAGCAAGTAAATGCAACATTTGTGGTGTTTGTAATTTACGCATGAAATAACACCAATTAGTAGTATTCGGTTTACAAACATGAACCATGAAATTAAACAACATGAACCATGAAATTAAACAACATCAACCATGAAATTAAACAACATCAACCATGAAAGAAAACCAACATCACCACACTGGCAGCTAAAGTTCCATACCAACATCAACAAAACCAGTCACATAAACCATGAAATTAAACAAAACCAGTAACAAAATATGTGATTAAACAAAACCAAGAGTGAGTACACGACAAAAACAATGAGCCACAAACAAAGAGAAAGATTACTACATAATATAAACCGTGATTACATAAACCATGAAATTAAGTCTTCAGTTCTTAAACAACAGCACCCAACATCGTAACATAGAGAACTGTTATGTTGTGCAAAACATACAACATATTACCAAAAAAAACCCAAACATGGGTTGTCTACACAAAAAAGACACTTAACCTAGTCTTCTAGTTGGGTAATATTAACGACATGATTACCATTTCCTTCCACTGACGCCTGTGAACCACCAGTTGCCACTGCTTTGTTGCCCGATTTCCCGGTGGATCCACCAGAAGCTGCTGATACAGACCCACCAGCAGCTGCTGCAGCACCATGTGTTGCCGCAGCAGAAAAACGAGGTGCAGATGAAAAAGGTCCACCTACCCTGGGCTGCTTGAAAGGACCTCCAACTGTTTGAGGTAGCTTTCTCTTTTTACCTCTGTTTTGCACCTTCAGAGCGTCCTTGTAACCTTGCATACTTCGTCCACTAACCCAACCACTATGTGGTGAACTTATACTATTTTGAGAGGAATATATAGTAGCAGCCTGCAATTTAATATATATTATAAAACTTTAACTGTGCTAGACAATGGATAGATCACAAAATCACTTTAATAGATAAAGTATGAGAATCTTACAGGTGGGGTAGTGTGTCTGGTCAAGGAGTTGTCCATTCTTTCAAAACAGTGGATCACACTACCCTGTTCACACACACACCAACCAAAAAAACGTTAATGTAAATGTTAAAGTAATGGGAATACCCAAAAAAAGGACCACTATACAGCTCCACCAACTGGACCACAAATGATAATAACTTTAAAATTAAATTTGGACCACACTAAGAGACAGAACTTATATCAGGCATTAATGTCCCTTGAATCCCTATAGAGGCTCCTTCATGCTGTTACAAGAGAGATAACATCAAAAACAGCAATAAAAGTATATAGAGCTCTTTCAACCAAACAAATCAGTCACCACAAGCACAAGCATCAGAAGCATGAAAATAAAACCACAACCATCTCAAACTTACCGGCAATCCAGTAGATCTTCGAGTTTGAGGAGCATGTGTTGGGGTTGTGGATGCAACCTATTACAAAGAATATACAACATCAACAACCATCACAAACATAGGTACCAATAAAATGTTGTTATAGAAGACTCACCCGTGCAGAAGGAGTATTGGTTGTGGAAGTGGCAACAACACTTGCTTGACCGGGAGTAGAGGTGCACCTTCGTTTGTTATGTCTTGGTGCCTTACAGTTGGAGAAATGGGCTGTATTGTACTTCCGAGACAACCGTTTCATTCCAGATGTAGTGTCTTGCAAAGGGGGTTGTAGTCTCTCCGAAGGATCCCTCCTCCTAGCAGTTTGTCGCCTTCCTCGTACTATCTTAACCGGTGGAGGCTGGACAGGTTGAAGATGGTTCATCGGCCAATGCTGGTATCCATTAATTGGGTTAACTATATTAGTATAAATCGCCTTCTGCGTAGCCACACGAAACCATTTAGCCACGTAATCCACCGGGTTGCCACTGTTAAACCAAATACAAGCAACAACGTGACTACAAGGAATGCCGGAGAGCTGCCATTTACGGCAGGCACATTCCCATGCTTCCAAGTCAACCACGAACTTATATTGAACCCTTATCTCTTCCACCTGAAACTTGGGTCCACCAGAAGGAAGAACATTGCAGTCACCGGCAAGCTTATAGTTTTTCGTAAGTTTTTTATACACAGAAGGACATATAGGCTGATCCCACTTTGGTATCTGGGTCATTTTCTTTACAATCTTACGAACTGTCTGCTCTCTTATACCCTCCAACAAACTTATTACCCCTTTAGATCTATAATCTAAGATAATCGAGTTAAATGTTTCTGTTAGATTCGATGTTTGCATGAAACACTTGTTGTCTTCTCTGTAATGAGCTCTACTCCACTTGTTGTCTTTCGAAGACCGAATCGTTGCACTTGATAGCAACTGTAGAACCTGGATTAGTTCGTAACAGTTCTTCACCGTACTGTCTAAGCTTCCTGAACTGAATTCTGTCATCACTGAGAATCATATTGAGAGCTCTCGACTTCGCACGGCACGCCTTTGCCCTAGTGATCTTTACCAAAAAATCCTTCGCTAACTCGGCCATCAAGCTCTTTACAGACCAGTCTGGATCAGCTTGCCATTGCCTCAAATAATGTTTTGCAATTCATGTGACGTCAATGTATCTATTAATGTATGTGGGAACACATGTGTGGTTGTCATTAAGAGTTTTGATCCTCCACGCAGGGGTGCAACCTTGGCAAGAAGCCCAAATAAACCATTTACACGACGCCTCGCTACACTTATAACTGCACTTCATTTTGTCGTTTTTGTACACCTTTACGCTACGATACTGTTTGATACTGTATTGTTTGACAACCTCTTTAAATGCATTGGAAGAAGCGAATTCAAGACCAACTGTCAACTGTAGGTACTTCAATTCAGTTGGTGGCCTGAATGTTCTCAGCTTTGGTTTAAACTTCCTAGTCCTACTCCTCCTAGATGCAGTAGCCTCATCTTCATCTTCCGTATCGGGGCTGGTTAGGTTGTCTGAACTGACAAAATCCTCCTCTGTACTGCACTCGCTTTCTAAACTCCCATCTAAACATATTTCATCATCTTCACTTCCACTTTCGCTGTACTCCCCTGGACCGTAGTTACTATCCCCGCTGTCCTCGGAGTCATTAAAAGGCTGAGCAGGTTGTGCTGGCTGAGCAGGCACCTCGTCAAACTGTGCCATGTCAACACCGTCGAATAAAGAAGCATCAATGCCTTCTAAACCATCACCTGCACCTTCATCTTTACCTCCACCTTGACCCCCTTCTGCCTCTACATTCGTACCAAAATCTTGACCAGACCCTTCAATACCATCACCTGCACCCCCATCTTGACCCCCACCTTGACCCCACTCTCCCTCTACATTCATACCAACATCTTCGACCCTATCTTGGCCCCCATTTTCACCCCCACCTCCATCAGCAGACCCATCAACGTCAACTACACTCTCGACTGCATCAGCAACACCATCAGTTTCTATAGTAGCCTTCACACCTCCACATTCTATACTTGCTTCAGCACCACTGTCTTCTACCCTATCAATATTAACACTATAATCTGCACCAACCCCCATATTTTCATTTACATCAACATTCACATTGTCTTCTACCCTATCAATATCAACACCGCGATCTGCACTAGCCACCAAATTAACAGTCACATCTACATTCAAATTGTCTTCTACCATATCCTTATCGACACCGCGATCTAAACCAGCCACCACATTAACATCTACCCTTTCATCATTCAAACCAGTTGCACCATCGTCTACCCTATCATCAGTTACACCAGTTGTAACAGGTGCACCATCATCTACGACAATATCATCTACCGTATCCACATCCTCAACATCACTCTTACTGTCTAACCCATCGTTACTCTTACCGTCTAACCCCTCACTTTCACCAGAACCTTCAAGACTGTTTTCTGCACCTTTTTTGTTCGGGTAGAACTCATCGTACATTTCATCGATGAATTTTTCAAGCCCTTCATCGTAGTCAACCTCTGCATTGTTCCCAACAGCATTAGGATCAGCACCACCCTCTGCATTATTCTCATTGACCATCAAACCAGTGCACCATCATCTACCATATCATTATGCACACTAGCTGTAACAGTTGCACCATCATCTACGACATTATTATCTACCCGTTTTCCTTTAATCTTCCCATTATAATGATAATCCACAACAAAAAGGTGTTTGTTAGAAGCTGAAATCATAAAAAACACTCATTAGAACACGATTCACTAACAAATGACACTATAAACTATAAACTAAACAAAAGACAGATAGTGTAGTCTGAAATTAACCTTGGTAAGAAGCTTTTGCCATTGTTTCCCTAACCAAACCCTAGGGTTTTCAATTAAGGGAAAGTAGGATACAACGAACTACGGTTTTACAGAAATGGATGGTCACAAGGACGAACAACGAACTAGGGTTATCAGGGGCAGTGGGTGAGTGACTTCGGTTTGCATTCAGGGGCAGTGGGTGAGTGACCTAGGGTTTAGAGAGTCATTGAGTGAGAAAATGTGATAGCAGATGGAATCACGATTAAGGGAGAGAGAGAGCAAGATAGTCAGTGGGGAGGGGAGAATGGCTATCGTTCGTTGAGTTTCCAAGAGTAGAATTCGGGAGGGAAAATGTTAGGGTTGTAATATTTGGGGGGAAATCACAATTGGGTCAGATAAGGATTTGGGTGCAAATAACAAATGGATCGGGTTAAGATGGTAGTGGATGGGTTATATTTGGGTGAAATTAAAGAAGATGGATCGGGTAAATATTTAAATGGGTGGGCTGTGCTAAGGTAAAATGGTTAAAAGGTAAAAACTTAAGTAAATACGGTAAATACATCGACAAGGGTGTATTTGGAAGAAAAGTATGGAGGGCTGTATGTACAGAAAAGCTGGGTATTGTGGCATGCCACGTGTCAGCTTCTAGTTCATTTGCACGCGCCAATGGCACATATGCAACGTTTTTGGAGACCGATGATCAGTTTTGGGGACGAATGAAGCTTAGTGGCAGGAATGTAACACGTATCATAACTAACTATGATTTTTAGCCAATCTTTCGATCATGGATTTTATCTTTATCCTCAAGACTGTTTTTCTAAGTTTCTTAAGCATCGGAGGTGGTTTCAACTCTAAACCTGAACCAACAAACGTCTTTGTCATTCTTTTATTGTATTTCTGTTTTATTATATTTTAGTAGGATCTCAAATGTTGTTTATTCTATCGACCGATTTTTTGTTGGTTTGCGGTTCGATAACTTTTCCTTTATTACATGAACTGAAATGACTGTAGACTTATATCATATACAAGTACTAATACTACTGTCACTACGATAATACATCTTCATCTATATATATATATATATATATTTTACCATGATGACAAATATTTATCTTCGGCAACGTTTAGTTAGTGTTCTTTGTTATCATGGCGAACAATGTATTTTTTGGAATCACTTTTTTGGTTTTATCGGTACTTTGGTAATATGACGTTATATTTTAGTGTCATTTTTTTTCAGTGGAGTTCTTTCGTTCACTTTAGTCCTTTTTTAAGGAATTTTTTCCTTTCGGTAGGCTTGCATTAGAAAATTCAAGTCTTATTTTGTCATCTCGATCATGTTGCTTTCTATTATATCATATGTTAGGTTTTTCTTCTTTTTCTATTCCCAGATTTAGGCGATAATCCGTCATCAAAATATTTTTCCGATTCTTTGTACTTTTACTTTAGACATTAGGTTTCGCAGACTTATCTTTAATGGATTTGTACAACAATTTTATTTATTTATTTAATACTTTCAAAATACCACAAATCGTTCTGAAAAATAATTAATAGGTATTTAAATAAAAAAAACGTTGGTTAGAAGAATAAGATTTAACATAATTTTAATTTGGAAAATATTTTCAACCTTAACCCTTTTGTTATTTTTATAACATTTTGTTAGTTTAATTATACTTTTTAATTTTGTTCGACGCTAATTCATTATCTAAGAAAATTTGAGACTTTGTTTTTTTTCCGGTCGCCGCTGTTGGTATGTTTTTATTTTATTCCAGTTGTCGTTAGTTTTTTTTCTTTTGTTTTTTAAACTTTTCTTAGAAGTTTTCCATTGATTTCTGCATGAATCTCGCTCGAGTATATTTATCTTCCTGATGAAATTTTTCCAGAACGTTGTTTTGTTGTTGTGAATGTGTTGTTGAAATCCCATTTGACAAACAATTGCTATTCTTTTTATTGGAGCTGAAGAACTGAAGTGGATGCTGATGTAACTATAGCTCTAATAAAGTTTGTATACGCTAAACTATTTTTGGTGTCGTAAACAACGTCGTTAAACACATTTCTATTTTTTTAGGTTTTATGTTGTAGATCTGACATTGTTTATTTTTTACGATTTGATCGCTTTTCTCAGACGAGATGCTCTGGGTTTGGACACTAGTTTGAGTGTGTATGTTTTTAGGGTGATCTCTACGATCCCGTTTATTGGTTTGGTCCATAAAGATATATTATTTTATGTTTTTTATGTCAGACTAGTGAATGATCTCTTCTCGTTTTCTCGGCAGGTTGCAAATCTACTCTTATTGGACCTAATCTCACAATTCAAACTCATAATCCTATTATACTTTTTACTAAACTTAAATTCTATTTGATTGTAAAACAAACGTCTAGTTGTTTGCGTTTTTACCTTCCATATCAAATCATGTTTCGTTTAAGGATGATGTTCATTTTCTCTCGCTTACTGTGGATGAGTTTCTGTCATTTATAACCAATTTGCTAACACTTTGATTTCTGAATTCTCAAAGGATCACATTTTTTATCGCAAATTATAAATTTTTTATTGATGAATGTTCAATCCAGAAGTTGGGTTTATTGACCCGAGACATGTAATTTTTTTTTTAAATTTCCCTTCTTTCCATAACACATAGACGTGCGACTTCTCATGCCATATATACCATTCTAAAGCTTACATTTTTGAAAATGAAGAAAGTTGACATCGATCGTACGCTTCAGTTTGATGGTATGCAAAAGATTATTCTGCTTGAGAAATATAGATTTCCTTGAATGTCACCATAAGAATTAAAGGCAATTGTATGGAAGATGATTTTAAAAAACTAACCAATATTCCAAGGCTAATATGGAGAGTCATAAAAAATGGCTCATGATAAAAGGTTATAATCAATAATAAAGGATTGATTTAAAAAAAACTTTATTAATAGTTTAATAAAAAAACTATTTTAGGACAACAATGATATAAGTTGCACACTTTGACCTAGCGCTTAAAAATGGTTATTCTGATAATGTTTCTTAATGGTGACATTAAGAAAACGATATATGTGGTATAACTTGAAAACTTTATAATTGGTGATTAAAAGTTAATAGTATAAAAATTTAAGAAATCCATATGTGGGATTAAACAAACGTATTGACAGTGGTACCATAAGTTTGAGGTAATAATATTCATTGAATTTGAGATGAACTCTATTGAGGGTTCCATATCAAAACTTCAGTGGTATTAAGTTCACATTTTAGTATCGTATGTTAATGTCATATTAATGACCACAAACGATATAGAATTTATGTCAAAGACATTCAATCTGATAGATCTTGGTGATGCAACTTTTATACTAGGCATCCATATTCACCAAGATTTTTTTTGCTGAACCCCTAATCATAAAAGGAATATATAAAAAGTATATTGCAATGTTATAAAATTACAAATAATAAACCCTTAAATACCGTACTATAAAAGAAGACAAATTAAGTTTAACTCAATATTCAAATATAAATTTTGAGATTGAGACAATACAAAAGATCTTATATACTCTGGCAAACGGGAGTCTGATGTATGCTTAACTCTATATAAGGCCATACATGGCCTTTATTGTCGGATTGTTGGGAAGGTATGCAAATAATCCACATACCATTATAAGTAATTCTGCAGCTATTCAAATAGTAACACTGGCTTGTCTAACTCTAAGAATATATATATCAAGTTCATGTATGCTAAATAAAAAGTACAAATTTATCAAATTATCATAACGCCCATCGATATAAACTTCATGGTGGCAGATCTTCTTATTAAAGCAATGGTACCTATATATTTTCAAGAAGACACCATTAGGATAGATATTATTTGTTTAAAGTATCATTCATTTGAATGAGAGCTTTTAATAGATCCCATGATATGTTTACCGTTCGGTTGTATACACTTAAGTTTTGCTTGCAAACATATATAATAAGTATGCTTATTTAAGTTTTATTGACTTATCTTGCTTATTAAGTAGGTTTTCACTTAAGTTAGGACGAGTTAAGAATAAATACGTACAATTATATTTATATTGTTCTTATGCTATACACCATAATCCATATACTTGAATATTTGTGATGATGTGATTACTCTTGCGTTTATTTATGCATCTCAAGATAATGAAAATATCTTTAGTCATTTGTCTTTAATTATCATGTACAATATTTTTCAGCTTATCTATGAAAGTAAAATTATAAAATCTTCATTACATAGATATAATTTATAATAGCATATGATGATCGAAATAAGAAATTATTGGAACTTCTCTATTATGATGAACCGTCATATGTTTATTGATGTATTGGAAATGGTTGATAATAGTCTGATTGATAAATTAATCACATAAATAAGTATCAGACTAATAGATGGAAATTCTTTATGGATATAATTGTATAGCTACCAAGTTGAATTCAGATTTTGAGAAGGATTCCATACAAATATTGACAATTAAGTCTAAATTATATGTTTAAGAACTAATTTTTAATGAAATAAATCGTCAATGGTTTTGGTCTATGGTTATTTTAATTAAATAAAATGAGGATTAAAATTACCATTATATTTTAATAATATATAATGAGATAGTAGCGTTTAATTCCTTTAACATACGACTATAAATAAATCCAGAGTTGTTTATAATTAGAAGATCATATTTTTAAGATCATATTTAGGGATCGGAAAAAGAAAATAACAGAAGATCATATAATAAAGATAATATCTAGGGATTGCAAAGATAAAAGAAGAGATAGACACAAAAAAATGAAAGAAATAATTTGAAGACCTAATGGATTCTCCATGCAAGTATATATATTCCATAATTGAAGGAAAAACTCATATAACTAAGGAGTTTTTATATATGTTTAAGATTATGGTTAAAATGAAACAAATCCAACAAATAGTATCAGAGCCACCCCTTAAATCTTGAGTATTATGTTTTCATTCTTCAGTAAAATATGTGTGTGGACTGTAAATGCAGTATTGGTGAAATAATAATAATAATAAGTGGTACATGTGTGTGGAATTCATGGATCTCAACCAAGCGTGCATAAAGAACCCATTTATCATCCTACATATTGATGAATTGGTAGATGTTATCTCGGGGCAATATGATATTATCTTTCTTGGATGCTTGTTATGGGCACAATCCTAGCGATGCCACTAGATGACAAAGAATATACCACCTTCATGATTGAACAAGATCTATAATATTATAAGGTAATATATTTTGGTCTAAAAATAAAAGTGCAAAATATAAAAAATACAGGTGCAACATATCAAAGACTAGAATAGATTTACAAACATACATAAACGATATGCTATAAACAAAGAATACACAAAACACTTAACCGACCTTGAAGAAGCCTATGGAAATCTTGGAGTAGTAAACTTAAATCTCAATCCGAAACAAGACATATTCGGAGTCCAATCATGAAAATTTATAGGATATTTATTCACAGAATTAAAGTAAACTCGTAGTAACTATCCAATCTAGAAGCTATGAAGCCACCATGAAACATCAAATAGGTTCAGATCCATGCGGGTTTGTTGGTTGTTCTCAATCAATTCATCTATAGATCCTCAGACGATTTCCTTTTTTTAATACTTTAAAGGGGTTTAAATTATTTAACTAGACACTATAGTGTGATGAAATGCTTAGAAAAATAAAAAAGCATCTAGCTTCTCATGAATTGTTAGGTGTAAGATAGAAGTAACTTGTCAACAAAGGTAATATCGATTGACTATATGGGAATAATTAGATATGTCGTAACATGTATAAGAATGAACTATTAGAACTCCATGGGGGTAGTTTAAGTCGTGCTACATGGAAGAGTCGTCTATTGGATCTTAAAGATTAAGATAAGGTGTCAATACTGATGAAAAATATATCGATTGAGATATATGTTGAGCCACAGCATAATGATCCAAAGTGGGATGGTCTGAAGTGAACTGATCTGAAGCACTCTAATCCGAATTATGCTGAACCATTGCACCACAACGGGACTGATCTGAAGTAATTTGATCTGAAGCACTCTAATCCGAATGGATGTAGGATTTTTTTAAAATCCAAAACACGTTAAATCTGTCTTGCGTGCTTAGTTTTATTATGATTTATTTTATTTATTTCTTATCTTAAATATGGTAAATTATTTTTCTTCCAAAGGTTTGTTGATCGATAGATCGATTTTTTTTGTTGGCCGAATGATGATCTTTCCAACAAGTGGTGCGGTGAGCGTGGACCAATATTAGAAGAAGTAGATCAATCACCGATATGAAAGGAGAAGTAGATCTTTCATGTAAACCAAAATCCAGGAAATATAAGTTCCATGAAGCTTAGCTTAGACATATTCGACGTATCAAATACATCAGCCTCTTGAAAATTAAGATTAAGGCTTACCTAATATAAAAGGGTGGAATGCTGGTATGCAAGATAAATTCACATAGGTTGATGTCATAGTATTGTTTAATTTTCATAATGTCTTCATACTGATCTCGAAAGATGATGTGCTATAGCAGGTATATAAAAAGTCAATGACGATAGGGATATGGAATCGGCTGGAGGCAATTTACATGAAGAAATATTCGATAAAATTTTTATATATAAAGATGTAAATTTATATATATTGCATATGGATAATAATACAGATATCTGAAGGTATGTAGATGATTACAATTGAATAATACTTGAATTGATTATAATTTATACAAATGTGGATGAGAATGATCAAACAATCATCCTTCTAATATCTCTTCCAAAAGAGTATGGACATTTTGTAGACACTAGACACTGTGCTCTATAGGAAAGACTCACTTACATTGTTCAAAGTCAAAAGCTTCAAATCTAAAGATCTTCAAAAGAATAGTGTTCTAAAATATGACTCTCAAGGGCATAAACTGACTATGAGGGGTCGGTCATGAAATAAATATTCAAGAAAGAGGAAATGAGTCTTTCAATCTAATTCTAAAGGGATTAGGACGAATTTAAAATTAATTTATTGGATATGCAAAAATAAATATTATATTAGTCTGAATTGATTGGAGAAAAGAAATTAAAACAAACAGCTATTAGAAGATCAAAGTCAAAGATGTTGCAATGATGTCTGATGATTGTAAGCGTTGATGGGTTAATGATTTATTAATCTTGCAGGTATAACAGTATATGAGTGCTTGATTTGGGTATGTCATTCCATATGGCTTCCAACAAGCATTGGTTTGAAAACCTACAAATTCTTGATGGTGGATGCGTCATTTTAAAAAATGACATTTCCTGCGATGTCAAATGTATTAGAATGTTTCATATCAAGTTACTTAAGGCCTTGACAGAGTGATTAACAACTTGAGATATGTAACCAGATCTAAATGTAACCTTAATTCTATTGAGATGTTAGATGAGTAAGGGTGTACCTATAGGGGTCGAGATGGAAGACTTAGGATATTGAAAGGCTCATTTGTTGTTATGAAATTTAATAATACTAATGGTGTATTGGCTCTATAGTGGTAAAGATTGTGTCTAGTGTGGTGAAGGATTTTAACAGGTTGTAGCATCATCAGATGGGGCATTAAGTGAGAATGGATACAATGAACTTAGTAAAGATGGGCTTCTAGATTGTATCATAGTTCAAAGTTGAGCTTTTTTGAAAGTTGTGTATTGGGTAAGATCAAGAGGGTGAAAATTAAACCCAACCACTAGAGTATTTGACTATGTTTATTCAGACCTTTATGGTCCAACACGAGAACAACGTATGTGGTGTAAGATGCTATATGTTATTGATTGTTAACTATTCCAGGAAAGTATGAGTTATACTTTTCAAGACGAAGAATAAAGCGTTTATTGCCTTTCTAAACTGTAATAATTTGGCTCAAAATCAAATCGGGAAAATGCTAAAGAAGGTTTAGACTGATAATGACTTGAAATATGTGAACAAATACTGAATCATAAGTGAGACTCCCCAATAGAATAATTTTACTAAGATGATGAATTAAACTCTGCTGGAACATGTTAGATGTACATTTTTTACAGCTAGATCTGGTCAAAGATTATGGGGAGAAGCCGTGACAACGACTATATATATTATCAACAAGATTCAATCTATGATGCTTAACTTTCTCTATACTTAAGATGCCTAGACTAGATAAGAATATAAGTTAGAATATTTGAGAGTGTTCAGATGTGCTACCTACGCACATGTGAAGCAAGATAAACTTAGGCCAAAATCACTAAAATGCTTGTTCATTGGCTATCCGGAAGGAGTAAAAGGGTATAAGTTTTGGTGCCCTTGACATGTACGTCAGAAGACTTTGATAAGCAGGGATGTATTTTTTAATGAGGAGGACATGACATTGAAGAAGATGGTCGAAACTTAACATATTAATTTCAAGAAGAGATATGAAGTTGTTGATGGATCTGATTTACAAAATAAAGTTGCAAAAACTTTTACTGAAGAAGATTTTAGACCTGGTTCCACTTTGGGTCATACAAAGGAAGTTCAACCACTGCATGAGTCCAAAGTTGGTTAATGATCAGATAAGAGATCAACATGATATTGACACTTATGAATTAGCGAATGATATATGAAATAGATCAAACAAAAGGTCTTATAGGTATGGTTTTACTGTTGTAACTGGTTATGATTTATCGATTGAAATAGAGGGATATTTTCTTGATCTTGAAACATATCACGATGATATTAAGAGCAGTGATAAAGAAAAATGGCTCACGTACATGATAGATGAACCATGGTCTCTCAAGAATACGAATACCTGGATTATTGTAAAGTAGCTAAAAGATAAAAATCTGGTTGGCATTAAATGGATATTCAAGAGAAAGCCATGTATTCATGGTGTTGAGTTACCTATAAACAAGGTTAGGCTATTGACTAAGGTTTTTACACAAAAAAATAGTGTTTATTTCCAGAAGTTTTTTTTGTTAGTTGTGAAACATACCTCCATCACGGTTCCGCTACTAATTTTTATTAGATTTTATCTCGAGCTAGATCAAATTGATGTTAATATTTCCTTTTTACATGGCTAATTGGAAGAGAGAATTAACATGTGTCAACCGAAGGGGTTTGAAGAAGGGAATGGAGATGGTGTGCTTTTATGGAAAAGTCTCATCTATGGGTTGAAACACTTGACGAGGTCGTGGAATAGAATATTTGATTCTTCTATGAGATCCATTAAATATGTCTGTAACTGTTACGATAATTGTGCCTATTGGAATTGTTAAACACAATAGGGATACAAGTTATATTTTTGTTGTATATGAATGATATACAAATAGCTGGATATATCTTTCAAGAAGATGAACACCTAAATTTTTGTTAAGTAGCCAAAGGGTCAGAAGCTGGTGGGGAGTAAATGGATATTCAAAGGGAATCTAGGTATTAATGATGTTTAGTTACCAAAATACAAGGCTAGTCTGGTGGCTAAGGGATTTACACAAAATGAGACTGTTGAGTTCAATAAAATATTCTCGCTGGTTATGAAACAAAAGTCCATCAAGGTTCTGCAATCAATTATTGCTAGAATTGATCTTAAGTTTGATCAAATAAATATTACTACTTATTTCATGTATGATGAATTAGGAGATAATTTACATGTATCTACATAAAGGGTTTGAATAAGGAAATGAAGGTTATGTGTGTTTGTTGAAGAGACCTCTTTATGGGCTGAAACAGTCGTTGAGAGAGTGAAATAGAACATTTGATTATTTTATGAGATCTATTAAATGCGTCTGTAACTTCCAAGACGATTGCGTCTATTAGAATAGGACAAGTCTTACTGATGTTGTATGTGGATGACATACCAATAGTTGGTAGAAATATGAAGAAGATTAAATTGGTAAAAACTCCGTTAAAAGAAGAATTTGAGATGAATGATATGAGAGAAACTAAAGGGATAATTAATATTGAGATTAAGAGGAACATGACGTAGGGGTATTTATTCTTATCTCAACATGAATATATATATATATATATACACACACACAGAAGGTCATAAGGAAGTTCTCTATGTCCGAAGCAAAATTTGTTAGAACTCTAATTGGTTTCCAATTCAAACTAACCGCCACTAAAGCACCAAAAAAATCATTAGATAAGAATTATATGTTGGAGATACCTTATACTAATGTTATTGGTAGCATTATGTATGCTATGATTTACACTAGACCCGATCTTGCCTACACCGTAACTGTTTTGAGCAGATTCATGTCAAAATTGGGAAAGCCACATTGGCATACACTCAAGTGGCTCATTAGATACTTGAAAGGCTGAGCTGTTATAAGGTTGTGTTACAATCAGAATAATACATGTAATATAGTATTGAAATGGTATGTAGACTACGATTATGCAGGCTGTCTCGACACAAAAAATTATATTTTGGGTTATATGTTTGGTGTGCTTGGAGGAGTGGTTAGTTGGAAGTCTTGTATAAAGAAGCAGTTTACACTATAGTTTATAGAAATCGAGTATATGACTGTCACGAAAGGCATGAATTAAGCTATTTAGCTAAATATATTGTTGAGTGAATTCACTAGTATAGAGCAAGATGTGGTTTTTTTCTATGATAACACTAGTACTTTTCATTGAATGAATAATTCAAAGTTCCTTGAGAGAACTAAACATGTAGATATTAAGCTATACTTTATCTAAGATATTATGGAGAGAGAGAGAGAGAGAGAAAATGAAGGTGGCTAAGATTACCAGTGAGAAAAACCCTTCAGATTCTCTGACAAAAGTAATGCTAATTTCAAAGCTCACATACTGCATAAGACTATTACAAGTCTGAGATGCAAGTGAGGTGGTCTCTAAAGTGTATAATATTAGGTGCAATAGATGATGAAGTTACTATAAGTCTAGGTGGAGATATGTTAGGTGTAGGCTAGAAGTAACTCGTCAACAGATTTACCAGTCTAAGGACTACACGTGCATAGTTGGATCTGTCTTGACATGTATATGCAAGAAATAGTGAAATTCTTCGGGTGAAGTTTGAGTCGTGACTTAGTGGCAGCAGCATATGGTGGATCCTAAAGGTTGAGACAAGCTGTCAAGACTGGTGACCATTATGTTGAAGAGATATGTGAGTACTTTGATCCAAAACAAGCTGGGCCATAACACCACAACTGGACTAAAGCAGAGTTTTCTATTTTCCAGGGTCTCATTTATAAACTGGGTCTCATATTTTGGTCTTTATATATTAATTATATTCTATTTATTAATTATAAATTCCTATATAAATTTCCTATATTAATAAATTAAGATTTATCTCAGTCATTGATTGATGAGGTTTAATTTGAAGCGTCCGGTAAAGAATTAAGGTTTTCTTCAAACCTATAAATGGAGAAAGATATTGTTATGCAATGTGTGATGTGACTCTAATTATGTGAGAATCATATTTTCTAAGTGAAATAAATTTAGGAAGTTATAGAGATATGGGAGATGGGAGATAAAAACTAAAGAAAGGGTTCCGTGAATCCCGTAATATTTTATAACATAAAGTTCTTTGTGTTTGAGAGTCTTTCTGTAACCTACTTGTTTATAAAAGAGTGTCTCTTGCTCGTGAACATAAATTTTCTTCACAATTCGAACCATGCTAAATTTTTCTTGTGTGCTTGATTTTATTATGTTTTTTATTTATTGCTTGTCTTGAATATGGTAAAAAAATAATTCTTCCAAAGGTTTGTTAATCGATACATCAGTTCTCGCCTTAGCCGAACGGTGGATTCCATAACACAAAGTTTTATCCAAACCAACTAAAGTGAACTATTTTACTTATATGTAGTATTATATGACCACACTATCAATGCAATTTTAGTAAACAAAAAATGAGTCACTTTTTATAGACATTTATTACGTGAGTAAGTCTCTCATTAACGCAAAAAATTGGTACTTACAACAATAGAATGTAACATTAGATCTAATATTTAATTCTAGAAAATGAGGCTATATTTTCAAGCGCATACAATCGTAGTCTGAACCTTCTTTCCTAAAAAAAACGTTCTTCAGAAGCTTGATCTTTAAAATACTAACACGATGGTTATTAAAAGTCTACATTAGGTTCTAACCTTGGAGTTTTATCAAAACACTAGCCTTACCATATTGTGAAAGATAAAAGCAAGCCCTCTCACATGGCAATCCTGAACCCATTTGAATAGTCTGAACCGACATGAGCTTAATTTTTTTTGGATCCAGAGCAGAGGTATATATAACATTCGTTTCGGAGGATACTTTGTAATAATAAATCATGTTTAGCTTTCCTACTTCAAATAAAAAGATTGAAAACAAATCAGATTTAATAGGATTTTGGCTTTCTCATATTTGTGGAACCCGACATGTAAAAATCCTTATTGACTTATATTTTGTCATTAATCATGCTATTGGATAAGTTGAAACAAATAAAGAAAACAATTTCCTTTGTGTGAGGAAGCTACATGAAACCCACTAAATATGAAAAAATTGACTACAAACAAGTGGCTCAAGCATAAAATCGGTAGTTAATGCCATGATATCTTCAGGTGTGCTAAAACTACCCTTTGAATTGTCATTCAGGGAAAACCATCAATATTTTTACCTAAGAAAACAAAACTCCTAAAGCGAACAACTAAGGTCGTGATAATGTAGGAACCCATAGATTGACAAATTCCAATCAAGGCATATATCACTATAAACTTTATGAGAAAATAAAACCAAGTTTCAGAGCATCAAGATAAGATTTACACGATATGTGAGGCTAGTCGATATATTATATCAACAAGGGATAACGAAACCCTCATTCAGATGTGTCTTGTATTAGAAGAGGCATATTCCATGAAAGAGAATGAGATCATTATTATAGGTAAAAGACTCTCTACATAAGAATCATGCTAGCATCATACTTCTTGTCAATAATATACACCGATACCAAGGCATTTTTCCAACGATGTGACGTTTACCAATTCCATTCGACATGTGGGCCCATATATATTATGATCAGTTAATAAATCATTCAGGGTCAGTAATACCTTCTGATAGTAGGATATTATTTCTTAAAATAACTAGAGGTTGAGCCACTTACGAGTGAAGTACTACCATACTCTAATGTGAAACATATATGGTTCTAAGATTAATTTTCCTCCACTCCAAATATAAATCCCTTGTAAAACTAGGGTCAAATAGGGAAAAATAATACACAGTATCGACCAAAGTCAAACTAATAATTTCAAGTTTCTTTAGGTAAAAATACAACCTCTCCAGTCCACACTAATATAGACGACCTGAAACTCTAGACTTGATGAATAGTACTCCCTCTGTCTCATAATATGTGTTTTCTAGAATAGATTTTTTGTCTCATAATATATGTCGTTCTCGTTTTCCAATGCAGCATTATTACATGTATTCCATTTTCAACCAATAAAATAGTTAACTTTCTACATAAGTTATTAACTCCACCAATCAAATTTATTTTCTTTTTTTTCTTTCAAAGTCGTAATTACTTTTCTTAATATTGGTGAAGAAACCTTAAACGACTAATATTATGAGACGGAGGGAGTATATGATATGGAAATGAGTTTTTAGGATTTAATTTATAAACAATGTAAATTTAAGGACTTGATTGTAATTTATGTAAGTTTTATCTTTAATTTCTGAATGATGTACGTTTTAGGGGGCTATTGTGACTTTACCTAATTTGTAAGGACTAAATAGCAATTAACCCGTTTTTGTAAGAGATTCAGTTATTCAACTAAGTCTTGGCTCCTCTATATAAAGGACCAGACATATCTAATACAAAGGTTGAACACTTTTTAATGAAAATCATTTTATATTTGTGTTTTCTCTCTCTAAAAACTCTAAAGCTCTTTCTCTCTCTCTAGCAATTTACCTAAGCAAATCAAAACCTTATCAAATTGGCGACTCCACTGAGGACGTTTTTCTTCAAAAATCAGTAGCTTATTCGTTTGGTGATATTCTTTAACTCAAATTCGTAAGATGAATCCCGAAAATAATAATCTTACGCTTCAATTGGCTTTAGAAACAGTGAGAGATGATTTGCAAAAGAATGGGACTGATGATAATAGAACTGATGGATCATCTCTGGTCCAAGTTTGATCTAATGTTGAAATAAGAATGAATCAAGTTCCTGATAAAATCAATGCATTGAATGAGAAATATGAGCGAATGGAACAATAAATACTCTCTGCTAGGATCAGATCTGAGGTTAAGCAGGAGTTGGAAAAGACCGATGTTGAAGGTCAGTCGGATCGACCTTTTGATGATAGACATGCTAAGTCTGTGCATAAAAAAGCACGTTTTGTATCTCCTAAAGAGAGACATTCATCTCGAAAGGATAAGAAAGATAAGCAAAAGTTGATAACTTCCAGTGATGAGGAAGTAGAAAGCTCGGGTTCTGGATTTAAGAGGCCTAGAGGTTCTTCGAGGGGAGAATCGGAAAGAGATTACTCAAGGAGATATAAAATGGAGAGCAAGTCTAAGAATGCTACTCGGTCAACTTGGCATGAATGAAATCCTTCGAAGCAATATGCTGATACCAACAAAAATTTGTATGTTACAGTGGGGAATTCTCCATTAACAGATGAAATTCGCTCTATGACGCTTCCGAAGCGTTTTGATATTTCGAAGGTTGAAAAGTTCGATGGGATGCAAGATCCCGATGATCACATCGAACAGTTCAAAAATTATATGATGAATTTTGAGGACGACAACCGGTTTGTGTGTCGTGCTTTCTCTCAAACTTTTAAAGGAACAGCTCTCAAATGCTACAATAGGATTCCGAGAGGATCCATTTCAAATTTCAGGGATTTTTATACAGCTTTCCGAAGGCAGTTCGTTGTAAGCAAGGAAATGAGAGATAATGGTGATACAATTATCCAGTGCAAGCAAACACCAGGAGAAAATTGAAGGATTATACTAAGAGGTTTGTGTTAACCAAAGCAAGCATAGATAATTGTGAAGATAATGTGGCAACGGCCGCTTTTCGTCAGGGTTTGTTGCCAGAGGATCTGGCTAATGAGACGACAAAGAGAAACGCTTTGACTTTTGGAGCATTGATGACTCAAGTCGAGGACCAAATTAAGGTTAAAGAATCTAGCAGAGTCCGAGGGGCTCCAGTTAATACTTCGAAGAATTCGGGAAAGACAACCAATAATCAGGGGCATCCCTCGAATGGAAATAACAATGGAAATGGAAATAATCAGCAGTCGAGACAGAAGAACATCAATTTGCCTCCTCATAGTGGTGGATATTCGAACCACACTTCATCCAATAATTACAACAGACCCAGGCCGAATACTATGCTGATTTAACAAAGAGTGTTTCCGTTATTTGGGATAAAACTAAAAATTCTGTGAACTTTTAGGAAACCAGCTACTATTAGTAGACCGAGAGAAGAAATGAATAATAAATTTTGTAGGTATCATGATAACATTGGGCATGATACAAATGATTGTATTTCTTTGAAAAAATAAATCCAATACTTGATTGAGAATGGGAAGCTCTTGACTTATGTGAAGTCACATGGAAGTGCATCAAAGAATAACGGTGCATCAACTTCGAAGGCTGCGCAGCCAGTTGAGAACTTGATGATTATGGATTCACAGGTTGAGTCATTCGATGCTTCTAATGAATACGTTGAGAAGGATCCGAACATGTTACTTCTGATGGTAGTTGAGGAGCTTGTTGAGGTTGTTTCTGTAGATAAGGGAAGTTTCTAGGAATTGTGCAAGTTTTTCAAATTGTTAGCATTTTTTGGGGGCGATTCGATGACTAGAAATTCAGACAGCTCAAGGAAAAGGCATGTTGTCAACTTGACAACTCAAATTGAAGGGAGAATATCAACGCATTTGTATGAGAATAAAGACATTCCTTTCATTCTATATGACGAAGATGATTTAAGAGGAACTGCATGACCACATGAGGATGCAGTGGGAATTGGAGTTGAAGTGGCTGGCATCGAAATTCGACGTGTATTAATTGACACTAGCAGTTCTGCCAATGTTCTTTTTAAGTCCACTTATGATAGGATGATAAACCATCCTCGGATTACTCAATCTGATCGTATAATTATTGGATTCACGGGTGTAACAGCTCGTGTTGTTGGGGAATTCGAGGGAGAAGTTAGTTTGGGGAAAGGACCATTCAAGAAGAAGGTTCAAGTGCTTTTTATGGTGGTGGACTGTTCCACAAGTTATAATACTATTTTTGGAAGGTCATGGTTTTCAAGAATGTATGGGGTGGTATCAACAGTCCATCCGTGTTTTAAGTACGTAGTTGGAGACCGAGTTGGAATAGTTCGAGGCCCTCAAAATGTTGCCAGAGAATGCTATGACACTGCGCTTAGGATCCGAGGATCCAGTAGTGGAGATTTGATGCGCGAATAGTAATTATAAGGGGTTCCCTCGAAGTTCAAAGAAGGGGTTGAAGATCCGAGGGAAACTCCAGGGTTTTTAACGGTGAGTGAAGAAATAGAGGAGTTAGCTTTTTCAAAAGGAAAAGTGCTTCAGATAGGAACTTTATTGACCCTTATTCTACATCAACAATTGCTTAATTTTTTGTCTCAAAATTTGGACGTCTTTGCTTGGAAGACAAAAGATGTAACATGAGTACCCATCAAAGTAATTCGATATAGTTTGGCTATATATCCGAAGGTTAAGCCAGTGATTCAAAAAAGAAGAGCATTTTCATCAGAGAAAGCGGAAGAAATTGTTGCAGAAGTGGATCGATTATCTAAAGTCGGGCACATAAGGGAATCTCAATATCCTTTGTGGACTGCGAATCCTGTAGTGGTTAAAAAGAAGAATGGGAAATGGAGAATGTGTGTGGACTTTACAGATTTAAATAGAGCTTGTCCTAAAGATCCGTTTCCAGATCCTCGAATTGACCAGTTGATTGATTCTACTTCAGGCAATAAAATTTTGACTTTTATGGATGCTTTCGCAGGGTATAATCAAATCCAGATGGATCTGAAGGATCAAGAATGCACGACTTTTATAACTGATAGAGGCCTCCATTGTTATAGGGTGATGCCCTTCGGATTGAAGAATGTCGGAGCCACTTATCAGATATTAATGAATAAATCTTTTGCTACGCAGATCGGAATAAATATGGAGGTATATACGGAATAAATATCAAGGGATGATGTGCATCTTGATGACCTAGAAGAGGTTTTTTTGAATTTAAGGGCAATCAGGCTAAAGCTAAATCCGGAGAAATGTACCTTCAGAATTCGATCAGGGAAGTTTTTGGGTTTTATTATTAGCGAAAAAGGAATAGATGCTGATCCAGAACAACTCAAGGCGTTGATAACTATGAATTTACCTTGATCTATTAAAGAAGTGCAAGTATTGACAGGAAGGTTAACAGCACTTAATCGATTTATTTCACGATTTTCTGATAAATACTTTCCTTTCTTTCAAGTGTTGTGAGGATGTAACAGGTTCGAATGGACGTCAAAATGCGAAGCACCATTCACAAGCATTAAAAATTTGTTGTCGTCACCAGAAATATTAACAAAGCCTCGAAATGGGGAGAAACTATTCTTATACATTTTCGTATCAGATTTTGCACTCATTGCAGTGCTAATTAGTGAAGATTCGGGTATTCTGAAGCCGGTTTATTACGTCAGTAAAAGTATGGTGACAACAGAAAAAAAGTATATGAAGTTGGAGAAGCTGGCTTTAGCATTGGTGATTGCCGCTAGGAAGATGCGTCCATATTTTCAAGCTCATACTATAGAAGTCCGAACTTCATTCCCTTTGAAAAATGTATTGCAATGACCAGATATTTCAGGGAGGATGATTAAATGGTCAGTGGAGTTGGGAGACTATGATAGTTTATTTACACCTCGAACAACAATCAAGGCACATGCATTGGCTGATTTTGTTTTGTTGAATTTCACTCAAGTAAATCGGATGAGGAAGAAAGCTCAAAAGTTTTGACTACTGATTCGAGGTGTCTTGTTCGAAGAGATGGAGGGTCCAGTATTTCAGGGTGCAATGCTGGAGTTCAATTGATAGCTCCGACGGGGGAAACAATGGTTCAATCGATTAAATTTGGTTTTCATGCTTCAAACAATGAAGCTTAATACAAAGCTGTTTTGGCAGGATTGAGATTAACAAAGATTTTTGGAGCGACTACGGCACGTCTGGAAACGGATTCTCAATTATTGGCAAATCAAGTATCTGGGTTTTCTGAAGCAAGGAATGATCGTTTGATTTTATATCTTCGGGAGCTTCAAAATTTAATGCTTCTGTTTGACAATGTGGTTGTGGAATATATCGGGCGAGGAAGTAATATGGTGGTTGATTATTTGGAAAATGTTGCTTACAAGGAAGAATGTTCTTGGATTTTGCTATAGGAGAATCCTTTAATTGTTGCTCAACCTGGCCAATGTGAAATTATAGAGGAATTTTTTGTCACTGATGAAAACCGACGCGATTGGTGATCAGATATTCTTAATTTTTTTACCCAAGGATTACTGCCAGATGATTCTCAACTGGCTAAAACGTTAAGGGGTAAAGCCTTTGAGTTATAGTTATGGATAGAATTTTATATAAAAAGGCATTAAGCAGACCATTGCTACGGAGCTTTGGCAAACAAGAATCACAAGAGGTATTATCAGAGTTGCATGATGGAGAAGAGTCAGCTCTGATAAGGGAATAATTCGTCAACAGTAATAATAAAGAGCCAATTGTAAATAGAATAAAGTTAAAATGTCTGTTACGGTATTAATCATTTGTTAGAGGATAATTTGTAAACAAAGTATATTGTGAAGGACTAAAAGAGAAATAAAGTAAGCCCACCAAGGATATAGACGGGTCCATCTTTCCATACTATAAAAGGGGACCCATTATTCTTGGTAGGGGGGACATTTTTTTGGAATATAATACTCTTTCTACTTTCTCCCTCTAGAATATTCTGTCTAGGTCCAAGATCCTATATTACCTACTTTTAGTCATTTATCATCTCATCATTGGCGCCGTCTGTGGGAAACCATGATACCCAAAAAAGGAATCTTTTAAAAAAAAAAAATCACAATCTAATCTTGACAAGAAGATGAATGACTCAGCTATCGGAGAGAGGGTCGGGAGAGAAGTGGCCCGAGCCGTTCCGTTATCCGAGGGCGAGGAAGCCCCGGGTCGTCAATACTATGCGCAAGGTCGGGACAAGCGTTCGACCCTCAACATGACTAGGAGACAGCTTTTGGAGGACATCGCAAGGTTAAACGAAGAGAAGGAAAGGCGCTAGACGAAATAAAGAGTCGGGAAGCTAAAGGCAAAGGGCCAGTGGCAGAGGACCGCGGCGAGGATTACCCAACTATTGACCATCGCTTCGATGCCCAACCTGTTTGGTACTATCAGGAGTCGCGCCCCGCCCAGAGGGCAAACAGACTGGCGAAGGGTTCGGTACCCAAAAGCCACCCGAGGGATCTCTCCCGATTACACTACCGATGATTCATCAGACAAGGAGTACCGATGCAAGGAAATGATGAATAAGCGAGCGCAGAAGAGTCGCTCCCGACGGAATAGGATGCCCCGCTCGGATTCCTCTAAGTACAAAAAGGGTAGCACCGAAAAAAGGACACCTGATCGTTTGAAAAAGAGGAAGTGCAGACAGGGAGAAGAGAATAACGGGTAGTCCTGCCCCAGGTCCAGTGGCAGCCCTCGAACAACCATAACATGGGGTACCGAACCAGCAACCAATTCATCAACTTAGGGGATGAGGGCCTATACGGCATTCAGACTGAGGGACTCGGGGGCGGAGTCACCGGCTTCGGGATGAGTTGGAGGGTTTCGCCATTGTCCGACGAAATTTTATCGGGACATCTCCCGAAGAGATTTGATATTTCCATATTGGAAAAATATGACGGTAAAGGGGATCCGGATAATCATCTGGAGGCTTTCAAATTTTTTATGTTGAGCTTCGATAACGACGATAAGCTTCTATGCCGAGCATTTTTTATGACGTTTAAGGACCGAGCATCCAGGTGGTACAACCGACTACCGCAGAGCTGCATTAAAAACTTCGGGATGTTCTAGACGATGTTCCGCCAACACTTTGTCAGTAGCAAGAGTTTCCGAGCCAATGGAGAAACGATCATGAATTGTAAGCAGAGGCTGGGAGAGAGTCTGAGAGATTATACCAGGCGTTTCATTGACGCTAAAACCGACCTTGACCACTGCGAAGAGAATGTGGCGTTAACCGCATATCGCTTGGGTTTGCTCCCATGGCCTATGAAGCAGGCGGTCACCAAGAAACAAGCGTTTACGTTCTCCGCCTTTCTGGCCCAGATAGAAAAACGGATACTGGTGGAAGAAACCGAGGCATCCGAACTAGCTGCGCATATTCAGCAGAGCGTACAAGCATCGGTTGTCATAAAGCAAGGGTCCCAATCCGGCAGCGGGCTGCAAGCCCAGCCGATAAGCTCGATGCCGCCGACCCAGTCTTTACCAATCAAGGCATCGGCTCCCCCGAGCCACAAAGTGAAACAGACCAACCAAGTAGCGTCCCAACCTATATCCAATAAGTGGATCCGACCCACTTATTTCGCTGACTTGACGGAATGCGTCTCGTCGATCTACGAGAAGACTAAGAAAAGCGGGATGTATCGGAGGCCTTTCCCTATACCAACACCTCGAGAGCAGAGGAACAACCGGTATTGCCGTTACCATGAAGACGTGGGGCACGATACTAAGGATTATATTGCATTTAAAAAGGAAATACCGATGTTGATAGAACATGGAAACCTCTTGGAATAAGTAAAGAAGAAAGCTCAGCAAAGTACGGCCTCGAGAGAAGTCGTAACGGTTCCAAAGTCTGAAACGACTATGACCATCTCTGAAGCGACCGACCATTTTGATGTGTCCGTCGAGTACCTCGATCCCGACGCAAGCCGCAACGTCATCGGAATCATTGAAGACCTACCCCTTTTCTAAAGGTATCCCTTCCCCAATCCTTTATTTTGACGACGACGACATGAGAGATGTTGCCGGTCCTCACGAAGACGCCATCGTTATCGGGGCAGCCATCACTGGGGAAGAGGTCCTACGTATCTTGGTAGATACGGGCAGCTCTGCTAACATAATCTTTGCGTCCACTTTCGCAAAGTTTAGGGCGCCACCACTCATTACCAGGTCGGACCATACTATTGTGGGGTTCACAGGTTCAGCAACAGACGTGGTCGGAGAATTTGAGGGCATCGTCCACCTGGGCCGCGGACCATTCAAAAAGGAGGTCACCGTCCTGTTCGTGGTGGTAGACACGCTAGCTTCTCATAACGCGATCTTTGGCAGGTTACGACTATCGCGAATGCACGCGGTATCATCCACGGTCCACCAATGTTTGAAGTACGTGGTCGGGAATAACGTGGGTATAGTCCGAAGTAGCCAAAAAGCGGCCCGTGAATGTTACCGAGCAGCTTTGGCACCCAAAAGGGATCAGGAGATCATCCAAGCACGGGATTAGTAATTAGAGGGACTTCCCTTGGGATCATTGCCCGTAGATGATCCTAGGGAAGCTCCCAGGTTTTTTACTACCGATTTGTAAAAATTACCAATTTGCCGAGGGGAAAGTAATACAGGTTGGAATGCAGTTGTCGGCAACTTTCAGGGAACGATTATTATCATTACAGCAAGAAAATTTGGATTTATTCGCATGGTGCTCAAGGGGCGTGACTGGAGTCCCGGAAAACCATGTGATTCACAAGTTAACGGTCAACAAAATTGTTAGACCCGTTTCACAAAAGCGTCGGCCGTTTTCTCCAGAAAAAGCAGAAATCATTCTGAAAGAGGTCAAAAGATTGATTAGCGTCGGTCACATCAAAGAATCAAATTACCCGGTCTGGACATCGAATCCAGTCCTAGTGAAAAAGAAAAACGGGAAGTGGAGAATGTGTGTGGACTTCACCGATCTAAATCGAGCATGCCCGAATGACCCTTTCCCGATGCCAAGGATCAACCAATTGGTGGACTCCACGTCGGGGAACAGGTTGCTCTCTTTCATGGACGCGTTCGCGGGCTACAATCAGATTAAGTTGCACCCAACAGATCAGGAGAGCACGGCGTTTATCACAGACAGAGGTCTGTATTGCTACAAGGTTATGCCGTTCGGATTGAAAAATGCCAGGGTGACATATCAGAGGTTGGTTAACAAGACTTTCGATTGTCAGATAGGGAGGAACATGGAGGTTTACATCGATGATATGTTAGTAAAGAGTAGCGCAGACGAGGCACACATTGACGATTTGAGAGAAACTTTTGACAACCTCAGAGGCATAAATCTCAAGTTGAATTCGGAGAAATGCTCTTTTGGGGTAAGGTCGGGCAAGTTTCTTTGTCAGCGAAAAGGGAATCGAGGCAGACCCGATCCTATTGCAGGCCTTTACCGACATGACACCACCTAAGAGTATAAAGGAAGTCCAGATATTGAACGGGCGTCTCGCAGCTTTGAACCGATTTATATCTCGTTCATCTGACAAATGCGCCTCATTTTTTCCAGATCTTGAGAAATGCCAAAACTTTTGCGTGGACACCAGACTGTGATGCTGTCTTCCTAGGAATTAAAACCTACTTGTCTTCCCCGAACCTTCTAACAAAGCCTCTGGCAGGAGAGACCCTTTTCATTTACATAGCAGTTTCGGATTTTGCAGTAAGTTCGGCTATGATCAGCGACTCGGGATCGGTCCCAAAAGCGGTGTACTTCCTAAGCAAAAGCCTACTAGACGCAGAGACATGATATCTAAAGCTGGAGAAAATGGTTTTAGCATTGGTAACCGCGGCACGAAAAATGCGGCCGTACTTTCAAGCACACCCTATTGTCATTCGCACCTCATTTCCGCTCAAATACGTTCTCCAGCGCCCGGACATATCAGGAAGAATGTCCAAATGGTTGGTTGAATTGGGCGACTTCGACATTCATTTCGAACCTCGGACTGCCATCAAAGGACAAGCCTTGGGGGATTTTATAGTAGAATTCCACTCTGATCGACCGTACGAGGAATCCTTGCATGAATCAACTAAACTAGATGAATTGATCGTCCGAACCGATGTCGGTTCAAACATCAATGGTTGCAGCGCGTGCATACAGATAGTTACACCAACGGGTATGAGTATGCATCAGGCAATCCGATTCGGCTTCCGGACCTCGAACAATGAAGCTGAGTACGAGGCCGCACTGGCCGGTTTACGACTCGCACAGGTTTGTGGAGCTACACATGTGCGCCTTATCAGCGATTCTCAGCTGGTGATCAACCAAGCTTCGGGAGTGTCGGAAGCCAGGAAAGAGCATATGGTTCAGTACTTGGCAGCGTTGCGAATTTTAGCCGCGTCTTTCGCTAAGATAACTTATGAGCATGTCCCGAGGTCCGAAAATATGGTAGCCGATTCACTAGCATCGGCTTCATGTTCCAACAGTTACCTATGGGTAACAGAGCAAGAAAACCCGTCGATCCTACGGAGCAAGGAGCTGGATAATCGACCGGAAATGGCCTGTCAGGTGTCATCGGTGACCATCTCAGATTGGAGAAGGGATATTATCGCCTTCTTGGCCGAGGGACACCTACCCGACGATAGTCTAGCGGCTCGGAAAGTTCGAAACAAATCCCGCGGCTACACCTTATGGGAGGCGTCTTATACAAAAAAATCATTCAGCCAGCCTTTGCTGCGCTGTTTGGGAGTAAACGAGTCACAGATAATCGTATCAGAACTACACGATGGAGAAGGTGCGGCTCATTGTGGTTACAAGGCGTTAATAAGGAGAATCTTCCTTGCCGGGTTCTATTGGCCAACGGTTGCGGCCGACGCCCAACAGATAGTAAAAACATGCGACCCATGTCAAAGGTTCGCTAATGCGATCAATATTCCTGCGGCCCCTTTAGAATCCATATCTGAAGGCTTACCTTCCGACCGATGGAAAATTGATCTCGTCGGTCCTTTGCCAATGGCGTCCGGGGGAGACAGACGATCGTGGTAGCCATAGATTACTTTTCTAAATGGGTAGAAGCTGAACCGTTATCGGCTACGAAGGCAAAGGACATCATCAAATTCATTTGGTCGCACATCTGCTGTAGATTTGGGGTGCCCCAGAGACTCACCATGGATAATGGACCCCAGTTTGATAGCCATGAAATGAAGACCTTTTGCACGACCCATAGGATTAAACAATGTTTCTCCGCCCCTTTTCATCCCCAAGAAAATGGGCAAGTTGAAGTGACCAACCGAACCATATCGGACGGGCTCAAAAAGAATCTGGAAGGAAGAGCCGGCAAGTGGCCGGATTACTTACAAGAAGTGTTATAGGCCTACCGAACGACGCCTCGAACAGTGACCAAAGAGTCGCCTTATGCCTTAGTTTATGGAATGGACGATGTCGCCCCAGCAGAGTCAATCTTTCCATCGTTCAGGGTTGGTACTTATACGGAAAGCGAAAACGATAACGTCAGGCGCTTAGCGTTAGATCTGGTAGAAGAAAAAGGGGCCGGGCTCAGTTACATGCGTTGCATTATCAGACCTTGATGCGAAGTCGGTACACATCCAAAGTACGTCGGCGGGAGTTCAAAGTAGGAGACAAAGTTTTACGAAGAGTTTTTCTCCACACCAATGATAAACGCCTCGGCAAGGTTGCCCCGAATTGGGAAGGGCCATATTCAGTGACAGAACTGGTCAAGAATGGGACGTACCGATTACAAGATCAGCACGGGCGGCAGATAAGACTCCCGTGGAACATCGAGCATTTAAAACGTTATTTCGAATATCTCTAACATTTGTTGTAATCATCTTTAAACGAACTTTTGGTCGGGGGTGTACTCTTTCCTAGCTCGGTGGCGCGAGAAGGTTTTGATGAGGCACCTACATAAAACCGACCTTTTTAATTAAAAATTCTTTTCGCCTTTATATTTGTGATTTGTCCGCAACAAGCCTGTCAGCTGACGAGTTGACAGACCCTATGGTCGGATTTTCAATTTATATTGATCTATAGAACCTTAAAACAGTTTTTCAGTATTTAAACTGATCTACATATCGGATTACCGACCCTGTGGTCGGATTTTCAATTTAAATTGATCTACAGAACCTTAAAATGGTTTTTCAGTATTTAAAATGATCTACATATCGGATTACCGACCCTATGGTCGGATTTTCAATTTAAATTGATCTACAGAACCCTAAAACGGTTTTTTAGTATTTAAACTGATCTACATATCGGATTACCAATCCTATGGTCGGATTTTCAATTTAAATTGATCTACAGGACCTTAAAACGGTTTTTAAGTATTTAAACTGATCTACATATCAAGTTACTAACCCTATGGTCGGATTTTCAATTTAAATTGATCCACGGAACCTTGAACGATTTTTCGGTACTTCCACTGATCCACGCATCGATTTACCGACCCTTATAGTCGACTTTTCAGATTCAAAATTATCAAACTATTAATTAAATTCCATGATTAAGCAGTTGTTACAATGACAGGTCAACATAAGGTCCATCCGGACCCGGCAAATACGGAATACAAAAGTTTCAAGTACAAAACAAAAAAAATTACATAGGAGCATCGGGGGTCACGCATCATTCCCTTTGGAATTCGTTCCTTCGTCATCTGACTCGTCATCCTCGCAAATCACTCCCTCGGGACGGTCAGCCTCTGGAACGTCCATCCACATCGATCCCAAATGCAAGTCCGGGAAGCGATAATGGAAAGTCAGCACATACGCCGCCTTGGCCTCGGCTACCTCCTTCTCAGCCCATTTCTGGCATTGCTCCGCAAAAAGGCCGTTAGCCGCCTTCAAGTCG
The DNA here is from genome assembly GCA_036936605.1 of Limnanthes douglasii subsp. nivea. Classification (NCBI taxonomy): domain Eukaryota; kingdom Viridiplantae; phylum Streptophyta; class Magnoliopsida; order Brassicales; family Limnanthaceae; genus Limnanthes; species Limnanthes douglasii. The sequence goes on from JAUPFV010000002.1 coordinate 48,072,202, forward strand.
ACAATCTCCTGACCCAGCTCCCCCACGCGATCATCCCAGTCCTTCGTCATAAACGCCAAGTCCCTTTCGGCCGCCTCCAGCTTCTCTTCCACAAGCCTCTGAGTCTCCCTCGCTTTCTTCGCTTCCTCTTCAAGCGCGGCGACCTTCCCCTCCGCGCCCTCTAGTTTCTGGCTTAATTCCGTCGCTCGCTGTTCCTTCATGGCCAACTGGACGATCATGTTGTACAAAGACAGCAACAAGCCATCTGTGATTCGAAGAGGGAATGCACGCGGACTCCCATGCACGGAAAGGACCGACAACTTCACACCACTCGAGGACGCGGCAGACGCTTTGGGGCTCACATCGTCGGGCTGCACCGCTATGGGGTCGGTCGCAGTCGCCCCCTTCACCCTCCCAAATTTCTCAAAAAGCTCGGGAACGGTGGCATTGTCAGCGGCCACAAGCACAGCAACAGGCCGATTCTCTTTCTTTGAACGCTTCGGCTGTCTATTCGGAGCTAAGTCTGCCTAAGCGTTGCCTTTCCGCTTCCGGGCCAGCTCCTCAGACCGATGAGCCTCATCTTCCACCTCAGCGTTCTCCCCTTGCCGCCCCCAAGAGCGTCCCCCTTGGCATCGGCGTCAGCATGTTCTGCTTCATCGTCGGACTTGGGACGCTTGTTGGGAGCTTTGTTGCGCTTTAGGAGAAATAAGGTCGCATCGGGCGCCTGCGACCTTGCAACCACGTCCACCAAACTCGGGGGTTGGCGCAATTCATCGATTGTTAGGGGCTCCAATGAGCGACGCCAGAGGTTGCTCATAATCAAGTTGGTATCCTTGAACGTTCGGTGAAACGCTCGACCCCAATTCTTCTTTGCATACTCCTTCAAGACCTGAAAGGTCACCTTGCCGGGCTTGAAATGGTCCTTTTTCATCCCTTGAATGAACTCCTTAGAAACTGCACCATAGGTCAAACCAATTTATAACATATATATATATACCACTAGGAACCTCAAGACCGCAACAATTGCCTCAGATTCTCTTGGTCATAGGGTCGGCCGTTTTCCCAACAACCACTGAGGAAGACGAACCGATGTTTCCAACCCTTGTCACCCTCAAAAAAATCATTTACGATCTTCCAAGTATTACCCAAAGAGGAGTAGAAGAAGGGAGACTTAGGGGACTTCGAAAGCCCGGACATAACGATGTACTCCACCATCGGCATAATCCGACCCGACATACGGGAAGCCATGATACACGACATTAGTGTATACCATGCGTTGGGTGTCAGCTGTGAGGAGCAGATTTGTAAGGTTCGGAAGTACAGAGCTATCTCGGGGTCCAGAAGAAACCTGAGGCCCCAGTTGAAGAGCTCGGTGAAGATCACGATTTCACGCGACCGGACATGCACTGGTGTCTCCCCGGGCTCGGAAAAGCGAACACCCACGCACTCCGGGATGCCCCAACGTTTCAGAAGCTCTTCCCTCTCTTCGGTCAGAAAGTAAAAATATTTTCCCTCGAAAAGGGAAATGATATCTTCCCGGGGCAACCAGCGGTGGTAATTAGTCGTAATGATCGCCTCGATCTCCTCATGAAGAGGCTCTTCCTGGCCCTCAGCAGCGGTATTACCTTCGCCCGCAACCACAACATATTTTTCCAGCTCGTCGGCAGGATCGACCAGGGTAGCATCAGATTTAGGAGGGTCGACCGCAACCGCGGTACCAGAACTACTATCGAACCGAGCGAGCTGAGCTTTTTCATTAAGGCCCAGAAAGGTGCGTGCGGTATTGGTACTGGTCTGGTACCCTCTAATGTCGTGGGTAAGTTGAACCATATCCGGGGACTTTTCCCCCACGGGAGAAGCAGAGGTCGGAAAATCACCCATGGGAAGGAATTTGGTTTGCTTTCGACTGCGCGAAAGGAAAGAGGTTGGAGTAGTATAGGAGTTCACCGACAAAGGGGTCGGACGTGGGATGTTAGTAGCAGGTGCGGGTAGCGAGCTGCTGCTTGAGGAGCTAGCGATATTAGAGGTGCTCGCGTCAGATAGTATGGGAATAACCAAAGACTCAGCAGGAACCGATCCGGGAAGAACGGGATCGTGAGGCGGTGGCACGGGAACAAAGGGTTTCGAATTCGAACTCCAAATCAGTCCGGCTGCTCGGTATTCTTTAGCACGATCACCAATACTAGCCAAAGTATTCAAAGTCCCACGCAACCTCCCTTTTCTTGGTTTTTGACTGCTGCGTCGGTTTCTTACTTTTCATAAAACAATCACTCTCTCTCTAGAAATATCCGGGCATCACTTTCTCTCTCTAGAACGCTTCTGAGAGCGATTTCCATTTGAGAGGTATTTATAGGCAACTTCACCTAGCCGTTATGCGTACGGGGAAGTCTAAGCGATGGAAAGCAGCCGGAAGAGGAAAAGGTTTCTTGAGAAGCTGTGCAAGCAAGCACGCCTCAAGTAGTCGGTCAACACGTGTCGCTTTTGGTCAGACTAATGCAGGAAGCATGGGCTAGCTACTTCAGACAGAGACACTAGATGGGCCGCGTCGACCCGTTTCAGTTTTCGAGATCAAGCTGCCGGTCTTGGCCTATAGAGAGGTCACTCAAGGAGATCGAAAGCAGACCCAAGGTGACTCAAGACTAGAGTACGGGTAAGCGCGTCCAACTATAGAATAAACACGTGAAGGGTCGGATAACAGTGGGAGAAGAACGCCCGCGCCCGACCTTCGAGGCCTGTTGGAAGGAAATGTTTGATCTTAGGAGAACCAACGTAAATCCCGAAGCTAAGGAACAGAGGCATTTTGAGCTGACCCTTCTCCAGAATCTTCGCTCCTGTTGTTCCCGAAGACTGGGGGGCTACTGATAAGGGAGTAATTCGTCAATAGTAATAATAAAGAGCTAATTGTAAATAGAATAAAGTTAAAATGCCTGTTACGGTATTAATCATTTCTTAGAGGATAATTTGTAAACAAAGTATATTGTGAAGGACTAAAAGAGAAATAAAGTAAACCAATCAAGGATATAGACGGGTCCACCTTTCCATACTATAAAATGGGACCCATTATTCTTGGTAGGGGGGACATTCTTTTGGAATATAATACTCTTTCTACTTTCTCTCTCAAGAATATTATGTCTAGGTCCAAGATCCTATATTACCTACTTTTAGTCATTTATCCTCTCATCAAGCTCATTGTGGGTTTAAAGCTTTATCTAGTAGAGTTTTACTTGCAGGGTTTTACTGGCCTACAATCATGAACGATGCTAAAAATTTAGTCTGAAGTTGTGATACTTGTCAAAGATTTGCTAATGCTATTCATAGACCAGCAGTGCCACTTATGTCTATATCTGAGGCGATACCGTTTGATAGATGGGGACTTGATTTGGTGGGACCTTTGCCTATGGCCTCTGGGGGAAGGCAAATGATAATTGTGGCTGTGGATTATTTTACAAAATGGGCAGAAGCAGAATCATTATCAGGAACAAAGGCAAAGGATGTTATCAAATTAATTGTAATAAATATCTGTTGTCGTTTTGGGGTTCCTCAGAGAATTACAACAGATTATGGCCCTCAATTTAACAATAGGGAAATGGTTGCATTTTGTACTTCTAAAGGGATTCAGCAATGTTTTTCAACGCCCTTTTCATCCTCAAGCTAATGGACAAGTGGAAGTGACAATTAGAACAATCTTAGATGGCTTGAAGAAGAATCTATCGGGGACAGCACGAAAATGGCCAAATTATTTGCAAGAGGTTCTTTCGACTTATCGAACAACTCCAAGGGAGGCTTCCAAAGAAACTCCTTTTGCTTTGGCATATGGCATGGATGCGGTTAGTCCTATTGAATCTACGATTTCATCTTTTAGAATAGCTCAATATTCTGAAAGATTTAATGATGAAATTCGAAGGGCAAATGTGGATTTGATCGAGAAGAAAAGGGTCCGAGCTTATTTGAATACCATACATTATCAAAATCTCATAAGAAGTAGATATGATTCGAAGTTGAGAAGAAGAGAATTTAAAGAGGGCGATAAAGTGTTGCGAAATGTTTTTCTACACACAAAGAATAAGAGTTTTGGCAAAATTGCTCCGAATTGGGAAGGGCCTTATATAGTGGTTGAAAGAGTTAAGCCAGGGTCTTATCGTCTTTGTGATTTCGAGGGGAGGATGCTACAGCACACATGGAATATTCAACATTTGAATCTTTATTGAGAATAGACACGTGTTTATACTTTGGAATGTTTGTTTTTAATGGCGCACTCTTTCGTACCTTGTTGGCCCACGAAGGTTTTAATGAGGCGTCATGTACTTGTACATATTCAACTTTATCAATAAAGTTCGTTTTTGGCCAATGATTATTTTACATTTATTTGGATACTATCTTAACAAATCATCAAAGATTGATCACCTTTGAGGTTAGTTAAGGGAAGTATATTCCAAAGTGTTTATAACATTTTTCGAAGAAATAACCATGTTTTACAACCATTTTATATTTGGAATTTCGAAGTGAATGTTTTAAAACTCACTGAGAATTTTGATGAGCTAATCAAGCTTAATAATACATTCATATATTTTCGAAAAAGACAATACTTGTTATTTTTTATTAAGATTTTGCATTTATTTAGCATCGAATAATATAAAGTACAACAACATAAAAAAGAAGAACACTTTGTCATTCAGATCGAGTTGTTACAATATACAAAAAGATATCTGATTAAAAAAAAACAAAAACTATACTAAAAGAGTAGCTAGTCAGAATATTCTTCTTCTTCGGACGATTCCTCATCTGAAGATGATGAGCTAGGAACAGGGTCGAATGCTTCATTTGGACGTTTTTCTTCAGGGATGTCGTTCCAAAAATTTGTAAGGTCGATTTTTAGATAAGCAGCATGGAGTTCTCGGAGGAGAAGGATAGTTGCATCTTCTTTTCCGACCTGAATAGTTGTCTGCATATTCTTTGAGAGTTGAGCTTCGGCAGTGGTTACAACAACAATTTTTTCTGCTTCAAAATTCTTCTTCAAATTCTCTATCTCATCGGACAATTCTTTATCTTTTGCTTCAGAAAGAGTTAGAAAATTTGGAAGAGTGGAAGAGTTGGATTTTTTAATGTCCAATTCAGCGATGTGTTCGGTTATGAGCTTCTTTATTTTGTCTTCGTGAGACCTTGTCAGCAATTCTGTGTCGATAATATGCTATATTCGAAGATGATCCTTTATACAAAGAGAACCTTTTATCAGCTCGAATCTAGCTATCTCATAGCCATAAAACTGCTCGGATACTTTGTTATGCAAGGTCTCTCTGAATTTCTTTTCAGCCTCATATGCTTCCTTATAATAAACCATATCCTTGGCCAGCTGCTTGAGATGGTCTTGATAGGCTTCAATATGAGAAGCAAGAATTTTTAGAGTAGTATCAAGACCGGAAAATAGTTGAAGAGCGATAGCTATTGCAGGATTTGGAGGGGGTTGCGGTATTCTGAGGTGCTCGATTTATCAATCATATCCAGAGATGTAATAGGTTAGAAGGTACGGGGCGATCTTGGAATTTATTTCTCTGGAGTAGGCCTTGCAAAATCAAGCATATGATTCTGAATGACTTGAACGGTAGGATCCTCTTTGCCAGCAAGTGCTTCCGTGTTTTCAAAATCAATGAACATATCTGGGTCGAAGCTTGTGGGACGATGGTAAACAGTAGGAGAAAAATCATCAAGGACAATCACAGGATGTTCTTGCAAGGAATGATCTTCGGTTGGAGGATTTAGGGAGTGTTGTTGTTGCTGGGTTTCAACAACATTGTCTTCAGGCTCATCGATTAATTTGTATGAAGTGATTTTTCTTTGCTTCTTCTTTTTTGCGAGGGAATCAGAAGATTTTTTCTTCTTTTTCGATAACTTCTCTTGATTTTCTCCCTCTTCTATGGGTGAAAGAGTTTGTTCAGCAGCTTTGCGTTTTTGACGCTTTGGTTTTGAGGGTGTGGAAGGGTTAGCATTAGATGTGCTAACTGCCTTTTTGACTTTATTCTATTTGATTATTTTTTTCTTTTTTCTTCTTAGACAGATGGCTATCTGATCTGTTTCGGATTTGGAGGAAGACTTTATAGTCAGCTCGTGGAATTCGAAGGACAATGAGCTTCAGATCTGGGTCAGAAGATAAATCTTTGGGAGGCAGCCCACCTTCTGTGATCGGAAACATATGGCATTGAAGGAAATTAATGGGCTGGAAGACGGTATGGAAGGCGTTATTCCATTCTTTTTCAGCCCAGGCAGCCAATTTTTGAAATATCACCTTAGCTTCTTCTCGACAAGTGGAGTAGCGCTTCAAAATTTCTGGTATAAGCAAACAAAATAAAGTGTTAAGTAAAGGAAAGGAAATGTATATTAAAATTTTAAAATTAGGAAAGAAAGAAAAATTTAAGAGAACTTACGATTGCTTCTCCAGACCATTATTAACTTCGAAGGATTGCCTTTGGAAATTGGTTTGCCATTCCCCAAGCTTTAGAGATGAAAACAAACCTTTGTTTCCAGAACTTGTCAGCTTCCAAAAGATCGTCGATGATTTAAAGATCATCCATCAATGTCAGATAATAAAATGGGAGCTTCGGACCTTTGGAGAGCTGAGTAAGTGAAATGAAGTCCTTAATGCTGATCAGTATTTTGGAGAGGCGAGATGCCATGCTCACTGACATTAAGGTGAACTACTGATTTGGAGTTACTTGGGTAGGGCACAAGCTGAGAGTTTCGAAGTACTTCACAATCATCGGATCTAGTGGAAATCGAAGACCCTAGTTGATGATTTCTGGATAAACCACCAACTCGTCATCCTTGCAGTCAAGGGGAGTTTCTCCTTCTTTTGGTAATCGAAGGGTGATGTAATCTCCCATTCCCCATTGTTTCTTGAGAAAGAAGTCTTGGCTTTCTTTATAATATATGTATCGAACCTTTTTTAAGGAGATAATATATTTGCTCTCGAGGTTTCTTAGATTCCTCCCAATCTTCGCCCTTTCCTCCTCGGAAACAGAACATACATCGGCTTCCTCTTGAGATTCGGCTTCAGCATCGGATTTAGTAGCCTCTGAATCAGCTTCATTGGCTTTCGAGGTACCTTCTTGAGGATTTTGAGAAGATAGGATGTTTGCTTATGACAAAGGAATTGCAGGTTGAATTGCTTCTTCTCTTATTTCTCTTTGAGGAGGATCGGTGGTGGTGGTTTGCAAAGGAGATGGAGTTTGAATTTTTGTTGATTCATCTCCCATTGCGATGGAGGTCTTTTTAGGTTTGGATAAAGAAGGTCTTTATTAGTAAGGTTTATTTGTTTTTAGTTTCAGAGGAGAAACTTTGCTTTGAGTTGAAGATGTTCGAGGGGTTTTAGGGCCATAAATTTTAGATGATGATTTTTCTTCGATAATGGGAGTATGAGAAAGTTTTGGAAATTTGGTAGGATCGAAGTTACCGTAGTGAAATATCTCAATCGTAGTTCTAATTTGGCCACCAAAAATTAACCCTGCTCTTCGATACTCTTTGGCTCTTTGTGTTATGCAAAAATAGTCGTAAGAACCGAACACCAGATTTTTATTAGTATTGGAAGATTTTGCTGTTTTGGGTAAAATGGCCTTCGACTTGTTGGTTATTGGTTTCTTTCTCATAAACCAAGAATGGATTGATCGGAGAAGATGAAGATTGATCGGAAATTTGAGTTTGGCAGTGAGAATTCTGGGAATAGGGGAGGAGCAGTTGAAGGTAGCCAAAAAAACTCTGACTTCTCTCTAGAATGGTTGTGTCTAAAAAGAGTTGAAATGAAAAATGAATGGTATTTATAAAAAAGTAGGTGAAGACGCGTGAAGATGGACAACCCCATTTTTTGATAGGTTGGAATATGAATCGCTGGGTGGGTTAGATGTTTGACATTTGTCAGATTTACTTCACCGATTGAATGTGACCGTTACATTCGACGGGGGAACAGCTAAGCAATATGTTAAAGACAATTTTTACTTGGAAAGTATTCGAAGACAATTTGACAATTTTTGTTTGGAAGTTATTCGAAGTAATTACATCGAATCTTTTGGTTATTATTCAAAGGTTATTTGACTATGACTTCGAATATATCATTAAGATTGATTTGGTTTTAAGAGTTTAAAATTTTAATATTATATATATGCTTAAAATTTTAATTCAAGATAATGGCTTCGAATACTTATTCTTATTATTATTCGAAGACATTAGCCTCAAATAGTTTGCTTGTTTTGATTTATGGCAGGTTGATGATTCGAAGATAAATGACTTTGAAGACTTTTTAGTTCTCATTCATTTACTGACATGAGAACTAGGGGGGCTTCTGATATGGAAATGAGTTTTTAGGATTTAATTTATAAACAATGTAAATTTAAGGACTTGATTGTAATTAGTGTGAGTTTTGTCTTTAATTTCTGAATGATGTAAGTTTTAGGGGGCTATTGTGACTTTACCTAATTTGTAAGGACTAAATAGCAATTAACCCGTTTTTGTAACAAATTCAGTTATTCAACTAAGTCTTGGTTGAACACTTTTTACTTGAAACTCATTTTATACTTGTGTTTTCTCTCTCTAAAAACTCCAAAGCTCTTTCTCTCTCTAAGATTTCTCTCTAGCAATTTACTTAAGCAAATAAAAACCTTATCAGTATATTCTATTAATTAGTTTCAAATTAGTAAAATTTCTTTTTGTTTTATCTTTGTATTCCATGTGTGTTATTTCTTATTTTGGTGGCGCATGTAAGTTTTAAAAAGGTATGGTTTCATAAATAAAAGTTCTAATGTTATTTTAACTAAAGTTTTTTTATATTTTCAGTGTAATAGCCTTCTGAGCTAGAAGACTAATGTCTAGTAGGACTCTCAGCAATAACACCAAAGTGTATTAGGCTCCCGACCCACAACACCTAACTGTTACGTTCATAATTACTCACCTTAAAATAGGTTCGACTATACTTATTATTTCATGAAAATATATATACAAAAACAAACATAACGTCATTTGTTCTCCTATAGTTTTCTAAGAAAACTAAGGACAGTTTCCCGAGCCTTTATAGGATATCCATGCTAAAAGACTTGTTAAAAACTAAAGAAGCATAATGTATTTAATTATTTCCAAAGTATACACAAAATAAATAACAAAATATTCTATTGCATAAAGATTTAGGCTATACAAACAACTTTGACGATATACAAAACTTTCCTCTTCAAGAGGAATTTAGTATTTAAAGAATTTTAAAAAACAAATAACACAAGTAAAACAAAGACCCTAGTCTTTTGATAAAATAACCCCTTGACATCAAGTTTGTTTGAGGGTATAACTTATTTTTCATTTATATTTTTAGGTAAAATCCCTCCACTTATGCATCACAACCTGAAAAAAAAAGAACATTTTCTCCTTCATCATAATCTCTATGAAGACCATCGGGGAGAGGAACCTTTTCTACTCTATCAATATATCCAAGTTGAGGAAATTATTACCCATTGTCGTATTTTTTACTTGATTACTAAGAGTCGGTATTGTCTAGTGCACGCATAAGAGACCAATTCATTCTAGTATTCATTACTTACAAGAAATTAACTCTCAGAAGTACTCAAGGTTTATGTCTGGTATAGCCTTGTGAATAAGAAACAAAACATTTACCTCCAGTTGTTTGTTGTCCTCTGCACTTGCTCATCCTTGAGTAGTTAGGTATACATATCCAATGAGTCTTGGATATTCGTGCATCTTCAGAAGTCGAGAGTTGTCTCCCTAACTTGAGGACCCTTTTTTGGTAATCAACCATCTAGGATGTAAATCCCTCCAATTCGGTGATTTTAATATGGTAATCGTTCACATTCACTTTAACCTTTTCAACTTGGTGATTATTTTCTCTCGATCGCTACACGAGACTGCACTTCCTTCTACATATTTTTCTTAACAACAAATATTTTCATAAAACAACCCTCTAAATCATCTCAAACCTTTTCCTAAAGAGACCACCTTTCTTTAACTTCAGCTTCTCTTGCCACGGGTTGCTTTTAATCCTCTAGAGGCTCGGCCATCAAAGAAATAAAATCTAAAGATTTGATATTTTTGTTATGTTATTTTCTTGTACCCTCGCCAACATATTGAAAGCATTGAACATAGTCTGATAAAATTCGAATTTATTCTTTATAATTAATTGAAATATAATCAAAGAAAAAAACTACCCTTAATTTAATTCCAAGCTTGATTTGGTAAACTGCTAAATCAATCACATGACGTTATGATTCGATGATTCAACTCCGAACATACACAATCATCAGAAGACAATTTATTCCACTTATAAGATTCTATGTGAATTGCTGGATGTTTTTCTCTTCGGATAAACAACGTTCAGTAGCAAAAGAGGGGGAATGATTTTGAATGATCTATTATCTCATGATTCAAACCAAAAATACAAATTTTATCTCTATTTTCCATAGTAGTTTTACTAATAGACTCCACATGCTTCTTATATTTTTTATAAGTTCTAAACTTTATATTCAATGTAGCTCACCAATATAAGCTCTATTTTTGCCTCTTTCTCTTGAACCTTAATTATTGTTTCATCGTTTGCGATTATTGTGCTATTTCACTTTTTACAACCATAATAGTTTTTGGAGCTACCTTCTTTCTCGCATCATAACATATTTTAAAGAGGTAGAGGTAGCATCGACTTTCTTTTTATTCATAGAAGTTTTTTTTTTCAATTTTGGATGGGCAACCCCAACCTCTTAGGTAAGTGCCCTGATTATTTCTGGTTTTTTAGTAGTTGTGCCCTATATAACTTTTGTTTCACGAGGATACATATGGAAATATAGATTCTATAAAGGCTAATATCCTTGTACAAAAAAAATACTAAGTGGAAAATAAAATGTGATATGACTTCCCAAAATACCTTTGAGAAATCTAAGTTTTGGAATTTCTCTTTAGACGACCCATGTTGATTGGCAAAATAATAAGTATGCCATTGTAAATAAAAAACAATATGTGACCATCAAATTCTACGAGATTAACATACGAAATAAACTAAAATAAAAATTAATACTGGTAAAAGTCCAATATTTGACATGTGTTCAATCCTTGCTAACAAAAAAAATATCTTTATTGCAACCCTTCTCGTGGTCAGAAAAGTCTATTACCACATTGTATTGGTTGGAGAGATATAGGTTGTACTAGGGACCATTTTTAGGAAAAATTATGTTGATGATATTCATAAACTCCTACATGAAGAAGGGATAATTAGAGAAATTCACGGGCATCATCGAGGCCACGAACAACCTTTACCTACTTGATACTGTTTTGTTAGGGAACAAACTAAACAACTGGTAATATTATATAAACATAGCGTGTAAGGGTAAAAAAAAGCCCACACCAAATAAACATATGAATAAAATGATCTCATAATCGAGACAATCATCATGAATCTCGTGTGCGGTGGGATCATGAGTCTCATGTTTGGTAGGAAGCCTAATTAATACAGAATCAAACACATGATGTATCAAATGTTTCTCAAAGAGACTTTACTTCTCGTTCACCATTTACCAAGAAGAATGGGTGACAAATCCATATGAATCTTCTTCGGAGTAGATACCAAACCGCTATGGATATTTTCATCCACAGAGACGAAAATACCTAAACAATAATAATTATAGTTTTTTTAAATATGAGACATGGCGTCTCAACAATAAAACCAGATAACTAAGGAGATCCCCAAAAGTTAAAGAGACAGACAACTTAACATTATTGGGTAACTAAACAACCAAGATGGGATCCGATTTGATCACTAGTTGTTGAACCCCTAGATATATCATGGTTTTAGGAACCATCGCCTTAAAGAGATTATAAACCTATCTTTCACAGCCTAGTCCCTCATAATATGATCAAACAAACTGATTTCAAGTCAATGATGAAAAGTGAGAAAAATGAAACACATAAGTTTTTGCAAAAAGAGGTTGAGAGGAGAATAAAAGCTTAAACAAATATAAATCAAGATAAAAAAGTTTAAAATAACACTGTTATTAGTATTTATAGAAAGAGAATGTTTCATCACAATTATCCAGACACAAATAATCTAACAGTTGACATAAATTCCCAACAATAAAAGAAAGAAACCTAGTGGGTTGTACCAGATGTAGGACATGTATTTCAACGCGCTCTTTCTAACCATCATGTAAATTGACAATATTTCATCTTTCTCAGGTGTAATCATTACATGCACGACCTATCCAATCTCTCATTCGTCTTACTTAACTTTAAAAGCTCGATTTGCTTAAATTGTTTACATATGTTGTGGCGTAAACGCAAAATACTAGCACGACTATTTTTCTTCTAAAATTTTATTTACTAATTTATAGTTTTATTTACTTCAAAATACTAGGGTATACCAATTTCAATAAAATTATCAAACACATTTTTTACTTCGGAAGTGCACATCGGTTACACTAGAAATCTACTACTTGCTTATGTGCTTTTTTCGGAAAAATAAAACATTATTTTGCCTATAAAAAATGTGAGGCATCAATTCATATTGCTTTCTTACTTTATTTACAAGGACTATGAAATTTCAGATAAATGTGATATACAATTGTACAACCTAATCCCTCATAATATGCATACTACCATATAAGTTTGATTTTACTAAAATTGGTTGAAAAATAAGAAATACTAGTGAATCATGATTTTTATGTTAATCACCATATTTTAAAGTTACACCATGTGTTTTTTCATGTGATTTACGATTCACACTTCTCGTTTATTAACGATTCATGATTAAGGAGTAGGGTTTACTAATGATTCGAAATTCACAACAGGCTACTGGTACATGATTTACGACTTAAGTTTATTAATGATTCACGATTGGCAAGTGATTCATAATTCACGGTTTACATTTATTAATGATTCATAATTCTTTATTCTAATTTACTAATAAATCACATTATACAATTGTAGTCTCTAGTGCTTCGTATTTGCATATCATGTGTATGATATGAACTAGTATTTTTTCCAAACAAACATGGTAGTTTTTTTTCCAGATCACAGCTATACATACTTATTAAGGAGATGAAGGATAAAAACTAAAATATGTTCATATAGAAGCAACATAAATAACTCATTTCTATTCTCTCTTAAAACGATATATGATCTACTAAAAAGAAAGAAAAATATATAATTAGAAACAATAAGACTTGACTATACAAATCATCAAAACCCACAACAAAAGAAGAAAGAGTTTTCAAGTTGGGTCAAAATTTATACAACTTACAACCAAAGCTATAAAGACTAACTTTGGGTTGAAGCACGGTGAAGACAAAATGTATTAAATGCTCTTAAAAATTTACAACCTAGATATGAAAAAAGATCAAGAATCAAGAATAATAATACATATTTCAATACCTCAGCTAAACCTGGACCATTAAAATTACAAATTTGATAATTAAGGTATGGAATTTTTTCCAACTCACATTTGTGATTATCAATCGTTCACATTTTGCATTTCTTTTTATATATTGTTCACTTCACATTTATGCTTTATTATCCGCTCACATTTTAAAATTTTATTTATATAATGTTCATATTTCGCATATATAATTACTTTTTTATTTGCACTTCACATTTGTGGTTATATATTTTCGTAATTCACATTTTTGGTTACTTGATTCTATGTTTTAAGATGGAATAACCATAACTTTTAAAACAAGAAGAGAGTAAATAGTAAATGATATGGCTATACTTATGATTCTGTAAGCCTGCTCAAAATTATTCTTCTCAATATCAAATGGTATTTTAGCTTCGAAGATGGTTTACAAAATCGAAGACATAAAAAAAATCAACGACTACAACTAGGCAGAATCAACAACGGAGAAACTTATGAATTTAATTTACATTTGCTTAATTTTAAACCTAATAAAGTTTTAGCATGTATTGTTATAATGTTAGTTAGTATTTTACCATATTTTCTAATATAGATAAAACAAAAGTATATATAATCAATCTTATATGTTTGATACATGTAACCATTTATTATGGAACATACAATACTTGTGGAAGGAACATGCATAGAAGGTTTAATCCCAATATGTTTAAAATGGTTGAAAATTCAAGTAGATAGAGAGGTTAATTTGATTGAACCGCTTGAAAATATCAGAGATTATCAGGTATTTGCTTCTTAAAAAAGTTCATATGATTCATGATTCACTTTTATTACACGATTCACGATTTATTTGTACAACATAATTCGCGATTAAAAAATTATAACATGATTTATGATTATTGTTTACTGCGTGATTTAAGCCTTTTACAGTTTATACTCATGTGGGCCAGGAGTTATAGAAATTCTCTCAAATTGAATTCCCTATTACAAACTCAGTAATAAATTTGTATCGCATATGTGCTTGATCATAAAACAATTTATCTTATGATTCAACCAATTCTTCATCCTCACGTCCCTCACTAACTTCATTCAGAATATATTATTCAATATCTTCAAATTCATCAAAGATGTCCCTTGGATTCTTTTCCATTTCATTTTCTATATCTTGGATCCTATGGGATACCACAGACTAACCCTTGTCTGTAATACATACTTCAAGCGCATCGTTAATCAGTTTTGATAATTTAGTCATGTATTGCAACCTGGCGTGACTAAACACACATTTATTTTCCACTATAGACATAGGTATTGAAAAAACCTCCATGGTTGACCTACAAAGAATAATAAGTTGGTATTCTTTAGACTTCCACCACTTTAGGATATCAATAGACTTATTTGTATCATATTGATCTAAATCACACTTAATGTTCAAATATGTTGATACTCCATTATCAGCTTGAGGGGCTACTCTTGTCATCCCTCTACTTAGCAATGCAGTTTCCACGTAATTTTTATGAGTTATAATTCTCCTCATAGTATTACCACTATCCATTATATTTGAAGATCTAACATTTTTATTTCTCCCGTATTTTTCAACATATTCATTATACATTTTCTAAAAAATAAGAGTAAACTTCTTGAGTATATCCTTTATGATCCTAGATAAATCAAAAAGTTTATTATTTTCATAAAATAGCTCAACTAATAAGATAAAGCCCCATTGTTTTCGGAAAGAATAAAAAATACACCACTAGTATAAGCGTGTGAGATGTGATGAAAATTCTTTTAATTTTTTCCTCCATACGAGGCACCATTTTGGGTCATATACGTATATGTATGTATATGCATGACAAGATTAATAATATTAAAAAATACTAAATGAATGTTATGAGTATATAGCATAGAAAGAGTTTTAGTTGCATCTTCAAACAACTTCAAGAAATGTAATAATGAAGCAAAATAAATCCAGTGTGAATCAACAAGAGCTCTGTAAAACTATAATTATTACAAAGCGCACTAATCTCATATTTATACATATAAGCACATGCAAGAAGATAATATGTAAAGTTTCATCTAGTTTGGACATCTAAAACTAAATCTCTGCATTTCTTTCCACTAGCCAAAACAATGACTTTCCAATTTTTTTGTTTAGGACTCGAGGTCAAGTATACTAGGACCATCTTTTTAATAGGCTCAACATAATCAGGTAAATATCAAATTTATCTATATTTTGCAAACAACTTAAGTATATTACATAAACATCTAGTGTGAAACATTTTATGAAAATCAGGTTTGCAATCATTTTTAACTATATCAATAGTTGCACCGTTGGCATATGCATTATCAAAAGAAATTGACATGCCTTTATTTGTAATTTTAAAATCATGCATACCCTCTAACAAACCTCTTTAATTACAACAACATTATGCTTGCCAATATCACGAAAATATACAATTCATCTTTAGAGTATCCAATGAGAATCCATCCAATATGAAGTAACAAATATAATATTAAATTCAAGAAATATTATCTTAATACTAGCCAAAAAAAAATTCTATGACAAAGTTAATATTGTATCATTAATGATTTCTTTTTGGTTTTTATAATATTTGATAGCTCTTGATCTCAAAGAGTTATATTAGATGCATTTGGCTATTAGGTTGATCACATTCCCAAAACTCGACAAAGCAAAACGATATGCAAGCACAATGATAATATTATGGTTTCATCTATATATGTATTTTTATTGAAAATAAATGTATTACGAATATTCAAATCCATTGTTAGATTCATTTTAGAATGATATTTAATTATGTGTTTAACTAAGTATCTCGTCATACCCCTGATACCGCTATTTTTTTTCCATCCTTATAGCTATATAATATTTCAAAATATTTATACATAGCTGTATTATCTTTAGGATACATAAAGAAGTGGTCATATAAGCAATATATTTTCTTCCTAGACTTCGAACCACTACTACCGACGATACCGCTAACATGGGAATACTGTGTTTTCAAGGTTAGACTTTGTAGACCAGTGTCTACTGGATTATGCATATATTGATTATTATTTTACTATATAAAAAAGTTAGGTCTCGATTAGTCATAGGTTGAGATGGGATATTTTATCATTTTCTGTTTAATGTCGTTTAAATAATTGTTTAATAAACGAAGCAACTAGCAAATGAAACAAATCCAACAATAACACAAATGAAGGAAATGAAATAGTATATCAAGCACTTAAACCACCAATGATCCTCCACCACAACGTAAGCTGGAGTATATCGAATATAAAATTTTGCTCGAAGATTATAGAAAAAGAACTTGGTTTGAGAGAATATAGTAACGATTATAATAGTTGGGTTTGAGAGATTATAATAGTTGTTTTGAGAGTTTTTTGTTTGAGAGATGAATTGAGAGATAAACGATAAATGAAGAAAATTCTTCTCTATTTACATAGAAGAAGCTCTAAAAAAATTTCTTCATCGGAAAACGTATACCTATTATTCATAAAGACTATTTAAAAAAATATATGATTAAAACAGATGTCCACTTTGATCATTTAAAAAAAATCTAGCCATTGGAAAAATAAATATTTGTTATATTAAACAGATATCCATTTGGTCCCTACGAACGAATATCCGTTCAATATAACGGATATCTATTTCCTAATGGCTAGCCAAATTTGGATCACTATACTCTAATTTTATCATATCATCATTCTAATACTTCCAATATTAAAATCATCATTCTAATACTTCTAATATTAAATATTATATTCTCAAATATTAATTTATTTGATTTATATGGAATGGATTTGAGAAAAGGTAAAACGAATCCTTGAACATATGCCAAAGGATCCATATCGAGAAGAAAAGCGATGGTAGCATCAACGAAAGATATACCGCATGGTAAATTTAAATATATTGAAGAATAATCAAATGAGGATATTTGAGATGACACCAATGATGACGTTCACGTTGTTCCGAGCGGAATCATGATAAACACAAGTATGTTTTTAGAATCTGATGAATGTAACACTGTCATATGTATCAAAGTGTTATTTTATTATCGTAAGGAGGAGAAGATGAGTTGGTTTGAGTTTCCTAGATTTAGTTGCAACTAGTATATAGATCTAGTACAACAACTTTATGAAACTATTGTTATGATTTTGGATAATACATCTAATTTTGAGATGAAATGCATAATTAATGGTACACATATAGTTTTTATGAAACTCACCTAGAACAACAATTTAATTTGCCACAACGGGGTCATTTTGGAAATTATTTAAGGTCTTTAAATTATCCTCATAATAAATGACGTACTGATTATCCTCAAAATCGTAATACTGAATAATGGTAGATCTAAACCAATGGTTGGCGGTAAGCCTAAACCTGCTAGTAAACATAATTTGAATGAAGTTAAAAAACGAGTTCTGAAATTTGTTTAATATTTATTTCGTTCTTATTAATAATAATAATAATAATAATAATAATAATAATTCAATCTTGCCGAATATTCAAGCATTTGTAACTGCTGTTATAATGTCGAGACATATAATCAATTTATAAAGTCTGGTCATTAGGTATATGAGTAATTCATGTGACAAAAAGTATCTACCTTATGGTATGACACTAACTCAATTGCTTAGGAATAAGATGGTAGATGTTAATGGATGTATTGAGCATCCAATTCCATGGGGTTCTAGATTAGAATCGTCATCTTTAAGAAGCCAAAAGTTGTATTCGTGGAATAGAAAACTCTGGTCAAAATGGGAGGTCTTTGTATATTTTCAAGAAAGTTTGGACCAAGTCTGGGAATTCATTCATAATGGTTCATCTAATATACATCTACCTAGGTGAGGCCGATCGGGCACGATAGGATGCAAGGGCCAACCATTTCTAGTGTCAGTAATTCTTCTCATTAACCTGAAGGAAGATTGTTTGGCCGCGAATATATGGAATGAATGTTTTTTCAACCTATGCTCAGTATGCTCAAACCCACACAGTTGGCTAAAATCCAGTCTCCATTAGGTGAAATTCGTATATTTAAAAATAATATAGAGAGTGACGTGCACCGTCAACAAAATTAAGGATGGAAATGAGTTGGGATAGATACAAGTATTGTTAAACCCGTAACCCATCCGTCTTTATATTTATAAACTCGTCCGGTTCGAGTATCCCTTCGGATAAGAAATTTTGTTTCCTACACCCAAACCCTACGACACCTATTGATAATTATATTATTTATAAAATATTTTTTCGTAATTAACTATGAAATAAAAAATTAAAAAAAATTAAAAATAAAATATTAAAATAATAATAATAATAATAATATACCAAATATAAACTCTTAAATGTAGTAATAAATCTAGAAAGTCAATACCAAATCTATTTTATATATATATATATATATATATATTATTTTCTCCAAGGGGGAGTCGAGTTGGTTGAGTATGGTATGTTTGTGACCAAAGGTCATGAGTTCGAGTCCCTCTACATACGTTTTCTCGGCTGAGCCTGTCACCTTGTGTGGTTTACCTTCTGGCGTTGGTTTGCAGGCTATCGCGTCAGACTGAGGGTTTACCATGTGAGTGCAATGCCTTCTGGCGTTGGTTTGCAGGCTATCGCGTTAGACTGAGAGTTTACCCTGTGCGCACTCATTGCACTATGAGTGCACTATGAGTAGCGGCTGCGGGTTCCCTCCGGAATATATATATATATATATATATATATATATATATATATATATATTATTTACATTTCGTATTTATTCAAAATTATACTAAATTATATTTATTTTTTAAATATATAAAATTATTAAAACACTTATAACTTTATTTTAAAATTTATTCAGTTTTAATTTTCATATTTTCTAAAATATAAAATAATTTAAAATTTAATGAAGTATAAATAACGATAAAACTATAAAACCAAAATAATATATATATATATATATATATATAAATGATAGAAAAAAAACAAATTAAATTACATTATAATATCATTTGAGAATTTATAAAATAATAATATATTATGTATTAATTTTTTAATACTAAAATAACTAACCTATATCTGGTTAGTCGGGTTTGAATTTTTCAACGATGAGATTTTTTAATTCCATAACTCATCATGAACTCGATAATACATTTTAAAACCTACGACCCATCTCACACAAAATAAAAAATTCAAATACTCGAACCCATCCGGTCGAGTCAGATGTCTCTAATTGTCATCCCCAAACAAAAGTACTTACTACGACTCAAAGGGATGCATTTGAAAATGATTTACCAACAAATTTTTAACAATTAAAATCTTCCAACACCATCATTTTTTAACAATCAAAATCTTACACCACCACCACCATTGTATATGTGGATCTAGTTTTCTTCTTAAAAGAAGAAAACTAGTGATACTTTCAAATTTTTTAATACGAATTACGGTTTAAAAGATATAAATTTTTAAAAATTTAAATCACAAAAATAAAAATAAAATTAAAATTATCCACGCGCTTGATTATATAAGTAGATTATGATAATAAATATCCATTTTGGAAAAAGCCTCTCTCAAGAAGCTCTGTTCTTGCGAAAGAACAGAGTACTGATTTTTAACCCATTTCTTTGCTTCTTCTTGGATTTCGTCTCTTCTTCAAGCATGAGTAATCCTTTGGAGATTGATTCGACTGTGGATTTTCCTATACTTAGGAAAAGGTTGAAAGATGGAGTTTGTAATGGTAAGGAAGAGGGATTGAAGTGCTCTAATGGCAATGAGAAGGACTGCAACGTGTTTCTAAATCCTGTGTTTGAAGATTTGAACAAGAAAGTTCAGAAGGTTTTGTATGCTAATCTGTTGAAATCTGATAAAACAGAGGTTCATCATTCAAACGTCTCGGTCTCTATGGAGGATGACATTCCGATTATCAATTTCGATGTTAGGGATAAGGAAAAGCTGTTACAGGTTTCCAAACATACGTTGATAGCGAAGTTCGCTTCAGGCAGGCCTTCGTTGGACGTTATCAGAAAGTTTTTGGCCAATTTCAACTTTGGTGGTTCTTTTAATCTTTCTGCTTGGGACTTTAGGCATGTTTTTATCGAATTTTCTGTGCTTGATGATCTGAAGAAATTATGGTCTAGGAACGTTTGGGCTTTGGGGAATAAGACTATGCGTCTGTTGAAATGGACGCCTGGATTTGATCCGAATCTGGAATGCCCCTTCACTCTGTTATGGGTTTCTTTGCCTGATATCCCAGAATTTCTTTTTAATTATTCTACAATCACTGAGGTGGCGAAGGTTTTGGGTACTCCATTAAAGATTTGGGTTCCATCTGTAAACAGGGCCAGACAGAATTGTTGTAGAGTCTGGGTCGAGGTGGATGTTTCTAAGCCATTGATTCAGAAAGTGAAGTTAAAATTTGGTAAAGATGATGGTTATGAGATTGATTTGAAGTATGATAAATTTCCTCTATATTGTTGCAACTGTGCTCATATTGGGCACTCAAAGGATAACTGTAAGAAATTACGGGTTGATGATGAAGTAACTTTGAATGCTAATCGGAATATGGAGGTTCTTGTTAGCTCTGGTCTGCCCGATCAGTCATCTTCTTCTCAACTTCTTGGAAAGATTAAAGAAAGCAGGCTTAATGAAGATGTTAAATGTGTTGAGGATGAGGATCAGATGAATAAAGATAATTTAGTTGAGAATGTGTTCAAAGATAGTTCTGTTAAAAGTAGAGCCAATAGTCGTTGGTTGGATTCTGTTGTGGTGGATAATGGTTTGAGGAATGGAGAGTGTGTTCAAAAGGGATTGGAAGAGGATAGTAGTTCTTTCCAGGCTGATAATTCTGTTGAAATTAATGAAGAATGTTATGTGCAAGTTAATGAAGAAGAGATGATTGATCCCTTGAAAATGTTGGACAAAAAAAATATGTTCGAGGTTCTGAGTGAGGAGGTTCATGATTCTCCAAGACATGAGGGGAGTCTTCCTTCTTCTCCTACCAAGAACAACAGAGAGAAAGATAGAATTGAGCCTAAAAAGATAAAGAAAGTTCCTAAGCTATGGGCTTCAAAAGGACCTGTTTCTTCAAAAATAATGAAGCTGAAAAGGCCTCATTAACTTGTGTCATGACTATTGTTATGTTGAATTGGAATGCAAGAGGTCTTGCAAACAAAGAGTCTATTCAAAGGTTAAAGTCGATGGTCAAAACATATAAGGTCAGTTTTGTGGCTATTCAAGAGCCATTGGTTAAGTCTGATAGAATGTGTTCTATTGCTGATAAGTTAAAGTTGAAAGGTTTTGTGTCTAATATGAATAACAAGATTTGGCTCTTTTGGCACCATGATTACTGTGTTGACATGGTTTTGGACTCTGATCAGTTGGTTCATCTCAAAGTTACTCATCCTTCCTTGAAAAAGGTTTTTGATGTTTCTGTGATTTATGCTAAATGCAAGAATGAAGATCGTGTTGTTCTTTGGGATTCAATTAGAAGCCTTAATGTGCAGCAGGAATGGATTTTGTTAGGTGATTTTAATGTTATTTCTAGCCTTAACGAGCAGTTGTCTTGTGTTACTGTAAATCAAAAAGGAATGGATGCCTTTAATGATCTTATTCTAGATTGTGAGCTTTTGGATGCTGGTTTCAGTGGATGTGCTTTCACCTGGTCTAATGGTCAGAAGTGGAGGAGGCTTGATCGTGTCCTCTATAACAATGCTTGGTTAGATTATTTTGATGTTACTTCTATCTCTCATCTTGCTCGTAGCTGCTCTGATCACTGTCCAATGGTGGTGAAGATCTCGTCTAAGTTGGAAAGGTCTAAGGCTCCTTTTAAATTTTTAAACATGTGGACTACTCATGATGGCTTGCTGGATGTGATTAAGGAGAGTTGGTCTGAGCTAATCAATGATGAGGTGAGAAATCCTATCATGTTTTTTTGGCTTAAGCAACAAAGGTTAAAGACTGTGTTAAGATCTTGGAACAGGAATGTTTTTGGGAATCTCTTTGAAGCCATTAAGAAATCTGAAGATACTATTAATAATTGTGAAGCTGCTCTTCAGAATGCTTTTAATGAGGATAACAAGACTATGCTTCATGATGCTAAGAGGAATCATCTGCTTTTGTTGGATAGGGAAGAAATTTATTGGAAGCAGAAGTCTCATGCTTCATGGTTGAAAGATTCGGACAGAAATACGGCTGCTTACCATGGTTATGTTAAGAAAAGGTTGAAGAGAAATAGGATTGACAGAATAAAGGTGGGGGATAGTTGGCTTGAAGATAAGGATAGTCTGAAGTCTTCTGCTGTGGATTACTTTAAGGGTTTGCTGGCAAATGATTTAAGGACTGATATTGATTTCAGTTTGAATGAGGTAATTCCTTCCTTAGTCACTGAAAATGATAATAGTTATCTTGTTAAGGTTCCTGATAATGAAGAGATTTATGGGGTGGTGAAAGGATTGAAGTCTGATTCTGCTAGTGGTCCAGATGGTTTTAATGGTGAGTTCTATAAGCATTGCTGGGACATTGTGGGAATGGACCTTTGCAATGTTGTTAAAGCTTTCTTTGAGGGGCATGCTTTACCTAAAGGTGTGAAAGCTACCTTAATTTGTTTAATTTCTAAAGTGGACAATCCTAATAGTTGGAAAGAATTTCGACCTATTAGCCTTACAACTGTGTTCTCAAGAATTCTTGGTAAGGTTATTAATGACAGACTCTCTATATTCTGCCTAAGCTCATTTCTGCTGAACAAGGTGGGTTTGTCAAGGGTAGATCTATTCAGCACTCGATTCTGCTTGTTCAAGAGCTTTGTTTTGATATTGACAGAAATAAAAAGGAGGGTAATGTTATTATCAAAACAGATATGACCAAGGCTTTTGACAATCTTAGACATGGATTTTTGTTTGATGTTCTTAGGAAGTTTGGCTTTAGTAATGATGTTATTAATCTGGTTAAAGGCTGCATTGACAATGTTTCATCTTCTGTTCTTGTTAATGGTGAGATGGCTGGCTACTTTACTAATACTCAAGGCTTAAGACAAGGGGATCCATTATCCCCGAGTTTTTTTATCCTTGCTGAAGAGTATTTGATTAGAAGCTTTAACTTGTTAAATAGTGAAGGTCACAGGTTTAGATTCAATTCAAGGAGTAAGTTGAATGTTGTTTGTTCTGCTTTTGCTGATGATTTTATGGTGTTTACCAATGGAAGTATGTATGCTATGGAGACTTCTAAAGCCATCATGGAGCACTACCAATGTGTCTCTGGTCAGAAGATTAATACAGCTAAGTCTAAGCTTATTGTTTCACATAAAATGTCTGTCCATCAGCTCAATATTATTGAAGATATATGGAAAGTTAATCATTCTTACATGCCATTTAAGTACTTGGGTACTGTCATTGCTAATAATACAAGAGTGGCTAATTATGAAAGCATTATTGACAAAGTTAGAAGTAGGCTTATGGATTGGGACAAGCTTCAGTTATCCTTTGCTGGTCGTCTGCAGTTGATTCAATCTGTTCTTCTAGCCTTCCCTAATTACTTCCTTCAGCATACTGGTCTCCCTGTTGGCATCATTCAGAGGTTGGAGATTCTTTTTAATAAATTCCTGTGGGGGACAAAAGAAGACAAGAACGTTATTATTTGGGCTCGCTGGGACCGTTTGTGCAAGCCTTATAGAGAAGGGGGTCTCAATCTCAGGAGACTTAAAGATTTACAGCATGTTTATGCAATGAAACTCTGGTTTGATTTTAGATCTCAGCATTCCCTTTGGGCCAAATACATGCTGTCAATTTATTGCACTGATAACATCCATCCTATTCTAGCCATTCCTCCACAAAGAAAGTCTAAAGTCTGGTCTAGAATTCTGAATGTTAGATTAGTTTCTGAGGATTTCATGTTTTGGCAGTTGGGGAAAGGTAACATTGCTTTCTGGTATGAGAAGTGGTGTTCTAAGAAGCCTTTTATAGCTATTACTAATGATAATGATAGAAGGAATCTGTGGGACAGCAACAATGATTTGGTGAAAGATTTTTGGCTTGTGAACTCTTGGGATATTGGAAAGCTTAATTCTTTGGTTACATCTTCTGAGATTTGTAAGATAAGGGAAGTCAGTCTTAATAGTAATGAAGACACCCTTCTTTGGTCCCTTTCTAAGAGTGGTTCTTTCAGTGTTAAGGATACTATCAACCAGATCAGATCTAAAGGTAGTATTTCTAGTTTATATGACAGGGCTTGGAATGCTGTAACTCCTAGGAAGTGCTCCTTTTTCTTATGGAGAGCTTTACATGAATGGCTTCCTACAGACAGTGCTATGCAACGAAAAGGTTTCAACCTGGCATCTAAGTGTGTCTTTTGCAATAATACTGAGTCTACTAATCATGTTCTTGTGCAGTGTCCTAATGCCTGGTCAGTTTGGCAGTATTTCAGTAATATCTTTAGAGTTCAAATTGATACTTACTTGTCTGTACCTCATATGGTGATGAGATGGTATTGGGCTGCTAACAAAAAGTGTGACATCCACAGTATCCTTCCTGCTATCATCTTGTGGTCAATCTGGGCTGCTCGAAACAAGAACAAGATTAGCAATGCAAATGTTAATTCTAACTATATTATTAAGCATGTTCTTATGATCCTTTCAAGTCTTGATCATGCTAATGTACTTCAGAGGAAGCATTGGGGCAAGTTTATAAAAGAAGGTTCTGTTCTTGGTTGTGTAAACCAGTTCAAGCTCAGAAACAGACCTCTGTTTCTGAAATGGAAATGTCCAAAGGCAGGTCGATACAAACTAAATGTGGATGGAAGTTGTACCTCGTATGGTGAAGCCGGCGGTGGTGCTTTGCTGAGGGACGGTAACGGCGACATTGTTGCTGGTGTTGGAAAGATTTATGGTAAAGCTTCGCCATTAATTGCTGAAAGCCGTGCTCTCTTAGACGGTCTGGTCTTGTGTGACAAAATGGGGATCAGCACAATTGATGTTGATACTGATTCCATGGCTTTGGTGAGTTTGATTCAGTTTGGAAATGCTCCTTGGTTCCTTGAGCCATTAATGAAATGCTGTAGATCTTTTATCAAGTCGTCAATGGTGTTGAAGCATGTTTTTCGTGAAGAAAATCTAGGGGCTGATTGGGTAGCAAAGGAGGTTTTGAAGATTCAGAGTGAGATGGAGTTTGAGAGGGTTAATGCTCCAGCAAAGTTAAAAGCAATTGTTCTTTTGGAGAAAGCCAACTATGGCTACCTAAGGCTTACTGTTTAAGAAATTAGGGTTTGATGGATTTGGGGAAGAAGATGATGCTGAGTGTAATTAGGGTTTTGGCTATGTTTCAATTTTTGTAATATTTACAATCAAGTGCTTACTCTTGTTATTTTAATCAATTGAAATCCTTTCATTAAAAAGATTATATAAGTAGATTACTTTGTTGGACTCAATTTTTTTAACAAGAACAACAATAACTTAACAAAAATTAAATCATAGGCTTAAAAGACATAAAAACTATAATATAATTTTTATTAAAAATGTGCATCACATTTATAATTTTGTATTGTACAATGAAAAAATAACAAAAATATCAATCATTTATTTAGTTTTTAAACTCAGTTTGATTTTATTCAATTAATTTTCAACAGTAAAGTAAAAGGATAAAATGAAAAATAAAAACAAAATATAACATTAGATTTTTTTGCTTACATTGTCCCCCTGATTTTCAAGAATTTTATAGTGGGATTGGTTTACTTTTTTTCGCTGAGATTTTCACCCGAGCTTAGCTGACCTGAGCAAGATGATAGAGATTTCGCAGCCCTTAAGAAAAATACGTACACGTCTGTAAAATCAAACCCTATATCTTAGCCATCATGTATCGGTATCCATGGCGATTGAAGAAGAACCTAGTCGGCTTCGATTTCTACTTCAATCGATTGAGACAATGGCGCTCCTTCAGCACCGACACCGTTGTTATGAGCTTTGGGGATGGTAGCCATGGCGCTCTTGGTTTGCCTATCGGAGACGCCTTCGAGCCCACTCCTGTTCCTAATTTACCTTCCGATGTCTCCGCTGTATCCACCGGACACTACCACTCCCTCGCCGTCACTTCCGGCGGAGATCTTTGGTCTTGGGGCCGGAACAATGAATCGCAGCTCGGTCGCCCCGCTAGGTAAATTCCATGTCACGACCTACTTTTGAATTGTAATGATAATAAGTCGCAGATCGTGATCCCATCACTAGTTTGATAATAAAAGTGTCTGATTAGTTGTTTGTTTTCTAAATTCTTCGTTGAAAAGTTCTTCAATTATGGTAAACCATAGGTTTTTAGTGAATGGTTTCTTATTCAAATTTGAATTGAAATGGTCTATTGAAGTATAATCTTTATAATACTTAAGAAACTTATATTGTTGATTACTTATAACTAGGCACGAGGAAACAAAGGTATTCGAAGTTGAGAGTTCAGGCTTCGACTTTTATTTCTTAGTTTTGGCCAGACAATCTTTCAAGTACTTGAGCTCGGCTTGAGTTTCCAATTCAAACTGAATTGGAGTCTGAACTTGTATTCAAAAGAACTTATATTTTTTATTTGAGCTGAACCTACATGAGGTCAAGCTTGATCTAGATTTTGAGCCGGTCACGAAAAGCTCAAATATTACATGGAAATATTCGAGTTCGGTTTGATAAAAAATCCAATCCTATGCAGGACTTCGAACACGAAAATCAAATTGACCTATCTTCGAGGCCCAAACTAGACTAAATTATTTGTTTGTTGGCTACCTTTGTTTGTAACATGTTTTTAAATTTTTTATTCATTAGTGGAGATTCTGAGTGGAACATTCCGAAGAGAGTAGAAGGATTGAATAATGTAAAAGTTTGTGTTTCGTTCGCGTCTGGTGTCGTCTCTGCTGTGATTGATGAGGATGGCTCTCTTTGGGTGTGGGGGAAATCGAAAAGAGGACAGCTTGGTCTTGGTAAAGATGTAATAGAGGCTTTACTTCCTTCGAGAGTGGAGGCATTAGCAGAAGAGAAAGTTTCAAAGGTAGAGCCAGGTTTCGCACTAGCATGGGTTTAATGAAATTTTGAAAAAGTGGTACAGAAAGTGAAATTTTGAAACATAATCACTTTGAAATATTTGAAAAATCGTCTTAGGTCATAGACTAAAGGACCTTGGAAAGTAGGTTAAAAAAGTGAAGACTTTGAATAAAAAAAACTCCGGGTTTTGAATGTTTAGAAAAACAACTGAAGAAATCACGGTTGAGAAGTTGATAAAAAGGCTAAAATTTTATAAAAATTTTGAATTTGGATATTCTGAAAAAAAGATTGGCTACAACTTGAGAAACTGGTAAACGAAAATGATAAATTTTAAAACTTCCGATTGCAAATAGTGTCCAGGTGCAGAGGCATTAGCAGGAAAGAAAGTTTCCAATGTACTGAAAGATTTCGCTCAGATTGTGAGTCAAATTAGTTTCCTTGACAGGTTGTGATTCAAATTAGTTTCCTTGACAGGTATCTTTTGGTTGGGGGCACGCACTTGCGAAGACAGAAGATGGGAAACTTTTTGGTTGGGGTTATTCAGCTGATGGTAGAATAGGAAAGACGAATAACACGGTGGACCCAGATCATCCAGACGCGCCTATACATAATCGACAATCTTTAACTTCGAAGCTGGAAGTTGCTGAAAAGCTAGTCTTACAAGGAATGGAGAAAGAGAAAGACATGCCAATAGTTTGGGAACCTCGATTAGTCGAAGAATTGCGGAATGTTGAAGTTATAGATGTTGCTTGTGGCCTTGATCACTCATTGATTCTCTGTCGTGATGGCACCTTACTGAGCTGTGGGGATAATTCATATGGTCAGCTTGGTAGGGCGAACACAGAAATTGGTATCTTTCCAGTTGACTTAAACTCGCATGCCATTTCAATCGCGTCAGGTCTTGGCCATTCTTTATCAATTTGTGGAAGAAATATAGTTTCATGGGGATGGAATCGGAGCGGTCAGCTTGGTAGGACAGGGCAAGAGAATCTGCCTAGTATCATTAAAGGAATGGAAACTGAAACTCCTGTTTCAGGATCATGTGGACGCGTGCATTCGCTTGCTCTAACTTCCAAGAGAGAGTTATGGGTTTGGGGTTGCGGTAAGAATGGTAGGCTTGGACTAGGAAGTTCGAGTGATGAAGTTGAACCTGTTTTGGTTGAACTTGATGATGGTTTACCTGTTTTACAAGCTGTTGCAGGATTTGATCATACCCTAATCCTTGTCCCTGCTTGATGCCCAACACTCCTTGAACTAACTATGGTTTTAGTAGGCGAACTTGAAAATGTTTGGTCTAGCACATTATATTGTCGGCTTTTCAGAAAGGTCAAAGTAACTTTCTTGGTAGTGAACGTTGATTTGATTGTAAAAGGCTTAGTGATAAGGTATCGGCTCGGTTTATGTATGGCCCTTTCCAAAATATATATAGACATTTTTGGGCCTTCATATTTAAATCAGGATCTGTCGTATTCTTTTGTTGTTTGTGTCAGGCGCCATATATAACAAGACTATGTTTGTTCATGGTTGATGGTTTACAACAAGACTGGGACTAAACCTAAAATAGTTGTGCTTTTTCTTTTGGAAATACCTTGCAGTCAATTTTTTTTGAAGTATTGTTTTACCTTGTTTCCATAGTTTGAATTTGTTTTTTTTGTTTTTTTGTTTTTTATTTATTTGATTTGTTTTATTGATATTTTAGATCAAGGCCCTCAGTGGTCCGTTGGGTTTTCTCCGGTTTGAATTTATAATTAACCGGTTACCGATATGAAAGTTATGGTCCGTCTGTGGTTCGGATTGGATATGAATTTTAGTTAGTCCAATCCGGTCCAAAAATATACACTTTATACAAAAATATAAATAATAATTATAAGGGAGACTTTACCATTTAAGACTCATCAAACAAATTTATTATGGAAGGGACTTTATACCTTTATAGGCTTATGGGTAACAAACTTCTCGATCTTTTCTTTTTTTTTATTTTAATTTTTAAGGGTTCGTATCTTTTAAACCGTAACTCGGAAAAATAATCTAAAAAATACCATTGGTTTTGTCTTTTCAATACGAACAAAACTAGTACCACTCATGATATGTTTTGATTTTTTCTAAAAACACGTTTCTCAGTATATGTGTCACATTTAGTGGGTTCTGGTTTCGCATCTAGAATCTATCAATGGTCCTGAATTCACATCTAGTAATACACAATTTAAACTGGTTTCGCATCTAGCAAAACAAAGAAGGTTTCGCGTCTATCAAAACAAAGGAGGTTTCGCATCTATCAAAAGAAAGGTTTCGCATCTTCTTCGTTTACTTCTATAAATTTAAATTTTTTAAAAGTTTGTATCCTTTAAACCATAACTTGGAAAAAAAATCTGAAAATACTGTTGGTTTTGTTTTTTTAGGAAGAACAAAACTAGTACAACTCATGACATGTTTTAATTTTTTTTAAAGAACAAATAACGTTTCGCATCTATCAAAACATGTTTTGCATCTACCATTCTAGAAAACATACACGTTTCGCAACTATCACTACGTACAGAACTAACACGTCCCGCATCTCCTACTGATAAACCCATAATCGTTTACGCGCACAAAAAATTCACAAACACATACTACAAACTAAAGTCAACGAAAAACTAACTCGAATGCGACAAATAAACTACATTAGCAAATTCAAACTCAAAAAATAACTGGAAATTCGACTTTCCAAGCTACGCAAAGAACGAAAACAGATCTCACCCAAAACAGTTGTTTCAAACTCAAAATTCGACTTTCCAAACACATAGAAATCGACTATGTTCGCATATATCAAAAATCAAACTTCGAAACCAAATAAAACACAGTCAAAATCATACGAAAACAAAACAAAAACAAGAACTGATCATCAACTATGGTAGTGCACTACTCACCTATCAGAAAAGAAATTGGGGAAAAAGGTGATATGGTGTTAAAAACTTTTGTATAAGTGAGTAGAGGTATAAAAAGTATAAGTGGGTCTTAAATGGTAAATATTTGACTAAAACAGATCTCTCTCGGAGAAACATGAAAAATATGATTGTTAAATTGATAATAGTTAGGGTTTTGAGTCTTAAATGGTCCTTAACCCTAATAATAATATATAAAAAGTACTAATTACTAGATATAAAAAAATATTTTCCAAATAGTACAATAATTTTGCTTTCAATAATTATTAATTAGTTTTTTCTCTTTAGATTGTTTTCAACAGTATAATTACTAATTAGATCTGATGCTAAACTTAATTTCCAATAATATGTAATTCTAATAGTTCTTGATATATTTTAATAAATACACCATTAGTATTTATTGGCACATTTGAAATCGACATTTCAAAAGTTTTTTCAATAATTTTGATAGTGATGGTTGATGATACTATTTGAAACTATAAAAACTCTAAAAAATGTTTGTGTTTGTTTTAATGTTTTGTTAAAAATTTATGTTTGTTTGTTTGAATAACGTTTAATTCTTTATTTAGTTATGTTTGTTTTAGTTGAAAAAGTTTATATCTTAATTTTTGTTTAAATTAAAAAATAAAATCAAGGTTGAATAATCTAAATAGTAAAAATAGTATTTGTGGGCTAGATCGCGCTGACCTGCAGATACATATGGATTGAATTCAGATTTGAAAATATTAAACCCGCAACGGTAAAGGTTCAAATAAAAAAGGTGGACCCAAACGGTTAGCCCGAATTGGTCTGAACTCAACTCATTGTCATTCCTAGTCGTGTTTATATTAATTATATTATTTAATTTATAATCATATATATATATAATGGTTGGATATCCACTGTAGAGACATATCCGTATTGTGTCTTATCCCAAAACTCAGGGGCCAACACTTAGGCCACAAGGTCTCTCACGGTAAAAAGCTGCCAACTAAAGATGAGACAAACACAAACAACAACAAATGCTTTCTAATATAAAGACATCTGGTCAAAATGAGATATAGATCACTAAGATTAAGTATATAGTAATCAAAGATAAGGTACCAACTAACACCAACTCTCCAACCAAAATAGAGAAAGAGAAAAACAAGTTAAGAAAGAAAAAGGATGAGTGTCATAGCTTGAACATTTTAAGAATAATAAGTCCGATTTAGACTATTTGCAAAGAAGCCTCAAGATGAAAGATAAGAATCTAACTAAGGATTATAGTAATGACGGCTCTACTCAGGAGAATGTAACCTTAAAAGAGGCTGAAATAATTAAAGTTATACGGTATAGAGAAACAGGTTTCAACTTCACAAACTCAACTGATTATGAAAATCTAGCTTCTGAACATCACTATCCCAATCAGAAGAATGTTGGAAGTTTTCCCTCATCTCATATTCTGAGCAAAACTGAAGTTGATAAAGAATTAAAAAAATACTAAGTAAGAAACTAAAGGAAGCTAAAGGTAGAATGAGTAAATGAACACTAGTAATCAAGGCCCTCGTGATTAAAAGGCCTAACAGATCCTCCTATAGAAATCTTAAATGACCATTAAGACTCTTAATTTAAAACTTGGAGCATTGGAAACAAAGATTCAATAAAGTTAATCAAAAAATCTGAAAACATAAATTTTATCGTTTTACAAGAGCCCTTGATTAAGGATGAAAACCTCAATAAGGTTGTTAGAAGTACTGGTTTAAAAAAACTATATTATTAATATGACCAATAAAATATGGCTTATGTGGAAGGAAAAATTCAATATTTATATCATCACAAACCAACAAAAATTTATGAATGCATCTACCACTCATTCAACAATGGATAAGGGCTTCTTTGTTACAATAGTATATGCCAAATGTGTAACGAACTAGCGTTTGGATAAGTGGAATAACATGATATCTTTATCAGGAAACTCAAAGTAGTGAATTGTGATGAGAGATTTCAATGTCATCTCCTCAACTCATGAACAACTTCCCTACTCATCTCGTTGTTTAAAAAGTTTAGAAGATTTTAGTGACACAATTAGAGACTACAAGCTAGAGGATTCAGACTACTCTAGTACAAAATATACATGGTCAAACAAAAAGAAGTTGAAAAGGTTAGATAGAGTGTTTTACAAATCTGTATGGGTTGATTAATTTAAAGAAACCAAGGTCAAACATATTGTAAGAACCTACTCGGATCACTCCCATATATGTATATCAATTTCAAAGGTATCAATAAACTCAAGACTTCTTTTAAATTTCAAAATATGTGGATTCAACATTATGATCTCATAAGTATTATGGAGCAAAGCTAGAATCATGCTATGGATGAGCAGCCAATATATGCATTTTGGAATAAGCTAAAGAGATTGAAAGGTGATATTAAAGTATGGAACGTGAAGAGTTTTGGAAACATTTTTAATGATGTTTTCAATGTTGAAGAAGTTGTCAAATCATTAGAAATTAACTATGAGTAATCACAAGACACATATGACAGGATTAAGTTATCTAAAGCTAAAGCTTCCTATCTCAAGTTACTTGCTAAAGAAGAAACATATTGGCAATAAAAATGTTATGCTAACTAGCTCAGAGACGGGGATCAGAACACAGGCACATACCACAACTATAAAAAGAAAATAAAAATAAGGAGCATAATTCAAGGTATCCTTGATGGTGAAGAATAGATTACAGATCAAGATTTACTTGGTAAATGTGTTGAGTTATATTTTAAAACTATTCTAAATGAACAACCAAACCAACAAGAAGTAGAACACTCAATTAGTATTATTGCTAAGCTAAAAACATATGAGGATAATAGATTGATAATGAACATACCTTCTGAAGATGAGATCCATGAGATGATTAATAGCCTAAACCCTGCGAGTGCAGCTGGCATTGATGGATTCAATATCCTATATTTTCAATCATGTTGGCACACTATTAAACTAGACTCGTGTGCTTCTATAGTTTCATTTCTTCATGGCCAAGTTATTCCCCAAGGTATAATTTCCACAATCATATGTCTCATTCCAAAGAACAATGGTCCCCAAACCTAGAAGGATTACAGACTTGACGTTTTTAGTCAGTTTACTTTTCTCATATGTCTCATTTCAAAGAACAATGGCCCGTATCTTGCTCTTATAGACTTAAAATTATTAGTTAGTTTGCTTTTCTCAGCTATATAGCTCGGCATGACCAATAGTGTAGCCTTCAAGACTTGGGTTTCAAACTATTTTGCTTTGATTGAATCTTTTTTGTCAGGGCTGAGTGTGGCTCATTGCATAGTCAATCAGGCATGGCCAATGTTAGCCCTTTCGCTTATATCTTAATTGTCAAACTTTCTTTTTTCAATTTTTCTTATTGATTATGAAGATTTATACTAATCTAGTTTTTAACGAATTATAATAATTTTTTTTGGATAAAAAATAACTTAATTAATAAATTTGACTGAAAATACACCTCGTTAAAAACCTTTAAGTGCCACCAAAAGGTAAAAAAGTGCACAATTTCTCTTAAGTAGCACGATGATACATTTTTAAATGATTAATGTTCCATAGATATTTTAATACATTCCCATCTAAGTATTCCAGTCTGTATGCTATGTGATATCTTTTGGAAATAATTTTATATGGACCATCTAAATATGGAGCTAGCTTCCCTGCATTCTCATCCTGCATTCTCATCCTGCTTCTCATTAAACTCTTATAATGCTCATATCGAACCCTTTCCTAATCCATTCTTTCTTTGATGAGATCAATTGATGATTATCATTCTTGGTCGTTCTATTCCTTTGAACAATTGGCTATTCAATGGCTTAGGATTATTATTTCTGCAAGAACCACAACTTTTATTCCATATACCAACGATATAGGGGTGTCTCTGGTTGTCAATCAAGGTGTGGTTCAGTATGCCATAACACTTGGCCAATTTCCCTTTGAGCCATCCATTTTTTTCTATATCCATGCTAGGATAATTCTATTTGTAACCTTGACCTGACCGTTAGCTTGCGGGTATTATGACGTATAAAAATGTTGGTTGATTCAATGCCTTTGGTAGAATGTTGTCATTATTGTATTCTAAAACTAGTGTCCGTTTTCGGTCATGAGAATTCGTGGGATTCTAAATCGTGAAAAAGATTTATTATAAAGGAAATAAAAAATCTCTTGCGTTCTTGTCTTTGCCAGTGCCTTGTCCTCAACCCATTTAGTAAAGTAGTCAACCGCCACAATGAGAAATTGCCATTTACCTGTAGCTATTGGGATGGGTCTCTAGATCTATCCCCCATTGATCAAATGGGAACAGTGTTGAGACGATGCTCATTGGCTGACTCTATACTTTTCGTTTATTTGTAAATCGTTGGCAAGGGTGGCATTTTTGCACCAGGGCCCGTGGATCCGTAGCAAGCTTAGGCCAATAGTTACCTGCTAGTAAGAATCTTCTTATTAGACTCTAATATTTGTAGTGAGCGCCTGCTTCTCCTTTGTGCATGTCTGTAAGAATTACTTCTACTTTGTATTTGTTAACACAATCCAATAGTGGCAAGGTTTTACTTTTCCTCTATAATACGTTATCCAAAAGTGTGTATTTAGTTACACAAACCTATAAATGATATGGCCTCAGCTTTGTCTGCCTGAAGGGTTTGATGTTGGAGATATTCAATGTACTTAACCCTCTAATTTTTAATTGTCGTTATTGCGCGTACTTCTAATTTCTCCATGTTTGCCACCACTATCGGGGTATCCTGAGTAAGGACGGTTGGGTTATCTGTTTGGATCATTCATTTGGTGAGCGAATCTGCCATTGAATTGTTAGATCGAGGTATATGTTCGTACTGGACACGATTAAACTTGTCCTCCCACTCTTTTAAGACTTCGAGGTACCGCTGCGTGCTTTCTTATTTGGACTTGGATTTCTAGAGAAATACTCTATTACTGTTGAGCACATATCATTTTGAATTATAGACCAACAAGATTGATAAAATGTTGCACTGAATCCATCTGGACCAACAATAGTATATGATTTAAGGTTTTTAACTGCATCATGAATTTCATCAGTTATTGGGATGACCATAAGGTAATTATTGCCAGATTCAGAAAGTAGGCTAGAGATAATTTTCATTGGATCTTCATATTAATTTACAAGGTTTATTGTTTGTTAAAAGGTCTTTGAAGTAATTCGCAGCCAATTCACTAAGTCTAGTTTGATATTCTATCCAAGTTCCTTCGTGCCAAATCTTATTAATTATATCCTCTTTTGTCTTTTGTTAACAAAATTATGAAGCAGTAATGTTTTTTTATCTCGTTGTTTGATCCAGTTATCACAACTCTTTTGCTGCCAATATGATTCTTGTTTTGCTAATAGAAAAAGATGGTTAGCCTTAGATTTGGACAAGTTAATCCTATCCTCTATACTATTATTTTCTTGATATTTATTTTCATGAAAGGTAACTTCCTCCTCAGCTTTGGCAATATCATTAATTATATTGAGACATCATGGTTCCAAGACTTTAGCTTAGTTTTAAGTCTTGTGAGTTTTCGCCAAAAAAATATATAAGGGTTGACCAGTTATATACATGATTCCTCAACTGTCTGATTAAATTTAGGGTGTTGCTTCCACATATTTAAAAATTTAAAAGATGTTTTAGGTTTGAAAGTGTTGTTGGATATAGATATAATAATTAGAGCACGATCAGACCAGGTTTTGGATAAATGTTTGACTTGAATATTTTCAAAGTACTTCCTCATTTAAGAAATTATTAAAATTCTATCTAATCTTCTCTAATTTCTATTTTTTTTTTCGAGATATATGGCGATTCTATGAATTTCAGCATTTTCTAAAGAACATTCCAAAATTGTGTTGTTAAAGTCATTCAGACTTCTTGAACATAATGTTGAAGAGGAGAGTCGTTCAACATAGGTTTTATTCCAAACAAATATTTATATTATTTATATTATAATAAAAAACTAAAAATCTAAAAAGAAAAATAATATTTTTAATATTAAAAAACATGTTTTTGCATTGGAACAACATATATAAAAAACTTCATAAAATTATTTCATCAATTTCGGTGCATAAGTTTTTTCTAAAATAAATTGTAACATAAATTGTAATATTTCTTTTATTTCTATTTTAAAAAAGTTTTGATTTTTATAATACTTGTTTAGATCGAAACGACGATCAGTAACTACATCGAAACAAAATTTTATTGATATTTTTGTTTGAAAAAAGTTCGTCATTGAATTTTTTTTATGATCTTAACCAAAATAATAAGAATATTTAGTAGAAGAAAATAAATAACTAATGTTGGACATAACAACCATATATATTTAATTTAATTTTTATATTATATATATTGAAATAGAAAAATAAATTATTATGAAAAAAATGCAAGTCTATATTATAATTGAAATTAATATTGGTTTTTCTTTTAAAAAAGATAAAACTGAAAACAAAATGTTATTTGAATTTGAAGATCTAACTAGTCCAAATGTTTATTTGGAAATCAAATTAATTTAGTCAAGAAAATGTCTGGCCGTGGAAAAGGAGGTAAGGGGTTAGGGAAGGGAGGAGCCAAGAGGCACAGGAAAGTGCTTCGCGATAATATCCAAGACATCACTAAGCCTGCAATACGTCGTCTTGCAAGAAGAGGTGGTGTGAAGCGAATCAGCGGTCTAATCTATGAAGAAACTCGTGTCGTTCTCAAATTTTTTTTGGAGAATGTTATTCGCGATGCTGTCACCTACACTGAACACGCTCGTCGTAAGACGGTGACTGCCATGGATGTGGTTTATGCTCTCAAGAGACAAGGGAGGACTCTTTATGGTTTTGGGGGTTAGGTTGTCGATCTTTAGCCTCTTTTGTATATCTACTACTTCGTTTAACTGTTTTTAGTTTCAATCCTATTGCAATGTCATCGGTTTTTCAATGTTTGATCGATTTTCCGTCAATGTAACTGATAAATTGATACGAAATCGAAATTTTCTAATTCCTCTAAAAAAAAATGTTATTTGAATTTCGATAATGTAAGTAATATTTATTATGATTATCATTTTTCTACCCAATAGGGATAACTAATTAGAAACGGAGAGAGTAATGAAAATAACTAAACAATAACTAAAAGAACTTGGAATATCAACATTAGACTTACTACAAACATTCATCATTCTATTGCCCTTTGTTATTCACAATGTCCGGATCAATTCACTGGCCTTTGTTGGGTATCTTTGGCGGTTTCTAAGTTGTACTACGTTTTGTTTGGGCCACCAGCGACTTTGTTTTGGAGACATAACTGGTACCCATACCGATATTGAACTTCACTAACAAATTTTACTTGGATTCACGGTCTTAAGAA
Organism: Limnanthes douglasii subsp. nivea; assembly: GCA_036936605.1. NCBI lineage: Eukaryota > Viridiplantae > Streptophyta > Magnoliopsida > Brassicales > Limnanthaceae > Limnanthes > Limnanthes douglasii. The sequence goes on from JAUPFV010000002.1 coordinate 48,109,836, forward strand.
GGCGTTAAACTAGGTGATATGCTATCCTCATCAAATCCACTGCTGTATTTGGAATTTAAATAAATAAAATTATTTTTGTATTCATGAATCCAATTGTACAACAAACCTCATCTAAGATTTTATTTACAATTAATTATAAATATGAGTACAAGAAAAGAAAGTTTCTCCTCACACTATACAACCATAAGTCCTAAGCTGATAGCAGACCTTCAGGAAAGGGAAAGTGCTTGTTCCCAGGTGAGAGAAACTCACGACAAGCGTAGAATACGGCTGAGTGGAACGCATTAGGGTTGTCAATGAAAACAAAATGACCACCCTGTCACCAAGATAATATAGCTGATTAGAAAGCTTACTGGAATAATTTATATGTACAACATTTACATATACCAGTTTCAATTCTGTAATTGAACTTTTGTCCAACTCCTGAATCGCCATTCAATCTAATTCATTTCAGTCTCTTTTAGCCTTAAAAAAGTTTTGAGAAACATAAGAGAGTTACCTGAGGAACCCTAATAATCTCGCAGGAGGGTTTCATATGCTTGCGAGCTTCTTGTGCCCCTTGATAGTTCATCCAGTCATGGATGCCGTATATAAAAGTAGTTGGTACTTTCCACTCTGGTGCACTGCATACAAGTATAATTCCACACAATCATGTTTATATAAAGAGAGTATGGTTTCACAACTAATAGTGATGTTACGAACTAATAAATAATGATAATCAGATTTTGAAAAGGTACCTACCTGCGTACAAGGGGCATCCGGGCAAAGGCACCAAAAGAGAATATATATTTCAAACATAGCTCTCCACTAGCCTTGGCAGCCAATGTGTGGTAGACGTAATCTTCAATTAGAAATACAACTATGAGATGCCTACTACTATTTAAGTTAACAACCAATTATTATGCATAATAAACCATACTATTACTGACTCACCTGTTAGCAAACTCGACTCCTGTTCCGTCAACACAGTCCCAGTTGAATGCCCACCAAATCTAGCTGTTGTGTACTTACGTACAACATCTGGACCCCAAGGACCTAAACCTCTGTATGGTGTGACATTAACTATTCACACACTGAATTTTGAAATTGTAACATGCAATGAATATAGGGACAACAACAAAGCTTCTTTCATACAAGTTATAAATTCAATATGAATCTCAATTAACCAAGATGAAGAATTCATTTTCAAACAGTACAAAAGCGGCTACATCTCATTCAAGCTGTTAAAGCTACACATACAAGATTTCTTCCAGCTAGGCTTCAATGAAACTAGGTGTAGACATCATTACAACATTATAATCATAGACCAAGCTGGATGGTTGCTATCAATTTATAGGATATCTGACAACTCACTTGTTACTTCCCAACATCTACTACCATAAAAATTGAAGGAATCAAAGTGAAAATATATATGTAATCAATGTGCCAAGGTGAGTTCGGGAAACTGGAAACTACGTGGATAATAAATAACAAAGATTGACAAGTTGAGAACTTGAGAATGAAGAACTGAAGGATCAAAAGACATACATAAGTACCTTATAACCGTCTGAGGAGTAAAATTAGAGTCCCATAAATGATTCAGAAGAGCTCCTTTCCATGTTGCTCTAAACTTGGTAAGCCACTCAGATTTCCCTTCTGATTCGGATGAAAACCCAGCAGGACCCACTAATATTAAATGTTCCACGCGCTCAGGATGCTTGAACATAATTGAGAAGAAATTGTTAGAAAGAAAACTTCCATGACATGGTAAGATGGAGAAAAATGAAGATTAAGTAGCCACCTTCAAAGCATATTTAGCAGCAACATAACCTCCAAACGAATGCCCAAGTAATATAAAGCTGCTGAGTTTCTTAGCTTTACGCCATTCCTCAAGTGAATCTATAAACCATGCTTCCGTTTCTACAATATCAACACAAAGATTCATATTTTTGATACAGAAGGAATTACAGTTTAAGACTTAAAACAATTCCCACCCACCTTCAGTACTTTTGCATGTGAAGTCAGGCCTGCTCGATCCACCCCAACTACCCAAAAGAAAGAGAAAAACTTAGACAACTACTTAAATGAAATAAACCCTAAAACCCGTCTGACAGAATTCTTGATAGGAAGAGAACATAAATTTGCTTACCCAAGCTGATCAATAGCAATAACCCGGAACCGACTAGCAAGAGCATCAAAATTCCTAAAGAAAAAACCTTGAGAAGCACCATATCCGTGGACCATGACAAGTGTAGGGCTATCCTCTTTACTATCGAAAGTAACAGTGTTGATAAATCTCGGTTCTTCGCTAGAAGAACGAAACCACCTAACTTTAGATCCTGGAGGCCTTGAGCCGATATTAACCTGTTCTTGAGTATAAGGAGTCCTAAATTCCAGCAACACAATAGATTCAGTCAACTGCTATCATAGCAAATGACCCAAGCAACCGAAATCAACATAACTACAACCCTAGTTACATATCAACAAGAATTGAGAAACGGAACTCGAACTCCTAATTGGATAAACTAATTTCGTCTGACAAAAATTAAAAAATGAAAGGGAAATTAGTAGTACTTGACTATAGAGAGCAGACGCTTCTCGGAGGCGATGATATGCTCGGTGGAGGTAGGAATCCAACGGAGAACAGACGGCCACAACCATCTCGAAACAGATTTGGCAGGGGAGGTTGATCCGATTCCGGTCTTGCTGATTTCTTCGGCCATTTTCAAGAGCGAACGATTCAAGCTCATTCAATATCAACAATCAACAATCAACCATCAACAATATCCAATTCGAATTTTATGGTACAATCAACTAGTTGATACTTACCGCGTGGTATTTCGTTTTTGGTTTTTGGTTTATATATTTATCTTTCTGTTGAAGTTGCGTGGGTAAAACGATTCAATTTATGTCTGAAGTTAAAACTAAATAAAATTCTGATAGGTTGATTTTTCAACTCAAAGTAGATCTGTGTACGCCCTCCGTGACGTCATACGAATATTCGGATTTGTTCATTAAATGCATAAATATTTATTTATTTGTTTAATAATTTGAGGAAAATACCACACAATACTCATTTAATTTCATTATTACCGATTTACATCCGAGATTACGATAGTGTTAATCTGTACTTTAGACTAAAGTGATGGACAAAAAATATCATCAATATTCAATATGGGGGTTATTTGTTTTCATTTTTTTTAAAAAAATTTTAAAAAGTTTGTATTTTTCATCGTAGTTATTTTTTTAAAAAAAAGTTTGTATCTTTCACCGTAGTTAAAAAAAAATTAAAAAGTTTGTATCTTTCACCGTAGTTAGGAAAAAAATCTGAAAGTACAATTGGCGTTGTATTTTTAAGGCGAACAAAAATATATCCATTAATGATATTTTTTTTAAAAAAAATTATTTATTGTTCAAAAAACTCTCATAATTAATTTTTCGAAGAACTCTCAAGATCGATTTTAAAAAAAAATTAATCTCGCTAAAGAGCATCTTGAGCCCTACCAATCTTCCTGAAAAACATAAGCCGTTTGAATAGACTTGTTGATGAAAAGTAAAAAAGTGTCTAAAAACTCTAGTATTTCTCATAAGCAAAAGAAGTAAATCCAGAAGAATAAAAGACCATAAGATTTTAACTTATTTGGAAAACAGACGAAGAAGCAAACTTTTAGTTCGGTTGATAACATGGATATAGTTAAGCATATGGTTATCATGAATGAGAGAGATAAGAGAAATATATTGAGACCACTCTAATCGATATAATTGTTTTTAGTTAAGCCTATGGTTATCATGAATGAGAGAGAGATATGAGAAATATATTGAGACCGATATAATTGTTTTTGAAAAAAATAGTAAGAAAATGGAGGCAATAGAGAAGGAAAGTGGAGGATAAATATTTAATTACTACGAAGGCTTGAAAAATAAGATGAGATACTTAAAGTTTTTTTCATCGTCCCATGTAAAATAAATAAATTTGAGGGAGTAACCAAACAAGAGCGGAGATTTTAACGTGTTGGATGATGATGAGTTGCACGAAACAACTTAAACAATGAGGTGAGAAATTCTTTGGATACAATGAAAAAAATCAAAGTATTCGAGTCAGAGGTACAAAACAAAAGGAGAAAGAGAGGTACACAACAAAAGGAGAAAGAGGCCGGTGGATACAAAACTTAGTTAAGGTTTATAAAAAGAGGAAATATTTTATCTTTCTAAAAACTTCTAACATATCATTTAAATATTTGTTTATATAGTTTATATAATATGCAATATTTTTTTACTTTATTATTTTATTCCAGTAAATATATTATCGATTAATTAAATTATTGAAGTTAAATTTTGATAATACAATAGTGCATCAGAATTCCTTATACAAAGAACGGTAGATTATATTTTGTTTCATTTAATTATTAATATATAAGATATTTGTTTTTTCTAAAATTAAAAACTTTATTAGAAATAAAAACTCCGTATAAAGCTTGAATAGACTTGGTAAATTCTCAAACCGATGAAAATATTTGAAGTTAAATGCCTAAAGTAATGAAATTAAAATTCGACGCCTTTATTTTATTTGCCACCTTAAGCCATTTTCAACAATTTCAACTTGGTTTTGATTTCCTTTAGTTAGCTACCAAGGAATAATGAAGCTTATTCTTGATCAAATTTATTTTTCAATCTCAAGCTTGGAGATTTCATGAGATAATCCATGGATTATAAGATGAGTTATTCTCTTCAAATTCAGTTACCCATAATCCAGTTCTTTAATATTTGATTTAGACTTATCTACTGGCACTTGGTCTTGATTATTTTTTTGTATGTATCTGGATCAACGCATTCTACTGAAGCAACTCGATCACTTGCCTACATATGTGATCATGCAACTGGCCCAAGAAGAGGTGTTCTTTTCTTTACCTCATCACTTTCTATGGTCAGTGAAAAAAAGATTTTCCATTGAAGAAAACCTAAAGCTTTATTTCCCTAAACTTGAATCAGTTTTCCTACTGTTGCAGAGAGACTCAAGTACTTATCTTGAATCCTTGTTTGAATCTTGCTTCTTATCTCTTTCTGGGATCGATGATACTCATGTTGTTAGGTATATTAGAACCTTAACTAGTAATAGAGTTTGTACAGTAGTTAGGTATTACCAGATAACCAAACATTAGTAAAATTATTATAACCAAACTAGTTATCCTCGGTTCTAATATAACCAAATTCCAAAGTTTCTAGAAGTATAATGGCCCCAAGAGAGGCAAAAGCTTGAGATAGATTAAAATCAATTTTTTTTACTGGATCTAAGGTTCGGCTTAGCAATCCAATCAAAAAAAGTGATTTTCTCTCTATAGATATATCTAATTATCATATTTGAAGAGAATAGTTTCCTACAACATAATAGAAGAGAATATGTGTACCAATAAGACATATCTTTAGCTAACATTTCAACTATAGGCATAAACTCTGTCTCAATATCTATTTCCTGAATATCTTTATATCTGGATATGATTTGTTCATCTAGAAGAACCCTTAATTCAGCAGTTAAAGAGTTTTTTCCCATAGATTCTACTAAAGGCAACTACCAAATCCCTTTTATAGTCTCTTATTAAACCACCACTATTGCTTCTCCATCAATGTTGCAAGCCCCATCTATGTTAAGCTTACATACGTTCCTTTCAGGTAATTTCCATTTAAGGTGAAGACATGTCATAGGTTTATCTAAATGGTGAACATAGCCTAATTATAAGGCAATGTTCATATCATGAGTCCAACAAGTTTTTTTTAAAGTTTAGCCTGATCCAAACTATATATTATGTATTTGATATAAGTCAAAATTGAGTTGACTTAAGAAGACATGTTTTCATGTTTTCTTTTGTTCTTTGATTACCATAACACCCAACATACTGTAGAAGGGATTGTCGTCCTTAAGTGAACCTCTATGCTAGTACACCGAAACTAACTTATGACCATTGAAGGGAGATATATTTTATTGTTAATTAGGATTCCAAAGGGGTCTGAGAAGTATTTCCATACTTCTTAGGCCATATCATATTATACAAAGAAGTGATGTATAGTTTCAAAATTCTCGCAAAATTGAAATTTTGAGGCCATTGAATTTTTTTTTGCAGGATAAAATCTACAGTGTTCCATTTATTTAGGACCTTCCATAATAAGAATATACACTTCCTATGAGAGGATGATTTTCAGATCTCCTTGAATAAGTTAGATTTATTCCTTTTGTGCCTGATTGAATTCGATGTCTCTTTTGTACTATAAGACCCAACGATAGTTAATGACCACTTAAGACTATCATAAACTCATTCCTTAATAGAGGAATTTCAGAATTTTGTTAATGTCAAAAGGAAAAATCGTACTCTTTAACATTTCTAAATTCCAGTGATCAGTTTCCAAAAACAACTTCGCTTTTCTTTAAGATACCATGAAGTATTTTCTTTGTTTGAAAGAGAGATGAAAGGACTTGTTTGTCACCATTTCTCTAGCCAAAAGTCTAAGTCACCTTACCCAATAGTCCAAACCATAATTTTTTATGCAAACTCTTTGATGTTTAACAACTTTTGCCATGTTTTAGATCTTTTTTTATTGGCTTGGACTAAAATAGGGTTAGTGTTAGGGTAATATATTGATTTCCTGATTCTAGTCCAAAAATATTGTTGCCCTCTGAATTTAAACCAAATCTTACAAGAGTCAGTTAACTGAATATCTTCAATCTTTTGACATTCAGGCCTCCTTCCTCAAAAGTCTTGCACAAGTGCAACCATTTAAACCAACTGATAGGAATATTGTGACTGCTTGATCCCCACATAAATTTGTTACAAATCCTTTTAATTTTACTAATGATTCCTTTAGAGATAATAAGACTTTACCAGTGATAGGTAGGGGTTGTGAGAATGATTGATTGTATTAATATATCATATACATATTTCTATCTTTCTAATTTAATTATTTTTAACTTTTCAACTCAATAAAATATATTTAAGTTTGATACCTATTAAATTTTTTTTATTAGTAAACAAATGGTACCAGTGGTAAGCAAGTGTTTTTTTACTCAACATCTTCCATCATACTACATGAGTATATTTTAAAGGCTACAAACATATTTTTGGATAAAGATGATGGGTTTAAGACGATTTTTAGAGATTTGGTCGAGTTTGTAAAAATAACTAGATACACTGACATGAGAACTGAAATACAAAATCGAATGCAATATTTTATGGTTTGTTAAATATGTTATATAAAAACAAAATTCAAACTATATTATCATTGCAAAGCTACAAGACATGATATTCAAGAAATTATTTGTGTCATTATTACAAGGTTTTGTTACATTGTTTATAGTATATTATAGGTCAATTATGAAACTTATTTACATTTAAAAAGTTTATTATCACATTTATAAAAAAGATGGAGTTACTCTGGTAAAAATAATTTATTTTGTTTATGTAAGTAATTTTTTAATAATATAGTGTAAATTAATTTATGTATATAGATTAAGATGTATGAAAATAAAAATTATATCCGATACGATCAATATGAGCAAAAAATAATGTTAGAAAGTGGACAAATTTATTATATACCATGATGAAGAATTATAAAATATTCTATTTTTTATTTATTTTAGCTGAATATGTGACGGGAATAATGAAGGATTGCTAATTTCTTATCCTTACGGGAATAATGAAGGATTGCTAATTTCTTATCCTTATAATTTTTTATTATGAAAATATGGTAATATTTATATTTTTAACCATAATAAATTATACTTAGAATACCTTTTGATATTTATATTATTCAGATATGTAAGTATTTTCATTAAAAGATAACACCAAATTACATGCTAACACAAATGATTACATTTTAAAAAATAAACAACATATCAATCATTGTATTTGATAATACATTTTTTTAATTAAAATTATCTAATAAACTTTTATATTTAATCGTATATTCTTTATTGAAACAAACTAAAAAATGGACAGACCGAAAAGTTCTCTCAAGATTAAGTAAATATATGGTAAAAAGAAGTCAATAAAGTCAAAATTTATAAACTCTTCTAACACTTTTCTCGCTTTCTCGGTCCTTCTATCTCAGAGGTCTCAACCTCATCAAGCTCAGAAAATAGAAGCACTAGATATTGGTTCTCCTTAACATAATATGGTGACAGAGCTACCACAACCAGCTATGGAAGTGAAAAGAAACAACAAATCAGATTTAAAGAAGATAAAGTTGATGAATCCAAAATAAGGCTATGAAGATCAATTTCATCACATTTCTTAAAAGACTCAATCTTAACTAGTCCGAAAGATTCACAAAACCAAGAAACATACCGCAACTCCGTGTACGAATCAGAACCTGCACGATTGAATCTTGAGAATCCATGGAGTAAACATAACCTCAATGTTACGAAATCGTTCGCAAAATCCAGTCGGGTAAAAAATAAGAGTTTTCCACACAAAAAGGTGAAATTCCAGATGAAAGAAGGAAACAAATGGACTTTGGGATTCAACCCAAAAGTTGAATCCCTTCTAACCCCCATTTGGGTTTCCTCCCATATCTTCCAGAATATATGAAAATCAAGATACAGTTGTACATATATCTAAATTCCTTGGTAGACCTCTGTCTACTTGGATTCTTGTAAAAAAATAAAGCTCGTTATAACTGTTGCAGGGTGTGGTTGAAGTTAGATATCTCTCAACCATGCCTTCAAAAGTTATAGATTGATTTTGGTGAGGAATAAAATTACTTGAAAAGGTGTACCAAATTACATGCTAACACAAATTATTACTAGAATAAAATTCTTTTCCAAACACCATCATTGATCGGAATCAAATTCTACGTCTCTTAGTTAATCACAAAATCTTAAATAAATCATTCTCAATCTCAATTATCTATGTTAAATGCACAAGATCATTAACGCTTGATCTTTAACAACTTTAAGGGACATCTCCAACATTAATTAGGAATGGTTAGTTGTTGGAGATTTCAATATTATAACATCTGTTGAAGAATATTTATCTTATGTTTCAATAACATAAATGGCTTAATGATTGTATCATGGATTTCCAGCTTGAAGATACTGGATTTTCAGGACCCAAATACACTTGGACAAATAATAGAGTTTGGAAAAGATTAGACAGAGCCTTATTCGATGCTTCCTTGCGTAATTTCTTTGATATCATAACTGTGAAACATCTGACTAGAACTGGCTCAGATCATTTCTCATTGTGAATCACCATATCCTGTAATTATACAATACATAAATCCAATTTAAAATTTCAAAACATGTTGCTACTCCACATTGATTTCTTTCAAAGCGTTGAAGATAACTAGATTGATAGCATACCTGACACACCCTTACAAGTATTTTTGACTTAATTAAAGAGACTTAAAAAGATTAAAATAATAGAACAAAGAATCCCCTGGTAGTATCTTTGAAAGCATAAAGCATGTTGAAGAATAGGTCAAATATCTTGAAACATGTTTTGAAGTTTCCAAAAATCTAAATGATAAAATCAAACTCTCAAAGGCTAAAACAAATCATTTTAGTCTTTTGGCCAAGGAAGAAACTTTATGGGAACAGAAAAGTGCCACTTCCTCAGCCAAAAATAGAGATAGAATTACCTCTTATTTTCGTAATTATATTAACAAGAGGATGGCTAAAAACAGAATTCATAGGATTTTCTAAAATAATTCTTTGATGAGGATCAAGATACCTTAGGTAACTCTGCTATTGAGCACTTAAATAAAATCATTAACTCTCAAACTTCTATAAACACTAAGAGCAAATTTCAAAATTACATTCCAAACATTATTAATGATCGGGATAATGAATACCTCACTTGTATTCCTTCTAATGATAAAATTTTCAAAACCATCCATTCTCTCAACCCCAATAGTGTGGCAGGGGTGGATGGTTTCAATGCTAAATTATATATCAACTGTTGAATAATAACTAAAAATGATATGTGTGTTACTATCAAAGATTATCTAAATGAAAACAAATCTCCCTTAGGGATTTATGCCACGGATTTATGATTGATCCCCAAGAAAGAATTCCTCAAGACCTGGAGTGATTTCAGGAAAATTAGTTTATGCAATGTTTTCAACGGAATAATTTCAAAGTTAATAAATAATAGATTAGCCATTCTTCTTCTAAAAATCATTTTTGAAAATCAAGGTGGCTTTGTCATGAATAGGAACATATATGAAAACATATTAATTACTCATGAATTGATTCATGACTTAGCCAAAAATCAACGAGGAGGAAATATTATCTTTAAACTTGACATGGACAAAGCATGCAAGAGAATTTCAATAAACTTTATTCTCAAAATCATGAATAATTTTGGCTTTAACAATCAGTTTATTAATTTAATAAAAAAACATCTTGAAAATGTCCATTACTCTGTCAATATCAATAGGTATCCATATGGTTACTTCAAGGCTTAATATGGGATGTGGCTGGGTGAAACTTTGTGATCCAGCCTCTTCATTATAGTTGAAGAATAATTCATCAGGGTTTTTTCAAAATTAATCCAAAACAACAGCTCAATGTCCTACAATTCAAGAAGCAGATTTCAAATCAATAATCTTGCTTATGCATATGATATCATTATATTCGTGAATAAGGCTATTGATAATGTGAAAAAGTTATGGGATTTCATTAATCATAATGAAAATGTATGTGGCCAGATAATTAACAAAAAACAAGTCATATTCTTAACCTCACAGCACCATAACAGATCTTCTAACATTGCAATAAACAGACTTACTGGTTAAGACATATTTTACCTCCCTATTAAATACTTAGGAATAACTATTCATCTAACTAACAAGATTTGTTACTCTGATGATCTAGTATCTAAAATAAGAAATAAAATTTTAGCATACGATTACAAAAATATTTATTTTGGTGGTAGACTGGTTCTGATCCAGTATGTCATTATGACAATTTCATCTTACTATGTTCAAAGCTAAAACCAGCTTCAAACTTAATAGAGAGGATATATAGAATGTTTAATAAGTTTCTTTGGAGTACAAAAGAAAGCAAAATTGTAATTGTTTGGTCTAATTGGTCTAAGGTTTGCAAAACATTTGATGAAAAAAGATTAAACATAAGAAAAATCACTGACATCCAAAACACCTTCTCATGTAAGATTTGGCTTACAATGAGAAGTAACCAATATTCACGGGCCAAGATGATGAATTCAATTTATTGTTACAACTAGCATCATCTTCAAATCACATTAAAACCCGGAGACTCTAAAATATGGAAACGACTAATGAACATTAAAGAAATTTTTGAATCCTTTATTTTCTGGCAAGTAAGTAGTGGTAACATAGACTTTTGGCTTGAGAGATGATGTTCAACCAATCCTCTCATAAGTCTTTCTTATAACGAGGATAATTTTTGGTAAAGTACTTATAGAATTAAACAATTTTGGGATAATAATTCTTGGAATCTTGACAAGCTTAGAGCCAATGTCACCCCTTTTGATATAAACAAAATCATTAAATTCAACCATCATGCTGATAAACCCTGATACAATTAAATAGAATGCAAACAATACTGTCCTTTTCCAATTTAAAGACACCATTGAGAGAATTAAAACTAAAAACCCTTAATCAAGTATGCATATGAATCTTTGGAACTCAATCACCCCTAAGAAGTGATCCTTCACTACTTCGAGGATTCTGGAAGGCTTAATCTTTGTAGATACCGTTCTTCAAAAGAAAAACTTCAATATTGTGTCAAAATGACAATTTTGCAACAATATTGAGTCTATTAAACACCTTTATGTCCACTACCAACTCACCTGGGAAGTATGGAAATACTTCGCGGGTCTTTTCAGGATATTAATTAGCAATCATATGAAAATTTATCACTTAATTGGTTGTTGGTTCCTATCAACCAATAAATCAACTCATATAAGAACAATAATCCCTCCAATAATCTGTTGGTGCATTTTGAACATGAGAAACAAAGTTAAAGCCAACAATATTAAAATAACTTCAAATTTCATTAAGGATAAATATCTTAATATAATATTTAAACTTGATTGTGAAAATCTTCTATCTATTAAAATTTGGATTGGTGATCGTAGTAAGGCATTTCATCTGAGTTGTTTTAATCATCAAAAAAATAAAATGAATATTCAGTTAGTCAAATGGATACCTCCCCTTAATACCGACTGAAAATGATTTCTGATGGGGCTTGTGCTATCTTTGGTGAGTCTAGCGGAGGCATAGTTATCAGGGACTCCACAGGTCCTTTAGGAACATCCATAATTAGACTTTACGGGAAGAAAATCCCCATTATTGTTGAAGTAGATCTCTTTTAGATGGCCGAGTTCTTTGTAAAGATCTTGCTTATAAAATGGTTAATATTGAGATTGACTCCTTGGTTTTGTTTACTTGTTTGACAAATGTTTTAAGGCAATGGTATCTCTTACCACTAATCAGTTGGTACAAGAAAATTCTGTAATCTACCATGACCTTAAAGTTTATATATATGGATCAAAATTTCTTAACTGACTGGGTCGCGAAATGGTCCCTTAAGTGTCAGCATAATCAATACTTCTGGTGGAACAACCCTCCACCCCAATTGAGTGCTATTATCCTCTTAGAAAGTCTAGGTACTGGTTATTTTAGACTTGATAACGTGCAATAGCTTGTAATCTACTTAATGTTCTCTGAGCTGATTATTGTATGCTAAAATATATTTTCCTTAACATTACTAACATGAGTAAGCTGGTAATCCACCTGACCTACAAACGTTTTTTTCTTTTTTAATGCAGGTGTTGATAAGCAATTCAACAACATTTTAATCTGAGTTAATATGGTAAGTTCCTGAAGACAAACAACATGGGAAGGCAGGGGAGAAAAGATTAAAAAAGTCAAGACACTTCAAATTCGCCTAACATCCAAGCAAATCAACCTATTAATATAAAGCAATTGTTCCAATATCACTGATAGCTTCCTTTGATTAATTTGTAGTTTTTTTCAAAATATTATAATATGTAGTTAAAGCATTGGACCACTTTGATCCCGTGCAATGTAACTCAAGACTAAAGGCTTTTATTTATGATCATTGAATTTTATTCCTTTTACGATAAAAAGACAAACCAAATTATTTCGTGAATACTAACTTCATTTTTTTATAATCTTGATTCACATACCATCTCTTTTTATTTAATATTTTGATATTGGTTTTTACAAATGAACCAAAATAATTGTTTTAAAAAAAATAAGATTTTGGCTAAATTAAGGTCCAAAGGGATAACCAGTCCCAAAATTTTGACCAATTTTAAAACTTACCAAAAATACTCATTAATCCCCGCTCATAGAGCCAGCGGGGGAAGCTCCCCGTCGGATGAATATAAATGGTTCGGCGGGTGAGAGGGTATCACCCGACGGATGAAAAGGTTTTACCTACCGGAAAGTTTCCCGTCGGTTGAGATTTTCTCAACTGGCGGATGAACAAACGGATCCAAAAGCAAAATGCTAAAAATTCAAAAACGTCCAAATTTTAGAAATGGTTAACATTTTTTTACCCCTTTCAACCAAAACCAAAAGATAAAATTGAATGAAATGGTTTCTCGAGTACAGCCCATACTATTTCGACGGTTTCTCTTTTACCAGATAAATTTGATAGGTTGACATAATAAATATTTTATGAAAACTAGTAACTTTATGAATCTTAGAACAGATCATAAACATATACGCATTGTTATTATATAGCTTCAGACAAGTCAAAAGAATAAATTTTAAACACAGCATTAAGAACATCAAACATTCATTATTATTTGTAGATAATAAGTCACGAATCAATTCGGCATCTATTGTATTGAATAAATCAACTAAAAAAAAAATTGTTATATAATTTTCGTCCAGCGTTGACCAAGGCTACAAATTTTGTTGAGCTAACAATGTCCGGATTGGAGAAACTAACGTTTAGGTTACAAAACATCTGATAGACCTACGTTATAAGGAAGTTTACTACTATTATGACAACCCATTATACTATAACAACAATATCAATGTACGATATAAAAGACGAATGTAATATGCTATCATCAGATAGAATATTTTCCAAACAGATCAAGTTAATAAAAAATATGACAAACAAGTGGGAGTTAAAATTAAAATAGTATATGGATTAAACATGAAAATATTAATAATATAGAAATATAAATAAGAATATTTTTCAACTAAAAAGGAAGTAAATTGATTGTTTTTATTAGGGACAATTATGTTTCAAAATAATTTGAATAAAAAAAATCAATTTTGTTGTTTTCTTATTTAGAGTAGTAGGACGGGATGAATACTCCGTAATCCATAGAGTTTTTATTTTTTTAAATAGTTAGGTTCGAAGATATAACAAAATTTTATTTTCCGCGTCCAACCCAATCAGATTCGGGTACCAATAAACCAATAAAAAAATAAATAAGAAAACAGAAATAATATTTATAATATTAATAATAATATACCAAATATAAACTCTTAAATTTAGTAACAAATTTAAAAATTCATTAACAAATTTATAAAAATATATATTATTTATAATTCATTGTTATTTAGATTTTAATAAATTATATTAAACCAAAAATCATACTATAAATTACATAAAAAATTATATAAAAAATACATAAATAATTAAACCATACTATAAAATAATTTTAGAATTATAATAATAATAATATATAATGTATAACTTTTTAATAACTAAACTAACTAAAGAATCATCTCGGTGATGTGGATTGGTTTCGGATTTTTGAATGAAATATTTTTTTAAACCCATACAATTCAAATCAGTAAGATATGTCTTAAAACCCAGAAACCATCCTACTGGACCGGTTTGAGAAAAATTGTCATCTATTCCATGAACGTATTTAATTAGTTAGACTAAAAAAAGGCTTCTGGACAAAGAGAGAGGAACGGTAGGTTTTTGAGTTTTTCTTCATTGTAGGTTTGGTTCGACCCATTGTAGGTTTGTTTGTACTCGAAGTTAACTTGTAGGAAAGACATTGTAAAAGCCTTTACAAACTTGCAATAGAAATAGAAAGCCAACCACATCACATAGTAACACTAAAATAACAGTGAAATTTGAATAATCACTTGAAATAGCGGTATATATCAGTAGTAGAAGACATAAGGCCATTCCTACTAAGCTATGCTGATGCAAAGGATTCAACACCATCTTGAATAATCAAAGATTATCAAGCTAACTCAAACCCACAACCCATTTTAAGATCACCACCATACGCAGAACCAAAACCAATAAAACTGCATCGAAACTGAACAAGAGTCGCAAATATAATATGGATTCATTAAAATATCAACATATCAAGCCAACTCAACTAGTTCCACAAAACCAAACAAATACTACATGAAAAACATTATCAACAAGTAAATGTCCTCACCCATTGTCCATCAGTCATTGTGATTTTATAGATTTTGCCTTACCCGCTTTATCAGCTAAATGCATTCTTTTTCTTTTACATATGTTCTGAGTCTTACAAAAGGCGTTTGGTGATATCAAACTTTCAGTATAAGCAGTTGCTATACACTTGTTTCCGCATTTCACGGCCATAACACTTTTTGTCCGCTCATTACAAATCACTAACTCCTTCACTTTCGCGAATATGACTGTGTGATGTGTCGTGAAACATAATGGCTGAGTCCAGCAGAAGCGGTGCGCGCCAGGGAACAGTGTCCGTAAGGACAATCTCCTCAAAGACGAACCGATCCTATATTGCCTCATTGTGCAAATATAAGAACTCAACTCAAGATTATGAGCAGCAACACAAGAGTAGAGCACCCCATCTATAGCACCAAGTGAAGCAGCACAAACATACTTAGACTCAGGGATACGAACAACATGCTTAAAAATCTCTTCAGCTAAATCAAAAGAGATTATCAGAAGACCATCTTTATGATCCGTACTTTTACCTTCCTTGGCAACCCAATGAAGTGTTCCATCCAAGTAAACTGCCCTGGCCCAAAGCTCACGAGTGTCGTGAACCAAAGCGCTAAACTTTACATTATATAAAAAACGGCTCCAAGAATCTTCTCTCAAAGAATAGACATTAAACAAGGGGCTACCAAACTTCTCTACATTGACAATGGCAACGAAGATTTTGTAATCATCATTTTTTTTATCGTAACCAAAACCATACCTTGTCACAGACCAATCCTCCTCGTACCTAAGAAGAGGAACTTTCTTGTACTCATTAGTAAAAGGGTTCCATATAGTCATTGACTTATAACTATTACTAGAAACACATAACAGTCCATTACATGAACCCAAAATGACAAACCTTTTACCAATTGTAAATGGAATTTCTATGAGTTCAGAAGCATGTAGATCATCTACTGGGTCTTCGGTATCGAACGATCTAAAGCCCTTATCAAGCGATATAAAGATTTTACGCTTACATGTTTGTTTGGTATACAAAGTAACGAATAGACTGCTAGAAATGAGGGATAACCACGATCTTGATACAGACTTAAGCCTCAAGATAGATTTGATAGGCAATTTCAAGAATATCTCCACCATCATATCGTCCGGTAAAGTCGCCATGGGCAGCTCCTGCTCCGGGAAGGATAGAGTTCGCCTATTTTTGTTTGTTGGTTCTTTATAGTCAAAGAGGAATCAGAAAACTTGTTGCGATCGATTGATTGACGTGTTGTTTGCTAACGAAGAACAAATCTTTATACCAGGTAGCACTATAACCCTTTTCGTCTGACTAAATTTGATGGGTGGCCGTTACACCCATTGAAAGTCACCCGACGTCATTTCTTTTCAAAATGGTGGGTCTTCTGAACGAAAATATTGTTATTACTAGGCTGGTTTATTAAAGATCGACGGATCAAAGTTGTTTATTTTTTTATTTTTTATTTTTTTTTTTTTTCTTTGATAATATTCTTGAACTCGTAAGTTCAAGACTTACCGGACACTTAAAATGTTCTTATTTATTTCACTTCTATGCCCCCAAGGGGTAGCCGAGTTGGTTGAGTATGGCATTCTTATGACCAAAAGGTCATGAGTTCGAGTCCCTCTACATACGCTTTCTCGGCTGAGCCTGTCACCTTGTGTGGTTTACCTTCTGGCGTTGGTTTGCAGGCTATCGCGTCAGACTGAGGGTTTACCCTGTGCGCACTCATTGCACTCTGAGTAGCGGCTGCGGGTTCCCTCCGAAAAAAAAAAAAAAAAAAATCAAAGTGCTTTATATTAAAGCAAATATGGGACTATTTAAATATATTGGACGGCTATGTTTTGCAAATTAAAAGAAAATCCAACTAAATGGATCGGTTACAATTTATATTTTACTAAAAGCAAAAGTTGTATCAAACCTAATTGGATTTAAAAATATGGTTTATATAACAAAAATATAATATATATTAAAATATAAACGGTAACATTAATTCCAAAAGTCACTCTATAAGATATGATGAACATTTTTTTTAGAGAGACTTACCTAATGAGTCTGAATTTTGTCTCTATTTACTTAATCATATCCCAACAGATCTATTTTACAAATATATCCGATTTATTTAAGAAAAGACTCAATTACCTTTAAAAAACAAAACAATTATATCCCCAAATCAAAATATTGAACCTCAATTTCAAAATCAATTATTTTTCCTCAAACTTTCTTTGTCATACTATTAAATTCATTAAGGCTAAAATTGTATTTAAAATTTAATTTTGGACTAGTGGATAAATAAAATCATATATTTGTAGATATTAGTAAAATCTATTGGTAAACTATATACGTTTTTGTACACAATTGGTATAAACCGCTTTTTTGTATCAAACTTGGGCTTATATTATATTTCCAACATTGAGCAAGACCAAATTTGAGACACGTCACAGATAAGATACCAAAAGTATTCAGTTTACAAGAACTATTCGAGTATAAACAGTACTTATTTTACAACAAATAAAATTAAAATGTTCGAACAAAAACCCTAGATATGAAGAAAAATTGGGAATCAACAGAAATTAAGCCTTCAAATCGATCAAAATCACAATTTTTTTTAATTCGACGAAAACCCAAATCCTTGCCAAGAAGTCCTGCAAAATTCACTTAGAAACCTTAACCATCATGTTGAATGAAGCCATTGAAAAACCCTTCTTCAAGATGAGCCAAAAGCATGAAATCGAACAAAAGAAACCCTTTCAAAAACCAGAAAACCAGAAAAACCTTTGCTTTGCTCCATCAACACCTTACTAGAACCAACAAACCTATAAAAGCGCAAAAAACCCCATTTCCAGAACACTGTAAGAGACATCAAAGCCTATCGAAGAAGAACACCTACATGGAGCCTAATAAGTGGAATGATCCGTCATGGTAAGAACATACAATCCTTGTCGAAATAACCAGTAGAACAAAAGAGGCATCCTCAAGGGTTGGGATCCCTTCTCAAGTAATTTGTTCCCAACCCTTCAAGGAATGTTATAACTCCCAAGTATAAAGGGGCACTGCCATATTCGAAAGCCATGGGTTGTTTGGATTTTAAAACCGATTTGGCAATCCAATTGGTCGATTCATTTTGTTCGCGAAATATATGAATTATTCGCATATCAAAGGATAATAAATTCCGGCAACAGGATAGAATTGGTATTAGATACCATGGGCTTTTACCATAAAGAAGAAGCCCTGTGAGAACAAAATAATTTGTTTCGATGTCGAGTAGAGTAATTCTTTTCTCAAAACATTGCAAAAAACTGTCCAGCAAAGCCCGGCATTCTGCAATCATTGGGGTACTTTTACCATTGATACAACCATAACCAAAAATGTTAGACCCTTCGTTATTCCTTACTAGACCCCCACCACTTGAGTTACCCAAATGATCGCAAGCTCCATCGCAGTTCAGCTTGAATCTATTGAGCTTAGGGCATTTCCAAACAAGAGAAATCGAGATTCTAGGGTTGTTAAGAAAATTGATGCAACCCAAAATCGGATTAGCCCTTTTATCAGAAGCCCACTGCTTTCTTTTGAAAAGAGAATCCCCATCCAAAACAGCAACAATATTGTTGATTTTAAGAATCATAGACTTTTGACTGAAAAAAATACCTTATGTCTTCAATTTGTTTCTGGATTTCCATATATCCCAGACAACAATTGGAGGTCGAATAGTATGAATGTGGACCCCTTTATCTGTAGACCAATACCAAGTCCTAACAAGATGATTTAGGGTCATGTTTTTATGAATGTGTATACTGAATATGTTAGCATAGTGTTGTCAAACATCCCAAACGTTATATCAGTTCATAAATACATGACTAACAGCCTCTATATTGTTACAAGCCTGATGTTTTGATGCTAACTAGATTCTTTTCTTTTGCAGGACAGAATCAACAAGAACCCAATTGAGAAGAGATCTCCACAAAAGCATAGAGCACTTACGAGGAGTTATATTATTCCAAGTTTTGAGAAAGAGGTTAGAACAGTTCCTTCTACCTCTTATAGCATTCAAAGTTGCCTTGAAATTGAAAAAACCATATTTAGAATTAGACCAGAAAATAGAATCTTGCTGATTTTCCTTAAGACTAACGTTTTGGATGTTATGCACTTTAGACAGAATGTCTGAATTAGATAGCTTAGTTAAATTCCAACCACCGTTGTCCGAGTAGTGCCTAACCTCTTCTCTAACCACGCCAGATATATCAGCATCTTGATTAAAAGAGACAAATGGGTGACTGGTGCACCATTTGTCCAACCAAAAATTGATCTTACTAGAACCAAGAATCCAACATATGTACCTTTCAGCACTATCCTCGATGCTAAGTAACCTTACTTAAGTGTTTGAGCTTCTGATAGGCTTTGAAGCATTTATAAGGTGACAATTTTTACAATAAGTGTTGTTCATTACTTTAGCCCATAGAGACTTTTTTACCTGAGTTTTAACAAAGCTTGTGAGAGAAAACAACTTGGATGTCCACCCAATTTCTAACATTTAGTCCACCCTCCTCAAAGGTTTTGCAAACTTTTTGCCATTTGGACCATAGCATAGCCTGTTTATCATCATTTGAACCCCACAAAAACTTGTTGAAAAGAACTTCAATTCTTTGAACAATAGATTTAGGCAAAATAGAGCTTTGAAGAATGTAGATAGAAATATAATAAAGAACATATTAAATAAGTATTAACCTCATTTCGAAGGACGGAGTGGTTTTGTCCCATTCATATATTTTTTCTCTGATTTTAAACAGAACTTCATCAAAGTTTCTAATGGAGTTTGTTGTACTTACAGTGATTCCCAAGTATTTGAATGGGTGGAAACAGTGGTTGAACCCCCAAAGTAGCTTCAAGCTTAGGAATCCTTTGAGGTGAGAATTTCTTTCCCAGAATAATCTTTGATTCTTCCTTGTTTATTAACTCACCAGATCTATCTTCATAATGACTGAGTAGATTCAATACCTTTGCAGTATAAAAAGGAGCACCATTACAGAAGACCAGTCAATCATCAGCAAAAGATAACACGGGTATGTTGATTTTGCATCTTATTTTATACACAGTAGAAGGGCATTCCTAAGATAACTTGACCAAACCCCTGAGCAGATACTCTTCTGCCATAATAAACAGGCTTGGTGACAGAGGGTCACCTTGCCTCAACCATTTATTTGACTTGAAAAAACCATTTGCTTCCCCCATTCACTATAACAGAAAAATTGACAATTGTCAATACCCTTCTCAATAATTCTTATGAAATCTTGACTGAACCCAAATGCTTAAGAATACTGGGTAAGAATGTATGGTCAAGCCTATCAAAGGCTTTGGCCATAACAAGACATGATGAACTTAATCAGTATATGTCAATCCAATATACAAAATTGTCCTTATGATGAACTACTGTTATATATGGTTTTTGTTTCTCTCAACCAACTCAAACTAAAAAAACAAAACTCAAACTCTCGTTTATGGGAGTTAAGTTACAAATATTATATATAATCTAAAGTAAAAGAGTGACTGGATTTTTTTTATGTAGGGAGTCTTGAGAAAATTTTCCCTTCAAGAAATAAAAACAAGAAACCAGATTACAATCTTAAATTTCATCTTCAACCTTCTTAATTGAATCCATTCTTATTGGAAATGGAAGAAGGAAAGTTTTCTTTCCCAACTTGTCGATCTACTGATCACAATAACCATTTCCCCCCTCTTCAGCCGATTCGACCTGATCTTCCAAGGATCATAAATAATCCAGCATATGAACCTGTAACAAGTAAGAAATCAGGATCATTTTACAAGAATTATGCTGATCTATTTATAACAAATCTCTCTAAGATCTGCCATGAGAATGTAAAGGGATTCTACAATAGAGAATTTCCAAAATTAACATTACAAGCTGGTGACAGAAATAGATTGAAATCCATCTCGAAACACACATTAGTGGGTAAGTTTGCTACGGGTAAGCCTAATTACAATTCAATTAAGGCTTTATTTGATGGGTTCAGGTTTAAAGGTGAGTTTAATATCACCAACTTGGACTTTAGGCATATGTTCATTGAATTCTCTATGATGGAAGATCTTAAGAAACTATGGCGCAGAAATGTATGGGTCATTAGGAATAAAACACTGCATATCCTTAAGTGGGGACCTTACTTTAACCCTAACTACAAAAATCCAGTCACTCTAGTGTATATCAACCTCCCCAAACTCCCATAATTCATGTTCAATGAAGAAACAATCCTAGAAGTTGCAATGAGTCTTGGCTCTCCCTTAAACATATAGGTCTCTCCTAAGAATCGTGTTAGGTTCAATTTCTGCAAAATATGGGTTGAAATGGATGTATCTAAGCCTATGCCGAAGAAAATGTGGATATCTTTTAGTCAATAAGGTTTTTAGAAAGAATTAATATATGGTAATTACCCTGATTATTGTAAGTTGTGTTATCATCTTGGACACTCTGAAAATGTTTGCAAGAAAGTCATCATGCCCAAACCTCCTAAAAATCTGATGGTGTCTGAATCCAAGTCTGTTGAGCAATTGAATAATACTGATTCTCTAAACATTCATGCTCAAAAAATAAAATCAATAGTTGTTAATATTGATAAAGACAAGTTAAAGGAAAAAAATACTGAGATGGAAATTGAAGAATGCAGTGGAATTTAAATTGGAAATACTGACAACATAATAGCTTCTAGAGAAGTTTAAACTCATTTACCTTTGGGTGTGAATATAATTGAAATCATTGAAGCTCTTCACATGATTGATTTGGGCTCTTTAAACCATATCAATGTTGGTCTCCTGGATACCAATAATGAAGCCTCATCCTCAACAATGAAAAAAAATGGTAGCTTGCCATCTTCTCCTAGTTAAGGCAATAAAGAGTCTAAGAAGAAAAATTATAAAAAAATGAAGAAACTTAAAGTTATTAACACAAAGGGTCTGATCAATTCAAAGCTAATGCATTACAAAGGTGTTGCAACCTAATAAATCATCCAAATGGCCATTTTAATATTAAATTAGAATGTTCGTGGTTTGGGGAACAAAGAGACTTTAGCAAGGCTTAAATCTTTAAAAAGATCTGAGAAACCTGATTTTACGGCTCTTCAAGAGCCTATGGTTAGTAGTTCTAAACTACAATCTATCTCAAGGAAGCTGGGATTTTATGGCTGCACTCATAACATTAACAACAAGGTCTCTGTTATATGGAATGAAGACTACAAAGTGAAGATTATCTCTAATGAAGAGCAATTTATTCACTTAAACATAAATCATAAAGATCTTATTAAGGCTTTCAGGGTTTCAGTGATCTATGGTAAGTGTAATAAGAGTTTGAGAAGCATCTTATGGGACAATCTGAGATATATGAAAGATGGTTTAGTGGAATATTTTATCTTGGGTGATTTTAACACAATTGACAGCCCTGATGAGCAGCTTTATTGCACTACAAACTGTATATCTAGTATGGATGACTTCAATAACTTTATTCTTGACTGTAATTTGAATGATGCAGGTTTTTCAAGTAATAAATACACCTATACAAATGAGAGATAATGGAGATGGCTAGACGGGGTTTTATACAATGATAAATGGCTGAATTATTTCGAGGCTAAAAATGTGACTCATCTATCTAAAACCTGTTCAAACCACTCTCTTATTATGGTCTCTATATCTGCTAGCTCTTCAAAAATCAGACCCTCCTTCAAATTCCTGAATATGTGGGTTC
Organism: Limnanthes douglasii subsp. nivea; assembly: GCA_036936605.1. Classification (NCBI taxonomy): domain Eukaryota; kingdom Viridiplantae; phylum Streptophyta; class Magnoliopsida; order Brassicales; family Limnanthaceae; genus Limnanthes; species Limnanthes douglasii. Next base: position 48,133,002 of record JAUPFV010000002.1, read on the forward strand.
TTCACAGTGGTTTCTACAAGTTAGTTGAGTTAAGTTGGGATATTGAAGGTCAAGGGTCTCTTATTCAAAACTTCTGGTTTAAACTTAGAAGATTAAAAGCTGAGTTGAAGGAGTGGAATAAGAAGGTATTTGGGAATGTTTTTTACTCCATCAAACAGATGGAAGAGGAAATTAATTTTAAATAAATCAATTACCAAAACATTAAATCTAATGAGGATAAGATTCTACTTGAAGCTGTCAGAGAAACTCACCTAAATTTGTTGGCTAGGGAAGAAGAGTATTGGGCTCAAGAGACTCATACTACTTGGAATAGGGATGGAGAAAGGAACACAACTTTTTGTATAGCTTTGTGAGGAAAAGGATTAAAAGAAACAAAATTAACAGGGTTTGGGATGAATCTAAATGGTTTGAGGATACTAAATTTATTGGTGACTCTGCAGTGGATTTCTTTAAAGATTTCATACCAAAGCTTGTCAATGAGGAGGATAATAACATGCTAATGTCTAGTTCTACAGAATCTGAAATCTATGACATTGTTAAGGGTTTGAATACTAACTCAGCAGCAGGTCCTGATGGCTTTAATGGAAAGTTCTACAAAGAATTCTGGACTATTATAAAAAAAGGATATGTGATGCAATTGCTGAGATGTTCAAAGAGAGTCATATTCTTAAAGGAGTGTTTGCCACAGTGATATGCCTTATCCCTAAGAATTCATCTCCTACAACTTGGAAGGAATTTAGGCTCATAATTTTAACCATTTTCTTTAATAGAATAGTGTCCAAAGTAATCAATAAAAAGCTTTTTAGACTGTTACCTAACCTTATTTCAGAAGAGCAAGGGGCTTTTGTTACTGGCAGGTCTATTCACGAGAATATAATAATCACTCAGGAACTATTATATGACATCAACATAAAAACTAGGGGAGGCAATATCTTATTAAAAGTTGATATGAACAAAGCCTTTGACATGCTTGACCATACTTTTCTTCTCAGTATTTTGGCAACATTTGGGTTCAATAATGGATTCTTAAGGCTGATAGAGAAGTGTGTGAATAATTATTACTTCTCTGTCCTAGTAAATTGTGAGGTCAAGGGGTTCTTCAAGTTCAACAAAGCATTAAGGAAGGGTGATCCATTGTCACCCATCTTGTCTATATTGGATGAAAAATACCTTATAAGGGGTTTAAAGAGACTCTCTATGGATCATTCAAATACAAGATACAAATGCAGAGGCACAATGAACATACCTTGCTTGGGTTTTGCAGATGACCTCCTCATCTTCTGCAATTGTTCATCTACTTCTGTCTCTAAAGTCTTCAAGCTACTCCAACACTATGAGGACAAATCTGGTCAGTTGATGAATAAAAGTAAGTCAAAGTTAATTACTTCAAATAATCTTTCACCTCAGAGAATTTGTGATTTGGAGCATACTCTGGGCTTCAATAACTTCTCTATGCCATTCAAATACTTGGGGACAACAATAAGCAACATATACAGGGTTAATAATTATGAAGATATGGTAATGAAGATCATAAAAAAGATTTCAGAATGAGATCACACTATTCTATCTTTTGGAGGGAGATTAACCATTATTCAATCAGTGATATCTGCTTACCTTATATTTGACATTCGACACTCAATTATTCCTAAGACAGTAGCTAAAATAATTGAGGTTCTCTATAAATTGGTCAGCTGATGAATAAAAGTAAGTCAAAGTTAATTACCTAAAATAATTGAGGTTCTCTATAGGGAACTAAGAATAATAAAACATCTATAAATTGGATTCAATGGTCTAAGGTCTGTAAACCCTATGAAGAATAGGGTTGGGTGTTAGAAAGATTAAGAATTTGTAGAAGGTTTTTTCCTACAAACTCCGGTTTTCATTTAGAATGCAGAAATCCCTTTGGGATAAGTTGATCTATACCATTTACTGCAACAACTCTCACCCTTTAACTACTACAAAGCCTTCTAAATGTTCTAAAATTTGGCTTAGGCTTTGGAAGATCAGGGATAGTGCAGAAAGATTTATCATCTGGCAAACTAAAACATGTAATATGGATTTCTTTATAGACAAATAGTGTTCTCCTCAACCATTTTTCAATATTGTTAATGTGGATAATAGAACTAATTTTAAAAGGTTCAAAGTCAAATATTTCTGGGAAAACGGATGTTGGAACTTAACTAGGATTGAGAATGTTGTGAATTAACATTCTCAAAATCTCTCTCTCTAATAATGAAAAGGACTCTCTCAAATGGTCACCGAGTCTAGATGGGCTGTTTAATACGAAAACTACTTGGAATGCAATAAAGAATAAGGGTAATAGCTCTAACCTTTATAAGAAGACCTGGAATTGTGTCACTCCTCGTAAGTACTCCTTTATTCTATAGAGAGTAATTCTGAGCTTGCTGTCTGTGGATTCTGTGATACAGAAGAAAAATATTCAGTTAGCTTCTCGTTGCCAGCATTGTGAAAACACTGAGAACATAAAGCATGTGTTTGTTAGTTGTCAGAAGGCTTGGGATACTTGGAACTATTTTGCTGCTCTATTCAGCATCCATATTTCTAGAACCATGACCCTGACTCACCTAATAAGGTCATGGTATTGGTCTGCTAACAAAGAAGTCCATATCCGATCTATCCTACCTTCTATAATTTCTTAGGTCATCTCGTATGCAATGAAAAATAAAAAAAACATGACAATAAAGGCTTTAGCTCGATTGATATGATCAAATATGTCATATACTTTATGATTGGAATGGACAGAGCCAACTTACTCAAGAAACAATTCTGGGGAAAAGATGTTAAAATTGGGCCTTTAATTGGGTGTCTTAATCAATTCAATAAATCCATGAATCCAATATCTCTAAGATGGAACAATCCTAAGCTTGGGAGGTTCAAATTAAATTCTGATGGTGCCTACAATTAGACATGCGAATCTAGTGGTGGAGGGGTTGTAAGAGACAATGAAGGCAAAGTAATTTTTGGCTATGGTAGACTTTATGGTAAAGGGATTCCAATCGTGACGGAATTTAGAGCGATGTTGGATGGATTATACCTTTGTTACTCAATAAGAATAACTAACAATGCCCGAGAGAATCGGTTTCGATGTCCAAATTAGTTAGGGGGTTGGATGGTTATCCAAGGATAGAGATGTCCAAAACCATCACTTTTCTTGAAGAGATGTCCAAAACCATCCCTTTTCTTGAAGAGTTGGGGGTTGGGTATCTAAGGATAGAGTCCAATTAGTAATTTTGAAATCAAAAGAAGAGAGTCTTACCTTATTTTGCTTCTTCTTCAATTTCTTCAATAAATTCGATTTGGCTGGTCTGAGACTGAGGATATATCATGAATTGGTTCATCTTCGTAGTTGAATTCTGATTTCTCTTGGGTTTATAATTGGTTGTGGATTCAAATATAATTTGGGAATCTCTTAAGGCTCTGATATTGAAGATGATGGCTCCTTTAGGGTCTGTTTGTGTGACAGTAAAGATTGGGATCGTTCAGATGCGCCCTCAAAATCGACCTTATGAAGGCCTTTGACAATATCAGATGGAGTGATCTTGGACATCCTCTTAGCCATGTACTTTTCTATGCCCGTGATTAATTGGATTATCCAATGCATCACCTTCGTTTCCTATTCGGTTTGCATTAATGGTAAACCGATGAGCCCTTTCCCTGGTCAAAAGGGTCTTCGTGAGGGAGACCCCCTCTCTTTATATCTTTTTGTTATTGTTATGCAGGTCCTTTCAAGAATTCTCCAAGAGAAAATCCAAAGTTCGTCCTTTGAATTCCACTGGAAATGCCACAAGCTCAAGATAATCAACCTTTGTTTCGCGGACGACCTTATGATCCTCTACAGGGCCAACCTCCAGTCAATTAAGTTAATCCTCGAAGGATTGACTGAATTTGCTGCTATTTCGGGCTTTCATTTAAACCCTGCCAAAAGCACCATTTTCTTCTCTGGCACCTCCTCCAACTTCAAGCTCAGCATCCTTCAATGTCTCAACTTCAAAGAGGGCTCCCTCCCGGTCAGATACATGGGCGTGCCCCTTATCTCGTTTCGCCTCTCATATAATGACTGTCGCCCCCTCTTCCAAAATATCACCAACCGCATCAACTTTTGGACCTCCAAACACCTGTCTTATGCTGGTAGACTCTAGCTTATCAATTCTGTGCTATTTTCCAGCCAGGTCTATTGGTCTTCTATCTTCATCCTTCCTGCTCGAGTCCTTAAAGAGCTCTCTCAATTACTCCGCCGCTTTCTCTGGTCAGGACCAGAAATGAAGATTGTTGGAGCCAAGATTTCCTGGAGTAAATTGACTGTATCCAAAGATGAGGGGGCCTTGGGATTCCAGACCTAAAAATATGGAATCAGGCGGCCACCCTCAAGCTCCTCTGGTCCATCCTCACCAGAAATAAAAACTCCCTCTGGACTCAATGAACTATTTCGGAAAATATTAAATCAAACTGCTTCTGGTCTCTCCCCCTACCCTGTTCCGCAAGCTGGTGTTGGAAGAAAATCCTGAACCTCAGAAACAAGGTTTCAAATCTTTATCTAGTCATAATTGGAAATGGAGCCCACACCTCTATTTGGCATGACCCTTGGTTATTCACTACGTCTCTTGTCAATCGCTTCGGACCTCAAATCCTGAGCCTTTCCCATCTCCGAAACTTAAGAAATGTGGAAGACATTTGCATAAATGGATCTTGAACCTAGCCCCCCATGCCAGAGCCCCCAGCCGCCATCTTCGAGATCACCTGCGAAAAATCTCCTTAGTGCTCAGTGATCTCCCCTCTGCCTCCTCTGATCCCGATACCTTCATCTGGATCCCGAATAACTCCAAACCTGAGTTCTCTATCAGCAACACCTACTCTGCCCTTAAGCCCACAAATGTAAAGGTCAGATGGGCTAACCTCATCTAGAATAAATTCTCAATCCCCCAGATACTCCTTCATAACCTGGCTCGCTATTCGTAGCAAGCTCTCCACCAGAGACAGGATTATCTCTTGGGGCCTTGATTGCCATGTCTCCTGTGTCCTCTGTAACAATGCTCCTGAAACCCTGGATTATCTCATCATCCTCTGCCCTTACTTCTCCGCCATCTAGGAGATCTTAGCCCAAAAGCTCCTCATTCCCTCCCCCCATTATCGTGGAATCAATGGTACGAGGTAGCAAGCTCTTAGGCTCCCTCTGATAAGCGACGTCGACTCCATTGGAACTCCGCTTTCTGCGCCACAATATATTACATTTGGAAAGAAATGAACAACTGAATTTTCGATAACAAACAATCCCGCTACTCTAGCACCTTCCACCTGATCCTATCCGACCTTCGCTACAGATTTAAAGGAACAAAATATCGATTTCACGGATAATCTTTTATGTAACCCTTTGGGGATTTGAAATTTTGTAAAGGGTCACCCACCCCATGAACAATTGTACCATTATTTAAATTTAATTTACAAGCTTTTTATACCAAAATAAAAGATTGGGATCGATATGGCTGATCTAGGACTGAGGATACATGCTGAATTGGGTTTATCTTCGTAATTGATTTCTGGTTTCTCCTGAGTTTAATGTTGGTCATGAATTCAAGAGTAGTTTTGGATTCGCTCGAGGTTCTGATATTGAACATGGAGGATTTTTAGGGTCTTGTTGTGTTTGTTTGAATAACAATGAGACTTTTGACTCCTGATTGTAGCCCTATACCAAATTGAGGTACAATGTATTTTCCTAATTTTTGAAATAAAAAGAACATAACTTGAATTAAAAAAAATAAAAAATAACATAAAAGACTGATTCAATGTGTTTATGAACAATGAATCAGTCTTTTACGAGTTTATCCTTAATATTAAATGGAGAAGGAAAATTTTGTTTAGACAAAGATAAAAATTATTGTCAAATGCTTACTTAAGAAGTCCATTTATTTCGTTATATTTGATGAGTTCATATTGCTTTATCTTTTTACATTTTTTACTCATGTATCTCTATTAATATTCTATTTGTCCTGCTTTATTCATAGTTGTTGGGATCATTTTTTAGTCATGGTCCAATTCTCTTGGGCATAATGTTTTTTGTTTTTATTTAATAAATTTAAATAATTGAAACTAATACGTGTCGAACATAGAAAGATTAAGATACGACACATGGATATATAAACATAACACTATCTTTCTACGAATTCTATTTTAGATTTAGATCTTATAAATTATCCTTACAGAAAAAGTTTCTGTTTTCCGATTGTTTTTAGTCCATATAAAGAATTTTTTTAATGCAATTTTGTCTTTCTTTATTTCCAATCTATGTAAGCTAATTTTTGTAAGCAATTTCATTTCTATTAAGTTAGGCTTATGAAGTAGAGCTTTTGGCGAGATCTTTTGGTGAGAGATTAACCTGTGAATATATTAATCTAGACATAATGTTCAAGAGGAAAGACCATTTATAATGCGCAGGACCTATTGTGGAAGACCAATCTACTACACTCCAGGATGAACTTAGAATCAGGTAAGTTTTAGGCCGTATTCGTGTTGTATTGTCAGTACTTCATGTTTTTTTTATCTTGATGCTGCTTTATTTTTTATGATTTTTTTGGGGAAATGAAACTACATGAAGGAAGTTTCATCATAAGGTAGTTTACAAAATCTTTGATCAATTATCATACTATGCTCATATTTTGGTAAATCAACTCTAAACATTGTTGTAGAGATGCTTTAAATATTCAACATAGTTGTGTTACACTGATATGCATTTTATGCTTCAAATATTCAATATGGTTGGTGTCACATGAAGATTTTATTAAGAACAATTGTTCAATAACAAAGGAATAACAAAAGAACCTTATGTTCAATATAAATTAAGCAAACAGAAGACCAAATCTCTAACCAATGTATTAGTTAGAGAAACATTTATCAAGTTCAGAATCGTGAGAGTTTTTAATTGTAATAATAAGTTTGACAGAAAAATGTTTATTAGAGATCTTTGTATTGTTAGAGTTTGTAATGATGAGTTTGAGATTGTAAGAAAAATGTTTATCAGAGCTTTTTGTATTGTTAGATTTTGTAATAATAAGTTTGAGATTTTAAGGATATATTGTCACTATAACATTATGCTGGTATACATTATCAAATTTTATATAACCCGCAGCAACGCGTGTGGAAATTTATCTAGTAAAAATTAAGATAATAGAATTTAGATTTCTTGAAGTGATGTGAGTTTATTTATATCACGTGTTAGATGTCTGATTAAACCATGCTATGCAAAATTTTACATGAAATGCATATAATTTCATTAGTGTTTCAATTGGTTATAATGTTTTGAGTGAATATGATTGTTTTGATGAACTTACAAAAGATATTACTCTAACCAATTTGCATTTAGAGCACAAAACTCTTGTATATAAATGTTCAAGAGGAAGATGTATGTCACCCCTTTACTGAGTTGTTGGGTTTTCTAAAATTGTTGCTAATGTTTCCATGACAATTACTAACCTTAGATTACGAATCTACATTACAAAAAATCATACATAAGTGTATATAATTTGTTGTTTTATTATAATTATAAAAAACATATCAATTGTACATTGGTTTCTAATATGATATCTAGAGTCTTTATATCAAGGATGCGGGATTCTAGAATGGTTGTGTTACTTAAATCAAATATAGTTTGTTGATGTACTTCGCTTTTGAGTATTATCATATTTTTATATTTATATAATTTTTAAATGTTGGGCATTTGTATGTTATTTAGACATTTGAGATTTTTAGTTTATTTTATTTGAAAGATATTTGGACAATTATTCTTAATAGTTCATTTAATATTTAGTTTTAATATATAATTTCAATACCACGAAAGAGAAAATATAAGTAAACTATCCAAACCAAACCACGCAAACAACACAAACCGAACTATGGTTTTTATTATGATATCATCAGTTATTTTTTTTAAATCGAAACTCACATTTTAGTAACTTTTTTTTAAACCGTTTGGACCAAACCATTTACATACGTAGTTATTAATTATTAAGTATTTAAAATTTATTTTATTTATTATAATTGAGAATAAACTTTGTTTGATTTGTATTTTTAAATTATATATATAATTTTTATAATTATTAATTAGTATAATAGTGTCATGTAGATTATGATTGTAAAATATATTGTTTTTTTATTTAGATGTTTATATTTGAAAAATAAAAATGTAGGACTAATATATTTGAATCTAAAATATGAAATCCTATTAAGTTAAAAGTATTCTTATAAATAAAATGGAGGAGGAGCAGGTTAATTATCTAAGGATGATGCGAAACATGACGTTCACTCCCACTATGCGGCTAAAATCGGAAATCAAACGTCTAAGAAATTACTATAAAGAGGAAGGTGATGATGGTACAAGCTCTATGATTAGAAACCCCACCAAAATATGATTAAAAGGTGAAAGTTACTGTTAGGACTAAAAATAATGATCTTAAAGTACAATGAGACCAAAATTCATTTAACATGATCCAAAAGTATCATTGTTATCATAGCAGAAGAAGGAGGAGCCAAACCTCAAAACTCGTAAATATTACAATGAAAAGAGCAGTGAGGGGCATGTCTCTGACCACCCCGCAGTTCAGCACCAAGTAAACGATATTGGGAGAAATTAGTCTGACCTATAAATATGTAATCATAATATTTAAACATGAATGCCTAATTATGTAAGTACTCATCATGTATTTTCCCATCACATTCCTCTTCAACAAAATGTCCTTATATTTTTTTTTTCCACAAGTGACATAAACAATTTTTTAACAAGCTATAGATGCACAACAAGTACATCATTCGAGCTTCCCTTTATTCCGTCCAACGATACCACCAACTCAACAAAACAATTATCATATCCCTCAACATAATTTTAGATAATTTCACCGGTTATACTTCAAATCAACCACCATTAAACAATATCCAACAAAACTACACCCCCAATAATATATGAATTAGCAGAACCCTATGTGGTTCCCTTCATCAAATTAGTAGAGACCTTATTGAGCGGTACCATAGTAGTAACAAGTCCTTCATGGCTATCCACCACTTATAAATCAAAACGAATACCCCAACCCTCGGGTGTGGCTTGGTCATCCGCAAGCTTAGTAGAAGAAAAAAAACAAGTAAGTCCCTTGTTGACAATGATCTCCATGATGAAGAGTATTTATTGGATCCACAGATACATTACAAAGAACTTTTAGCATAATTCAATAATTATAAAATGGATAAACACAATAGAAATGGATATTTTGAACACCATATAGTGCAATTCAAAAGTAAGATGATGTAATTGGGGATGGATGACAAGATGAAGTGTAAATCCTTCTCTTTGAACTTTAAGATCGTTTTATAGCCTCTTTTTGGATGTATAAATAGTTTCAAATATTATGGATAATAATTAGGATTTAATTTATTGATGTTACATTATCAAAGGAGATTCAAAACATATTATTTATTACAAACAAAAGGAAAAAGAAAATTTGAGAGACTACACAAATAGATTTATTGAGACAAAGAATGAGTTGTAAGATTTTCAATTTTTCATGGCCATTTCAGTGTACTGACAAGGGCTCGTGTGAGGAATTCCATCAAAAATAATTATGAAGAAGAAAACACTATACTTTGGAGATATTTTAACCCAATTGAAACGTCAAATGGAAATAAAAAAGATTATTAAAGTTATGCTAGAGGGAAACACTGGAAATATAAATGTATATCCCCATTACCATCCTTTGACTAATAATAATGAATCAAATTTAGTTGTTCATGTTAATTCAAGTCTAACAATAAGCTTCAAACTCCAACCATAATAACAACAAAGTCTTAACTCGACCAAAATATTATGATCAAACTTTAAGAGAGAAGCAGAAAGGGAACAAAAATACAAGTTGAACATTTGAACGTGCTAATAAGGGTCCCTATATAGACTTAACAAAGAGCTTGTAAATGCCCTCAAGGGGGTAGCTGAGTTGGTGGAGTAAGGCATGCTCGTGACCAAATGTCATGAGTTCGAGTCCATCTACAAACGCTTTCTTGGCTGAGCCTGTCACCTTGTGTGGTTTACTTTCTGGCGTTGGTTTACAGGCTATTGCGTCAGACTAAGGGTTTACCCTGTGCGCATTCGTTGAGTAGCAGTTGCGGGTTCCCTCCGAAAAAAGAGAGCTTGTAAATGATATATGAGAAAACTAAACATTTGATAAAGTAGCAAAGACCGGATAAGATGTTCTCTACAAATGAACATAAAGAATTAAGTAAATTTTGCAAATCTCACAATGACATTGAGCATTATACAAGAGAATTTTGGGCTTCAAATAATGAAGTTCAATACATGGTTAATAAAGGGAAAATTATAAAATTCTTAAAAAAACCGAGACATATTGCAGTACCCTCTGACATGATTGAAAGGAAAAGTTATTTTAGTAAATGATGAACCAAAGGCTTTGGATAACAAAAACATTATAAAGATTGAGAAGAATAATGATTGGTTCCTGATCCAAACAGACAACTACATTTTATGATTTCAGGAGGAGACTAAATTTACTGGATCTCCAATAATCCAAAGAAGAGATACATAAAGGATTTGGAAGGTCAAAACCAAGGCGATAGATCACATCACTTATAAAGGAATCCCTACACAAGGCTGGGATTATTTGATAATGACTTAAGAGGGTGGGTATGACCTCAAATAATGTAATTATCATCACAGTAGAGCTATCAAGAGTATAGCTAAAAATTAAGATGATAATTACAAGAAGTTCAGGAAATATCATATAGAAAAATACTTATAATAAAATGAGAGGTGTCCTAGATCTTATTGTATTACAAAGGATCTTAATTGGATTCACTATGGCATATGTTAATGTTGTGAGATAGTTAATGTTAAATGTAACATTGGGAAGACACTAGTTCAAAAGGCAGGTCAAGTTCTTATTCATGATAGTGCATACACACCTTCTTTTTAGAGTGTGATTTTGGGAAGACCATGACTAGATCAAATGCACTAATAAGAGTATATCTCCCTTAAGTTCTATTCCTTTATATATAAGATAAGATTAAGATAATGAAGATCAATTAATAATTAATGATAATCTTGAATAAATGAATTGCAGAATAAGGTTGATTATGACGAGCTATAAATGATGTTGGTTAATCAATGAAGTATGTTATGATGAGTTACATAGAATGTTGATTAATACAAACTAAACAAATAAGTTTCCAAATGAACGTTTTTTAAAATACATTTAAGGATATATAAGAATTTAATGTTACCAAAGTCATAAGGGAAGTTTCTGATATATACTTAGCAGTTTCTGATTATGACATAAGTGCAGTGTTGGTAAGGGAAGTGGATAACTATCCTCGTCCAGTGTATTATATCAGCAAAAGCTTGATAGATGCAGAAAAAGGTATTTAAAACTTGAAAAATTAGCACTGGCCCTAGTAATTGCTGCTAGGAAAATAAGACCCTACTTTCAGTCTCATTCAATTGTTGTCCGGACCTCTTTTCCCCTGAAAATATTCTTTAAAAGGCAGACATTTCAAGCAGAATGACCAAATAGTCAGTAGAACTGGGAGACTATAATATTGATTTTGCCCCTCAAACAGCAGTCAAAGCCTAGTATGTTGCTGATTTCTTAGTTGAATTCCATTCGGACAGAGATACTAAGCAAGCATCATGTGAAAAGACTAAGAAAATATGGGTTATCCGGACTGATGGTGGATGAAGTACCATGAGATGTGGTGCTGGGATATGTTTAACCTCTCTGTACGGCGACAAAATGTACCAGGCTATATGTTTTGCTTTCAGGGCTTCCAATAATGAGTCCGAATATGAAGCTGCTATAGCTGGTTTGAAATTAGCTCTCATTTGTGGAGCCAAAAGGGTTAGGTTAATGAGCGATTGTCAGCTTCTTATCCATCATGCACAAGGTCAATCTGAAGCCAAAAAGTAGCAGCTGGTTAAATACTTATTTGTTCTTAAAGAAGTGGCACTCAATTTAAAAAACATTACCTTTGAGCACATACCCCGAACAGAAAATACGCTAGCAGACTCCTTAGCAACTATAGCCTATTCTGATTCCTACCCATGGATTCATGTGCAAGAATACCCATCCATTCAACTCAATCGGAATAAGAAAGAAGAAAGTTTCAATATACAAGTAAAACAACCTCAATATTGGAGATTTCCTCTTTTCCAATACCTTTCAGATGGCATCTTGCCTCCGGAAAAAGCGGTGGCAAAGAAAATTAAGTATAAGGCTCGTGGATTTTTCATCCTAAGAGATGTTCTTTATAAAAAAAATCTTTTAGTAGACCTCTCTTACGATGTTTGGGGATCGAAGAGTCCCAAATTGTGCTCTCCGAAATACACGATGGTGAGGGGTCAACACACTGTGGGTTTAGGGCTCTAACCAGAAGAGTCTTGTTAGCTGTATACTACTAGCCCTCCATAATGCAAGATGTTAAGGAATTGGTGAAGAAGTGTGACCCATGCCAAAGATACAGTAATGAAATTCATCTCTCAGTTGTCCCTTTAGAGCCAATTTATGAGCCAATACCTTTTGCTCGTTGGGGACTGGATTTGGTGGGACCTCTACCCATGGCATCCGGAGGGTGCAGAACTATAATTGTTGCTATTGATTACTTCTCAAAATGGGTAGAAGTAGCCCCATTGGCAGGAACTACTTCGAAAGCTGTTATAAAATTCATCTTGTCTAATATTTACTGCAGGTTTGGGGTTCCCCAAAATATAACTATAGATAATGGGACACAATTCGACAACAAGGATGTGGAGAATTTCGGTGCCTCTAGAGGCATTCAACACTGCTTCTCTTCTCTTTTCCACCCACAGGCGAATGGTCAAGTTGAGTTAGCTAACAGGACCATCATGTCCGGTCTTAAAAAGAATCTAGAAAGGACTGCTGGAAAGTGGCCAAGCTATTTACAAGAAGTACTATAGGCCTACCGGACTACTCCCGGGGCTGTAACACAAGATTCCCCATTTTCCTTGGTATATGGTATGGATGTAATAGCTCCCATAGAGGCCACTCACCTCAGAGCCACACATTATCAGGGTTTGATAAGAAACAGGTTTGCTTCCAGGATCAAAATGAGGGATTTTCAACCAGGGGATAAAGTGTTGAGAAAAGTCTTCCTACATACTAAAGAGAATCAGTTCGGCAAGCTAGCTCCAACTTGGGAAGGACCCTATGTGGTCAGTGAAAAGCTTAAGCCTGGGACATACAGGCTTCAAGACAAAGATGGAAGAATTTTGAATCACCTTTGGAACATTGAACACCTCTGGTTGTATCTATAATGAAAACTATGTAAATATTTACTTGTTTAAATTCCATGTAAATATTAAGGGGCATACTCTTTCATACCCTGGTGGCGCATGGAGGTTTTAATAAGGTGTCCAGGTTTTTTAATAAAATTTGATGCCCTCTTAAAAAATTCGGAGTAATTTGACTACTAGATCGGATTGAGTCGGTGGAGTGATGACCATTTAAACATTTATCATCGGAGAATTTAAACACTCTCACTTTAAAATACTTGTATAATAACTAAAGGCCATTTTAATACAAGCCTTCTAAATTGGGGAACTATAAAACAATGTAAGAATTATATAAGATAAAATTGCCCGGTTGATACCGGAGAATGATATTAAAATATGCAACATGCCTTGGCCATCCAAGGACTTTGAAGTTTTAAGAAAAAATAAGGTTTGTCCGGACAAGGGCCGGACACGATTACAAAATTGCCTTGGCCATCCAAGGACTTTAGTCTAACACCAAAATTAAAGAAAAATAGAAACATAGTTAAAATTTTAAGACTGAGCTGCCTTAGATGGCCCAACCTCACTTGATTTCTTCTTGGGATCCTTGGTCTCCTTATCTGGACTCTCTCCGGGTTTTTTGTCTTCATCAGTAGTATCATCCCAACCACTGGAATAACAGTGCTTATCACCATCGGCCATAGTATGGTGAGGAAGGTCTTCGTATTCCACAAATCGTCATAGATCTCCTAGTGTCCTCTTTGGAAATTTCTCATGAAAGAGAAAGACCATGTCTGATTTGACTTCAGCATACCTTTCCTCTTGGGAGTCTATCACCTGGTTGGTGTAAGCATCAATCCTGGCTTGGATTGTCTTCTCCTGCTCCTTTAGCAAGAATACTTTTTGTCTTGCTTAGCCTTAGACACAGCATCTTCGAGCAAACGTTTTTCACTAGTTAGGGTCTGAATGACGTTGTCTTTGTCCTTCACCTCCTCTCTTAAAGTCGAAAGATTCTTCTCCAAGTCAGAATACTTGGATTAAAGTTCTTTGATAACATCCTCTGAAGTGGCCAGCTTGGTGGCCAAATCCTATTTCCCTCTCTTCAACTCTCCAATCTCTCTCTTTAGTGCCTCAACATTTTGATTGGCAGTAAGGAGGTTGTTAGACAAACTCTCTTTATCAGAGTTGAGTGTGTTAATGATGGCTGACTGGTTTCGCACTTGATTTTCCAAGTTGAGCACCGGTTGAATATTACTCAATAAGGAGTGGGTCACCGTGTCCCTCTCTCCTGAAACAGAAAAATATTTACCATTGAAAGTGACAATGTTCGAAGAGCTTGGGGGGAGGTAAGGGCCAGCAAAGTCGTCCTTCTCAAGGTCCCCGAAGTAAAGACCAATCCCTTAAAGGACACTGATGTCTACCCCATCAATGTTGATGTCCCCTCCGGTCCCCTCCGGTGCCCTCTCCAGTGTGAAAGTCACTTGGAATTTCCTCTGCTTGAGTTGGGTCTGTTGGGTCGATCGGAGGATGAGACTCCGGAGGCCGGAGAACAACTTCATCTCCCTTTGAGGTTTTCTTCTTCTTGGCCTCCCTATCTCCACCTTCTGCTCCCCGTTTTCGGTCTTTCTTGGGAGCTTTTTGGGGTTTAAGAGGTCCAGCTGCTTCTTTGGTGCTCTCATTTTCTACCACTTGAAGCAGGGCAGCATCAAGCCTTCCTTGGTCCTGCACCTCCTGGTTTGCTGGGACAGTCTCCTCGACACCACCTGGGTTGACCTCAGCTACATCTTGTTTTGTCTTGCCCTTCTTGCCCTTCATTTTGCTTGGGGATTTAGCTCTGCCCGGCAAGGCTAGCTTTCCATCCTTTGCATCTGCCTTCCGAATTATGACCTCCGGAGGGGGTGGAGTGGTTAACTCCTCCCAAGACAAGTCTATCCGGTCGGTTGTGTTCCAGAGATGGGATCTCACCAAGTTTCCACCGGTAAAACAGTTGTGGAAGCGATTTCTCCATTTTTTAGCAGCCCAAGCGTTCAGCTTGGCACAAGTAGTCTGCCCCTCCTCTAAGTAGTCATTGAACTCCTTCAGCAGCACTGCCAAAAGAAAAAGAAGAATATTAAAGTAAATAAAAATTTTAAGGAAAGGAAAACAAACATGATGAAATATTAACCTGTGCTTTTCCATATGTTGATAAGCATGCTTGGGTTGTCACAAGCTTTAATCTTCCTCTCATTCTCATAAGCACCAGTGATGAGCAAGAATTGGGTCTTCCAATTCTTCTCCGATTCAAGCAGGTCATCCACCACTTTGTAATTGTCGCTCATGTTAAAATGGTAGAAGGGGATGACGTGGTTCTTGCAAAGGCTGGCCACAGCAGCAAACTACTCCATCGGAAGCGGGATTCCGGAGAGCCTGGAGGCCATGAGTGTATACCAAGCATTGGGGCTTAGTTGGATTGGGAAAATCTTTATCAGATGAAAAAATCTGACGATCTCTGGGTCCAAGGAAACCTAAACCCCCAGTTGAATAACTCCGTGTAGAAAACTATGTCACTGAGCTTGCAATCCATTGGCGTCTCCGGATCTACCGGTAGTCTCACCTTGACATTTTCAGGGATCCCCTACTTCGTCCTCATCCAACCTAGTTCAGCTGTATGAATGAAAGCATAATTGATGTTCTGCATGGTTAGCAGATACTTTACACTCACTTTGTCGAAGCAAGGTCCCATTCTTCCCTCAAGGCACTCCGGCAGGTCCGAGTGTTTTAAACACAGCTTCTCCTAACCCTTGTTTTTCTTAACAATGGCAGCCTCACTCGTCTGCCCGGAGACATCAGTCTCATAGGGGGCTTCTTCAATACTGTCCTCCATCGCATCTTCCATTACCATGGAAGGGTTTCCAGTTGTTTTTGGGAGAGGAGTGTTGGTGGTTGGCTCAGTAAGCTCTCCGGATGGCTGAGCATTGCTTTCTTTTGGTGGTCTCGAGTCCGGCTGGGGCTTAGATCTGGAGGATTCATTTTGAACGCTTGAACTGGTGGCCTCCGGACCAGACGATTTATCCTTAGGAGCTTTGATGGGTGTCTTTGACCCTGCAGCTTTGTCCTTGGACCCAGACTTAGAGGGCCCTGACTTCGGAGACTTAGGCTGAGGAGCAACAGCCTGGCCCTTTACTAAGCGGCATCTTCGTTTAACTGTCAACTTTTCTGGGGAGCTATCAGCATCTGATCCCATGGCAATAAATGGGGAGGTTCTCTTGATACTTGTAACTGCTTGCTCTCGATCAACAATAGGCTATGACTCCTGAACCGATGAGCCTAAGACGATTGGTGAAAGACTAGGTTAAAATAACCTTCTAGGTTTAGAACTTCTGGCAGAAGACGAACCTCGATCAGGCTCTCAGCTTGGTGTTTTAGATTTCTCAATTGGAGAAACTGGAAGGCCTGAGCAATGCGCCTTTCTCGTTCGACTTTTTGTGCTTTCTCTAACTCCGAAAGATTAAGCCAACCACCTTTTACAAGTGCGTTTCTGGCTGTAAACATAAACTTACACCAAAAAGGGTTTTTGGAAAAGAGAGATAAGAGCTTTGAAGAGTAAGATTGGAAAAGCGATGAAGATGGTAAAACAGTGAAAAAAGAGTTGATTTATACTAAAGAAACAAAATATACCTAGAAACCTAGGAGAATTTGAAAAGATGGAAGTAATGATTAGAGACGGCGCTAACATCACAAGCATTAATTAAAGAAGTTACTTTTTGGAATGAGTGGGAATGCCGTTCTAGGAAAAAACGGCTGGTGAGGCAAATCAGAAAGGGACACGTGTCCCACGATCCATGGAAAAACCTTTGAGCTTCAGGGGGTTTTCTGTTAGTCTGGATAAATCTTTTACTCAATTCGAAATCAGTCCGGACAATATCGTAAGTACTCAAGAGCAATTTTTAGGTCTTGCCAAACGCCTTCGAACATAGCCTGAAAAAGGGGTTACTGATGAGTCCGAATATTTTTACCACTCACTGTAGAAACCGGACAGGGGAAATTCGGACAAAAACCATCCACTGAATCATCCGAACTGGATTAAAGTATTAAAAGCTAATCACTTTTTGACTAAGCTAATTGCTAATCTGCTTAATAAACTAATGGGTTTTTGAACTCGACCCGGTTTCATAAGTATGACCCGAAAGCCCATGTGGCCCATAATTAAGGGTATAAATACCCAACCACTTTCATTAAATGAGGGTAATGAAGATTAAATACAACCAGGCAGCGTAAATCTCACTCTACTAAACACTTAAACATTAAATACACTTAAAACACCACAAAACACCTAACCAAATTACCCTCAATTGAAAATAATCCACATCAAGCTTAATTCCAAAAAATTCTAGTCTTATCAACTGGGGAAACTATAGACCCATTAGCTTATGTACCATGTTTAACAGAATATTTTCAAGGGTTTTAAATAATAGGCTTTCAAATGTGCTTCCTAAAATTATTTCTAACACCCAAAGTGTTTTTGTCAGAAATAGATCAATACATGAAAATATTTTAATTGCCAAGGAATTGCCTTTTGATTTAGATAAAAAAGCTAAAAAAAAGGGAACATTATGGTTCAATTGGACATGTCAACAGCTTTTGACAAAATGTCCATTCCCTTTATTATCAAAGTTTTAAGACGCCCCTAAGGGGTAGCTGAGTTGGTTGAGTATGGCATGTTTGTGACCAAATGTCATGAGTTCGAGTCCCTCTACATACGCTTTCTTGGTTGAGCCTGTCACCTTGTGTGGTTTACCTTCTTGCGTTGGTTTGCAGGCTATCGCGTCAGACTGAGGGGTTACCATGTGCGCACTCATTGCAATCTGAGTAGCGGCTGCGGATTCCCTCCGAAAAAAAAAGTTTTAAGACTTTTTGGTTTTTCTAACAGGTTTACTAATCTGATTTATGAAATTATTGGAAATATAAATCTTTATGTTCTTATAAATGGTAATAGTTATGGGTTTTTTAATTCTAAAAGAGGCTTGAGACAAGGAGATCCCTTGTCTCCAAGCCTCTTCATTCGTGGTGAAAAAGTTTTTCTTAGAGGTTTTAAAAGTTTGTTTGACTTAATAGTTTTATGCAGTTTGCTTCTAGGTCAAGTATGCTCATTCCTTGTACAGCCTTTGCTGATGACATAATTATTTATACTAACAGTTTACCTAAGTCTATTGATAATCTTAGTTTTTTCTTAGACAAATACCAAAGCGTTTCTGGTCAGAGTATTAATAAAGAGAAGACAAAAGTGATTACCTCTAAGAAATTGCAACCCTACAGAGTTAATAGTGTGGAGAGCTCAACTGGCTTCATTACTGATTTTCTGCATACTTGTTATCTTGGGATTACCCTGCACAACAACAACAACAAGGCTGTTAATTATTGTCCATTATTGGATGAAATTAATGGAAAAATCATGGAGTGGGACATGAAACAACTCTCTTATGGGGGAGGATTATCACTTATCTCTACTATTCTATTACCAATTACTTACTAGTGGATGCAAAGTTCTTTGTTGCCTAATTCTATTATAAAAAGATATGAAACAATTTTAATAAGTTTCTTTGGAGATCAAATATAAATGAAAAAAGTATTCATTGGACCTCATTGGAAAAAAAAAATCTTTCCTTTTGAGGAGGGTGGACTGAATATCAGAAATCTTTTGGATATTCAATCCACCTACTCCCATAGTCTCTGGTTTAATTACAGAAAGAAAAAATATGCTTAGGCTTTACTCATACATGATACTTACAATAATAACATTCATCATTAAAAAGTAAGCTATAGAAATAGAAGCTCACCAACCTAGAAACGTTTGATGTGCATTAAAGGTGAAGCTGAGCAAAATGTGAAGTGGTTCATTGGCAAAGGCGAAATGGAATTCTAGACTGAAAATTGGCATGACATGGCCCCTATAATGGACCACTTATTGCCTTTGAATAAGTGGTTCTTGGAAGCCAAGGTAAACACCTATTGGAAGGCCAATAGTTGGGATATTTTTCCTCTACTGGGCTCCTTACCTAAAAACAGAAAAGACAGAATCATGAAGTGTAAAATTAATCAAGACAAAGATGATGAAATGATTTGGGCGTTATCTCCGTATCATAACTTTAACTTCAAATGTACTTGGAACTCTGTGAGAAATCCCAATCACAAATCAAGCTTTAACAAGAAAATCTGGTCTTCAATAACTCTGAGGAAGTTTGCTTTCTTTCTTTGGAGAGTCATTCATAATTTTTTGCATGTTGATACTATTTTACAGAATAAACATTTTTATTTAGCATCAAAAATCTCCTTTTACAAAAACAGTGAGAGTATTAATCATTTATTTGTTAGTTGTAATTATTCATGGAGTCTCTGGTGCCATTATAGCAATTTGTTTAAAGTCAAAGTCGAAAGACATATGACTGTTAAACATATTGTCTATAACTGGTTTTGGTTCACTAACCAAAATGCTCGTATCACCCACTGCATTCCAGCTCTTATATGCTGGGTGATATGGAAAAGTCACAATAATGTGAAGTATAAAGGCACTGGTTTAAGCCTTTATACCTCTATTATTATGATTAATAACTTTATTCTTGGTTTAGACATCTCTAAAGTACTAACTAGTAAACACTTGTTGAATACCAGAGATACTAGTCAGTCTTCAGGACGCCTATCTCAGGAAAACAATTGTAGACGCCTCGTGCCTTGGTAATGGTGATTCCTGTGGTGTCATGATCATCAGGAATTTTAAAGGGGTTATCATCCATGCATCTTCAAAACTGTTTGGTAAACTCACCCCATTGGTAGCTGAAACCAGTGCTCTATTGGAGCATCCCAACGGCTCACGTCTTTAAATCAAAGTAAAAAAAGAAAAATCAACCTTTTCGTTAAAAAATGTTCAAACCAAAAAGAAATCATAAATCTTACTCCCTCTATTTCATAATATAAGTCTTTTTGAAAGAAAGTTTTTGTTTCATAATATATAGTTCTCATTTTCCAAAGCAGCATTGATTACATATATTCAACTTTCAACCAATAAAAGAGTTAACCTTATGCACAAGTTATTAACTCCACCAATCAAATTTATTTTCTTTTGTTCTTTCAAAGCCATTATTATTTTCCTTAATACCCGTGCAACAACCTTAAACGACTAATATTATGAAATGGGAGGAGTATATTTCCTACTCCCTCCATTCCGAAGTATTAGGCGTTTAAGGTATGGGCGCAAATATTAATAAATATTCTAATGACTTTTCTTTCTTGTAAAAGATTAAAATTAAAGAGATTTAATTGGTCAGTTTTAATGAATATATTTTATTTTATTTGTGAAAATAGAAAACAAAAATAGCTTATTGGTCATACTTTATTGTTTTAATTAAATAATAATTAATGTTATCTTAAGAGGCGAGAACAACTTACAATTTGGAATTATAACCATTTTCTAAAACGACTATTAAAAAGGAAAAGAGGGAGTACTTGTTAATATTATTATCTTCTTCCACAGTAATAGTAGTTTTAGAAAATGAGCAGAATTCTATTTTAATTGTTATTTGATAATATCAATTTAGTAATTAATTTTTTTTGAAGAATGATATTTTATTGTTCGCTCTTTCTTAACTAATTAAGAAAATACCAATAATTTTTTACCAATAGTATTACATTGATTTTTATGTTTTATGAGAGAAATTATCATTTATTGGTATTTATCTCCATGTCTTTTATCTTGGAATGGAGTACCTCTCGCTGGTCCATAGCGATGAACACTACAAAGCACTCCCGCTCTATACAAAAAAGTACCACTGACGACAAGAAAAGTGCATATCTTCTAAAGAAAAGAAACTTACATGGGTCCAGCTCTCGCCCTCATATTGATATGCATGAAAATGAGATGTTTCTTGTAATGTCTTTGTTCTTCCCAAATACTTATTAGCCGCCTCCCTGTCTCGTGAGCTATGGCTCCATGTCGGACCTAAAGTTTTGACAAGTTTTCCTGTCTCAGTGCATGCAAGTCTTCATGCTTTGGTGCATGCAAGTGCTCAGTATTCCCCTTCTTATCCGATGGGGTTTTCAAGCACAAAACCCTTCTTGCAGGCATGCTGAAGCGAGGCTGTTAGAGGAGCGATCCCGCTCTCCTAAAGCTCCACTCTCTCACATTGGCATGCAACTTGACAATTGTTGCATTTTATATATTTAATCTAAACATGTTTTATTTATTTATTTAAGTTATAGTAATCGTTAGTATTAAATTGAGTCTTAGAGCTTTACGTGGGTGTAGGAGTTACGTAACGGGCATTAAGTGAAGAGAGAAGTGGGATTAGTGGATTTTAATTTTGTAACTCCCACCTCGTTTATTGCCTATTTATTTCCTTTGTACGCTGCATTTGTTGAATGAAGAAGTACCACAGTTTCACTTTCTCAAAAGGGATAATAGATTTGTAGGGCAACATACACTTTCTCTTTGTACCCACGGTCTATCACATTGAACATAAAAAGGGTTTACACTTGGTATCAGAGCTTCAGGAGGTGTTCATAACTTCAGATGGAGACAACAAGCAAAAGCTCCTTTGGTCTCAGCTACCCGATGTTGAGCAAAACCAACTACACTGCATGGGCTCTCAAAATGACGGTATTCATGCAAGCCCACGGAGTGTGGGAGGCAATCGAACCCAAGGACCCTAATGCTCCTGTGGAAGACAAGGTCGACAAAAAGGCACTCGCTGTTATTTACCAGGGAGTTCCAGAAGATGTCCTGATGTCACTTGCAGAAAAGAAGACGGCCAAGGATGCGTGGAAGGCTGTCAAAACCATGTACCTGGGAGCAGACAAGGTAAAAGCAGCTAGAGCCCAGACCCTCAAGAGCGAATTCGAAGCTCTAAGCATGAAAGACGATGAGCCATTAGACGAATATTCGAGTGTTGGGAGAGAAAGTGGAAGAGACATATGTGGTTAAGAAACTTCTCAGAGCGGTTCCCACAAAATTCTTACAGATTGCATCTGCTATTGAGCAATTCGGAGATCTGGAAGAGATGTCGGTAGAAGAAGTCGTTGGTTCTTCGAAAGCCCACGAGGAAAGATTGCGAGGGACAACGGAGAAACACCAGGGACAATTGCTGCTGACAGAAGATGAGTGGAGGAAAGAAAAAAAGCGGCGAGGGGCAGCTTTTGTTGACTCGAGAAGAATGGTTAAGGAAAACCAATAGAGAAGGGACTCGAGGTGGAGGAAGTACTCGTGGAGTACGAGACAGAAGTAGAGTGAGGTGCTTTAACTGTCAAGCACTGGGACACTTTGCTGCGGACTGTCGTAAACCAAGGAAGGAGAAAGATATGACGAGAGAAGCAAATCTCTCGAAAATCCAAGAAGATGAGCCAGCCTTGTTGGTTGTTGAGGTCGGACAAATGGATATCGAATCTATGCTTCTGAAGGAGGATGGAGTGGTTCCAAAGCTACGAACAAACGCAGGTGAACAAAAGGAGTCACAGGTGTGGTACTTAGATAACGGCGCCAGCAATCACATGACTGGGCAACGTGGAAAATTCAAAAGCTTGGATGAGCGTGTCTCCGGGAAAGTGAAGTTTGGCGATGGATCGACCGTGTGTATCAAAGGAAAGGGAACAGTGGCGTTCCAGTGCAAGAATGGTGAAGAAAGGATGCTTGAAGAGGTATACTATATCCCAAATCTCTGTAATAATATTATAAGGTTGGGACAACTTTCTGAGGCAGGGAATAAAGTCGTACTTGATGGGGATTATTTGTGGATTCGCGAGGCGAGTGGAAGACTATTGATGAAGGTGAAAAGGACAGAGAATCGACTATATAAGATCAGTCTTGAAGAAAGTAGAGCAACATGTTTGTTTAACAAGGCCGAAGAAGATACTTGGTTGTGGCATGCTCGTCTTGGGCACGTAAATTTCCAAGCTTTGGAATTAATGTCGCGAGAGAAGATGGCATACGGGATTCCAAGCATGACTCAACCACTTAAAAGGTGCGAAGGTTGTTTAATGACGAAGCAATCCAGGAAATCCTTCCCACATCAAACTAGCTCTGTGTCGAGGAAAGCACTCGAGATAATTCATGCCGATATTTGTGGCCCTATCACACCAACGACAACTGGAGGTAATCGTTATTTCCTTCTATTTGTTGATGATTTCAGTAAGAAAATGTGGGTCTACATGTTAAAAGAGAAAAGTAATGCTTTCGAGATGTTTAAAAATTTTAAAGCTTTAGTTGAAAAGGGGAGCGAGAAAAACATAAAGATCTTGAGGACAGATAGAGGCGGTGAATTTTGTTCCAAGGAATTCACCTTGTATTGTGAGAAGGCTGGTATTTTGAGGCATTACACAGCACCATACACTCCGCAGCAAAACGGGGTGGTGGAACGAAGGAATAGGACTGTGGCTGCTATGGCAAGAAGTTTTCTAAGGGGAGCAAACCTACCTGCGTATCTCTGGGGTGAAGCGGTGCGTCATTCGATCTATGTTCTCAATCGACTACCAACTCGAAGTTTAAACGGAAGAACACCATATGAAGCATGGAGTGGGACTAAGCCGGACCTGACACACTTAAGAGTGTTTGGGTGTATTGCATTTATGAAGATACCATCGATACATGTCAAGAAACTGGATGATCGTAGTAAGAGGGTGGTGTATCTCGGTAAGGAGCCGGGAACAAAAGGGAGTCGCTTATTTGACCCACAAACATGGACTGTACACGTCAGTAGGGACGTGGTATTTCAAGAGGAAGCCTTCTGGTCATGGGAACAAGAAACAGGTGGTGAAGTAACTTTCCCTGGGAGCTATGTTGAGGTAACCGAGATTACGGAAACTGGGGACAATGTGGATGCAGATTATGAACCCACAACTCCTCTGCAATCCATGACTTCACAGTCATCGGCATCGTCACAACAAACTACGACGACCAAAACAGCTGAAACTGTTGGAACATCATCCACCACGAGCAGTGAACCTAAGAGGTTCAGGCCTTTGGCAGATATTTATAATGACACTGAGGTCATTGAGATGATTGATGAGCTGATGTTATTAAAGGCTGAGGAACCAACGTCATATTTCGAAGCCATAAAAGAGAAGGATTGGCAAGATGCTATGAAGACGGAGTTCGAGACAATAGAGAAGAACGAAACCTGGGTACTCACAAGTTTACCACCTGGGCATAAACCAATAGGTTTGAAGTGGGTATATAAGTTAAAAAAGGACTCCGATGGGAATGTGGTGAAACATAAGGCACGGCTCGTCGCAAAGGGATACGTTCAAAGGAAAGGAATAGATTATGATGAAGTTTTCGCTCCCGTAGCACGTCTTGACACGGTTCGACTCTTGCTAGCACTTTCAGCGAAAGAAGGTTGGGAAGTTTATCATCTTGATGTAAAATCAGCGTTTTTAAACGGAGAGCTCATTGAAGAAGTTTATGTCATCCAACCTGAGGGGTTTGTCAAGAAAGGACAGGAACATATGGTGTATAGACTGGTGAAGGCTTTGTACAGGCTGCGTCAAGCCCCTAGAGCGTGGAATGCGAAGCTAGACAGATGCTTGAAAGAATTGGGAATTGACAGATGCTTACACGAGCAAGCGGTGTACATGAAGTACAAAGAAGGGAGTATACTCATAGTGGGTGTGTATGTTGACGATTTATTGGTGACAGGTTCAGACAAGCAGGAAATCGAAGCATTCAAGCAGCAAATGAACAAACGGTTTGAGATGAGTGATCTGGGTTTATTGTCGTTTTATCTTGGAATAGAAGTAAACCAAGGAGAGATGCGTACTACACTGAAGCAGTCATCATATGCCAAGAAGTTACTGGAAAAATCTGGAATGATGAATTGTAACGCGTCCAAATTTCCTATGGAGCATAAGTTACAGTTGGACAGAGATGAAGAAGGAGTAATTGTTGATGCCACTGAGTACAGATGTATCGTTGGAAGTCTGCGATATCTAACTCACACTCGTCCAGATATTTCATACGCTGTGGGAGTGGTGAGCAGATTCATGGAGAAACCCACAGTGAAGCACCAACAAGCTGTGAAACATATCTTGAGGTACATTCGAGGGACAATTGAGTATGGGCTGGTTTATGCAAACGAGAAGAGTAGTAGGATGTTGTATGGGTTTACAGATAGTGATCTTGCTGGAGATGTTATTGACAGGAGAAGTACTGGGGGCATGTGTTTCTACCTTAACAGGAGCTTAATATCTTGGACATCGCAGAAACAGAAAGTGGTTGCTCTATCTTCGTGCGAGGCGGAGTACATGGCCGCCACGACAGCAGCTTGTCAGAGCATATGGCTTCGTGGACTACTAAAGGAAATCTCGGGACAATCGGTTGGACCAGTGATACTCCACATAGATAACAGGTCAGCCATCGAGTTAACGAAGAATCCGGTACTACACGGGAGGAGCAAACATATCGACGTACGGTTTCATTTTATTCGAGAGTGTATTGAAAGGGGTGAGTTGATCATTAAGCACGTGGTGACTCAAGAACAGAGGGCAGACATCTTAACTAAGGCATTGGGGAAGGTTAAATTTGAAGAAATGAGGAAGGCAATAGGGGTTGAGGATCTTACTGCGAGCTCGGGAAGCTGAAGTCGAGGTTTGAAAAACATGTTGAGATTAGGGGGGGACATGTTGCATTTTATATATTTAATCTAAACATGTTTTATTTATTTATTTAAGTTATAGTAACCGTTAGTATTAAATTGAGTCTTAGAGCTTTACGTGGGTGTAGGAGTTACGTAACGGGCATTAAGTGAAGAGAGAAGTGGGATTAGTGGATTTTAATTTTGTAACTCCCACCTCGTTTATTGCCTATTTATTTCCTTTGTACGCTGCATTTGTTGAATGAAGAAGTACCACAGTTTCACTTTCTCAAAAGGGATAATAGATTTGTAGGGCAACATACACTTTCTCTTTGTACCCACGGTCTATCACATTGAACATAAAAAGGGTTTACAACAATGATGAGGATCCATCTGAGGCCGACATGAATACCCATAATCACAAGCCTGACCAATCCTATGTTCTGCAATCTAGCGACCCATGCTTATTCCAGTCATATTTCTTAGCTCTGGGTCATCACGATTATAGTAATACTCATCACCCTCCATCACGCACCTTTCTCTCAAAAATCCATGGTTATTGCCTATTGGTATTACCGATAACCAAATTCTAGCTCTCCACAAGGTTTTTCTCTTTACTAGTAACCCCAAAACCCTGGTTACCTTAACCCTCACTAAGTCACTAACCGAAACGATACCGCATTTAGAGCTCCTCTGGATCATCTCTGAACCTTCTAGGGCTCCTGTGTTGTTCAATATCCTTATAGTGTGAATCTTCATCTTGTACGCTCAAATGACCTTTCTCCTAGGTCTAATACAGTACCTAGCAACCAAGCTACCAAATTGCTTCACCTACCTAGGCCCAAATCACGCATGCAAGACCCATTTTCACTTTTCTAAGACCATTACTAAACCTTTCACATATATAGGATTATTTCAACCGGTTCATCAACGAAAAATACCTACATGAACCTGGACCCGTAACACTTGTATTCGACCCAACTCATATTGCATAACCGTCATCGAGTTACAAACCATACTTAACCTTCTTCAGCGTCCCTTAAGTATCATTCAACTGCAAAACCTCACCCAACAAACCTTGTCGGCCATCATTTATCTTCATTTTGTTGCATTTTATATATTTAATCTAAACATGTTTTATTTATTTATTTAAGTTATAGTAACCGTTAGTATTAAATTGAGTCTTAGAGCTTTACGTGGGTGTAGGAGTTACGTAACGGGCATTAAGTGAAGAGAGAAGTGGGATTAGTGGATTTTAATTTTGTAACTCCCACCTCGTTTATTGCCTATTTATTTCCTTTGTACGGTGCATTTGTTTAATGAAGAAGTACCACAGTTTCACTTTCTCAAAAGGGATAATAGATTTGTAGGGCAACATACACTTTCTCTTTGTACCCACGGTCTATCACATTGAACATAAAAAGGGTTTACACTTGGTATCAGAGCTTCAGGAGGTGTTCATAACTTCAGATGGAGACGACAAGCAAAAGCTCCTTTGGTCTCAGCTACCCGATGTTGAGCAAAACCAACTACACTGCATGGGCTCTCAAAATGACGGTATTCATGCAAGCCCACGGAGTGTGGGAGGCAATCGAACCCAAGGACCCTAATGCTCCTGTGGAAGACAAGGTCGACAAAAAGGCACTCGCTGTTATTTACCAGGGAGTTCCAGAAGATGTCCTGATGTCACTTGCAGAAAAGAAGACGGCCAAGGATGCGTGGAAGGCTCTCAAAACCATGTACCTGGGAGCAGACAAGGTAAAAGCAGCTAGAGCCCAGACCCTCAAGAGCGAATTCGAAGCTCTAAGCATGAAAGACGATGAGCCATTAGACGAATTCTATCTGAAGCTGAACAGCCTGGTTACCAATATTCGAGTGTTGGGAGAGAAAGTGGAAGAGACATATGTGGTTAAGAAACTTCTCAGAGCGGTTCCCACAAAATTCTTACAGATTGCATCTGCTATTGAGCAATTCGGAGATCTGGAAGAGATGTCGGTAGAAGAAGTCGTTGGTTCTTCGAAAGCCCACGAGGAAAGATTGCGAGGGACAACGGAGAAACACCAGGGACAATTGCTGCTGACAGAAGATGAGTGGAGGAAGAAAGAAAGCGGCGAGGGGCAGCTTTTGTTGACTCGAGAAGAATGGTTAAGGAAAACCAATAGAGAAGGGACTCGAGGTGGAGGAAGTACTCGTGGAGTACGAGACAGAAGTAGAGTGAGGTGCTTTAACTGTCAAGCACTGGGACACTTTGCTGCGGACTGTCGTAAACCAAGGAAGGAGAAAGATATGACGAGAGAAGCAAATCTCTCGAAAATCCAAGAAGATGAGCCAGCCTTGTTGGTTGTTGAGGTCGGACAAATGGATATCGAATCTATGCTTCTGAAGGAGGATGGAGTGGTTCCAAAGCTACGAACAAACGCAGGTGAACAAAAGGAGTCACAGGTGTGGTACTTGGATAACGGCGCCAGCAATCACATGACTGGGCAACGTGGAAAATTCAAAAGCTTGGATGAGCGTGTCTCCGGGAAAGTGAAGTTTGGCGATGGATCGACCGTGTGTATCAAGGGAAAGGGAACAGTGGCGTTCCAGTGCAAGAATGGTGAAGAAAGGATGCTTGAAGAGGTATACTATATCCCAAATCTTTGTAATAATATTATAAGCTTGGGACAACTTTTTGAGGCAGGGAATAAAGTCGTACTTGATGGGGATTATTTGTGGATTCGCGAGGCGAGTGGAAGACTATTGATGAAGGTGAAAAGGACAGAGAATCGACTATATAAGATCAGTCTTGAAGAAAGTAGAGCAACATGTTTGTTTAACAAGGCCGAAGAAGATACTTGGTTGTGGCATGCTCGTCTTGGGCACGTAAATTTCCAAGCTTTGGAATTAATGTCGCGAGAGAAGATGGCATACGGGATTCCAAGCATGACTCAACCACTTAAAAGGTGCGAAGGTTGTTTAATGACGAAGCAATCCAGGAAATCCTTCCCACATCAAACTAGCTCTGTGTCGAGGAAAGCACTCGAGATAATTCATGCCGATATTTGTGGCCCTATCACACCAACGACAACTGGAGGTAATCGTTATTTCCTTCTATTTGTTGATGATTTCAGTAAGAAAATGTGGGTCTACATGTTAAAGGAGAAAAGTAATGCTTTCGAGATGTTTAAAAATTTTAAAGCTTTAGTTGAAAAGGGGAGCGAGAAAAACATAAAGATCTTGAGGACAGATAGAGGCGGTGAATTTTGTTCCAAGGAATTCACCTTGTATTGTGAGAAGGCTGGTATTTTGAGGCATTACACAGCACCATACACTCCGCAGCAAAACGGGGTGGTGGAACGAAGGAATAGGACTGTGGCTTCTATGGCAAGAAGTTTTCTAAGGGGAGCAAACCTACCTGCGTATCTCTGGGGTGAAACGGTGCGTCATTCGATCTATGTTCTCAATCGACTACCAACTCGAAGTTTAAACGGAAGAACACCATATGAAGCATGGAGTGGGACTAAGCCGGACCTGACACACTTAAGAGTGTTTGGGTGTATTGCATTTATGAAGATACCATCGATACATGTCAAGAAACTGGATGATCGTAGTAAGAGGGTGGTGTATCTTGGTAAGGAGCCGGGAACAAAAGGGAGTCGCTTATTTGACCCACAAACATGGACTGTACACGTCAGTAGGGACGTGGTATTTCAAGAGGAAGCCTTCTGGTCATGGGAACAAGAAACAGGTGGTGAAGTAACTTTCCCTGGAGCTATGTTGAGGTAACCGAGAACACGGAAACTGGGGACAGTGTGGATGCAGATTATGAACCCACAACTCCTCTGCAATCCATGACTTCACAGTCATCGGCATCGTCACAACAAACTACGATGACCAAAACAGCTGAAACTGTTGGAACATCATCTACCACGAGCAGTGAACCTAAGAGGTTCAGGCCTTTGGCAGATATTTATAATGACACTGAGGTCATTGAGCTGATTGATGAGCTGATGTTATTAAAGGCTGAGGAACCAACGTCATATTTCGAAGCCATAAAAGAGAAGGATTGGCAAGATGCTATGAAGACGGAGTTCGAGACAATAGAGAAGAACGAAACCTGGGTACTCACAAGTTTACCACCTGGGCATAAACCAATAGGTTTGAAGTGGGTATATAAGTTAAAAAAGGACTCAGATGGGAATGTGGTGAAACATAAGGCACGGCTCGTCGCAAAGGGATACGTTCAAAGGAAAGGAATAGATTATGATGAAGTTTTCGCTCCCGTAGCACGTCTTGACACGGTTCGACTCTTGCTAGCACTTTCAGCGAAAGAAGGTTGGGAAGTTTATCATCTTGATGTAAAATCAGCGTTTTTAAACGGAGAGCTCATTGAAGAAGTTTATGTCATCCAACCTGAGGGGTTCGTCAAGAAAGGACAGGAACAGATGGTGTATAGACTGGTGAAGGCTTTGTACGGGCTGCGTCAAGCTCCTAGAGCGTGGAATGCGAAGCTAGACAGATGCTTGAAAGAATTGGGAATTGACAGATGCTTACACGAGCAAGCGGTGTACATGAAGTACAAAGAAGGGAGTATACTCATAGTGGGTGTGTATGTTGACGATTTATTGGTGACAGGTTCAGACAAGCAGGAAATCGAAGCATTCAAGCAGCAAATGAACAAACGGTTTGAGATGAGTGATCTGGGTTTATTGTCGTTTTATCTTGGAATAGAAGTAAACCAAGGAGAGATGCGTACTACACTGAAGCAGTCATCATATGCCAAGAAGTTACTGGAAAAATCTGGAATGATGAATTGTAACGCGTCCAAATTTCCTATGGAGCATAAGTTACAGTTGGACAGAGATGAAGAAGGAGTAATTGTTGATGCCACTGAGTACAGATGTATTGTTGGAAGTCTGCGATATCTAACTCACACTCGTCCAGATATTTCATACGCTGTGGGAGTGGTGAGCAGATTCATGGAGAAACCCACAGTGAAGCACCAACAAGCTGTGAAACATATCTTGAGGTACATTCGAGGGACAATTGAGTATGGGCTGGTTTATGCAAACGAGAAGAGTAGTAGGATGTTGTATGGGTTTACAGATAGTGATCTTGCTGGAGATGTTATTGACAGGAGAAGTACTGGGGGCATGTGTTTCTACCTTAACAGGAGCTTAATATCTTGGACATCGCAGAAACAGAAAGTGGTTGCTCTATCTTCGTGCGAGGCGGAGTACATGGCCGCCACGACAGCAGCTTGTCAGAGCATATGGCTTCGTGGACTACTAAAGGAAATCTCGGGACAATCGGTTGGACCAGTGATACTCCACATAGATAACAGGTCAGCCATCGAGTTAACGAAGAATCCGGTACTACACGGGAGGAGCAAACATATCGACGTACGGTTTCATTTTATTCGAGAGTGTATTGAAAGGGGTGAGTTGATCATTAAGCACGTGGTGACTCAAGAACAGAGGGCAGACATCTTAACTAAGGCATTGGGGAAGGTTAAATTTGAAGAAATGAGGAAGGCAATAGGGGTTGAGGATCTTACTGCGAGCTCGGGAAGCTGAAGTCGAGGTTTGAAAAACATGTTGAGATTAGGGGGGACATGTTGCATTTTATATATTTAATCTAAACATGTTTTATTTATTTATTTAAGTTATAGTAACCGTTAGTATTAAATTGAGTCTTAGAGCTTTACGTGGGTGTAGGAGTTACGTAACGGGCATTAAGTGAAGAGAGAAGTGGGATTAGTGGATTTTAATTTTGTAACTCCCACCTCGTTTATTGCCTATTTATTTCCTTTGTACGCTGCATTTGTTGAATGAAGAAGTACCACAGTTTCACTTTCTCAAAAGGGATAATAGATTTGTAGGGCAACATACACTTTCTCTTTGTACCCACGGTCTATCACATTGAACATAAAAAGGGTTTACAACAATGATGAGGATCCATCTGAGGCCGACATGAATACCCATAATCACAAGCCTGACCAATCCTATGTTCTGCAATCTAGCGACCCATGCTTATTCCAGTCATATTTCTTAGCTCTGGGTCATCACGATTATAGTAATACTCATCACCCTCCATCACGCACCTTTCTCTCAAAAATCCATGGTTATTGCCTATTGGTATTACCGATAACCAAATTCTAGCTCTCCACAAGGTTTTTCTCTTTACTAGTAACCCCAAAACCCTGGTTACCTTAACCCTCACTAAGTCACTAACCGAAACGATACCGCATTTAGAGCTCCTCTGGATCATCTCTGAACCTTCTAGGGCTCCTGTGTTGTTCAATATCCTTATAGTGTGAATCTTCATCTTGTACGCTCAAATGACCTTTCTCCTAGGTCTAATACAGTACCTAGCAACCAAGCTACCAAATTGCTTCACCTACCTAGGCCCAAATCACGCATGCAAGACCCATTTTCACTTTTCTAAGACCATTACTAAACCTTTCACATATATAGGATTATTTCAACCGGTTCATCAACGAAAAATACCTACATGAACCTGGACCCGTAACACTTGTATTCGACCCAACTCATATTGCATAACCGTCATCGAGTTACAAACCATACTTAACCTTCTTCAGCGTCCCTTAAGTATCATTCAACTGCAAAACCTCACCCAACAAACCTTGTCGGCCATCATTTATCTTCATTTTGTTGCATTTTATATATTTAATCTAAACATGTTTTATTTATTTATTTAAGTTATAGTAACCGTTAGTATTAAATTGAGTCTTAGAGCTTTACGTGGGTGTAGGAGTTACGTAACGGGCATTAAGTGAAGAGAGAAGTGGGATTAGTGGATTTTAATTTTGTAACTCCCACCTCGTTTATTGCCTATTTATTTCCTTTGTACGGTGCATTTGTTTAATGAAGAAGTACCACAGTTTCACTTTCTCAAAAGGGATAATAGATTTGTAGGGCAACATACACTTTCTCTTTGTACCCACGGTCTATCACATTGAACATAAAAAGGGTTTACACTTGGTATCAGAGCTTCAGGAGGTGTTCATAACTTCAGATGGAGACGACAAGCAAAAGCTCCTTTGGTCTCAGCTACCCGATGTTGAGCAAAACCAACTACACTGCATGGGCTCTCAAAATGACGGTATTCATGCAAGCCCACGGAGTGTGGGAGGCAATCGAACCCAAGGACCCTAATGCTCCTGTGGAAGACAAGGTCGACAAAAAGGCACTCGCTGTTATTTACCAGGGAGTTCCAGAAGATGTCCTGATGTCACTTGCAGAAAAGAAGACGGCCAAGGATGCGTGGAAGGCTCTCAAAACCATGTACCTGGGAGCAGACAAGGTAAAAGCAGCTAGAGCCCAGACCCTCAAGAGCGAATTCGAAGCTCTAAGCATGAAAGACGATGAGCCATTAGACGAATTCTATCTGAAGCTGAACAGCCTGGTTACCAATATTCGAGTGTTGGGAGAGAAAGTGGAAGAGACATATGTGGTTAAGAAACTTCTCAGAGCGGTTCCCACAAAATTCTTACAGATTGCATCTGCTATTGAGCAATTCGGAGATCTGGAAGAGATGTCGGTAGAAGAAGTCGTTGGTTCTTCGAAAGCCCACGAGGAAAGATTGCGAGGGACAACGGAGAAACACCAGGGACAATTGCTGCTGACAGAAGATGAGTGGAGGAAGAAAGAAAGCGGCGAGGGGCAGCTTTTGTTGACTCGAGAAGAATGGTTAAGGAAAACCAATAGAGAAGGGACTCGAGGTGGAGGAAGTACTCGTGGAGTACGAGACAGAAGTAGAGTGAGGTGCTTTAACTGTCAAGCACTGGGACACTTTGCTGCGGACTGTCGTAAACCAAGGAAGGAGAAAGATATGACGAGAGAAGCAAATCTCTCGAAAATCCAAGAAGATGAGCCAGCCTTGTTGGTTGTTGAGGTCGGACAAATGGATATCGAATCTATGCTTCTGAAGGAGGATGGAGTGGTTCCAAAGCTACGAACAAACGCAGGTGAACAAAAGGAGTCACAGGTGTGGTACTTGGATAACGGCGCCAGCAATCACATGACTGGGCAACGTGGAAAATTCAAAAGCTTGGATGAGCGTGTCTCCGGGAAAGTGAAGTTTGGCGATGGATCGACCGTGTGTATCAAGGGAAAGGGAACAGTGGCGTTCCAGTGCAAGAATGGTGAAGAAAGGATGCTTGAAGAGGTATACTATATCCCAAATCTTTGTAATAATATTATAAGCTTGGGACAACTTTCTGAGGCAGGGAATAAAGTCGTACTTGATGGGGATTATTTGTGGATTCGCGAGGCGAGTGGAAGACTATTGATGAAGGTGAAAAGGACAGAGAATCGACTATATAAGATCAGTCTTGAAGAAAGTAGAGCAACATGTTTGTTTAACAAGGCCGAAGAAGATACTTGGTTGTGGCATGCTCGTCTTGGGCACGTAAATTTCCAAGCTTTGGAATTAATGTCGCGAGAGAAGATGGCATACGGGATTCCAAGCATGACTCAACCACTTAAAAGGTGCGAAGGTTGTTTAATGACGAAGCAATCCAGGAAATCCTTCCCACATCAAACTAGCTCTGTGTCGAGGAAAGCACTCGAGATAATTCATGCCGATATTTGTGGCCCTATCACACCAACGACAACTGGAGGTAATCGTTATTTCCTTCTATTTGTTGATGATTTCAGTAAGAAAATGTGGGTCTACATGTTAAAGGAGAAAAGTAATGCTTTCGAGATGTTTAAAAATTTTAAAGCTTTAGTTGAAAAGGGGAGCGAGAAAAACATAAAGATCTTGAGGACAGATAGAGGCGGTGAATTTTGTTCCAAGGAATTCACCTTGTATTGTGAGAAGGCTGGTATTTTGAGGCATTACACAGCACCATACACTCCGCAGCAAAACGGGGTGGTGGAACGAAGGAATAGGACTGTGGCTTCTATGGCAAGAAGTTTTCTAAGGGGAGCAAACCTACCTGCGTATCTCTGGGGTGAAACGGTGCGTCATTCGATCTATGTTCTCAATCGACTACCAACTCGAAGTTTAAACGGAAGAACACCATATGAAGCATGGAGTGGGACTAAGCCGGACCTGACACACTTAAGAGTGTTTGGGTGTATTGCATTTATGAAGATACCATCGATACATGTCAAGAAACTGGATGATCGTAGTAAGAGGGTGGTGTATCTTGGTAAGGAGCCGGGAACAAAAGGGAGTCGCTTATTTGACCCACAAACATGGACTGTACACGTCAGTAGGGACGTGGTATTTCAAGAGGAAGCCTTCTGGTCATGGGAACAAGAAACAGGTGGTGAAGTAACTTTCCCTGGAGCTATGTTGAGGTAACCGAGAACACGGAAACTGGGGACAGTGTGGATGCAGATTATGAACCCACAACTCCTCTGCAATCCATGACTTCACAGTCATCGGCATCGTCACAACAAACTACGATGACCAAAACAGCTGAAACTGTTGGAACATCATCTACCACGAGCAGTGAACCTAAGAGGTTCAGGCCTTTGGCAGATATTTATAATGACACTGAGGTCATTGAGCTGATTGATGAGCTGATGTTATTAAAGGCTGAGGAACCAACGTCATATTTCGAAGCCATAAAAGAGAAGGATTGGCAAGATGCTATGAAGACGGAGTTCGAGACAATAGAGAAGAACGAAACCTGGGTACTCACAAGTTTACCACCTGGGCATAAACCAATAGGTTTGAAGTGGGTATATAAGTTAAAAAAGGACTCAGATGGGAATGTGGTGAAACATAAGGCACGGCTCGTCGCAAAGGGATACGTTCAAAGGAAAGGAATAGATTATGATGAAGTTTTCGCTCCCGTAGCACGTCTTGACACGGTTCGACTCTTGCTAGCACTTTCAGCGAAAGAAGGTTGGGAAGTTTATCATCTTGATGTAAAATCAGCGTTTTTAAACGGAGAGCTCATTGAAGAAGTTTATGTCATCCAACCTGAGGGGTTCGTCAAGAAAGGACAGGAACAGATGGTGTATAGACTGGTGAAGGCTTTGTACGGGCTGCGTCAAGCTCCTAGAGCGTGGAATGCGAAGCTAGACAGATGCTTGAAAGAATTGGGAATTGACAGATGCTTACACGAGCAAGCGGTGTACATGAAGTACAAAGAAGGGAGTATACTCATAGTGGGTGTGTATGTTGACGATTTATTGGTGACAGGTTCAGACAAGCAGGAAATCGAAGCATTCAAGCAGCAAATGAACAAACGGTTTGAGATGAGTGATCTGGGTTTATTGTCGTTTTATCTTGGAATAGAAGTAAACCAAGGAGAGATGCGTACTACACTGAAGCAGTCATCATATGCCAAGAAGTTACTG
The DNA here is from genome assembly GCA_036936605.1 of Limnanthes douglasii subsp. nivea. Lineage (NCBI taxonomy): Eukaryota > Viridiplantae > Streptophyta > Magnoliopsida > Brassicales > Limnanthaceae > Limnanthes > Limnanthes douglasii. Next base: position 48,169,214 of record JAUPFV010000002.1, read on the forward strand.
GAAAAATCTGGAATGATGAATTGTAACGCGTCCAAATTTCCTATGGAGCATAAGTTACAGTTGGACAGAGATGAAGAAGGAGTAATTGTTGATGCCACTGAGTACAGATGTATTGTTGGAAGTCTGCGATATCTAACTCACACTCGTCCAGATATTTCATACGCTGTGGGAGTGGTGAGCAGATTCATGGAGAAACCCACAGTGAAGCACCAACAAGCTGTGAAACATATCTTGAGGTACATTCGAGGGACAATTGAGTATGGGCTGGTTTATGCAAACGAGAAGAGTAGTAGGATGTTGTATGGGTTTACAGATAGTGATCTTGCTGGAGATGTTATTGACAGGAGAAGTACTGGGGGCATGTGTTTCTACCTTAACAGGAGCTTAATATCTTGGACATCGCAGAAACAGAAAGTGGTTGCTCTATCTTCGTGCGAGGCGGAGTACATGGCCGCCACGACAGCAGCTTGTCAGAGCATATGGCTTCGTGGACTACTAAAGGAAATCTCGGGACAATCGGTTGGACCAGTGATACTCCACATAGATAACAGGTCAGCCATCGAGTTAACGAAGAATCCGGTACTACACGGGAGGAGCAAACATATCGACGTACGGTTTCATTTTATTCGAGAGTGTATTGAAAGGGGTGAGTTGATCATTAAGCACGTGGTGACTCAAGAACAGAGGGCAGACATCTTAACTAAGGCATTGGGGAAGGTTAAATTTGAAGAAATGAGGAAGGCAATAGGGGTTGAGGATCTTACTGCGAGCTCGGGAAGCTGAAGTCGAGGTTTGAAAAACATGTTGAGATTAGGGGGGGACATGTTGCATTTTATATATTTAATCTAAACATGTTTTATTTATTTATTTAAGTTATAGTAACCGTTAGTATTAAATTGAGTCTTAGAGCTTTACGTGGGTGTAGGAGTTACGTAACGGGCATTAAGTGAAGAGAGAAGTGGGATTAGTGGATTTTAATTTTGTAACTCCCACCTCGTTTATTGCCTATTTATTTCCTTTGTACGGTGCATTTGTTTAATGAAGAAGTACCACAGTTTCACTTTCTCAAAAGGGATAATAGATTTGTAGGGCAACATACACTTTCTCTTTGTACCCACGGTCTATCACATTGAACATAAAAAGGGTTTACACATTTATGGTATAAAAGCAGTGATACCAACAGAGATTATTATGATTCATAGTCATATAATTAAATTTTATTCTTCAGAATCAAATGACAAGGAAATAAAAAAAATGATTCAATATAAGAGAGAATAAATCAAGCGCATGTACGCGCTGAATATTATAGGGGCATACGAAGAGTAGATTTGATTCAAAGCTGAGGAGTTTAAAAGAGAGAGATTTAATGTTAATAAAGATTCTTCAAAGATCAAAAGAGAAAAATATTGGGAAGTTGGCACTGAATTAAGAATTACCGTTTAAGGTTATTGTCGAAGGGACACCACGAAGCTTATAAATGGGTAAATAAAAATAAAAATACGTTAAAACATTTTCATAACATGGAAATTATTTAAGACTCTAGTTTAATTATCCCGGTATATTCATTTTCCCGCCGTCATTGTGGGGGGTTAGTGACACACCATAATATGTTAAGTCAAAAATCAAAAGACCTCGTTTAAATCATAGAATATATTCTGTAAAAGTAAGATAAATGTTAGTGAATATGAATAAATATTACATTGGATAAATAATAAGACAGTTAATAAAAAGGGTTATGTGGTTGGTAATTATCGAGGAAAATTTTGTTTCAAAAAATTAGCATCATAATCTTCATCGAGAACCATTTGAACCGGACAAGATCCAAATCTATCAGCAACAACAAGCATGATATTCTTCATTTTAGCTATATACTCATCAGACTGATTGTACCATTGTGATATATATCGAATTTTTCGACAATGGAGCCGCAGAGCTTGCGGCATTCGCTAGGCAATAGCAACTTCCGTTCCAAAATGTGTCTCGATGAGACACACAGACTCGAATGCCTTGCGTAGCTCAAACCTCGAGAGGTCTTCGTCGTGGTTTAGGTCTAGACGTTTTTCGATCCAGATTTAGTAAATAGACGTTGATTGGGAAATTTGGTGTGGACTTGTTAGGGATCCATAAAAAACATCATCAACTTCTGAAACTGGAGGGTGGGGATTAAGGTAGTTGTTGATTTTGGTAAGGTGAGGTTGCATGCGTCTGTTTGGGGCCCTAGCGTGGGAGGGCCATAACCATCGACCGTTGCATTGGAGGTCCGCAACTCTGGAGATATTACGTAAACAAGCCAAATTTGTGGTGTTGGGGCCAAAACGGTTGATGATGGAGGTTGGGAAGAGTCAAGGATCGTACCAGACAGAGGTGTCATTTCTATTTCCAACAAGAACTTTGTAGAGGTCCATAGCATGATTGCACATCTTTAGGATCTTTCTTTAACCCCAACTGGAGAGTCCAAAAGATTTTGCTTGTGATTTTCTCTGTGAGAGTGCACTGGGCCCATATAAAATTTTTGTTTTCTGTTAATATGGATTAAAGAAGAGTTTTAGAGCAGCCGCCTGATTCCAAATTTTTAGATTTAGGATCCTAAGGCTATCTTCGTCTATTGTAAAAGTAATATTGTCCCAAGAGATATTTCCCCTCGAGATCTTCATCTCTGAACCCGACCATAGAAATCATCGAAGGAGTTGAGATAGCTCATTTAGGACTCTGACCGGAAGAATAAAGATCGAGGACCAGTCAACCTATATCGATTAGAATCCTTCGGATTTATGTTCCTTCTATAGATTCCCTTATTATCGCAGCATCTTCATACGGCCCAACAATATTTCTTAGATTATCTTTATCAAAAACTATAAACGGTGTATGTTTTGATACAAATGAGTTGATATTTTTCCTTTCAACTGATCAGTTAAACTGTCTATATGCCTCTTTCTGGAACAACTTGAAGGTTTCCTCATTGTATCTCCTCTTAATATTGTCAATGATTTGAAGAATTGACATAATTTAAAACCTTTCCAATAACATCACTTGTCACATTCACACGACCTCGGTCCGAATTTGGATCCAAATATTATGAATCCATATCAAACTTCTCAATTATTACCATAGTATGTTCTACTTTGGGAGCTTCTATAGCTGGCCTTCAAACAATGGGCAAAATATCTTGCTCTCTGCCAGTGTTAGGCTTAGGTTTATTTGTTTATTATTCTTTAACAAAAGTCATCAATTTCTCATTCTCAATCAACATCTGAATTTCTTGTTTAAAGGCTATACAATCTTTACTTTCATGCCTCGTACCCTCATGATATCTGCAAAAAATGAGTATTTCAGTTTTCTCTTGGGGTTTGGATAGGCAAAAGAATTTTTGAATTGTACATGAACTTAGGATATATCATAAATTATTGAAACATTTTCAACCAGCTCTGCATAATAGCTAGGTTGAACCCATTGATTTCCCCTTGGCCTAAATTGTTTCCCTTGTTGACATTGGTTCGAACTGGGCTGGCTAGAACCTTGACCAAACTCTCATGGAAAACTATTGGAAGAATCATTGGACTGACCACCAGTATGTGACTGTGATGTGATTGCAAGAGATTGATTATGTCGATTTTTCCTTAAAAGTTTAGTTTCTTCTACAGTAATTTGTTTTCCAACTTGGTTTAACAAACCACCCAGAGTCTCCGGTCTTTTTTCTAGTAACTATATTCACCAAATCTCCGGATAACAACCCTTTCCTGATAGAAGTTATGATCACCTTTTCATAATAATCAGTCAAACTATCTTTGGTATTCACAAAACGGCTACCATATTTCTTTAAACTTTCAACAACAAGTTGGTGACAATGAATTATTGTGTCTCTATTTCCTCTTAGCTCCTTCCTTCCCACAAATTTCCTTCAGAAGGCCGTCTTAAACATATCAAAAAAATTAATTGACTCATCCATAACCCTATTGTACAACTTCAAAGCATTGTCTTTGAAAGTTTGAGAAAAAACTCAGCAATAACTTATTATCATTAATAAAAATCATCCTAAAATTCTTGAATTACTCTAGGTGATTATCTAGATCTTTACTCCCATTTTCTTTCTCCATTCTGGAAATATCAAGACATCTCGAGAGGTATCCGGTTAAAATATTTGCGGATAAAGGAGGTTACCTCCAATTAGTCATTTGGCTAAACTGATAGACTTCACCAGGATCAGCAAATATACATGGTTCGGATCAGACGACAAACGGGTCACTCAATCACTGGTATATGCTATGATCAGCCAACCCATTAGCCTTTCCTCGATAATCATTTTCTTATCTTTTTATACTTCTTTTCTAAGGCATCTTGATCTTTCAACTTCTTACTTCGACTATCAATTTTCTTACATCGGCGCTTATCTCGATGTTTATCTTTATTTTTCTTCTGATAATAATAACTACTTGATGAGCATAATGAGACATTCGATGATGGCGAAGAGCTTTTGCGAGACTCTGAAAGGTTAGAATCATATTTAGTTCGAGGCCTCTGAAATTTGTTGTATTTAAGTGAATTGTCCCCCGAATGCCTCTTCAGATAATCATGAGGATTGTCATCTGGTATAATTAAATCTTTTCAGTCTGTCTATGTATTTTCATGGCCTTAATTTCTTTTTGTAATTCAGCAAGCTAATGTTGCAATTGAGATCTTTCCACATGTTCATCATTCTCAGATAAAGCTCTAACATGTTCGTTTTCAACCTCTCCCTCTTCAATCACCAGGGGAATATCTACATGCATTTTATTTTCCATCCTCCTATGGTATTAGAAAACCATTTTAGGCTTTGGATTTTTATTATCCGGGTGCTTTAGCTTCCACCGTGGTTGCCAATCTGGTGGTGTAAAAATATGATCAATGGTATTTTTGAGATTTTTATAGAGAAATAGCTAATATTTTGTAGTAGATAGTGAGATAATTGATCAGGTTATTGATTAGTGTAGTTATTTGTTTTGTCATCTCTCCATTAATGAGGTCTCTTAGGGTATTTATAGGAGTTTTCAGGGTCATGTGTTGGTTTGTAGTTTGAAACCTCAAAATTTTATCGGTGTAAACATTGTTATATGAGGTATACAACTGAGTCACAAGACATACATATAAGTCAAAATGTAAGAATTGTGTATTTTATCTTAGGTATAAAATACCCTTCGAAATATGGTCTACAATATCTCTCGAATTATTCCGACTCCTTTAAGAATCCACTTCCATAAATATCTGACCCCATCAACTTCTTTGTTCTGATGCGCAATCTTCGTGTATGTTTAGTCTCAAGAACGTTTAGGATTAGTTGTCGATCACTAAATAGGCTGACCAAAAGAAATTGTTGGGATCCCAGACAAGGATCATGTGCCATTACAAGTTTTTTAACACATCCACTACGGGCCTTGGCCACCAAAGAAACAAATATCAAACTTGTTTGCCATTTGTCATCGACAAATCCTGGTAACCATCCCGCAACTCTTGACACTCGTCCTTACGGTTGGAATTTCTCTCAACAAGATGATGGTGACCTCAAATGTTCAAGAGAATCCACTTGTCAAACCAATTTTATTCTAATTGGTCACTATGATGGTGAAGGCACAAATTCAAACAAACAAACCGAAGACTCGAAAAGAGAAAACGCTTTCATCGGCCGAATAAGAAAGTATACAAGAAAAGCGTTCCAGTAGAAAAAACTATGAAGATTGAAAACATATCTGACAACTCCGCGTGAGTATACTTCAGACCATGTTGGGCCTCTGGGATTACCTACCAAATCTCGAGTTGATGTGTCGACCGTCGAGAATAAACAAATTTGATTGGTTGATGAACCAACTACTCAAACCAACATAAAAATTAATGTATAATCTGACCTGAGTGAATTAAATATAAATAAAAAGACTGAAGCCGACCACCGAACCCAAGGGAAAGATTCAAATAGAGAACAAACACAAAAAAGCTTCTAAAACCAAGAAGAGAAAACTCAAGGTTGTGCTCCCTTCAGAAGTAGTTGTCATCCTAAAAAATAACATTTGTGTGGCTAATAATAAACATCTTATCACTCGTTTCAAAGTGAAGTCTGAAGAATAGAAACTTTGAGACCGATGAGATATCCCAGTTTCTGTCGATATTTAGTTCACAAAGAAAGGAGAGACCCCTTTATCCGTTAAAGACCATGAACGGGTAGTTTTTTCTGGAAATAGTAAACCACAGACCTTTAATTCTCCTTAGGCCTCGTCATTTTGAGGTTCTTCGAATTAGTAGATTTGTACCCCAACCAAGCTAGTTTGAACTTGTGGTTTATGCTTATGGTTTGTATTATAGCCTTGAGACTCTCTTGTATCAGAATGTCGATGGAGTTGTTTGTTACCTTAACGACTGTTTCGAATAATCCTTATGTACCCTTCTACTCCCACACATTGGGCAGTAGGTACAAAGTCGTGGACAACCTTTTGGAAGCTGAAAAAAAATATAAATAAAGTTTTTTTTCATCTTGGGACTTTGGGAAAACAAGTGGAGCCTTCAGACATAAATGGAAAACCGTAGGTAACCTAATTATTGTATCCTAAATTGTTCTTAAAGTAATGATATGCCTTAAAGCTTTCACTTCTCACACATTTTCAATTACAATGGTGATGGAATCTTATTCATAAAGAATTCATTGAGGGTATCTTCAAAAGACTAAGCGCTCGGGCAAAAAATGCTTGGTCGAACGAGTTCCATTATTTCTTTACCCCTGCCATTTTGGTTACACCCTTTTTATTAGGGTTGATCCGAAAAACAATCGTTATCTTAAAAACGTATGGCTTATCCTAATGGATACAAGGCAGTGCATAGGTTGTAGGTGGTGTTTCTCTCTGTCAGATCAAGGGCCTCAAGCCATTGAGTCCTTAAGGAAAGTTATGAGCATCTAGGGGGAGGAATCTGGCAAGCCCCCATCCCCCCGAAGAAAGACAAACAGGTGACGACGGTTGTCCTAACTGAAAATTAATTAGTTCTACTAACCCGAATTTAATGATCTCATTACTAAATCTGTTGGTTCGAAATTGTCTCATAAGGGGATAAATCATACTTCAAAGAAAAATATAAATCAAAGCGGTTGCCCAAAGATAAGGATGGATAAAATAAAAAAGAGGATATGTGTTAAGGGAACCATGAAGCTCGAAAATGTAATTCTCTCTTCTCGGAGTAGATAGTGGTTATTACATCTGACACCCACCCCAACCTCTCTTATATAAATGATCAAAACCTTTCCCAATCGAAGGAAAAATAATCGAGCCAAGATGGCCAAAGGCTAGATGACTGATCCATCAAAGACAGTCAACTAGACACTTTATTAGGGAATCAACAGACGATCCCAAATTTGGTATGTACAAATACAGTATACTCGCCTTGCACCTATGTTGAAAGTTGAAAGGGATGTGTGTCGGATTACCGACCAGAAAATTATTTATAAACAAGAGTCCAGTAGGTTAGAGGGTAAGGAAAAAGGTTGATGATAGAGGTTACCAAGCTAGAGAAAATGGTCGAGGATCGGCTAAAATATACTCAACCCTTGGAAGAACAAGCGAACTCCCAGGAGCAGGTATTTCATGGGAACCAAACTAACTTCTTAAAGTTCTTGCTGGAGAAACACATTTTCATATACACTCTCAAAAGGGGTATGTGACGGCGAAAGCGACATATGTGTAAGTTATCCAAAATTTGAAAGAGGTGAAAAAGCAGGCCGAGGCAAATAAAAAGATTGTTACCTCCTTATATTATGTTGAATACGATAAGGGATGAATTATGCAATTATGAGTAAATGAGCATAAAGAAGACCTCTCTTATGAGTAATTGATAATTATGTAAAATGGAAGGATTATTTTGTAATAAATTACAAATACGAAGGAAAAGGACCACAACTAGTAATTTAATTAGACATGTGGGACTTAATTGATGTATTATAAAAGCATACCACCTTTTTTGAGTGAGTGGTAGATAAATGATTAGAGAATTATTACTCGATACTTTCTCTTTCTAGAATTACTTAACTTTTCTCTCTAAACCATCTTTAGTCTTTGTCTTACAAATCTAGTCCTCCAAACATTTTTTATCAACAAAACTACTCTAAAATATCTCTCAGACGATTAGAATATACAACTAGAATTGATGCTCGAGACGTCAAGGTAAAGTCTGACGTGATCCTCGATCTCCACGAACTTTTTTCTGATTTGAACTTAGGTAGTTATTGGGGTCTTATTCCTAAAAATTATCTTCTCGTGGACATCTCACTTGAAGATAGTGAAGAGACGTCCAACAGAAGCTCATCTGGTGAATAAGTGGGTTCTTTAAATGAGAGTTTGAATGAAGGATATTCCTTAGATAATTCCTATGAAGAAGATTATGGCGAAGCCCGTGAGATAAAAAAATCACTAAATCTATCATGTTGTAATATTTTGAACAAGTCATTGTTGTAATATTTTAAACTTTTCTTTTTTTTCTTTGAGTTTTCTCGTTTCTCATTTTATTGTAACGTTTTGAACAACTCTATGTACGGTCATGGAATTTTGTTATCCGGATATTTCCCATTCGTAACTCTTTTTTCAACTGCTCTTTATTTTATCTACAGTTTTATAAGTATGAAATTATGCCTCTGATATTTCCTCCAGTTGGTGGTGATCAACCTCTAACTAGTTACTGAAGTGATCTCCCATATCCAAAACTACAAATTTGTTTGATGTAGACCACTAAAAATGGAAGTGACTCATCGGATTTGAAATAATAACTGCTTAATATAGACCAACTTATTTTAGAAGAAGCCTCAGATCCAGCATATAAAAGTTATCTAATATAGACCAACTGATGTTGGAAATGATCCTTCAGATTTAAAAATAAAAATTATCTGTAGACCAACTCATACTAGAGGATCCCTCAGATCCAAAACAAAATTTATTTATGTAGACCAACTTATGTTGGAAGATCCCTCAGATCCAAAATAAAATTTATCTTATGTAGACCAACTGGTATTGGAAGATTATTGGATCCAAAAAGTAACGAATTTTTTTAAATATTGCAAGTCATATAAGAAGGTAAAAAAACTAAGCATGCACCTCATTAAAACCTTTATGCGCCATTAGGGTAGGAAAGAGCATGCAACCAATCATTACATAAGCTGAAAGAAAAACTATATAATTTTTATATATGGAACTTTACTTCGGTAAACCTTCATGCGCACAAGTGGTTTCCCCTCTTGATTTTCCAACCGATAAGGTCCATGCTTTACTTTTTCAGTTATCGTATATGGACCTTCCCAACTCGGTCCTAATTTTCTAAGCATTTTTCTTTGGTATGTAGGAAAAAATTTCTTAAAACCTTATCCATCACCTTAAACTTTCTTCGTTTGACCCATAATGCGTCCCCACTTCTCATCAACGTTTGATAATATAAATATTTTAGATGTGCTTATATTTATTTCTTCAATTAGGTTGTTTTCTTCATAATAATTTGTGACTCGATACGAATGTAAAGTGATTTTGCATAGAGATACAACGTCAATCCGGTAGACCAAAGAAAAATATGACTCTTGGGTCATCGTCGGAGGGTTGGTTTGGTAGGCCTATAATACTTCTTGGAGATAATTTGGAATTTTACCCATCACTCTTTTCAAATTCTTCTTAAGACCTTGGAGGATATTTTTGTTCGTGATTTCTACCTGCACACTAGCTTGCGGATAGAAAGCTGTTGAGAAATATTGTTGTATGCTTCTGGAAGAACAAAAATCATCAATGTCCTTGTTGTCAAACTGTGGACCATTATCCATTATTAGTCTCCTCAAAACCTCAAAGCAAAAACATATGTTAAAAAAGGATAAACTTGATCACATCATTTGCTTTTGTCCTTGAGAACAGTTTGTCTTCCACCAACTTTAAAAAATAATCCACCGCGACTATAATCGTTTATCGTCGAGTAGATGTTGTCAGTAATGATCCAATCATATCTAAACCTAATCGGTCAAATGGTAACGCGTTAGAAATATATTCAAGTGGCACTAAATGTATATGTATGGTATTAGTGAATCGCTAATAAGTGATATATCTTTTGACCAACCGTTTTGGCATCGGCCATAATAGAAGGCCAGTAATATACTGCCACTAAAACTCTTCATGTTAACCTTTTATACCCACAATGTGTTGATCATTCCCCATCATGCAATTATGATAATTTTATTTGCACCTCATGATTTCCAAACAAACGCAATAAAGTTCTACTTAATTATTTCTTGTACGATATCCTGATGACTGCAAACCTATGAGCCTTAAAATATAACTTTTTGGCCAATGCCTTATCGACTGGTACAACCTTGTTAACCATAAATTCTTTGACTTCACGCCTCTAATATATATATATTAACTTTTTAAAATTTGAAATGCTTCATATGTGTTGTGACTCTGTCCGGAATTTCATTATATATAGGGACTCTCTCGCGTAAGTATCAACGGGTAGCCTTCGCAATATGTTGTGATTGCTAGAGAATCGAAATAAAAAAATTGGTCATATGAACATGTTCGTACTTGAAACTTTCAAATAGTATTGCTAACTCTCTCAAAGATTTTCGGATTTTCACCAGATGATCTTTTCTAACCTCGGATTGTCCCTATTGTAATTCATTTACTATACAAACTCTTTTAGCGTTATAAATTTGTGTGAGTCGTAATCATACCAAAAAGGATTTGTATTATGCCTCGTTATTCGATACTTTGAATCCCAAACGAATTTCCTGATACATTGTTTCTCCCGTCGAAACTATTAACTGAATCCTTACTTGAAAACCTGAAGCGCTTGACCCTTTATCAGTCTGAATGATCCACTCAACTTTTAGTTATACCCTGTCTATTTCAACATCTGGTCGTTTGAAATGAGATTCAACAAAAAATCACCCAAGAATTGGAATTTGATTGTTATTTGAGGCTCAAACTCAATATTATAATCCCTAATTCTACTGACCACTTGTCATTCGCCCCTACACGTTGGGATTTTGCAATACATTTTAAATGGAATATAGTTCAGACCCTTATCGAGTGTCTACAAGTTAGGTCTTATTTTCCGAGTTTTTGTATCTAAAACGATAGCAAGATTTTCCAGTTTCAAGTATATATTTTTTACGTTTAAAGAAATCTTATTCGCATAGTATACTGGCCAAGAACAGTTATCAGTTTCTTTTATCAATACCACACTCACAGTATAATCTCACACTTGTATGTAAATAAAAAAATTATCACATACGTTTGGCTAAGATCTCTATAGAGGATAAATATTCTTTTATTCTGATTAAAGATTCATTCCATTCAAGAGTCCAATTAAAACGGTTTGCATGCCTCAACACTTGAAATAAAGGAGTATATTTATTTGAAGACCTGTATATGAATCTATTGAGAATAACCAACCATCCAGTTAATTTATGAACCTATTTAATGGATCTGAGGGGATGCATAATATTTAAATCATTTAAATGTATTGGTTCAGCTTCGATCATCTTCTCGCTAACTGTATAACCCAAAATATTCGAGGATCGTACCTAGAAAATATGACTTTTGGATTTAACTTCAAAACTATGGCCTTTAAGTTATAAAACGTTTCTTCTAGATCGAAGAAATGGTCATCATCTTTGGCACTCTTCACCAACATATCGTCAATATACAGTTCAATATTTTGTCCGGTCTAATTTTCAAATGCTTTATTTATTAACTGTTAATAAGTAGTTTCAACATTTTTTAACCCGAAAGGTATCACTTTGTAGTAGTGTAAACTTTTACCCGTTATAAATGAAGTGCTCACTCGGTCCTTTATATCCATATGTATCTAGTTGTAATCTGCGTAAGCCTCCATAAATGATAAAATCTTATTAGCTTAAGTTGAGTTCACAAGTTGGTTTATTTTTGGAACCAGATGGGATCCTTCGGACATGTTCGACTCAAATTGGTGAAGACGGCACACATTCTCCACTTCGTGTTCTTTTTTTCACAAAGTCTAGATTTCTTGTCCATATGGGATATTGAGACTCTCATATGTGATCCACTTTCAACAATTGGTCCATTTCACCTATGATCGCTTTGAATTTTTGAACAGAAAATGATTTTATTTTCTCAATTATTAGACGCACGTTGCACCAGATGGCAATCTTATGGTAAATAATATTCATTGGTACTCCAAAAACATCTTCGGTACACCAAATGCACATATAAAAATTTTATGATAAAAATAATATAAATTTATCCCTTACTTTCAGCGATAACAAAGTGTTAATCTTTAAGCTTTGACCACTCGGAAAAACATATTTTTCAAAATTCTCATTAGGTACCAAGAAACCTGGGGTTTCCATTGGGTCATCCAGAGCGTCTGACTCCAAAGTTAACCCATGCAATTGTTATTCTTTCTTAGGCTCAATGCTATTGATTTTCTTTCTAGCCAAATTTGTTTTATAAAATTATCTAGCCACTTTTCAGTTGTTTCTAACTATCCCGACATTGCTTCCAACCACATACTTTAAACATTGGTAGACTGTTGAGGCGATTGCGTGCATCATTGATAACTAAGATCTGTAAAATAATTCATTATACGATGTTGGTGCATCCACAAGAATGAAAATACTATCACATTTTCATAAAAGGCCCGCGACCTAGCTTCACCAATATTTCAAATTCTTCAACCACCTCAATAGTAACCCCCGTAAAGTCAACAATTTTTTGGTATGATCGAATAATACTTTATGTGTTTTTCATTTGTTCATACGTAGTCATGAATAAAATATTGGAAAAACTATTAGAATCAATTAAAATTCGTTGGATCTTGTTCCCCATAATGGAAGCTTCATTCACTATTGCATCTTCGTATGGTCCAATCACCTCTCTCATATCATCATCATCAAAACATAGCAAGGACAATGACTTTATGTTTATATAAGTCAGAGTTCTCCTTTCTAATTGGGTGGAAAAACTTATTATGTTCATCTTTTGAGAGAAATCAGAAATCTCTGAAAGAGTATCGCTACCAAAAATAGTTAAAGATTTAAAAAAAATGCACAACTCACTAACATTTCCCTTGATCTCATGTTCATCAACCATCATAGCGACCGTTCGGTCAGGGTCCAGATTCAGATATTTTGATGACAATGTGTTATATCATCATCAATCTGTTTTCCTATTTTAGGGCTACCACGACTACCTCCCTTCCTATCGAATTACCCAATCAGGTATTATTGCTGAGCCCCACCATTCTCCTTAATAAAGTTCGTTAATTTCTCAGTTTTTTTATTAACGGTTGAATTTCTTTTTTTTAAAGTTATGCGATCTTTTGTATCATGATAAAAGTCTTCATAATACTTTCGGTATTTGTTAATCCTTTTCTACGCCGGAATTTGAATCGAAAAAGGCTTTCTAAACTATATGTGATTTCAAGCTTTATTATAAATTATTGCCACACACTTTATTAATTCCATAGAATGAGTAGGTCAGACCCATTTGTTCGATATTGGCCTTCTTGGTTGTTGGATATTGAGAACCTGGTTATTCAATCTCAGTTTTGATGACGTTTGATTCGGGACCCTTGGTCAAAACATAGTCGGAGGATGAAATATTTGAATCGGGTTAGGTCGATAAATTAGAGCGGGTGATTGTTGATTAACGATCATGGGTATTGAAAATTATGTTGTTTTTTTGGTGTATAAAGGCACATTATCTCGCTTGAGTCTCTTCTATAATTATTCGTTTCTCGACTTGTGTTAACAAAGTACCAAAGTTTAAGGATTGTTTTTAGCAATATTGTCTCTTAAGAAACAAGGAAAAGCCTTTACTTGTATAAAATACAAGAAATCTTCTCCTCGTAGTCCTTCAAGGTGGTTTTTGTTCTAACAAAACGCCTAGTATTCTTCCTTGTGATCTTTTCATTCTATTATCGACAATTGATAATTGTATCTCTATTCATTTGGAATTTCTTACTTCCGACAAACGGTTACCTAAACAGAGTCTAGAACATGTCAAAAAAAATAATGGATCCCTTCAGTAACCAATTATACAACTTTGACACTCCATTCTTGAAATTTTAAGACAAAGCACGACACAATAACTTAATGTGAAATATCAAATAGTTTTGGAAAATGTCTTGCTAGAATATCCCCAAACAAAGGGGATATCCTCTAATTATGGCATGACTTATACTGATAATCCACTGGGATTTGATGAACTAGTGCCTAAATACCCTCATTAGAATGATTTAAAAATGGGTCACTCAGTATGTAGTCAAAATTATGGATGCCTGACAACCCCTAATAGGATTGTTGATTTATTATCGAGGGAAATTGGACTTTGGTTGTTGCTTGTTGTTTCTCTGCTTTGTCTACAATTACTTTTCTATCATTTGATTTGAAAATTGGCGTTTGTTATCTGAATAGTCTCGTATCTTCTTTGAATACTACACTCGTTAGGACATGCGGTAATAGTCAGAACGTCTCATGTGATGACGGTTTCTCTCCGGAGAAGAAGATTTGTCTGAACTGTAACGAGAATAATCACTTGATTATAAAGAATCATAACGACACCTTATCTTTTGTTCTTTCCTCAAAGTGTAACGACTACGGTTTTTCCTCTCGTATCATTACCCTCAGAAGACTGCTTATTTTGGACTTTTGATCGAACATTTTTAGTTGTTATTGTCGCATCTTTTTAAATGTTAAGTTTCACGATATGCTCTAACAGTTCTTTTCATTGTGCAACCAGAGTAAACTGCTCGAGTTGTTATTCAAAAAACTGGTCATCATAATGTTGCTCCTTAAATTGTTATTTTTTTAAAACCCGTTCCGACCACTACACTCTGTGTTCAAACTGCATGCTCCTTTTTCATTTCGGTAACCATTAATTTTTTAAAAAAATCTTAGATGTTCATAATTTTTGGGATGGTTCTAGACGTCGAATCTAGGTACCAAATCGCTCTCAGTTTGGTCACCAATGATAGTTCTAGAAATCTCTGAGGGGTTATTAGGTCTAAGATATTGTAAGAGACATATTATAGATAAAAAAACACGTGAATTGTCAAAAGTAGTAATTGAATAATAATTGTTCACTTTTCCCAAAAGGTGGTATATTATCTTTGGGCTTTACCTATATGTCATTTTTAGGCTATTACATCCCATTAATGTACTAATTGACACATATTTGTTTTTTATTACATAAAATACCCTCAATGTTACACATTTGTTGGGCTTACATTACAAAGTAAATATCGATCCAATAAATATTCGGTTAGACAAGTGGATCGAACATTTTTTACTCGTAGCTGTGATTACTGTTACATCATATTGTTCAAATTACTAGACATGTGTCTTTGGTCCTTTATTATTATGAGTCATGTACAGATTTGTACCATTTTCCCATTGATAATGGATTCGGGGATCACACTAGAGTTGAATATGTATTCTTGAGTAACATTGGGTGGTCCAAGTGAGAGATTGTTGGAATATATTTATTTAATATATTTATGGACCTACAATAATTTGGACCGACATACTAAGTATGCATATATGGTCATTTTGAGGTAGTCCAAATTAAAAATAACCTAGTTAATTAAGTTATTATTAGAATTTTTATAATAAATATGTGTTTTTTTTTCTATTTTTATAAAACTCTAAAAAAAAGTAAGATAACTAAATATTCATTAGAACATTAAAATTTAGTCGATATTTTTTATCAAAATTTTAAAAAAATAGAATATTTGAGTGAATTTTATTAAATTTAGAAAGTAGACAAATAAAATAAATAGTGTATTAGTTATTGATTGTAAGAATCAATTCTAATTAATATTCTAATCAACCTTTTAAATTTATATTTACGATTCATTCAATATTAGAATATCTGTTTTATATATATATATATATATATATATATATATATATATATATATATATATATATAATTAGATATTTAGAACAACGTATCCATTATTATTATTATTATTTTTAATTCGGTTATGGATTAAGATCACATAAGTACCATCCTTGTTGTTGGATTTTATTTTATTTAGATTTGTATTTTTATTAGATTCAGTTAAGTTTTTTTTATATTAATTTTGTTTTGTTGTTGTCCAATTTAGAATTTATTTACTCATTAGTAATAAAGATTGGAGAGGTTAAAGATTATACGAAACATATGATATTATTTTATTTATTATTTCTTCTTTCATATATATAATATACTTTAATTTATGGATAATGAATTATTTTCCATTAATTTTACTGCTAGGTATTTAACTAATGAACTGTCTTCTCTTTTCATTTTTAATAATTTACTCTTAAAATTATTTTCTTGTCAAGTTTTCAAACAGAGGAAAATGAAGTATGTAACTTAATTTAATAGCGATATCATTTTAGAGTTAACTATTTCTAAGTAGATTGGTTACCATAAATAGTGTAAACATTTTAAGAATTTGTGTTTCCATATTTTGAGTTTAATGGACGAAATGGGATTTAGAAATATTATCATGCGGTTATCATGGTGTGGGCAGCGGAAAGACCAATTTACATCGAAAAACTTGAGAAAGTTCGATCATTGATGGGCAGGGAATGTCCTATCCAAAGTGAAAAAGCTTTTGCTTTAGGCATGGTTTGTATGTGTCCTATGTTTTATAGTAAAACAATGTATGTAATTTTTTATTTATCTGTTTTATATTTTTTTAAATTAATAATTTTCATCCTTTTAACCTAGGTTTCATAGATATAAAATAAATATTTTTGAAATGTTTAGTGTTTATAGGACTCATATTTTGTTTTTCCCAAATGTATAGTTTTTTTTAAATGATTTATATACGTAACACGCAGCAATGCACGAAATATTTTCCGAGTTTAAACTAAAGTAGTTAAAGTGATGGTGACGCTATATTTTTTTTGCATAGTATACTGTTGTATTTTGCCTAAAAAATTCAGAGAGTTGGGTTCAGATATTTTGTCATCAGAATATGTTCTTGTAACTATGTGTAAAACGTTATCGGTAAGATGGATCTTTTTGTGAGTTCAGATTTTTAATCCACTTATATACCCATCACATCGCTTAGAATGCAACACAAGTTTCAACATCGCTTAGAATGCAGTTGAAGTTTCAACATCTTTCTAATACCATGTTAGAATATATCTCACCAACTAAGGTGATGTTATCCGTTTTTGACATACAGACCCGCAAGGCTATGCTTTTTGGTTCACTTCCAAAAGACCTCACATTAGGTAAAATATTTCATTCATTTGTATATTGTATCTTATTTGCAGTCTAAGCAATGTTGGATATAAATCCAAGTTTACTCTTAACATGAAGACCATAGAACTTAATTCTTTTAAAAGATGAGACATAAATCTTGGTTGACTAGATATTTACTATAAGTGTGTTCGGTGTTCTCTTTATGTATATGAACTGATATGTAGTTCATGGAAAATGTATTTACATATTAAAATAAATCATTATATACATTTGAGAAGAACAAGTACCCAAAATGTTTCACGTGACCCTGATAAAGTACTTCACGATAATGCTCCAACGTCACCGCAAGCTTATTTTAAAAGTTACTTGGTAAACTTCTTCTTTATTTATTACCTCTTATAGTTAAAGCATATAGGTAATTCCATATAAACTGATAATGAAACAGTGAGTGTTTTTATCATGCACCTAAGCTAACTTGAGCTTACTCTGTCAAGGTTTGTCGGTATTTTGGGTCTTTAACGACAAGCTAGGAAGCTTTTTTTTCTTACTCATGGGCGAGGAATTCCAATGGTGTTGAAGATGATTACTATGAATCTGCATTGATATATGATTTTTGTTAAGTCTTTTAGTCCATTCCTTTTGGAATAGTAATTAAAATATAAACCCATAAATAAAATTTCCATTTTATTATCACGGTATTCCTTACCTAATTCATATGTTAAAAAGGAAAAAAAAGTATCATGTTATATTAAAAAATAGTTTATTTAAGATAAATATAATAGTTTCATGGTCCATAAAAATGATAGTTCCAATGATTTCATAAAGGATTATGTGTCTAAGATATATTTTGAGGTGATCGTCTAAAGAGAGAAACACGGAAAAGCTAGAGAGAGAATTTGACAAAGGTAGTAATAGAGTAATAAATGTTCATTCTTCCCAAAAAGGATGTTGCTTTATATAATAAATGTGGTGGAGCCAAAAACTACATGATTAACCCATACAACTATACAAGCCCTTTATTCCCCACTATTTTACTAATATCAACTATAATTGTTATTTATAAGTACCATCAATGTTATACATTTGTTGGACCTTTTTTTAAAAGATTTTCATAAAGCCAAATTACCCTCATATTTAATCGATCTGACAAGAAATACATCTTGTAGAGAGAGAGTTGCTTAAGACTTCTTGAAGTATCCCTCGAGTATTTCTCTTTTTCCGCTTTTACTCTTTGTGTGCTTCTTATTCGTGCCTAAAAAGTTTACTACTATAGATTGGTTTTCCATAAACAAAAGAACCAAAAAAAAAAAGATGAGCAATCGGGTTAGACGATGAGCCAATACCGTTGACCATATGTCAAACCATGTACTACAGTTCGTGGTTTCTGACCAAGAAGAAATTCAGAGTGTCAGGAAGTTTGAATACCAGAAATCCCTTCATCCCCACTACTACTCAACCCCCCAGTTAAACTTTTCTGGTAAACAGCAACGGTGATATTGACACTCTGACGGAAATAGTATTTGAATCATCATTTATTTTGATAGGTGACAAGCCAAAAGGGGTTGAATATCAAAAGGTGACGGTTCGAAGAAAAACAAATCCCCCAAACCTATGAAGAAATGGTACGTGAAAGTTAAACTAACTTTGGGTTCCCTCATTCCCCAAGATACTTCCACAAGTGCCTTACACCCCAATTCAAATATCCTTCGAGCGGTAAACGTAGACAACATGGTGCCTACTGTAGCACCCCCATAAACTTGGTCCCTCAAACAAATGAGAAAAGTAAGGACAATAAAGTTGGTTGACGAGCTTGAAGAAGACCATAGTCAGGTTGTTTTCGATGTTAATAAAAATAGAAATTCAATTTTCGCTTCAACCATCCATATCAAAACTGTTACTCGATCTGAAGTACCAGCCCTCAAGGAAAAGTTAGTGCATGTATCTTATAAAAATAAAATAGTCAAAATCGAAAAGTTGAAAAAAATAATGACAACGTTGAACTGACAAAAATCGAAGCCATTATTGGGAATAATCTTCGGGAGGTTAAAAACAAGCATTTAGTTTCTTTGTACAAGATGAATTATTGGTACTACCACACTTCTGTTTGGGACAACGAACTAATCGTCTACGTGGAAATACTTAATTAGGTTCTTAGATTCCCTCTTCATCTCGCTTTGATTAAAAAATTGAAAGAGTAGAACTCTACCCACTCAAACAAGACCAGACATGTGGTTTACTATGATGGCTTGCATGATGGCAGCCGGGATATCCGGGATCGGTTTTTCGATGGAGCAATTCGTTGGGTTAACCACTGTTACGAATAATCCTCATTTTTTATTACCTTACTGTATAAAATAAGTTTAAGATAGTGTACAAGCTATGAGAGGCCGACAAGAAATGGAAACATAGTTTTTTCTTCGTTTAGGGTTATGAAAGACTAGATTCAACGAGTCAACCGAAAAAGTGTATCAGATATCCTAAAAGTGGACTAACAGAGTTACATTCTTACTCAAATCCTTTTTATTTTGCATTTTTTTATTCACTTCATTTTTATAAGTTTTCTTATTTAGGGAAAATGGATAAGAGGGTTAACCGGGGCATTCGAGGAGCTTCCAAGCGAAGTAAAGCGGATATTTGCTCAACTGATTAGTTAGGCAAGAAATTTCTTGGTTAACCGAATTTCATCGTTGTTTCACTTTGGCTAACCTTGCCAAAATTCATCTTTAGAGGGTTGACTTCTCGAAACCTATAACTTGGGATGAACTCGTGGTGCTTCATAGGGAAAATGACGTGTTAAAAAGGCTGGAGGCCACAAATGTGTTTGTTTGCTTGCCGCTAGGCCCCCCAAGCTACCAAACCCTTAAAAATGATATGAGTAAAGCACCTAATCAAATGTGAAAAAGGAAAAAAATGTCGAAGTTGGGATCAAGGTGTTTTTTCCCATATAAGAGAGTGGCTCCAAGAGCCCGTTAAAAAGGGGTCTTTCTAAGAAAAAACGCAAACGCTCAGTCGTTAATTAAAATGATAAAGGGGTGGAGGAAAATGTAGGCCCCTTAGATTACAAAGCAACAAAGTCTAATCCTCCTTATCTTGAGAAGGTTCTCGTCATCGATTCAGATTCCTCTTGGGTATTAAGTGAGGAGCCTTCCAGGTCAGAGGAATATATCCGGGCATCCCAATAAAACCAAAATGTTGATGTCCAACTTCCCGAGTAGTTCAAATACGGCTCTCCATCTGAGGAATTATATCTCTATAATGATGTAGCCTTTTAGCTTCATGAACTTCTTAAGCCCGCGACATCTCATGAAAGTAAGTTCAAGACATTGTTGATTCAAAAAAATCGTTATAAGAAGGAAGCTTTCAAGATGAGGTCTGAGATAAAGAAGCTGAAAGATGAAGTTACCCATTTTAAAGAGATTGTCGCAGAGCGACTTAAACGGGTCGAGGAGGGGAGAAATGGTTCAAAGTGGAAGATGATTTGTCTGATCGTGAGCGAGAGCATACCTTTGTGTTGAACATTCAAAAGGATACGTGTATGAGTATCTTCAACGAAGGGTATGAAAATATCAAAAGCTACTTCAAACGGAAGGTCAATGATTTGGAAAAAGGCAAGGGTCGGGCTGAGGCTGATACGGATGTTGCTCTCAATGTATGTTGCTGATTGGGTTTCCAAACTAACGACCAAATATGTTAAGGTCAAAACATCTATGGTGCTCGATATACATGAATGCTTCCAAGACTTGAAATTGGGTAGCTTATGGGAGCTTATGCCTGGGAAGTATCACCCGAAGGATGTTTCTTTAGAAAGATGACGATGAGTCACCTGAGAGTTCTGATGGGTCGGAAATATTTTTGTCTGACTCCTCAGACGATGGATCCGAAGGCAGTCCTTTTGAGTAATAAACACAAGTGGTTTCTTGACTTTATTTTTTGTAAATCTTTGTTGTGCCCATAACATTGTGGTGAAATCCTCACGTTGTCGAGGCATTTTTTTATTTCTATGCTTATCAATAAAACTACTTCTCTTTGGATAAATTTGAGTTAAACAACTTATAAATGTGAGACAGAGAATAAATGGTTGTTGACTAACTTTTATTAGAAGATCATTTGGTCCAAAAGTAAATAATTATTGACCAACTTTCGTTGGAAGACCCTTCTGGTCTAAAAATAGATGATTATTGACCAACTTTTGTTGGAATACCCTTCTGGTCTAAGAATAAATGATTATTGACCAATTTTCTTTGAAAGACCTTTTTGGTCTGAGAATAAATGATTGTTGACCAATTTTTGTTGGAAGACCTTTCCGGTCCAAGAATAAATGATGCGAAAAGTTTTTAAAATGACAAATAAATTTTGTACTTATAAATCGATTATGAAGGCACATCGTTAAAACCTTCATGCGCCCCCTGTATAGGATAAAGTGTGTCACCAATTTTTACAACTTTAGACATACATAAACTTTTACATTCCTTCAAAGTAAAACTTAAGATGTTCAATGTTCCACGGGTGTCGAAGAACCCTTCTTTCTTTATTTTTGAACCAATATGTCCCCGGTTTCACTTTCTCAATCACTATGTATGGGCCATCCTAGTTTTGTCCTAATTTACCGAGCCGCTTCTCTTTCATATGCAAAAATACTTTCCTTAGTACCATGTTTTATATTGAATTAGCATCGTCTGACTCTAGACGCATACCTGCTCATCATCAGCGTTTGGTAGTGTAAAGAATTCAATTGTGCTCGCCTTCTTTTTTCTTCGATCAAGTCTAACTCGGCATGTTTCCTCTTATTTTTACCTTTCTCAGAATATTTAATAATTCGATAAAAATGGAAAACTACCTCGGATTATGCTACAACATGCATCACATAGACTAGTGTAAATAAAGATTCATGTGTTATTGTTCGAAGAGTAATCTAGCACGCCCATAGGACTTCTTGCAAGTAGTCTTGTCATTTTCCAGTCCTGCCTTCCAAATTATCTTTGAGCCCTCTGAGTACCATATAACCGTGCGCTTTAAACCGTATTTTTTGTGACGTTGCCTTATCAATTGGCAATACGTCGTTTGCTATGAATTGTTTGATAGCGTGTCTCCAGTCATTTTCAGTGCTTGTAGAAATTTGGAAAGCTTCATCATACCCTTCAACCCGTTTGGACCCTTTTACGATCGAAGGAGTTTCTTGCGATAAAATCCATGGGTGTTCTTCGGAACATGCGGTAGTAGCCAAAAAGTCATTCACCGAGTTGTCAACCCTATGGACGTGTTCATACTTTATGCTTTCGAAAACGGCTACTAATTTTTTCAATGTCCTCAAATATTTCACTAAGTGATCTTTTATGGCTTCGAATTGGAAAATCGTGTGATTTACAAGGAGGTGTGAATCTCTCACTAGTCGAACCTTTTTGGATCTGTGTATGTGGACGAGCTTTAATCCTGCCAAAGCAGCTTTGTATTTCACCTTATTACTTGATGCTCAAAAATAAAATGTATGAATTGGTACATCACAATCTCATCTGGGGAAAATAATTGAACCATTGTCCCACATCCCGAAACACTTAAACTTATATATGTTCGAACGGTCCATTCGACCTTTGTTTTTCTATCGTTTATTTCCATGTATGATCGCTCGAAGTGGAAGTCAACTAAAAAATATGCCAAGTCTTGAGCTTTAATAGTCGTTTGGGGCTCAAAACTAATGACGAAATCGCCTAGATCCACATACCATTTGGTCATTCTACCCGACACATCGGGTCTTTGAAACATGCTCTTCAATGGAAAAGATGTTCGAACTATAATTAAATGAGCTTAAAAGTAAGATCTTATATTCTGAGCTGCAATGACCAAAGAAATGGTTAATTTTTCCAACTTCAATTATCTCTTTCAACATCTAAAAGGCTTTTAGTGACATAGTATACCGATTGTGGGAAATCATCGACTTCTTGAATCAATACAGCGCTAACGGCATAATCCGATAATGTTATGTAGACAAATAGTTGATCTATTGGATTAGGATTTGTCAAGATTTTAAGGGAAGAGAGATATTCTTTGATTTGTACGAATGCTCTGGAACATTCATGGGTTCATTTGAAGCAGTTCGCATGTTTTAACACCTGAAAAATGGGGTGCATTTATTTGAGGAATTGAATATGAACATGTTCAAAGCTGCCAACTTCCCCGTCAATATTTGTACCTCTTCATTTTTCGAGGATGAGCCATGGTGCTTAAAGAGTTTAGTTAGACCTGACCTATATCCCTCGCTCACTGACTATGTAGCACCCTGAATGTGGATTTTTCTGGATTTAGCTTCAAGTTGATTTTTTTAAGTTGGATAACGTCTCTTCTAGATCTACAAAATGGTCTTCGTCTCTAGTGTTTTTTACCAGCATATCAGCAATATATACCTCGACATTTCATCTGATTTGAACCTCAAAAGCCTTATTCACTAAGTGTTAGTAAGTAGCCCCGACATTTTTCAACCCAAAATACATCTTTATTGCAATGCAGGCTCCTTCTAGTGATTAACGAAGTTTTCTCCTGATCCTTCGCTCATATTTTGATCAGATTATGCCCTGCGTATGCATCTCTGTAAGAAATCAAATGATTTCCTGATGTAAAATCCACTAATTGATTGATCTGATGGACCATAAAAGGACCCTTTGGGCATGTTATATTCGAGTCGGTAAAATCCACACATATTTGCTACTCGCCATTTTTATTTTTTACCAAAACTGGATTGACCGTCCACAACTGGTACCGAGATTCTCGTATGTCCTCAAGTTTAAATAGATGATCTACCTCGGCCATTATTTCCTCAGATTTATTTTAAGATAAAAACCTCATTTTTTTAATGATTGGGCTCATGTTGCTTCGGTTGCCAATTTGCGATAGATAATTTTAGCGGGAACCCCCGTAACATCTTCGATGCACCACGCAAATATGTGTAATCTTGTTGATAGAAGCTGAATCAACTTCTCTCTCACCTCCAGAGATAACTTTGTACCATTATTTAAACTCTTCCCACTAGAAAAAAACATATTCCTTAAAACTCTCATCATGGACCAAAAATCTGGGGGTCTCCCTCGGATCGTCAACAGAGTCAGAGAATGAAGAATACCCAACTAATTGTTATGCTTTCTTCGGCTCTCATATTTTAATCTGTTTTGAGACCAAATTAGTTCGGTAACAATCCTTTACTATTTTCTGGTTGCTTCTGATCGTTCCCAAATTATTTCCCACGACGTACTTCAAACACTAGTGAACAATCGAGGCAACCATATGCATTTTAGACAACCAAAATCTTCTGAATACGATATTTTACGATGTAGGCACATCCACTACGAAGAATAACATTGTCACCTCTTTCCTAAATTACCCACAACCCTGTTTCATGGTTCCTTCGAACTCTCTTACCACCTTGGAAGTTACCCATTAAAACCCACAATCGTTCGATTCTATCGAAGAATAACCGGTAAATTTTCCATTTTTTCATAAGTTTTCATAAATAGAATATTAGCAGAGCTGTCGGTATCTAGCAGTATCATTTGGATTTTGTCTCCAGTGATTCCTGCCATGATTACCACTGCTTCGTCGTGTGGTCCTGCCACTTATCTTATGTCATCATCCTCAAAACAGATATGTGGGAATGGACCTCGGTATAGATGTGGTGAAGTGCCCGCTTCTAACTAAGTCGTGAGGCTCACAGTGTGCCTTTTGCGAGAGTAATTTGTTGTTCCTGAAATAGTATCACCCCAAAAAAATTATCAAAGTTTCAAGAAAATCAAATAATTCATTAACATTTCCCTTCACAAGTAATGTTCCCCGCTTCGGATCCAAGTATTCCGAAGAAACATCAAAAGCATCTACAGGTTCCGAAATCATTAGAGTATGTTCTTGCTTTAAATCTTCAACTAATTCACTGGCCATCAGATCTCGCTGAGAATGTTTTTTTTAATGAAAGTTGAAAATTTTCCATTTTCAATCAATACTTGTATCTCTTTTTTCAGCGCCACACAGTAACTTGTGTCATGTCCGACATAATCATGGTACTTGCAAAACCTACTGCTTTTGCTG
Organism: Limnanthes douglasii subsp. nivea; assembly: GCA_036936605.1. NCBI lineage: Eukaryota > Viridiplantae > Streptophyta > Magnoliopsida > Brassicales > Limnanthaceae > Limnanthes > Limnanthes douglasii. The sequence continues at coordinate 48,194,500 of JAUPFV010000002.1, forward strand.
TATCAGGGAGGGTTTTTATAATTGTACGTGATTTCGAGCATTATTAAAATTTGTCGCTACACACTCAGTCAACTCGGCAAAGTGAGCGGGTCAGACCCAATTGTTCAAAATTTGTCTGCTAGCTTGTATGTTTGATGCATGTGGATTCACTTTCGGCCTCCGAGGTAGTTGATTGTGCACTCTTGATCAGAGTGGTTGAGGAATGGTAAGCTGAGGGGATATGTGCGGGTGTTTGATGGTAGACTGCAACCGAAGGTTGCTGGTTTTACTCTATCTTTGCCATGGCAGCCACTTCTGATGCCTCGGTTTCCTCTACCAGAATTTGCTTCTCAACTTGGACCAACAAAGCTCTCAATGTCATAGCTTTTTTCTTCGCAACATGATTTTTCAAAGGACACGGGAGAAGTCCTATTCGGAACGCTAACAGCGCCACTTTGTCTTCACACCCATCCATCTCAGTTTGGTCTTCATAACTGCTTGGTGTAATTTTTTAGGCTCTCCTCAATCTTCAGCCTACAGTAAATAATTGTGTCCCCTTTCATGCGAAACTTTTTGCTTCCCACAAAATATAGTCGGAAGATGCTCCATAACATATCAAATACTTTTATAATGTCCTGCGAGAAACGGTTGAACCACTTCGAGGCATCGCCCTTAAGCGTTTGGGAGAATGTTCAGCATCGTCATCAAAGTTGGTGATAAAATTCTTGAAATGTTCTATGAGGTTGTCCGGATCCTGCATCCCATCGAACTTTTCTAATTTCGAGATATTGAATCACTTTGGCATATACCCGGATAGGATCTCTGCGGATAGCGAAGATGACCTCCAATTGTGGCCTAATTTATACAGGTTGTCCTCGTAACTTTGTTGACCACCGTTTACAAACCCTCCTCATAAAAGTTTGCGAACTGGTTGCTCACACGGTACTCAAAGCTTCGATTTCCCAACGATAACCGGACATGAGGTATAGCCTACTCCCCCATTTAATGATTACCGCTGTATCCCGTTCCTCTTACTCGAGTGCTTTTTTCCCTTGATCATTTTTTTTATCTTTTCGAGCCTTTGGACCGATGGGATGCTCAATAATTGTTCTTATGCCTCTTCGAATCATTTCTCCTACTACTCTTCTCGCGTCGGTCGTCCCTCTCTGGGGAGGAGGACTCGTCTGAGTCATAAAAGGAAGTAGTTACTAGACTCAGTGGAACCGTACCGACGCCTAAGTTTCATTTTCTCCTTGAAGAATAACAGCTTGTTCTCCGAGGAGTTTCATGTCTATCGTTGGCCCGATGAGCATCCTCTATTTCATCTTTATCAGTTAACTGATCTCTCTGAACCTCCGAGCCAAGCTTTAGCATTCAAGACCGCATCATTTTCTGAGTTTAACTTTGTTATGTCTTCCAAGAGCTCTTTCCTCTGATCTACCAAAGTAGCCCGTCAGTATATTGGTCATCATAGTATAGTGTCGCTTCTTTATCATTTTTTCTTCGAAATGGTGGGTCTTCGAATAAGGTCTCGGTTAACAACCCCACATGTCAACATTAGGTTCGTCTGACATTTTCGTATCCATCTCTTTCAAATAATCCTTTCAACAAGATAATGGTTTTGGAAAAATAAATCTGGGTACCAACATTTTTCACAGACGGGGTCATCGATAGTTCGAGAGATCTTTTACAAAGATTATGTGTATAAAATATGTTTGAAGATGATCGTCCAAAGAGAAACACGGAAAAACTAGAAAAAGAAACTCACAAAAGTAGTACTAAAGTAATAAGTGTTCAACCTTCCCCAAAAGAGTGTTGTTTTATATAATAAAGATGATGGATAAAAAACCACGCGAGTAACCGATTCAATATCATTGCACCCCACTTTTTTACTAATCTCAACCATAATTTTTATTTATTACATAAAATACTCTCAACGTTACACTTACACATTTGTTGGACTTCTTTTGCAAAACTTTCATAAAATCAAATTGCCCCGATATCTAACCGATCTAATTAGTAATCCCGATAGTTCTCGCACTTATCAAAAAGAACATTACATTGATGCTACATTAAACTTAGATTTCTTAAAATCAGCAGCTTGTTTCAAAAAGTTAGCATTACAATCCTCATCAAAAACCATCTGAATGGGTTAAGATCCAAGTCCATCCGCAACAGCAAGCATGATATTCTTCATCTCAGCTCTGTACTCCTCATGATGATCGTACCACTGTTTAATTCATATGTTAAAAAATTGATGTTACTATCACGGTAACCACTGTGTAATTCCTATGTTAAAAATAGTTCATTTAAGACAAACTATAAAAAGACAGTGCCATCAGAATATAAGACCTGAACTAAAAGTGCAGCAAACTTGCACCTGACCATAGTAAGCCAAAAAGTTATCCTATAAATTGTCAGGGCATACGTTCGAACCCATACCTTCTTGTGGAAAACTAGTTTCGTTCGACCACCATATCCAGATTGCTTCCACCAGTAATTCACAAGAAGTTCAATCACCTTTGTCCTCAACAAAAATGCAAAAGATTAATGATGTTCAGATTCAGTATAAACTCTTTTAATTTTTTATCACCAGCTTTCATCAAACACATAGAAAACAAGTAATATGCCAAAACAGATAAGAAATACAAAGCAATTCACTAGAAGTATACAGACAAATTCAATAAAAAGAACAGATTAACCAGAACCTAGAGGAATTTTAGATCAGGCCACATAAACTAATGAAGACCGACCAACCAGGGAAAAAACAGCATCAACACTAAACAAGACTCGCAAATATAATATGGATTTATTAGAATATCAACATATCAAGATAACCCAAGTAATTCCACAAAACCAAACAAGTAGTATTGAAAAACATCATCATGAAATAAATGTCCTCACCATTGTCCATCCGTCATTCTGATCTCACGGATTTTGCCTTACCCTCTGTATCCGCTAACTGCATTCTTTTTCTTTTACGTTTGTTCTTAATCTTACGAAAGGCGTTTGGTGATATCAAACTTTCGGTATAAGCAGTTACCATACACTTGTGGCTGCATTTCACGACGACAACCTTATTTGTCTGCTCATAAAAAATCACTAACTCCTTCATTTTCCCAAATATGATCGTCTGTTGTGCCGTGAAACATAATGGCTGAGACCAGCATAGGCGGTGCACACCAGAGTAATCCCAACTAACATACGGTAAGGACAATCTAGTCGAAGATGAATCCATCCCATATTGCTTCATTATCCAATTATGAAGATCCAACTCTGCATTATGAACAGAAACACAAGAGTAGAGCACGCCATCTACAACACCAAGTGAAGGGGCAAGACCATAATTAGAGTCCGGAATGAGAAGAACATCATTAAAAATCTCTTCAGCCAAATCAAAAGAGAGTATGGCAAGACCATCTTTAAAGTCTTTACTTTCACCATTCTTGTCAACCCAATGGAGTGCTCCATCTAAGTAAACTGCCCTAGCCCCAAGCATACGAGAGTCCGAAACCGAACAGCTAATATCTCCATTATATAAAAAACGGCTCCAAGAATCTTCTCTCAAAGAGTAGACATTAAACAAGGGGGCACCAAACTTCTCTTCATTGACAATGGCAACAAAAACTTTGTAGTCATCTGTTTTTTTATCATAACCAAAACCGTACCTTGTCACAGTCCAATCCTCCTCATACCTAAGAAGAGGGATTTTTTTGTACTCATGAGTAAAAGGGTTCCATATAGTCATTGACTTATAGCTACTACTAGAAACACATAACAATCCATTACATGAACCCAAAATGACCAACTTTTTACTAACTGTAGATGGAATTTTTTGCAATTCGGAGGAAGCATGTAGATCATCGACACTAGTTGGGTCTATAGTATCGAACGATCTAAAACCATTACCGTGAGATACAAATATTTTATGCTTACATGTTTGTTTGGCATACAAAGTAGCGAATAGACTGCTTGAAATGAGGGATAACCATGATTTCGATACAGACTTGAACCTCAAGATAGATTTGATAGGCAATTTCAAGAGTATCTCCACGATCATATCTTCCGGTATAGTCTCCATCGGTAGCTCCTACTCCGGCAACGAATATTGTTTGCCGACTTTCGTTTGTCGGTTGAGTTCTCCAAAGTCAAAGAGGAATTAGAATACTTGTTGGGATCAATCGATTGATTGACGTGTGTTTGGTGATGAAGAACAACTCTTTATCTCACTTGGTATTATAAGTTTATAACCCCCTTTGACCTTTCATTTGACTAATTGATGATGGCGGTTACATACCGGCTAATTGTCACGCGGTCGTCAATTATTTTTGAAAAAATATAGAATTTCGGACAAAAGCGATTGTTATCGTTTTCTAAAAGAATTGAAATTGTTTAATTTAATGCAATCGCAATTAATTTTGGTTTATTTTTATTTTTTGAAATTATATAATTAATTGTTATTAATTAGTATAATATTACATGATTATTTTATTAATTAAGTTTGAAATAAGTTGTCATCCGATTAATTTATTAGGTTACCGCACATATAGTATATTTATTTATAAACATATGGTTAGAAGTTAATGAAGTTATAGATTTCGATGAATTTTAGTTTATCGATACACATATTTCACTAAACTTTAAACTATAGACTTAGCAGTTTATATAGAATTAGATCTAATTAAGTGTTAAAGTCTATTTTGAAGGGTGAAGATCTCCAAAGATGAAGATTTATGTAAAGAAACAGAGTTTTGAAAAAATTTCTGAAATCCATAATTGAAACAATCTTGTTTAGATTGTTTCAAATCATCATGAATTCTTCCATCGGGGAAAAAGGAGAGATTGTTAATAAATTATTCCAACACGGAAGAAGGAGAGATTGTTGAGTCTGTGTCGAGCTCCAATTCGTCGTTATCTGTGAAATCAATGTCGGTTGATACTTCCTCTGTTTTTGCCGATGAGTTTTCGGTGTTATCTCGTGAAGTTCAAAGTAGAAAGAAAGATATGTTTAAACCGTTTCCTGCAACAGATATAATCATTAATCCTGCGTTTGAAAAGAACAATGAAAAGAATGTGTAATCGTTTGCAGAAGTGATGAAAATTGAGGAGCAGAGACATCTTCACAAAAATTAATTTGTTTCAAAAGAAGATGGGAATCTGGTGATTAAATTTTCGAAAGAAGATAAAGAGCATCTTCAGCAATTGTCTAAGCATACAATTGTCGGGAAGTTTACATACGGGAAGCCTAAGTTTGAAGTTATCAAAGAATTCTTGAGTAGATTCAAGTTCTGTAACAATTTTAGTGTGGCTCAATATGATTACATACATGTATTTATTGAGTTCGATAATGTGGAAGATCTTAAAAGGCTATGGACTCGTAATGTGTGGAAGGTTGGAGAGAAGACCATGAGATTGCTCAAGTGGAGCACGGATTTTGATCCCAACAGTGAGAGCCCGTTAACTTCGGTTTGGGTTACTCTTAGGAACCTGCCTGAGTTCATGTACAACGAAGGTACTATCCAGGAAATCGCTAAGTGTTTGGGTACACCATTGAAGATTTGGATTCCTGCTGTTAATCGTGTGAAGATCAATTGTGTGAGATTATGGATGGAAATGGATGTGTCGAAAGAGTTAGTAAGCAAGGTTCAGGTTAAGTTTGGGTAAGATGAGGTTTTATGCTTTGAGGTCAGTTATGGATCCCATCCTAGTTATTGCAATATATGTAATCATGTTGGACATGTGGAAAAAGATTCTAAAATGAATTTAATTAATCAAGAACATGATAATGTTGACAGTAATGATTCTGCTTTGTTAAGAGAAAATACAATTACAGCATCACAGTTAAAATCTTTGATTATTGACAAAGAAAGAACAATGGAAACTATTGACAAGGAGTTTACAAAATCCAGTAATGCTAAGCTTAATCTTGATCCTGTCAATTCTAATGAGTTTGATTTGCTTTCTGGGGAAAGTGAGAAGCAACTTTTCTTGGAAGACTCTGAGATTATTGAAGCTCTTCAAATGGTCGAGAGAAGTTCTTTGTTTAGGGGGAAAGATAACTCTAAGAATATGGGTATTAGCTCTCCTACTGAAGGAACTATGGGCAGTCTTCAGTGTTCTCCCACAAAAGCTCATGTAAATAAAATGTTAGCAGATAATCAAGGTAATCAAAGTAAAGATTTAACAAAAACTAAGAAAGTGAAGAAAACAAGAACTTGGAATAGTAAAGGCCCTATATCCTCCAAATTATTGCAGTTGAAAAAGACTGCTAAACCTAAATCTTATAAATGACAGTTAAGCTTCTTAACTGGAATGCAAGGGGGTTGGGCAATAAACAGACCATTAGAAGGTTAAGGTCTCTAAAGAGATCTGAGAAGCCTGCTTTCATAACTATTCAGGAGCCACTAATTCATGCTTCAAAGATCTCTGAGGTGGCTGGAAAGATAGGTTACAAAAATTACTTTAGCAATATCAATAACAAAATATGGTTGCTTTGGTTTGATGATTATGAGGTTGACATTATTAGTAAAGAAGAGCAGGTGGTCCATGTGTGATGTGTCTGTTAAATTCTCCAAAATGAATAAAGCTTTTAGACTTTCTGTTGTCTATGCTCAATGCAGTAGGCCTTTGAGGATGGATCTTTGGGACTCTCTAAGAATATTCAATGACAATACTGAATGGATTATTGTTGGGTATTTTAACATGATTCTTAATATGGATGAGTAGTTATCATGCATTAGTGCTTACTTAAGAAGTATGGAGGATTTTAGTGACTTGATCTTGGATTGTAGCTTAATTGATGGGGGGTTTTCTGGTTATAAGTATACGTGGACTAATGGCAGGAAGTGGAGGAGGTTGGATAGGGTTCTCTACAATTCTGTTTGGATTAACTACTTTGATTGTACTAAAGTTGTTCATCTATCTAGGACGTGTTATGATCATTCCCCAATTAGTATTACAATATCTTTTAATAATGACATAGTCAGGCCAGGTTTCAAGTTTCTTAATATGTGGACTAGACATCCTAATTTTCTGGAGGTTGTGAATGACAGTTGGTCTAGCTCAATGAATGGGAATCCTGTTCAAAGGTTTTGGAGAAAGCTAAAGAGGTTTAAAGGGGATTTGAAGGTTTGGAATAAGAGAGACTTTGGTAATATCTTTTATTCAATCAAACTGATTGAATCAAATATTGTCTATTTGGAAGTTAAGTATTAGGATTCGAATGATAGGGCTTTGGATAATGCTAAAGCTACTTACCTTAAATTTCTTGCAAGGGAAGAAAGTTTTTGGGAACAGAAGACGCATACTTTGTGGGTGAAATACAATGACATAAATACTACTTTTTTCATAATCTTGTCAAAAATATAGTCAAAAGGAATAGGATTCACAGAATCTGGGATGGTTCCCAGTGGTTGGATGACCAGGAAGCTATTTCTAACTCTGATGTCTCTTATTTTTATTCTTTAATGAATAATGACTGTGAATCTAACATATCTACTCTTATTGATGCAATCCCTAATCTAATCACTGAGGAGGAAAATTCTATTCTGATTGGGTATCCTACCAAAGAGGAGATTCACAGTATAGTTTGTGAATTGAATTCTAATAAGGATGTTGGGCCTGATGGGTATAATGTTAAGTTCTATAAATATTGTTGGTACATTATTGAGGATGACCTTTGTGATGTTGTCAATGAGGTTTTCAAGGGTATGGAGGTTCCTATTGGATTTCACGTTATTCCCATTTGTCTTATCCCCAAAATCAGCTCTCCTAAATCTTGGCGTTTCGTCCTATAAGCCTTACTACACTCTTCAACAGAATATATTCAAGACTAATAAATAAGAGGCTTATGGTGCTACTTCCTAAGCTAATATCTGATGAACAAGGTGATTTCGTAGCTAATAGAAGTATTCAAGAGAATATTCTTATAGCTAGGGAGCTTTGTTGTGATCTTAAGCTGAAGACAAAGGGCAACAACAACATCATATTAAAGATTGATATGGAGAAAGCCTTTGATAGGCTGTCTCACAGTTTTCTTCACTCAATCCTTAAGGCATTTGGTTTTTTCAAGGTTTTCTTGATATTATTATGGGAAATATCTCTAACAACTACTTTTATGTTATAGTAAATGGTGTCTCAAAAGGTTTTTTTAGGTCTAATCAAGGCTTAAGGCAAGGGGACCCCTTGTCCCAATCCTATTTATTCATGCTGAGGAGTACTTTCTAAGGGGATTGAAAAAAAATGAATGGTGAAGACAATTCAATCAGATTTAAAGCAAGAGGTAACCTGTTGATTCCTGGTTTGGCGTTTGCTGATGACTTAACTATTTTTTGCAATAGTTCAGCTCCATCTTGTTCAAAAATAAATGAGTTTATGTTACATTATCAAAAGTGCTCTGGTCAGATCATTAACAGCAACAAATCTAAGCTAATAGTGGCTGAAAATACTACTCTATCATGCATAAATAGTGTTGAGAGACAATTTGGTATTAGACACAGCTTTCTGTCTTTCAAATATTTTGGGGTTATGATTGGAAACAGGAGTAAAGTCAGTGATTTCGACAATCTGGTATCTAGAATAAGGGATAGAATTATTGACTGGGATGGTTGCACTCTCTCCTTTGGTGGGAGGATGATATTAATTCAATATGTTCTATCTGCTCTACCATTGTATTATATTCATAATACAAGTCTTCCCAAAACTGTTATTTACAGAATTGAAAACCTTTACAATAAATTCATATGGGGCAATAAATTGGAAACGAAAACAATCATTTGGGCATCTTCGAAGAAGATTAGCAGACCTTATGCAGAGGGTTGTGTCAATATAAAAAAGCTTAAAGATCTACAAACAGCATATTCTTATAAGTTGTGGTTTAATCTTAAAGCTAACACTTCTCTATGGTCAAAACTTATAACCTCTATCTACTGTAAAGGCCAGCATCCCATTATTGATGTTACTCCTATCAGAATATCTAGAGTTTGGGCCAGAATTATCAAAGTAAGAGATGAAGCTGACAAGCATATTTTATGGATTATTGGTTGTGGGGAAACTGATTTCTAGTTGGATAGGTGGTGCACTGAGAGGGCCTTAATCTATTTTAATGAAACTGACAATAGAAGCCTCTATGAATGTACTAAGATCAACAGCTACTGGTCAAGTGGAAGATGGGATTTTGACAAGCTTAACTACACAGTGCCTTATACGGTGGTTGCAAGTATTATTAAGATTAAGCTAAATGATATTCCTGATAGAATTATATGGGCATTGTTAGATGATGGCAAGTTTAATGCTAAGACTACATGGAATGTCATTAGTGAAAAAGGTAATGTATCTAACCTGTTCATGATGACTTGGAACACTGCAACTCCAAAGAAATGCTCGTTTCTTCTGTGGAGGGCTTTGATGAATTAGCTCCTAACTGGCACCAATCTGCAGAGAAGACATTTCTAGTTGGCATCAAAGTGCTTATTCTGTTAGCATGAGCAAAACAATAATCACATATTGGTTAACTGCAATCTATTCTGGCCTATCTTTAATCATTTTAGCGGTATTATGGGAATTAAAGCTAGAAGGAATATGACGACTCAGCATGTTATACGTACCTAGTACTGGTCTTCTATGAGGAATAGTAGTCTGAGATAAATCATTCCTGCTATAATTGTATGGATTATCTAGAGAGCTCGTACTAAAAAAAAGCATAAAGAGATTAATGTGACTTATACTTAATTAATAAATCAGGTAATCTATATCATTACAGCATTAAATTGCTCAAACTTACTGAGAATGAAGCACTCGGGAAAGTACTATAGAAATGCAATTATTCTGGGTTGTGATGTTCGTCGTGATAAGTATCTTGCTCCATTATCCCTAAAATGGAATGCTCCTAAATTGAATGGGTACAAGATAAATACACACGGTGCTTCGATTTCTACGGGAAAGGCCAGTAGCAGAGGAATCATCAGAAACAGCGAGGGAATCATTATCAAAGCGTTTGGTAAAATCTGTGGGAAGAATAGCTCGACTGTGGCTGAGACTAGGGTGCTTATGTATGGTTTTCTTCTTTGTAAGTCTCTGGGAATCAGGAGTCTAGATATTGAGGTGGATTCGATCTTTCTGGGAAGACTATCTGGTATCTTGATCCAATAATTAACTATTGTAGGAAGCTAATAGATTCTACAATGGTGATTAAGCACGTCTACCGGGAGCAAAACAAAGCCTCTGATTGGATTGCGAATGAGGCTTTGAATTGCAGAAGAGATTTCACTTTTAACCATGATTCTGCCCCAATTGAGTTGAAGGTGATAGTTCTTCTTAAAAGTATCGGTTTGGGTTACATTAGAGATAGAGATGGTTAGCCTTAGTTGGGTTTCCGGTGGCGTTTGGAGATTCCGGTGAAGGAAGTTTGTCTGTTTGGGTTATGAAGACCGTTGAAGAAGGTAGTGGAGGCATATCCAAAGTTATATGCTGATTAAAGTTTGTTTATTACTTAAAAAGCCTTGTGTTTGCTCTTAGTTTAGTATGTTTTGTTTCTCTTTGTTCAAATTGTACCCTGAATTCTGAAAGTTATCAATAAAGCCCAATTTTAGTAAAACAAAAAGAAGAAGAATTATATCTTATTTTTTCATGAATCATACACTAATTTTAGTGATATATATGTCCAAAACTAATAATCGAAAAACAATTAGCGGTTTTAGGGTTTTAGAATCTACTAAGTTAAAATTATTTATATTTGGGAAGGATTTTGGTAAAATAAAAATGGATGGTATATACTTTATTATAATATATATATATATATATATATATATATATATATATATATATATATATATATATCAATTTTCTTCAGATATGTTTAGAAAATATAAATGATGATGTGTATATATATTCGGTTAATTTGGATCGGAAATTGTTGTTCGGAATAGAAAATTAAAATATAATTTTTCGTTACAGATCACTGTCGAAATGACGATCTCGTAAAGAATGACGGAGGAAATGGTGAAATAGTCATTATGAAATAATGGAAAGTTGATAGACATTATGAAATACATGTGTTGAAGATTTAGGGACACACATGAGTAAGAAGAAACCAAAAGATTCTGGATCATGAGGAGTTTCAAAAAATGTATCGACTTTCAACACTAAAAGCATCAAAGGTATTTATAGGTATTACAATAGACCTCAAATCTTTACGGGTCTCACACTTAATCCTTAAGTTGTTGTTAGTCTACAACTCGACATAAAACTTTCTAACATAGTAGTTTAGTTTAAGACCTTCTAAGTTAATAATTCTACCTAAATATTTATTAGGTTAAAATTTTGTATAAAGCCTAATTATCAGATACATACCAAATAAGCAAAACCATTAAAATTGTTGAGTACGAGTCATGAAAACTCGCGGTTAAACTATTTATTGAACCTTGTTTGAATTAGTTGTGTGAAGATAAATATCTCGATTGAACCAATTTATACGTTAACTCGAGCTACTGAGTCAATTATAGTTGGACTCATGAGAATTTTGAGGTATGTTTTCCTCACACATGCTTTGTTAAAAAATATCAGCTAAAACCTCATTTAAGAAAAAAAAAATTACTGAAGCAAAAATAATACCAATATGAGTACCATTTTTAATGTTTTTTTATTTTTCGGTATGTGATTATATCTTAATAAAAAAAATTGACTTCGGATTCAGATTTGGAATAGCCTAAAATTTTTGTTTGAAAAGTAATTTTTTATGTCATAGAACTCTTAGTTATTTGAAATAGTGAGACACTAAAGATGGGGACCTAAGTTTTTTGGTTCATACCATGAAGGGGAACTACTTGGAATCTGAGCTAAAGCATAAGTCAACCGAACAACATAATGCACATAGTGCTTTGAGTGCAAAACATTATTGACTAGTCATACTAAGCTTTTACGGTGATACTAGCTAGTCATGAGAAATTTTAAGTGACCAAACAAATTGATGTTTAAAACGTTATAAAAAAGGTCATACGTTTGGCATATGAGAATAATGATTAGACCTAAGATTAAGGTTGATGTGCACTAGATAAGTGAAGTGTCACTTAACACGTATCACTCGCGTGGGTATGCATCATTGCTTTATCAGCGCATGTTGTGTTCATTTTGGCTTAAATATTCGTGTATGTGAGGATGAGCGTATCCAAACCGATCATATGTATTACAATTTTAGGTCACTCGTTAGTTAATTAGATCAATGGGCGAGATAAAATTATCTTGTGCATAAATATGTTGATGTTTCATCCATTTGACAATTTTAGCCAACATATTTGTATTTTAACTCTTCTCAAAGCTTCTTCCAATCTTATTTTCTTATGTCTTTTATTCTTTAAGCTTCATATTTGGATACTATTACTTACATTACCAAATGTCTGATATAATCAAGATGACTCGTCATAATATTGATAACGAGGATTTTAATAGTATTAACAAAAGTCACTTTGTCACTTTTGGGGATACCTTCTCCAGTCTTCTGATGAAAAATGAAAAGCATAATAGAATTCACGACCAACGGGAAGCTATAGTTTTTTTTAATCGTTAAAGGTTTTGTCTCTGTTTTGTACTTTTCGAACCAGCAAATTAGGAACCATGACTCGTGGGTTGTAATCCAGTCAGGGTTATTGGTGTTTTGGTGCGAGCAATTTATTGTCAGCAGCTAATGAAGCCACGTGTTTTTCTCCTAACATAATGAGGTCTTCATGGCATCAGAACCCTGTCACACCTTTCATAGAGTTGATCCTGATGGATCCATTATTTTTCATATTGAATTATATCATATACAAAAAACAGTCATGTTGAAGATCTAAAGCTTTTTTGGTACTTCGTGCAACAAGTAAGATTATAACCAATGTAAAGGTTCAACTATCGTATAGACGGAAAATTATGTCAACATGTTATTGCAGAAACTTATCATCTTTGCATGTATCTTCGACATAAACAAACGCATGTCTTTGCATCATCATCACATGTATTTTAGTTATTAAAACTTATTTGTTCTATTCAATTTATTCACAACGGATAGAGACTGCTAATCACTTTGATAGTGGTCTGTATGCTGGTAGAGGATAAATTTATGATTAAGAAGTTCCTTACGGTGAACAACATCAAATCGACTAATAAAATTACATATTTTAACTTGACAATGCGGAACCTTCACAAATTTATCATTTATCTCTCGGATTTGGAGATGATATGGAAGTGGTCGTTTTTATTCGTAAGTAAAAATTAAAAAACTGGTCAAAATCTTGTCGAGCGAGTGGTGCATTGACCCTAGCCATACTATTTTATTCTTTTTACTTATACTTTTGTATTCTGGTTAAATATATTGGATAATTTTTCCAAACATGTATTCATTTGAATTTTGTGTTTTATATTTGGTTTCACTTTGTAGAGTTTATCCGACAATTTCCTGAGTATTTGGATATTGCAAGAGAAACAAAATAACCTTTTAGAATTTATCTGTTTGGGTATGGGAGGAACCAATACCAATGTTTTCTAACCTTGGTATCAAGATTTGCTTATGCTTTCGTCTAATTTGAACTAGTGTTGGTGAGGCCTCAGCAACGTTGGTTGAACTGGTAAGTAAGGCACAAAGGGACTCTGACCTATAGTGTATATCTTCAGTAGTAAAGGTACCAAATTCTCAGTACACACTCATCCATCGGCTTCCAAAAATGGTATTTTCATACGGTAAGATAGTCCCGATACTTCGAATAAACCATATCTTTATGTTGAGAAGATGAAGAAGAACATAGTTTAGGGTTTCAATACCCAAAATAGGCTGGAGGGCAAGAAGGCTTGAAATATTACTTATGTTCCTCATGTGGCTCAATGGGTGAAGGTTAAGATACTTAAAAAATTTGGACCTAACGGGTTTAAGAAAGTGTAGGAACGGTTTTTAGGGTTGAGCTTGCAAATGTCCCCCTCAACCCAAATTTGTTATTGATGAGTCGATCTTAGGTGCACTGAACAAATTATTAGTATCAACATGGCGGCTGACATCAAAATGGTAGTTAATGATTGGGTCCAAAAGACAAAGCACCTTCCATAATAAGTCGTCTACCCATTGACCAAATATGATAGGTTATTTATAGCATGGTCTCTTCAGCTCAAGCTAGAACCATGGGTTCTAATTGATCTGGCAGGATATTAGATAGAGCTCAAATTTGACGTAATTTTGTTTCTTCTTTATTTTTTCTTGTTAATTTGATATTGATTGAATTTATTACAACAAACTTGTATGTTGCAAAATGTCTTTGCACACTAAGCTCTTGTTGTTCTAGACTTTTGGTCGCTATTGTAGAAGATGGTCAAACCTTTAGAGTTTCGTCAAGAATTAAAGACAAATGCTTCTTAGGTTGAATAATAATTGGTCGTTTAAGAAAATTTTAGGAAAGAAACTTTAGAAAGTTTGATTTCTCAAAGGAAACTTACACCCGCGTGCATAATAATTTGTAGCTGACTTTGAAGTTTGTAAAGGGGTATGACGATATAGACATATTTGCATTGGTTCTTTCCAATAACTTAGTTTAGTATAATGAGACTTTTCATGATGCAAAATATTGTATTCCTTCAGTGGAGAAGAGTTGGTAGGTAGCACCATTATTCCGAGAGAAACCAATGTGGTAGATGAAGTTATTCTTCCAAAGCAAGTTCAAGGCAATCAATGTTGATCGTCCTACTGGAAATGCCAAGATGATAAATCGTGTTGTTCCTCCTTAAAATAAAGTAAAGAAAACCATTAGTTTTGTTTTGTATTCGTCGAGCCTGAGCCTAAATAGTCGAGGCATATTTTATGTACAATTTTATGATTTCCTTTGTACATTATTTTGTTTGTTTATTTTTTATGATATCATTCCTTTATATTTTGGATTTTTAAGTATTAGCCTCTATTTATATATATAACTAGGAATCCAATTTAACCTTCTATTTATCTTAATTATAGGTTTAATTTTTTATTGATTTAGCTTTAGATATATAGCAAATAACTAAAATTAGAAATTACTTCGGTTGAATTTTTTTATATATAAATCTAGCACCCTTAAAGTATTAAAATATTTACACAACCTTAATGAAGAGAGAGAGAAATGTTTTTTGGTTGTTTCATATGAGTTTTTTATTTCTTGCTTCAAAGGAATGAAGACTTGTAGCTTCGAAACCCTTAGGTATTGAGGGCTTGAGCTATCCATAGTAAATGAAAAATAGAAAAATAATTCTTATTGTTTAGCATGAAGTAGAACCATTAGGTATTGAGAGCTTGAGCTATCCCAAGTAAAGGAAAATAAAAAAAAAATCTCATTATTTTTCATAAAGGTCTTTATGTTTCTTCACTTGGGTAAAGACTTTTAGCTCTAACATCATTAATGTCTTAAAAAATTGAGTAATCTTCAGTTGAAAAGAGAGAAAAGAATTGTTATGACTCTATTAGTCTAACCGAGTGATCAAAGTTGAAGGCATAGTCAAGGTGCATGAGCTTAGAAGTCCTTTTTAATATTTGAAATTATCCTCAAACATAAATGGAGGTGTGGGAGCTTCTTGTATTATTTGAAACTATACTAAGAGAAATTAATCAAATAAAAAATTTAAATGAATTTTTTTTAATTGAAGTCAGGTTCTTTGTGTAACTTTCATACGCCATCGGATTGGAAATAGTGGACCTCAAAAAGTATTATTATTTACGGAATAGAATTAAAAGCCGTAATTTCATTAGACTTTTAAGAAGTGTATAAATTCGTATGCTATATGTTCCAATGGTGGCAAAGAGGTTGACATTCTTCATCCAATAATATATAGGTCTCTAGTTTGACATTGGTTGATATGTTGTACGAGCTTGTCGAGTGTTTTATCCTTAATATGGAGGGACAAGCTTCCGATCACATGGTCACATACTTTGAAGCTTTATAAGCAGACTTTGGTTCCCTACATAATTCTCATTAGAGTATTGTAGTGCATTGTGTGCAAGTGGATTTTCATCCATTTATCTTCAGCCTTTGCCAAAAGCTGGGATCTTCAACCTTTAACAAAAGCTCGGATCTCCAGTATTTGGTATTTGTTTCAAATAGTTAGATATTTTACCTAAAAGCAGAGTAATTTATTATGGTATTATTACTTATATTTCACAGATCATAACAAAATATGTTTGGTCGTTGTAGCTCATGGAGTGGTTTAGTATGCCCCCGTAAATTTTTAAAAGAAGCTGGGCCACTTCGTGTTGTACCTTCCAATACAAAATTAATGTCTTCAAATATATTTATGTTTGTCACTTCTACTTATCTGTTTACATAGGAGTGGAAGGGTGAAAATATTGTTTTCTTAATACCTCAAGTTCAGCAGAAGAATGTTAGGTGAGCATTATGAAAATGTAAACCATTTTATGCGGTGATAACCTAAGGTAACATATATCTATTATAGATATTTATTTTCAGGACGTTGGTAACTTCATTTGCCATGATTTTGGCATGAGATATGGTTCCACACATTTAGAGAAGGAGTCTACTACCATTAGGAAATATTATCCATCATCTTATGCTATTTTTGTAAGGGCCCTATTGTCCAACCTTATCTATCAAATGAGATCACCATTAAGGATATCTCAAATGGAACTGCTGTAATATGCATAGAGTTCTTGAAGAGATGACATGTTTCGTAATATTTGACCAAGACTTTCACATCTGCCAAAATGAGGGCAAAAAATGAGTTACTATGGAAACTCATCTGCCAAAATGAGGGCACCAATGCTTGAAATACGTAGTTGGAGGCTAAGTTGGGGTGGTTCGAAATAATCAAAATGTGTCTATGAAACAATATGTCACTGCTCTTCCTCTAAAGTATTTTGAAAATATGACACCTAAAAATGAATAATAGTTACTAGAGTTCTCTTCGGATCCAGACAATATTGATTATTCAAGAGGGACTCATAGTGCAGTTATTCATATTGAAGAGGTCGAAGTGTATAGTTTTGCAAATGGGAAAATGTCAGAATTGGGACCAAGTTGTCATCAGAATTGAAAGAAAAGTTGTTGTTTTTCTTATCCAAGAATTTGCATGTGTTTGCATTATGTAATGAAGATGTAACAGGCGTACCAGCTAGCATCATTTCCATAAATTATCGGTATGATCCGATGCGGGCCCAAAGAAGGATGGCTTTTTCTAAAGAGAAATATGAAGTTACAATTAAAGAGGTAGTTAGACTAACAAATGTGGGGGCATATTCAGGAATCTCATTACCTCTTATGAATGGAAAATCTGGTGCTCGTAAAAAAGAAAATGGTAAATGACGAATGTGTATTGATTTCACTGACCTCAACATGGCATGTCCCAAGGACCTTTTCCCCATTCTTTGGATATATCAGTTGGTATATTCCACTTCTAGAAATAAGTTGTTGTCTTTTATGGATGGATTTGTTAGTTACAATCAAATATAAATGGATTTGAAGGACTATGATGGTGAAAATCCTAAATGAATATGATCATTTGCTAAATTTCAAATAAACTTTCTCCAGCATGTAAGCCATCAATTTAAATCAAAATCCAGATAAGTGCACATTTGGCGTGTATCTGGATTTTTTTAAGGTGTGTCATTAATGAGAAGGAATTCAAACTGACCAAACATAGTTAGATGTATTGTTGTCTATGGACCCTTCCAGGTCAACATAATAGGTCCAAGTGTTAACTAGAGGGTTATCAGCTTTAAATAGGTTCACATCGAGATCATCAGATAAATGTGCACAATTCTTCCATGTGTTGAGAAATGCTAAAGAATTCATTGGTCACCAAACTGTGATACGACATTTCTGAAAACTAAAAAACATTTATCTTCGCCCAAAACTCTGTTTAAACCAATAATATGAGAGAGATTCTATGTAAACTTGGCAGTATCCGATCATGTGGGAAATGCAGTATTAGCCCAGGAAGTTGACAGTTACCCTTGTATGGTTTATTATGTTAGTAAGAGTTTGTTGGATGTTGAGAAAATATATATTAAGCTATAAAAGTTAGTGTTATCCTTGGTAATAGAAATTAAAAAAATAAAGCCTTATTTTCAAGCATACTGCATCACCGTTTGAACTTCTTTTCCACTTAAAAGTATGTTATAGAAATCGGATGTATCGGGTCGGATGACAAAATGGCCTGTGAAATTGGGGGATTATGGTATTGATTTTTCTCCTCGAACAGAAATCAAGGAGCAAGTTGTGGCCGAATTTAGGTGGAGTTTCATTCGGGGCGTTCTTATGTAAAATATTTTATCAATAAACTTAGGAAATAATGGGAAGTCCGAACATATAGAGGATCTAGAAATATTTATCTACTATCCCCCTTTGGAGACTCAATGTATCAAGCCATACGTTCTGGTTGCAAGGCTTCAAACGATAAAGTTGAGTAATGATAGTTCCAAAGATTTCTCAGAGGGGTTAATTGTCTAAGCTATGTTTAGAGAGAAATATTTAAAAAAGATAAACACATGAAACCTATAGAGAAACTGACAAGGAATAATAAGGTAATGATTGAGTGATGATTCATCTTTTTTCCCAAAAAAGGATGTTGTTTTTTATTGTACAAGGGGTGGATCCATAAATTATATGATTACCCATTTTTGTGGCCTCCTCACCCCATTACTTTACTAATTTCAACCATAATGATTATTTATTACAAAAGGTCTCATCAATGTTACACGTTTGTTTGGTTTCTTTACAAGACTTTTATAAAGCCAAATTATCTCCTTTTTTTAACCAATATAACTATTATTCCAAATATTTCTTCCAGTTTTCCCCATGTTTGAACAAAGACTAAAATAGTGAAAGCGTCTCGGAGTCATCCAACCTCTTTTGCCCCATGTTTTTCATCAGAACAATGACGTAAATGAGTAGATTGTGAAGGCCATGATCACGCATTGGATGTTTTACTTCAAATCCACGTGTCATAAAGATTTCTAACAGCACAACGCATGCTCAGCTCCCAATACACGTGCACAAAGATATCTGACAATGCAACATATGTTCTGATCCAAATCCACGTGTTACAGTAATTTATGACATATGCGTGTAGGCCTTCCAAAATGATTTTTGAATGATAATGCGTGTATGGAAACTCTTACATTCCCCTGTGCATGTACATTTTACAGCATAGGTATAAAGGCTATCTTATAGAAAACTCTTCACCTTTCATATGTACTTGTTACCTAAGAAAAATCTTCACTTACTTGGGCTTTCGTAAACATTAGAAGCCCAAACTCTTATCTATAAATACTTGAATCATTTACCATTTTGAAGTTATTCATTTTCATAACTCTAGAGATATATAAAGATAGAGAAACGCCTGGTTAGATAGAGAAACATATTTGATACTTCTCTAAATAATTTCTTCCACGGTGCATGCCTAGCAAGCCCGAAAAACCTGATAAGTACAAGATCTAGATTGGTTAAACATAGGATTACGAGCTGAAGAGAAAAAAAACAGTCAGTTCAGACGAGGAGCCCAAACCACTGGAGATTATCAAAATTACCTATTACGATCAGTGGCTTTCAATCAAGAAACACTATGGGGTGGTTAAGACTTCGAGAACCAGTTCTTCATCTAATCTTCTTACCATTCAACCCTTCAGTCACACTTGTCCAAGAAGCAGCAAGGGTGATCTAGACTGCTCAAAGATCCAAACTCTTTCTCAACATTTATTTTGATGGGTGGTTGAGAAAATAACATTAAAAAAGCACAGGACAATGGCTTAAAGAAGAAGATGTCTCCCAAAACCTTAGTGAAATTACATCTACTACTTCTACCCCTCAAAATACTCCTCAAAGCACTCCTCAAACCACTCATGAGACTACTCTTCACAAGCCTCTACACAGACCTCCGCTTATTGTTTCTCGGCCAATAGTATTAGGAACTGCTTCTACAACAAAATGTACAGGAATGCGTCCTCTCGAACCAATCAAAGAGATGAGAGAAAGGCACTTGGTTGACGAACATAAAGATGATCAGGATGATGAGGTAGATGTTATGGATGTTCAACCTATCAAGGAAACTATTTCCTTAACTTCTCAAAACGGAACTTTCAAGCAGGCCCAAGCGTCATCTCCCCATGATAAAGGTGATATAAGTTCACATGTTCAAAAGAAAAACAAGTTGAAGACAATGAAAAAATATGTTGTCAAACTTCCCTCGAAAATTGAGGTTATCTTAGGAAACAACCCGTGTGGGGTGAGAAAGCAATCATCTTCTTTATTTGTAAAAAATCAAGTACAAATGCTATAAACCTTATAAGGAAGAAAAGTTTTGAGATCGATGGGGAATTCCAAACTCCATAAATATCCAATATCCTGAAGTCATAGAGACTCATCTATCTGTTCGGGACGATGAACTTATTATCTATCCGGAGATTCTGAACTAGGGTCATTGGTTCTCGTTGGATCCCACTCTGGTGAAATACTTTGAGCTTATAAATTTATGTGTGACTCAATCTGGTCCAAACATGTGGTTGGTGGCCTGTATAATGATTGCTCGGATATATGGGGTTGGTTTTTCCATATAACAATTTGTTGGGTTGATCGGCGTTGCCAAAAATCCTTACTTTCCATTTTATTCTCTGACCCTTTCGAGTAAATTTAATATAGTGGATGATATTCTTGGAAGCCTATAATAAGTAGAAACAAAAAAAATATCTCTAGCTTGTGGGAGACAGGATTCGAGAAGTCTATTGTAAAACCACATCGGCTCACTTTGAGGTGGACTAACAGAGGTTTTAAATTTTTTTGTATTCAATTTTACTTTCATTTCGTTTAATTTATTTATTTTACCAAAATTTTATTGGAGGACGTCAATAAAGGGGTGTTTAAACCGTTTGAGGGGCATCTATAGGAGGCTAGTCGGATCTTTGCTCAACTAAGTAGTTTGGTCAGTACTTCGTGGTTCAATGAATTCCATTGATGCTTCATTCCATCTAATCTGGCTAAAATTCATCTTTGGAATGCTAATTTAACAAGAGTTATATATTTGGAAGAGCTCGTGGTGCCTCCGACAAAAGGCAACATACTTAAACAGTTATGAGCCACAAATGTTCTCGCCTACCTTCCTGCAAGATCTAGGGCTCCAAGCCATCGGAACCCAAAGAAATATGTAGTTCCAAAAAAAATGTTGGAGTTAGAGCTGAATCCGAGAAAGATAAAAATGTTGACGTTGACACCGAGGCCATAAAAACACTCGTAAAAAACAAAGTGAAAGGTAAAGTTGTCGAAGAGGATGATAAAAAAGCAGAAGAAAACATTGCTCATTCCGGTGATGATACAATTGAGCCTAATTTTCCTTCTCCTGAGAAGGTCATTGTTATTGACTCTGACTCTCCTCGGGTATCAACCGAACAAACTTCTCCTCAAGAGAACGAGGCGAGTGATGGGAAGAGTGGTCAATTTAATGAAGAGAAAATTCCTCGAAATTCTAAAGTTGGTTATCCCCAGTGAAGTTTGGTATTTATGAAGGTGGTCATCTAGCCCTCAAACTCGATAAACTGCTTCACGTTGTAGCACTTCTTGAAAAGGAAAGCTAAACAAAAGAAGTCGTTATAAAGAGGAGGTTTTCCAAAGAAGGTCTGCTATGAAAAATTTAGAATACGAGCTTGTCCATTACAAAGATCTAGCTGTCGGACGTCTGGCTCAACTTAAGAAAGTGGAGGATTGGTTAAAGTTGGACCATGACACGTTTAACAATGAGCAGTAATGATTTATTCCTAGGGATACTTATAGGAATATTTTCGTCCAAACTCTTACCGAGAGGTATTATAAAACCAAGTAATACTTCATACGGGTTGTAAAAAATATAGAAAGCTTAATATTGAAAAGCAAGATCTAAGAGACCAAGCTGAGAAATATAAATACGTCTGCCTCGAATAGTACATTGCTGATTGCTTTTCTAAATTTGATGATCGGGATGTCAAAATTAAATTTTGACATGGTGTTGGACTTTCATGAGCATTTCCCATGTTTAAAGGTAGACACTCTTTGAGGGATCGTTCTCGACAAGTATCGTTTGGAAGGCATTTATCTGGAAGATGAAGAATCACCCAACAATTCTGAATAATCGAACAACTCGTCGAAAGATGACTCTAAATTTACCCATTCGGGGTAAAAAATTACTTAGTTAACTTTTTGATTTTATATGTCTTTGTGAACTGTTTTTTCCTTGCATACTTTTTGTAAAGTCCTCGTATCATTTTGAGGCACTTTGTTCTTAGAAGGTTTTATTAATAGAAATAGTCCTATTTGGGTAATTTTACTTTACTAACCTTTTACTTATCAAGAGATTATTATCAACGAATTTTTATTGGAGGACCCTCCTGATTGATAACCAAATAAATACTAACAAAAATTCGTTGGAAAATCCTTCCGGTCCAAATATAAAAGATTGTTGAGCAACATTCTTTGGAAGACCCATTCGGTCCAAAAATAAAATATTGTTAACTAACATTTGTTGCATTTTGGTCCAAAATTAAAATATTATTGACAAACAATCGTTGGAAGACCCTTCTAGTCCAAAAATAAAATATTATTGACCAACATTCATTTAAAGACCCTTCGGGTCCAAAAATAATATATTATTGACCGGTATTAATTGGAAAACCAATCTGCTCCAAAATAAAATATTGTACGAATTTTGTTTTTTAAATAATAAAGAAATGTTATATATAAGTCAGCTATAAGGACACCTCGTTAAAACCTTCATGCGCCACCAGGGTAGGAAAGAGTATGCCACCAAGTCTTACATAGATTTTAAAAATATGTATAAACTTTTATAGTCATTCTACATACAATTTAAGGTGTTCGATGTTCCACAGGTGACGAAGATCCCTTCTTTTTTTATTTTTGAGTCGATATGTCCCCGACTTCACTTTATTGGTTACCATGTATTGACCTTCTCAATTGGGTCATAACTTGCCAGGCTGTTATTCGTTTATATGCAAAAAGACTTTCCTCGGGACCTTGTCCCCTATTTTGAACTCTCATAGTCTAACTTTAGAGACGTACCTACTTTTGATCAAGGTTTGGTAGTGCAAAGAATTCAATTGCATTCTCTTTCTTCTTTCTATAAATAAATATAACTTTGTCCGCTTCCCTTTATCATTAGCCTATTCGGAATATTCATTGATTCAATACGAAGGAAAAAATACTTTAGATGGTACAACAACATCCATCCCATAGACTAATACAAATGAAGATTTCTTATTTGTTGTTCGAGGGGCGGTTCAATATGCCCACAAAACTTTTTGTAATTTTTTTTGGCAATTTCCCAGCTTTGCCTTCCAAATTCATTTTGAGACTAACCAAAATTTTCTGATTAGTTACTTCGACTTGGCCATTTGCTTGTGGGTGGAATGGTGTCGAGAAATATTGTTGTATTCCTTTAGAAGAACAAAAAGCCATCATGTCTTTATTGTTGAACTGTGGCCCGTTGTCCATAGTCAATATCCTATGACCACTGAAGTAACACCAAATATTTGATACAATAAACTTGATCACATCTTCGACTTTTGTTCCTGCCAATGGTCCAACTTCCAACCACTTAAAGAAATAACTACCACGACTATTATCGTTTTTTGTTCTCCAGATGCCATCGGTAAAGGCCTGAACAGATCAATACCTCATCAGTCAAAAGGTAATGCCTCAGATATTAACTCAATACGTATTCATGGTGCATGAATTGTGTTAGCAAATATGTGGTAAGTATCGCATTTCTTAACCAATTCTTTGACATCAGAAGCAATTATGGCCAATAATATCCCGCCAATAACTCTTTGTATCAAAGTTTTGTACCCACAATGTGGAGACCCTTCTTTATCATGTAACTCAGATAATATCATTTGTGATTTATTTTTCCCAAGGCATCAAAGCAAATTCCTACTAACAAATCCTTTATATAGGATGTCTCCAAATATTATGTAATCATGCGCCTTGAATCGTATTTTATTGATGTCGTACCTTCAATATTTATCGGTAATTGTAGAATTTGAAAAGCTTCAAATGATACTTCCATCCAATCAGACATTTTTGTTATCGAAGGAATTTCTTGTGTTAGAATCCAATGATGAACTTTGGAATATACAGTAGTAGCCAAAGAATCAACCACAAAATTTCTTTCCTTATGAACATGTTAATATTTGACGTTTTTTTAAAACAACTGCTAAAGCCTTTAATACGTTTAAATGCTTCATTAAATGATCGTTTCTAGCCTCAAACTGGCCAAATAGGTGATTTATGAAAAGTTGTTAGTCGCTCACTAGCCTAACTTTTTTAGCCCCACAAATGTGAGCGGTCATAAATCTGCTAAAGCGGCTTTGTACTCTGCCTAATTATTCGATGCTTGAAACCCGAAACGAATAGCTTGATACATTAAAATACCATTTGAAAAAACTAATTTCTCCCATTCCCCACAACCTGATGCACTTGAACCTCTATCTATTTGGATTGTCCATTATGCCTCAAAAATTTATTCATCAACTTTTATCTTTAACCGATCATAATGAAACTCGACTAAGAAATCTGATAAGACTTGAACTTTGATTCCAGTTTGGGGTTCAAAATCGATATCAAAATCTCTCAATTCCACTGAACATTTAGTCCTTCTTCCGGACACATAAAGCCTTTGTAACTTACTCTTCAACAGAAAAGATGTTCATATAATGGTAGAACGAACCTGAAAATAAGGTCTCATATTTTGAGAATCAATAACTAAAGAGAAAGCTAACTTTTCTAATTTCAAATACCGTTTTTCCGCATCCAAAATAATTTTACTCATATAATATACTAGTTATGGGAAATTATTTCATTCTCGAATCAAAATGGTTCTTACAACATAATATGATACTGTTATGTAAATATACAATTTCTCTAGCATACTAGGTTTTGTTAAAATTTATGGGGAATATATATACTCTTTAATTCGTACAAACACTTCTAAAACACTTTTGGTCCATTTAAATCAACTTTCTTGTCTCAACACTTGGAAAAACAATTCATATTTATCTGATGATGAGATATGAATCTGTTCAAGGTTGCTAGCCTCCCAGTCAAGATTTGTACTACCTTGATCGTTCAAAGCGGCGCCATAGTACTCAAAGTGTTTAGCTGAACATGGTTAGCTTCTATTCCACGTCTATTGACTATATACCAAATAAATTTTATAAACTGTACCCCCGAATGTACACTTACTTGGATTTAACTTTAAGTTTATCTTCTTCAGATTGGTAAAAGTTTCCTCTAAATCTGTAAAGTAATCCTCATCTCTTGTGTTTTTTACTAACATATCATCGATATATACTTCAAATTTCATCAGATCTGAGCCTCAAAATTTTTGTTTACTAAGCATTGATAAGTGGCCCCATCATTTTTCAATCTAAAAGGCATAACCTTATAACAATTTAAGCCTCTTCTAATTGTGAACGAAGTATTTTCTTGATCATTTGGATATTAATTTGATTGTACCAAATGTATGCATTCATGAACGAAAGTAATCGGTTTCCTGAGGTGATATCCACTAACTGACCTATTCGAGAAACCAGGAAGGGATCTTTTGAACACGCTCTATTTAAATATGTAAAATATGCACACATTCGTCATTTACTATTTTTCTTTTTTACCAAAACTGGATTAGCAGCCTACATAGGGGTATTACGATTCTCGTATGTGTCCATCATCGGATAAGCGATCTACCTTGACCATGATGGCCTCGGATGCTTCTAGAGAAAAATATCTACTTTTTTTATGATTGGACCCACACTGCTTTGAATTGCCAGCCTCTGACAAATGATTTCTGCATGCACCCCTGTTAAAATATGATCCTCAAAACTTTCACTGGAGACAAAAAAACCTAGGGGTCTCCATCGGATCATCCATATGATTATACCTCGAGGAAGACCTTGCTAACTGTTATGTCTTCTTCGACTCACTCCCTTTGATCTACTTTGGGGCCAAAGTCGTTCGGTAACACTCTTTTGCCATTTTTTGGCTGCTCCGAACTGTTTGTACATTGTTTCTCACAACATATTTCAAGCATTGGTGAATAAACGATGCGACTGCATGCATTTTTTATAACCAAGACCTTCTGAATATTGTATTGTATAATATTTCTCAATTTGTACCATGGAATCCATTTCTGATGCTTGTGTCTCTCTCACCAAAATTATTTTTTATACTTAATCCAACAATGCCCTAATCATCATGGCTTGTCTGTCTGCGACATTATCTTTCATTATACTAGAGAGAAGTCTCATTCGAAAAGCTATCAGTGTCACTTGATCTTCACAACTCTCTATATCACTCTTAGTTTTGATAAAACAATTTGTATAATTTTTAAGTCTCTCTCCTACTTTATGCTTGTAGTATGTGATCGTATCACCATTTGCACATAATTATTTTCTTCCCTAAAAAATGTTGGCAAAATATATTCCAAAACATGTCAAAAAATTTGATACAATCCCGTGGCAAGCGATTGTGCCATTTTGAAGCAATGTTTTGAATGTTTTGGAGAAGGCCTTATATAACAATTTGTCATCATCATCATATTTAATCATAAAATTCTTGAATTGTTCAATGTGGCTATCTGAATCTTGAGGCCCGTCAAATGTTTCAAACTTTGAGATATCGAATCTCTTCGGCAGATGTCCTGAACGAATTTATGAGAAAAGAGGAGAAAACCTCAAATTATGATCAACCTTATATATAATGCCCACGGGGCCTTCATTCACTACAGTATGCAAACCCTCATCTGACGAGTACATGAGTTGGTTGCTTACACGATACTCAAAACTATGGCTTCTCGAAGGAATCCGCACATGGGGTGTGGCTTGCTCTCTTTTAGCAACATTTACAACTTTATCTTTTTCTTCGGACCCAAGCCCTCTGTTCTCTTGATCGTTCTTTTCTCTCCTTAAATCTCTAGTCCAACAAGAAGTCCAATGGTATTATCTACACCACCTCAAATATTTTTTCTTATAATTTTTTTTACGCCAGTTGTCCCAGTATGGGTAGGAAAACTCATCTGAATTGTACAAGGAATAATCATTGGATTCAGTAGACTCATAACGACACATAGGTTTCATTCTTCTTCCCGAATAATAACGATCTTGTCTTTGATGTCTTTCATGTTATCGACACTCCGATAAGCATCTTCTAAATAATATTTTTCACTTACCTACTCACGTCGGACCTCCAACCTAACTTTTTTTGAATTCAGAACGACTTCTTTCTCAACATTCAACATTTTTATATTTTCTAGAAGTTTATTTCTTTGAGCTACTAAGGTAGACTTATTAGGTAGCTCTTCAAGATAGTGATCATCTTCATTTCGTTCCTTTAATATTTTTTCTTTTATCGAGAGACTACCATACTAGTTTCTGACCACAACTATGGGTGCCAATATTTGGCTCTCATGACATTAATGTATCTATTTCACTCATAGTATTTAACAATCAAACAATGGTTTTGGGAAGATAATTATGGGTACCAAACGGTTCCCATAGATGGTGCAAATGATAGTTCCAAAGATTTTTTATAGGAAATATTTGTCTACGCAATGTTTGAAGGGAAATATTTAGATAGAGAAATATGAAAAAACTAGAGAGAGAAACTAACAAAATGAATAATTAAGTAATGATTGACCATTTTTTTAAAAATGGGTGTTACTTTATACAGTACAATAGGTGGATCCATAAATTATATGATTAACCCCTTTTATGGTATCCTCATCCCACCACTTTACTAAAATTAACCATAATTATTATTTATTACACAAACTCCCTAAATGTTGCACATTTGTTGGTTTTCTTTACAATACTTTTGTAAAACCAAATTGTCTCCTTCATTTAACCAATCTAACTATTTTTCAAATATTTCTTCCCCTTATCAAGTACGAAGCAACAATAGCTAGTTTGAGGCTCGCCCAAATATGTGGTGCCAAAAGAATCTAACGAATAAGTGGTTCACATATGCTCATACATCATCAAGCTCAGGAACGATCTAAAACGTGAAAAGAACATTTGGTAAAATATTCGCAAGTATTAAAAGAAACGTTTTCCTACTTTAAATATGTAAATTATGAGCATGTGCAAAGAGATTAAAATTTAGTGGCCAACTCTTTAGCCATTGTTGCATACACGAACGCATATTGTTGGATTTTGCTACAAGAATTCCCCTCCATAACTACAACTCTTGAAATGTGAGTTGGAATTGAGGAAAGTTTTCAAGTATCTGCAATAACAAGCTAAAGCTGGAGGCATGGGATCCAAGAATTCATTACTAAAGGAAGCCTTCTTAAATATAAGAGCCTAACTAATAAATTAAAATTTAAAACATACGGGTCTTTGGTTCTGAAATGGTTCATCTACGAGAAATATTTAAACAAGCCTCAATTACGTTGTCTCGCATCTAAAGACTCTCAATAAATTTTATCTGAATTACATATTGAGGAAGGCTCTGCTCATTATGGCTACAAAACTTTGACCATAAGGCTCTTGTTATTATGATGTTATTGGTCATCAATCACGACAGATGCTAAAAAACTAGTTAATATATGTGATTAATGCCAGAGATTTAGAAATATAATACATGTACCAGCATTTCTATGGAATCAATATCTGAAGCGATACCTTTCGATATATGGGGGCTTAATTTGGTTGGACCTTTACCAATAGCTATTGGAATGTGTCGAACCATTATATTAGCAGTTTATTATTTCTCTAAGTATGTAGAAGTTACACCTCTCTCTGGAAGTGCTTTCAAATTAGTAATCATCAAGTTTAACCTTTCCAACATATGTTGTAGATTCAGAATTCCTATAAGTATTACAGTAAACAATGGTCCTCAATTTGATAATAGAGAATGAAAATTTTATATACATCAAGAGGAATTCACGATTATTTCTCTTTAACTTTTCATCATCAAGCTAACAGATAGATATAAGTGGTAAACATAACTATTTTGATAGGTCTCAGTAATTATTTAGAATAGGCGGCAAGCAAATGGCCTAATTACTTACAAGAAGTATTGTGGGCATATCGAACTACTCCACAAAGTGCTACACAATAATCTCATTTTTCCTTGGTCTGTGGGATGGATGCAATAACACCGATATAATATACTCTTACTTCTCTTAGAGTTCAAAATTATTCTGAAGATGATAATGAGACTATTGTAAGAGCTCAGCTAGACTTGATTGAAAAAAGGAATCAAAGCTCATTTAAGAATGGTGCATTGTTAAAGTTTAATGAGAAGCAGTTATGCATCTAAGATACAAAGAATAGAATTTGAAGTAAGGGATAAGGTTTTGAGAAAAGTACTTTTGCACACCAAAGATAGAAAATTTAGAAAGCTCACACCAAATTGGGGAACATATCGGTTGGTTGATCAATAGAGCTTTCTGTTAAGGCACCCATGGAATGTTGAACACTTGAGACTTTACATTGAGTAAAATGTGTAAATAGTTTGGGGCATACTCTTTCCTACCCTGGTGGCTCGGGGAGGTTTTACGATGTGTCTTAATCATTATCAATCTACCACTTTTGCCTTTGAAATTTGTTTATAAGTGTACTTATATTTTGAACTTGTATGCCTTCTAATGGATTACCTTCGAATGACTTGTATGTTTTAAATTTGTGTGCTTTCGAATGGATTACCTTCGAATGGCTTATGTATTTTAAATTTGTGTGCCTTCGAGTAGATTATCTTTAAATGACTTGTGTATTTTAAATTTGTGTCCCTTATAATGGATTACCTTCGAATGACTTCTGTGTTTCAAATTTATGTGCCTTCGAATAGCTTGTGTGTTTTAAACTTGTGTGTATTCGAATGGATAACCTTTGAATAGCTTATATGTTTTAAATTTGTGTGCCTTCAAATAGCTTGTGCTTAATGATTGGTTTACCTTCGAATAAAATGGATCAAATAATATAAATAAGAAGATATAAGTAAATAAGATGAACTCGTTAAAATAATATCAACTATAAAATGCCTCACAAAACCCAAAGACTTGATGAAATCCAAGTTAAAAGCAACAAAAATTCTTTGGCACTACCAAAGACTTACGCAAAACCTTTGACCCACTATCACAAAAATACCTTGCATACAACAAGAACTTGCATAGTATAACAAAAACTAAATATGTTGACTTTTGGTTTCGTTCCCATCAGTTTATTCTTCTGAACTCTAATTTATGGAGTCCGATTTATCGGTATCATCAGAACTATCATTGGGTGAGTCCTCAGGAATACCTAGTTGATCAGCTATGATCATATCACGTGAAAAAAAAATTCTATAGGACCTATTCTTAAAAGACGCAAGGATTAATGCAGGGAAACTTTTGTGGAATTTTAAGACCATGTCTAATTTAATTGAGGTATCCCATTTCTCTAAGGAGTCTAGAATATCATCGACACACGCATATATAACATCATCCGCCTCTTGTGTGGACTTCACTTTGAGAAAGGATAATTCATCTTCGAACACTTTGATGAGAGCCTTTGAGTACATTTTCACCTAATAAACACTCAATAGTTCATTTATCAGCAGTTTGTTGATTATTCAGCAAAGTAATATCTTTATATCTCGACGAATGCAACCCTTCGAAAGCCTCATTTGCCTTGACAAGTTATTTTTCGACTGATTTGATCTCTTTGAATACACAGTCGGCCTTAGTTATTTCTTATTCAATAGAGGCCTTTTGATTTTTATTCTTTTATTGAATAAAAGTAATGGTTCCTCTATTGTACCTCACTTCCCTTTCCAACTCAACGATGGGCCTCACATATCTCAATATTGAATACACCATCGAACACCATGTTAGTGGCATTGTTTGGGACGTCTTTTTCGAATTTATTGAAGTCAAACCCTCCAATATCCACCATTGGGTTGTTGTCTTCAGTGGTATGTCCTTCAAATGCGGGGAGGAATGAAGAGACAGGTTCGGATGCAAGAATTAAAGGAGGGTCGGCATCAAGAATTAAAGGAGGGTCGGCATCAAGAATTAAAGGAGGAATGGTATTCGAACACAGTTCAATCTTCAAACTGGTTGAGGTCTTCTTTATTTTCTTACTTCTTTTATCACTATATTGTTTGCTTATTTTGTGTCTTATTTTTCTTGGACACATGAAGTTTCGTAGGCACATAACCTACTTCGATAGCGACAACAACAACAACTAACAGAGTCGCGTTGATTTCATCTAGTTGTTATTCAGTGTCTTGCTTGTTTTTCTTGTCCTTTTTTGTCTTGATGGTTGGGGGCTTGGTTCCTGGTTGGAACATATAACATTCCATCAAAATCCTTAGTTCTTTTTAGGATGACAAAAGAGCGGGAATGAGTGGGAAATTACTCTTATTTCAACTCGCGTTCGAGGTTAGTCCTCTAAAGGTGACTTCGAGCAAAATTAGCAAGAATGAAGCATTGATGGAAGCCATTAGACCACCTCGCCTTCACCCAATAGTTTAGCCTCTTAAAAGTAACATTCACATCATCCAGGTGGTGCATATAAGGATTCGAAATGGATGTTAAAGGAAAGAAGTTAGAGACAAGTAATAAAACATTTAAATAAAATAATAGGTAGTTAAAGAAGTTCAAAGAATTCTACATGTATATTTCCAGAATCTGGTAAGCCGACTCAGATTACCTTGGGAGGTAACTTTCCTACCGTTCTCTCACCTGCCAGTTATGAAGAGAAATTGAATCTTCAATATTTTATATGCCTCTAGCAAATCATCCACCACCTTGTAGTCATTCCTCATATTAAATTAGTAAAACGAAATTTTGGAGTTGTGGGATAACCTAAAAATAGCAGCTAGTTATTTCATTGGCATTGGTGTTTTGGTTAACTTATATGTTATAATGCATGCCATTAATGTGAACCATGCATTTGAACTAGCTTGACTTGGACACAACCCTACTAAACTAACATATCTTACAATTTTATGGTCAAAGAGAAACATGTGGCCCCAATTTAGCACGCCCATATAATCCACAAGATTTTTGGGACCACAACTCATTAGTGTCTCTCTGGGTTTGGGCAGCTTAACCTTAACTATTTCGGGAACCCTAACTTAGTACAAATAGCTTATAGCTCTTTTTTCATGGAAATAAGTATAAAAAGTCTTATCAATAGCCAAAATATATTTAACGCTTACCCTTGTAAAGTTGGGCTCGATGCGTTCGACCATAAAGATTGGAAGCGCTTCAGATTCTTTTTTGAGGGCTTTACCTTTGCCTTTACCACCCTTACTATCTTTGTTCTTTGCATATTTCTCTTTAGCTAGCCTTGAATTCTCCATGGTTTGACCATATGTCTCAAGTGTATAATATTCACTAATGTTCTCTATGTTCTCTTCCATGACCCTAGGACCATATCCTGAAGGTTTAATCGGCCAATCAATAATGTTCTCATCTTTATTTGGTGGTTGACGAATAGGTTGGTTAGATTGAGTGGGCTCATATGCTTGAGATTTAGGGATTTCTTTCCTATTTACATTTGGTGGGGAAGCATTATTGGAAGTTTTCAGCTGTAGTACTGGCCCTGTCTCGTTTGATGGTTTAGCTTTGATTTTTTATTGTTTAGTTAGTCTACAGGGAGTGTTCTCTTTGGAATCCAAACTCATAAATTTATAAGATGATGGAATCCAACGAATGGCCAGTCGAGGAAGGCTCATAAGGAATATTGCACCCGCTGTAAGGATAAAATCCTTCATAGTCATTAGAATGAGTTATTACGATTGTGCATGTAAAGGCTGGAGAGGCACGTATCCCAACAACAATCCTAACTTTTTTATTATATTTGTATAGCTTGAATAAGTTAACCAACCACTTTGGTTAATGTGTTTTTAGCAGTGAACATATAAAGGCCGAAATATTGCAAGAAACAATATTTGCGCTAGGTGAAACGGTGGAAGTAAGAGAATATCACCATAGGATAATTAAATATCAAGTATAAAAGAATAAATTTTCTCTACAGTATGTAAATTTTCTCTCTTTATAAATTTATAAAGTGGGAGAACGAGATAATAGCTTATAAAGAAACTTAAAAAGAATCTTGAGTACCCTACTAAGGAAGTGGAAGTGTTATTACTAGCTATAACCCATAGAGAAGTGGAAATGTTTTCGCTTGATTAGGTCGCCTCACATGTGGTAAAACATATTAGTGGTTCCAATCAGGTAATCACACGTGTCATGAGTTAATGTTGTATAAAAACTAAAACTTTTGAGCAACGATTGCTTTTAGAGGATTATAAATCTTCGAGGGCAATCCTGACTTAAGGAAAAACTGTATATTTACTTTTTGGCTTAGTTTTTACAGCTCAAATATATTTATTACTTTGTTTTTTATTACCTTATATTAAATATATCCATAAATAATGGTTAGTGGTTTTCGGTATTTGGTTTTGATCTAAAACAATGACCTGATCTATTCGACTCATTAACCCTAAATCCGCATATGAAGGCTTTATGAGATAACATGTATGGTGGTTGGATTTTATCTTACTAAACATTAAACATAACAACTCAATTATCTCTCTACTTCATATCTTACACTTATTATACCACCATCAAATTACATAAATATGCTCCAAACTAGTTTAAATCTTATCAAATTGGTTTCCCCACATTTTACTTTATTCCAATTATATTTATTAAATAATATTTTTTTCTTTTCATTTGGAAAAGTTTTTATTTTTATCTTTATTTATGGATAAACACATGGTCGCTGATTTTCTAATCCATTATGATTTACTATTAAACTAAGGTTAATTTACATATTTAAACGTATTAAAATCAAATTTAATTTGGATTAATATAATTATAGGTTATGGTTCAACAATCTATTCATAAATCAAATCTGAAATTGAAACTCTATTTAAAATATAATATGATATACACCATATATTTTAAAAATATTAAATATTTGTTTTTATCAATAATCAATATATTATGATTGAAACTCTAAAATTTTGGAGTTTATAAGTAACTTTTTCTTCTTCCATTTTAACCATAAAAGGTTCAACAATATGGTTTAATAAATAATAAACGTTAAATGTATTTAAAATTTATCTTGAATGTCATACAATGTTTTCTAAGTGTTTTTATATTCTTTTCATACATAAAGAGTTTATGTTTTGGGGTTTCATTAGGATTTCTCAAGTATCAAGGTTTTGGTTAGTGCTCAAACATTATCAAGGTTTTGGTTACATAAAATCTAAACTATTATGATCTAGTGTTTATTAAGATCAGGTTTACAAGAAATCGTGTTCACTATAAGTATATATTAATGGGTCTTGTAGTTATACGGGATATGGATCTCTTAATCTAATCAAACTATAATTTATGAAAATTGTGTATGAAGTTATACTTAATAAGTGGAGACCAGTGGGATGTTGTTGGCGATAACATCACACTACCACCGACGAGTGATGTTGCAATAACTGAATACAAAATAATGAAAACGCGGAATTTACTTTAAAATGATTAATATCTTGAGAAGTATTTGAGCATGTTTCAAGGTGTATGCCTGCAATCTCTATTTGCATGTGTTATAAATATTGTTTAACAATAATAATGAAGCTCACCTATAGTTGGTAGAGAATATGTTGACATATATGAAGCAATTAATCTTCAAACTCAGAGTTATTCATCAATATAAATAAAAAAAATTATAAGATTTATCCTCTAAATCCATAATAATACATTTAGAAGTTTAATTGAAAGGTTCATCAGTCTAGGTTTAAGGTTCGAATACACACCAAATGTGAATTTGGTTCAAAGATGGATAATACAATCTTTATAAAATTATTTTAAATTTTTTCTAGCTTCACAATAATCACTTGCAATGAAAACATAGGGAATTAAAATCTAAGATATTATACAAGTGCATTTGTAGCGTAAAGACAACAAATATTCAAAACCAAATCATGTCATGGTGGTGCAAAGAACCATTGAAGAATAATATAATCTTCCATAAAATATATGAAAAAATTAAGTGTTACTGGTGTACAAAATTGGGAATTTCAAAATATATTTTCAGTTCAATATGGAAAAAATCAAATATAGCACAATAAAAATGCCATAATGAAGAGAAAAAAGTGGAGAGCATATTTTACGGTGGAGCCTTAAACCTCAAGTAAACAGATAAAAAATATAAAAGGATTTGATCGTAAACTTTGGTCGTAGCTAATATATTGTCGAATATGATAATTTATTTTATAGTATTCAGCACCATGACATAAAAACCCATAATGTTGAGAATGAATAAATTATTGTTATCGAAGAAGATGATATAATTTTAATCATTCTCATAAAGGTATAATGTTCATATAATAAAGAACAATATTGTTTTTATGGTGAACGTGTTGGACTCGGGTAAATATATTTTATTTAGTCTGAAAGATGTTATAATCTTAAATAATATTAAAGAATTAACGGTCGACGTCATTCATACTGAAGCACGAGTTAAAACTTATGTGTCTTATAAACTTCGAGTTAAATATGACCAAGCCAAAGTTTTATAGCGAATATGGATTTGGTTAACAGACTTCCAAAGTTTAAGATTCAAGATAGAGGAAAACTTTATGAAGGTTGTGAATATAGAAAAATACATAGACTTTAATTTGACCATTCTACCTCAAGATGCAGTTTTCCATTGGAGAAGTTTTATATCGATTGGATATGTCTAACAATAGCATCCTTATTATAGATTTTGTTAGTTGTTTATCGATGTTTTTTTACGATACGCATGGGTATACTTCGGAAGGAGAAATCATAAGTATTTTATAAGTTTCAGGAATTCAAGGTTACGATGGCATGAGAGTTAGATTGGAATATCAAGACTTTAATAACTGATAATGGAGGAGAATTTGTGTCATTATGGCTTTGCTTTTATTGTCTAGATCACAATATTATGAGAGAATTTACATGTCCATATACACTTTAATAAAATAAAGTAGCACGAATAAAGATCAAACATCCAAGTCAAATGTAAATAAGTTGATTACATGACAACAATTTGTATAAGACATTATGAACGGAAGACATTCGATGTGCAACATATGTCATTAATCGGATACCACTTAGTCTATATTATGGTTCATGAAAAGAGGCCATGAGTAGAACATCTCATGATGTTTAGATAGATCTACTACGTTCATGTGTCTGAATCTCAACAAACCAAGTTGGAGGCAAAAGTAAATAACTGCATATGTATTAGATATGATAAACAAAACAAGGGATGAAGGTGTGTGGATTATGAGACGCACAATTACACATTATCTTGTGATGTTGTTTTTGTGATTTTATTTCATGCTACGGGCCACCTCAAGTCTTGGTTGAATAAGGTGTGAGAATATAATTCATTTAAATGAGGTGCAAGGTGAAAGGGTGAGAAATAGACAACATGAATAAGAGAATCACGATCATGACTCTATGGTTAATCAACGACCAAATAAGAATATTGTCAAACATGTTCAATTCAGATATGATAGTTTTATTACTAAATACTCTTGTTATTTTATAACTCATTTAGATGAAGATATGACAAAATCATATGATGAAACAAAAGGAGTTCGTAACTTGAAAATAAAATAAAATAAGAGATATACGCTTTTATGAAGAATAAAACTTGATATTTGGTTCCAAAACCCAATGATGTCTAACATGTCTCTTGTAAATTAGTGTCATGTTAAACAAATAGTGGATAAAACCATGAATTGGCTTAAACAAAAGGCTAGTTACTTGAGAATTTTCTTAACATTATTAAATAAATTATGATGAATATTTAAGCTTAATGGAAATTGTGACTATGTTATGCTCACCCTTGTCTTTAACTGCACATATTAGTTGGAATTTATGACAATTAGATGTAGATAACATATTTTTATATGGTGAGCTTGATAAGTATATTTTTATTGATCAACCATTTTGTTTTATATCACGTGAGCATCATAATCATGTGCACAAATTTAAAAAGGTTTTTATGGGTTAAAACAAGCTCTACAAACTTGGTATATGAAAGTTATAAAATTGATTTATATTTGCGGTTATGAATCTAATCCAAGCCTATTCTTTAAGAATAATAGAATAATCCACGTAATAGTTCTTATTTACGCGGATACTATAATAATTATTAGGAATTATGATGCATAAATTATTCATCTACAATAGTATATTTTAGTAAGGTTTGCGATGAAGAAGTTAGGTGAACTAAACATATTTCTTGGTTTTGAGGTTGAAATGGTGAAAGTTGGAATATTCATTGGTTAAAAAAAGTTACGAAAGAATGATCGTTGAGAAGTTTGGACTACAATAAAGACATATGTGTCATACTCTAATGGATGTGAACATAAAGCTTAAACGAGATTAGGGGCTTTTGTTATCCAAACTGCAACCTTATCGCGCTCTTGTGATAATTATTTTTTACTTAACCATTAAAAAGGCTCGATATTGCATTCAGAAAGGTCTTGCAAGTTGATTTATGCAAGATAAAAAACCATACTTAAAAGTGTTAAATAATATTTTGAAGTATATTAAAACAACTTTTGGCATGAGCATAATGTAGACGTAGAATGTAAATATCTCTCTATATAACTTTATAGGTGCGGAATTTGGTGGAGATATAGATGACCAAAATAAAATTCGGTTTATGCATTCTTGTGTAGAGATACAAATATTTCATGGTGCAACAACAAGCAAGCTGTTATGTCACTGTCTACCATTGAAGTATAATATAAAGCTTCAACACTTGCAACTCAAAATATAAATTTATACAATTTATCTCACTTAACAATCCTCTTAACCATATAGATTTATTTATTGCTTCAATATAAACCATATGTTCAACTCCAGCATATGAAAATCAACAAACTTTTGAATACAATATTTATAACTAACCCCTCCACTAAAAATGGTAAATATATAACATGAAAGTGACTTCTTAATATCAAGGCATCCTATATAATCAAATTCCACATATCCTCATAAACCATTTAAGGGTATGCAGTGAAGCTAAACTAAATCTTATATAAACCTACTCAAAATACTAATTGAGTATGCAAGATCAGATCTCGTGTATATCATTGTTGTTGGGAATATGCGGGACCGGTCCGCATATTCCGCCTCCGTATATAAGTAAGAACACAACCGGTCTCGACACTAGTATGATATTGTCCGCTTTGGCACCCAAAGGCCCTCACGGCTTTGCATTTGGTCCACTACCAAAAGGCCTCATACTAGTTGAGATATGTTCTTACTTATATACCACTGATCCTTCCCATGTTTAACCGATGTGGGATGTGGGACTTTGGTCGCCACCCTAACAAATCCTCCTCTCGAACAAAGTACCACTTAGCCTCCTCTCAATTGACTTTCATCCGCTCACTCTAATCAGAGAATGCTCCTCCACCTGAGCAATAGAGCTTTTTTACAGCGGATCTATCTACTCACTCGACCATCCTGCGCTTGTTCCTTAGCTCCACTATCCACTCCAATCAAGTACCACCGCTTGATGAGTCATGGACGCTCTAGCTCCACTATCCACTCCAATCAAGTACCACCGCTTGATGAGTCATGGACGCTCTAGCTCCACTATCCACTCCAATCAAGTACTACCGCTTGATGAGTCATGGACGCTCCGAACTAGGATGTATAGAGTAGATCATTCACCTTGAGCATGACTACATGTTCGACCTCCGCCGAGAATATTACCACCATCGCGTTCCGTCTGGGCCTGACGCTCTGATACCACGTGTTGGGAATATGCGGGACCGGTCCGCATATTCCGCCTCCGTATATAAGGAAGAACACAACATGTCTCGACACTAGTATTATATTATCCGCTTTGGCACCCGAAGGCCCTCACGGTTTTGCATTTGGTCAACTACCAAAAGGCCTCATACTAGTTGAGATATGTTCTTACTTATATACCACTGATCCTTCCCATGTTTAACCGATGTGGGATGTGGGACTTTGGTCGCCACCCTAACAATTGTGTTATAATATTTTTTATAACATTAGCATATGGTATCATTTCCATAACCTTACTTTGGTTGATGCTTGAGTAATATTAAGTTTAGAATGACACTAATGAGAGTGCCGACAACTTGGTTTCAGATATGCCGAACTTTTTGAGAACCTTATATATATATATATATATATATATATATATATATATATATGTTAAGATAATAATATATAACCTCTCAATTTGTTCCTCTTGATGTTTATTCTAATTATCTTAACATCTCCCATATTTTTGGTTACAAACTATTATTTTAACCGGGTCTTCATAGTTTTAATAATCTTCAACAACTGATAATTGTCAGTATTATCATTTTTCTCATTAGCCTAAATATTCGAAGTGTATAAAATATCAAAATCTCAGTTAAGGCTGAGACCATACAATGTTTGAACTTCCTCTGTATGAGCCAAATCTAAAAAAGTGTAAAACCATCTTTTGCATAAATATTCTCTACTTTACTATATTGTTCAAGTTCCACCTCAACTCTAACTCCGCTATACATTAGGCGTAGTCTTGACTTTATTTAGTCGTATCATCACATCTTCAATTAATACCACATGTATGCTGATTAAATCTATCTAACTCACGGGTTCCATAAACCATAACATATAATTTTTTACTTCTTTTAAATAGCCGAGAAATAAACAATATATGTATATTTTTTGGAAGTTTTTCTTACTTCACATATGCATAAACAACACATTCGAACACTCTCAAATTTTTTAACACTAGTTCCGTTAAAATCAATCTTTTTATGACATATGAACTCTAACACCGAAGATTAGCTCATATTGATGATGCATGTAGTTGTTTTGGAATTATATCCCTTATATTTTCGTGTCAGACCAAGTGAAAAAAACACACACCTTATCATTTTTATGAAGGCTTGGCTCATCATCTTGCCAATACCATACATACTATTGAGGAGTTTTTTTTCGCGGTTATGTGTGTAAAAATGTCAAGTTTATAATAATATCTATTGAATGGTTCATTCATAAACTCCAAAGCATTATCAGTTTTTAACTTCTTGAGGATCTTCATAATATAATTCTCTATCAACTTCTTCGAGTCTCTGAAAGTATCAAAGAATTCATCTTTAGTATTTAAAAGTATAATCATAATTCGTGGAATAATCATCATTAAGATGACTTCAAATAGATGGTCCTCTCATTTTATGATGTTTTGTAGGACCATAAAAACTCATAATTAAGATATTCAAGCACATCACGAGTTATATAGTTGTTGGTCATGAACTTAATCATCTTACTTTTGCACTATACACACTCCTCACAAAAGCTTAATGTATAAACTTAACATAATCTAATAACTTTTTTTTGCTAATCTCATTCAGTTTTTTCTCATTCAAATACCCTAACCTCATATGCGACAACTTGGTTGAATCACTCTCAACACTAAACGCACCTCCTACCATTATAGATTATTCGAAAAATAATATACCAATAGTCTTATAGGTTTTCATAAAACTAGTGAGCCTTGCATAATCCTCCATTTTACATCTCGACCCTTATAGCAATATTACTCACCATCTAATATTCTAAGAAAAAAAAATGTTACATTAAATTAAAGAACATAGCTCACATTTTTATGATTATCTAAAGTCATGTCGAGTATAAACTATTATTTGTTGGAAGTCGCTCCTAAATTAATAACCTAAAACCATATATCTTGGAGAACCAACATTTCACCTTATAACAAATTAAAGACTTCTTAAATTTTGATCTTGAATTTTTTAAGTTTGAATTTCTTACTTTAAAATAACCTATGGCACCCATTCATCATCATAGAAATAATTCTTTCAACTAGTATTTGTTTGAAGATTTTGTATTCTCGTCTTCATATATTAAGTACATATATGATTGGAAAAAAAAACTATAATCAATTTTAGATGTATATTTTATCTTATGAATACCAATATATATATTTGAAAAATTAACTAATTGCTCATTTTATAAACTTTATATTTAGCTAAGCATCTCATAATCGTTGTAGTTTTATATTTTTAATCATAAAATAAAAATAAGTATAGCCGTTATAGATTCAACCCAAAAGTAACAGTAGTAGAAAAGAAAAACACACAAAGTCGAGTCGACTTTAAAATGCACAAGGATCGCCAACTTGGCATATAAATTACGAAATCCCGCCTAAATCCGGAATGGTTTTCATTTCATGCGCAATTGAATTTCAATTTACCTAAAAATAATATCTTCTAATCTCTTCAAAGCGGATTCTCTTTCTTCTCTCTTTACATCTCTAGCGTTGAAAACCCTAACTCTTATCTTTCTCTCTCTTAAAAAAAAGGTACGATTCCCCAATGATTTCATTCGATTTTCCACGACTCTCATCATTCTCTGGTTGGATTTGTGTTTGATTTCGGCGATTTCGTATTTATCGATCTTGTGGTTTTCGCTTCAGGTTCCCTCATGAAAGGAGGTAGTCGATCGAAATCTGAATCAAAGAGCTCCAAGTAAGTTTTTCGAGATCTGTTCTAGTTTTTTCTACTTTTTTTTGGTTTTCTCTCTCACAAAGTTTTGGATCTAGAGAATGGTAGATCTAATCGTAGATCTACCGTTCATGATTTTCTTATATTTTTCTCTTTTGGCTATCTGTAGGCTCTCTGTGGCTAAGAAGCCTACTAAGGCACCTGCAAAGAAGAAGGTCGTGAAGGATCCAACCAAACCGAAGAGGCCTGCTAGTGCCTTCTTCGTTTTCATGTAAATATCGCAATTTATTTCGATATATCAGCTTCGCTTTTTTCTGTGTATTTCAATGGAAACCATTTTGGCACTGCAAGTTTTCATGTGAATACAGAATCAGATCGTAGGTGAGAATATAAGTGTCTGTTGCCTAAGTCATGAATGATATGTGGTGTAAAAGTGTTCGCAATTTTTGATTCTGCTAAACATACTGCAAAAAGTGTTCGCAATTTTTGATTCTGCTAAACATACTGCAAAAAGTGTTGTTCTTTGATTAGTACAGTACTCTAGAAATTGAAATTTTGATTGTTTAATCAATGAATAAATAGGGAAGAGTTCCGTGAGCAATACAAAAAGGAACATCCCAAGAACAAGTCGGTTGCTGCTGTAAGTCATTGTAATCTTATTCAGTGTGTTGTTTCCTTAATAATTCTTATACTTGCTCAACTCGAATTTCTTTTGTGGAAACAAAACATAATAGGTTGGCAAAGCTGCTGGGGATAAATGGAAATCTTTGTCTGACTCTGTAAGCTATACAATCTTATGTAATTCTATGTATATGTTATACTGCAATAGTTGTAAGTTGAAAAGAGTTTCTAATTTGATTCAAATTTAACCACTTTAGGAAAAGGCTCCTTACCAAGCAAAGGCTGAAAAACGTAAAGTTGAGTATGAGAAGAACATGAAAGCCTACAATAAGAAACAGGTAGGTTTTCGTATTTCCTTTGAGTTGATGTAGTTCTTGTAAAAGAGTTGTTCATGACTGTATATTCTGTACAATTATCAGTCTGAGGCTCCCGTTGAGGAGGAAGAGGAGGAATCTGAGAAATCAGTATCCGAAGTGAATGATGATGAAGATGACGACGAGGGCAGTGAAGAGGTTAGTCCAATCTCTACCAGAGTATACACTTCTCAAGTCCTTTTATGTTATCATTGTTTTAAAACTTTGTTTACATGGCAGGATGAAGATGACGAGTAGGTTAAGTGCCACGTGTAGTTGCGTCTTGGTGCTACAACAGGACCAGGGTTTCTTATGTTGATTAATGGCTTATCTTACTTTTAGTTATGTTACTATCCAAAGCAAAATGTAACTTTGCTCCCCCTCATGTTTACATTTTGCTCAAAAATTTAATAGCTGTAGATGGGAGATTTGCAGCTTTGTACATTGCTACAAAGCTCTCTACCATTTTAGCTATGAAATTTTATCTTCTGTAGAAAAATGCTCAACTCTTTTTCCTTTTCTAATGATAATATGTTGCTAGCAAGATCTGTTTTCTTGTGTTTTTTGTATAGATTGATCAACTATGTGTTTTGTGACACCTCTATTGTTAAGTCTTTATCTTAGTTTGTTCTGTACTTCTGAAAGTTTCACATTTGGAGACAAACTAGGTAGTTGTTTTGTGTACGAGCCTTGGTTTCTTCTGTACTTGTCTTGTGCTGTTTGTTGTCTGCAGACTTGGATATAGCATGTCTATGGAGATGAAGTATGTAGTTGTACTTGTTGCAAGGAAAAACTGCAGGCTACTGCCTAGTCTCAAAGTGGCTAATATTATTCTATATAATTTATGTACTTGGCTATGAAAAATTCTTCTATTTTCCGGTCCTATAAATATATGGGCACATTCTTTTTCTTGACAATAGGTTGTTGATCAAGGTGTACAAAATAAAGCTTTACGCTTAGAGGTTTAGATAAATAATTTAGATAAAAGTTTGTATTCTAATCTTCCTAATTATATTATAACCTGTTATAACTGTATACAAAAGAAAGCAGACTATATGGTTATATATCATTTTATATTTTGTTATTATAAAATGATAAGTTTCCACGAGCTTGGAAAGTAATTGCAAATTTGAGGAGTATTAGAAAAAAATAAGAGTACCACTAAATATTCTCTCAATTATATTATTACCAATTAATATTGGAAAATAAGATAATGTTATTTAGTGTTTAAAAGAAATATGACAAAAATATATATAGAAACTACTCTCTTGATCTCTCTTTCT
Organism: Limnanthes douglasii subsp. nivea; assembly: GCA_036936605.1. NCBI lineage: Eukaryota > Viridiplantae > Streptophyta > Magnoliopsida > Brassicales > Limnanthaceae > Limnanthes > Limnanthes douglasii. The sequence continues at coordinate 48,238,237 of JAUPFV010000002.1, forward strand.
TCAAATTACCGTCCATATACTCATTATACCAAAACCTTGCCTTCCTCCTTTCCTTTACACAGTCAAATCCCAAGTTGATCCGCGATCGTGGTCGAAAACAACTAACCACGAATCCTTAATCTATAACCCTTGCCTTCCTCCTTTCCTTTACACAGTCAAATCCCAAGTTGATCCGCGATCGTGGTCGAAAACAACTAACCACGAATCCTTAATCTATAACCCGTTGAATATAGGTCGACCGATGAACGAATCCCACAATTCTTTTTTTATAGGTATAGAGTTTTTCCAAAAACTATCTCATTTCCGTGTTTTTACGAGTTAAAGTATAAGTTGGTGTTTATTTACGATTGGAGTTTGTTAGTTCTACTGAAATTAGAATTGATATAAAGCTTTTCTAACAAGTTTTAGAATAAAAATAAAATTTAGAGATGCGATAAAAATGTTGGGATAAAAAGAAGAAGCACCTTTTATTTTATGAAAAATGGAATTTAATATGTAAATTGTATTTTACATTTATGAAAAGCTATTAAGAATATCAAACTTAGATTCACTATCGGGTTTTCAGGATTTAGAGATGAATGAATTAGGATATGATGAAGGATGGGTTACGTCGAGAATAAACATGTGTAATAGGAGAACGATGTGTTTGAGGCAATTCATCATATTTTTTTAATATTAGGAGAATGAACCTATGTGTACAATGAGTAAATCATCGTCGACAATAGTTGTTTCAAGATTGACATTGGATAAAAAAAATAACATGCTCTAAAAATGTAACATCCTTAGATATTATGTACCGATGCAGAGATGGTGAAAACATCTAAACTTTTTTTAACGCTATAATATCCAAGAAAAACATATTTTTAAAATTTAGGATCTAATTTTGTACGAATAAGACAAACAAGTACAATAAAAAAATACATGGTTCAACATGAAATAAAGGTGTAGATGGAAAAACCACGAAATATAAAATCTTACTTGCGAGGACACCAGATGACATACGATTAATTAAAAAATAGACGGTGGAAACATCATCCGTAAAATATGGTTTTGGTATATTTATTTGGAAAAAAAAGTGCACGAGAAATTTATAAGAGCTGTCTATTTTTTTTCCTTTCAGCAACATCATTTTGAGATGGTGTGTCACAAAATTTAATAAAGTACTCTTTGTTGCTCCATAAATGATTGAAATGCAATTGAATAATAATTATACCATTTCTTAAAATACAAATAGAAAAATTAAGTTGAGTATCAATTTCTGCATTAAATTTGCAAAAATATAGAAAATAAATTTGAATTATTTTTCATTAAATAAATACATGTAGTACATGAATTATCAATAACAAAACAAAAAATATATTTAAAACCAGTTTTAGAAACTATAGGAGAATGACCCCTAACATCTGAATGAACTATTTTAAAAGGAGACGTTTCTGTTTATTTATTGACTTAAAGATATGATGGAAGACGACGATGTTTAGCAAATTGACACGACTCACCCTATAATGATCAAATGCTTGAATTCAGATAAACTTGTTTTAAAAAGACTAAAGATGGATGACCCATACGACAATGTGCTTCAAATGGAGATGTCATACGAGAATATACAACAAATGTATCACCATTTTTTGAGATATTAAAGACCCATAATCTCACATTCTCTATCGATTATTTTATTCGTTGTAAGGTCCTGAAACAAACAATGATCAGAGTATAATGTTTGACAAGATAATTTAATATTTTAGTGAGTTTAGTAATAGAAATAAGGTTAAATAAAAACTAAACAATATGTAAAACAAAAGTTAGAGAACTATTTTAGTTGGATTAATAGTCCCTGAACATAAAACACAGGATGACGATCCATCTGCCAATGTTATATCTGAATGATGCGTATTTGAGAAAATAGTAAAGGCTTATTTATTATTTGTCATATGTTACATGGAACCAGAATCAATACCAATTAGAGGAAAAACAAAAGAAACATGTAATTGAGTTATATGACCCACAAACTTGTAAGATCATGTGACTTTAATAGCTAATAGTACTTAAAATTGATCATATTCCTCCGCAGAAATCATATAAGGTTTCTAATTAGTTTCCATATTAGAAAATTATTGCAGCAGTTGCGGGCAAGTCCATTTTGTGACCACGTTCATGAAAGTAAAAACATTCCATAGTGCTTAAAACTAAAAAACAACTTCTTCCATGACTATTAATGTCATCATGTTTACCATACTCTTCACTACTATTGTGTTTATTGTACTGTCTAAGTAGTATAACTACTATAACGACCATGACCACGATTACTGTCTAACTAGTATAACTACAATAACCACCACGATCACGATTACCGTCTAACTAGTATAAATACTATAACCACCACGACTACGATTACCACAGACGTTATATCCAGCACGAACACCATATTTACCACGAATATTATAACCATAAGAGTCACGATCACGACAGTCACTATATCTACCACGACTATAACATGTTGAAAGATATTAATTAAATATAGATGAATATAATAGAGTTTGGATCATCGAAATATGAGAAGCGGAGACAAGACAAGCAATGATAGCAAATACCAAAGCATCATAAGCTTTTGTCGTGATCAGAAAGTGCTGATAGTGGCGTGGGTTATTTCCGATCGAGGGTAATTTTGAAAGCGTTTTGGAGTGTTTGGGGAATTTAATGTTTAAGGTGAAATATAAAGAGATAATTAAGGTGTGTACTAGTAGTAAATTATGATTACCCCTATTGATGAAAGTGGTTGGGGGTATTTATACTTAATTAATGACCCATGGGCCTTTCAGGTCGGGTTGTGGACTTGGGTCAAGTTTAAGAACCCATTAGGCCAAGAGATGAAAATACCAGCACCTAGCTGAGTCATGTTCCACTGATTTATCCTGTTCAGTTGGACATGGTACTGATTTTGTCCGAACTGCCCTTCAGATTGATATAAGGTGTAGTGTCAAAAATATCTGACCTCATCGGTAGCCCCTTTAGGTCTTGCAAAGAATCTTTGGAAGAACTAACTCGGAAAAATAAAAATCAACGCATTTTGAAGAGATTAACTTTACCGTCAAGAATCCCAAGATTCAGTCTGACCGGATTTTGAAGAGACTAACTTTATCGTTAAGAATTTCAAAAGCCATTTTTTGACGTGGTACACGTGTCAAGTTTTGGTTTGACCTCTCAGCCGTTTTTTCTCCTAGATTCATGTACCTACCTAGATAAAAAGTTACTTAGGATGTAACCCCCATACCTCATAGCCTCTAATCATCACTTTGGTCGGTTTGTCTTCCCCTAGGTAACCTTCATTCGGAACAGGAAACTGCTGAAGAAGATGTCAATTTGAATGCGTTTCAGAATATTAATATGTATTTTAGTGATCTGGACAATGATTATTTTGCGGGGCCTTATCCTCACACCAATTCAACGAACGCTGTAACTCATAACAGTGAGACGTACGTGATATCAAGCGAACAAGACACTCTGAGTCATTCCCTCTTAGGTTATATCAGTTTGGTGGTTGACCTCGAAAGGCAAGTAAGGGAACAAACAACTACCATAACCTCCCTAATTACAGAAAACCAGGGCTTGACGAATAGTCTCTCTACCGCTTAGCAAAGCATCGAATCATTAAAGAAAGAAAAAGATGATTTAACCGCCAAACTGCGCAAGTCACAAGATGCTCAGAAAGACCTCCAGACCAAGTACTCCGGACTGAAAACTTCTTTCTCAATTGAGATCAAAACTCTGAAGGAGAAAATAGATGCTAGAGATAGTACTGCCAAGACTTTATCCGAAGAAAAAGTCAACTTGGAGAATCTTCTTAAGAAGAAGACAAAGGAGAATACATCTCTAGTAAATAAGCAAGCCGAAGAGATAGCTGCAGTAATAGAGAACTATGCTTCTGGAGTGGTGGACTCCTTGAAAAAAATAGATGATGGGATTAAGTCCGACATGGTTTTACTATTTCACGAGACTTTCTTAAAGAGGACCCTTGGTCCTTTATGGAAATTTTTGGAATACGAAGACTTTACTTTCCATACAATGGCAGATGGTGATAAGCACAACTATGCAAGCGGAGAAGACTCCGAAGATAATGACAGAATTGGTGAGAGTTCAAGTGTTGAATTCAAAAGTCCTAAGAAAGGTAAAGGTGATGAAGAAGCCGAAAAGAAAGATCCCTAGGTTTTGTTGTTATTTTGTGTTTAAAACTAAAGTCCTTGGATGACCAAGGCATTTGTTGCATTTTCTTCGAGTTTCTATCTTATGAACCAAAGTCCTTGAATGGTCAAGGCATTTTTAAACTGTGGATCAAGTCTATTCCGATCAAGTTTTAATATCGTATATTTCTTTGTGTGATACTCGTTCATCTCTTTATAGCCAATATTTAAATAGCCTTCAGTATTTCGGATTCGTTAAATATGTGTTTAATAATCATTAAATGATTCCAATCACAAATGTTTAATGAATGTGATCAAGTGTTTAACAAATCTGATCAACTCAAATATATTTGAGAGCAGGGGTGTTTAATGGGTATTTAATATCTAATCTCCTCATACTATGGTTAGATCAAAAAGAATTTTGATATGGACTTTTGAAGAAGGCATAAGATATTATTGAAAAAACCGGGCCCTCATTAAAACCTCCCAGCCCTACCAGGGTAGGAAAGAGTATGCCCCCTAATATTTACATTGACGTATAAAAAAGTAAATATTTACAACAGACTTTTATTCGAAGTACAATCTGAGATGTTCAACGTTCCATGAGTGCTTTAGTGTTCTATACTCTTTATCTTGAAGTCTGTATGTCCCTGGTTTGACTTTTTCAGATACCACATGAGGACCTTCCCAGTTCGGAGCTAGCTTGCCAAACTGCTTCTCTTTAGTGTGCAAAAAGACTTTTCTTAAAAATGTCTCTCCTAATTGAAAATATTTTCTTTTTTACTTTCGAGGCAAATCTACTCCTCATTAAACCCTGATAGTGTGATGTTCTTAAATGCGCTTTAACTCTTCTTTCTTCAATAAAATCCAACTGATTCCTAACTGCCATACCATTTGCTTGTTCGGAATAGTTTTGGATTCTGTAAGATGGTAAAGTAGCTTCCATAGGTGTGATTTCATCCATCCCATAAACGAGGGAAAACGAGGATTCTTGTGTACCAATCTGAGGAGTAGTTCGGTAAGCCCACAATACTTCTTGCAGATATCTTGGCCATTTTCTTGCAGCTCCCTCTAGATTTTTCTTCAGCCCAGACATAATTTGTTCGATTTGCAACTTCAACTTACCCATTGGCTTGAGGTTGGAATGGATAAGAAAAAAATGTTGAATTCCTATAGAGGTGCAAAATATTTCCATGTCTTTATTTGTGACCCATTATCTGTGGTGATTTATCCGGGGAACCCCAAATCTACAACATATGTTGGATAAAATGAATTTTATAATTGCCTTAGAAGTGGTCTAGCTAGTGGATTTGCCTCTATCCACTTAAAGAAATAGTCAATAGAAACTATGATAGTTCGACATCCACAGATGCCATGGGAAGAGGCACAACCAGGTCCAACCCCATCTATCAAAAGGTATTGGTTCAGATATGGACTCCATATGAACTATTGGGATATGGATTTCATTTCGATATATCTGGAAATGATCACACTTCTTTACCATATCTCTAGCATCTGCCATTATCGTTGGCCAATGGTACCCTGCTAATACGACTCTTCTGGTTAGGGCTTTATAGCCACAGTGTACAGAACCTTCCCCGTCATGTAGTTCGGATAACACATTTTAGGATTCTTCAAATTCCAAGCAACGCAAGAGGGGCCTGCTGAAAGATTTCTTGTAAAGAATTTCTCTTAATACCAGGAAACCATGAGCCTTATATTTAATCTTCTTATCTAGGGCTTTATTCGGATGAAAAATCCCATCAGAAATAAACTGAAAATATCATACCTCGAGTCCTTGGATTTAATGACAAATATGCTCAAACTTTCTTCATTATATTTACCTTTTTCTTGGCCTACTTGTACTGATTGACACTCTAACATCGGAATCCAAGGGTAAGATTCAAAATAAGCTATGGTTGCCAAAGAATTCTGCCACAATATTCTCTGATCTAGAGATATGTTCATAGTGGATACTCTTGAAGCTTGCAGCAACTTCTCTCAATAAAAACAAATATTTTATCAATTGTTCTTTCTTTGCCTCAGATAGACCCTGGGCATGATGAATAATTAGTTGGGAGTCACTCATTAATCAGACTCTTTTGGCCCTACATATAAGAGCTATCTTGAGACCAACTATAGTCGCTTCGTATTCAGATTCATTGTTAAAGTATCTGAGACCAAAACGTATAGCTTGGTACATATTATCACTATAGGGAGAAGTTAAACAAATTCTAGCCCCACATCTCATAGTTCTAGATCCACCATCGGTTCAGACTACCCATTCTTTCTTAGACTGGTTTTCTTGCATTTGTTCGGGAGACCTATCAGCATGGAATTCTACAAAAAAAAATCAGCTATTGATTGGGCTTTAATTGCTGTTCGGGGTGCAAAATCAATATCATAATCACCCAGTTGAACTGACCACTTGGTTATCTGCTCGATACTTCAGCTTTCTGGAGAACATTCTTCAAGGGAAAAGATGTTCAAACGATAATTGAATAAGCTTGGAAGTACGGTCTCATTTTTTTTGCTGCAATTACCAAAGTCAAAGCCAACTTTTCTAACTTCAATTATCTTCTTTAAGCATCCAATAGAATTTTGCTAATATAATAAACCAGACGAGGGTAATTATCCACTTTTCAAACTAGCACAACACTTACTGTATATTCTGATACAGCTAAATATATGTAGAGCTTTTCCTCATGAGCAGGTTTAAAGAGAGTTCTTGGGTGAAGATAAATGCTATTTGATTTCTAGAAAGCACTTAGTTGGTCTGGATCAGGCTGTATCCCTTTCTCACTTATCACATACCCCAAAAACTTCCCAGACTGCACTCCGAACACACACTTTTCTGGATTCAACTTTAAATTAACTTTTACCAAGTTGGCAAAAGTCTTTTGCAGATCTGCCAAGTGTAACTCTTCTTCCACACTCTCTACCATCATGTCATCAATGTAGACTTCCATGTTTATTCCAATCTGATCAGCGAAAACTTTATTCACCAACCTCTGATAAGTATCCGCAACATTCTTTAACCCAAAAGGCATCACCTTGTAACAATAAAGGCCCCTATCAGTAACAAAAGTAGTGTGTTCTTGGTCCTTCGGATCTACTTGAATCTGATTATACCCGGAGAAGGCATCATGAAGGACAACAACTTGTTCCCAGATGTGAATTCCACTACCTGATCGATCCGGGGGACTGGATATAGGTATTTTGGGCAAGCCCTATTAAGGTCTGTAAAGTCGATGTACATACGCCACTTCCTATTTTTCTTTTTTACTAACACCGGATTGGCTGTCCATAAAGGATACTGAGATTCCTTTATATGTCCCATCTTAGTAATCCGGTCAACCTCTTGAACTATAACATCAGCTTTCTCCTTAGAAAATCTCTTCTCTTCTGCATAACGGGTGTTACATCTTTTCGGATAGATAGCTGGTGTGATATGACATTTGCTGGTACTCTGGTTACATCAGCATTGCACCAAGCAAAAACATGATGATGGTCTATTAAAAAAGATAACACTTTGCTTTTTAGTGCTGATGTCATCTTGGATCCGATCTTGACGTTTCTTCCTTCAGCCAGAGAGTGAGTTTCAACCTATTCAATCGGTATTAAAACACCAGGGGTCTTTCTGGGGTCATCAATTTCACCCTCTCCCCCAGAGGGCCCCTCCAACTACTAATCTTCAGTGATCTAAATCGCCCCCAAAGTTCTAAGGGCCAGTGTTGTTGCATAACACTCCTTGCTATCTTCTGACTTCTCCGGACAACTCCCACTTGTCATTGCACATCATATTTTAAACATTGGTGGACTGTTGAAGCCACAACATGCATCCTGGAGAGCCAAAACCTTCCCAAAATGGCATTGTAGCACGTGGGACAATCCACCATAATGAAAAGTACTCTGACCATCTTATTAAAAGGGCCCTTGCCCAACACAACCTCCTCCTCAAACTCCCCGATTACGTCCGCAGAGCTTCCAGTGAAACCCACAAGTGACCTATTTGAACGTTGAATCACTGCTAGATTCTTCATGTGTTTATAGGAAGTTAAAAAGAGGATATTGGTTAAGCTGCCAATGTCCACCAAAATTCATCTCATGCCATTGCCCCCAATGGATTCTCCTATCACCATAGCATCTTCATAGGGACCATCCATGTCTCTCAAATCATCTTCATCAAAAACAATAAAGGGAAAAGGAATTTGCGATTTATAGGATATCATGCATCCTTTCAACTGAGTATACAGGGTTTGAACATGCCTCTTCCTTGAAGAATTAGTGGTGTCCCCCCCCCCCCCCCAAATATGGTAAGTGACTCAAAAAAGCTTATGAGCCCGGACACCGACTTGGTGTGTTCTGTGATAATGCCCACCTTATTCCGGGCTGGATCAGGATCCAAATATTCTGACTCCACATCGAACCTTTCAATTATCACCATAGCCCTGTCCGGAGCCGACATCTCTGCATTGTTTGTTGGGCCGGCCCGATGAGCATTATCAGACCTATTTTCACTTCTTCTTTTAACGTAAGCACCCAATTTTCCTCTTTCAATCAAAATTTTCACCTCTTGTTTCAAAGTGATGCAATATTCTGTGCTATGGACAATATCATGATGATATTGACAAAAACAATTATTACGACTTTCCATGGGATATTGAAGCGCAGCTGGCTTCCTGAAATGTACTTCATCTTTTGTTTTGTCATAAATGGTTGCCAATTTTATTTCAATTCAGCAAACCACTCCGGTTGAACCCAAGGCCCTCGCTTATTTCTGGATTGTTGGCTTTGAGCTGGTGCTGGGTGGGATTGAGCCTTGGCCCTGTTGGGACCCTGTACGGCTTCTTTAGCCTTGTACCCGAACTGATTCTGGTTTTGGTTTGGTGCAGCTGGGGCCGACCTCACTTGCCTAGTCACCCTGGTCTTCTTTGTTTCATCCATATTGATTTACTTTCCCACCTGATTCAGTAAACCTCCCCACGTCATGGCTTTCTTCCTGGTTACTGAATCAGCCAGATTGCCAGGGTTCAAACCCTGCCTTAGAGAATCTATTGCTACTTGTTCAAATCAATCAGCTAATTCATTCCTGGTGTTCACAAAGCGACTTATATATTCTTTCAAGGATTCATTTGGTTCTTGGGCACAATAGATAATAGTGTCTCAATTTCCCTTCACCTCCTTACTTCCAACGAACTGCCTCCGGAAGGCCACCCAAAAAGTATCAAAATTTCTGATGCAGCCCTGTGGCAGACTATTATACCACTTCAGAGCACTCCTCGTAAAAGATTGGGAGAATACTCTACAAAATAACTTATCATCATCGTCAAAATTCATCACAAAGTTTTTAAACTGCTCCAGATGATTATCTGGATCTTTACTCCCATCGTATTTTTCCATCTTTGTACTGTCAAACCTCTTAGGAACGTTTCCGGACGGTATCTTGGAAGACAATGGAGATTGTCTCCAATTTCGGCCACGACTAAACACAGTATCTTCATTGGGAGTTGTAAAGATACCTGGTTCATCATGAAAAGTGAAAGGATCCATCAATAGCCGGTCTACATGTCTCCGGCCATGGCTGTGGCCATGAGATGACCCTTTCCCTAGATGCCTTTTCAACCTTCTATGCCTTTCCCTCTTTCTTGAATACGTTTTGACCAACTTTTTCTTCTTTTTAGAACGACCTTCATCACTGCTGGATGACAGGAACTCCTCAACTCCATCTTCGTTCGAGGAGCTACTAGAAGATTCTGATTCTGAATCTAAGCTCTCCACCGGTTTAGACCGATGAGACTTCTTTGAGCTAGCATGAGTCTTTTTAGTGCATACATGTGTCTTTGCTGATGGATCATGCTCCCTTGGATTGTCAGTGTGGTGAACGGCTGACACTTTTGATTTTCCTTTCAAGCCCATCTCTACCCTTTTAGCAGCCCTCAAGGCTTCTATATTGTATGAACTTGAAGAGGAATTGAAGGAAATATTCAGAGAAGGACGGATAAAGGATAAAGATTCCAACAAAATCCCCAAAACTTAACCTAGAATTTAGTCAGTAGCCTTTTCTCCAAATTTCGAGTACCCACTGCTTTGGAGACCTTAAATGTTGAAAACAACAACGAAGTATAGTTTTACTTCAAAATCTGAGGTTAAGAATATACTATCTTCAGGAAACACAATTCCCAAACCCTGAATAATCCACCTCGACATTTCTCATGAGGTTTGATATCGCAAAGAAACACAAATAAGAGCTTGATAGTCTGAGGATTTAGAGCTTAAGGGAGTTCTGATTCGCTTTCGGAGAAAACGGTTCCCTTCATTAACTTTCCCAGACCTTGAAGTATTTATCTCTACCATTCTCATGAGGGCTAAATCAATTTAACAGTTGGGAGGGATCTCCTGATAACACAGTGAAAGCTTGACTGAAGACTGAAGATTTAGAGCTAAAGTGAGGGGTATCTTGCTTTTTGGAGAATAACACCCTTATTTTGCTTAATCTTGAAAGTTGATGTTTCCAGAGCTTGATAGATATAATTTCAAACTGGGAACGATTTCCTCCGTTGGCTGAGAAGGCCCTATCTGAGTACTGAATCCACAGTGAAATAAAAAGGAGTAATTCATCAAGATATCGCTTTCTATATCTTTTGTAGAGTACTTAGCTTTAGTTAGGGATCAAAGAATTCTCTGATAGTATTAGTTTGCATGTTGTCCAGCTGTAGAATAACTTTTAGATGTTTAAGGATTTGCTCAGGTGGATAATCAAGTCTATATTTTCACTTATTAGTCCAACCAGCAAGCCATCCCGCTACTGAGTTTTGCTCCATATATATGTGAAAGATTGTCATTTTTGGAGTGATGAGAGACCTAAAACAATGAAGTATAGGTAGTAAAAACCATGGCCCTTTTGTTAGTAAGTAACATATTTAAAGAATAAGAGAATCAGTCTCTATTTCAAGGTCATAAATTTTCATTATGCTGCAAAGAATTAGTCCATCAAGAAGTGCCCGATTTTAAGCAAATATAGGATTAAGTTTTCCATAAGGGATTACAATAGAAACCTTAAGATCCCCTTTGAAATCACAAATTATGGCACTACAAGAAGCTTTCCCGAATTGTAAGCGTGAAGCGTTTGTATTTAGTGTTAGGGTTGAACCAGTAGAAGGATGTCATTGAAGAGCTTTGATTCTTCTTTTCTGAGTTAAGTGTTGAAAACATTCAAACTCATAAGCCAAATTTGAATCATATTTTTAGAAGTCCCTGTTGATGAGGTTAGCCATATCCAACTTTAGGATATAGTGTTTAATATGTGTGATGACCATTGGAGGAGAAGTGTCTAGGTTCTCAAACTTTTTCTTGTTCTTTTTTTGTCATAAAGTCCAACAAATAATTGAAGGAAGTGTAGACCTAATGTGGACTTTAACATGAGCAGTTTTAATCCAAATGTTAACAATGTGTGTTAAATTCATATGATGTCCAATCATAATATTGAAGAGATCATTGAAATGCTTCCAAACAGACCAAGCTAGGTTACATTGCACAAATTAATGTTGAATTGATTCTGTGTTACCATAAAATTGGCATTTAGACACTAGAGTGATGCATCTTGATTGTAGGATAGTGTCCACAAAAACCCAATTATGTAGAATTCTCCACATAAAGAAAGAGCACTTGACAGGAACAATTTGATTCCAGATATTTGAGTATAGTGAAGAGTTGGTGCCTATTGTCCTTGGAGTATTCCAAGTGTCTTTAAAGATAAAGACTCCTGAAGAACTTGTTGTCCATATTAGCTTATCGGGAATTTTAGACTTGATACAAAGATATTTAATATGTTTACATCAGTAGGTGAGATAGAAGTCTCAAGTCTGTTCAGAGCCCAATTGTTGTTAATCCAGTAGGATTTGACACTTGTTTGAGTGTACCAAAATTTGTCCATATTGTTAGCGAGGTCCGTCAATGCTTTAGAGTGACTCCACCTGTCTAGCCAGAACTCACAGGAACCCTGACCAATAGACCAGAAAATAAGTGGCTCTGCAATAGATCTAACTTCAAACATTCTCTTCCATATCTGAGATATTTTAAATGTTAGCTGAACCCGCATAGGATGACCATTAAAGCAATATATATTATGAATTATTTTAGACGAAAAACTAGAGTGTTCTCTGAATTGTTTCCATAGTTTGCATGAATATGTCTGTTAAATATCTTCTAGTCTTCTAACATTAAGTCCTACTTCTTTTTAGGGAAAGCAGACTTTGTTCCAATTTTCCCATGATATTCCTTTTTCGTATTGGAGGAGCCCTAAATGAAATGACTGCAGATACTTTCAATTCTTTTGATTATTGATCCTGACAGAAGAGAATGTTGGAGTTGATAATTGGGGAGAGCAAGCAGGACTGTCTGAATTAAAGTGAGTCTCCCTCCAAAAGAAAGAGAGGTATGGTTATATTCTTGAACTTTCCTTCTTAAGTTGGTAATTATTCCCTCATAATGTATTGCGTTGTTGCTGATATGTATAGTAGCACCCCAAGTAGTTCATAGGAGAGAAACTTTGTTTGAATCCCATTATTTGATTGATTTAAGTAGCTTTGTTAGGAGGAGATAAGGTAGGAAGGATAAAATTGGATTTATCCTTGCTAATAAGGTGACCTGTTAGATCTTGAAAATGAGTTAAGAATCTGTTAATGAGTAGAACATTAGACTTAGAATAATTAGCAAAAATAATTGTATCATCTGCAAAGGATAAACATGAAATAGTATCCTTATTAGAAATTTTGTAACTCAGATTAGGATGAGCTAAGTATAGGTTTTTAAGTCCTCTTATTAGGAATTCTTAGAGCCTAAATGAAAAGACAATGGGAAAGAGGGTCCCATTGTCTAAGACCATTTGAAGCTTTGAAATACCCTTTGGCTTCTCCATTAATAATGATAGAGAATCTAACATTATTAATTGAGTTCAAGATTAGTCCCAAAAGTTGTTAGGATATGCTTAATAAATAAGAAATAAACTATATCAAAGGTTTTTGAAAGGTCTAGTTTAAGAATTAGATTCCCCCTCTACTTTTTTGGTTTATATTATATGTTAATTCTTTTGTGATGATGATACTGTCTTGGATGCAACGTCCCTTAACAAAACCACTTTTCTCATCTGATATGAGCTTAGGTAGTAGATTAGATATTCTATCACTTAGGATTCAAAATATAATTCTATAGAATATATTACATAAACTAATAGGACGGTAGTCATTCCAAGTTTTAGGGTCTTCCTTTTTAAGAATTAGGAAAAATAGTTGAAGCATATACTCCATTAGGAGCATACCCTTCATTGAAAAAAGATCTAATAGTAGAGCATAGGTCTGTAGATATTGTATACCAACATTTCTGGTTGAAGATCGTATTAAAATCATCAATACCAGTAATTCTATTAGAATTTAAGGCTTTGATAGAGTCTAGTATGCCATGATTAGTATGTAAACTAAGTAAGATAGAGTTATCATCATTAATTAATATGTTAGGTATGACAGTTTTAATGATAGATAAATCAGGAGAGCAATTGTTAGCTGTTATGAGATTTTTGAAGTATGAAATTGTAGATGTCTCTATTTCTTAGGGGTCATCAGTCCAAGCATTGTTGACTCGAATTTTGTTGATTCTACTCCTCTGCCTTTGTTTTTTCACGTATGAATGAAATTTTTTAGAGTTTGTCTTCATGTCTAGACCATTGTATATTTCATTTATGTGACAAATACATTTTTTCTTTGGCCAGATATTGCAGGTGTAGTGCGTTAGCTTTATTCAGTTTGATCATGTTGTCCTCGGTAGAAGATAGTTAATAAGTATTTTCCTAAAACTTTATAGAATCTTCAGAGTTAGCGATTATGTTAAAGATGTTACCAAATATCTCCTTGTTCCATGTTCTAAGAGTATATTTTAGCCTTTTAAGTTTGAACCAGAATCTTTGAATAAGATACCCAGTAGTTTTCTGATCCCAACATGATTCTAGAGTTGAGAAAAACTCTGGATGATCCCACATATTTTGGAACTTGAATCTTAATTTAACTTTAGGGATATTGATAAAAAAGTTTGACACATAGAGGTGAATGATCAGATGTAGTCCTAGCCATGTGTTTGACTCAGGTAGAAGAGAAAAAATTAGACCAAGGAGTATCTGAGGAGTATCTAAGAAGGATCTGAGATAGAGTTGAAATCTCCCATTGGTAACCACTCTTTAGTATTATCAACCACTTCTCTGATTCTATCCCATATGATTAGTTTGTGATCATGCGTACATTTAGCATAGATTATAGATACTAGAAAGTCTCTCTCAAAAGATGGATGATTCACACTATTGGAGTATATGTTCATGATCAAGTAGTCTCTGAACTGTGAAATTTTTGTTCCAAAACACCCAAATTTTGTTAGAACAATTGTAAGTAAAGTGTTGAAAACCTAAGTAATGACTAATGAGTAACTTTGATTAGAGAATATTGTTTTATCATAGGTTGAATAGTTAAAAAGTCAATTTGCTCAGATTTGATGATAGATTTTAGTCTTCTATGGGTTTGCTTATTCCCTACTCCTCCAACATTCCAACAGAGCATTGTGATAGTCATTTGTTGGAGCCAATTGTAGGTCTAGCAGACCTTCTGGATTTCAATACTTTGGAGATTTTAACATTTGATTTTCTTGAGTGATATCTGGAGGAATGTTGTTTTGTGATGTCTTGTTGATCTTATTTCTGAATATGATTACAAATTAGATCTTCATCTAAAACAGGATAAGCTAAAGCAAATATTTACCTGTGGGGAAGAGGGGAGGTTGTCGATATAGTTCAATTTGGGAGAGGACGAAGTTGTAGTATCTTTTTCATGTAGAATAATGTGTGACAACTTGATTCCCATATCTAGTGCTTCTTTAATTTCAGCTTCATAAATGGTAGGAATTAGATTTGAGTTAGCTGGAAAAATAGGACTAGCCCTATTGAGAGGTTCTAATGATGGACTTGGTTGATGAACACAAGTTGTTTCACGGTTAAGTGAAGAGTCAGAGATATTTTTGTGATGATCAATATGATTGTGTCAAGATTATAAAAAAAATTGGTAGATTGTCGAAAGTAAACCAGACTAGAGCAATTGCAGACTCTCTGTGAGGCTGAAAATCAAGGATCCATTTAAAGACTCTCATAGAGTGTTTGCTTATTGTCCAAACACCTCTTTTCCATATACACTTTGGATCCTCTTTCAACTCTAGTTCGATCATTAGATGCCTAGGATCCCAAAAGGCAAGGGTAACAGGTCCTTTAAACTTTAAAGAACCAAAAAATTGTTGAATTTCAGACATCAAGGGTCTACCAGCTGGAAATTTACCGATTAGGGTAATCGTAACTTTTGATTCAAGGATAGACTTATCTTGTTTCTTGAAGTCAATAGAGATGTAGTCTTCTTGTTTTTGTATAACAACATTTTCATGAAATACATTCTTGACTGCTAATTTGACAGATTCTGCATAACTTTTCCTATAAAACTGATTTGTTTGATTTACTTTGTTACAGGGTTGTTGATGAAACATTGGGTTGTGGTCAAGATCAAAAGCATGATTGAGTTTATGATGGTTGTTGACAAACGAAGGATAGCATCTTGTAATGGTAGAAAAGAGATTGAAAAAGGCGGTGGAGAATTTATATTTCAAAAATGAAAACAGATTTAGATGAGTGATTGCAGATCCGGATGCAGCATGCGAAGTCCAAATTCCTCCAGAAAAAAAATTGACAGAGAGAATTGAAAATATTGATGAATAAAATAGATTGAGAATTGCTTTCTTTGGAATCAACAAAGCAACTCTTTGAAAATATTTTCCAATTTGATTCATCTTTCAAGAGATTAAAAAAATCAATTTTATATATATGTCGTTGAACTAAATATATCGGGTTTACAATTTATTTCTGTACACTAATACAAGAGGTTCATATTACTTCCTTTTAACGGATAAAATAAATAATTTTGTTAATTACTCGGTTTTTACCAAAAACAAATTTAATACAGTTCCATGATTCGTTTGTCCATTTTCTTTAGTACAAAAGTCATGTATTATTTAATGGTTTTTAAAAATAAAATGTTGAAAACTAAACTAAGCAAATCACCCTTTAACAATTGAGTCGGTGGTTATCATATTCAGGATTGATTACAAGCCTTAATTTGTGGTAATTTGAAAAGGAAACATTTTGGCTAATGGGTGTTCAAAAAATATTAATGAATTTATTTTTGAATATTTATTAAAAATATTTTGATTAGATTGAAATTTTTGGTTACAAAACACTTTTTGGAAAGTGTAATTAATATTTTTTTAACGAAGTTTGCAAAATCATAAAAAATAAATCGTAATTAATTAAGTAAATATCCTTAATATTTGCTACTTTCTTTTGATAGGAAAAGTTTCCATTTAGTAAAAATAATATAAGAAGAAGAAAAAAAGAAAAACAGAGAATCGAACAAAAAATGGAGAATGAAAATAGTGTATGGATGAGTGATGAGCAAATTGAAGTATTGAGACAACAGATAAGTATTTACGTCACCGTTTCTCATCAGCTTCTTCATATGCACAAATCTATCTCTGCCCAACAATCTCTTTCTGGTACTACTTTTATTTTAAGATGTTATGTTTTGTTTTGTTTTGTTTCTGGTACTATTACTTTGTTTCTTCTTTTTTTTGCTTCAATGATTTAAATCCGATTACTTAAAAATCATTAGAACCTCTGTTAGATTTTTGTTTTTATTTTTATATAAATTTCACTTTTAGTGCAGTTTAAAATAAATGAAGGTTGTGTTTGGTTGATTGATCCTATAAGAAGTATAAACAATTTTTGCTTGATACTTTACATTAAATTTGACTACTAAAAAAGTTATAAAATATTTTTGATTGTTAAACAACCGAAATCAATATTCTTATAAAGAATAAGTATAGTTGATAGTTATTGGTGGGGTTTTGTTGAATAAGGAATGAGAATAAAGCAGCAGCAGCACCCATACAGCTGCTGCACGAATCCACTAGTAAGAGGGTGTGCTCGTGGGGAGACGAGGCAGCGTTGGTCACCAACACCAGCTCAACGTGAAATCCTTGAGAATATTTATCAGCACCACAATGGGACTCCTCCTAACAAATTTGGGATCAAAGAAATTACCAATCACCTTATACAACATGGTCCCATTTCTCAATCAAATGTCTCTAATTGGTTTCAAAATCGTAGTGCTCGATCCAAGAAAAAACAAAAACAGCAGCAACAACAACAGCAAGAGCATGTTCAGGACGTTTGTCTTAAAGAAGCCGAACATATGATAAAACCACAGTGATGGTTTCTCAATGGATAGTATATGAAGTTTGTGAAGTTCATTTTTACAACTTGTAAACCTCTTCACCTTACATTTACGTATAATATTATTTTTGTGGTACCACGGTTTTGATCATTTGATTTCTAAATTGTTATTAGACGATCAAGATAGAGCCAAAGACTTGCAGCTTTATCAGCTTTAAGTGTATTCATAGGACAATTTTCGGTACAATATCAGGATTGAACTGAACTAACAAAATCCACCAACTATCCAAATAACACATTCAAAAGAATATGATAACTACTAATATAGACCAATATTTAACAATGTGTTCAATTTTTAATTGATTTGTAATATTCTACAAACTCATAAAGTCGGAATACCTTTATACATTCCATTTTATGTCCATGTTTTTCTTTCACTTACAAACAATTAGGCTTATCTACACAGCCAGTTAACCTGGATCTGAGTCCAGAAATATGCAAGATTTGTCTCTCTGCGAGGTTAAGCTTATAAATTACATACTCGGTAGAAGATTGAACATGCTCCTTTTGATGGTGGAAACTTAAAATTACAGTTTCAGACTTCGCACAATCAAAGCTCTTTGTTCAAATATTCGATAAAACTTGACTGCATATTATTGGTCATCAGGCTCCATTGTCCCTAGCTTTTCTTCGGTAGTTTAAGCTACAATATTCAAAAAACTCAAGTCTAATTTATTGACGTTATGGAAGAATGTTGTTTAACGGAAAAAAGATATATTAGAAAGTTCTAACTCCTAACCTTTGATTTTGTAGTTCTCCAGCCTCCAGAGTCTAACTGTGGCGGAGAATATGCAAATTGATCTATGGCTCTAAAAATCTTGCTTTTATCAGCTCTTGTACCACAAACTGGACGTAAATCCTACAATCAAAGGTGCAGAGTTCACAATCAACCTTTTGTAAAATAGTAAATGAAATAAACCTTTTTAGTAACAAAAATAAACCACAGATTAGAATCTCACCTTATGATCTATCTCTTTGTCCTTAGTTACTTCTGGATCCTCAATTTCTAAACGGCCAACATAAAACAATACCTGTAGGACAAAGAAATCACACTGACCAATCAAAAGCAATGCCCTTTTCACTATGCCTAAAAGCATGCATATTAAAGCAAAAAACCAACCTTGTTCAGTAATTCAAGGTTTGATGCATCGGTTGCCATGACATGTACTCCAAGGCAGTTGCTTGTCCCAGTGCAAAAGGGACAATAGACATTATTGAAAACACAGCCATCTTGCTCACACCAAATTCCCTCACTTTCAGCACCTTGGGTAGTTCTACTACAAAGTCTATGATTAACTGACGAACTATCAGTAATTAGAACAGATGTGCTTGTCAATATAGACGTAGTTGTAGCACCAGATTCTATACTCTTTTTGAAAAGAGAAGCTAAGTGAGCTTTGGACGATGAGGTCAGCATACAGTTAAGATATAAATGATTTTCAGGAAGACCTAGAGGGCTTCTGCAAAGTGAGCAAGAAATCTTTAATTTATCTTCTCTAACAAGACCAGGCGCACTGTTGATGTTCAGGCCATTCATCTGAGACAGATTTGAGCTATTGGGTTTCAGTTCAACAGAATTAGGCTCAGAACCGAATTCGATTTTTCTTGTTAAACTCATTCGATCAGGAGGTATGGATGCATGAAAATTCGTTTCTTCGTTCATAGGGTCAGAAAATGGAAACCCGGGTGACTTCCTCCTTTTACAGGCATGAGAATTAACACTCAGATTCAAAGATGACTCAATTTCTGGTATCAAGTTGAATGTAAACCCGTTGACATTTTTGTCAGGAGTGACTATCGTCGAAGACTCGTAATTTGAAGGATCCACAATCGATTTTGTTGAAGATACATGCGGAGGATCTGGAGAATCAGCAGTAGCCTGAACTACAGTTGGACTATAGCTTCTGTTTTTAGAGGAATAATGGTGAGTAGATGGAAAAGTATCACCAACTGTACACAGGGTTTCCTTGAGAAAGGAAACGTCTTCATCCTCACCAGAGAATGTCATGGAAGAAGTCTGACAGCACCTGCAATGAGCCTTCATCACACTATTTTGCATTTTGCAGTATTATAAAAATATTAGGTAGAAGAGTTTAGAGCAAACTTTTTTACTTTAATTATCTCATGCAATAGCAAAAAATTACAAAAGACATCCAGCAACAAATATGTTCTTTGCATTTAATTTATACACAGCAACTGGCCAAACTATCAAACACAAAAAAAAAAAAACTTTGTATTCTTACCTAGAATCCATCTGGAAACTGCAATCCATGTCTATATGCTCCTTGCAATTCTTAACATCCTGATCCGCTTGCAAAGATGCCTGTACAGGAATAACATCACCTTGGGACTTGGAATCATATTCTACCGTCAAAAATTCTTTTGATTGCGAATCATAAAACTTGTCGAGTTTCTGATTTTTCTGCTTCGACTTCGAGAGTCGTTTGCTTTGATTGAGGAGAGTAATTTCTGCCGGACTTCTATTATTTTCACGCAGACCTAGGATGCTCTTGCGAATCCAATCCTGCAAGCACCCAACACCTATAGTAAGTTGTTATAGACTAATAAAATACTAAAAATCAGTGAAATTATTGGATAAATACTTTTTGCCCAGTATTGTCAGACTTGTCCATTGTCCCATTTTTCTTGCTTGGAGCCCCTTCGCTTTGGTTGGTAAAAAGAAAGTTCTCCTCGACAATGTCACCATCCTGACAGCTAACATTTTTCTTGGCAATCCGATCCTGCGAGAAAATTTTGAAGGAACATAAGTTTAGTAATTGTCTAGAACTAGTGGTAGAAACAAAGAGAGAAGGTATTGGGACCTTGACATCTCTGAAAAATGATCTTAAGTCCTCTAGGGACATGTCAAAGTCATCATACTGTCTAATACACTGCCTAAGCCATTTTGAAATGTATTTCTTATTCCTTTCTTCCCGATACCGCTCATCTGCAAAACAGGCTGGTCAATTTAAAAAGATTCCCAAAATTTTACATTAAGAACACCAAGTTTATGAGATCTTTAATTAAGTTGACAGGAGATTCTAGTTTATGAGATCTTCTTCCTTTCTCTCCCTCACCAAACTAGAAAAAAACAATTGTCACACTACTTGGTATATACTAAAAGATACATTTTCTTGATGTTATAATTGTTGCTAGACAAGTTACTTCCTACTAATTCAGTAAAAGCCACAATGAAACCAACAGCCCTATTGAACCTAATATAACTCTAAAACTACTTATGTTTTTCTACGTGACTTAACTAGAAAACATCCCTTTCTCCTAGGTCGGCCTGATGCGCAGGCAGTAGAGTTAAAATAACAGAGAGAGAAGGAAAAGAGAACACCTCACATGCTTTACCCATTTTCAAATGCAAGTGGAGGGTCTTTCCTTTTTCCTCTCAAGAAGAAGAAAAATAGAATAATGGCTGCTTGATATGGCATTGCAGGAACTTCAATTATTACAAAACATAACAACTCTCTATATATAATCAAATATAAGACCTTTACCTAGCAGTATGATTGCACCATAGTCAGATTTGTGGCGAATACAACGTCCTAAACAATGTCAAAGACATATAACATCTTATTGTTAGGCAGAAAACATTTAAAGAAATATGAATACTGCACATATAAAAGGGGTTCTGCAAATAAAAGGAGTTATACAAGAGCTTAGATTTGACAGTTCGATGAAGTATTGAAAAATACCTGCAGCTTGGTTTAGAGCTCGGAAGGCCTGGTTGCAATACCATTCGCTTCCACTTAGGAGGTTCTTAGATGATTTGTATGTGTCATTGTATTTCCTCTTCAATCCAACTTGAATGTCATTTCTAGTAAGAAGTTCCAGATGAACCCAATATCATGACCAAGGTGATAAAGAACTGATTAGCAAACAAATATTAAATGATAGGAACTCTTACATATTTGGAAAGGGTATGCCAACAACTATCTGGTATTGTCAAGATTCCACAATTCATGGTCATAGATTAGTCAAGTGGCACGTTATATCCGGAGTAACTGTATTTACATACAAACAGAAGAAGCTTTAAAAAAGGGACTATCTACTGCTAGAAGGTTTTATCTACCATGCCAGTTAGCCTGAGCTACTAATGATGGACATGAAGCCTCTCCCGCTTTTTCATAATAGGATTTGTTTACTATTGGTCAAAATTGACCTCAAATTCATAAAACTAATAGAAGAAAACGACTGGTCTTGATGTCAAGAAGCAAAGGATACAACTACTCGTGCATTATCATCTGAGAAGTCAATTCCTTCTGAAACCTGCAAAGAAGTTGAGGCAGCACTTACTTATCCAGCATCAATGATACACTAGACAAATTTAATCTGTTTACACTTGAATGTGTTTTTGCCTATTGTCTAAAGATGAATCAGAATGACATTTATACTAATGAAGACATTATCTATTCCCCTTGCAAGGAACTATCCCTTAAAAAGCAAAGTACTATTATAAGTTTTTTATACAAAATCACATACCTTTCCTCGGCAAACTGCAAGAAAGGTGGCTCCATCTTTCTTATTCTCTTGCTTCTCAGTTACTTCAGTTTGAGTTTTCATAGCCCTTCGCTTTCTCACAAAAGCAGGTTTGTTGCCTCCCTTAATAGAGTCATAATAGCCTTTCAGAACAGGCTCAAACTCATCCTGGCTTCCCCCTCTTGGCTCTGAAACACCCAGTATGATTTAAGTTTTTCTTTCTCAACATAAATGGGAACCGCTATCTGACATCTAAGCAGGACAACTAGAAGCATGATAAAAGAGAGAAGAAAACAAAAACGTTTTACAACCATATCAAGAGATAAAAAAATAGAGAAAATTCTTTACCAACGAAGAGGGACTTTTTCAAATTAAGCCGAGACCATTGGCCAGTTTTACGCCAACGACTGCACAGTTTGTCCATCAGTTTGTAACTTGGGAAGAACACAAGAGAGCCACCCTTAACAACCTTGCAGATTTCCTCCAGGGATTTGCCAAGTGCATCCTTTAATGAAAAATTTAGTAATTTTTGCAAAACTACACACAAAAGGATCAGAAACAATTAGCCAAGTACCTGGAATTCAAAGGCATCTGCTGTCTTATAACTTGCATTCAGTGGATAATTACTGGGCCCGGAAGCAATTGAGGCAACCCAAACCTGAATTCAAAAGGTTGCTCAAGCACTCACCACATAGTATGTATTACCGATAAGCACACAAGGAATGTGAGTTGCAAGTCATACTTGTGATTCGATATCAATCACATGGGGCGCCTCCAGACAAGTTCCAAATTGTACTCCAAGCTCAGACGAAAAGGAATTCATGGGTGATAAAGTTCTGAATCGCAAAGAATATAACAAAATATATATAGAACCAGAAACAAGAAAACAGATTCAGGAGCAAGTATCAACGATACCATTACGACTTGAACAAGTAAAAAAATAATAATAATGAACAAAACAAAAAGAAAACTATATTTTGGATATTCTTAAATGCAAAACAAATCCAAGAGATCAAAGGTCATTTATCCGCAATAGTTAACTTAGTATATCACAGAAGTCCAACCTACAAGTAGAACTTATTGAGGTACAGAGCAGTGATCCTAACATGTAAGAAGCCGTGCGCAAAATGAAATATTAGACTTTGCTATAACATTAGTCCAAAAATCCCTACACGAATAGGTTATATTCTTACCCGGAGGTTAAGATGATGGACATAGACAGATCAGCTAGGTCCCTGAAGACAACCGCTGGATTTAAGCACCATAAACTCAAAGTGTGTGTCCAGTTGCCAGAAGCATTCTCTGTTCGCACAATAATGCAAATATTAAATACCTATTCATACAACACAAAAGACTGAGTTTGAAAGAAGCCAGAATTCACCGAGAAGACAGCATAAATTGCCCATGAATAAGCATAGGCAACAAAATATAATCAAAACCTATAACTTAGGTCATGTTTCATCTTATTGTTATATTATAGTTGCAAAATATAAATAAAAAAAATGCTTCGTATATGGGAAGAGGGTTCACAGATAAATATTTTGCAAACTGGCAGCTTATAATAACTTTAACTACAACTTACTTGCATCCTTCTTAATGTATTTCTGTAAACCAAGCTGATAATCAAATATGTGACTTCCGTTTCTTGAAAAGAAATACGTAAGTGAAGAGAACAACCCTGCATGAATGTGTCAAAGGTGGGAAATTATGTTATATAATTAGTGCTTAATGAGAGAGAACATTCAATAAAATACCATGTACCTTCCAGTATCGTAACAGACATTCCACTCAAGCGAGGTACATCGGACTCTAGATCCGTCGCTGCTTTGATTGCCTTGAGAAAATAGAGATAACACAGAGACTTAATCACTCGTGGCAAAGGAATTAATCAAGTCCCAGACAGTTGACCAATAAATACCTTAATGGCACATTCTAGCAAAATCGGGAAGCACTGTTGTGAGATATTAGCTTCTTCGAGCTCTTTCATAGCTTTATTTCCTGTCCAACTGAAAAAAAATTAACAAATATTGTGGATTATTTCATGAAATGTAACTTTTAGATCAATTTATTGGTGAATTCGCCTAGCTCATAGTACATGCATGGTGATACCCTCATGCCCACAAATGACACTTGCTGCTTGCTACTTGCATGCACACATATGCCTTAACGACAGTCACATCTAGAATATACTCATGAGCAGCTCTATCACCATGGTTTGACTTCACACATATGGCATATGAATAAAAAAAATCAGGATTGGGCATTGCTAAATTTCGCGGATGTTCTAAAACATGGAAATGAAATGCTTAGGAAAGAATTAAAAAATATTTAAAAGCAAGATGAAGATATTGGAATCTTACCAAGAGAAGTGGTGTTGAAATTCAAGCTTTTCTAAGGTACTCTTCTTTTGTTCGATCCAACTTATAAGCCCCTATATTACAAATGCAAAACTGACTGAAGTGTCTACAGCCAAAATACCAGGTAAAGTAGATAATAGCATTCAATACATAGCCAAGCAACCTTCTAAAAAACTTCACCTGTGTCATTTCACATAGGGGTTGATATATTCCCGCATCAACCAAACTCAGTTGCTCTATTTCAGACTGCAATTCTTTCATAAAGAGCAAGTACGATGAGTAACAGAATGATACACCTGCAGAAATGGAGTATCCAAAAAAATTCTACTTTAACCTACTGAGTAAAACATCTTCTTCAATGTCCATGCTACCAGCATCACGAGCAATGTCCTCCATATTGCTATTGACAAACAATACATATTTAAAAGTTAATAGAAATATAAACATGCCTATATTTTGCTTTGAATGGTTGGCCAAACGAATCACGGCAAAAAAGCATTTATGTCGCCTATGAGAAGTCGCTTTTTTTTATAAGTAGTCGCTATTTTATTTGTGAGAGCGCATGAGGAACAGTATTAACGTATTATGAGGAAAGAAAGCTAGTTACTGTCATCATAAAAAGAGTACTCGAATAATCGTCAGCTAAATTGGAAAGTGCCAAACCTATAAATAGATGCAGAATGCTTGCTTCACAAGCTAAAAGCAAGTTTAAATGAATATATGAGAAGAGAAGGTTTTGACATACTGTGCTTCATCAAAAATTAGAATTGCTCCTTTTACATCTACTTCCATGGCTCCACGGATAACTGGATTAATTATGTAATTATACGGGCAAAAAACCAATTGTGCACTCTCTGCCAATGTTCTGGCAGCATAGTATGAACAACCTAAAATAGGAACATAATGTCAGTCAGGTTGTTGGAACACAATGCCTCTGCTGTGGTAAACAGAATAGTAGTACAGCAAACCTTTAACATTTTGTCCAACTTTGACTAAATCTTCAATGTCATGAACCTCATGACAACCTCCTTTCTGTAGCGATGGATGTCCAACGACTTTATGCACATTTCTATAAACATATAAATTACAAATGTGACACGAACCATAACAAGGGCAGCATAACAAAAGATAAATGTATGTCGTCCATAGGAAATACTCACTTGAACTCAGAGCATTGTATGTTTTTCTTATCTTTCAAAAGCAACTTGCTGAAAATTCCAACAACTTCATTTAGCAATAAAATATTACAAGGAAGTTGTTTAGGAAGCAGTTGATCATTGAAGACTACAAACAAATATATGGAAGAAATGTAAAAGGATATTTGGAGAGTAAATGTTAACCATTCTTCATCTAAATTTTCTTTCCCGCGTAAGTGTCGGTTTGTGCAATAATGTTTCCTCGAAGCCTGAAAATTAAGTTAAGGAATAAGACAGCCAGTTATGTTACTTCCCAGCTTTGAATATAGACTATTTGTTGCTGCTTGAATATCTTGGATACTAATATTTACAAAATGGTATAAGCTTTGAAGGATGGAAGAGACATACCAAGACTGCCATTGGCACTCGATAAGTAGTTTTTCGGTATTCACGAACCACTTGAGAAATTTGTGAATGGGTCCTCCTGATGCACGAAAGAAGAAGATAAGTATCAGTTAAAAAGTAATATATACTACAGGTTTCAACACAACACATAAGATGCACGTGTAAAACATAAATCTCCAGCATTCTATGTGGTTTCAAAACTATTTCACAGCTGAGGATTCAAAACTTACGAAGAGTAGTATATGGTAGGTGCTAGCTTGTTCTTTGGACTTTTCTTCTTCGCATCTTGTACTGGGTCTGGATTTCCTGATGGTGGAATACCTGCAAACACATCAAATAAAATAAACCAAGATCCAGTCATAACATGCTAAAGTATAAAAGGCTTTAAATTTCATATAATACCACATTTCTAGAGCATAATAATTAACCACGATTGAAATAGTCATAAGTCCAAATTAGGGATTTAAAACAACAGTCAGCATCATCAAAACTTACTGGAAGGTTGTGATTCGGGTACAAATCCGCCGCCACGAGCTAAAGGATCCGTCATTGCTTCCGGTGCAGCTTTCGAGTGCGAAAGATTCACGTTCTGGTTTTTTATCTTGTAATTTTTCTGCCAAGCGAGAACCGAACAAAGCAGCGATAAGGATTTTCCGGTACCTGTGGGCGACTCGAGCAATGCGTGACAACGACCATCTTGATGGGCTCTATCAAGCGTCGATACGACTCTGCACATGAAGGACAGTTGCGTCCCGTAAGGCTGGTAAGGAAACTCGACTTTGAGCCCTCCGATTTGGTATGTGTTTTTGGAGTTGGACTTTTGTTTCGAGGTATGGTTCGATAAAGGAGTCGCAAAGACCATTTTTGGTGTCTTTTTCACGGAGCTGATGAGAAATGAAGCTAAAGCTGAAGAACTACGGGATTTCTCAAACTGAGGGTTTTGATGTATGGCGGGAAAATCGACTTTTTTATTTGAGCTTCAGTTTGGCGCTGGCATTTCTTTTTACCACCTAAGCTAATTTAGCTACAACAACCTAAAAAATACGCTCACTTATCCCATTTTCTTTCTAAAACAAGCTAGGGTAAACCTGGTTCATTTCTCTTTTATGAATGTTTTTACATTTCTTTTCTTAAATTATATATTATTTTTTTAAATCATAAATAATATTGATTTTTTTTTCTAAACCAACAAAATTATATGTATGAATTATATTATTATTTTTTGTTATATCAACAATTCTACTTTTTCTTTTCGTATTAATATTGATTTCTAGTTTAACATTAATTTTAACATTGCATTTCGTATTCATATTGGTTTAGCATTTCGCATTATTATTATTTTTGAATTTTGTATTAAAAATCATTTTCCATTTCATTTCATATTCGTAGTGGTTTTTAATATGCATTAATATTCCTTTTACATTTTACAATTACTAAGTATCAGAATATCTAGGGTAGATTACCACGATACGTGTACGAAAAGGGGTGTCACGCGAATAAGTACAAGATTTTTAGAGAGAGAATATAGTTAAAATAAAGTACTAATGATTGAGAGGTCCTCTTTTGGGATACAAGATCTTTTGACAGTACTGGGGTCTACTGTCACATGTTATGTTTCCTCTAGTTACATGTTACCTCTCATATTTATACTTGTGTCTCACACTTCCCATTTTTACAAGTAGGTCCCTCTAAATTTATACATTACAAATTAGAGCCTTTATTATTCTTGGTATTTTATACCTTTATCAGTAGCCCCCTAATTTTGTGGAAAGTTAAGCAAAAGTTACTTAAACGCAAGGTGTCGGGTCGGGATTCTTCGTGAGTTTTCTTGTCGAGCCTTTTTCTTGTATCGTAGTTTTGTCGACCCATCCACATGTTTGTTTTTGACTCGTCAGTGTGTTTTTCATAATTAATTACCTACGTGCATGTCATTAACCTAGCCCCATAGGGCTACTGTAGCTGTTTGGATGGACACGTGTCTTACGGTAACGAGGTCGTGCTTTAACTGGTATTTTGGTTAAGCGACTCTTGATATTCCCGAGGCTCTTTTCGATTGCGTTTCTCCATGAAGCGGACCTTTAACATTCCTGCTTCCTCTATAAATAGTTCCTTTCTTTCATTCATGCACATTTCATCTAAGTTTTTAGAGAGATAAACTTTGTCTGCTCTTCTCTTTTCTAGAGATAGAAAGTCCAACTTAGTTTATGAGAAGGCCCTCGTTTCACAAGAAACCTATAAAAAAAACTGACGCCCCTAAGAAACCAGTCTTTGGTTTCATCGACTACCTGCAAATCTCCGATCGGGCAGAAGAACACTGAGCCGCCGGTTTGATTCACAAAGGTCTTGTAACGTTACTCGGTTCGGAACCGTTGATCTTTCCAAAACCTAGAAACCCAAGCCCCTCGACTCTTTCATCTAACGCGAATATTCCGACCTCTCAAAGAGCTTCTTCGTCGAGGCCTACTGCTACTACTCATTCTTCTCCAAATAGACTCCTAGCTGAAAATCTTCCTGACCCTTCAAGACCTTGAAATATCAACAAACAACCTAAAACTTTGTTTTTGTCTATGGGTGACTCTAGCTCATCATTCACTCCTTATCATGAATACGTTCAACTGACCCCCGACATCATAAGGCGTCGAACCGGCCCCAATACCGCGACTACCGCCAAGTGGGTGGTTATAACAGATGAAAAGAAAAGGAAACGCGAAGAAGTTGCAAGACCTGGCCATGTTCGAACCCATAGCAGTTCAAGTGTTGTCCTTGCAACTCCTTCCCCCGCGATTTGACGTATGCTGATAAATATCTACCCAGTTCAAAAGTCTTCCACAAAATCTGTGTCGGCTGGTGTTAGAGGCAAAATTATTGATAGACCTAGTCATAAACCTTCATCCAAGGGAGCTGCGTCGGGAAATAACGAGGAGGAACCTGTTAGAAAACCCTTGCACAAACCTTTCAAGCCAACTGTGTTGATAAGGGTCGACGACAACGCTGCTGATAAAATCGCCCCTAAACCTTCCTCAAAGGTTTCCGCACTGGCGAGGGTCGGAAACAGAGATACTGAGACAGCCAAACAAAAAACCTCCAAAGCGTCTGCACTCGCAAAATTCAATGACGCGCCTGTCGTGGTATCCAAAACGGTAGAAATTGAGAGTGAAAACGTCGACTCAGACGCTCCAACAAACTCAAAAACAATAGTTATTGGTGGCGTTGAAAGGGAGCCGCTGCCTCCTGGAACGGCCGACGTCGTAACCGGTTACCACATTCGTCTGAGCAACGAACATATCCTGTCCCAATTCAACGGCAAATATTTATACTACTTTCTTGACGATTAAGATGATTTGAAAAGAATCTGGGAAATTCCTCAAAGTGTCAACGTCCACTTTCCCAAACTTGGTGAGACTCCCTTATCTATAGAAGCTCGAGAGATAGTCTTTTTCACCGAACTCTTCAATTTGGGTCTACGACTTCCCCTTAATCCCGAAATCGTTAGGTATTTTGAGATCCTCGAGATATGTTTGACCCAACTGACCCATAATGCCCGGTATACCTTGATGTCGACCATCATGGCTTCACGACTATCAAGGATCCCAATTTAAATGAAGCAATATATATGGATACCTAGGTTGTCCAAGTCTCTGAAGCTACCCATTTTCTACTCCTCCTTTGCCAACCCAAAGAAGATTGTAAACAACCTGTTGGAGGCTGACAGATCATTGAAATACTAGTTCGTCTTTATTAGCGGTGTTTGGGAAAATGGTCGACCCTACAGCCAACAGAATCTGAGGCGTCTTACATTCAAATGAACTCCTGAGGGTATGCTATTTTTTTTTAATTTTCTTTTAACAATGATTGTCTTTTGGTTTGGAAGGTGACAATTCAACAGTTGCGGAAAAAGCATCCTAAAGAGGCTTCCGCAATCTTTTCCCAACTTCGAGCCTTTGCCAGGAAGAATTGGGGCCAGAAGTTTCGCCAATGCTTCAAAAATATTAACGTCATCAACAGCAACCTCTGGCGCTGTTTGAACCAGCCTCTAAGCCTTGAAGAACTGTGGACCCCTCCTGACGTTGTTGATTTCGTGAAGAGACTCGAGGCCCCGGATTTTAAAGTTTTTCTGCCTACACGAGATCGGGCGCCAGGAAACGTGTGAAATCAGAGGAGTTGTCTGATGCTGAAAATGAGCAAGGTGACGATGTGGACCAGCATATTGAAGTTCTGCCATCAGAACCAAAGGCTAATGTCATCCTCAGTAACCTAGCTGCAAGTGATGACAAGTCCCATGTGGTTGTTAAAGGAAGGCAGAAAGTTTGCGGCGAAAAGCGGAAAAATGACACTGTGGCTGAAGAAGGAGTGAACTCTTCTTTAAACAAAAAATATAAGGGGGAAGTTGTTGCTCATGCGGTGCATGTCGACCTTACCACTGAGCAAGTCACCATTCCTTTCATGTTCGAACAATTTGGGGTGCGAAACTTCCTACTCCTATCGAAGATTGTGAGAAGAGGCCAGGATCAGAAGGAAATCACTCTGAGGTTAAAAACAAATCCTCAAGTCATTCAGGTGATGTTATTGCTCTAGGCTAAGAAACTTCAATGCTCCCCGACCCTGCGTTTTTGCCCGTCCGCGCCCAAAGCTCGAACTCTTTCTTTCTTCAAGACTCCGACGTAAATCCCATATGATTAAATATGTAGTTCTTAAGGTTTTAGTATAAAATATTATTCTCATCAAACTCTTAAATGTAAAAACATAGTTAAAATGATAATGTTTACAGAGGCATTATAATTTTATTAAGAAATAAAATCTATGAGTATTAACATAAGATAATTCGATCCAATTGGAATCATGTGTCCTATAATTGGCTAAATTGCAAGAAATTACAATATTTGAGAGAATAATGAAATTATAAACAATATAAAAAAGAAGTTGTGGAATAATAACAAATGTCAATATTGAGGAAGAAATTTTTTATGACTTATGGTATGATACATGCGCATCGGTGTCTCTTGCTCATAATAAAGATCTATTCAAATTATTTGAAATAAGTAATGATGCATGTGAGGTGAAAATAGGTAATATCAACGTATCAAAAATAAAAGGACGTGGAAACTTTGAGTTAATGTTTACAAATGGGTAAATGACAACTCTCACCAGTATTTTATATGTTTAGGAAAATGAATAAAAACTTAGAATTGGGTGATGTTTTGGCCAAACCTGAAATTTGTTCTATGTATGAATCACGTAAACTCGTTCTAACCAAAGATGGTGTCTTTGTTGAGAAATGATACTAAAATAATAGAATGGTGAAACTATATGCTACCAAAATTTAATAAGCCGAATGAAGACTTTTATTTACGTTTGTTCTCGTAATGGCTATTTGTTATGTCATGGTAGACGTGCTCATGTAGGACATAGTACGATAATTAAAATTGTTAAAACCGGATTTATAAAATGTAATATATGTTCGTATGAAAATATGAATTGTGTGTATAATAAAATATGATAAAATAACCTTAAAACCCGTTGAAAAATGCACAAAAATTGTTAGACTTAATATACATTGGTATATGTTGGTTAAATGGTATCTTGACATGTAGGGGTAAAATATACTTTATAAATTTTATTGATGATTACTCTCTATTTACTTATGTCTATTATCTTATACGTAAGGATTAAGCCTTTAAAATGTGAAGATGTTAAAAGTGGAAATATAAAATACATGTGATACTAATATTAAAATCCTACGTTGTGATAAAAGGATTAAAATCCTACGTGGTGATAGAGGTGGAGAATATTTATCGGGAGAATATTATAATTTTTGTGAAGAACATTAAATAATTCATCAATACTTAACGCCTTACACGTTGCCGCATAACAGATTGGCTAAGCGCAAAAATAGAAATTTGATCGAGATGACCAATGCCATAATAGTTAATTGAAAATCGTATAATAATTCATGAGGTGAATCTGTTTTTACTGCATGTCATATTTGTAAGCGTATTCATATTAAGATAACCAAAATGTCTTCATATGAGTTATGGAAAGGAAGAAAACCAAACATAAATTACTTTGATGTGTGAGGGTGTTTAGTATTTTACAAAAAACACAAACCTAAAAAAATAAAATTAAGTTCGAAAGCTATAAGATATGTGTTTATTGGTTATAGGGACAACAAAAAATATTATAAGTTATTATATTTTGAATATAATGTGGTATTTAAATCAAGACAAGTAGAGTTCTTTGAATCCAAATTATATTGATGATAAGAGGATGCAGACCAGTGTATAAAACGGGAAAATAACTTTGAAAAAAGCACATCCGATTGATGAGCAACCAGGAGAGCCTTGTAGGAGTCACAAATAAAAAAAAACGTAAAAAACTTTAAGATCCGATGAGATAGATTCTCAAAGGGTTTATTTCTATTTAGTCGAAGGAAATTGTGAAAAAATCACCCGATTTTTTTTTATAGTAACCTCGGGACTCTGTATTTTGGCAAGATGCTATAAACGATAAAATAAATTTAATAATATAAAATCACACTATGGAGTTAATGGACTTACGTTCATGATCAATTGGTTGTAATTAGGTATTTATAAACAAATGTCACACAGATGGAACAATTCAAGCTTTCAAAGCAAATTTGATAGCAAAACAAATTGAGTAGAAATAAGGAATAAATTATTTTGACATTTATGCTCTGATAGCTAGGACGAGAAACATTGGATACTCTTTAAATTTTTATCGGTATACAAATTAAAAATTCACCAAATGGATGTCAAAACGACTTTCCTAAATGAAGATCTTAATGATGAGGTTTATATGTAACAACCCAAAGGTTTTGTACTTTAGAGGAATGAGTCTAAGGTATGTATGCTTGTTAATCCATTATATGGTATGGTCTTAAACAAACATCTAAGAAGTAACATAATTTTTTTATCATGCTATTATATCTGATGAGTTTAGACATAATACAACGAACAAATATTTATACACTACAATTGATGGTGATGTAATAGTTATTATATGTCTATATGTAAATGATTTTCTCATATTAAGTAATAACATAACATATAATAATGAAACGAAGAGGTTTTAAGATGAAAGATCTTGACAAAGTATATATTATTTTGGGAATTAAAGTATTAAAAATAATGTGGGTTATGCCTTAAGTCAATCCCATTACGTCGAGAAGGTATTTGATAATTTCAAACACCTAAAATTCAGGGAAGCACAAACACTATTTAATCATAGTTTTATAGGAATATTAATGCATGCAACTTTATGCATTAGAACATATATTAATTTTACGGGTAATAAATTAAGTCAATGTATGAGTAATCCAAGTACATAACATTGAATGCAATTGGAAGGATCTTGTTGTACTTGAAAAAGTCCAAAGACACGTGTTTCTTATATACTATTCTTTTTTGGGTAATTGAGGGATACACGAAGGAAAATTGGATCACCAGTCTAACCGATAACAAATCGACTATAGGTTGGGTGTTCATATTTGTAAGTGGTGCTGTTTTGCAAGGATCTAAATAACAAACTTGTATATCTCACTCGACTATGGAGTTCAATTTCATAACAGTAGCCGAAACATATAAGTAAGTTGCATGGTTAATAGATATCTTGTTGTAGATACCGTTCACTTCAAAGGATAGTATGAAAATACAAATACATTATGATAGTCAAAGAACATTATGTAAAAGATATAATAGAATTTACAATAGGAAGTCTAGACATACAAGTCAAAGACATAACCATGTGAGACAGTTAATTCAAAGTGGAATTATATCGGTCTCATACGTACGTTATAGTGAGAACTTAGCGGATCCGTTTACCAACCGATTAGCTCGAGAATTAGTAAACTTTACATCTACATGGATGAGACTAGGCCTCTTAAAATAATTATTTTTCAAATAATGGCAATCCAATTCGACAATAGAGAACCTAAACATCAAATTTGAAATGAGTAATAAAAAATTATTTGTGAAAGGCTGAACATATAAATAAATTAGAGTTTCATCTGTGATGAATATGAGATATGTTGGTCGTTACCGTAGAAGGATAAGTTCAAAGTAACTTTTAATAAAATTTAGTTGAATAACCCTTGTTAGTCACCGATGTTTGCCACGTGTTGTAAAACTGCCATCAAGGTTCTTTTGTGCCAAAAGTTGGTCACATATCTTTTAAAATATTGCATATATGGTCATTTTGCGTGCCAATTAACCAGGTGGTGACATATGACATCCAAAAGTATAATTTTCCGTTGCAAATACGGTTACTCAACAATTCACACCCTAAATGGCCATGGTTTGATTTTTCAACCTTTTACCTTTACTTTTAGCTTTTTACCAATTATTTTTACCAACTTACCATCTATTAATTACTTTTTACCAACTTAACTAATTTACTAAATGAACTTGATCAACCATTAGATATACCGAGACCCGACTCAATTACAACCAAATTCAAACCTTATGCCCGTTAGAAATTATAACATATGCAATTACTAATCAATTAACTAAATTTCTCAACAAATCAAAACCATGTATCAGATTCTCAACCGTTTTATTCTTCACTTTACTATAATTTCTTTAAAAATGACATCAAGCACACGATGTAAGCTCACTTTTCTCCTTAGCGGCCTCCTCTTTCACCACTTTCTTCCTTTATGGTTTCAGAGGTTTTTTCCATGCCATTTTCTAATGTTATCTGGTAATGTTTTTGTACCAAACATATACAAGAATAAAACCATCAACAACCAAAGGCTTATAGTTTACTTTCCAATTTATTGGACTCCCAGTCAAACTCATTATCCAAATCATCTAAACCTTCATCTTCATCATCAAAATCTTCATCTTCCTCATCCAAATATTCATATTTGCCATCCAAATATCCATCCACATCATCGTCTCAACCAAATATTTATCTTTAACCTCATCTTCAACTTTGATTTCATCTTCATCCTCAACTTCAAGTTCATCTTCATCTTTAACAAACAGGGTCGTAATTTGTGATTTAGCTACACCGACGATATGTAACTTACATATCATCGATAAAATAGTATATCGTAAATATAGATTTTCAATATCGATAGTTCTCCTATTGTACCGCTGGTTTGGTTGAACTACATCGTCGGTATATTATCTTACATAATTTTCTTAATTTTTAAAAAGTTGTTGGTCTATGTGCGATATATAATTTATATACCATTGATAGGGTAGCATACCGTTGGTATGAAATTTCTATTATGGCGGTGTAAATATCACACCGACAGTATGGTAACTCAATACCATAACTATTATGTGATAAGCTGGATTTAACAAAACACTTTCTACCGGTGGTACACCATTAACTCAACGCCAATATAATATTCACACAATTGGTATGGCAATTCCATATCGACGATAGAATTTACTACCGAATGTATGTAACTTTTGTACCACCGGTATAAGGTCTAAACAAACATTAACTTTTTGTACAAAAAATGATTCATCATACCGGTGGTATAAAATTCTTTTACTATTGGTACGTTATTAAACTGTTGGTTTGTTATTTCCATACCAATGACGTGATAATATACATGCAATATGTCAAACATATATCGTTGGTGTATGTCTATTACTTTTAAAAAATTAAATTAGTTATTAGTAGCATCACACGGTTGTGTGGATATAAACAGCATAATAAAATCCAATACATAAAAAAAACCACATAAAAAAACTTCAAAACAAAAATAAATTACACAATGCAACATTTGTTAATAAAAGAACATAACAAAATATTCGATACTTAGAGGAAAACAATTCGATTAGCATAAAACAAAAAAAATACTTAAAATGTACAAGGATATATATTGGTGTATAAAAAAAATACATATCATCAAAATACCTAAAATGATAAGGAGCCACACAGATGTGATTTGCATAACTCGTTTGACAACATTCCTTCTTCCATATTGTCGTCAAGAGACCGAACACAATTTATCATATTAATTGCATTTTATACTTGAAGCTCATCAAGAACATGATAAGTGATGATGAACCACCTATACCTCTTAATGTAGTCATTGTACTGAGTCGTCATTGTTTTAAGGTTTGTGGTTACGGGACGTATGATACGGTCCACCGCAAAAAAATGCTTATGTCATTCTTCCCAATGCCGACGGTTAACATTATAGCAGTAGTGTTCTTCTTTCTTAATAATTTCTCTAAATTCAAAATGATTAAGCATTTTCTCATAAATGCAACCAAACCATTTCATAACTTGATCGAGGATATATCATTCAACTGTAAGCATAATCCAAATAAGATTGTGATAGTACCCCATATTTTGGTCCAAAAACCTCTCCTTCATCTATGCATATGTCCTGAATATCACATGCAAAAAAATACATAAGAAACTAAGATACACTTATGATTCGATAAAAATAAAAAATAAAATTAAAGAGTACTTATATCTTTCTCCTAGAGAGCAACAATGACGTTGCGATAGTAGGTTTTCGGTCGAATATTGGTCCTCGTAAGTTTTTTCGGCAACCAACTAACATGCTTGGGATTGGATATGCTATACTCTTTGTTAAACTAAGGGAAAAAAGAAAATGATCATAGATCCAACAATCTAATAAACCGAAAAAATCATACAGAGTCTTCATCGATGGTTTTGACGTTTCTGCTATACCCATATATAGGCATGCCCACGCGTACGTATCCCACGTTATCTCACCAAGTTGTTCAATATACTTTAAATACGTGATAAAATCTATATTTATAGAATTCTGGCTGATACGATGAAAATAGTGTAACTAAACAGACACATGAGGTAGGAACTTGCAACATGTACAATTATATTATCGGTACAATTCAGATTTTTATTCAAATATGATTCCTCACTTTAGTGATCCATAAGACATCTAAGACCAAATCCAACAATTTTTGTGCCTCAAACTCCACACGAACAACAACCATTGAAACCACAAACAACCGAGCATAACGTGCGTACGACTCATCGAATGTCTCACTAAGAGTGTATTCTATTATTCTCTCCACCACCAAGAGACCAGTAATGACGAACAATTCATCTAACGTGATAGTCATCTTATCGAATGAGAATTGGACATTATTGGTTTCTTGATGCTAGCGTTCGAGGAAAACCTCATTCAATTGTGCGTTTAAGAAAAAACTACTTAAGTGCCGAAAGATAAGCCAAAATGAAATCGTTTCTAGGATATTCTTGATAGTTACCTGGTTTCTAAGCTACCATTTGGCTAAGAATCCGTACATGACTTATACCTTAATACATATCTGAGACTGTAAAAAAAGAAACAAAATTAAATAAAAAATAAACTTATAATATACTTATCGATATAAACAAAATTAAAAAATAAATTATAATATATCATTAAAATTACATTCCAAATGTAGTGTTGTAAGCCTCGTGAAACTTGTATTCCAAAAACCAGTATAATACTATTTTGTGTCAATAAATATTCTTGAGGTCGAGAGTTCTACTTGGTCGTTAAGTATGAATATTAGGCTCGTTTGCCTCAAATAGGTGTGGAACTAGATCTTCTCTTAGGGTTTGGTACTTTTAGTTCTCTTACGACTCGTTACTTTTTTACCCGCAAAGACCGCTTGGTATGCACATGCTCACTTGCATCAGTTGTCGTGAAAGCGGTACCGGTTTCTTCGGTTTATGAGAAACAATGATATTTTGGTCAGCATCCTTTATATATTTCAAGCTTTACTCTGGTCTACTGCTTCATTAGTCACAATACAAACAAAAATTAGTTAGTTAAATGCGTTAAAAACAAAAAAGTCTAAAATACAAGTTGGTACAGTCAGTATTATATCGATGACATTGACGATGCCAAAAAACATATATCGATATAATACTCACGGTACCAAATAACAAAAAGAACTACTACTTCAGCACCGTCGTTGTGATATCAATAACAACACCAATTGTATGAAACATTCGTACCGCCAATGTTCATTAAACAAAATCTAAATCTAACGCAAAACAACAAAACTATAATATGGAATTATTTCGTAATCGATTTTAGTAATAGATTTAACTAATTTCAATGGCCTAAATGAATTAAATCTAGATTTTATTCATAAATCAATTAAAATAAAGTATTCTTTCTTTTTTGTTATTGATGAAATGCCTTTTTTACATCAAAAAAGTTAAAAAAATGGAAAAGATGAATATTAGGTTTTGTTTTTTTTTTAAAGAGAAAAAGAAGATAATGTTTGTAAAATAGGATAAGCTAATGTATGAGTTAAAAAATTTAATTTTTAACTAAAGGTATTTTTGAAATAATATGATTTTTTTTCCAATCTCTTTTTACATTTCACCTCCATTTTCATTGGGTAAAAGGTTTGTTTTTTTTATCCACCTAAAATTAAAATCCGATTTTCTTTTATAGTCTTCTCTATTTTATTTAATTGTTGGTTGTAAAATGTATGATTAGTATTAGACCACCCATAACAATGTATTTTTGGGATGAATAATGGTCATTTTATAAGGCAGCAGACATTATTCATCCCATGTGGCACCTTAAAGATGAACCCGAACCCGGGTTCATCTGTGCCACAGCCAACTACAGTGTGCCACATGGTACGCTGCAGTTCCTACTATTTTTTTTTTATAAAAATCATTTTATAGAAATATTGGTTAGTAAAAAAATATAAAAAGTATACCATTATTTTTTATTTTTTAATATCTACAAGTAGAGACTGAGTTTGTTCGATTTGGACACCGAAATATTTTGAGTATTTTATTTATTTTGTATTTTCAAAATGATTTTCGGAATATTTTAATAAGTTAAAAAATAAAAAAATTATACCATGATTTATATTTTCTCGAGATCTATAAATAGAGACTTGATTTATTTGATTCAGACAATAATTTTTTTTAAGATATTATGATGCGAAAGAGAGAGAAAAATAGTGGGGTATGGTGAAAGATGAAATATACTCTGTTGCGTGGAGTTAGAATTTTTGAAGAATTATGCTGAGATTGCGCTGATATGGCGAACTTTTAGGAGATGAAATATCCCCACCATTACGGGTGGTCTTAAAAAGGGGTACAATTGAAATCCCCAAACAAACAAACAAAATTGCAGTGCAGTGAATGGGATAATGCTTACCACATCCAATTCATCTTCAGCCAACCTCATCTTCTCTTTTATCTTCCTATGCTCCGCGACGCTCCGCTCCATTCTTAAGTAAGCAAATACTATATATTTATGTATTTTGGTTTCAGTAGTGATAAACAAATCAAAGATACACTATTTCCAGGTTAGTAACAACAATAACACATGGATCTCATAAAACCATTGTTCTCAAAACAAAGCTCTACACCAACTCTAAACCTCATCTCTCAACCAAAAGCACCACCACAAACCTTAACCCCAAAGAGAAGATTTATTGGTATAATCCTATCAACAATATGTCTATCGACACAACTTACAACTTCCAAACAAGAAACAGCGAACGCTGTGGACTGGTTCCAAATGGTAGCACCTGACCAGACACTTGAAGAAGCAGAGAACGTGGTAAGAGATCACGCGCGAGCCGTTGCGAGAGTGAAAGATCTGATGCAGTTGGAGTCGTGGAAAGATTTACAGAAGGAGTTACGACAAAGTTCGTCTTTTCTGAAGCATGATATCTATACTATCATTCAAGGGAAACCTGGAAGTGAAAGGCCAGAGCTCAGGAGATTGTATTCTCAGCTATTTAATAACGTCACTAGAGTAAGTTTTACTCGCACATAGACATTAGTATTTCGATGGGTAAGTGTGAGTTTAATGGCGTTTTTTGTTGTTGTTTTTGAAATATTGCAGCTCGATTATGCAGCGAGGGATGAAGATGTAACAAAGGTTAAAGAATGTTATAGAAATATAATTATGGCTCTTGATGATATAATGTCCAAGATATGATGATCACCGAAGGTATTAGCTTCCTTGATGTTTCATTTCCTAAAGTGAAAATATTTTTTTTCCCACCGTTTGTATGTTAGTATAGAATTTGTAATATTTGATTGTAGTACATAAAATCATATTCGAAATGCCTCCGTTGGTGATTGATAAAATAGTACACTCTTTTGCTCTTCCTGTAACAATCATATAAGCTTCAGTGAGTCATTTGGTAGAACCCGGAAAATACTCAATTCAGAAAACATGATTTTAGATATAAGTAACTCAGAAGAAAGGTAGCAATGAAGGATTCTTTCACCCTTGATTATAGATCCACATTGATACAGAAATATTGAGCCAAAGCAAATCCTTTGTCACGCAGATTCTCGGCAAAATTTATTCTGTGACAGAAAAATCACAGCAGACAGAGAAACTAAAGGTTGTGATACAAATGATGACCACTTAACATATATACCATAATTTTCATTGCCATATCTTCTAGAAGTATTATGTTATTACAGGCCTCTCGATTGAAGGCAGGATAGTGGAATTAGATGGGAGCAGGACTTCTCAAAAATCACATGACCAGTATGTTCGATTGTTAGGAGTTTCATCAATTATGTTCGTTTCATCAAATTATGTTTGTCAGGTGGAAAAAGGATTTTGGATTGGTCTTCGATGGTTTAGGGATGTCTTTACCGGTCCTGCACGAGTTATGTGGCCGTAAACGTTTCACGTCTCCATTTTATGTTTCCTTTTCGGGTGTACCAGCCAGGAGTCGACCTACTCTCATCTTTGGAGAACATGGGTCAATTGTCGGATATAGCATGGGGGGCGTGCACATTGCCGTGACTATATTGGGGTTTGGGAGAAACGTCGAAGTTGTCGAACAAAACTTTTTATGACTTGATTGATATGTTAGAATATTGGATTTACGACCATTTCTCTTGCTTTTCCCTCAATCCAACAATAGATATAACATATTGAATCTTTTTTGGAGGGAATCCGTAACCGCTACTGAGAGTGTAATAAATACGCATAGGGTAAACCCTCATTCTGACGCAATAGCCTGTAAACCAACGTCAGAAGGTAAACCACAAAGGAGACACGCTCAGCCGAGAAAGCATATGTATATATAAAAGGACTCGAACTCATAACCTTTGATCACAAGCATATGTATATGTAGAAGGACTCGAACTCATAACCTTTGGTCACAAGCATGTCTTACTCAACCAGCTCGGCTACCCCTTTGGAACAAACATAATCTAAAAAACTCTTTAACTGATTGAAAAAACCTGATGGACATGAATGTTCTACGTAAAACTTCCTCTCAATAATCTTGTTGTCTCGTGGATAAGGATTTGAGTATATTTTGTCTTTTTACTTTGATCAAACTTCTAGTGGGCGTTAAAAATTGGATACTTATGTGTTTAACATCGAAAATAGAATAGTTGGTAGTTGAAAACACTTTGAAAATCAAACTTTGAAAAAGTTTGGATAATTGAATTTTAAAAGACGGATTAGATATTTAGTAGTTGATAGTTAGTAAAATTAAAATTCGTAAACTTTTGGATAATTGAACTTTGAAAATTTGGATGTTTGTATATGTTTATTTGCACGTATATTCGAACGGTATACGGAGGTGAAGGTTTTTGTCCTGATATAAAAGAATCTAATCGATTCGAATTATGCAAACCATTAAATGACACATGCCAGATGGAGTGATACAACAATTTGGTATAGTCGAAGACAAATCTGTGTCTCCTCACAAATCTAGATCCAATATTAAGAATGGGAAACACAAGATACTCCCTCGTACCAAAATATTTGGATGATTGGTGTAACCATTTACTTCCCAAGGAAAATAAGACAACTATCATTTTCAAGCCCCATACAGCGTAGGATGTTGAATACATATAGAGGTATGAGTTTTTCGTGCAACGAGGAATAAAGATTATTGTTCTTTGGCTTTATATTTTTTCGGATTTTTAATTTTGTTATGTAATGGCGGTACGAAAAATTTATACCATCGTATATTAAGTTATTGGTGGTACAAAAACTCTATCGTCAATGTATGCATCCAGTTGTTACAAAAGTATCATATTAAATACACCAAGGGTATGAAAATTATAAGGGTGGATTAACTAAGTTACTAGAGATATAAAAAAATCTATACTGCCAGTATATTATGTGGCCATTAAATTTTCCTCAAAATAAAACTTTCGCCAACTAAATTGTTTGCCAACAACAAACTCCCGCTAACTATAAAACCCCACAAAAAACATGATATATTTATTTATAAAAATTTAATCAAACATACCACATTTCCTCGCCTACCAAAATAGTATAATTAATCAAACATGTATATTTTTGGATATGGAATGGAATCTCAAAGAAGATAACCAGTTGTTGCAAGCCGTCAAGTACGTAAGAACAAGGTCATATTATACTACCAATGAGTTTGTTTTAATGAAGTTGTGCGTATAATATACTACGTATACGGGTATCCACGAACTCCCCATCCGCCTTAACGCAATTGTGAAGAAGTATCCACCAGGTACAATTATTCGAAATCAGAACTAATGTTTTGGGTATTCGACCTCTCGTACAAATTTAGGAATGAAGCATTCAACTCGTCAATTTGAAAGTAATTAATTTTATTATAAAATATATGTTATGTTATGTGAAGGAGTAAATCATTGAAAAAATGATGCAATAAAGATTGCATACCCGTTGAGTCATACAAATTTGAAGAATAATATGACTTTAACTAAAAAATATGTGTGTTGTCCGAGTTCATGTTTAATGTTGCTTTATGTTCTTAAATTATTGTATTTGCTACTTTATAGGTTTTAATGACGTTAAATGTTATTTTCGTAAGTTATTTGTATCGATGTTAAATGTATCTATCATGTTTTAATATTTAAAATCAGTTCCAGGTATTCGTATTTTTTACATCTCATGTGATGTCATGCAAGAGACGTATAAGAAATGAGAAAACATTGAGGAGGATGTTATCTTCCTAGAACTAGATATGCAATGATATAACTCATTTTTAGTATTGTGTTATTCTTATCTCGTACTTCTTTTTAATATATTTGTTTGTGATGTTTTTAAAATTTTATATGCAATGCTATCAAGTTAATTTTGGTATTTCACATCATTAGCACAATAACATAAAACAAATATATAAAAAAATAATTCTTTATGGCTAATATATTATAATGAAAAATAATTCCTAAAAAAGTTGCACATAATATTTAATGAATACACCTAAACTAGCAAATTTGTGGTCGACGACCAGGTTGTTACGAATTTGAATATCTTGATATCTCATGAAATGAGATATAATCGATAGTTCCCAACATGCATCTTATGTGATACGCAATCTGATACAACAAGGGTGTACACCTGCACAGAAGTGTCATTCACAATGAAAAATTATATGAAAATTCCAATGTAAATATTAACCAGATATTATGAATTAAATCCAAAAAACTTGAAATACTTACATTGATAAAATGATTGCTATTAACAAAACTCAACCTGGTTTGTTCCCTTTGAGATATCAAAAGAGATGCACCTCATAATGGTAGAAAACCGAATCTAATATTTCTCGATCTTGACAGCCCTATAAAATCGAAGATGCAATTAAAATTTAATATCATTGTGATTCCTATCTCCTGAATTATTATCCAATTCTCTATAGTAGTAGTGTTTTCATAATACTTTACACGTGTGACTACATCTAGTAACTTATACATACCACCTACTATTTGCATGTAAACATTAACAAAAATCATAAGCTTGTCATAAAAAAAACATCTTTAAACATCTTTCATCTATCTTGTTGTCCGTTTAAGGGAAATAAAATTAATAGATACATGAAATACCCATTAGGTTTAACGTCGTTAATCGTAGTTCTAAAAAGTCAATAAAATATATGAAATAATTGTAAAAAAACTTTCAGATCTAGTAAC
The DNA here is from genome assembly GCA_036936605.1 of Limnanthes douglasii subsp. nivea. NCBI lineage: Eukaryota > Viridiplantae > Streptophyta > Magnoliopsida > Brassicales > Limnanthaceae > Limnanthes > Limnanthes douglasii. The sequence goes on from JAUPFV010000002.1 coordinate 48,282,071, forward strand.
ATTATTTTATAAAGTATCATACCGCTTGATTTATAGCTAAGTGTACCACTTCATAGTGAAGATATTTCTGAATATACTATTTCAATTGGTTTTTGTATATATGTTTTATGCATCATTCGTCCTTGGATTCCATGACAACATGAATGACTTTGCCTAGTTTTTTTCACTAGATCTATTTTTTTAGATTAGTACATATAAATATATGTAACCTATTTTAATGTTCGTAAAAAGAGTCTAAAGGTTTTATTATGTTTGTTGTTAAAAATTTGTAGATGTCGCACGGATACGACGTATCATGCATAGTTCGCATAACACAAGTGAAACTTGTATCCACAACGTTAAGTTTTTAGGAACATCCTACCGCGTCTGAAAATATCTAAAGGAATGAGCAAGACGTCACCTATGAGACCGACATACACCTTATGTGTAAATTTGTGTTGACCTACAAGTCAACTATTTACAAATGATGCTCTAATTGCTCCATGTTCTATTTTGAGAAAATAATGCACCTTACCCCAAAATGAATCAAAGTTACTTTTGATCGTACCAATGAAACGCTTCAGAGTGGAATGAGTGTTCTCCATATAGTTAGTGGTATTATTACCAAAATGCATAAACTTGTACGCTTTTCACGCGACAAGTTTATCAATGTATAAAACTAACACAAAAGGCTCAGTATATTGGATTGCTTTAGGAAAATCTTTGAAATCACAAATTATGTTATCCCAATTGTTATTAAACGCGAGTTTATTTTTCGATAATATTATCTTATTCTACAAACGTAAAAAATCATAAGAGGGTTTTTTTATTTGATTTATTTCTTCGATTTTCCATTAACGTTCATGTTAATGTGCAACCAACATATTATGTGCGTTGTATTTGGCAAAATTTGTTTGAGAGCCTTTACCAACACTGAGTCTATATCCGTCAAAACAATGGATGGTTCTGTGATGGAGTTAGTTACAATAAAAAATTACAAACAATATAATGCCCCATTATAATTATCTACTTTTTCCTCGGATGTAAACGCAAATTCGATATAGAAATTCATAACGGTATAAGTTGTTTTAACGACCTCAAACAACAACATCATGTATCTTATTATCTTGTAGGTGTTTCCATCATTAACATATTTGGAAAGGTACATAACAAATCCACACAAACCAGGTGAAGAACCTCAACATGCTCGGGAAGGTGAAACTTAATTTTAGACAACCCTTTTTTGGGATTATGATTACCCCTAGCGATTTTAATCAATGAGTTCTTTAGGTATATTAGGATATGCTCCACGCAATTAACAACAAATGGTTGGCACTTGATGCTAAGTATTCTGGTTAGCTGCAAGATTTTAGACCTTCCCATTTGCCTAGCAGAAGTTTTAGCTAGTTTCAATGTTTACAAGGTGTTTAAGACCCTTATTATTGCATATTTAAGCATAGCAGGACCAGAGTCATTAATTTGCATGATTATGACTAACACTTGAATAATTTATTCTATTTATTTATGGTAACTAGGAGCATCTTGTTGGGATGAAAAATGTCCAATTAAAACAGAGATGGATGAAGACATGTAAGCTTAGATTTAAGTTTGGTTTTACTTTTTGTTGATGTTCTTTTGTCGGCGATTTTTTACTATTGCTATTTTATTCCGTTACAGGTATAGATTCAGGGAAGTATAATGAATTGTGGAGAATTATAAGTAAATCCTCTAGAGAATTTGTATGTTGTTGCATTCTCATAGTGACATCTTAAGTATCTGTGTCTGTTTATCTTTATTTTCTTATTGCAGGGTTGTTGCCTATACTAGAGATCAGTATGTCGAAAGATAGAGACGTGACTAATACTATTTCGAAACAATTGATCATTGTTGAAAGAGTGAGATCTATTTTGCTTGAGAGATAGAGTATGGGAAGAATCCAGTCGGTGTTGGGTTAGATATTCTCGTGAGAAGGTTTGGGAGAGATTGTGAAGAGGTACCTCAAGATGAGGTTATGTATAAGTGTGGTTGTTGATGGTATCTCCTTCGAGGAAGGATGGTAATAAAGTGGGAGAAAGTAGCCCATTTGCCTAGCAGAAGTTTTAGCTAGTTTCAATGTTTACAAGGTGTTTAAGACCCTTATTATTGCATATTTAAGCATAGCAAGACCAGAGTCATTAATTTGCATGATTATGACTAACACTTGAATAATTTATTCTATTTATTTATGGTAACTAGGAGCATCTTGTTGGGATGAAAAATGTCCAATTAAAACAGAGATGGATGAAGACATGTAAGCTTAGATTTAAGTTTGGTTTTACTTTTTGTTGATGTTCTTTTGTTGGCGATTTTTTACTATTGCTATTTTATTCCGTTACAGGTATAGATTCAGGGAAGTATAATGAATTGTGGAGAATTATAAGTAAATCCTCTAGAGAATTTGTATGTTGTTGCATTCTCATAGTGACATCTTAAGTATCTGTGTCTGTTTATCTTTATTTTCTTATTGCAGGGTTGTTGCCTATACTAGAGATCAGTATGTCGAAAGATAGAGACGTGACTAATACTATTTCGAAACAATCGATCATTGTTGAAAGAGTGAGATATATTTTGCTTGAGAGATAGAGTATGGGAAGAATCCAGTTGGTGTTGGGTTAGATATTCTCGTGAGAAGGTTTGGGAGAGATTGTGAAGAGGTACCTCAAGATGAGGTTATGTATAAGTGTGGTTGTTGATGGTATCTCCTTCGAGGAAGGATGGTAATAAAGTGGGAGAAAGTAGCCCATTTGCCTAGCAGAAGTTTTAGCTAGTTTCAATGTTTACAAGGTGTTTAAGACCCTTATTATTGCATATTTAAGCATAGCAAGACCAGAGTCATTAATTTGCATGATTATGACTAACACTTGAATAATTTATTCTATTTATTTATGGTAACTAGGAGCATCTTGTTGGGATGAAAAATGTCCAATTAAAACAGAGATGGATGAAGACATGTAAGCTTAGATTTAAGTTTGGTTTTACTTTTTGTTGATGTTCTTTTGTCGGCGATTTTTTACTATTGCTATTTTATTCCGTTACAGGTATAGATTCAGGGAAGTATAATGAATTGTGGAGAATTATAAGTAAATCCTCTAGAGAATTTGTATGTTGTTGCATTCTCATAGTGACATCTTAAGTATCTGTGTCTGTTTATCTTTATTTTCTTATTGTAGGGTTGTTGCCTATACTAGAGATCAGTATGTCGAAAGATAGAGACGTGACTAATACTATTTCGAAACAATCGATCATTGTTGAAAGAGTGAGATCTATTTTGCTTGAGAGACAAAGTATGGGAAGAATCCAGTTGGTGTTGGGTTAGATATTCTCGTGAGAAGGTTTGGGAGAGATTGTGAAGAGGTACCTCAAGATGAGGTTATGTATAAGTGTGGTTGTTGATGGTATCTCCTTCGAGGAAGGATGGTAATGAAGTGGGAGAAAGTAGCCTATTGGTGGGTATATTATGAAAAAATGGTATTGAAGAATAATGAGCTCGAGTTAAATAGTAACACGGGAGGGGGGGGGATTCAGCTAGATGCAAGTCTAAATAAGCTAGCGATGGTAGTAAGTGCGACCACTTTGGTTATGCATAGATAACAATTGTTGTAAAAAGGATGCGTGAGTGGTAGCTTAAGCAATACTGACATTATTGAGATCATACACCTCATCCCACTTATACTAATCAAAGTCGTGACATTTCTGAGACCCCTCCCCAATTAAAGATCTAAGTGCTTAACATTTGGCTTCTAATCCTATCGATGTTTTAAATAATGGTGATAAGAAGGGAGATTCTTCTAGAGAGGTGACCAATACGGTAAACGTGGGCATATGCCCTCAATTCGGTCCCTCATTTATAGAGTAACCTTTCATGTCTGGATCGGGTGAACACCCTATTTCAATTAGTATGTTGAAGCTCTCCATACTCATGTACCATTAGTTGAAGAAAGGCCCAGAGCTGACCTACTATAACGAAATGTTTATGGTTGGCATTCTTCAACGTTAGTTGGATTTAGAAGTAGAGGTATTGACGCTTAAATTACTACAAACTTTGTATTACAATGATTTTAATCATTCTTCTATTCCTATGTTGTTTCAGTTTGTAGAGTCATCATAATTCGATGGTTTTAGCCTATCGTAAGATGACCCTTGCTGACATTAAAGTTATAGAAGACTTCAGGCATGAGCCCTTGAGTTTAGATATGGTAAATCCCTCAATGTTGAATTATTAAGATATAAGTGGGCCTACGGTGCATCCAAGCTGCATTATGAGAATCTTATGAAGGAGAAGCCAAACATTGATGAAGTTTTAACTGCTCTAACTTCTGAGAGGGATACTTTGAAGAAGTGGGATGCGAAGCTGACTGAGGAAAATGAAATTATGGCAAAATGATCCACTAAGTTGATTACAGATAAATCTAGGTTGTTAGTGAAAGTTGATAACTCTATTATCTGATCTTGCAACCTTTGACTTGAGAGTTCTATTATTAGGGTGGAACTATCTCGATTGACATAAGAAATGAGCGAGGCAGAAAAGAAATAGACTGATCGTATTTCTAAGACATACGGTGATAAAGTGAAGGATACAATAGAAATTGTTCAAAGTTTCTTTGAAAAAGTATGATTTCATAGAGTTGTGGAAGATGAACCCCGATTTGGAGTTGAGAAAGGTGAAAGAGTTAGTACTTGAGAATGAACGGCCGTGTGAGACAAATCACGAAGAGTATGAGGTTATTGAAAAGGTTGTTAATGTTAGTGATGGGGTGTATGGACCTGTAAATAGTCTGTTAATAAATATAAGGATTATCATCGATGCCGAGAGACCCCAAGACAATATCTCAAAGGATACTGAACCCATAAAGGATGATGGTGACAAAGATCACACAAAAGATGGCTACTTGAAGTAGTTATATTTTTTTATCTTTGTTTAAGATGATATATTTTGAATAATAAATCAGTTTTTTAGGTTTGTATGCACTTTGGACAACTTATGCTCCTCTAATGTTTTAGAATGTAATATATAATAGTTATTTGGTGAAGTATATGCGTTGAAGTAGTAACGTTTTTGCACTTAAAGGGTATAAAAGAGGATTGGTTCCTTGTTTAATCTCAGTTCGGCTTATTGTGTATCCCTCTAGGCTTAGCGTATTAGCTATTTTGCATTTTGGGCTTAATAAGCCGAGGCTCAGTATGGACTGTAGCATGGTCTTAAAGACTTGGAAGTTGTGTCTGATCGCTTAATTGAGCGTTACCCTCAGACTCAGTATGGCCCTTAGCATAGCCTTGTAGGTTTGGTTTATAGAACGAGTTCACTTTTTGTTGACTTTTTAAAATAGAATTCAATGTGTCTTATTACATACCCGAATCAGTGTGGCTTGTTTCAGCCCGTTTGGACCTCCCCCATTTATTTTCTCTTTTCGTTCTTTTTTTGTTGATATGTTGCCTATGTAGAGTTTTGTTTGTTCTATTGTTTGATCAATCTTATTATTTAAAAATAATAGATAACTAAGAAATATTTTGCAAACATGGAATTCATTAATGTCTTTGGCTTACAATGTGCCTCATTAAAAACATTTAAGCGTCACCAAAAAATAATGTACGACCGCTCTAAGTAGCATGGTGATACATTTTCAAATGATAAATATTCCAAGGATTCTTTAATGCATCGTCATCCACATATTCCAGTCTATATACCCCATGGTTTCTTTTAAAAATTATTTTGTACGGACCATCCAAGTCGGGGGCGAGCTTTCCCATGTTTTTGTCTTAAGATCGGTGACAGATTTTTAAGACTAAGTCACCCACTTTGAATCTTTGAAGTTTCAACTTGGAATTTAACCTATTTCTCATCAAACTTTGGTAATTCTCATATCCAACCCTTGTTAGATCTTTCTTTTCCTCGATCAGGTTGATGAATGACTGCTTCTCTTGGTTATTAAGATCATATGAGTATTTTGTTATTTTATGTCTTGAAATTATGATTTATATTGGTACAACGACCTTCATTCCATATACTAAAAAGAATGGTTTATCTCCAGTACCTTGGTGAGTTTTGTCTAACCAATTACCTTAGACTTATCTAGCCTTTTCTATATCCCAACCATGATTTTTTTTATTTGTGACCTCGCCATGTCTATTTTCGTGCTAGTCACGAGTATTTGTGGTGTTCCAAATCTGGAAAGGATCTCATTCTGTAGAAAATCACATATCTCATGGGTCTTTGTTCTGGATAGAGCATTAGCCTCGAGCCACTTGGTAAAATAGTCCACCACCATAATTAAAAATGGTCGCTTATCTATGACTATATGAAGAACCCAACCAACTCTATCCCCCATTTGTCAAATGGGATAGTGTAGACACAACGACCATTAGTTCGCTCGATATATGTCGCTTCTTTGCAAAATGTTGGCAAATGTGACAGCCATGTACTAGAGGTTGTGCATCGGCCACCAACTTGGTCCAGTAGAATACTGCTAATAGAATGTGTCTAATCAGCCATCTATATTTATAGTGAACATCGACTTTAAGATCATTTTTCCTTCCTCTTTGTTGATGCAATGCAGCAGCGGTCGGGTCACAATTTTCATGTATAACACATTATCTAAGAATGTATATTTAGCTACATGAACTTGTAGATATATGGCCTCCATTTTGTCGGTAAGAGAAGGTTTGGTTTTAGATATATGTGATGTATTCATTCCTCCAGTAAGTGCTTGTTGTTGTTGCATGTATCTTTACTGCATTTGCGCTTGCTGCCACCATCATACTAACTTGGTTGATGACCATTGGGTTGTCCAATTGGGTAACTATTTTGGCGAGTGAATCTATGATTCAATTATCGAAGCGAGGTATATGCTCGTAGTCAACATAGTGGAAATTTCGTCTGTATTCTTTTAAGGCTTTGAGGTATCATTGTGTGCTTTGTTTCATAACCTCGAAAGAACCTCTAGCTTGACCAATGACTAATTGTGAGTCGGATCAGATACGTAATTTTTTGACTTTACAGATCTGGACTAATTTTAGACCTTTTGTATAATTTCATATTATGTTGCGTTGTTTGTTACTTTGAAGATAAATTTACTTGGTTGTCGTATTTCCTCTCTAAAGAGTGATATCAGAATGATTTATGCACCCTCGGGTATGTTTTAGGCTATATCATCCTCAACTATCTATTGAGGGTTATTTTCCCATTCTCCTTGAATTGTACTGACGTTCGGTCTTCTGCATCTTACGAATTCATTCATAAAGTCAACCACCATCTGGCATTTAATCGTTGTTCGTACCTCGTAGATGATTACGTATGCCCCTACCTCGACTAACCATCTTGTAATTCATCCTCATATATCCGGTTTTTGAAATACGCATTATAACGCAAATGACATGTGAATGACGATAATGTAACTTTGGAAGTACGAGCGCATTTTCCTTGCTGACACTACTTGGACGAGCGCTAGTTTTTCCAAGTTGAGGTATCTGGTTTAAGCATCAACTAGACCTTGCTGAAGTAGTAGACCATTTTTTACTCATGTATTCGCTCGTACCAATACAACATTCATCGCGTAACTTGAAACTCAAAAGTAAAGGTAGAGAGGTTCTTTGGGATCTGGTGCACGTAACACTTCTGGTGATGTCATGTAATCTCTTAGCGCTTGGAACACCACATTTAATTCATTTGTCTATGTAAATCTTTTGGCCCATTTTAATATCGTGAAGAAGGGTAGGGTTTTATCCGGCACGGGAAAGGGCAGTGAGGCGTATAATTAACCATTGAATTTCCTTAATGTTTTAGGGGGTTCCATTGTCAATCTCGCCTTTAGTTGAGCATGATCGGCTCAAATCCAAATTTTATTGATAATCAAGCGTAAGAATTTCCGTTGCGTACACCAATATAACACTTCAAAAGGTTAAGCTAATGTGGTACATGCGTAAAGTTTTAAAGATTCCCCCTAGTACCGAATTTTCTCATCGGAGTCACCTTTGACAATCATGTTAGATTAACCTCGGTAACCTTTTCGGCGTTCCATACAAATACGTATTTATTTTTCTAAACTAGCGGCGCTACCCGATTATCTTTGAACATACGGTTGAGTTTATTACCTACTCGAACGATCTTGATTTCTTCCAATGTTATACACGTTTCTTCTCCTGTGGGCTTTTATTCTTCATTATCATCGTCTCTAGGGTCATCTACTTTGAGGTGGGTGAGTTTTGTTTGTCCCTAATGATCCCCGACCTCGAGCTTGTTAATTGTTATTGAGTCGGCTTAGTATGCTTGAGTATTGTAGTATATCAGTTCATGGTGGGTTTTTTATTACCTATGATTATTCCTACGAGGACGTATTATCAAAACAAGCACGAAGTAACTTCTAGTTTATGAAGTCAATGTCGCCCCATTATCACGTGATATGAGCTTGGCGCTTCGATGATTATGAACACGGTTTGAAGTACTTTCTTCGTGGCCTCATGCCCTACTATGACTGGGATTTCTATCTCCCCCGCGTATTTAGTTGACCTGCCCTCATAACTAACCACTTGTACCTTTTAGTTTTTTCTTTGATTATTCTGTTGATGGAGGCCTTCTCAATTGGACTACCGGACTCCATTTCCTCAGTCATTGTATAATCCATTTTCTTTACAAACTAAACGAGGTCTCCGATATCGATCAACATCTAAACCTTTTTTTAAATTTCCAGTATTCATCATTTGGGTTACCATGGTCATTATGGTAGGCACAAAAGTAATAAATGGGGCCTATCGTAGGGGCTACAAACATACTTAGGATGTGGACAATGCGCAAATTTCATGACATTATTATCAAGAAGGCCATGTCTACTTACTTAGGATTTGGACAAGTCTGTGCGGGGTCTCTTCTCGTAGCGCCTTCTGTCGCGACTTTGAGCTTTTATTTCTTAAGCCTTTTTCTAGGAGAGGGGCAACAGATCCCCCATCTTCGAGTTATCTACCCGGATGAACTGGTCAGATCTAGCTAGAATATCTCACATGTCCTTGACAATAAATCAAATAAGGTCAATGAAGATAATACCCTCGTGATCTAGTCTCATCTTGAAAGATACTACAACCATTGGTTCATCAATGGTCGACAAAGAATTTATTTCTCGGATGAAACTTTGTACATAATTTTTTCAATGTATCTCCCTTCTGGTTGATATATATCAATGATCAAATTTCCCTCATGCTTATGTTTTTTGTTTCTCACAAAGCGATTTCTGAAGGTGACCCATAAATATTTGAAATATTTGATCGACCCCTTTTGGAGGTTGTTGAACCAGTCGAGGGTGTTCCATTTAAATTTCCTGGAAATAGCTTTGCACAAAAAGTTTTCGTCTGGTCGAAGGCCATTATCATGTCCTTAAACTGCTCCAGTGGTGTTTAGGGTATATTGATCCATCACAAGAGTCCATCTTGTATGGATCACATTTTTGGGGGAGTCTTACCTTTAGGATTCATTTGATAAACGGAGACTCCTGCAAAATATAAGCAACAATAGTTGGCCTTACCTTCTCGTAATATACCACTTCGAGCCCTTTACCTCCGTGAACAACCTCACTGTTTAACAAGTCGTCTCAGTTTAAATATGTTTCCCTATTTTTATTTTTCTTATTTCTCTTGCTCTCGCAGTGCGTTTGCTTCCATGGGTGCACCCTTTAGTCCTACAAGTTCCCTCTACTTTGTTGGTTTCACGATGCTTGACTGCGTCTTCAGATAGTACCTTTTCTCTTAGGTGCTTGAGGGTTTCAGTTATCTTGTCGAGGCATTGGTTGGCTTACTCGTCCTTCTTGCTATCGTTAGGCGGTTTTAAGTTGCTCTTGATTGATTTATTCTATATGAGATTCCATGATTTTTGAAAAAGAAAGAGTGGACAACATACTTAGTTTGGGAGTAATATCCTCTCAGGCGGCTTATCTAGTGGTTTCTTCAACATTCATATGAGTTTGGTTTTCATTCTCGACTGATATCGCGTAGGCTGCCTGATATTCCATCAGGTTAGCTCCCGCATTTCCTTCACCGCTCGACGAGTTTTCAAGGATCCCCAGAACGTCAACCTGGCGGTCTTATCTACCTTGCCCATATAAAGTTGTTGGGATTTTCTTTTCGATTCGTGACCTAGTTAACACCATAATTGTTTTTTGAAAAAGAACTTTTGATTCTCATAGACGATGCCAAAATATGGTGAGAGATTATGGTGTCGATAGATTACTAGAATACCGAAAAGTATAAATGTACTTTTTCTTATTTACTCAACTAAAAGATCTTAAATTTTTATTGGGTTTCGACCTCTTTATATATTATAAAATCCTATGCATTATCCCATTATCTCCTAGTAGTTCTCCACTTCTAGCTGCGTCTAATCGCGAGTAAATGCTCTACTTCCAATTTCTTTCAGGTTATATTGGTAATTGTTTTAGTGGCCTCGTCCGCTTAACAATCGCTTGCCAGTTGGTGCTCTCGGTTGGCAATAATCTGGGTACTATTCATGGTATAGCTTGGACCTTACATGGACGACATTGATAGTTGCATTATGCTAGCCGACACCATTCTGGTCCCGTTGTATGATCGAACGTACCTCGTCTTGGTTGATGAGTATAATCCGATCAAAAGGTTATACTTTATCACTAACTATTTTTAAAATCACTATATATATATATATAATCAGACACGTAAATAGTTTAGCACCAACATTTAATAATTAACAAAACTAATAGAATATTATGTAATTATTACAAAATGCTGAATATAATATATTAGGAGATTGAATATAATTGCATATTATTATTATATGATCCTGCAATTATTACAAGATTATATGTAATTATTAAAGGATCCTGAAACTATTACAGGATTATATGTAATTATTACACAAGACTAATATTCATATATATATATATATATATATGGTCATTGTAAACACAATTTGATAATTTAATAGATCACTTTATAAATTCTCTAAACATTTTTTTTCTCTATCATGGTAGCAAACCCCTAATTTTTTTAGGATGAATCCTCGTGGTAAGAGTGAAGAACCCTTATTATCTTTTTTTAATACTCATATATATATATATATATATATATATATATATATATATATATATATATATATATATATATATATATATATATATACTTGTTTTCTCTTTGGGGAATGACTATATCCTCCATTATTATTATTATTTTATCAATATATTTAATATATATATATATATATATATATATATATATATACGAAAATATATTATTTTCTTCCTGCTCAATCCATACAAACACATAATTTTTTCCTAAAACACATAATTTCTACCTACAAACATATTATCAAGCTAAGCTAATAGAATCCTTGTAGATTGCACCATAATGTCATACAGTTTCTCCTCACGATCTCCATATTGATCATGTTGCAACAGTGGATATTATCCACACAAAAAACAAGTATGAGAGATCAGTGGTGTCATCTATTACTCCAGAACAATAAGGTAATTTTAAAAATCTCATTGTTTATGTGAAAGATTATTTCTTTTAACAATTATTAGATATTCATATTACCAAACATTGGATAAATGACACAGGTGCTACAAATCATATGACAAGTAATTTACAATGTTTGAATGGTATTCATGATACTCAAGATTGCTAATATTGTATAAATAAAACATTGTCTAACATCATGTTTACAACCAATGCATAAAAATCTCATATGTAACCTTCAAAAATATTTGTATGGACCGAAATAAGCTCCACAATATTTGTTTTTCAAACTTTGTGGTGCACTACGTATCGATAGTTTTACTCATTCATACTCTAATTACTATTTTTTTTTCTTATCATCATGTTTAGTCCATTTGATGGACTAATATTATGCTATAACAACAACTTTACTCCTGTTGACATTGAGTCTGACTCACGAGTTCTAATTAAAATGTTAGACTCGGAAAATCCCTTGGTTTATTTCCCTTTCATTAAGTTTCTGTAGAAAATTTATAACATCTTACATGATATTAAAACACATCCACCGTGAGTAGAACTTAACAGCGAATTGGATTTTAAATTGGATTGGTTATACAGAACAAATTATAATATCTCATCTCTAATACTTCTTCCAACCTTATAGCAATAATATACTTGAAAATATCAATTTGGGTATCTTAAGAATGACCAAATAATCATTTGGTCAGTTTCATGTTTTATTTTCATTTTAACTTGAATGATAGGAACCTTCCTAATCGATTTTTGTTTTTTTGATCGCATGTAAACAAATTTACCAGTTATTTATATAAATAAAATGGGACATTTTGTGTTTCAAACGAAGAATGACTTGAATGACTTAAATCTACAAAGTGAATAACATAAAATTTTGATTCTCGTTGATTTTCTTCAAACTTTAGTCTTTGATCAATATAATCATATTTATAGTTCGCAATATTTAACTGTCGCTGAAATAAAAGACCATGTTGAAATGCGGAGCTCTAAGAAACTATCGTCTGGTCATCCTCTGCTTTAGTGAAATTGCCCAGTTTCATAGCAGATTACCTGAATCCTTGGCTGCTTGCGATGGAAACATACAACAACAACCCTTTGGATGATGAAGAGTACCCACCCTTTCCTCTAGACACATCACATAAGATCATTCAAGACAAATTCAAACAAAAAAACTTACGCTGATTTGGTTAAACCAAGAAACTCTGCCATTAATGTTGATCTAAATCCATAATTCATGAAAGAGGCAGATGACCATTTCCCTGCTCAGTACACTAAAGAAGCTAAAGAAACTCTTACTCAACAAAAAAAACAACTTTAGTCGGGAAATTCAGTAACGGTATTCCCAAAAGATTTGTTTTGAATGAATTCTTGAACTCTTTCAAATTTAAAGGGTCATGCAACTCTGAAATCATAGACTCACGCCACATTATGCTGGAATTTTGTTTGAAGGCAGATATCAGTTCTCTCTGGTCTAGAAATGTTTGGAACATAGATGGAACAATCATGAAATTGCTAAGATAGAGCCCAGAATTCAACAAAAATATGAAAATCATCTGTCGCTAGTTTAGGTTGGATTTGAAAAAAATCATGAATTTCTTTATAATCCTATGATAGTAAATAATTTAGCAGCATTAATGGGTACACCAAACAGAGTCTTAGTCCCATAAAAGAGCAGGGCTCACAGTAACACTTGTTACGCTCACATCGAAATTGACATTTCAAAGAAATTGAAGCATAAACTATGGGTTGGATTTGGAACTAATGATGGATGTTGGATTTTGTTAAGCTACAAAAACGTTCCTACCTACTGTGATTACTGCTTCCATATAGGTCACAAAGATTCTGAGTGCAAGAAAACACAGAAAACTATCGTAAAGGAAGATAAAGCTGAAGTTGTAACAGAAAATGATATTCCCATAATTGAAAGCCATGATATTGAAAATCAAAGACTATCCTCGACTGAATCTAATCTTAATCAACATCTTAGAACAAGCTCAAGCCAACAAACTCAAGCGTTCAACAAACTTTACAGAAGGAAATTAAAATCCATTGTTACTAAAAAAGATCAGGATTCCAGGAATGAAGACAATAAAATGCAATCTCTGCAAGATCAGAGCATACAAAGCCAAAGTCATCTAAAACATAATGTTCAAATCTCAAACACTCAATCAAATGATACTAGTAAAGAATCTGCCGCTAACGAAGGCATGAAAATAATTGAGGCTCTCCAAAAGCTTGAACAAGGTTATACTCAGAACAACCAACAAGAAGATACTAATACTATGACACCTGAGTATGAAAACATAGGAAGCAACATTGTCACCTCAACCAAGAGATGCACCGCAACTGATCATAATTTCATCACCATAATCAACAGAAAATTGAAGTCAACCAAGAAAGGAAGAAAACTAACAAACTTGTTATTAATTCTCTAAAGAATACAGAGGACTAAAAAGAACAAAAATCTCTATCTGATAATGATAATGATAATTAGCTGGAATGGCAGATGCATTAACAACAAACCCATTTTAAGAAGGATCCTTTTTATGATTCAAGTAGAAAAAATCAAAATCCTGGCTATTTAAGAGCCCATGGAGAAGGTGGATAAAGATTATACTTATAGCATTTATAACAAGATTTGGGTTTTTTGGTAAGGTCCATTACCCTGGCTTAGATAAAAGTTTCAACTTGACTACTGTCTATGTTAAAAGTCAGAGAATTGAAAGAATCGATCTTTGGGATAATCCAAAGATGCTATCTAACACTGATAAAGCATGGATCACTATTGGAGACTACAATGCGATTAACTCATCTGACGATCAGCTTGGATGCACTTCCAATGATCAAAACAACATTGACAATTTCAATGATTTTATTGGAATCTGCAACCTTGAAGACTCTGGCTACGTTGGATCAAGTATACCCGGAACAGAGTCACTCGCTGGAAAATATTAGATAGAGCTATGGTGAATGACAAATGGTTTGTTACCTTCAAGGAAATCCAGTTTTTTCACATGCTCTTCTTTTAATTACTTCTACCTATAATCTACCTAATCATGTTAATAATAAAAAATCAAATTCATGAATATGTGCTCCAATGATGATCAATTTTTAAGTGTTGTAGAGCTGAACTGGAAGCTAATGTTTAATGACAACTCTAATTATATCTTTTCGTATAAGCTACAAAGGCTCAAGAGGTGTCTAAGGGACTGGAATAGTAAGCACTTTGGCAACATCTTTAACAACACGAAATCCTCTAAAGATAATTTGAAGAAGAATGAAATTTACTACATGGATATTAATCAAGTCTTTAAAGCTGCTCTTTCAAAGGCTAACAGCTTATATATTAAAGCCATTGGGAATAAAGAGGATTATTGGAGACAAAAGTGTTACAACAACTGGTTAAAAGATGGCAATGGTAACACTAATTTATATCATTCTTATGTCTCTAAGAAAATAAGAAGAAACGTTATTAAAAGAATCAAAGATGATAGCAAGTGGATTCAAAACTCTGAAGATATTGGCAAATCAGTTGAGAATTACTTCAAGAACTACGTATCCTCTAATCTTTATAAAAACATAGAGGAGGAAAAGAAGTTTATGCATGACAATATCTTTGATAATATTCCTAGACTTGTTACTAATGAGTACAATATCTCCTTTCTTAAACATGCTAATGATGAGGAGGTATGGAAGGTCATCAACAAAATGAGCAATGACAGTGCTGATGGCATTAACGATTTCAACAAAGGTGCGTACAAGATAGACCCTAACAAAGAGGACTTGATGATTTAGAGACCCTTACTTGGGAAAGTATCAGAACCAAGCATATAAAGTCAAGCCTATACAAAAAAACCTAGAACTTCATCATCCCCAAAAAGTTTTCCTTTCTTTGTTGGAAACTTATAAGAAATTTGATTCCTATTGATTACATTCTTATGAAAATGCACCTTAGTATGGCTTCTAAGTGCCAGTTCTACAACAATAGTGAAGATAAAAGCCATCTATTTGTCACTTGTAGTTTTGCGTGGCAAATCTGGATCTATTTTAGCTCTCTATTTAAGATTTAAATCGATCGTCATATGGTTTTAACTCACATAATAAGAGTGTGGTTCTGGTTTTTAAAGAACAAGTTTAATATCACCCAATAATCCTCCAAATCGTTTGCTGGATTATATGGAAAAACAGAAACAACTCAAAATTTTCGAGGAAACATGACTCTGTTCCTTGTTCAATTGATAAAATCATTGGAATCATTATTGGTATCGACATGTCTAACAAGTTAACCAATAAGCAATGGTCCAATTCTCTTGATGCTGGCATCTCTTTAGGTTATAATTCTACTGAAAATAGATAAAAGAAACCAGCTTACCTCAAATTGATTGCTCATGTTAAAGGCAAATTAAAGATGAATATCAGTGGCGCTTGTACTCACAATGGGGAGTTATATCTATAACCAAGAAGTTTATTCATTTTTTTTATGGAAAAGTTGTTTGGTAGCTCGATTCCCTTAAATCACACAAGGTGACAGGCTGAGCCGAGAAAATATATGTAGAGGGACTCGAACTCATGACCTTTGGTCACAAGCATGTCTTACTAAACCAACTCGGTTACCCCCTTTATTCATTATAAGACGAATATCAAACATATATCCAGAGTTCAAAACCAAGCCTCAAGATTGGCTCGCGAAATGGACTCTGAATTGCAAACAAAACCACTATTTCAAACACCTTAATGTTTATAATAGTTTAATTGCAATTACTTTTCTGGAAAGCCTAGGTTTGGACTACACCAACCCTGACTAATGGCTTCTATTTTCATTCAATAGTTCTTGGATATTAATGCTGATTTTGTGTCTCAATCTTGTTCGGTTTTGGCCAAGTTATAGATTCGTTTTTAAGGCTGGAAGAAGAAAAGTTTCGAAGAAGATAAAGAGTCATAGTGGAGAGCTTCTCCGTTAATGGAGTCGAAGTATTGCTGTTTCGAAGAAAAAAAGTTTCGTGTGGAGACAAATCTCAAATTTCTAAATTTTGACGCCTCTCTAAATTTAATTAGATATATTGCTTTTAAAAATAAAAGATTGTAAATGATTTTTTTAAACTTCTCCTTTGTAAGCCTGCCAATTGGGCCTTTTAGTATTATTTGCCTAAAATAATAATAATAAATAAATAAATAAAATATATTTAATTGTCGCTGTAAAAGACTATAAATCTACTGTTACATTTTATCAAGTTACTAACTCTATGACTGAAATTCAATTAAATATTTGACTTGTCAAAAAAATATAACTCGCAAAATTCAAAAAGAAATTAAAGGAACGAAATTTAAACAAATTTCACCACATGAGTTTAAGCCTAAAGCTCAAAGCAAGTAGTAGTCCCGGTCTTAAGAAAAATGCTCCAACTCATCGGTTTTATGAATGGCCAAAGCTATCTCCTCCATGTTATTTTTTATTTCCTCCATCTTTCAAACTTTCAAAAACACTAGTGACTTGCTTTTACCAAATTACCCTTATTTTTATTTCAAATTTATCACTAGATGCCATTTATCTAGTAGATAGTCTTATATGAAAAAACACAGCATTAACCTAACTTTAATCCAAGATATATGATTCTATCTCTAAAATTAACCTTAAAACAAAGAACTTCAATTTTATTGAAGATTAATCATGGAAAATGAAGAAACCTAAACAAAACCGGAGAACAACACTCAATCGACAAACAAAGTAATTTAAACTTGTTTTTACGTTTTATAACTTCATAGCTTGAAAATACCTATTTCGAAACTTATTTTTTTAGCTAAACCCGATTTTTACAGTTCTGAAAAAAAAAACAACTATTTCCGAGCCGGGAATTAGGAATCAGGTGTAATTTTTCAAAAAAAATGTGCAACTGATTCCGAGAGGGCCACTCGGAATCAGTTGCAATTTTTCAAAAAAAAATGTGCAACTGATTCCGAGTGGGCCACTCGGAATCAGTTGTAATTTTTGAAAAAACATGTGCAACTGATTCCGAGAGGGCCACTCGGAATCAGTTGCAAACCCTCTGTCTCGTTATTTAATGTGATAGCCTTGTTCACTGGGACATTGCACTTGATTCCGAGTGGCCCTCTCGGAATAAGTGTAAAACACCAGTGTATATTAAAATTTGATTGTTTCTTAACCTTTAAACACTTAAACAAGGCTAAACAACAAGGATAAACAAAAAACATCATCCGATAAACAAAACGATACATCCGATAAACATCATTATCATCCGATAAACAAAAAATTACATACGATAAGGTCATTATTATCCGATAAACAAAAAATTACATAGAAAACCTAGAATTTCTTCTCCAAGCTTTCTCTATCTTCGAATCAACTGTTGTAAGGTAGTGATAATGGTGAAAAATGGGTTTTCTTCTTTGTAAGGTAGTTCTCTAGGGTGAAAAATGAGTTTTCTTCTTTGTAAGGTAGTGATAATGGTGAAGAATGGGTTTTGTTGTACTGAATAGAACGTGTATGTTAGGGTAATGGTTTTGTGAAGAAAAAATGGATAAAAGGGCAATTTTGTAACTTACTTTATGGATGGAGGAAATAACATTATGGAAGATTTTTCAAAAGATGGAGAAAATAAAAAATAACATGGAGGAAATATCTTTGGCCTTTATGAATTACGCGCAACTAGAAGGGCATTTACCGTTTTCTCCACCTGCTCCCTTCCTACGACGACGGCAATGAGGGTCACGAACCACCAACGTGATCCCGGAGGAAACTGTATAGTCACCAAACAGAATCTTCCCCGGCGGCGATTACGCCAGAAAGTATTGATATCCTGCCGATAATCTCTCCATTGACGGTGTTGCGGTGATTGAGGTAGGGCAAACTTAGCTTCTTTCAAATTGTTTTAAGATAAATTCCCGAGACCTCTAGTGATTTATATCCTTTCGATTGATGTACGAGAAAGCTATAGAGTAGATACTCGAATTTGACTGCCAAATAAAACCTTTTTGATTTTTTTTTATTCTTGTAGAAATTAGAAATTGATATCTTACTTGAAGATGATAGTAGACCTAGATAACATTTATCTTTTCGATATATTGAATTGGGTTGAATTAGATGAAGTATGAAGTTCTTAAGGTTTATTTGCGTCTTACATTGTTTTAAAAAGTTGTTTTTGATCCATTTCTTATAATTAATCATTAAAGTGTAGTCTTTTTAGTTGAGAGAATTACCTGTTCTTTTCTGGAGAATGGAAAATGGTTCATGAAGTTATATTGTTAGCTTTAGCTTCAGCTTCAGCTTCTTCTTTCTCGTTGCACCTTGACAGAATTTGACTCAAACTCTCTACAGATACCTTGTTCTAGCATCCTCTGAAGTAAGCTTTATGGCACTTCATTGTCGGAGAACTGTAGGGTATTGCCTAAATTTTGTCAGGACCAGGTACAACTTGCTCCACCTTAGTTCATATTCCCTAGTTAATTCGTTTTCAAGTCTTGAGGTTCATCCCAAGTTTTCAAACGAATCACTCTCCAACCCAACCAAACAGACGGATACTGTTGCCCAAGAGCGTTACATTCTTAATGAACTGTCTGAGTTGTTACATATCTCTTCTAGAGATCCGGCTCCAAATCTTTTTAAAGAAAATATCCCTGAGAAACGAATAGAAGGTAGACCCATTGATTCGTTTTTGCTACCCGAAGATAAACTGAGAGGGATGTTTCTTCAAAAATTGAAGGGAAAAACTGCCATAGAGAATGCATTAACAAGCGCTGATGTTGATTTGAATCTTACAGTTATTGCTAGAGTAGTTGATAGAGGGAATCTAAGCGGTGAAGCTATGGTTATGTTCTTTGATTGGGCGATTAAGCAACCAAGTGTACCTAAAGATGTTAACGTTTACCATGTAATTCTCAAAGCTTTAGGAAGAAGAAAGTTTTTCAAATTTATGATGGAGATCTTACATCAGATGGGGAAAGAAGCCACCAAGCCTAACTTAGAGACCATAACGATTGTACTCGACAACCTTGTTAGGGCTCATCATGTACATAAAGCTATAAAATTATTCGATAACTTAGAAGAATATGGGTTGGAATGCGATACAGAATCTTTGAATGTGCTTCTACGATGCCTCTGCCGACGATCACATGTTGGTGCGGCAAATTCACTGTTCCGTACGAAGATTGGGAAGATAAATTTTGATAAAACTACTTATAATATCTTAATGAGTGGTTGGTCAAAACTTGGTAGAGTCGAAGAAATCGAGAAGATACTAAATTCGATGCTAGCAGATGGAATCAATCCTGATTGTTCAAGTTATGCTCATCTTATTGAAGGTTTAGGAAGAGCGGGTAGAATTAGCAATGCAGTAGAGGTATTTGATCATTTGAACGATAAGAGCTGTATTCCAGACAGTAGCATTTTCAATGCAATGATTAATAATTACATATCTCTTGGAGACTTAGACGAATCTGTGAGGTACTATAGGAGTATGTTGGATAACAACTGCAGGCCAAATTTAGCTACATATACTAAGCTCATTTCTGGTATGCTTAAAGCCCGTAAAGTTGCTGACGCACTTGAACTGTTTGAAGAGATGACGGCCCAAGGAATTGTTCCTCCTACAGGGACTATTACATCATTTATTGAACCCTTGTGTACTTATGGTCCGCCGCATGCTGCCATGGTGATTTACGAGAAGGCAAGAAGAGTTGGGTGTGACATTTCGTTAAGTGCTTATAAGCTATTGCTCATGCGGTTATCTAGATTCGGAAAATGTGGTATGATATTGAATCTGTGGGATGAGATGCAGGAAAGTGGATTTCCTTGTGATATGGAAGTTTACGAGTATGTCATTAATGGACTTTGTAACATAGGTCAGCTTGAAAATGCTGTTCTTGTCATGCATGAAGCTATACGAAAGGGGTTTTGTCCAGGCAGGCTTATATGCAGCAAATTAAACAACAAGCTTTTAGCTTCGAATAAAATAGAGATAGCTTACAAATTGTATTTGAAGATCAAAGATGCTCGCCTTCATGATAATGCTAGGAGATATTGGCGTTCAAACGGATGGCATTTTTGAGAGATTCTGTCAAGAGAATTGTAAGTGTAATAATCTTTTGCATCTCCTGCATTGTTATTGTTGTTGTTGCAGCACGTACTAACTTGCCTGCAGGTCATGATAACTCGTGTTTCTTTATATTTCTATTCATGCATTACCTGGTGGACTATCTTCTATTTGTTGCAACACCTGGCTCATACTTGAAATATTGCTTTGTCTTGTCCTCATTTTAAAAGGTTGTTTGGCAACTTATAAGCCGAAACGCTAGCTTAAGATCAACAAGTAAAATAGATTACCTTATTCAGAAAAAGCCAAAGAAACAATTCTTTTCAGCCTTTCAAGCTTTTTGATCTTATTGTAAGCTAAACATTTCTACTTAAAAAGCTAGTACAATCAAACAAGTTTTTTGCTTATAAGCCTAAAAGCGTCTATGCAACGAAAAACCCTTTAGTGTTGAGAACTAGTAGACCTTGTACTTTCTTCTTTCTCAGTGTGAATTTGAGTGTTTTTTGGATGTTTTTTTCCCGCAGAATTTGTACATTGCATCTTTGGAATCTAAATTAAGAACATAATTTATTCCTAAACTATGTAATCTAGCCAGTTTAAGGTTTTATGATATTGTGCTCCTCTTAATACTTTGCGAAATTAGTATTTGGTATGCTATTCAGGAGCTGAAACTATCCGTATAGTTATATAAAACTGATTGGACCATTGTAGTCACTTACTTATACCTGTTTTTTATTGATGTTTCTATTGGCAGAACTTGGAAAACTCATGATCTAGTTTGTGATCAAGCAGATTATATTCTCCAGATGCAAAGGATGCTTTCTGGAGAAATAATTGTTTTTCATTAGATGGTTCTGTCCCTAAGCCCAGAGCACTCTGCTTGAGGTTCAGTGAAGCATTGGAGCTGTGATTTGTGAAACTGATTCCTTGAAGGTAGCCACAGATTAAGTTACAGGAACAAGTGACAATGCTTTTCCAAGTTTGATTCCACCTGGGGAACTGGATATTGCTTGTCTGCGGCATCAATATCTGCTTGAATGAATATACAGACTTATAAGTTATAAGTTATAACTGATTCCTTGGGTAAAAAACACCACCGGTCCCTCATGTTTCTCACTTGTAACAAGTTCGTCTTTTTCCTTTGGGTCTGTAATAAAGTAGTCCCTGTGTTTAAAAAAAATGGAACAAATTGGTCTTTATTGACCTCAGCCTATAATTTGTACCATTAATGCCTTTTGACCAACTACATCTTTATTGATCGCTGATGTGGCAGTAGTAAGAAAAATTAAAACCTGATTTACTTTTACCCTAACAATTTAACCCTAATTCTATCCATAACCTCGTTCAATCCAGCCTAGTAACCTTAAAAGCCTCAACTTCCAACATTGAATTTCATCTCCTTCCCCTCTCTCATCTCTCATTCTAACCTAAGATAGTAACCACATAAACCAAACCCTAATCGATATCGATAACTACCCAGAATTATGTTTTATATTACACCAAAATGTTCTATCAATTCGATTGGGAATGGTCTCTGTTGTTGCGACAACCCTAGCCTAACTCGTACATCCTGGACTTGTAATTTAACCTTTTATATATGGAGTATTGTTTTTAATATAGACCTGTATTTTTTATGTAATATAGACTAATAAAACCTGTAACCGAAGATTAAGCCATTTGAAAACATCACATTCGAATCAACAATACAAAAAGTATCCAAGGTTTAGCCATTACACAAACAAAACCTTAATAACAACACCAACTAATTCACTCTCATCCATTACAGTAAGCCACTGAAGGCAAAAACAACAACAATACAGTGGTTAACCTCACCGACCATTACAAAAAACCTACTCATAACATCATACTACCTCATAACAAACGATCCATCAAGGCGTAACATGATTCGTAGATGGTTCACTACCCCCTGTCCATGATTGGGAACCTCATGTTGCCGCGACAGAGCTGCCTGAGTTCCCAATGCAAAATCCGGTAACAACACCAGCAGAAATATTAATGTTGACAACTGTGTTACCTGAACCAGCAACAGCTCCTGCACCACCATGCGATGTAGCTGCGGAATATCGATGTGACAATCTACTATGAACATTTAACTTTTTGGCCTTTGCATTTTCTAACCATGAATCGGGGAGCTTTCTTTTTTTGCTTCCCGTCGTAGCTGATGCCTGCTTTGAATCCTTAAATTGTTGCATATTTTTCGTCCTTGCCTAGTTATTATATGGGGATGAAAATAAAGATGGTGCAACAACCTATTTATCAAAGAAAAAATGAACACTTAGATTCCCAACACACAACTTGTCTAATATGTCCAAAACTACTTTAATAGAAAAAATATAAATCTTACAGTTGAGACCACATTTCTATGCATTTTGTCTCCTCTTCGATCAATGCAGTAAACTACACTACCATGCATAATGACATACAAATATAAATAAACACTTACTAGAACCACAACACATAAATATACACTTATTGAGACCAAAACACACTCAACCAGACTCAATCACACACAACAAGACTCAAACACAATCAACCAGACTCAAACAAAATTAATTATACTCAACCACACTCAACCAGACTCAATCACATACAATCAGACTCAAACACAATCAACAAGACTCAATCACACTAAATAGTTCCCTTGAAACTTAACCTAAAATACTGTTTGCATATTTAACTACACTAAGTCAACCATAGATCCACATTCACGAACAATAAATAAATCAAAACTTACATCTGATTGAACTCCTGGATTACCCATTGTAGCCCTTCTCAACTGTTTTTAAAACAAAAAATATATTTAAGAAATGTTAAAAATAGTTAGCGAAAACTAAAACCAGTTAAAACTTACAAGTATTTGCGTATATGTTTCATTGGGTTGTCCTTGTACAGGTATTGCTAGTGTGGGATCGTCCAGCGTAGATGTGCCTCCTGCTTGACCTAAAAAATACTTTTTATTGTGTCTAGTGTCTTTAAACTTACTGCATCTCTGTTCTTGTATGATTTGGACAGTTTTGTAGTTGTGGACACTGTCTTAGGAGGTTGAAGAAGCTCAGACAGTCAGACTTATCTTTCTTTCTTGTTGTTTGCCTTCGACCCCTAACTTTGATCTCTAATGGAGCTTCAACTGGTGGAAAATAATTTGAAGGCCACATTCTATAACCATTCACTGGATTGATAATGTGAGAATATATAGTCTTTTGCGTTGCGACTAGAAAGCAGTTGGCAACGTAATCAACAGGTTGCCTTCCCATTAAGAATATAGTGCTAATTACATGACAACATGACACACTCGATAACTGCCATGCTCTGCAAGCACACTCACGTGTATCCATGTCGAAAACATATTGGTTTTGACTTTCAGTAACTTGAAATTTAGGCCCACCCAATTGTAGCACCCGACACTGTCCAACCTTGTCAATAATCTTTCCTAATTTTTTTTGGATAACAGGTCATATTCATTGATCCCATTTTTCTACGTCTTTCATCTTCTTAACAATCCTCCTTACAACATGCTCCCTTATCCCTTCCAACAGACTAATAATACCCTTCGAACAATACTCTAATATAACTACATTAAAACTTTCTGCTAGGTTACTTGTTTGCATATAGTACTTACTTCCAGTGTCGTAATGTGCCCTAGACCATTATGTAGCAGGTCTTTCTTGTAGCCATTTGTAAGCCGCTTTATTGCATTGTTTCATCTGGTCCATATAATAGTTGTACTGTTCCACCCAGGTGGACCTTGCGCAAGCCCAATACTTATTGTGCTCCTCTTTACCAGGGAAGGTTTTCTTCATATTTGCGTAGAGATGCCTTACACAGAATTTGTGCTCTGAATTGCGGTAGAGGGCAAGCAAGGCTGGTACAAGGCCTTTCTGTTTTTCTGACATCCACATAAATGATCTATGGTTTTGTATGTCCATATCTTCACCCAATATTTGCAAAAACCAACTCCAACTATCCATGTTTTTAGACTCTACAACAGCACAAGCCAACATATACATCTGGTCATTCGCATCCACCGCAACAGCTACAAGCAACTGCCCCCCAAATGCCCCCTTCAAGAAGCAACCATCCATAGCCAACATCGGTTTGCATCCACACTTAAACCCTTCCTTGAGACCAGCCAAACAAACATAAACTCATGTAGATACCCTTTCATCGCACTGCACAATCATAGTAGACCCTGGATTTGTCCTTAATATTTCATTACAAAATTGCCGTAACTTTCTATACTGAATCCTATCATCTCCAAGTATCAGATTCAAAGTCCTTGATCTTGCTCGGTATGCCTCCGGTCTTGTTATCTTCACCAGATACTACTTGCTAACGTCAGCAATCAAACTTTTGATTGACCAATTTGTATCAGTTTGCCACTGGTGGATATATTATTTTGCAAGCCTCCTACTACTTACACTACTATTCTTGTTGGTAGGAACACACTGGTGTTCATCTCAAAGGTTTTTAATGGTCCAGTTAGGTGCGCCGCCTTTGCAAGAAGCGTAGATATACCAGTTGCAACTTGGGGAACTACACTTGAAAAAACACCTTAAATTGTCATTTTTAACCATGTAGATATTACGTTGTTGTTTAACACCATATTCCTTGACAGTGCTGATGAACCAAACTAAATGCCAACCTGTAACTCAATGAACCTTAGCCCAGTAGGAGACCTGAACCTTCTCAACTTGGGCATCTTTGGTTTCTTTCTTATCCTTGTGGTACATTCTTCTTCTGAATCTCCAAGACTGGTCAAGTTGTCACTGTTATTAAACTCTCCTTCAGTACTCGTAGAACTACCAACGTCAATGCTGGCATCCGAGAATTCACTACCACTAGAACTGTCACTCAAATCCACTTGTTCGTAGCTATCATCGCCGCTTTCATTTACACCAGTATCTTCTTGTTGCTTCGTATTCGTATCGAACTGCGACATATCAATGTCTGCGAAGAATGAATCATCCAGATCTTCAAGTGAAACTTCTTCCCTTCCACTTATACCACCCTTATCTTGTACTGTATCAGTTTACCTTTCGCATACACCGCCCCTGTCTTGTACTGTATCAGCTTCCCCTCCATCTACACCACCCATATCTTCTACTGTATCAACTTCCCCTCCACCTACACCATCTCTGTCTTCTACTGTATCAGCTTCCCCTCCACCTACACCATCTATGTCTTGTATTGTATCAGCTTCCCCTCCACCTACACCACCTATGTCTTGTATTGTATCATCTTCCCCTCCACTTACATCACTCTGTCTTGTACTGTATCAACTTCCCTATCTATACCTACACCACCTGCATCACCAGTAGCACCATCTATACCACCAACAGCCCCATCTATACCTACACCACCTACATCACCAACAACATCAGACTCATTTACACCTACATTATCCTCTACATCACTAACAGACCCAAGTACAACCCTAGCTACAATCTTCTCATCTACACCAGCAACCCATCTACACCAAGTCCCTAAGTTACATCAACATGCACATTTTAATCACTAACTCTCCCATTCACACTTAGAGCAATCTTATTTTCACCAGCAGACTCCTCTACACCTACACCAACACCCTCTTCTACACTAACACCCTCCTCTACACCTACACCAACCCTCTCATCTACACATATACCTACACCTCCTGCATCATCAGTAGCACCATCTATACCACCAGCAGCCCCATCTATACCTACACCACCTACATCACCAACAACATCAGACTCATTTACACCTACATTATCCTCTACATCACTAACAGGCCCCTGTACAACCCCAGCTACAATCTTCTCATCTACACCAGCAAAATCATCTACACCAAGTCCCTAAGTTACATCAACATGCATATTTTAATCACTAACTCTCTCAATCACACTTAGAGCAACCTTATTTTCACCAGCAGACTCCTTTACACCTACACCAACACCCTCCTCTACACTAACACCCTCCTCTACACCTACACCAACCCTCTCATCTACACCTACATCAACACCTTCATCTACTGCTACACCATCACCCTCATTTGCATGAGCAAGTACTATACTTGTAATTCCATCAATATCGACTATAAGAACTGTCCTGTTTTTATTTATTTTTGTTAGAGCCAATATAACCTTCAATGGTGGAGTCATGTCTGCATATATATTCACCTCCCTGTTTGGGCCAAGCCGCTCCGTTAACGCGAATGCATTTGCATCAGAGCCTATTAGCTTCAAAGGATAATCCACACCGGCCACGTTGTACGCAAACACATAATGCCCCCTCACCTTTTGCTTCTGTTAGATCAAGCATGACATGCAGTTCCAACAGGCTAAACGTGTTTGGGTTTACGTAATATATGGTTGCACATTTCCCTCCAACGTATTTTAACTTTCTTTTACCCATAATTTACCATTGTAATGGTAGTGTGAAGTAAAAAGGTGGTTGTTTGGACCTGAAATAAGATAAAGAAAGGAACGATAAGTTAACCACATTAACCTAATATTGTCAACAACAACATCATCTACACCATCAACCCTAAAATCTGTCAATAACAACACCAAACCGAGCACTAAACCTAAAATTTGTCAAGAGCAACACCAAGCAACAACCAACAACCCTAAAATCATCGACTAACACCAAGCACCAAACCCTACACCACATTAACCTAATACTGTCAACAAAAACAACATCTAAACCAACAAACCTAAAATCAGTCAATAGCAACACCAAACAGCAACCTTAAAATTTGTCAATAACAACACTAAGCAACAACACTAAGCAACAACCCTAAAATCACATTACCCTAATATTGTCAACAATGAGTTCATAAACCCTAAATCAACAATGCAGTAACTTCAAGCATACAAAAACAGTGAGTTCCTAAACCCTAAATCAACGAGTCACATAAACATAACGATGCACAGATTTCACAAACGAAAAACAACTAAGACTATAGTCAACGGAAACAACGATGTCCTATAATCTAACAATAAAGTCACTTAAACCAACGAAAATAGAAACATGACTTACTCTCGCAACCATATTTCACCATTGTTGAGTGTAGTTCGAGTTCGAGCTATTCGATTTGGGTGTTACAATGTTTTTACTTGGCTGTTCGAAGACTGGAAATAGTTTACTTGGCTGTTCGATTTGGGTGTTACAATGGTGTGGTTAAAACAACAACAAAACTATTTTGATTGAACAAGGTTGAGGTATACGATTTGGGGAATACATTAGGGCTATGTTAATAGAATTAGGGAAAGAAAGGAGAAATTAGAGATTCTGGGAGAGAAATCATGAGTCGATTAGATTTCAGGTTACAACTTAGGGTTGGGTTATTGGGTCAGTTCATAGAAAATCGGATTAGTAATCGGGTTAGAAGTTAGAGCTTTAGGGTTACTGGGCTAGATTAAAATATGGTAGATGGGCCTATCGGGTTTGTTAATTGACTGGATCGGGTTATGGGTAGAAATTAGGGTTAAATATATAGGGTAACAGTAAAATAGGTTTTAAGTTTCTTTACTGTTGCCACATCAGCGATCCACGTGAGACGCTAATGTGGCTGCTCAAAGGGAATTAATGGTATTATTTGTGGGCTGAGGTCAATAAAGAGCAATTTATTCCGCTTTTTGAAACACGGGGACCACTCTATTACATACTCAAAATAAAAGGATGTACTTGTTACAAGTAGGAAACATGAGGTACCAGTGGTGTTTTTCACCCCTTATTTATTCCTCTTGAGACATGTTAATATACTGTAAAATGTAACTCTAGATTAATGGTCTATAAAATACTTTTATGATTTTTTATTAATAATATTCAATTTCATATACATTTCACATCCAAAACCTGAAACTTTGCTGGGATGTGGCATTTCATATCGGCCGTAATCACTACCACAATTTGTTTTAGGCACAACTAAATTAAGATTGTGTTTATAGAATAGACCCACAATTCTATGTCCGTTTCTCAAAAACTTGAAAATACTATTTTATCTCTAA
The DNA here is from genome assembly GCA_036936605.1 of Limnanthes douglasii subsp. nivea. Taxonomy (NCBI): domain Eukaryota; kingdom Viridiplantae; phylum Streptophyta; class Magnoliopsida; order Brassicales; family Limnanthaceae; genus Limnanthes; species Limnanthes douglasii. The sequence continues at coordinate 48,310,629 of JAUPFV010000002.1, forward strand.
CATATGACCATTCATATGTTACGCACTTGACATATAAAAATATATTATATTATACACTGAGAAAGTTTTGTCTAAAACGGACATGCTTGAGAAGTTTCTTGATTTTTTTGAAGCGATCGCTCATTCGACAACGCTTAAATATTATACCAAAAACTTTGCCGAGTTATACCACGTCTACTTTTTTTTCTTAATGATTATCGATTATGTCATAAAACAATGAATAAACATTTATAAGAAGTGTTTCTTGGTATCCATAATAACCATCATAAACATTTGAGCAATCAGACTAACAATAGGTGAGTTCTATTATCATTTGTAAAATTTAGAGTAAATGTTATAATTCTAATAAATAATTTAATCTCATGTTATAGGGCGGAGAATTCTCACTTAAACCTAGAACGGTGAATTAGTACAAGTTTATGCACATTTGATTAATCTTAAGAAAATGTTCATGTCTTGTTTCACGTTCAACACTCTACAATTTACGAATCATTCGAACGAAGTAATTATCGTCCTAGAATATATTTCCTATCTATAAGGAAATAAAACGTAAATTTTCATGTACAGCCATAAAAAATATTGAGAATACTCTAAAAGTGGATAGGAAAATAGGCTTAGATCCCGTAACTTATGGTTGTGTTCCTACGAAACACATAATTTACAGTGTGCATGCGAGTTAGCTATGATTGAGCAAGAAAGTAAATCGATTAGTGTCAAAGAATGTGATATTTATTGGATTACTTTAAAGATCAAATATAGGGATAAAATTGGTACGAAAAATGAGTTTACTACAAAAATCTCCTTAATATAGAGTATTATTTACGCTTACGGTCCAAATGTACAAGATCACATTATAAATATGATTATGCAAATCCTAGATCCCGCGAGAAGTCATGTAGTGGAGCCTATGGAGCAGGTTATCACTAAAGGTAAAAAAAAAGCTAGTCTAGACAAATCAACAAAATGGACCCCATCCGAGTTTGAATACGACATTAGTCTAGGAAATAATGCTAGCACTCCCGGTACGATAGCTAGCACGGATGCCTCGGTAGCTATAACATTTTTAGTACCCAAAGACAAACCCAAATCCAAATCCAAAGCTTAACAAAAAAGAGAGAAAATGACTCGAGCCAAAAAAATCGAGTAAGGGCAAAAACTTTAGCGGTTACGAAAGTTGGTTTCCAAACTATTTCAATGACTATATAATTAGCATCAAAGACGTCTCTCCGAATGGTAATTGCAGATTTCGAGATGTAGCTTTATCTCTATACGGTAAATCTGATTCATGATAACAAGTTAGACAAGATTTTATCACTGATTTGCAAGGTCAATGTGATATATGAGAGATAATGTTTGTTGTTGCACAACGTGTAGATAACCTAGTACAAAGTTTGGATTGTTTCCAAGTGTATGTCAGTGGTAATAAAAATTGGATGACGTTACTTGATTTTGGCTTAGTAATAACCACTTATTATCAGTGTATCATATACCACATATATCTCCAACTTTCATATACGTCTCTACCTTTACGTGGTGTGCCCGCTCGATCGTGTATTACATAATAAGTTGGTCTAAGTTTCGTAAGTATTGTTTGGTTTTAAATATAGTGAGATTTCTTTTTTACATTGTTAATATTTTTCATTTGGTGAATGAATGTAAGATATCATGGTCCATCATGTTGATATGAAAGAAAACTCACATTCAAGAATGTGCAAAAGCAAAATAATGTTTCATCTATCAAATTCTTACTTTTAGTGTTAAAGTGATTTTGGACAAATTATTCACGTTATGCATTGAAATGTTAACTTTTATATTTTATTTAATATTGATAAGTAATAAAATATTGAGGACCATAATGTAATAAATAAACTTTTATATGATTTTTTTTATAGTTATGAGATACAATTTGAGTCTTATATGAAGATAAATGACTAATATGTAATTAAATCTATTTGAGTAATTAATTCAGTTACTAAGTTTTGACGCCTATATACAAAGGGCAAGGCTGAACTCAGTGAGGATGAGATTTTTTTATTGTCGAATTATTTGCTTATATTTTGAATTTCTCTTTCTAAAAATCGACTTCACACTTTATCTCTCTAAGATCCATATTTAATTCACACCCAACTGGCGACCACAGTGGGAGTTTATTGATTGGTACCTTGATTTCATGATAAAAAAATCAGAAGCAATTGATTTCTTGATTCGTTTTAGTTATTCTTTATCGATTATTTAGAGTTGTTTTGGATGGGTTTTGGAACCAACGAAAGAAAATGAACCTTTCGTTCGAAATAAAATTGAGATGTTAAAATCTGATTTGCAATGAGGAGAAAGTAAGGAAGATGAATCAATGCCAGCTTATCATACTCACTCATACATCAAAGCACGGATGAACCAGCTACTGGAGAAAATCACAGCTCTAAATGAGAAGTATGATAAAAAAAAGAGCAAGATATTCAATCAGTTAGGTTGAACTCTAAGGTAAGACAAATGAATGAGAAAAATGATATGGACAACAAATCTGATCGACTTTGCACAGCTTTCTAGGTTCGAAGTGAGCAGATGAAAACACATTTTGAATCTAGTAAAGAGCATCATACTTCACGAAATGAGAAAAAAGACAAGCAAATATATATTACGTCCAGTGACGATGAGTTCAACAGCTCAGCATATGAATATAAGAGGTATCGGGGGTCTTCGAAAAAAGAAAAAGGTCGACCTCAAAAGTCACGAAAAAAATATGTCAAGAAAAGACAATGTACCTCGTTTTTAAAGGAAAACAGAATGGTATGAAGGGTATGCGTCGAATCAGTATACATGAATAAATGATCAACATTTGTATATTGTCATGGGAATAATAAATGATAATCAGTATGCACAAGGAGTTGAATTAAGAAATTCTTCTTTGACAACTGAGATAAAGTCTATCACACTTCCGAAGTGCTTCGATAAATCTAATGTCAAAGAGTTTGATGGGATGCAAAATCCCGATGATCATATCGAACAGTTTAAGAACTACATGATAAACTTTGAAGATGATGATAAGTTGACATGCAGAGCCTTCTCTCAAACGTTTAAGGGTACAACTTTGAAATTATACAATAGAATTCTGAAGGGATCCACTTCCAATTTCAGAGATTTTTATAAACTTTTCGGATGATGATTTGTGGGAAGTAAAGAGATTCGAGGAAATTGAGACGCAATAATACAATGCAAGCAAGTTGTGGGAGAAAAGCTGCAGGATTACACTAAGCATTTCGTGTTAACAAAATCTGATTTAAATAATTATGAATATATAGTAGCCATGGCTGCATTTCGACAAGGTTTGTTATTATATGATTTAGAGAATGAAACAACAAAAAGAATAGCTTTGACTTTTGAAGCACTAATAACTTTGATGATCAAATCAAAGTGGAGGAATCAACTAGATTTTGGGAAGTGGTTGGACCCAGTCAGAAGAGTTCAGGGTAGGTGGCAAATAATCAGGGGTACTTTCGAACTTGACCCAACCATAACGTTCGAGGAACAATAATATTTTTCTTCCTTGAACTAGAGGGTACCCAACTTAGGCTATAAGGTATTAATTTCAAATATTAAGGCCAAATCAGTGGAATAAGGCCATAATACTATGTTGACTTAACTAAAGATGTTGTTGCGATTTATGAAAATACTAAGGGATATGTGATTTTTAAAAAGCATGCTAAAATAAATAGACATATGGCAGAGCGTAATAACAAGTTCTGTAAATATCATAATGACATAGGATATGATACTACAGATTGTATAGATTTGAAAAATTAGGTTCAATCTTTAATTGAAAATGACAAATTAACAACTTATGTTAAAGGGCATAGCAGTGGATCAAAGGTTCTTATTGCATCAACTTCGCAAATAGAAAATAAAAATTCATAGGTAGAAAATCTAATGATTCTAGATTCTAAGTTTGATGAATTCAATGCTACTTTGGAATATTTGGATACAGATCCAGATCGATTGATTTTGATGGCAGTGGATGAGCTAATGAAACAAGGGTGAGTTCAAAGTTTATGTGAATACTTTGAGTCTTTGGTAATTTTTGGAGGAGATACTATGACTGGTAAAACTAATATCTTTAGAAAGAGGCATGTGGTGAGTTTAACTGCTCAAATATAAGGAGGAATGTCTACTCACTTGTATGGTAAGAAATATGTTACTTTTATTCTTTTCGATGAGGATGATTTAAGAGGCACTGCAGGTCCTCACGAGGTTGCAGTAATTATTAGAGCTGATGTATATGGTATTAAAATTCGACGTGTTCTTATTGATACATGAAGCTTTGCATATGTTCTGTTCAAGTCATCGTACGATAGGACGCGTAATCCTCCTTGAATTTGTCAATCAGACCGTACTATAATTCGGTTTACAAGTATGGAATCCCAAGTGATTGGAGAATTCGAAGGTGAAGTATGTTTGGGAAATATGCCTTTTAGAATGAAGATTAAAGTTTTATTAATTGTGTTGTATTGTCCAACCAGTTATAATACTATCTTTAGGAGATCTTAGATTTCAAGGATGTATGCATTTGTATCAACAGTTAACCATTATTTGAAATATGTTATCGAAGATTATGTTGGGGTTGTCCGAACTGATCAAAAGATAGCTAGATAATGTTATGCAACAACTATTCGAATTTGAGGTTCAAGCAGTGGAGATCGAATGTCTGAATAACAATCAAGGGGGATAACCTCTGAAGCAGAAGATGGGGTTGATAATCTGAGGGAAACCCGGGGTTCTTTAACGGTAAGTGAAAACATAGAAGAGTATTCTTTCCCTATTGAGAAAGTACTTTGAATATGAACATTACTGACCCTAGCTTTATCTTAGCAGTTGTTAAATATTTTGTTCCATAATTTGGATGTTTTCACTTGGAAAACATAAGATAAGGTATGAGTCCCAATCGAGGTGATATGTCATAACTTAACAATAAATCCGAAGATCAAACTCGTTATCCAAAAAAAGACGTGATTTTTCTTTTAAAAAATCAGAGACTATTGTGACTGAGGTGGCTTATTTGTCAAAGGTCGGACATATAAGGGAGTCACAATATCCCTTATGGACAACAAACCCAATAGTGGTTAAAAGAATAATGGAAAATTGAGGATGTGTGTTTACTTTACAAATATAAATCGGGTTTGTCCAAAAGATCCATTTCATGTTCATTGAATAGATTAGTTAATTAATTCCACTTCAGGAAATAAAATTTTATCTTTTATGGATTCTTTTGCAGGGTATAACCAGATCCAAAGGATCAAGAGAGTACCACATTCATCACACACCGAGGCTTGTATTGTTATAGGGTTATGCCTTTAGGGTTAAAGAATGTTGGAGCAACGTATCAGATGATAATGAATAAAGCTTCCGCTTCTCAAATTGGAAGAAATATGGAGGTGTATATTGATAGCATGTTGGTCAAAAGTGTAGCAGATGATGCACAATTAGCGGATTTAGAGGATATTTTTTTTTAATTTAAGAGCTATTAGATTGAAGCTTAATCTTGATAAGTGCACCTTTGGAGTTTGATCATGATATTTTTGGGGTATGTTAAAAGTAAAAAGGGGATAGAAGCTGATCAAGATCAGTTAAAGGCTTTGGTATCAATGACATCACCTTGACCTATTAAGGAAGTACAAATCTTGATATGAAAGTTAAATGCTCGTAATAGATTTATTTCAAGGTTTTTTGACAAATGTTTTCCTTTTTTCCAAGTATTACGAAGGCAAAAAGAGTTCAGCTGGACATTAGAATTTGAAGTAGCATTTTCAAGCATTAATGGACTTTTGTCATTACCAGAGCTATTGTTTAAGCCTCGAATTGGAGAGAAACTTTTTTATAAATTGCAATGTCAGATTTTGTTGTGAGAGTTGTGTTGAGAAGTGAAAATTCAGAAATTTTGAAGCTAGTCTATTATGTCAGTAAGAGTTTGTTGGCAACAGAAAAAAGATACTTGAAGCTTGAAAAATTGGAACTGGCTTTAGTGGTGGATACTAGGAAGATGCATCCTTATTTTCAAGCTCACACTGTTGTGGTTCAAACTTTATTCCCACACAAAAATGTTTTACAACGCCCCAACAGTTCTGGTAGGATGACTAAATGGTCAGTAGAGTTGGGAAATTTTGATATCATATTTGCTTCTTATATAGCTATCAAAGCTCAAGCCTTAACCGATTTTATTTTTGAGTTTCATTCAAGTAGATCAAATGAGGAGATAGACAATGAGGTATTTCCAAGAAGTTTGATGTGGATGGTTTGAACTAATCGAGGTTATAGTATTCTGGGATCTAGTACATGAGTCAATTTGGTTGCTCCATATGGGGAGGCAATGTTTCAAGCCAGTAAATTTGGTTTTCACTCATTGAATGATGAATATGAATATGAAGCTACATTGGTTGGGTTAAGGCTTGTGAGCATTTGTTGGGAAACTTTGGTTCGTTTAAAGACAAATTCCCAGTTAGTAGCGAATCAGGTTGTTGGTGTTTTCTGGAGCTAAAAAGGATCGCTTAATTTTGTATCTTCGTGAGCTTCGAAAATTAACTTTTCTATTTGATTACGTTCATGTAGAACATATTAGTCGACAAGATAATACATTTGCTTATTCTTTGGCAACCATTACTTACATAGAAGAGTATCATTGAATTTTGTTACACGAGAGTCCTTGGATTTTAACACGGTTAAAACAATGTATATATGCAAAAGAAGTTTTTATCACACCAGATGTATTTCGAAGTGGTTGGAGAACTGATATCATGAATCTCTTGTTAAGAGGAACGTTGCGTCATACTGTGTAATTGGCTAAAAAATTAAAGTATAAATCTTATGGATATTTTGTATTGAACGAGGTGTTATACAAGAAATATTTGAGTAGACAATTTTTAATTGTTTTAAATAAACAAGAATCTCATGAGATTTTATCAGAGTTACATGATCCATACTATGGCAGTGGATTATTTTTCGAAGTGGGCAGAGGTTGGACCGTTGTCTGGAACAAAATACAAGGATGTCATTAAGTTCATTGTGAATAATATTTGTTTCTGCTATGGGATTCCTCGAAAACTTACCACAAATAATGATCCTCAATTTAGTAAATAAATGACTTCTTTTTGTCTTTGAGGGGGATTACATAGCGCTTTCTACACTTAAGCATCCACAAGCAAATGGTCAAGTGAAGGTGACAGATAGATCCATTTTAAAAGGCTTGAAGAATAATTTGATAGGGGTTGTAGGAAAATGGCCTAACGATTTACAAAAGGTGTTATGAGCTTATCGAACAATTCCTAGAGAGACTACTCATGAAACTCTTTTTGCCTTGGTGTATGGTATGGATGCTATTAGTCCTACATAATATATATTAACTTCTTATAAAGTACTTCAATATTATGAGGACATTAATGATGAAGCAAGAAGAGGAGATTTTAACCTGATCGAGGAAAAAAAACATTTGAATACGACTCATTATCAAACTATGATGATGAGTCGGTATATTCGAAGGTAAAAATAAGGGATTTCAAACTTGGTGATAAAGTTTTAAGAAAAGCATTCCTCCATACAAAGGATAAGAGTCTCGGAAAGATGGACCCAAATTGGAAAGGTCCTTATATGGTCGTGGAAAGAATAAAACAGGGTTCTTATCGCATTTGTGATGAGCAGGGGAGGATGCTTCAACATCCATTGAATATACAACATCTTAGATTGTACTGGGAATAATTTTGTCTTTTGAAAATTGACACACTCTTTCCTACCATGTTGGCCCAATGAGGTTTTAATAATGTGTCTTGTAAATATTCGAAGCTATTAATAAAAATCTTTTTGGCCAATGGTTATTAAGTATAAGTATTTGAATTATTTTGGTAACTAGTCAAAGACTGTTCATCTTTGAAGTTGTTGACAATGAGTAACTTTTCTGAAGTGTTAAACGTTCATTATAAACACTTTTCAAAGAAAAAAACAAATTCGAAGTGTTACATTCTCTAAACACATTATAATAATCGAAGTGCTACGTTCGTGAAACATAATATAATATTCAAAGTGTTACGTTCTCTAAACGCACTATATTATTCGAAGTGTTTACGTGTTATATGACATGTGCTTTTAAGATTAAATCATTTTCTAGTCCTTCGACTATCACGTTTTGTATCATTTAGTCTCTCGAATAAAAAATCACGGATGATGGTCCTCTGACTATTAAAAATCTATACATTTAGTCCACACGCACGGTTTTCTCTCTGGTTCTGCCACGTGTCACCATAGTTAAATGATTATTGTCTCACAAATAGTCCATGACTTTTAATTCTATTTTTATCCTTTAAATTTAATATATATATATATGTATATATATATATATGAAAACAAAATATCACAAACCTTACAAAACTTACGATAATCTGTTTCAAAAAGAAAGAACAAGAGAACTCATTCAAACTAAAACTTAATTCTCTCCGTGAATTTATGTTGAAATCCATTAATTGTAACTAATGTAAATTCTAATCTTACCTTACATTTGATACCTTACCAAGTTTCCATATCAAGAGAACCCATTCGACATCTTACCTTAAATGTTGAAATTTAATTAATATGCACCTAAAACTAAAGAACCCATTCGGCATCTTACCTTAAATGTTGAAATTTAATTAATATGCACTTAAAACTAAAGAATCCATTCGGCACATCCCCCAACATTTTGAAGACATGCAAGTATCTGCAAATCGAACCCACCATCAATGCTGCTTTCTGCATAAGAATCTGACTCCTTGCTCAAAAAACATAGGAACATTGGGACCTTCATTAAGAAAAATGAAAGAGTGCAACACTGATTGTTCACATATAACATATAATAAGTGTTCGCACAATACCTGTCAAAAGCATATGTATGATATATAAAACCAAAGATTAAACTCACCTCACATTTTCTTACAAGCAACATCGAAAACTAACAATTTCGTTGGAACCTCCATATGCACCACTACACGTTAAAACTCATTAAACAACTCTTCCATATTTAGCCTCCGTAAGGTCCCCTCAACATGTAATGTCTCTTCCTCCGTGGGGCATCCAAGTCCAATATTTCCCGCTATTTCCCTTCACCTTCGGCCATTACAGGCTCTATCCTGATTTTCTTATTCTGACTAGTTATAATATGACATCTCAACGCTTCAGATGAAGAAAGACCCAATTCTCGAAAGTCAACCACACAAGCTGGAATAACTACCTCATAAACCTTTTTCTTCTCGATCTAGGTACCTGCAATAAGGGTCTCAAATTTATTTTTCCATGTGTCATATTTCGCTTTTAGCAAGGTATTTAGCCGGTACTGTTCTTTCTTCTTGAAACAAAGTATCACAAATTTTGCGATACTTTCATAAAAATATATATATATATATATATATATAACATATATTAAATTTAAAGGGTAAAAATGGTATTAAAAGTTAAAGAATATATGTGAAGATAAGAACCATTTAACTATGATAACACCTAGTGGCGGAACCACTTTGGGGTTACGAGGGACTGGAGCCCCTAATCCCAGTCACGCAAAATATATATATATTAAACAATAGACAAATCAGGTGACTATTATTAAAGAGTTGGAACATTATTAATGATGTTTTAGGAAACTACTTCTGGTCCCATCATTATTCATGGAGTGGTTTATATTTTGTTCTAAAAAAAGCATATATAACTTTTATTTTTCATTTTTATATTATTATATGTTATAACTAGAAAAAATAATTAATTTTAAAAGAAACATCAACATCTTATTTTCTTATAATAAAATAGAGATTAATAAATGGAAGCTAAGTAAATTATTAAAAAATATATTAAAATTAGAAATTAAATAAAATGGTAAATAATTAAAATTGAAATAAATAAAAGAGAAATTAATATTTTTAAATCATTGGAACAAAGACACCAGTGAAACATAAATAAACTGAAAAGGATTTGGTCTAAAATATTTTTATAAATTTATGTTATTTTTGTTTACAAAATGGTTGGGAGAAGACTGTTTCACAATGGTACCGATATTGATAAATTATATTTTTAGAGTTAACACGTTGGTGTTTTCAGAGCTAGATAACGCATTCAAAACTAACAATAGAACTAGGTTTTGCGAAAGTACCGAAAAATGCTTCGGAAGATTATGTATACGTTTTATTGTTTAGCCCCCCCTAATTTCCATTCCTAGATCCGCCACTGGTGACACCAGACAGGACTACAGAAAGACCACGCGCGAGGACTAAATTTATAGATTTTCAATAGTCAAAGGACCTCACCCGTGATTTTTTAGTCGAGAGACTAAATGGTAGAAAACGTGATAGTCGAAGGACTAGATAGCGATTTAAGCCTGTGTTTTTATATGAAAAACTTTAAGTTTAGATAGAACGTGTGTTGCATTTCGAGGTGAACATAACTTGGTTTATAAAATTATTAGTTAGTATAATAAAAAAAATATAGATAAAATAAATAACGGATGCATTAAGAATAATCCGATGATAACAAAAAAGGGTTATTCAATGTTAAGTAAATAAACATTCACAAGTAGGTCATCTTACAACAGGTATATGACAAAAAAAGGAGGACGCAAAGGTTATTTTCTTCGGAACTTCATTCAAATAAGTCATCTCGCTTCAATGTACTTTCTTCTGACTCCGCTTGTTTGGAGGAATCGCTGGGCATAGGGTCAAAATCTTCACTGGGTTGATTCTCAATAGGAATCAACTCTCAGAACCTTGAAAGGTTAGCCTTTGGGAATGTGACATGAATTTCACGAAGCAGATTAATAGTTTTATGCTCCTAGACATTTTTTATAGCAACCAACATGTCTTTTTCACATTTATTCTCGACAGCGTCCACATCAATTTTTTTCTACTAATCGAAGTGTTCTTTATGAGCATTAATGTCTTGTGTCAATTTCATCTTTTCTTCTTCATTCTTCTTTAGAGATTCTTGAAGGTTGAGGTATCTTCGTTTCTCCTCCGATAATTCTCGTGCAAGTTTGGATTTTAGCTCGTCTATTTCATCTTTATGAGATTTTTTTAGCTCATTTATCTCATTTTGGTGTACATATCTGAGGTGGTTTTTGAGATGAATGATGCCTTGATCTAGCAGCATGGTATCCATAAAATTGGTCATTCACAGTTCTACTAAATATCTCCCTCATCTTCTTCTCTCTTGCAAGATATTTCTTATATCGCATCATGTCCTTAGCCATAGTCTCTAAATGGCTTCGAGCATAATCCACTTCTTTGCACAACTCTTGTGCTGCAACTCGAAGATCGATAAACGGTTGCATAGAAAGTGTGACCTCTTCGGATGGTTCTTCAGAAGGTATGAATCTTGGACTAATATAGGGCATAAGAGAAGAGGTCGACGGTGGCAAATAGAGTTTTGACATAACGAATTCAGGAAGAAGAGAGGCAGTCACCTGGCCAAATTGGTGAAGTTTGTATTGAATATTTTGGACGCATGAATCCATGTATCTGTCAAGATCTCGAGGCCATTCTATCTTAATTGAATCATCAAGATTAATATGATCATCTTTTTGGTCATTGTTTCCTGCAATTTCTCTTTGTAGATCTTCCACCATAATGACTTCATCAGCCTCCGAATGGAGCACTTCTTGAAGGGTTTATGCAGTTTTCATTTTTGCTATTTTTTGTAGTGATGTTTTGGACTCACTCTTCTTTCTTTTCGAAGCAATAGTTTTATTCCTCTACGGTCAATGTTCAACCTCCGCTCCCTCTTGAATAATAAGAAGTTTTTTTTTCTATTGCCTTCTTTTTTGCCTTTGTTTGCAGCATGGGTTCTGTGAGGGACTAGTTGTTTTTTTATTCTTTTTTCCCTTTATTCTTTTAAGGAATGTGGTTGTCGGATCTATTTCAAACATTAAGAAATACTTTGCAATCAAGTGCTGCTAGTATTTTGACAACCAAGATAAGATTTGGTGAATCCGTCATATTTTCGGGGAGATCAACTCCCACATTGATCCTCCACAAATGGTTGTTGAGAAAGTTTATAGGCAAAAAAAACTAAGTGGAATCCATTTCCCCACTATTTTTCTGTACAGGTGGCCAATTTGCTGAAAATGTCTTTTGTGTCCTTTTGACGAATTTTATATCTACTCCGAATTTGTGGATGCAATATAAAAGTAAATTAAAGATAAAACCAAATTACTAAAACTAACAATAGAAAGAGGAAGAGTAAAAAATCTTTTTATTACTCCTCCACACGAGGTTAAGTCGTGATGGGTTCTCTTCGGATATCTCATTTCCGTTCTCCCATGCCCATATATAAAGACAATTTTTTGTTTCCAAAACTTGTTAGCCTCAAGCAAGTCATCGATAATCTTGAGATCACCATCAATAGTAAGATAGTAGAAAGACAGAACAAGTCCTTTCAAGATTTTGGTCAAGGCGATGAAGTCTTGAATTAAAAGAGGAATTTTGGAAAGTCTGAAGGCCATAATCACTCATAAAATGGTGAACCATTGGTTAAGTGTGGCTTGTGTAGGGCAAAGGTTTAGGAGTTCGAAGTACTCCACTATCATTGGATCCAACATAAATCGAAGCCCCAAGTTAATGATCTTAGGATAGACCACCAATTCATCTTTCCCACAATCAAGTGGAGTCTCTCCTTCTTTTGAAAATCGAAATGTGATGTTATTTGGCATGGCCCGTTGTCTTTTCAGATACGCAACTTGAGACTCTGGGTAATAGATGTCTTGCTAAAAAAATCAAATTACCATTGAACTAAAATAAAGATTTATATAATTTTTTGCTAAAAACATCATTATTTTTCACTTTTCCAAAAATCAAACCCCAAACTCCTTAGTTTCAATAACAACTCTAAAGATAAGTAAGATTTTTTTTTATTTTCAAATCAAATATATAAATTCGTTTATTACATTATTTTTAACACATATGTAGCTATTTTTTTCGTTGTTAGTTGTCTTTTTTTGTTTATGGTTACGAAATTCGATTTCAAAATATATGTCCAAAATATTAAAATTCTGATATTTTTTAGTTTGGAGCGGTTTTAATTCTTATTATGTCGCATTTAGTAGTTGATGTAATTCCAATTTACTAATATATATATATATATTTGTGATTTTGGGGTGTATTTGTACAATTTATAATTATAGTCCGTGCAGTTTTCTACAAAATTTGCGATTTCAACTTAGGAATTCGGTAGCTTTTTATTATTATTAAAGTTTATGTTATTGAAAATTTAACCGAAATGGTAGAAATATTTTGTCCTTTAATACACACATAATTTTAAAATTTGGTGTCATAATTAGCTGTTTATAAAGGGCAAACAAAATTTATTTCAATGATCGAAATCGAGAATACGTCTAATTTCGATTTTTTTATCAAAGTTTATATTTTTTATATATATTTTGGAATTTTTAATTTGTTAAATTATGCTGCAAATATAATTTATATTTTGATGATAGGTTGTTCGGTTCCATAATTGACATATTGTTTTTTGTTTTTTATTGTTTAATTTGAGATAAAATAAGAGAGGCTTATCAATAAAGACCCATTTAACAAACATATTACGGATAAAGATAAAAAAAAAGTAAGGGACTTTATACCTTAAATACCCTTATATGCAACCAACTTCTTTTTTTTTTGTTTTTTTATTTTAATTTTTAAAGGTCTGTATCTTTTAAACCGTAACTCGGAAAAAAAGTCCAAAAATACCATTGGTTTTGTTTTTTTAAGAAAAACAAAACTAGTATCATTCATGATATGTTTTGATTTTTTTTAAAAAAATTATATTTTACACACGTTTCTCAATTATATGGTTTCGCATCTAGTGAATGGTTTCACATCTAACAGATAAAGAAAGTTTCGCATCTATCAAAACAAAAAGGTTTCTCATCTAGCAAAATAAAGAAGGTTTCGCATCTATCAAAATAAAAAAAAGGTTCGCATTTGTCAAAATAAAGAAGGTTTCGCATCTATCAAAATAAAGAAGGTTTAAACATCTATCAAAATAAAGAAGGTTTAGCATCTATCAAAATAAAGAAGGTTTCGCATCTATCAAAATAAAGAAGGTTTCGCATCTAGCACAACAAAACAGGTTTCACATCTATCATAACGAAGAAGGTTTCGCATCTTCTTCGCGAAACCCTAAAATTTTTAAAACTTTAAAAATGTATCTTTTAAACCGTAACTCGAAAAAATATATCTGAAAATACCGTTGGTTTTGTTTTTATAAGACGAACAAAACTATACCATTCATTATATGATTTGAATTAAAAAAAATAAAAAATAAATAAAGAACAAAGAACGTTTTGCATCTATCAAAGACGTGTTTTGCATCTACCATTCTTGGAAGAACTACACGTTTCGCAACTGTCAGTAGTTACATATGTAAAGGTTTCGCATCTTCTTCCCTGAACCCAGTACGTACGTTTCACATCTTCTTCCTTGAACCATTTTACTCGACACAAAAATCTCAGAAACTCAAAACAGACTAAAATCGACGAAAAACTAACTGAAATACAACAAATAAACTACATTATCAACGTAAAAAAATAGATAAACACCAAGAATCAGAAACAAAAACATATCTCGAGTACCTCTAGTATTCTGAAATCAAATTTTGACTTACCACACACAAATCGACTTATCTAAACAAATATCCAAAATCAAACTTCGAAATCAACTAAAAACACAACAAAAAACATACGAAAACAAAAGAAAAACAAGATTTGAGTAAAAAAATAAAGAGCAACTCGTTCACGTAGAGGGAGAGAGAGAGAAAAATTGAGAAAAATGTGAAGTATGATTTTTATATTACAGAGCAGGGGTATTTAGGGTATTAATGGATCTTTAATGGTAAATATTTGACTAAAACGGATCTTTTTTAGAAAATAATGAAAATATGGATCTTAAATGGATAATAGTTAGGGTTTTGGGTTTTAAATAGTATTTCACCCATAAAATAAAAATAATTGTGATTTGTTTTTAAAACTTTTTTTTTCTAAATATATTTGTGTCGATAAATGAGTGTCCATTAGCGTTTGTAAAAATATAAGTTTAACGTATTACATATTCTAAAATTAAATAATATCACGTAAAATAAGGAATTTTTTACTAGATTTATATATTTGTTAAATAATATATAATATAAAATTAAATTAATTTTTAATTATATTCGAAAAATCTCGAGATACATTTCAAAGAATCATTTTTATTTTGATATAATATATTTTTACAAAAGAAATGACACTAAAAATGTTGAATTGATCAAGACATGGTAAAAAAGAAGCGGAAAAGATTTTCCTAGGACATAAACTAATCCCATAAATAAATATCGGATATCATTATTTTTTCTTTGGCATCATACACAATGACAGTGCAGGGAGATTTTTTTACCCCTATCAAACTGACATTAGTATGATTTAAGATGATGTAAAAATACAAATTATCCGGAATTACCAGTTGCCGGATTCAACTGGACACATTTCCACAGCAAAAAAAACTGGACGAATTTCAAAAATTTCCCGATCTAACTGGAATAAAATTCAGTTAAAGAAAAGTATTGTCGCCCCTAATAGAAAAATGATAAATTAACATTACAATATTGACAGTGTCCGCCTTTCTCATCTAATTCTCGATCTTAATCTCCCTGAATCCTAGTCCCTACTGTACCACCGAAATCCCTCCATTCCACCATTTTATTTTTCTTCATCTCTATAATCTCCCCTATTCATCATTCATCGACTTCTCAAATTCGTCGCAGCTTTCCCCATTTGTGTGGTGCCATCCTTAGCTCGTTTCAACGATGAAACTATGATGCGATTTCCGCGATCCAAAGCTTCGTGATCTTGGTTCGATCTGATTTTGTTACGTTTTGCGATTCACGATCTGTGGAAAATCAGTTGTGTTAGATGGCGGGGCAGAATGCAAACATGGATCAATTCGAAGCGTACTTTAAGCGAGCAGATTTGGATGGAGATGGAAGGATTAGTGGACTTGAAGCTGTGGGGTTCTTTCAAGGATCTGGTTTGCCTAAACAAGTCCTTGCTCAGGTTTCTCTTTCGTATATCAACATCTTTTTTCTCGCCCTAAACGAACTTTATAACATTTACGAATCCTCTTGTTTATGCTGATTTATATCGAAATCTGAATTA
This sequence comes from Limnanthes douglasii subsp. nivea, assembly GCA_036936605.1. Lineage (NCBI taxonomy): Eukaryota > Viridiplantae > Streptophyta > Magnoliopsida > Brassicales > Limnanthaceae > Limnanthes > Limnanthes douglasii. The sequence continues at coordinate 48,326,803 of JAUPFV010000002.1, forward strand.
GGTCATGAACTGAGTAGAATTAGAAGCTTGTAGCAATCACAGTTTCCTCCATAGTCTCTTTGAGAATTTTATAAGTAGTTTGTTGACCTAAGAAGAGATGAATCCTTGATGCTGTATAGTCTTTGCTTCCTGATAGAACAAGCCATGGTGTGGGGTTTCTAGCCATTTTGGTAACGACCTATACTATGATTCAGGAAAGGAAAATCTTATGTTAAACAGAAAATGTTGAAAGGGTTTTCCATATAAGTTTTTTAGTAAAGGATGTTCCTCCTCTTAGAGATACCTTTGGGGAGGTGAGTTTGTGTTCCCCTGAGAACCAGGTCTTTGAAGAGCTAATATTGTTTAGGCATTTCGGTTCAAACTTTCAATTTATTGTTTCTCATTTTGTGGTATATAATCAGTTTCTAGGTTCGTACACAATATAAGTGTCATGCAAAAAATTTCAGTTTGTGATTTCATTACAAAACAGAGAGGGAGAACAAGATAAAGGCTAAAGTGATACGGCCTATTATTTATGGGTTGTGGGATCTAGAATATACATTTAGCTATACTGCTTACATGGTTCTCAATTTGTTTGTTATATACTGAACTTGCATTATTAAGCACAAAGGGAATGTATATGGTGCCGTATGATTGTCGCCTTGTAAGTTTATTTAGTATCAGAAAATGAGAGAAGTATATTTTGCACTTTTTCCTCTAATAATCAAGGTAGTTCTTGTGTAGTTTTCTATTTGTTCTCTTACTATCTGGGGCCATGGTTTTACACTGATGTTTTTTCCTCTACTTGACTCTAGATATGGATGTATGCTGATCAATCACGTACCGGATTCCTTGGCCGGCAAGAATTTTTTAATGCTCTAAAACTTGTAACTGTAGCACAGAGTAAGCGAGAATTAACACCGGATATTATCAACGCAGCATTACATGGTCCTGCTGCTGCTAAAATTCCAGCACCACGAATCAATCTTCAAGCCACTCCTGCACATCAATTAAATACGTCACCTGCTGCATCTGCTCCACAAATGGGTTTGGGTGCGCCAGTCAGTTCTCAAAATTTTGGGTTCAGAGGGCCAGGAGTCCCAAATACTAACCAGAATTATGCTCCTTCTCAGCAGAGTCAGTCAATGGGTTTGCCTCAAGGGATGCCAGCTTCATCTCCCCGCCCGCCCCAAGGGATGCCAGTTGTCAATACACCCCGCCCACTTCAAGGAATGCCAGGTGCCAGTACTCCTCGTCCAAATCAAGGAATGCAAGTTGTTAGTGGTCCACGCCCACCTCTGACTGCTGGAGGTCAAGAATATAGGCCTCCTGCCCTTGGTCCGTATCAGGGAATTCCTGCTGGTATTGCTTCTCGTCCACCTCAAACTATGCATGCTAGTGCTGCTGTTCCTAGTAGACCAAATACCAACATCTCAAGTGATTGGTTTGGTGGAAGCGCTAGTGGATCTCCAACTGTACCAGGAGGAAGTAACTTATTACCACCATCAACTGTCTCAAAGCCGCAACCTCCTGTTTCAATGCCTTTGCAGGCTACAGCTAATGATTCAAAGGCTTTGGTTGTTTCTGGAAATGGCTTAACTTCCAGTTCAGGTTCTGGAGGCGATCCGTTTTCTTCATTCTCTTTCCAACAAAATCAAGGATCCTCAGTCCCAGGTTACTCTACTAGCAGTGCAACGGCCTCCTCAGCAATAGTTCAAGCTTCGAGCACCAGCCAACCTCCAGCAAAACGCAATCCACTTGATTCATTGCAGAATACTTATGCAATGCCACACACAGGAAGTCAGATTCAGCAAAACAGGCCATCAGTGGGCTTAGGGCAACATGTTTTAGCCCAAGGTTCTACCCCGCCTGCATCAGTAGGGATTTCACATGGGCTTGCTAATTCAACTTCTGGAAACTCCCAGCTTTCGTGGCCAAAGATGAAGCCAACCGATGTTCAGAAATATACAAAAGTATTTATGGAAGTTGATACCGATAAAGATGGGAAAATCACGGGTGAGCAGGCGAGGAATTTGTTTTTGAGTTGGAGGCTTCCAAGAGGTAATTTTTATTTTTTTTGCAATAACTAGCCATCACATTGAAGTTAAAGAGAAATCTATTAGATGTCTAATTTATTTCTTAGGTAACTGCAGTGAAACATATTGACAAGTACTGTGCATTGAAAAAGTTCTGTATATATATATATTCAACGTGGTGGTTCTGGTTGGTGCTCTTTTCACAATTGAATAGCTTTGTGATGCTTATATGATGGAAGTGAAAAAAGTATTTAGTGCAGTAGTTATATGGCTATTAGGGTTTACACTTGTCTAGCTAGCATTTTTATGTTGATTTTAAAGGTGGATGTTTAGATACTACTTGTGCACTAAGCTTATTATTTTTGGTCTTATCTATAATATCTGCCTCTCCTAGTTCTCTGTACATATTTTGAGGATAATGCTGCTAGCTATGTTGTAGTTAATTTCAACCACACCTGTTCAATTTTGTGTTCTTTGGCCAATTCCAGAGGTATTGAAACAGGTTTGGGATTTATCCGACCAAGACAGTGATAGTATGCTTTCGCTGAGAGAGTTTTGCTTCGCATTGTACTTGATGGAGCGATTCAGGGAAGGTCGTCCTCTTCCAGCAGCTCTTCCTAGCAATGTTATGTTTGATGAGACACTATTGTCCATGACAGGTCCACCACGTGCTAGTCATGGACATGCAGAATGGGGATCGAGTTCTGGTACTAATTAGAATCTTTTCATATCTTCTACATCCGTGCTTGTTACTATGCAAGGTATTTTTCTTGATGAACCATTTTTCTATCCTTATGATCAGGTTTTGGACAGCAATCGGGTATGGTTGCTGGACAACATCGCGGTATGGTTCCTGGACAGCAGGGTATGGTTCCTGGTCAGCAGCAGCAGCAGCAGGGTATGGTTCCTGGCCAGCAGCAGCAGGGTATGGTTCCTGGCCAGCACCAGGGTATGGCTCCTAGCCAGCACCAGGGTATGGCTCCTAGCCAGCAGCAGGGTATGGTTCCTGGGCAATATCAGGGTATGTTTGCTGGACAGATAAGTTCTGTAACTAACATGAGACCACCCGTTCCTGGGGCTTCCCCTCATTTCGATAGTGGACTAGTATCAAATCACAAGAAAGCTGGAGCCCCGGTGTTGGATGATTCTTTTTCCAATGAGGTTAATGGTGGAGAGCAGCATTCAGTAAGCTCTGAGCTTCAACAGGCAACAACTGAAGGAAACAAGGCACCTTTTTTATCCTTTCATATGCATTTAACATGAAGTTATTATACCAATTGCTAAGAATATTCAGTTCTATATGTTTGTTTATTATTGATTGCTGATATCGCTATTTCTGCGTTGGGGGCATTCTAGATAATAAAGCTCTATCTTGCTTCGGTTTTGGTAGGTTGCTGAGATGGAGTATGTGGTTTTGGATTCAAGAGAGAAAATGGAATTCTACCGCACAAAAATGCAAGATATCGTGAGTAGTTTCTGTTGTCTATTTATTATGCTGGTTTTATTCTTCTATTCATTAATGACCTGGCTTTGAATGTCTTAATAAACCAAAGAATTCAGGGTGACAAGTTGAGTATAAAAAGTGGTTGGTGGTGCTAATGCTGCTCTCAGCACACTCTTAAGCCATTTATCCCATATTAGCACCAAACTTAAAAATATACCTGAAATTCAATTCAATTTCTGCTGAAGTTATTATATATTAATAGTTTTTTAGTTTCTACTAAATTGAGGAGTAACTAAGAGAGTGGATGTTTGTTCAACACTCTTTGTTAGGTGTTATCGGAGTTTTCATTATATAATTTTTCTGAAGAAACGAATTGTAACTTATATAGCTTGCCTACCCATATCCTGCAAGTTTCTTGCCAAGCAAACATATGAATCTGCTACATCATGTTTCGAGATATTTGATATCTTCCATTAAGTTCTGTTTTATTGCTCTTGTCTGACCTGAAGCTTATCACTGACGCACGCTTATGGGACAAACCTGTTCTTGATCTATGCATGATAGTAAATCTATTTTACCCTTAGAATCGAATAATTATTACGTATCATCTAGATGTTTTGACAAATCTTTAAACTGACTTTTACACTCTCAACTCGGTCTCTGCTTACTATGTTCACGACCTTCTCCATTGTCTTTCTTGCGAAAGTTTGTATTATCTGTTGACACACACAGAAAAAATCCTGGAGGACTCTGTGGTGACCTTTTCCAAACAAAGAACACACATCGATTTTCATTGTTCAGTAGAAAATATTGAACTATTCTGATCAATGATAATACTCTATATTATAAGCTTTGGAATCTTAAAGTTGGTAATACCACTATCATTCTATCAACCTTTTCTTCTATTGTCAACTCTCGACAGGTCTTATATAGAAGCAGGTGTGAAAATAGACTAAATGAAATTACAGAAAGGGCATCATCAGATAAGCGTGAGGTACCTTTATTTACAAAATTATTATTCTCTTTTGTAAGGACTAAATATAGATAGATCCTTGAGGAAACAATTTATGATACAGGCTGAACTATTGGGTAAGAAATATGAAGAGAGGTACAAACAAGTTGCGGAGATAGCATCTAAATTAACTATTGAAGAGGCCAAGTTTCGTGAGGTTCAGGTGATTATTATTTCATTTTCTCTCCTCATTTTGTTCAGTTAGAAATATCGAACCATCATATGTATCAAATCAAATGTTATCCTACTATGTAAGTTTACCCGCCTGCCTGCATCTCATTATAACCTAATCATCTATCCACGTGCTAGAAATCGAAGATATTTATTGATTCCTAGGATGATAAAGCAAAAATTTAATGTCATCAAAGCATTCATTTTAAATTTGTTTGGCTGCTTTCACTTTTTGGGCTTTTCTTACTATCTTTTGCTGATAGGAAGCTCATGAACTTGAACCAATATCTGACTCGTTTCTCGACGTAATTAGCATATGCGGATCCATTGTTCCAATCAATTAAATTTAGTTACATGCTTCTTTTATATAGGAAAGGAAGACTGAGTTGCATCAAGCAATTGTAAATATGCAACAAGGTGGCAGTTCTGATGGTATTCTTCAGGTATTTTTTTTTCAGTCTGATACAATAAGGAACTGTGAAAATTGGACATGCCCAGCACTGATGCTTTTCTGGCTTGTTTAGGTCCGCGCTGACCGTATACAATCAGATCTCGAGGAGTTGATGAAGGCTTTAATTGAACGTTGCAAGAAACATGGGTTAGATATTAAGCCAAAAGCACTAATCGAACTTCCAACTGGTACTATGATTCTCACTGAGACATTTTAAGTAATATATAAATAATGTGAATAGCTCTCATACAACTATGTACTATTATCACTGAGCCAATTTCAAGCCTCAAACCTTTTGCGGTGCTACTTTTATTTTCCAAACAATTTAATCAAAGTAGATGCTATCTTTTAGATATAATCTCTATATTCGGCTATCTTTGCTTTAGTAACTTATTATTCTAGTTTATTTATTACTCTCTCTCTTCTCTTGTGGTTTGCTTCCATACTGTATATTCCCTATTTACTTACTCTTGACATTGTGATCCACTCAGGAGACCGCCTGTATTATTCTTTCCTAAAAGGCCTGATATAAGCTTTCTTCATGGTCAACATAAAAAATGTCAGCTTCCAAGTTTTGTAGATAACTTAACTCTACAAAAATTCGTTAGTTGTGATTTATAAATGATAATCTAAATAATTTCTGCAAGGAATGTCTAGTTTGATCTGGTCGTATATACCAAGTATACTCAAATTTAGTTCTGATTTTGCATACAGTCGGTAATTAACAACTTCCTAATTATATGTATGCCATATTCTTTTGTTGTTTGCCGTACCTGACCTGGTTAAGCTTTGAAATTATTGGAGCTTGAGTGTCTATTTATGTAATGACTATTCAGGATGGCAACCTGGAATTCAAGAGGATTCGGCTCTATGGAATGAAGACTGGGATAAGTTTGAAGACGAAGGTATGATGCTCAATGGTTTTAGCATGGTAGTGCTCGGGATGCTTAAATCTAACTTTCAGCTTTTTCCTTTTTTTCGTAACGGTTATGGCAGGACACGAATTTAAGAAAATGATTTCATTACTTTCTTGTACAGGATTTGGCAATGAACTCACTTTTGATAAAACGAAACAAGAATCTCCCACTGAGCAGAAGGAAAATGGCTCCCCAAATGGTGGTTTATCACCCGATTCCTTGTTTCATCAGGATGAAAAGCCTGGCCATATCTCACCCACTGAAGATCATTTCCATGAACGTGAATTTCCATTCACCCAGAGTGATGATGAATCTAGAAGCCCTAGAGACAGCCCAGCTACTAGGGCAGCTGCAGAAACTGCATCTCCAGTATACTCTGATATCTATCATGAAAAAGAAGCTGAAACAGATGCAGACGCACACAGGTATAATTTGTCAGTCTTTTCTCCCTTCCTAGTCTTAGTATAAACGATTTTCACTAACTCTTACAGTTTTAATGTTTTGTTTTTCAAACAGGAGTTTTGATGAGTCGAATTGGGGTGCCTTCGGCAACGATGATGATATTGATTCAGTTTGGGGTTTTGATCCTTCAAAAGGCAAGGTGAGTCTGTTTTTCTTGACTTATAGGATCGGTTTAAAGAATCTTCCGTCCAAAGTAGTTTCAATCACAGGCAAACATTAAAAACCTCTTGACTTGGGCATACTTTTTGTAAGTTGCGATATGCAAGATGTCACCATTATTGTAAATGGTGCACATAAACATACAAGATGCCCATTCACTCGTGAATCGCTGGCCTTTTGAAATAGAGAGAAAAATATTAACGTCTTCAACTGAATGTATCAACTTCTACCTCGTGTGTTTGAGAAACAAGGTAAAATTGAGAATAAATTAACCTGGGTAACGGACAAGACAAATTTACCAGTTTTACATGTTTATATCAATGTAACTAATGTTTACTATCAAATGACAGGACCCAGATTTCTCCGTAAGAGGAGGAGATTCTCCAAATTCAGAGAGTACCTTTCAGAGAAAGGGCAATTATGCATTTGATGAGTCTGTCCCTGGCACTCCACTCTCAAGATTTGAAAACTCTCCAACGAGGTTCAGTGAAGCATCAAGGGATAACTTTGACAGTTTCTCTAGATTTGATTCCTTCACCACACCTGATACTGGGTTTTCCCCTCAACCCGATAAACTCACGAGGTTTGACTCCATGAGTAGCACCAAAGACTTTGGCGGTGCCTTCTCGAGGTTTGATTCGATGAATAGTACCAGAGACTTTGGCGGTGATATTAATAGTAACAAAGACTTTGGTGGGGAGAAGTTTAGTCGCTTCGACTCCATAAACAGTACTCGAGACTTTGGTGATAGCCAATCATACTCTTTTGACGATGCAGATCCATTTGGATCCAGTGGTCCATTCAAAGTCTCGTCTGAGGATAAAAGCCCGAAAAAGGATTCTGATAGATGGGGTGCTTTCTAGCTGGAATTTGAGTGTATGTATAAAAAGAAAAGCTAAGTCCGAAAAAGGATTCTGATAGATGGTGTGCTTTCTAGCTGGAATTTGAGGGCATGTATGAAACGAAAAGCTGCCCTGTCTATTACGTCTTATATGAGTTTTCATTTATTATGACCAGTTTTTGTGTGCCTGTAGAACACAATTACTTGCCTATTGCAAGTGTATATTTGTTCGTTATGTTATTTTGTTTATTTGGAATCGGAGAAGCAAAAGGATGTATGTGTTTTTATTACTGATGATAATGAACCTTTAAATACCGAGAAGGGTAATTTGTGAATGTAAAGGGTCATTTTATTTACTCTGTATAGTTTTTCATGTCTTTTTTAAATTGCCAGTTTGCATTGAAATAGGCTTTTTCATATATTCAGACATTTGTGGAGTCTTTTCTTCCTGACAACCATGGCAAACTGAATGTACCTGACAGTTGTTTTTGGCTACAATGTATTACAGCAAAAGTAGATTCTTAAGCACAACCCAATTCCATTTAATACCTTCTAGCAAAACTGGAATAAAGATTACGAAATAAATGCAATATCATAGTCATTACAGATATAGCTCTTGGAATTTCCTTAATGTTTTACACAAGAACATACAGTGCAAATACTGCAAAAGTTATCCCCAGCCTAGTACCCATCCCTGAAGACCTTGGTAGTTTCAACATCCAAGCTGGTAAGCGGTGTTTATATAAATAATTCGTTTATAGATCATTGTCATAGCTGCTGATGATAAAATGAACATAGCTCTCCTTTAAGATTGTTTTTGACACTCAATCTGCAAGTGTAAGAATGTAGTAACTGTAAGTCTAGTGAATGACAATTAGACAGTAGTAAAAAAAATGCATCTGCAACAAGAACTTTCTTTCGTCTACAATCCAAAGTTTTGATTAAGAGATAAATATAAAAATCAGAAGTTTTGATCACCCTTCAGATCCCGTGATCTATACTGATGTCGGTCTGTTTAAGACTAGCATCGCCATGCGAACCCAGAATCTGTTAGTTAGGATTCCAATGGAATGTTGGTTGCAAAGCATAAAAAAGTTACTAACTGGTGCAGTGTTCTAAAATTGTAATATCTACTTTAGAAATTCATATAGCGGTTTAAAACACAGCATAAAAAATGGACCTTTTTTCTACCGAAAGAAATTGATAATGTTATGTTGGACTTGGACCGGCCAGAATACTCCACTGTTCGTAAAATGTGAAGTGCATATCTCTATGGGTTAAAGATCTATAAACATCTAAACTTAAGCATATAAAGTTAAACAGCTAGTGTCCTAGTGCTTTCTGATCTTGCTCCGGGAATAGAACTCTGCGGTCAAGGCAACCTTGATCTAAAGAAGGATATAAAATCAATTAATCGGATCATCTTTACCTGGAGGAAGCTACTCCATGTCTATTGGTCATCTCTTGGTAACTTGTAATTGTTCGTTGATTTGATCAAAAGTAGATAGCATTACTGAACGCTTATTTGCTATTTCCACAAGTGTCTCTAGAGCTGCATAACAGATTGTAAATTTAGCAATAAGTCACTAAAGCCTCTTTTGAATGAATCGAAAGAGCATTTCTAGTGAGTCATGTACCTGTCTCAAACGATAGTTGGGCCGCTCGAAGTTTCGGAGAGATAAGAGTACCAAAGACAGATAAGGTTTTGGATCGATCTTTTTTAACCTATGATAGGAGGCAAAAGAACAAAATGATTATGAATTAAAAGTATCTATGAATATATGATCTGTATGATTGATCAAACAAATGCTATCACAATCCGCTAGTACTGTTTTTCAATGGAAAAATAATCAGAGATAAAACCAACAATACTTCGGAAATGCTTACTTGGTCATCTATTGTATGCCAAGCACCAGCTTCAGGGGACCTTTTCTCCTCTGGAAATAGATATAGAAAGACAGAATGTGATAAATAGTCAAACCATGAGGATATCGTGTGAGAAATGGCTCGAAATCAAAAGGTTTTAACTTCATTTAATCAAAGATTACTAAGAAATAGCTACTAAATTGTGCACACGATTGCTTGACCCTTTAGTTAAATCAATGTATATACAATATAAAAACCTACTTCACATATTCAAAGTGACCAAAGTCTTACCAGTATTGCCACGATGCCGTAAATGTAAACTATGCAATTTGTCCTTTTCGGATTTTGTATCTTCCAGATTGCATTTTCCATTATCATCGGATGCCCATTTGCGCAAGCTAAACTGTGCTGGTGCCTCCAATGAGTCTAACACGTGAGGAACAAGTAACCAAGGAAAAGTAAAGAAATTAATGAATAATTTTACTTTCTAGTACTAAAGAAATTATTACAGCGAATGCATTTACACAACTAGAGAAATAAACTTCTTTTCCCCTCTTAATGAAAAAAAAAATCATATTTAAGAGTACAGATAAGTGTAAATTCTTAAATACACTATAAGTAGATTCTTCACTATCCAAAATCTTTCTATGGTAAAATAAAAAAGAGAGATAGGCAGATATATCTTTTCTACCTTCTTGCTGGGTTAATTGCACAGAAGTAGCAGCCGAGTGAAAATTGAGATCCAATAATGCACTATTGACACGAGAAACCCCCATCGAGTGCCGAGCACTAGCCAGATCCAGCCATCCCTGCAAAATTGCGTCAATTGATCAAATTAACTTCCATATTTAGCTCAGTCTCTGAACAGAAAAGAACGGACACTAGGATTCACATATTTCAGTCGTATCCCTGCAAAGTCACAGTATGATCATTACTCACATATCTTCTTATAATGCAAGTATAATATTCCTAATCATTTCATTCTCAAACATTCACATACTAACTGCTTCAAATTTGTAAATCTCGAGAACTACAAGACATCATCACTAGGGAAAATTCTAACACTAGATTCTTGACTACACTTAGATCATAATTTACTTGTATCTATAACTAGCTATAGCTTAACAATGTTATTATCCCTCAATCAATCTAAGCAGCATAGTTAATGCCTTATAGATCACTAATCAACGTTCCGCTTAACCGTACCGATTCAATCAACAGTCTATGAATCCGTAAGAAAATGGTTTGTAGATTTCCGATCATCCCTGTATCACTAATCAAACGAACAGAGAATCAACCAATAGATACAAAACTTAGTTTCTTACAAATTACCTTACGAAGTGTTGAATTGAAAGAATCCATCAATGTTAAATAGCTATCAGTTGAATCGAGAAATCGCAACACATCTTCTTCTCCTACTGAGCGTTTTTCACGTTCTTCTTCTTGCTTGAAATCTGCATTTACTTCGTCTTCTTCTTCTTTTCTGTATTGCTCGTTTGTTAGGGTTTCTTCTCCATCTTCGAGGATTAGGGGTTTTGATTGCTTCTCCATCGGATTTGGATTCAAGCGAAGAAAAACGAGGGCTAAACGATGTTGAAAATATTGACTTTAGTGAAGACTTGCAATAACTTAAATTACATAAATAACCTCGCATACACTAGCACCGCGCACACGTGCAAAAGGGATATAAATATAATTTCAAATTTATTTTTGTTCCAAAATTACTTCTTCTGAGACAGATACCGTTCTTCTTCTTCTTCTTCTTCTTCTTCCTCCCAAAAGCCCTAATCGCCATTGTTGCGATTGTGGAAGCTAATTCTCACTAAAACACTAGTTTTCTACTACTAAATTCAGTACACATCTCTTCTATACTTCAATCTTCATCTTAACCCTGCTTGAATCCAGCGTCGTCCTCCTGTATTGAATTTCCTTTGGAGACTATCATTGTGGTAAGCAAGTTCCTTCATCAATGTTAGGTTGAGAATTGTTACATGATTACTTTGATTTTAATTTATAAAAGATGTCGAAGTGATTATTTACGCTTTGATGTTTATAATAAGGTGATTCTTTGAGTTACTAAATCTTTAAATTTTAAGATTACCCCTCTGATTTTCGTATTCATGATTACGCAGCATCTTGATAGAAGTAGGAAATTTGATGGAGGGGTTGATAAAGAAATACCAACAAAAAGTGAGGAAAGTGAAAGAAGAAATGGAGAACTGGGAGGTTCTTCAATCTCGGTTGATTTCGCAGTTTGGAAATGCTTCTGCAATCATTGATAGATTACCAGTAAGTAGTTCTTATCTACGTTTTCAGTTTTGTGCTTTTATTATTTATCATTGGAATAGAAACTAGTTGTCTTTAATCAGGTGATTCAAAATTTGAACAACTATGGAGCTCTGAAATGTGTTAAAGGAATTGAAAATGCGGTGTTAAGGAAACAGATGGAGTCGCTCCAGTCGATTTTGTTTTCGATTAAACAAACTCTGTAAGTAAGTTCTTAAAAATCGCAAAGCAACTGATTTTGTTTGTTTTGGCATTGGAAGCAATGTTCGCAATGTGTTTTTTCGGCAATGCGTATTGAGTTTTGAAGAGATTTTTAGGGAGGAGTTTTGGGCCATTGTTTTGTTTATGGAGAAGAGTCATCGTGATGCGAGAGAGCAAGTTAAAGGAGGTTCTAGTCAGCTGAGCTCAAAACAGCTGAAGCAGAAGATTGGCCTGAAACCGAGCCTTTTAGATTGCTTGGATGGACTTGACGTTCTTCACGAGATGCATCGATCTGAGTATAGTTCATGTTTTCTTTACATGATTCCCTGTTGTCTTTAAGTTTTTGTTAAGTGGGTTTGCCACTGCTCCTGATATATATGGTCAAGGATGATTAAACTGAGCGGTCGAATTGTTCTATTATGTTGCCTGATAATTATAAGGTTAAAAACAACATTATAAAATAGAAACGAGAATTAGAAAAAATAAAAACAGGTTATTTTGCTATGAAACAACCTATATAGAAAACAAACGTGTGATAAAATTATAGTAGCCAGAAAAGCTATATAGTTTAGCTTTTTATCTATTGGGCACGTTTTTAAAAATCATTTGCTAGGATATTCTAAGACTAAAAAGTTGGACCAACCAAATATCCCTTCTTTGGGTACTGATGACACCAAACGACCCCTGAGGATAGGTCTAGAATATACTATTACTTTCGCGGGATATTGAAATTGTGACTTATAGTATGTATAGAAAGCTTCTCTTGATTTTGGGTACTGAAGACATGTGTTGGTTGATGTGTTCAATTGCAGAAGTGGGATTCTACATAGATTTGGATGTAAAGGCATCAAATGAGTTTAAGAAATTCATACTTTGTAGGTATCTTATGAAGTTATGATGTACTCACCCATTGTGTCATTTTAGGTATCTTCTGAAAGTTTCGTTGGTTTCGGGCCTTTCTGCTTTGGTCTTGAAACCTAGGTATGGTGGCAACACCTTTCCTACCTCGTTTTTTTTTTCATCTTGGTTATACAACTACAACCTTTAACTGGTTCAAGATGTTGCCAGAAAACAGTTTAAATCTATATCTAAATTTGGATTTTGTTAGCTTCTTGATTCTTGTACTTTGTTTCCCCTAATTAAAACAATTCTATATTGCTTCCCTGTCTTTTTCAACATTGCAGCCCCAGTGATCTGAGGGCACTCCAGCAGCTATTGGTAGATCAACCAAACATCCCCAAAGAGGAAGGTGTGTGTCTCAATTTCTAAATTTTCTTCTAACTCAAGTAATACCAGCTTTAGGTTTTAAAATTTTGATATTCTGAGACCTCTTCAGTTTGCTGGATCTGAATGAAAAGTTATAACTTCTGATCTCGCATTGCGCCTTTATAGTACGGCAAATAGAGTCAGAAAGAAAGTTCAAACCCAGTTTAAGAGATTGTTACTGTAGATATAAAAAACCTATCCAGTTAAGAAAGATGTACATTTTATTATTTTCATGTGTGTGGAATTTTAAAGTAAATTAAGAGATAGTACTGTTAGAGCATAACCTAATTAAATTTTGTCGAATGATTCTTAGATTCAAGGTGACCTAGTATATATCCATTTTATATACATATATTTATACAGCTAAGTGCCAATGAAGCAGAAATCAATAGTAGACAGAAAGCAAATAGCAAAATCAATCCAGCTGGGCGTCGGTATTAAACAAAAATAAATATGTATAGCTGATTGCTCAATGGTACTCAAGTAAACAGGTAGTTGGTATCGGAAACATTTCTGATAAGTTTTTATTTGTGCAGTTCAACACCACTTGGATATAATTTTTGCCGAAGAGATCTGTTGATGATAACACACACAGACAGATGTTTCCATCTACATATTGGACATGCAAAACTATTATTATGCTAATAGCTTTCTCCTTTTCTTTCTTTCTCTCTTTCTTTATATCTGATTGGGATTTTGTATTCCCAGTTGTGAGAACAGATAGATTCTTATTATATTATTGGGCTGGTTTTTAGACTTCTCTTTCCAGCTGCGCAGTGCAAGAGAATTTGATGGAGCTCCATCAAATGTAAGACGATTACTTGTAAATTAGCCACTTTTTAATTAGGACTTGCAACAATAGGCTTGGTTTAAACACTTTCTCCACTAAAAAAGAGAGAAGAAATGTTATTTTTAATTCAGCTCAATTATAGTCACCTGGTCGACTAAAAAAAAAGGCTAGTCAAATTTTTTTTATTGGTCGTCACCTGATTTTTTTTTCCAGTCATTTTTACTAACTTAGTCATTTCAGAGTTACTTTATCGGTAACATCTGGGAATAATTTCAGAGTACTTTTAGGGTATGGCTATATATACCCAAAACGGGTTTAAGTATACCCAAAAACAACAGTTGACTTTCGATTGACTTTTTTTTGACATTTTTACCCTCCATCAGAAAATTAATATCTAAACTGCCATTAAGTAAAAAAAACTACTAAGTGTATCTTGAGTATACCCAATTCACCAAAAGTCCTATTCCGCTATGTATACCCAAACAAACACTCTTCTTTGCTGAATTTACTATCCAAATAGTATAGTTTGTTAAAAATTTTGAAACCTAATTCAAACTTCCTAAGAAAATCAAGAACATTCAAACTAAAACACAAAATCGATCATGTCGGAAGCAGAACTAGGGATCAGCGTGGAGGAGTTGATGTCGTTGGAGAGAAGGAATGATGAATTTTCGCCGGAAAAAGAGATTGAGTCGCCGGAGAAGGAGCCATGGTCGCCGGAAACGCCACCACCGTCGCCGGCGAAGGTATTGAAGAACCCGGCGAACCCTGCACCATCGGTTCCATGGGCAGGAACCGATGGTGCATGGTCACGTAGCCGGTCGGTTCCACAGCCCCAACACCACCGGTGCTGAGGCCAAGAACCGGTGGACCTGGTGCCTCAGTCCGCTCGGTTCTGAGGCCCCAGCACCACCGGTTCATGGCCTCAGCACCGGTGGTGCTTATGGCCGTGTCCGGACGGTTCTGAAGCCTAGAACCACCGGTTTTAGGCCTCAGAACCTTGGATTTTCGCATGTTTTTCAAAAAAAAAACCTGATTTTTTTATGTTGTTAACTATACTTGAATGTTTATTGTGCTTTTTTGTTGTGTAACAGGGGACGGATGTCGCAAGTGGGACTGAGGCACCTTCCGCTACCGATTATAGTCATTTGTTCTTCACTACCGAGTTCTACACACACGACGCGTTGGTGAAATGGGTTACGAAGATCGGAAAACTTTATGGTATGGTTATCAACATAAGTCGGCGCGACAAAGCAAACAGCAGAAAAAGTCCGAGAGTTTATTTCCAGTGTGAGAGGGTGGGTAAATATATTCCAAGGGTTGCAGAAAAAGACCGCAAACGGAAGTCTACAGGAACGAAAAAGATTGACTGCCCATTTCAGCTTCTCGGGTCAATGGTTGCCCCAGATCAATGGAAGTTAGAAGTAAAATGTTGTACTCATAACCATGACACTTCTATACATCTAGATGGTCATTCTTTTGCTGGCCGTTTGAATGATGAAGAGATGGAGTATGTTGAACGAGCGACCTTCATTGGTACTAACCCCAGAGATATACTGAATGGTGTGAAGAAATTGAACGAAGATAATGTTTCTACCATGCGAACAATCTACAATGCACGACAGAAAAATCGGGTTCTAAAGAAGGCGGGTAGGTCACAACTTCAGTTCTTGTGGGGTGAGCTTAAGTCACACAATTATTATGAATGGCATAAATCTGGTGAAGACGATGGACAAATCATTACAGATTTGTTTTTTGCCCATCCTGTCAGTGTTGACCTTTTGCGCACATTTCCAATAGTTTTGATTATGGATAGTACATATAAAGTGATACGATATGGTATGCCATTTTTCGAGATAATGGGTGTGACGTGTACTGGATTGACTTTCTGTGCGGCATTTGCCTTCATGTCGGGTGAGAAGTTAAACAACTTCAAATGGGTATTAGAGTGTTTGAAATCGTTGATTTCTGTTCATGGAATTGAAGAACCGCGGGTCATCCTAACCGACAGAGATTTAGCATTGATGAATGCTATAGAAGTGGTATTCCCAGAGACAACGCATATGTTATGTCGCTGGCACATTAACCAAAATGTTCTAGGGCAAACAAGAAAGCACTTCCGCGAGAAAAGTGATCATAAAGAATTTGTTAGTGCTTGGCAGAAGATTGCGTATAATAAATCAGAGATTGAATTCGATCACGCCAGACGGGAGATGCTATTGAAGTACAAAGCTTACCCTGAAGCAATTGAATACACTGAAAAATCGTGGCTCGATAAGTACATGGACAAATTTGTTGTTTGGAAGACGAACAAAAACATGCATTTGGGACATTGCACAACAAACCGTGTCGAGAGTGCTCATTCTAACCTAAAGCGTTAAATACGTACGAGTAAATTAAACTTTGAGTTATTTTGGGGGAGGGTTCATTCGCTTGTTGAAATCCAACATGCTGCCATTAGGTCGTCGTTCGAGAAAAGTCGTTACATAGCACTGCATAAGTTCGCGGATAAACTGTTTGATGAGATTCGAGGCAAGGTTTCCCACGTGGCGTTAGAACTATTTTTCTCTGAAGTAGAGAAGGCCGAAGATACCAAGATGGTCGCTATTGAAGATGGGCCGGATGTTAAAGACACTGGCGAGTGTATATGCGCTGTAAAATCTACCCATGGTATACCTTGCTATCACCAGGTCCGCAAGTGGCGTAAAGGTGGAATGTCTGCCTCTCTAGATGCTTTTCACATCCACTGGACAAGGTTAGAAATAATGCCTCGTACATTCCGTACGACCATGGAAATTCTCAAAGATGATCTGCTAAAGCTAGTTAACGATGTTATGGATACGAAAGATGAAAGCCGTGTCAAACATATTTACAAGAAATGGTTTGAAGTTGTTTATCCTCAAACATCGTCATTGCTAGAGCCATTGGAGAAGCAGAAACACCGAGGCCGCCCACAGGTGAAAAGAAAGTTAGTGGTTGATACATCATCCACTAAACGGGACATGAGCGGATGGGAGTACCCGCTAAAAGAGGATGAAGCTAGTCATGACGCAGTCATGCAGTCTTTAAAACCAACAAAAGTTAAAAAGAGTAAAGCAGTTGGTAGTGAATCAACGATTCGGGCAGATGTGCCTAGAGTACCTCGTACTCGTACTCGTACCTCTTCCATTGCCTCGCTAGGTAGCAACATCGTACAACCGTCCATTGATCGAGTCACAGAACTAATACATGACCCGAAAGGTTTTTTGTGTTGGTTTCCGATTCACTTCAACCCTTTTATATCGGGTATTAATGATGTTAAGCCAGATGGACATTGTGGATATAGAGCAGTTTCATTCGGGTTGTATGGTCATGAAGAAGGATGGCGAGGTGTTCGGAAGGCAATATACGATGAGCTAATGGAAAACTACGACACATACAGCAAGATATATAACGGTAAAGAGGATTACCTGAAGGTTGCAGAAAGTATAAACTACTACGAGACACCAGCATCACCCAAATATTGGATTACAATGCCTGAAATGGGTATTGCGATTGCAACCAAGTTCGAATGCATTGTTCATTTTGTGTCACTCGTAGGGAATCACAACTGTAGTCATACTTTTTTACCTCTGCGCGGTAAGCCTCCCATTATGGCCCAAAGACGTGAGATTGGGTTTGGATTCGTCGATACTAACCACTTTGTCAATGTAAGTCATTCGATATATGGTTATGTTTTTTCTCACCACTATATTACTCAATTGTTGATTCTAATTTAAGTACCTATGAAACAGCTATCAATCAAGCCCCTTTGCCCTTGCGCACGCATACATCCTACGTGGCAGAAGTTGAAGAGCGAAGAGGCTACGCATTGGGAGCTACCATTAGTTGGTCGCTGCAAGAAATATACGAAACTCGAAGGTAGAAATCCAGTTAGTTCATTCCCAGAAGTAACTAATCTTGACGAGTTTGTTTAGTAGGTTTATGTGTTTCGGTCGGGTTTATTGTTTCGAACTCTTCTGTGTCTTTTGGTCGCTTTACGTCATTCGTAAGGATTTATGATGTTTAGAACTTTGTTTTACTACATCGTTTTGGTTGTTTTGGTATTTTCTATATTATTGCATTAATTCATTCAAATTACCAACTTATAACGATAAGCCAATAATCATTTCATAACTAAAATATAACATCACAAACAAGCAACAACAACATATTGTAAACATTAGTACATAACTTGATATAGAACAGACAGTTAGTCAAAATCATAGCCTCCATTGTCGCTGAGAATACGCACTGTTTCCTCCTTCATGGCAATTTGAGAATGAATGTATTGTGCCATTTCCAACGACATATAGTTTGTGATCATTAAACCGAAGGAGTCGAACGCTTCATTCCTGACTTCTGGGGGCTCGTTAAACACCAAGAACATCGCTCCACTAGTTATAGACTTGTACCTAGTGGCTACCTCTTGACGAGTACGCGATCGAGGCATTTTTCTAGATGTAGACATTTCGCCGTACATGAAATACATCATACACAAAACTTCATCAAAGAACTCATCGGTATTATCGTCCGGCCGTTTGAACTTCACAGCTTTCTCAGCCTTGAGCAGATGAGCATCATCAAACACACTCCAACCCATTATGATAGACTTCAACTATGTTAAAAGGAGAGTTTTGTGTGTTTGGTGTTGTAAGGTATGCTTCCTTATATAGAATAATGAGAGTTTACATTGGCGGGAATTCTAGAGCGCGAAAAAAGAAAACGCGGAAAAAAAACCGGGAAAAAAATTTCAAGACAAAATTGCGCACCATAGGTACTGTCTTCTGTGTACCTATGGTGCACAGTCTGGTGTACCAACGGTACACTAGACTGTGTACCCATGGTACCATGTACCGGTCGGTACGTAACGTGCCGGCCGGTGCATGGTACCATCGGTACTGCCTCCTGTGTACCCATGGTGCACAGGCTACTGTACCATGGGTACGCAGTAGTGTGCACCATAGGTACCACTGACTGCGTACCCATGGTGCAATTTAACTTGTATTTTTTTTTAAATATGTTTTGGGTTTATGGTGTTTTTAAAAATTTGTTTTCGGTTTATGGTGTTTTTTTTGACAAGTTTATACCTAAATGTTATAGTGTTTTGGTGTTATGGATTTTAAATGAATGAATTACTATTATAATTTTAGTTTTTGACGAATTTAATATGAAGTTAAGTACAGAAAATCGAGAATTACTAGTATAGTGTTATGGTGTTATGGTGTTATGGTATGACTTATGTTAGATCAAGTTAAGTACAAAAAATAAAAAAGAACAGTAGAAGCAGTAGATAGTAGAAGTCATAAGTCATATTACAAAGTAGATGTCATAAGTCATAATACAAAACAAGATACTCAAACAACTAAGAAGTCCACAAGAATGAAAGATCATAACGACGCTAGAACAAGTCCGATGATGAGGACAAACAACCATGGAGAGAATAGCTGCAGGACCTGATCTCTCCACCTCAGCGCACCCGCCTCCCCACGCTCGACGGGCATAGTAACAATGGAGCGAACGGCGTCTAAAAGTCTATCGTCCGTGGTACGCGGTGGGGGAGTGATAGTATGCCAACCATACTCAGCCAGGTACCTCCAGTAGGTATTCGTCGCTGACTGTCTATATGTGGCAATGGTAATTGTCAAACGATCCTCAGCAAGCAAGTGCTGACGCCAATCGAGCCATGCGCTCTCTCGCCACGTGTACCTGGCCAGATCTCCTTTCCTGTAACCCGGTCGTAGTACAAGTGGGAGTTCGGGCTCATCCTGAACCCGTCCGAATTGGCGCATAACCCGATCAGGCATGTAGCCCTCGACCGTGCTCATCATCCGCAAAGGATAAACAATAGTGCGGATCTCCTGGACTGGAAACTGGACTCTAATGTCCTCGTATGGCTCAAATAGCACCTGTTACAAAATATTAAAACAATTAGATTGATTTAAAATCCTAACACTTAATATCAAAATTGTAATGGAAAACAAATATTTAAAAACTTAAATCTGAATCCTTCTGATCAGCGAGGAGAGTACGAATGACCGATTTGGGGCGGATGTTTTGCCCAACAATCCGCTTCGGCAGCCACTTCACAATCCTAGGCTGCCTCGCTACGTGGTCAGCATTCTCTGAGGAACTAAACGCTGGGAAGTGGTCATAGATCCAACAATCAAGCATAGCTACAAAACCATAAAGGTTATGCTTTGATGCTTTCGAAGCATCACCCAAACCACGGAACAGGAATGCCAATGCACTCGTACCCCATGCTATGTCCCATAACCCAGAGTCCATATTGGCTAACCCGTACAAGTAGTCAGCCTTCACGCTCTTCTGACTAGTATCCGCAAAAATAGTACAACCAAATAAGAACATAAGGTATGCTCGTGATACCTGGCGGATAGTCTCAGCATCAGTCTGCTCGATGTAGCGCCCCCTGGTGAAAGTCTCCCTCAGCCACTTTATCTTGAAGCCAACGCCTCTGGTGGACTGTATCTCTGTGCGGACCTTATCCACTGTCAGACCTAACATACTAGCGTAGTAGCTGTATGCCTCGTCACGTGGAGCCGTGACTACATCAAGTGTCCGACCAACTACAGGGAGACCTGTAATGCAGCTGACATCATCGAGCGTAATCGTCATCTCTCCAAATGAGAAATGGAAAGTGTTGGTCTCCTGATGCCAACGCTCAACAAAAACCTCGTCTAAGACGGAATGTGTGAAGTACTGAGGCAGGTGGGCTATAAGAGAACCAAAAGGAGTCCGCGCCAAAAATCGCTGCACATCTGGCTGAGCAGTCAAGTCCCACATACGTAGCACATTATAATGTGCCTGTACGCCCAGTGTAGTGCGACCCTATAAATTAAAAACTAAGTTAGAACATAATAATAGTAAAACCTTAGAGTAGACGTTTAATAATTAGGTACTTACCTGTCCGATGAAGACGTGGTACGCCTCATGCTCCTTGTAGTCAGGAAATAGAGGGATCTTGTTGCATTTCAGAAATGCAAACGTCTTTCGCTGCTCCTCGGTGTGGATGGCATCTATGTGCTCCTCGTCAATCGTGTCCTGCTCAGGGTCCCCAGTGGCATCCACCCTGTCGCTAACAGGTGGTGGATGTGTAATAGTATGCGCAGGGGACGCAGCTCTGCGAGAAGGAGAGGGAGGTGGTGGATCACTAGCAGTGGGAGGTGGTGATCTATGTGTATGTGATGACGACGTCTCTCGTCGTGAGGAGCCTCCACCTCTGATATCAATCGCCTCAGTCGCTATGGCCTTTTCCTTCCTCTGGCCATGCTTGATTCGGCGCAAAGACCGATCAGTCCGTATCCGTTCCTCCTCCTCCCTAACACGAATAGTCTCAGGGTCATCTGGTAAATCTCGTCCGCGCTTGGCATCGCGGACCCGCTCATTTTCAACCGCACAAACAGTCTTAATACTCTTGCCTGGCGGCGGCGGACGTGACCCAGGGGGATACGCCCTGGATCATGGAAGACGTCGCTCCTCCACTGCGTCTGACCTACAAAAATACAAAACAAAGCACGAAATTAATAACACTAACATATACAATTTAAATCATCAATAGTCCTATACATATGGTGAAATTTGAAGTTTTTTTTAAAAAAAATGCAATACCGGAACTTTTAAAACAAAAAAATTGGAGTTTTTTAAAAAAAAAATCGGGTACCATAGGTACCATACAAGGCGAACCGAGCGGCACGGGTGCTAGTGCCGCTCGGTTTCGGCACTGTGTGCCGAGCGACACAGGTCATTGTGCCGCTCGGTACACTGGTGTACCGAGCGGCACACCATCACGCACCGATGGTGCTGCCCAAGGCGCACCACCAGTGCGTCGCCGGCCATTTTCCAGCCGGCGAGTTGGCTGGAAAATGGCCCAAAATCTAATCATAATCCTACCCTAAACCCTAATTCTCTACCTAATTTTATCCTAAACGCAAAATTCAACCCTAAATCTAACCAAAAACTAAAATTCATACCTAAATCTAACAAAATTAAGTAACAAAATTAATTTGGGGACTTACGTAAGAGGCGGAGGAGGGTTTTTGTTCTTGACCATGATGAAGGAGGAGGAGGAGGAGGAGGAGTGGTGGTGGTGGTGGTTCGCCGGAAAAATAAGAGAGAATTGAGGTGAGATTCTAGAGAGAAGTGAGAGATATGAGTGAAGTGAGAGAAAGTGTAGGTTTAAGTGGAGTGGATGAACTTAGTAAAAAAAATGGCTTATATACCCACAAAAGGGCATTTTTGGAAAAAATTGGGTATACTTAGATCACCTTTGGGTATACTCAAAATTGGGTATACTTAAACCCGAATTGGGTATATATAGCTTGACTCGTACTTTTATCCTCAAATGTAATCAGTTGAAAGTAAGATCATCGTAGTGTTTTGTACCAACAAGAACTCGCCAAAATTGTTAATAAAAAAAGCAATAAACAAAAACAAGGGAGTGAAAAGATTAATATGGGAAGATTAGTTTTTCAGTAATATTAAAAAATTGTTTGATTTATTAAAAGATTATTTAAATTTCGAAATTCTGAGAAATATTTATTATATTTTTAGTTTTAAAAACTTTTTTTATAATAAATTATTATAAAATAACAATTACATTTTTAAAAAAGTTATTTAATTTATCAAGAGATTATTTAAATTTCGAAATTCTAAGAAATATTTATTATATTTTTAGTTTTTAATTTTTTTATATAATAAATTATTATAAAATAACAATTATATTTTTAATAAAGTTTTGTAATTAAAATATTGTGAAAATTGTGATATTTTAAAATTAGTTTCATATGAAAACAACTATATACTAATTTTTATGAAGTTATTGTCTTGTATAGATCATTAAACTAAGATTGTCTAGTTATCAAATATTGTCTAGTTATTAAAACAATATGTTGTGTTTATGAAGTAATTGTTTAATCTTGTATAATTGATTATGTACATTTGGTTAGAATTTCATGAGATCCAATTATAATAAGAATCGGTTTTAAATTACAAAATTGTCATTAGAACTTTATTAAAATTTTCTAACTCTTTCTCACTGACAAATCTGACTCTACCATTTTTTTAAGGTATGCATTTTTTATGTATTGATGTATTTTTTTTCTTTCAATTTAGATATGTATTTTTTATTGATATTTACAGTCGAATATTATGTTCGAAAAAATCAAATTTTTATATATTTGTAGTTGTTATTTTGAATTATATTTAGTTTTATAGCTTAGGTTAGGTCTAGATATTCAATTATATAGTTTATTTGCTTGATTTGGGATAACATGCACGGATTTGGAAATTTGAAGGGTTGAAAAATATTCATGGAGAATCGCGCACGCATCACGCGAAGAACAACCAAATTCAAGCAACCCGGGTGTGCGAATTCGACTGCTTTGTGTGCAATGTGTGTGCAATTCTGCAAATGAACTCAAGCGGGCATACAATAGCACACAACACAATAGCATACAACAATTTGGTTATTAAAAGAGAAAAAGTGGAGCCGGATAATGTTAAAAGGTTGAAAACTAGTTGATAGGGGTTGCTTTTCCTTTGATTGGTTTCTCAAAATTGAATGACCATCCTTTGTAAAGGAATATTATTCTTTAATAAGCATATTGTTAATTGATACCATTTTTTATTTAATTTATATCAAAGAAAACATATACAATCTTTTATGGATCCATTAGTATTTTACCTCTCTGATACCAGACAATTCTTTCTTAATTTGGTGGGTCAATTATTTATTTCAATGAATATAAGAAAATAATTTTATACATTAAATGTTTTTAAAATTTATATAAATATATATAAAACTAACATTAATTCTGGATATATTTGGGCTAAATTCATGGTTTTTATATGTTAGGGTTATTTTAGTCATTTCAATTTTATTTTTTTAAAATTGGAGGTCTCATTCTAACAAAACGAAGTCTCATTATAACCTAGCTTAATTTAGATTAAATACGTCTAAAATTTAGTTAGTTTTGTTTTAAAATAGGTTAGATTTATAATTAATAATGTTGTTGAAGGGTGATTTCAAAAAATAAAGTTAAAATTCCGGTTTATTTGTGAGTTTTGGGGATGAGTCTTTTTGTAATTTTTTATTGTTATTGTTGAACGTGTATCGTCGGCCGACACCAACATACGAGTAGCTACTAGGCCCTTGTATTCACGGTATGTTTGCTTAGCAAACTCTGATATGTGTATTTAACAACAATTGGTACGCAGGAGACATAACCGGTCGTATATGAGTGATAAGAGTAACAAAAACTAAATGCATGGGGTTTTGTTATATGTTTATGTTAGATATTGTTGTTCAGATGGTATTGTTATTAAGTTTTTAATATTTTTAATTTTGTTACGTTTGATTATAAAATTTTGTGTAGGTATTAAATAAATTATTTGTTTTGAATTAGTATTCTTTTTCAGACAACATACGCAACACCAGAGAGTTTATGTGGTGCGGGTAAAATTTTGTATATATTGGAAACACTATGAACGCATCTGGGATAGACCAACTCCTAAAATGAGAGATACAGTATCATTGATATTAAAATGGAGAGTTCGTGTAAAGTTACACACGTTCTTACCAAACAGTCTCATAATCGCGTGTAAAGTTACACACGTTCTTACCAAAAAGTCTCATAGTCACATCAAACATATGAGATTTGCTGTCTTGAACCGAGCGATAGAGGTTGATGCAGCAGACGCGTCGCTAGTCGCGTTAGTGGACGTGCTATGCTATTAATTTTTAAAAAATCCTCATCTATGTACGAAAAGGCGAAAAAGATGATACAAATGATATATACTTTCATGAGATTTGACGACACTCGATTGTCCCCTAGTTACAATGAGCATGAGACGTACAACATGTTTTTTGGAATGGTAAGTTTAATACTTTTATTCAATATTTTACTTTTATTTATATATCATAAGGAATTTATTAGTTTAATTTATTGCAGTCCCGGACTAGTTTAGAAATCTTGTCGCATTACATCTATAAAAATAGGAGTTGTTTGGGCAGAAGACGACACATTTCATTTAACGATGGTCATACTATTGGTCACTTATATAAATTGCAACATGAAAATAACGTTCGTAGCGGTATTCATAGATATATGACATAAAAATAATAATAGATATCGTTTCAGTTTTGGTGAGATGTGCATCACATGAGATGATATACACATCATGATTAGCCTCCCGGTTGTGGGTAATTCATAACACTGTATGATTCGGGAATGACAATGTATAAGAAGTTCTCCAATGTTTTGGGAGTCCACTGGCATGATTCCAAGCAAAGAGGGATGGGTTTCTAATTGGTTTGGGTTCATAGTAATTATACTGCAGATTGTTATATGGATTTAAACCGAACTAGGGTGAGGGATGACATCTATAGTGCTTCACCTGCATACATTTTGTATTTTTTTAGTTGTACGATATTCATCGATTTTAGCCAAAAGAACATAAAGTCAGACATATGTTTGGCTTTAGAGAACATGTGTAGTGGCGAACTAGATAATTACGCTTGGGAAACTAGTGCATTCGGTTTTTCTGTAACGCATATCAGGATATTCTTTTAGGTTAGAATAAAAAAACTTATATGGTTTTGTGGCTATGCTGGAATATTGTATATACGACTACTTATCTCATTTTCGACTTGCGGTGACCGAAGTTACTATCCGTTAAAACCAAAATTTGTGAGTTAGTTGCATAAGAAACTTATGGGCTTAAAAATCCTACAAAAAATATTATCGCAGAGTTCTTTTTTATCTGTGGGAGACCAATGCGAGTATATTTTTAGTATATGTTTAATGCATACTTAGAGGATTATTCTTTTTTAAATTGGTTTTCATGTGGTTCACATGTTCTTAATAACCTATTGTTTCATATTATATGCTTAAAATATGTCTTAATCTAATATTTATGGTAAAGTTAATGAATTATAAGTTGAGTTTATGATATATATTTAAAATGAATATTGTATCATTCATTTATGCTACAAACAATGATGATTTATGTTTTTAACATGTTTATTATGGTGATTTTATACTTTCAACATGACTTTAGTCCTCTTCTTTTTACGTAGGAACAATAATGAATAATATGACATAAATGTCAAGTTTAGTTTGGTTGTAAGAGATTAGTTTGGATGATTTTAGTCAACTATAGTGCTTAATATTACACCATTGTTAACTATAATGTAACTAATGTTTTCAACATGATTTTAGTTAAGTTTTTCAACATGGCTTCATATGGTATTTGGTTTTGTTTGTTTGTTCCAAGTTTGTTTGGTTGTAAGAGATTAGTCTGGATGTTTCAAGTTTGTTATCATTATCCATTGCAATGTGTTTTAAGCTAAATACCGCTATGTATTTCATATGGCTTATACATTTATTTTCGTATGGTATATGATTTTTTTGTTCCATGTGTAGTTTGGTTGTAATAGACTAATTTAGTTTTTCCAAGTTTGTTACCTGACTAAGTTTATTTATCGTTCATTATGATACGTGGTTTTATTTTAAAGCTCATCTCTAAACCGTATGAAACATGAGATGTTATTTTGCGATAAAAAAGATTTGTTTATATGATTATATGTTTCGCTACATGTGATGAGTCCGAATTCTGCATGCTCCCCGGACAAAGACAGTTCGGTCCAATGCCTCCGGACCGGACAGATCACTTCGAACACTCAGACCATAGGACTGTTCGAACTATGACAAAAGTACTAACACACCTAAACACTTCTTGACTAAGCTACTTGCTCTCTTACTTAAGAGCTCATGGGTATTTGAACATGACTCATGTCCATTAAACATGACCCGAAAGCCCATAAGGGCCCAAACATCAGGGTATAAATACCCAACCACCTGCATTAAGTGTGGGTAATGAGAATTAACTGCTACTAGCCAGCTTAATTATCTCTCTACTCTCTACACAAAATACATAACACCCACATACTACTGTTAAACACCAACCAAATTACAAGCCTACCCTCAGACGGTAATTATCCACACCAAATTGGCGACCACAGTGGGAGGAGAAGGTGCCTGATTCAAGCATTCAAAACCAGCAAAGAAAGTCTGTCCGAATGAATCCGGACAATCTAGAAGCACCACCAGCTCTGCTCTAAGTGGTGGGGGAGAACGATGAATACACTATCGAAGAGTGTGATAGGCTAAAAGGTGAAATGTAAGCTCTGAGGGCAGAAAAGGCCAAGATGGGCGTGAAAGAAAAGTCCAAAGCATCGGTTGCTCATCACACCGATAACCCCAGAGAGCATGAGTCTTCAAAGACTCATGTGAGCACTAAAAAGACTCATGCCAGTTCTAAAAAGTCTCACCGGTCTAAGCCAGTGGAGAGTTCTGACTCAAGCTCAGAATCTTCTGATAGCTCTTCGGACAGTGAGGGAGTTGAAAAATCCTTGTCCTCTAGCAACGATGAGGGTCGAACTAGAAAGAAGCAAAAGCAGATTAAAAAATATTCAAGAAAAAGGGATAGACAAGGAAAGATGAAGAGACATATTGGTAAAGGATCATCTCATAGCCGGAGGCATGTGGACCGGATGCTGATGGATCCCTTCGCTTTTCACGATGAACCAGGTATCTTTGCAACTCCCAATGAGGGTACTGTGTTCAGTCGTGGAAGAAACTGGAGGCAATCTCCATTGTCTTCTAAAATTCTGTTTGGAAACCTCCCTAAGAGGTTTGATAGTACCAAAATAGAGAAGTGCGATGGCAGTACTGATCCGGACAACCATCTGGAACAATTTAAAAACTTCATGATGAACTTTGACGACGAAGATAAGCTACTTTGTAGGGCATTCTCCCAATCTTTTACGGGGAGTGCTCTAAAATGGTACAACAGCCTGCCTCAGGGTTGTATTAAAGATTTCAATACTTTTTGGGTAGCCTTTCGAAGGCAGTTTGTATGGAGTAAAGAGCTAAAGGGCAATGGAGACACAATAATCCATTGTGCCCAGGAGCCAAATGAGTCCTTGAAAGAATATATAAGCCGTTTTGTGAACACCAAGAATGGGTTGGCTGATTGCTTCGAACAGGTAGCAATAGCATCCCTAAGACAGGGTTTGAACCCAGGCAATCTAGCTGATTCAGTGACCAAAAAGAAAGCCATGACATGGGGAGGGTTGCTGAATCAGGTTGGAAAACAAATAAACGTTGATGAAACAAAGAAAACCAGGGTGCACATGCATGTGAGGTCTACCCCAGTGGCACCAAATCCCAATCAGAATCAGTCCGGAAATAAAGCAAGAGAGACCGGACAGGGGCATGGCAGGGCAAAAGCTCAGTCTGAGCCAGCTGCTCCTGCTCAAAGTCAGCAATCCAGAAACAAAAGAGGGCCATGGGTGCAACCGGAGTGGTTCGCAGATTTGAAAGAAAGTGTGGCCACTATTTTTGATAAAACAAAGGAAGAGGTGCATTACCGGAGACCGGCTACACTGCAGTCTCCCAGAGAGCATCGTAATAACTCTTTTTGCCAGTATCACAACGATATTGGTCATACCACTAATGACTGCATAGCATTGAAACAAGAAGTTCAGAACTTGATTGAGAGGGGAAAGCTGGGGGCTTATGTGAAAAGAAGAGGGGGTAACAGGCCTGATAACACTCACCGGGTTGGTCCAAGTAATGCTGCTCCGGAGGGAGCCATGGTTATAATTGAAAGGTTTGACGTAGAATCTGAGTACTTGGATCCAGATCCAACTCGAAACAGAGTGGGTACAATTGAGGAATGTTCTAGGTCGGTCTCCGGACTCATTAAGTTTTTTGAGTCACTTACAATTTTCGGAGGGGACACTATGACAGCTCCTACTACTTCTTCGAGGAAGAGGCACGTGCATACTTTAGCCTCCCAACTAGAAGGAGGCATGACTTCCTATCAGTCACCAAACTCATTCCCCTTCATTGTTTTCGATGAAGATGATTTAAGAGATATTGCTGGCCCTCATGAGGATGCTGTTGTCATAGGAGCATCTATTGGGGGAAACGACATAAGACGAATTTTGGTGGATACTGGAAGCTCAGCCAATATCATTTTCCTAGCTACATACAAGAGAATGAAAAATCCAGCTGTAATTCAGAGTTCGGACAGATCAATTATGGGCTTTACAGGCAGCTCAGCAGATGTGATCGGTGAGTTCGAAGAAGAAGTTCTATTGGGCAAGGGCCCTTTCAAGAAAATGGTTAGAATACTCTTTATTGTGGTGGATTGTCCCACTTGCTATAATGCTATTCTAGGGAGGTCTTGGCTCTCTAGGATGCATGCAGTGGCTTCAACAGTCCACCAATGCTTGAAATATGCTGTTCAGGGACAGGTTGGAGTCGTCCGGAGCAGCCAGAAGATTGCAAGAGAATGTTACGCCACTGCCCTGGCTCCTCGAACGCTGGGGGCAGTCTGTATTAATGAACAATAGCAGTTTGAGGGCCTTTCTAGGGGTGAGGATGAAATTGATGACCCCAGAGAGACCCCTGGAGTATTGATACCGATTGAAGAAGTAGAAACACACTGTTTGGAAGATGGGAAAAGTGTCAAGATAGGGTCTAAGATGCCACCTGTTTTGAAAAATAAAATGTTAAAGTTTTTGAAGAACCATCAGCACGTTTTTCCTTGGTGCAATGCTGATGTTACTGGGGTTCCATCAGAAGTGATATCACATCACCTATCTGTCCGGAGAGACGTAGCACCAGTGGTTCAAAAAAGAAGAGCTTTTTCCAAAGAGAAGGCTGATGTCATTGTGCAAGAAGTTGACAGGCTCACAAAGATGGGGCACATCAAGGAATCTCAATATCCTTTGTGGACTGCCAATCCGGTTCTGGTAAAAAAGGAAAATGGCAAGTGGCGCATGTGCATTGACTTCACAGATCTCAATAGAGCTTGCCCAAAAGATTTGTATCCAGTTCCCCGGATTGATCAGTTAGTAGACTCTACCTCTGGGAACAAGCTGCTTTCCTTTATGGATGCCTTCTCCGGATACAATCAGATTCAAGTAGATCCAAGGGATCAAGAGCATACCACATTTGTCACTGACAGAGGTCTTCATTACTACAAAGTAATGCCATTTGGTTTGAAAAATGCTGGGGCAACTTATCAGAGATTAGTCAACAAGGCATTTGCTGATCAAATTGGAAGAAATATGGAAGTGTAAATTGATGACATGATGGTGAAGAGTGTGGATGAGCAGTTGCACTTGTCCGATCTCCAAGAAATTTTTGCCAACTTGGTAAAAGTAGATTTGAAATTAAACCCAGAAAAGTGTGTGTTCGGAGTGTAGTCCGGGAAGTTTCTGGGCTATATTATAAGTGAGCATGGAATACAACCCGACCCGGACCAGCTTAACACCCTATTTCAAATGGAGCCTCCTCGAAACATTAAAGAAGTACATCGGTTAACGGGGAGATTAGCTGCCTTAAACAGATTTATCTCAAGGTCTTCGGACAGGTGTGCCCCTTTCTTTCAAACCTTGAAGGGTGCAAAAGGATTCAATTGGACTCCACAGTGTGATGAGGCTTTCAATGAGATCAATAAGCACCAGTCCTCCTCCAAAACTTTGTTTAAGCCAGTTGATGGGAAGACACTCTTTGTATATTTGGCAGTTTCAAGTTGTGCCATTAGTGCTGTGTTGGTAAGAGAGGTCGATGGACATTCCCATCCAGTGTACTACATCAGCAAAAGTTTGATAGATACAGAAAGGCGTTACTTGAAACTCGAAGAGTTAGCATTGGCCCTGGTGATAGCTGCCAGGAAGATGATGCCTTATTTCCAGGCTCATCCTATCATCGTCCGGACTTCTTTTCCCCTGAAGAATGTCCTCCAAAAGGCAGACATTTCAAGCAGGATGACTAAGTGGTCAATAGAATTGGGGGACTTCGACATAGATTTTGCTCCCGAACAGCAGTCAAGGCCCAAGCTGTGGCTGATTTTTTGGTTGAATTTCACTCCGACAGGGATTCATAGCAAACTACTGACATAAAAGATAAAAAGGTATGGTTCGTCCGAACAGATGGTGGATCTAGCACTATGGGGTGTGGTGCAGGGGTGTGTTTGACTTCTCCGTATGGAGACAAAATGTACCAGGCTATTTGTTTTGCTTTCAGGGCATCTAATAATGAGTCCGAATACGAAGCAACTATAGCTGGTTTAAAGTTAGCCTACATTTGTGGGGCTAAGAGGGTCAAGCTACTAAGTGACTCCCAACTTCTTATCCACCATGCCCAAGGCCAATCTGAGGCTAAGAAGGAGCAGCTTGTGAAATACTTACTCCTCCTTAAGAATGAAGCACTCAAGTTTAAAAGTGTTGTTTATGAGCACATTCCCCGGGCAGAAAATGAGGTAGCAGACTCATTAGCAACCATAGCATATACGGAGTCGTATCCATGGATCCATGTGCTAAAAATCCCCTCCATTCAACTTAGTAAGGGTAAAGAAGAGGAAATTTTTGAAGTACAAGAGAAACAACCTCAAGACTGGAGGTTTCCTCTCCTGCAATATCTCTCCGATGGTGTTGTGCCTCCGAATAAGTCACTAGCCAGAAATTTGAAACACAAGGCTCGTGGTTTTATCATATTGAGAGACGTGTTGTACAAGAAATCTTACAGTAAACCTCTCCTGCGCTGTTTGGGGGATGAAGAGTCTCAAGTAGTCCTCTCCGAATTACATGATGGTGAGGGATCAACCCATTGTGGGTTTAGAGCCTTAACAAGAAGAGTTTTACTCTCCGGTTACTATTGGCCATCAATCATGAAAGATGCTAAGGAATTGGTAAGAAGGTGTGACCCATGCCAAAGGTACAGCAATGAGATTCATGTCCCAGCTATTCCTTTGGAATCAATTTCTGAGCCTATTCCTTTTGCTCGATGGGGGTTGGATTTAGTAGGGCCTCTCCCTGTGGTGTCCGGAGGACGCAAAACTATAATTGTGGCCATAGACTACTTCTCGAAGTGGATTGAAGCAGCCCCTCTAGCAGGGACAACATCAAAAGCTGTTATAAAGTTCATTTTATCCAATATCTGTTGCAGATTTGGTGTCCCACAAAAGATAACAACAGACAATGGGCCACAGTTCGACAATAGGGAAATGGAGAGCTTATGTGCCTCAAAGGGTATACAACATTGTTTTTCGTCACCTTTCCAACCACAAGAAAATGGGCAAGTTGAAGTGGCTAATAGGACTATACTGTCCGGTTTAAAGAAGAATTTGGAAGGGGCTGCTGGGAAGTGGCCTAGTTATCTACAAGAGGTCTTGTGGGCCTACCGGACAACACCTGGGGCTGCAACACAAGAGTCACCCTTTGCTTTGGTCTATGGGATGGATGCAGTAGCTCCCATAGAGGCAACTCTCCCATCCTTTCGTGTTCACAACTTCTCCGAACACGCTAACGAGGTGGCAATCAGAAGTCAACTTGATCTGATAGAAGAAAAACAATTTAAAGGTCACCTTAGAGTTGCACACTATCAGGGTTTGATGAGAAGCAGGTTTGCTTCCAAAGTTAAAAGAAGAGATTTCCAACCAGGGGACAAGGTATTAAGGAAAGTCTTCTTACACACTAAAGAAAAGTTGTTCGGAAAGCTGGCCCCAACTTGGGAAGGTCCCTACATACTTGTTGAAAGAATTAAACCTAGAACATATTGGTTGGAAGACAAAGATGGAAGGGTTTTGACTCATCCTTGGAATATTGAGCATCTCCGGATGTACTTGGAGTAGCATTTGTGTAAATATTTACTTGTTTGAACATCCATGTAAATATTTGGGGGCATACTCTTTCCTCCCTGGTGGCACGGGGAGGTTTTAATGAGGTGTCCGGGCTTTTGAATGAAATTTGATGCTTTCTTAAAAAAATTTCCAAGTGTTTTAAGTTTTGTCTTTTGTCACACTATCCGGATTGAAATAACTAAGGGCTATTTAAACTCTAGCCGGAGAACTTAAACACTCTCACTATGAAATAATTAAAGGCTATTTAAACTCTAGCCGTCGAAAATGGAACAAACGATGAAAGAAGATGAGATTTGTGCAAAACAGAAACATTCATTGAAATAACTTAAAATGCCTTGGCCTTCCAAGGACTTTTGAATAGTCGAAGTAAGAATGAAAAACCTATCCGGTCAGATACCTGACACAATTACAAAAAGAATGCCTTGGCCTTCCAAGGACTTTAGTTTGAATAAAAAGTAAACAAAGTAAATCATAATTTAAGGTTGAGCCTTTGAAGATGGCTCACCTTCATCTACCTTCTTTCCCTTAGGATTGTCTTTCTCTTCGCCAATTTTCTCCCCGGAGTGTTCTTCATCATCTGAGGAATCACTAGAGTAGCCATACCTGTCGCCTTCGGCCATCGTGTGGTAGGGGAGGTCTTCAGGCTCAACATGAAGCCATAAGTCCCCTAGGTTCTTCTTCGGAAACTTTTCATGGAAGAGTAGAACCATGTCAGACCTCACCTTGGCAAGCAGTTGCTCTTCGCTTTTAATCATCTGGTTGGCATAAGCATCGATCTTGGCTTGGATCTTGGCCTCTTGCTCCTGTAGCAAAGTGGTTTTCTCCTCAGCAGCCTTAGACACTGTATTCTCAAGAGCGATTTTGTAATTGGTCAGGTTGGTGATGATTTGATCCTTGGCTTTGGATTCTCCCTTTGAGGTGTTAAGGTCTTTCTCCAGACCGGACAGCTCCTCCCGGAGATCTCTAATGGTTTCCTCTAAAGTGGCGACTTTTGTGGTGTTTGCCTTCTGGTTTCTCTTCAACTCCTCGTTTTCTTCCTTTAACATGTCAGCATTGGAAGTGGCAGTGCGAAGGTCGTCTGACAGCTTCTCTTTGTCAGACTTGAGATCTTTGATGATATAAGCTTGGCTCTGAACTTGTCTCTCCAACGCGAGTACAGGCTGCACATTGCTTAACAAGGAGTGGGCTATAGCATCCCTTTCACTAGAAACACTAAAAGTCTTACCATTAAAAGTGACCGTGTTGGAGGTGCTTGGAGGAAGGTAAGGCCCGGAAAAGTCATCTCTGGGGAGATTGAAGAAGTATTCACCAAGCTCACCAAGACCGGTGATGTCTACTCCATCGATGTTGATATCTTCCCCCTCAACCTCATCAGTATAAAAGTCGCCCGGAATCTCCTCGGCAAGCGTTGGGTCAGCAGGGTCAGCATGGACAGAAGGCTCCGGAGTCCGGAGAGAAAGCTCGTCTCCCTTAGACGTTTTCTTCTTCTTGGCCTCCCGGTCTGTGCCTTCGCTCCCCTGTTTACAATTCCTCTTAGAAGCCCTTGGAGGTTTTGGGAGGTTCGCTTCTTGTTTCTCAGTCTCTTGCTCCACCACTTCCAGGAGAGCAGCATCAATTTGGCTCTGGGCTGGCCCCTCCGGATCTGTTGGAGCATCCTTCTCTGCATCAGGAGGGTTAGCATCACCCACCACCTTTTCGCCCTTCTTCTTCTTGCCTTTCATCTTTCTCGGGGCTTTGGCCCGGCCTGGCAAGAAGAGTGTCCCATCTGGTTCATGGGTCCTCTTAAGCACAACGTCCGGAGGAGGCTGGGTGGTGAGCTCCTCCCAATTCAAGTCTCTCCGACCGGTGGTGTTCCACAGGTGAGACCTTGCCAAGTTGCTACTGGTGAAAGCAGCGTGGAATTGGTTCCCCCATTTCTCAGCAGCCCAGGCATTAATCTTGCCACAAGTAACCTGCCCGGCTTTCTGATAGTCACTGAACTCCTTGGGCAGTACTGCTAAGACAAAAGTAAGAAAAATTAGTATAAACTAAGTCTAAAAAGAAAAGAGAAGAGAGACAAAAATATAAAGGCAAGATACTTACAGTCACTCCTCCATCTGCTTCTGAGGAGGCTTGGGTTCTCTCCGGATTTTATCTTCCTGCCGTTCTCCCAGGCACCACTAACAAATAGGAACTGAGTCCTCCAGTTCCTCTCCGACTCCAGCAGATCGTCCACAGCCTTAAAGTCATCCCTCATATTGAAATGGTAAAAGGGGATGTGGTGGTTTCTGCAAAGGCTGGCCACTGCAGCAAATTCCTTCATTGGCAGAGGGATCCCGGACAGCCTTGATGCCATGATGCATGACATAAGGGTATACCAAGCGTTGGGGCTCAGCTGGCTCGGACAGAGTTTGATCAGATGGAAGTATCTGACAATCTCTGGGTCTAGTGGGAACCTGAACCCCCAGTTGAACAGCTCCGTGAATATGACCACTTCACTTAACTTGCAGTCCATGGGAGTCTCCAGGTGTATAGGAATCATGATCTTTACATTTTTTGGAATGCCCCACTTCGTACGCATCCTGCCCAGCTCAACAGTGTGGATGAATGCGTAGTTGATTTTTTGTAAGGAGAGAAGGTAATTAACGCTGACCTTGTAAAAACAAGGCCCCACTCTTCCCTCGAGGCTCTCCGGCAGATCTGGATGCCTCAAATACAGTTTCTCTTTGCCCTTGTCTTTCTTGGCAACTATCTCTTTACTGGTCTGACCAGAGGGCTCAGACTCGAATGGGGCCTCTTCAACAGAGTCCTCCATCACTTCCTCCATAATTGTTGAAGGGATTTCAGCAGCTGTGGTGAGGGGAGGGTTCAAACTTGAATCAGCCTTGTCTCCGGACTGATGGGCCTCAGTTCCCCTTTGATCTCTGCTCTCCGGTAGGGTGTCTGGAATAGAAGTTTCTTGTTGAAGATTTGGATTGGAGCCCTCCGGTCCGGACAGCCTGCCCTTGGGGGCTCTAATAGGCACCTCTGATCCGGTGCTGCTGTCCTTCGCCCCCGACCTTGAGGGAGTATTTTTAGACCCTTGGCCTTTAACCAACCGGCCTTTCCTCCTATCGACTAACTTTTCAGGAGAGTGCTCCGTATCTGATCCCATTGCGATGAAGGGAGAGGGCTTTTTGAGGCTAGTGGCTGTAACTCCTGGCTCGACAGCAGGCTCCGATTCCTGAACTGAGGAACCAGAGATTATGGGGGAGAGGTTGGTTTGAAATAGTTTTCTAGGCTTAGTACCTTTGGAAGAAGAAGAGCCTCAGTCTGACTCGGTAGCAGAGGTGATTGGTCTATCAACAGGCGAAGTGGGTAACCCTGTTGCGATCCGTCTTTCTCTTTCGACTTTTTGAGCCTTCTCTAACTCAGAAAGGTTGAGCCACCCACCTTTGACAAGAGCGTTCCTCGCTGTAAACATAAACTATCAAACAAAGTTTTTGCTTTAGAGAGAGAAAGCTTTGAGAGATTTTGCAGAGTAAATTTGAAGGAGATGGTAAAACAGTAGAAAATGGGTTTGTATTTGTAGTAAATCTGAAAAAGGAAGTTGATTCATAGGAGAATTTGAAAAGTTTGGCAATGATTAAAAGACGGCGCTGATGTCACCACCTTTAATTAAGAGGTTTCTTTTCGAAGAAGGTGGGTTCGAAATTCAAGGTGAAAAAACGGCTGAAGCAACCAATCAGAGAGCGACACGTGTCCCACAAACTCTGGCAAAAACCGTTTTGAATTCGTGAAGCTTTATCTGTCCGGATAAACTCATAGCCCAAATTGACAGACCTGTCCGGATAAGAACTACCCCTGATGTCGGACTGTTTTTCAGGTCTTTGGCAAGAGTATTTGCACAAACACCTAAAAAAGGGGCTCCTGATAAGTCCGAATTCTGCGTGCTCCCCGGACAAGGACAGTTCGGTCCAATGCCTCCGGACCGGACATATCACTTCGAACACTCAGACCATAGGACTGTTCGAACTATGACAAAAGTATTAAAAAACCTAAATACTTCTTGACTAAGCTACTTGCTCTCTTACTTAAGAGCTCATGAGTCTTTGAACATGACCCGGGTCCATTAAACATGACTCGAAAGCCCATAAGGGCCCAAACATCAGGGTATAAATACCCAACCACCTGCATTAAGTGTGGGTAATGAGAATTAACTGCTACTAGCCAGCTTAATTATCACTCTACTCTCTACACAAAATACATAACACCCACATACTACTGTTAAACACCAACCAAATTACAAGTCTACCCTCAGACGGTAATTATCCACACCAACATGGACTACGTCGAATGTTATATTCCTCATAGATTAATGCGGGAGTTAGAAATTGTCCAAATTTACTAAAAATTCCTCTACAAGTCAAAGAATCATTGGATAAGGGAAATGTTCATGTGCGATATTGGTTGAAACAATATTCTTGATTGGATTATTGTAACCTATTACTTTGCAGAAGCAAAATAAGGGATAACCTTGCTTCAGATTCCCCTTTTATGATAGAAGATTACATTGAGTACTTACGAAAGTTTGAATGGTATACCATTACCCCCAATATGTTGGTGAGAGTAGATAGATTGCATGTATGAAGAAAATCAACAGTAAGCGAGAACGCTAAGGAAAAATGGAAGTTCGTCGACAAGTGTTGTAGATCGATTCACCTTGGTTAATTGTTTGTATTTTGGAAATTAAATTTATAACTATTACTTACATATAGTATTGGTTTATTTTTATATGTTGATGGTATGTTCTTCCTTGAACAATGATTTTTTTTTAATTTTTGACGTTGATGTTTTATTTCATTAGAACTTGTTTTTCCTTGTTATCTATGATACATAAAATTTTATGTTAACTAAATTTGATCTTATTCATACACTTTAAAATTAGGATTCATAGATTAGTTAAGTTATTGAACCTATCGAGAAAACCTTATGAACATTAAGAAAATAATATAAATGATGGTATCGACTATGCTATAAATGATACGCCGCCAATATTATAAGTAAAACGCCGGGGATAGCTAGACTTGATAAAGTCGATACAAGTTGCTAATATGACCAATGAGTTGTCTAATTGTTTTTGCAGCTGGTACCAAAAGTACCATGGATGAAACGATGATGGTACCTATACTTTCGATACTAGGTCCAAAACTTTAAGACAACACAAAGTAACTACAATGTATATGTATCAACAACGTTCAAGTGTAGATACCGTCAGTACCATTTATGGAGAGTTGTTTAAAAAAAATCATATGATATCACCAATTTGAATGCCATTTGATCTTTAGTGCATAGGCTATTATATCGTTGATATTAACATGTTAATACCTATTTAATATAAACTTATCTCATAACTATAAAAATATGTTTAGTCTACACGTGACACTACTTTATATGAAGTTTTATTAAATCATATCTGATGAGTCCGGATTCTGTCACCACCTCGGATAGGGTCAGTTCGGACAATGTCCACCTAACCGGACATGAGCAGTTCGGACACCATCATCCATTGAATTGTTCAAACAGAACTAAAGTACTTAAAACCTAATCACTTTTTGACTAAGCTGCATGTTCCCCTACTTAGAACTAATTGGTCCTTAAACTCGACCCGAGTCCATTAAACACGACTTGAAAGCCTATGTGGCCCAAATATAAGGGTATAAATACCCAACCACCAACATTAAATGAGGGTAATGAAAATTAAATACAACCATGCAGCTTAATTCTCCCTCTACATTCTACCCAAACATTAAATACTCACAAAACTCCACAAAATTCTAAACAGAAATTACAAACTTACCCTCCGACGAAAATAAACCACACCAATATCCACCAAATTTTGTCTAAAGTTACTTTAACATAATTCATCATTATTATTTTTATATAACAATTAAAACTCTATTATGTCCCTATCTATAAATTTTATAACAAAACAAATATTTAATATTCGATATGAAATGTAATAAACAAGAAAATAACCACTTGCTGAAAATTGTCATAATTGTAAAGAGAATAATAAATGATGCAACTACTAAGTTTGTTATAATTTTTTATGCATAATGTAATACATGTGCAGTATAAATAATTTATAATGTTCATGTATGATGTCGCATGCACGAGGTCGTGAAAAAGTCTCCATCATATTTGAATATTTGAAATCGATTTCAAGTTTTTGGGTTTTTTTATCTACCACACAATGCCAGACAAGAAGCATGCAAGATGTTTGATTTACATATTACTGATTCCATAAAAACATAAGTTGTAATAGATGGAGGATAACTTCATTGAACAAGTGAAGGCATAAGCTTATTGCCTAAAAGGATATATATTTTTATGGATTTAACTCTTCTTAAAATATTGTATTATTCGTATCTCGTACTTGTGTTTTATTTTATTTTATGATTTTATTTTATTTTCTTATGATGTCTTTTCATTTTATGTCTAATATTATGGCTTTAAGTTTGATATTTTCATATAAAGGTTTGTGTAAAATCAAATGGTTAGAACAATAACATAAAAAAATACATTAAACGAACATGGCTTTACTAAAAATACAGTACAATGATAAATAGTTCCAAAATATATTATACATAATATTTAAAAAATAGTTTAAATAGGTTAGTTTGGGATTGATGCTTTACGACTTGCGAATTTTAGTATTTTGATATCTTTTGTAACGAGCTATTATCGCTAGTTCCCATTTGAGCCCCCTATGTGTTATGCAAACTGATAAAACAATGATGTACCCATGCGTAGGCACGTGCGTTGCAATATAAAACTATATAAAATATAAAAATAAGCGAAGATGCAAATGTCATCTTAATTCAACAACAAACTTCTAATAAAAACATGAAATACTTTCATGGATATAATGGTTTCTTTTGAAAAAATCAAACCTAATTGTATCAATTTGAAACATCATAAAAGGTGCGACTCACCATGGTATAAACAGAAACTCATATCCATCGAATGCACTACAAAATAGATGATGCGGTTGCGACTCCTAAAAAAACGACATTATCATCTATTTTCTATATCTCTGGGCTTTTTAAAGTAATGTATACCTTCAAGGAACTTTAGTACCTCATATATACTACTAAGTATCTGTATATAATATCTAATATAATTCATAAACGCATCGGAAAGGTCCTTCATAACCACCTATTATATTGGTAAAAGAAGTTATACACAATTGATCGGTACCAACAATGCTCATCGGGTTTAACATCGTTAATTGCAATTATAAAAGATCTATAGTAAACCATAAAATATTTTATGTAACCTTTTGGATCACGAAACATTAATTTAGAAATCAATATTACGGCTCGTTTCTTCGAATATTATTAGCAGTTCACTGTGACTAATCATTTCACTAGATAGTCACGATATTGTATGTATATATATGGACATTATCTTAAGTCGGAACTTAGACTAAAAAATCTTTGCTCCATCTCCGACACTTTTACTGGCAACATTTTAAAAATCTTACCTGTTCAAGGTGCATTTGTTTTTTTTTCAAATTTAGGACTTGTTTGGAAAATAACTTTTCTCGTTTAGTGGATGACACGGGTGATAGTTTATGTTTGAAAAGTTGACGACCGCTGTGTTTTTTGATAAACTACTTCAAACTGTTATTGTAAATATGTTATATACGATATTCGTTGTTGGTTTCAACTACCACAAGTTTATCCAATCTTTATTTTAAGATATTGGTTATTGTGAGTCTGTAAAGACTTTATATATATATATATATATATATATATATATAAATTCCAATGATCATCCAAAAATTCTAAAGGTACTAGAGCATCATTTTACAATAAATCATAAATATCGTACCAACATAGCTCGCAACGAAAAAATGCATTTAGTAACGACCAATTCAATATTTTAGCATTGTTGAAAGACTGCAAAGTGATATGTAAAACCATGTTTGAGACCTTACCTTTATTTTATTTTTGTTAAACGTTATGTGTTCAAATTTGTATTGTGCTATAAAAACGATTTTTTTCGAACGATCCTTTAAGTGATCCATGTTGCATATTAACTAACCAATGCACACTACTTCAAAACAAATTGAAATTAAGATTAATTGTGTCAATAAAATACTTTAATTTGGAATGAGCACTCCACACCCGGTTAGTGTTCATCTTTTCGAAAATGCATGAATTTGTTAGTTTTCACGTGACAAACTTATCAATGTAAAGATTTAACTAAGAATTTTTTGGTGTATTACGTTGCTTTAGGATAATCTTTGAAATCATACTTTATTTCATTCTTATTGTTTTCGAATTAATGTTCTACCTATGAGTACATTATATGATACCACAAACCCATAAAGCCATCAAAAACTGTTTCTTTTCACATACTTCTTCATATTCACATTAACGTTCATATTAATGTATGTGTTGTTTTATGAATATTTTTTCAAGAGAATTCATCAATGTTTAGTCTTTATCTATAAAAAACATGGATGGTTATTCAACCGAATTAGCTACCATCAACAAATGCAAACAATCTAATACCCACGTAAAATTGTAATTTTCTCATCAGAGATAAACATAAATAAAAAAAAGGTTAAATTGATCGAGGTTACTCTGAAAATCTCAAAAAATGACATTTTATACCTTATTATCTTATAGGTGTTGTCCATTATTAGTAGTTTTAGAAACGTACATAGTAAACCAACACTAACCGGATGTGCAAAAAAATGTAATGATGTTATTTGTATCTTAGCTCGATTTATGTCATTTATAATAATTTAACCTTTTGATTTCTCCAAAAATGTATTGCAAATGCGACCGATCGAATTTCTTCAAAATCTAGTGTTTTTTGTTCGAGCATTGTATACAGTACGCATACATAACGTATTTTCAACGTTTATATTTTTCGATTCGTTCAAAATTTTGTTAAAATGAGCTCCTACGAAATTACAATGGTATACAAATCCCAAGTTTTCTTTTGATAGCCATTTCACAAATAAATTATAGTTTGATTTTTTTTCTAATTGCATATTTGTGAAACCCGCATATAAGTTCTACGACACATTGATCTTGAGTGACCACATTTTCCTGTTAAGTATTATTCGAAATCGCATAAAATAATATTTAACAATGCACGGAAAAATAAATATAAACATTTTTCTAGATTCACCTAATGAATAAACAAAAACCAAGAATACTTACGAATTTCCTGATGCCTTCCATCTTGCATGTTTTATTTCCTTTTTGTTCTTCGACGATTATGCATATTAACTTGAGAAACCTGCAAAACGAGTAAGTAAAGAAATGAGTTTGGTTTCGAGACACTGAAGGATGCAGTCTTCTGTTTGATTAAGGTTCCTGATGATAAAATTCCTAATCCTAGCCCCTTAATTATAGTATTTACAATGTGAAGCCCAACATTTTGAAAGTCCATCCTTTATTACTTCCCTGTGTCCGAGGACCATAACCCGATAAATTCAATCTATATCCTTAATTTATTAATTCACGCTTAAGTGTTGAGATTTGGACCCTCTTCATCACAGTGCCCAAATTCAACTCGGT
Organism: Limnanthes douglasii subsp. nivea; assembly: GCA_036936605.1. Taxonomy (NCBI): domain Eukaryota; kingdom Viridiplantae; phylum Streptophyta; class Magnoliopsida; order Brassicales; family Limnanthaceae; genus Limnanthes; species Limnanthes douglasii. Next base: position 48,369,003 of record JAUPFV010000002.1, read on the forward strand.
TACCACACTTGAGCACATAGCACCTTTTCACCCATATGTCAAATATAGTCAATTAAATAATTAACTCAAGTACTTTTAATTTTGAATTTCTTAAGAGAATAACCGAATATGTTTATTTAGCATGTCGGTCCAAATTATTGTCGGTGCGTAGATATATTAAATAAATATATTCCAACAATCTCCAACTTGGACTGCCACATGCTACTCAAGAATACATATTCAAATTTAATAGGATCCCTATATTCATTGTCAATGGGAAAATGATACAACCCCGTACATGACTGATAATAATAAAGGACTAAAGACCTTTTTCTCGTAATGTGAACAATATGATGCAGCAATAGTCACATTACCATTATCAATCAATTACTTGAGCCAATTACGGAGCGTGTCCTAAGAGTAATATGACTTGTGATCTACATATCTAATCTTAAATGGTTCCCACTTTTGGAGATCCAATACAATACATATATCAATAAATATTTACAAGTATATATATTGCAATAAACTTTAATGTGCACAATACTGCAAAATATAACACCAGATCCTATTACAAACTCTCCCACTAAAACAAACAATTCTCTAAATCAACTACACCCATACTGAGCGTGTGTCCCTGGAAAACCTTAGGCGAAACCGTCTTTGTTAAAAGGATCTGCTATTATAGAGTTTGTGTCGATGTGCTCTATACTTATCTGACCAATATGTACTCTTTCTTTAACATACATAAACTTTATATCTATGTATTTGGATTTTGACAAGCTCATGTTGTTGTTAGATATTACACTACAGAATTATTATCGCAATATAACCTCATGGGACCTTCTATCCCTTGTACAATGCATAATCTTGTAACAAAATTCCGCAGCCACAGTGCCAGGTTCGATGCCTCAAAGTACATAACAAATTTTGCTGCCATGGTGGACGTTGCAATAAGTGTTTGCTTTACACTTTTCTAGGATATTGCACCTCCATCCAATAAAAATATGTTTCATAACGTGCTTTTTAGTGTGTCTATGCATCCACCAAAATCCAATTCGGAATACCCAATGATCTCCAGTTATCCAACTTCCCATATGTCAACATGTAAACTTTTGTTCCTTGTAGGTATCAGAGTACCCTTTTAACAGCTTTCCAGTGATACATTCCTGGGTTACCAACATATTTACAGCAAAGACAATTTCCAACCTAGTACAACATACATTAAGCTCCCAACTTCCAAACCATAAGGGATAGTTTTCATTTCCTCAATCTCAAGTTTTGTCTTAGAACATTGATTGAGACTAAGTCTGTTACCCTTTGTTATATGGGTACTTAGGGGTTTGCAATATGCCAATCCGTAATGTTGCAAAACACTTTCAATGTATGACTTTTATGATAATCCAAGAATACCACGAGAGCGATCTCGATGTATATAGATTCCTAACACAAAACGGGCATCACCAAGATCCTTCATATCAAACTACTCTGATAGAAATATTTTTGTAGTGTATAACAAATACTTATTGTTCGAGGCAAGAAATATATCATCCATATATAATATAATAAATACGAAACTAATCCCACTGAACTTTTGATACACACAATCCTTAACAAAGTTGATCTTAAAGTCATAACCGACTATCACCTCAAGAAATTTGTGATACCATTGACGAGAGGCATGTTTAAGCCCATGGATGGAATTTTTAAGCCTGCAAACCATATCTTTTGAGTTACTTTCCATAAAGTGTTCTAGTTGCACCATATAGATCGTTTCCTCAATATTACCATTAAAAACGGTCTTAACATCCATCTGATGAAGCTCAAGGTCGAAATGTGCAATACTGGAACGAAGGTTTCTTTAAAATCAATCCCTTCACGTTGAGTATAAACTTTCGCTATAATATGTGTTTTATGTCTTTCCCCATTACCCAGGGAATCGCGGTTGGTTTTATAAACCAATTTACAACCAATTTTCTTTTTCCCTCCAGGTAATGGGACAAGACCCCACACTGCTTTTCCTGCATTAATTTATATTCTTTCTTCATATCGTCAATCCAGTTATGAAAGTCAGAGTTTGTCATGGCCTGTTCGTAGGATTATGAATCATCTACACTTCCAACACATAACTCATCATGCTCCCGAATATATACATAACCCATTCAACCCACCAAGTATTTCTTTCACATAAACTATATTACTTTCTGAAACAACCAAAGCTGTGGGAATACATTTCCCTAACAAATAAGCCCGATGTTTCTCACAATCCTTCTTCAGATGTCCTTTCTCTTCGCAGAAAACGCATCGACCTATAGTCGTTTCCTCAAGATGTTTCTTCTTTATCGGACCTTGAAATGGTCCTTTGTCATCTACCTTCCGCTTAGGTCCTGCCCTTTTTGCAAATATAATTACATTAACCTCAGGCGCCATGCCTTTAAGTTTTTCATCCTCCTGTGCAGCATGGGAAATCAACTCATTGATATTGCACTTTTCCGGCATGTAGTTATAGGTAGACTGGAAATACTTAAACCGGTCTGGTAACAAATGAAATGTGAACACCAATATGCATTCTTTAGGAAAGTCTAAACCGTTTAGCTTTAATGTTTGGCTAATCATCGACATTCCCAAAATGTGCTCCCAGATTTTACATTTACCAATATAATTTTTGGTAGCTAGCTATATGAGAAAACGGTGCATCTCTACCTTCTCATTTTTGGAAAAGTCTTTTTTGACCTCTGCGAGAAAAACCGAGGCAGTGGTAACACCTTTAGAGACAACCCCACGTAATGCTACTAGTATCCCCTGTAACAAGAGCGTCATGCAAAACTTATTTGACTTCTTCCACCTTTCATCGGCCTTAGTTTCCTCCAGCGTACTTTCTGGATTAAGAGGGATGGTTTGGAAGTTGACAATGCATGGTCATAATCATGTACATGCAAAAACAACAACATATCTTCCTTCCACAATTGGAAGTCCGAACAGTCCAACATGGGTGGACGGTTCCCCAATAGATTGTATCCAGTGGAAATTATAATAAGAACAAACAAAACAAAGCACATTTAGCATCTTGACATATAATTGAAAACATATCCATGAACATGGAAAATGCATGTAAAACATAGAATTCTCTGATAATATATACTGGAGGGAAAATCATACTAACATGCAATTTCATGAGTTTGAGAAAAATACCATGATCATTATTTTAATTTCCTAAGTACCAATCAGACTTCCAGAGGGCCGATGTCATTTACTTAGATTAAAATAACTCTAATTTGATTTTCTTAATTACCGGTGAAACCTTCCAGATGGTCGATTTTGCCTACTTAAAATAAAAAACTATAAGGTCGAATTTAATTTATCCTAAGTATGGAGGGATGATTTCATCTACTTAAAATTAAAATCAACACAATGACCATTTTCAATAATTTGCTCCCTTTCATGATTAATTTAAACGCAAACGTGAACCTTCTGGAGGATCGGTAATATTTGAATTTAAATTAATCCCCGAACCTTTCGAAGCCTAGGATCCATAATAAAATTAATTTTACCAGACGGATGACCGATTAAATTAATTCCCTGGTTTCACCTATCGACCTACGAAACCTTGGTCATCCATCACCATTTAATCATTCAAACACATACAATTTAATTCACAAATAAACATACAATATTTAGCATCTCAAACACATCATATTTGTGAAATGAATTAAATTAATAAAATAATTAATTTTAAAGAACAAACTAATTTCATAATTTTTATTTTTATTTTTTTCGAAAAAATTATATTTTCCTCCCGACCTGCTGCAGGTCCTGGGCGTATGTCGAGCCTGCAGTAATCCCACTGTAATAGCAGCAACTGGTGCAAGTCATGGGTATCCGTCGAGCCTGCAACAATTGTTGTTGCAAGTCTTGGGCATCGCCTACCCGCGGTAGCGCTACTGTCAATGGGTTTATGCCCATCCAATAGCCTTCTACTGCTATCATCGCGATAACAATGGGTTTGCGAATCCTCACAGGCCACAGCGTTCACTTCGGCGTCAACAATTCATTGGCCATGATGAACACCATTTGACAAATTTCGATCAACATTAACATCAAAGGTTAAGCTGTCGATGAGAAAATGTCCCTATAGTTTTGATTTTATTCGTTATATTATGATTGATTTTATGCTAATTTTGGAAGAAGAAATTCTAGACATCAATCAACCCTAATTTAACCGAAAATCCCCCAAAATTATCAAAATTATAATTTATTTATAAAATAAAATAAAATAAATAAACATGCTTTTCAATTCGAATAAAGCACATAAACATACTTTTCATACAATCTCTAAATCCATGCTCTAACCAGCTCAGTCAACACATCTCAAGGACATAGATTCTTTACGATGAATAAAAAACATGCATCTTTATCTATCAACACACAACTCAATTATTCTATTGAATCCAAAGAGGTTTATCTGACTATGATACAAATTGTTAAATATTATTCGAAATCGCATCAAATAATATTTAACAATGCGCAAAAAAATAAATGGAAACCCTTTTCTAGATTCACCGAATGAATACACAAAAACCAAACATACTTACGGGTTTGCCTGCTGCTTTCCATCTAGTATTCTTTTGCTCCTTTCATTCTTCAACAATTTTGTATATTAACTTGAGAAACCTGCATAACGAGTAAGTAAAAAGAGGAGTTTGGTTTCCAGACACTAAGGAAGCGACCTTCTGTTTTATTAGGGTTTTGGATGATGAAATTCTTAAACTTAGCCCCTTACTTATAGTCTTTACAATGTGAAACCTAACATTGTAAATTTCATCCTTTATTACTTCCTTGTGTCCGGGGACCTAACCCGATAAATTGATAATTCAGTTTATATTCCTGATTTATTAACTGAGGTTTAAGTGTTGAGATTTGATCCCTCTTCATCACTGTGTCCAAATTCAACCGGTTACTACACTTGAGCCCACAACGCTTTTTCTACCATTAAATCCAATATAGTTAATTAAATAATTAACTCGTTTATTTTTAATTTGGACTTTCTTAAGATAATGACCGAATATGTTTATTTAGCACGTCAATCCATAAATATAGTAAATGAATATATTCCAACATTCTTTAGAACTTGGGCAGAATATTCACATTTTTTAATCCGGCAGATATGCTCCTAAAAACTTATTGGTGTGACAAATATTTTATTCCATCCATAATTCTCGTGCCAAACAATGCTCGAGGATTCTTTATACTTATGGCATCATCAATGTGTTTTTTATACTAAATAATTTTTTTTATAAAATAACAATATTTACAAAAATCAAATTTTTATGACGCAAGTGGTATCGTCGGCACCATAAAAACAATTTTTTATGGCGCCGAGATATCGTTGTCAACATGCGTTATAAAAAACCAATTTTTATAAATATTATTATTGTTTTTAAATATAGAAATCTTCTAGAAATTGAAGTTTTACATTTTAGTTTTTTTACAACAAATTTTAAGAAAAAAGAACGAAAAAAGAATTGTTCAAAAATTAAAATTTTGAATTAAAAATGTATTTTTCTTATTATAGGATAGGTTATTAGTTTTTAAATTTGAATTATAAATATATAATAAAAATAAATGAAGGGAATACTTTTTAGCATATTAAAAATCCATATATATATATATATATATTATTTCTTAGGAGATCAATATTGGAGAAAAAAATAGTTTGTATGTATTACAGTGGTACCCTGCCTGACAACGGTTAAAAACTTAAAACTTAGTTAAAGGTAAACTAGAAACCAAATTAGTTACTACCTTTTAGCTGTTAAAAAATCGACAGCCTCGAGTGGTTGAGCTGTAACAGAGAATAGACTTTCTCTCTCTTCTTCCACGTCATTCTCTCACGTTCTATCTCTTGAGTCTTGACTAAATACGATAGAAGTCTACTCTTTTCCATTTTTGTAATTTTCTCTCTACTTTCTTCTTCGATTCGTCTGGTTCTTCTTTCTCCTCAGTTTTTTTAATTTTGACGATATGTATTTTCCGTTGCTTAAACCCTAAATTCTTTCGACATATAATTTGATCCATGATAACGAACTACTGTATATATCTCTAAAAGCTACACGAAGTTATCTCTTTTGGAGTTACTCTACTGAAAATTAGGGTTTTTACGTCTTCAGCTTTCTTCAATCGGAGTACCAGCTTCAGAATTTTGTTCAGGTATGGATTTCTCTTTTCTCTTTATCTCTTTTTTTGTTTCTTTCCTAAAAAGTTTCTATAATTCGTACTCCTTTATTAGTTACTAAATTTAGTAACTTTTATGAAGGTGGTTGTTCTTCTGTACTTTCAGATTAATCCAAATTATAGGTTTGTTCAGTGATATATTCTGATGCTTAAGGTTGAATTTAGAGGATCAAACGACATAAATTATTATTGTTTTTGTGTTCTATGTTGTCAAACATTGTTATTGTAAGAACATTTGGATAGGCTTCTGTTTTTGGCTTGAGTGGCTTAATCAGATAAATGATGGAGTTTATTCTTGCTCTCTAGACATGAGTAGATCCGATCAGATGGAGGAGAGCTTAGACGGAAGCCAGTCAGACGAGAGCAATCAGTTCGAGAGACTACACATGGAACCCATTTACGATGCATTTGTTTGCCCTTTGACGAGGAAAGTTATGCGCGATCCCGTTACGTTAGAAAATGGACAAACTTTCGAGCGTGAAGCTATCGAGAATCATTTCAAGGAATGTAGAGAAAGTGGGAATGCTATTATTTGTCCTGTGACTTCACAGGAATTGAGGAGTACGGATCTGAACCCTAGTATAGCGATGCGTAACACAATTGAACAATGGACGGCTAGAAATGAAGCTGCTCAGCTCGATATGGCTCGTCGGTGTTTAAACCCTGGAAGTGCAGAAAGTGATATTTTGCAGGCTTTAAAATTTGTCCAGCTTATTTGCCAGAGGAGTCGAATGAATAGGAGTGTTGTGCGTGATAATGAGATAATTCCTATGATTATAGACATGCTTAAAGTCCGAAGTCGAAGGGTTCGGTTTAAAGCTTTGGAGACCCTTCGAATTGTAGTCGAAGAAGATGCTGATAATAAGGTTTGTTTTTTTCGTTTTTATTATAGTTGGAATGACTATGATGTGTGCTTGATAGGGGGTGGTCAAGAAACAATCTGTTCAAGGTTGGGTTGTGTTTGGCTCATAAATTTTTTGACTCAATTTAATAATTTTGAGGTCGAATTTCTACGTAGGCTCGAGAAAAGAAAAATTGAGTAGAGCTCAAGTATCTCCATAATATTTACAAGCTATTCATGAGCAGCCCGAAATCTATTTCAAACTCGAGTTCGTGTAACATCTGTTTGAGTTTGGCTCGATTAATAACTTTTTTTTATTACACCGGCTCAACTTGAATTTGATGGAGCTAAATTAGTTAAAAAATTGTCCAATCAAAAAGTAAAAACACTAGAGCTTGAGCTTGTGCTCTATCTCGAATCTCTCATTTCACTCACGAACCGAGTTCAGGTATTCAGCTCGCAGCGGCTCGAATCTAACCGTATGTGCATGTAGTTAACTGGGTTTTCTAATATACTTTGACAGGATATATTAGCTGAGGGGGATACCGTACGCACAGTGGTTAAGTTTTTGTCCCATGAACTTTCGAAAGAAAGGGAAGAAGCTGTTTCTTTGTTGTTTGAGCTCTCAAAATCTGAAGCCTTGTGTGAAAAAATTGGTTCAATTAATGGGGCGATTCTCATATTGGTTGGAATGTCAAGCAGTAAATCTGAACTCGGTTCAACCGTTGACAAGGCCAAAAAAACCCTGATAAATTTGGAGAAATGCGAGGACAATTTGAGGCAAATGGCAGAAAATGGTAGACTGCAACCTCTTCTAGCAAATCTGCTTGAAGGTACTTCCTTTCTTCTCCTTCATTTTGATTTTCGCAACGAAGGGTTTTCACCATAGTAAAAAGTTTCATACTCCCCTTTATTTATTCTCCCATCTTTTATTAATCCAGCAACTAATGATTTGCATTCTTTTGGGTTATATTTAGTCCGCTTTTCTTGTTTTTTAATGTTTGATAGTTAAAGTAAAGGCACTTAAAAATATGAATTTCAGGCCAACCCGAAACAAAAATCAGTATGGCTTCGCATCTTGGTGAACTAGTTTTGGATAATGACATGAAAGTTCTTGTGGCTCGGAGCGTCGGTTCATCTCTTATCGACATCATGAAAAGCGATATAGTTCAATCTAGAGAAGTTTCTTTGAAAGCTCTAAACCAAATTTCGTCTTTTGAGGGAAGTGCCAAGGTGTTGATTGAGGCAGGAATTATGCCTCCTCTTGTTAAAGATCTCTTTACTACTGGCCGCAACCAGTTACCCATGAGGCTGAAAGAGGTTGCGGCGACAATCCTTGCCAATCTTGTCAACTCTGGATATGACTTTGACTTAGTTCCTGTTGGACCTGATCATGAAACCCTTGTTTCAGAAGAAATAGTCCATAAACTGCTCCATTTAATCAACAACACAGGTCCTGCAATTGCATGCAAACTTCTACAGGTGCTTGTTGGACTAACTAGTTCACAAAAAACAGTTCTAAGTCTTGTTTCCGCCATTAAAAGCTCCGGTGCTGCCATCAGTTTGGTTCAGTTCATCGACAATGACTCCACCCATAAGGTTTTGCGTTTGGCTTGCATTAAGCTCCTCTATAACCTATCTCCACACATGTCTCAGGAACTCGCAGATGTCCTACGCGGCACAGTTGGTCAGCTAGCAAGTCTAGTTAAAGTCATATCAGAACACACAGGAATTACCGAAGAGCAGGCAGCAGCTGCTGGACTTCTAGCTGAGCTTCCACAAAAGGATTTGAGCCTTACACGACAATTACTAAACGAAGGTTCCTTTCAGTTTATCTATCAAAAAGTAGTTATGATCCAGCAAGGTGAAATCAAAGGCATCCGCTTTATGACTGAGTTTCTTGACGGGCTCGTAAAAGTTCTTGCCAGGGCTACGTTTGTCTTAGCTGACGAACATGCAGCACTTGCCTTTTGTCGTGATAACAATCTCGCAGCCTTATTCGTTGATATGCTTCAAGCCAACGGGCTCGACGGTGTACAGATGGTTTCAGCTACAGCACTGGAGAATCTATCACGCGAATGCAAAAATTATAGTCGATTACCTGAATTGCCCCCTCCGCGTTGTTGCCTGTTATCGTGGTTTAGCAAACCAACCGTTATAAGTGGAGTATGCAGGCTTCACCGTGGGATATGTTCTTTAAGAGAAACCTTTTGTCTTCTCGAAGGGAAGGCAGTGGAGAAACTTGTCGCTCTTTTAGACCACAGGAACGAGAAGGTAGTCGAGGCTGCCCTTGCAGCTTTATCTACTTTATTGGACGATGGGGTGGATATCGAACAAGGTGTAAACGTTTTATACGAGTCAGAAGGAATCAAACCGGTACTCCAAGTTTTGCAAGATAAACGAACAGAGAATTTGAGGCGACAGGCAGTGTGGGCAGTTGAAAGAATTCTGCGGACAGAAGATATAGCTTCGGATATATCTGGTGATCCAAATGTGGGGGCGGCACTTGTTGACGCATTTCAGAATGGAGACTACAAGACCAAGCAGAACGCAGAGCGAGCTTTGCAACATGTTGATAAGATGCCACAGTTTTCTGGGATATTTGCGAATATGGGATAAGCTGTTTTGACCGGAAGCCTTGATGTTGAGCTTGGCGAAGACTGGATTATCACTTTCTAACATGTACCAAGTTCCCAGTAAATATATTGTTGTTGTTATACAAATTTTATAGAGTGGTCTATTTACCATAATGCTGCATTATTTATTCATATTCTGCCCAGATGGACCGGCTGATTTGTGCTCTTAATTCATCAGTATAAATGTACCCCCATTGTTTTTCTACCATTTAACATTTCTGTTGTTTTACTATATGTATATATGCAGAGTGTTGATGATCATATCTATACTTACTATATACTTATCAGTCAGTCCGGAAAGTTTGGGGGAATATCTTGTCCCTAATCTTGTCACCCCTATTCGTGATTCTGATAATCCATGGGAAAAAAAGGAGACATCACCGTTCTGATACAATTAACGGAAAGAAAAAGGAGAGACATTACAACTTCATGAAATAATGTGAAAAATAAATGAAACTCATCACCATCTAAACGAATCCAATATGGAATTTAGAAGTTTTGAAAAGTTATCACTACAGATGCAGCACAGCTACTGACTTAGTCATGCAAGAAGCAGCATCCAGTTCATGACCCTCATGATTTCTCGAAACATGTCTCCAAGTCGCTCCTGTACTGGAAACATCACACACAGTAAAGAAATTCAATACCTGACCAAATATTTTGAACATTTCGACTCCAAACACAAAGTTCCTGTCCGCGACAAACTCAGCATTCCAATCCATAGGTGCATCAGGATGAACACACACCTCAGTCCACAAGAGATTCAGAAGATCAAGCTCCCATAATTTTCGAACAGCTTTATTTCTCTGACCGATTTGACCTTCTCCTTCACACCACGAGACAGAAAGCATGAACAGTCGATTGTTACAAGATACGAGCTTTGGGTGGTAATCGTGAACATGAAGTGGAAATAGATGGGTTTGTATTCCGATCCATGAACCCTTCGCTATATCATACCCTGCCAGTTTATCAGTCTCGGAATAAACATAAAAAATTCCATTACAGAAGACTCCGGAACAAACAAACCCGAAATTGTTTGGTAACTTTTGAATTTCAGTCCATTTGTTCGAAGCGGAATCGTAGATTTCTCCTGAATCTAAAGGCTCGTTGCTTAATCCGTAACCTCCAACAGCAATCAGCACAAATCTTTTAGAAGGTATTGTGATATGTTGATCCGATCTTTTCTTTATAGATTTTGAATGTTTTCTATTGGGTGAGAAAGAAGTTGACTCTTGAAGCACGTTATTCCTGTACGTGCGCCTAAGAGAGAGCCTGTGAGGATCTTCGTATACTTCTGATGCACCACCTGTCCGTGACCGTGATAAACGCATGTCTTGTCGACTTTGTACACTACAGAAATCTGATCCGACCTCTGAAACTCCTAAAACAGGCATTGATCTAGCATACCTCATTGGTGCGCTTTTACGCCAAGATTTAGTTAACGGGTTAAATACCAAAACACCTTTGTGGGTCTTGAATGAGCTCCTATCCACTCTACCAAAATTGCTCAAGCTTGAACAACCTCCAACGATATAAACCTCATCTTCGGTACTAGCTACGGCAAACATGAACCTCCCTTTGATAATATTAGAATCAATTTTATGCCACTGGTCTTGGGATACATCAAATGCATGAATTTCCCCTGAGCAATAACTGTCTCTTACAGCACCAAATAGAAACATCCATGGAGTTTGATGAGACCCGTTCCTTCTCAATTGCATGAATCGGACAGTCGTGCTCAAGTACTTCCATTTTTTGCAGACTAGCCGTGCATTCATTAAACTGGTCATCGGTAGCCTCATTAAACACATTTCGAGAATATCATCTGGAAGAAAGTAGTCCATGGTGCTACTCTGCACCGCTGGCCTCTTGAACTCCAAATATTTTCTTGTATTCTTTTTCCAAAATTTCTCTTTAATAGCATGCGAGAAACAATCAATTCCTGTATCTTCAGTACCACATATTGTCTTGTGTCCCTTTCCTTCCTCACTAGCATTAGAGCGCCTCCTACTACTTGGATCTCCAAAATCGTCACTTGTATCGGCACTGACTTTGCAGCCACCACTCCTGCTATATAAACTAAGGCAATTCATAGAAATACCCTTTGTGATATCATCTTCCTCAACTTCGCCTTTATGGTTCTTCTTCTTCAGCTTCTGGCTAACATTTTTAGCTAGCCGTTTTGAGACACTTAAAGCCTCGAAATCCTGGCTAAGTGACTCCTCTGCCGATAAACTTCTAGCATGCATTATGCAATCTGACCACTAGTAATCAAAAGAATTCATCTCATTCTGCCACTACTGCGAGTCGTTTATTATTCCCTTAGTTTAAATCGTCCATCTACAATCACGTGGAGAATGAGTACCTCACAAATTTTAAAGGATAAAGGATGGAAATAGAACACTAAACAAAATGCTCCAACGAACGAACTTATATTTCAAATAATTTAAACCATCATTTTCTCTCGTACGGTAAAATGATACACTATTGTACAGTTCATACTAACAGATTAATCTTCGCTAATATCTTCAAAAACTTCAAAATGAAAATGTTATAGGAGAAACACAAGAGGTAGTGCGAATTATATATTGTAAGGTAATCAAGAATCGCTCATATGTAAGACTCCAAAAATACAATTTGCAAACTCGTATGAAACCAATCATGTGAAAATGAACTTGTGCTCCAACCCACCTCGAATCTCCGTTACTTGGGCTACTCCCCGAAACCAGACACGTTAAAACATAGCCAGATTCAACAATGGAAAATGCTGGTCATATTATCATATATCTTATAAGAAAACAAAATCCAAATTTGAAAATATGATGCTTATTCCTGATAAATTTTCATCATTGCAAGTTATAAACAAAGCTATATATATATATCAGAGCATAGATAATCTGTTCAGTATTATGAGATTCTTGGCTTCGATTCCATTTAACCAAATCCGAGCGAGATTCACCAGTTCCACATTCCCTCACAACGAATCATTTTAACAAATCCAGCACCAAAACGAACAAAAAGATAATCCTTACAATTTTATACACGATTTCAAGGTCATGACACGAAACCACTAGATTTCAACCATGGAACGATGATGAAAATTAAACAATTAACAATCTTAATTTTCACGTCTACAATTTTTCTAGGTTTTCTTAGAACCCAAACACCTCTAGAAACGTACGGCAGAAAAAAAAAATCAAAACTTACATTGCACCCATTAGAAACCAAGACAAACACGAATTCGAATCGAAATCCAAATCCAAATCCAAAAAGTTAGGAAACGGAATCCAAAATCATAAATTCAAGAAATGTGAAACGGTATTCTAACCTTGCGATGATGAACGAACACCGAAAGAGAGAGAGAGAGAGATCGAGTAGATTTGAGAAAACCGATTTCCGAATTATTATTGAGAATCGAAAAGTATAGCTGGTGAAAGAGGAGAGAGAGTGAGTGTTATGTTTATGCGCATTCTTTTAATCTTAAAAACAAAAACATCAAATTTGCATTTAGCTTTTTAGTCGGATCATAATGGCAAACAGAAGAAGAAATAAAATAGGGTAACACTCATTCTTCTTTCCTTCAGGTATCGCTACTTTTTTGTTTCTGTCATATAGGTTTTGCAATTATCAAATTAGTCTTTAATTTCTCTCATTAATCAGAGGGCAAAGGATAAAAACATCAATCTTTCCTTGAAAAAGTTATGAATGTAGATGAAAAGCAAAATTAAATAACTTAAAAGACCAAAATGAAGGATGATCGATGATTTTAGGCCGTGTCTATTTGGCCCCAAGATAGTTAAACCCCCACTTTTCATCTTCTACCATACAAATGATTTTTTTCTGAATCTTTTGACAAAAATATTTTTATTAGGTTGATCTATGTATAAATATATAAAGTTTTATTGTTTTGGGCTTATTTTTTAATTTTTAGATATAGGTGGACCATTTTTTCCTTTCAAATATTATTTTGAAGATATTTATTTGTTGGATGAGACTAAATTAATGATTTTGTTGTTAGATTCACGATAAAATGTGTTATCTCTAATTGAAGTTTTGATTTTCATTGATTGATTTATATATTTCTTTTATAGAAACTAGATATTTTGTTGGATTTAGAAGATTTATGGTTAGGAATATTAGTGATAGTGGATTATTATAAATATTTGAAAAATAAACACATAAATTTTTAATTGTTTTCATCAAAAATCTTACATTAAGGCTGGATTTTCATCTATTTATATACTACATAACTCTATATATTATCTTTAAAAATATTCCAATAATTCTTCATTTTTAGGTGTATTCAATCGTGGGTTCGTTGTCTATCCTCACGTTTTTTATGTTGTCATGTTATTGTTTTTAGTGGCCTCATTTGCGTAAGAATCGTTCGTCGACCATTACCCTCGGTTGATGACATTCTGCATATTCCTCGCGGCATAGTTCAGTTTTAAGAATTATGTGTTTTGATGTTTTATAATTAGATCTTTTAGTCTATGTGTTTGTCATTTGACTCAGATGTTCTAAAAATTATGTAATTGGATGTTTAAGTTGTTATTGTTAGTTTAAATGTCTAAATAGTACTATTTAAATTACAGTTATGTGCTACAAAAATATTATTTAGGTAATGGATCGCTGCATGTCATGTGGCTATCGCGTCGCCGTTGTGGCCTTTTTAGTCCTCTTCACCACAGACCGCCGCACACCACTGATAACTATGTTCCGAACTCATCAAATATAACTTTAAATATACTCCTATCATAGTTGATAACATAAATCTAAAAAATAATAAAACGTCACATATATATAATATAATTTCCAAAAATAGCAAAAAATCAAATACAACATGTATGTCACTTGCACATATACAAAGCACGTATCTCAATCGTGTACCATAATACATTAATTTTTTCCTATATTGGCATATTTGGATATCGGTGAACACCCGCCTATACCTTGCACATATGTTATTTTACTTGCGATGTGCGCAGTTGATTCACCCATTGGGTCTTCCTCGGTTGTAGCATGATACACAACATACCGACGACTTCTCGTAATGAAGTCTTATAATGTGGGTCGGTACAATGAATTCCAAAACCTTCGACCATCCTTGTACCTCTATGATCTGTCGGTAAACGATGGAGGGCCCAAGTCATCCAAATCGAATTGTTATAATCAGTGAACATGTGAGCCCTTATGCTTTCCTAACAACTTTCTTTCTCGGATGATGCATTACACATTGGATATGCCTAAATTTTCGAAATAGACGATCAATCATACACAACTCTATCTTATCACAGTCTTAAATAACATTATCAGACCACGTTAAATCCTAAAATAATTTTAACATCCGCATATACTCGTATGGTTTGAAAAAAAATCGAAATAAAATATGTTATCAAATATATACTTTTTCAAATAAAAAATTAACATTATGAAAACAATATTAAATATATGTATCGTGTAAACCATTAAATGGTCGACATCAAACCACTTCGTATAAGATTTTCAACGGATAATTTTTATTAGGTCTTTAGCCTTTTTGTAACTGACATACAAATATGTGAAATAACCATGTCACTACGTTGGTTAGAAACCGTGAGAATGGTCATATATCCAACACTCAAGAAATGCAAACAAGTTGTTCATTTTTGTATTATGTATGCATGTCAAATATAAAATATTATACAACTCTTCCAAAAGATACACCCACCATTCATATGGATCTAATATCCTTTAGATCAAAGGAGTACAACCAATCGAATTTTATAAAAGTCATCTTTTTATCGTTAAAATGATGCAACCGAATATAAATAAAACATTTGATCACATGCAACATTACATACGAACAAGCGACCTTAACCGACCACAATAAAAATTTGTGGAGAAAATTTCATTCAATAATGACGTCATAAGCTTATTCTTTTTATAAAATAGGCACATATTTGGTCATAAAAATGACTCAAAGTAACCATGACACCATTATAACTCATTTTATTTATTTATTGTCCTCTATATTGACGAGCTATCGTCGAGATGGTTGACCTATAATGTTGAATACATCGTCTAATGTCATCTCGCATAAGGAGAAATTAAAATTGTTGATCGCAGGATGTTATATTTCATCAAGTCAAGTGCGTCTATCAGTAGGCTATTTGGATGCCAATTATATAATGCATTAAACATTAGTCTAAATACTGTGTTGTTGACAATTCAAGGATATATTTATAGATGATCAAGTCCAAATTTAATAATAAAAAGTATAATATTATAAAACCAAAAACCGTATCTCTGGATCTCACCTACAATATATATAGCATAAAATATAATATTAAAAGTATTATTAAATAAAATTATATGATAAATCTTATATACTTACCATAGCATGATAAATATGGTACGTTGTCTGATTCAAAAATCTATTGTATAGTTTAAACATATGAGAGAATTTAGATTTAAACGTTAAGACTAGATAAGTGGTTTGTTCGCCATTCACCGGTTTCATGATTATTTCATCTTATGAAGATGAACCATTATGTTATAGTATAAGTGGTGATGGAGGTTTCCTAGCATCATGTCGTCGATATATTCTAATTGACCTCATCGGAAGTTCACCCATTTCTATTCATTTTGAGTGGTTAATTCCGAGTCACTCACAAAAATAAGGTTTTAGAAATCTTTGATATAATTTTGAGTGACATCATGTTACAATAACACGAACATAAATAAAAAAAACCAAATAAAAAACCACTATTAACATCTTATTACACCAAAATACAACTAATTTTAACCCGATAGATCGAAATCGTTTGTACTACAATTGCAGCGCGCCTAATTGTCGCCAAGGTAATTGAAATCCTCTAGATACTCCATCTCCCGACCCACAACTAAAACAATGGAATAACATATAAAAAATATCAACAAATCGAAGTAGATCATGTATCGAATAACATATAAATCTAACCTAAAATAGATTTCAACAACTACAACATAATATTTTTTATTATAAACTATATGGGCTAATGGGCCTAGACCTTATATATCTAAAAATAATATGTGTATATTTTTCAAATTAATGTTATTAATTTAATATAATGAAAAATCAAAATAAAAATAATATAGAGAGCACAATCTTATTTTTCGAGTAATCGAAAGAGTATAACTCTTCTCTCCTAAGATTGAGTTTATTGACATTCATAAAATATAATTAAGTCATTTTTACATGCTTCGATTCAAGCTTCCAAGCTTATGACTTTGAAATCTCCTTTATATTGGTTTCCTAGTCAGAGTTGTCTTATTGCCAATAGACAATGGAAACAATCCCAGCAGAAAATGAACCTCAAGGGTCTCCTCAATTTTCAAGAAATCATACGCCTGAATCAAAGGATGGATAAACTAAAATTCGGAGAGCCATTATTTTTTATAACAGAGTAAGATAAATGGTGCTTGAGACAACCAGATATACAAATCAGATGAGTTTCCTGCTCTGCCTTCAATAAAGAAGAACAAAAATGCAATAAACCCTTTAGGAAACCATGATCAAACACAGAACATATGACACATTGAAAATCTGGGCCATAGGACTTTTGCAGAGGTAGTTGGTAACAAAATAAAGATCCATCTATCATACCAACAAATATTATAGATAAAACATATCATATTTATAATTAATACTCAACTCATGACAAAGAGCTATTGTTAGCTACGTCAAAATGTACCCTAATAGGCAAATTCTCCATATATATGCCTAAGATCATTATTATCAACAAATTCTTGGAAATATTTAAATTTAATGGTAGTGTTAGCGTGTCTAGCTGGGATATACGTTATGTCTTAATAAAATTCTCTCAACTAAATGACTTACGCAAACTTTGGTCCAAGAATGTATGGACTATGAACCAGTTTTTAGTGAGGTTATTTAAATGGTCTTCAAACTTTATCCTTAAGTTTGAAAACCCTATAACACTAGTATTCGTTGTCGAGTTGTATATGTTATTGAGCTCAGTCTTCCGACGAGCTCAATGTCTATTTGAGCTCATCAACGGTGTATTTATCATTGACGTTAACATGCTTTTGAGCTCGTCAATGTCGTAGAACTCGTTCTCCTCTTCAGTACTTATTATAATCCTGACTCTATGTGTTCCTTGATCACGTTCTGGAGAATCCCCCCTTATCATTAACGAAGTAAAAAAAAACCTTTTTTGTTATATTACTCTTTATAGCGTCAGCGTGTCCTCAAATTTACATATTCTGATCATGTGTAACACTTAATTTTTTTCTATGATTGTTGAAATTACAAATCTAGCTCACTAAATCTATGACAACAAGTAAACAAGAAAACAATTGTGTTATTACTTGCGAATATCTTTTATAAATCCACACATTTTAAATTATATTCATTTTCATAACCTTATTTTTTCCTCTGGAGCAGCTCTCTCCATTGATCAAGGAAATGACGGTGGTAAGGAGAAAGCGAGGTATGTCGAGAAAAATGAAAAAGAAGCACCCCTTGTGCCTGCAGCTGCTCAACCTACTGACCCTCGAGCATAAAAAGAAGATGAAGACGAAGAGACTAAATTTGGTGCCCTCGACACGAGGAGGAAGAAAAAACAAAAGATAATTGAAGCTGTTCCTCTAACCACAAGAAAATTTATACTCCGAGATGAAGAAGGCGAAGGAAACGAAGCCACTTCCAATGACGGAACAGGTCCGCTTAACCCATCAATAATATGTAATAATAACAACATAATTAAATTATGAATACAATGTATTTTAAAAGGGATATTTATGATTCTTGAATAATCTTTTCGTTATATAATTTTATTTTTCCTTCAACTAATTGATCATTCGTCGTCTTAACTTTCTATAAAAAAAATTTATTAATCACTTGTTATTTTTTTTAGTCGTGATCATTAGCCTTCTCCTTTTATTTGTATGGTCTGAGTCTTATCTTTATTCCTAACATATTTTATATGTCTTTCTATTATTATCATTATCTTTAATCATATATTGATATGATTACATATTTTTCGTATATAATTTTATCCCGTCCTACTCAATTTACTTCTTTTAATATATTTTAATTCTGGTAGTTAAATATAACCTACATCTATATCTTCCTGAGATTGTCTATTTCATTCATTAAATCACTATATATAACTCTTACCTCATTAAAATCATACGTTGCTCGTTAGATTCACCATAAAATTGTCATTATATCTTCGCATTAAATATCAGGGATATAAATGTATAGATCGTAGCTTTCATTAATTACTAGTTGGTATGTATAGAGCATTACGATTGCAATCTAGAAATATGAGAGAAATAATAATAAATTTCGATGTATACTTAGAATATATAATAAAAGAACTACCATCTTTCCATTATTTATTATATATATATATATATATTATTTTACAATACCAACTTAAATTCCAATCAAGCTACTCGTCACTTATAGAATGTGAATGCAACGATTCCACGTAGATATTCAGTTTTGGTGGTGTTTTAAGTACAAGAACCCGGTCCGGTTTGTTCCGGCGGTACAAGCATTGGTAAAAGGGGAGGTACAATCAACAATTAATATGGTATCGTGGAAAAATCAAATTTTAACTTTTTGGAGAATCTTTGGTTTAATTTTACCCTTACCTTGGTCAAGGCATGTTATTTCTGGAATCTTACCCGTCTTCGATTTTATGGTCGCAGCTATGTCTGATGCTAGGTATGACTTTTGGTCGTTAGGAGTAAGCACACCGTTCAAATTGAACATATCTTTCAGATCCATAGCTCGTTGAAAATATTTCTTTTGGTCGGTGCCGAAAACAGGGCTGCCAGCTCCATGCTTGCACCACTCATGCTTCCAAAATTCTTCGTTGGGACCAGTAAAGGAAGGCCACGACGCGTCCAAATGTTCGATCATTTTGGTTGGCAGTAGGTTCTGTTTTTTATGAGTAAAGAATTATAATTAATTTATTGCTTTTATATATGGACTTAAGAGTAAAAACACAAGAGTAAAAACACTTACGATGTCAAATTGCATTGAAGGATCGCATGTGGTGACATAGGATAGCCATAGACCGTGTATTGTAAATTCCTCTATTATTTCCTTCGTACATTTCTTTTTCCTTTGTTTATCCAAACACAACCCCGACGGCCAAAATAAACTCAGCTTTTCCTCCTGCAGCGGGGGCGCAGGCGCAGCACCGGCTTCTATTGCGGTGTAGCTGCGAGCGACCAAGGAAAGAAAAAATATAATTACCATAATATCATGACTTCTTCCCATTTTATTTTATTGTTCGTGGATTTTTATATAAATACAATGGTCATTTGTCTATTTATACATATAGATGAGAGATGACAGTAACCCAATCACAGTTATAGAGCCATGCATTATGGTATTCTGTACATCAATATACATAAATATCTATCTATTGCTACTAGTGCCGATTATATCTATTATTTCAATAGAGATTTCCTAGTGATTTTATTAGTAATAGTTATTGTAATAGCCAATCTACAGTGTCTTATTTTAATTTTAATCACACTATGTCTATGAGGGTATAGGTTCTTTACTTTAGGTGATATGAAAACCCAAAAGCTGATCAACTGTTTGTTTTATTTTTCGAACCGATAAGAACCGGACCGAGAACCGGACCGAACCTTAACGTTCCGGTTCGCGGTTCCATTCTAAAAATCGAAAACCGATAAAGAACCGAAACAAAAAACTGATTAGGAATCGAACCGATGAACCGATAGGACCGATATGGAACCGAACCGATAAAACCGATATAACCTATACGGAATCGAACCGATTAAACCAATAAATCGGTAGAACCGATAAAAAATCAGACCAATAAAACCGTTAGAACCGATTATTTATTATTATAATATATTCTTTTATAAATGAAATTAATAGTTAATTACGAATTTTCTAAGAAAATCAAAAATTAGTTTTTATATCATTTATTTCAATAAAAAAAATTAAAAATCAAATTTTAATTGGTTTTATTTTTTTTAAGTGAACCGCACGGGACCAAAACCAGACCGAACTCGGACCGAACCGAACTCGGACCGAACCGGAACCGGAACCGAATCGGACCGGACCAGACCGGACCGAACTGAAAGCTTAGTGGTTTGGTCCGGTTCCAAAAATTAGAACCGAAAGCTTAGCGCTCTGGTCCGGTCCGAACCGATATACTTAGCGGTCCGGTCCGGTTCCTTCAAATCCCGAACCGAAGCCGGACCGATAACAGCCCTAGTCTCATTAAATTTCATAGTTCATTTTTTTAACACTACTCTAGAAGTTGAAGAGGACACAGAACCGTTACTAAAAAATGAAAAAGAAACAAAGTACAGTAGATTATAAAAAAACTGAAACAAACAGTTGATCAATTTTTGGGTTTTCATATCACCTAAATTAAAATAAGATAGTGTAGATTGGCTATTATAATAACTATTACTAATAAAAACACTATGAAATCTCTATTGAAATAATAGATATAATCGGCACTAGTAGCAATAGATAGACATATATGTATATTGATGTACGAAGAGAATAGTATAATACATGGCTCTATAACTGTGATCGGGTTACTGCCATCTCTCATCAATCTGCATAAATAGAGAAATGACCATTGTATTTATATATAAATCCACGAACAATAAAATAAAATGGGAAGAATTCGTGATATTATGGTAATTATATTTTTTCTTTTACCAAATTAAAAATCTTTAAATCTATTAATATTTCAATATCATAATTTTAAAATATTTGAATAAAAATAACATTTTTTTAAATAAAATATATTAAATTTAATACGGGCTGACACCCAACAAATTGCAAAATGGAATCAACACAAGTAGGACAAAATACAATCGACCACTTGAATCCACTTAAAAATAACTTATATCACCTAAAAAATAATCAACATAATTTTGAAACAATAAATTAACACAGATAAAAAATGAAATTAGAATTATCTTCTTCCCATAAGAAACTAATGGAATATATATATAAATTATATATAGAGCATAGGCAGAGTTGGAGGTTGTTGTCTCAAGAACCCATCCAATTCATGAACTAAATTTTTTAGTACCAACATAAAAATGTCTCGGTGGCAAAATCAACTCAAGGGACCCGTAGTAATTTGGATTCGATACTTTTCAACCTTTGAATCTCTAATATTTATATATTTTACCCTAATGAGCTATATGAGACTGATGCAAGTCTGAGATATATGTGAGCCAATATTGAAAGAGTAGAAAATTGGGTGCAACAAATACTAGAGTTACTATATACCTAGGTGGAGAATTCACACTTGTATGCTAGAAGTAACTCATCAAGAGAAGTATTACCATAAAACTACATGAATATAGTTGGATCTGCCAAAGACACGTATTATAAAAGAACTAAATAGGAAACTTACTTTTTTTTAATGATTTGAAAATCATCGAATTTTAAAAATGAAGCAATACGTGAGACTTGACCCATAAAACTTCAAAATTTAGTTTACTCAAACTGATGTAGTGTTTTATGCTCGTATGAGCGCTCTCGATAATAAAAATGATATAATTTGATTGTAACATTAACTTTTTTTACAAAATGTAAGTTTCAATATCGAAATAACTTACATACTAGTTGTTGTGTTACTCAAAATGTGAATAATTTGTTCAATGTTGTTAGATTTGTGTTAAACTTTATCGAAGTATCTACGGCATTAGAAAAACCATAAAATTATCCACATCATCCCTTTTAGCCATCAAGTTTTTTGTGTTTTTTAGAATGTTAATATTTATATACCATTTATATAACATACGAATTATGTTAAAAACATTCATTTGATAGCTCGTATCAACGCTAAAATCGGATCTGTAACAATAACACTCGGAAATGAACAACTATTATCCACTATCATCATACGTAGAAAACTAAAATCTCACGTGTAGTTTACTTTATTTTTCAAACACATTTAAACGAAACAACAACAAATGTAAATTTTGATGAAGTTACATCAACAATTTGAAATAATGTACCTCGTTGTCTTGAAAGTACTATGCATTATAAGTACTCATGGGAATATGCGCAACAATTATATACTCATAGGTTGCGGGAAAAATAGTTTGTTGATCATATCTATTTCCTCGGTTGTCTAATGTCAAACAAAGTAATTGTATTTCTTTATTTTTTATAACAAGTCGTACCGCAAGTTTATGACATATTATCTCTGATGGTACTCCAGTAACATCATGTGCACACCAAGCAAACATATCGAGTTTGTTAGACAAAAACGCAATTAATCTTTCTCTGAACTCAAAAGAAAGTTTTACTCCAATCTTAAAAATTTGTCCTCTCCAAATTTATGTTCCTCGGAATCTTCTTCTGGGACCAGAAATCCGAGGGTCTCCCTCGGATCATCACACTGAATGATTTCCGAGGGAGGCCCCTTCAATTGCTATGCGTTGTCCGATACTTCTCCCCGAACTCCGTTCGAAGATAAAGCGATCTGGTAACATTCGCGGGCCATCTTCTGGCTGCTCTTGATTGTCCCGATGTTGTTGCCTACCACATATTTGAGACACTGATGCACCGTCGAAATCACACCATGCATTCGGGACAGCCAAGAGCGACCCAAAATTTCATTATACGAAGTTGGTGCGTCAACAACAATGAACAATACTTCCATCTCCTTCTTAAACGGCCCACGGCCCAACTCGACCACACATTGAAATTCTCCCACAACCACTGCGGTGGCGCCGATAAATCCTACTATGGTTCTGTCTGATCGTCGTATAACCGGTAGGTTAGAAATTCTCCTGTAAGTTCTCATAAACAAGATGTTCGCTGAACTTCCTGTATCAACAAGTATCTTCTGAACTTGATCACCAGCAATACCCGCGACAATTACCACCGCATCTTCGTGCGGGCCCGCGACATTTCGTTTGTCGTTCAAAATATATGATGGGGGAGGGTAATCGTTGAATTTGTGCCGACACCCCTGCTTCAATCTGGGAAGTCAGATTGACCATATGTTTTTTCCGCGAGCTATTAGAATTCCGGGCGATGGTATCCCCTCCAAAGATTGCCAGTGATGCAAAGAACGCATAAAGGTCGTTTACTTTCCCCCTCGGAATAATTTCCTCCACCATATTAACGTTGTTCCTTCCCTCCTTGGGATCCAGATACTCTTGCTCAATATCAAAAACATCAACCTCCTCGGAAATCACCATGGCTATATCAGCGTTTTTTGGAACAACCTTTACCACAACATTTTTCTAGGAGTGTTTTTTGACAAACTCTAACAACATTCCATTCTCGACCAAAGCTTGCACTTCTTTTTTCAAAGCTATGCAGTCCCTGGTGTCGTGTCCGATATCCTCGTGATACTTAAAATACTTGTTAACACTTCTGCTTTCCCTCGGAGTCTGAATAGGAAAAGGTTTCCTGAACGACACTGTGGATCTTGCCTTATCAAATATAGTAACAACATTTTCCGTTAACTCCGCGAAATAGTCCGGTCGAACCCACTTGTTCGACATTGGTATGGCACCTTGATTGTAATTTTTCTGGTGGTCATAATATTGTGGGTTTGTTTTCTGCCTCGGCGGATACTGACCCGTACTTTTGGCTTGAACATTGGCACGAGGCCCTTGGTTACTAGACTCAGATCTCTGAAACTGGTTCTGATCCAATTGATCGTCGGATCCTTTCTCAGATGCCTGAGTCTCCTCCACCAGAATTCTTTTCCCAACATGATCTAGCAATGCTCCGAAGGTCATGGCCTGACTCTCCGCCACCGTGTCCTTCAATAGTCCGTGGAGTAGGCCCATCCTGAAAGCTGCAAGTGCCACTGAGTCTTTATAATACTTCATGTCTGTTTTCGTTTTGACGAATCGATTGGTATAATTCTTCAAGCTTTCCCTAAATTTTTGCCTACAATAGATTATCGTATCTCCGTTAGATCTGAACTTTTTGCTCCCCACAAAGTGCTGTCTGAAGATATTCCAGATCGTGTCGAAATTATTTATCGAGCCCTGCGGAAGCCTGTTATACCACTTGGAAGCTACCCCCTTGAAGGTCTGAGAAAACGCTCTACACAACAATTTATCATCGTCATCGAAGTTAATCATGAAGTTTTTGAATTGCTCGATGTGGTTATCAGGGTCTTGTGTCCTATCGAACTTTTCTAACTTCGAGATATCGAAATGATTTAGGAGATTGCCCACCAAAATTTTCGGGGACAAAGGAGAAACTCTCTAATTATGACCCGTCCGATAAGCATTAGATCTCAAGTTTTCATTGCTCGGAAAATACAGTCCCTCCTCGGATGGTGGGGGTATATTGATGCTACCACTCTGAATTTCGTGGGCCAACGTTTTGGTTTCCAGCGGGAAAATTCGTTTGGCCATAACCACGCTCATTAATTCGAGCATAATAACTCTTCTCCCTCGGAGATTTCCTCTCCGAGCCTTTTCCCCTCCGGTGATATGTGTGTCCTCGACCATGTCTTTTCTTTTTGTGATTTTTCCTAGGAGATGACTCCGACGAGCTGTAACGAGAATAATCGCTTGAGTCAGATGACTCCAGACGTCGTTTTTCTTTCCTCCTCGAAGATCGTCGTTCATATCCTCTATATCTATCATCCCTAGTTTTAGGACGAAAATCGGTTTCGGGCTCCTCTTTTCCACTGTCTGGCTCCCTTCTCACCTCGGAGCGAAGATTTGCCTGAACAGTTTCCTTTTCTGCATTCAATATTTCGATCTCCAGCAACAATTCGTTCCTTCCCTACAGACCTGAGTCATCAAAAGTGTCTCTGACGCGCTGGCCCCCATGCGCCTCGTACTCCATGTCATTCCGATAATCGTCGCCCATCAGGTTCTCCTTGCAGTTGTTAACAAAATCATCCCCTTTCTCTTCCATAATTCCACTCGGAGTAGGAAATATTTCCAGGAAGCGATTGTCGTTAGAACCATCTTCGTTTCCCACAGACGGCGCCACTCAAGAGTTTTAGGAACGCTCAGGGTGATTTTGTGTTACAAAGATCTCTTGGTGCCAAAATAGACTTAAGAACTTAGCTAAGGAATCTTTTTAGAGAGAGAAAGTAGAGAGATAAAGTAGTATTATATTCATCTCGGGATCCGTGAAGCGTGTGTGGTCCTTTTATAGTACAATTGCGGGTCCCACACGCTTTAATTCCTATTTATTACATTTTTGTCCCTATATCTTTTCATCTTCTCATAATGGCTACTTCTTTAGTAGTCTATACAATTTTCCCCTAATACAATTTCTTCTTTATAGTTCTGTCCTATCATACTTCTTCTTTACAATTCTCTCCTTAACAAACTTCTTCTTTACAATTTTCTCCTTAACAAACTTCTTCTTTACAATTTCACCATGTCCTTTATTCTCCATCATCAATGTTAATTGTATCTTATATTTTGATTTTTTTTTATTTTATGTTATTAAACTATCGTATTTTATTGTAATTTATTTTAGTTTTCATTATACTTAAAGTCTAGTGTGTTTGCTTGCTAAGGTTATTTTATTATTCAAGTAAAATGTTTGAAACTTAACGAAAATCATTTTATAAGTTAAATATTTGAAACTTAAAGAATGTTATTAATAAAACTAACAATAATAAACAAAACATAGTTTAAAATTAACAACAAACAACTACATAAAGTTACGAATAACTAAAATTACAACAAATTAGAGTTTTAAAATAGACATTTTTAGTCCTCGGAAAGGTCCATCACTTTATGGTATGGGTTAATTTATCCATAGATTTTCATATATTTGTCAATCCTATCGAATAATGAATTTATCCAACCAATTCTACATTATTTTACAAATTATTTCCAACAAATATGAACGATATGTAGTGGTGCATTCAGATGGATCATAACATGTTACTCGAATACGAATAATATTATAAAATAAAATTTTGTTATGAACGTGGTGTGGATGAAAGTAGCCTGAGGGTAGGCTAGTAATTTTAAGTAGAGTTTTAGGGTAGTGTAAGGGTGTTTCAAGGTGGTGTAAGGGTGTTTCAAGGTGGTGTAAGGGTGTTTCAAGGTGGACAGAGAATTAAGCAGCTTGGCAGCAGTTAATTTTTCTTACCAGAAGTTAATGCTGGTGGTTGAGTATTTATAGTGTGATGTTTGGGCCCTTATGGGCTTTCGGGTCAAGTTTAATGGACCCGGGTCATGTTTAAAGACCCATGAGTTCTAAGCAGGAGGACAGGTAGCTTAGTCAGGAAGTGCTTAGGTTTTTTAGTACTTTAGTCATAGTTCGAACAGCCTTAGGCTCACAGTGTTCGAAGTGATCTGTCCGGTCCAAAAGTTCTGTCCAGTTTTCGGAGAGAATTACACTGATCTGCCCTTCCGGGGAGTATTCTGAATTCGGACTCATCAGGAGCCCCTTTTTTAGGTGTTTGAACAAGTGTCCTTGTCAAAGAACTGAAAAACAGTCCGATTATAGGAAGTGGTTTTCAATCCGGAGAGAGTTGTGGGTATACCCGGACAGATTGATCGTTACGAATTCCAAACAGTTTTTGCCAGAGTTAATGGGACACGTGTCACTCTCTGATTGGTCACTCCAGCCGTTTTTTCACCTTGAATTTCGCACCACTTTCTCGAACAAGTTACCTCTTTAATTGCAAATAATGACATCAGCGCCGTCTTTTAATCATTGCCCAACTTTTCGGATTCTCCTAGGAATCAACTCCTTCTTTTCACATTTACTATAAATTCTCATTCACTTTTCACTATCTCATTATCTCTTTCAAATTTCACTCTGCAATTTTACCCAGAGCTTTATCTCTCTAGAACTCGAAACTTCCTTGGTTGTTTATGTTTACAGCAAGAACAGCACTGATCAAAGGCGGCTGGCTTAACCTCTCGGAGTTGGAGAAAGCACAAAGGGTCGAGAAGGAAAAAAGACTTGCAACAGGGCTTCCATCGTCGCCTGTTGAGAAACCAACCTCTTCTGTCGCAGAATCTGATAGAGGTTCATCTTCTTCCAAAGGTACCAAGCCTAAAAAGCTCTTTCAATCCACCCTTTCTCCCATAGTTTCTGGCTCCTCAGTTCAGGAGTCAATCCCTGCTGTTGAACCAGGAGTTACTGCTACCAGTGTTAGGGAAAAATCGTCTTTTATTGCCATGGGGTCTGACTCTGACCACTCCACGGATAAGCTAGTCATCAAAAGGCCAAGCCGGTTGGTTAAAGGGCTATCCTCTAAAAACACTCCCTCGAAATCGGGGGTAAAAAACAGTGAATCTGAGTCTGGGGCAACTATTAGAGCTCCCCGGGAGAGGCCGTCAGGACTAGAGACCAGCAGCCCACTACCCCCCAAAGAATCTTCTGCCTCAGAAACTCAAATTGAGGTGAGAAGTCGAGTAAATACAGGCAGTCAACAGTCCGGAGGGTCAGCTATGCCAGGCTTCAATCCTCCCCGGACTACTTCTACAGAAGCTCCCCCAACAATTATGGAGGAGGGGATGGAGGACTCTACTGAGGAGGTCCGTTTTGAGTCCGAGTCCTCCGGATAGGCTGATACTGCTATTGTTGTTGCTAAGAAGGGCAAAGAGAACTTATATCTGAGGCGTCCGGACCTGCCGGAGAGCCTTGAAGGGAGAGTGGGGCCATGCTTTCATAAAGTTGAGTTCAAGTATCTTCTGGCCTTGCTGAAGACCAAGTATGCGTTCATCCATACTTCAGATCTGGGTAGATTGCGCACAAAGTGGGGGATCCCTGAGAACGTAAAGATAAGGATTCACATCGATCCAGAGACCCCGATGGATTATAAAAAGAATGAAATAGTCTACTTTACGGAGCTATTCAACTAGGGACTCAGGTTCCCACTGGACCCGGAGATAGTGCGCTACTTTCACTTGGTCAAACTTTGCCCATCACAGTTAAGCCCCAATGGTTGGTTCACCTTGATGTCATGCATAATGGCATCCCGGCTATCTGGGATCCCTCTTCCTATGGAAGAGTTCGCAGCTGTGGCCAGCCTGTGCAAGCATCATCAGTTCCCCTTCTACCATTTCAACATGGGGAACGACCTTAAAGCTGTTGATGATCTCCTGGAATCGGAGAGTAAGTGGAGGAGCCAACTTTTGTTTGTTAGTGGCTCATGGGAAAACGGCAAGAAAATCAAGTCCGGAGAGAATCCAAGCCTTCTTAGGAGTAGATGGAGGAGTGACCGTAAGCTTCTCATCTTAAGTCTCTGTCCGATTTTCCCTTTTCTTTAAGTTTATGCTAAACAGTTTTCTTTTTGTTCTAACAGAGCTGCCAAAGGAGTTCGGGGACTACCTGAAGGCCGGACAGACTACCTGTGGCAAAATTAAAGCTTGGGCCGCAGAGAACTGGGAGAATCGGTTCCACAAGGCCTTCACTCCTGGAAACCTAGCAAAGTCTCACCTGTGGGACACCACAGGTCGAAGAGACCTAACTTGGGAGGAGTTCACCACCCAACCTAATGAAGACATCGTGCTGAGAAGGTCCCACGAATTGGATGGGACTCTCTATCTGCCTGCCCGGGCCAAAGCCCCAAGCAAAATGAAGGGCAAGAAGAAGAAAGGCAGGAAGGTGGCAGGTGACACTGAGAAGGAGGCCCCAACAGACACAGAGGGACTGGCCCAGGTTCAAATTGATGCAGCCCTTTTACAAGTGGTGGAGCAGGAGAGCGAGAAGCAGGAAGTGAACCTTCCAAAACCTCTAAGGGATTCCAAGAGGACTCGCAAGAAAACTAGTGAAGGTGCTGATAGGGAGGCCAAGAAGAAAAAGACTTCCCAAGGAGATGAGATTTCTCTCTGGGATCCAGAGCCCTCTTTCCCTACTGACCCAACATTGGCCGAAGAGAACCCAAGGGACTTTCAAGAAGAGATTCCAAAAGAATTTCATACAGATGAAGTTGAGGGGGGAGAGCTTAACTTGGATGAAATGGACATTACTGGTCTAGGTGGACTTGGTGAATATTTTCTTGGCCTGCCCCGAGACGAGTTCGCAGGGCCCTACATCCCTCCGAGCAGCTCCAACACAGTCAATTTTAATGGTAAGACTTTCATGGTTTCTAGCGAGAAGGATATTATAGCCCATTCTCTTCTTAGAAATGTACAGCCAGTGCTCACTTTGGAAAGGCAAGTCCGAAGTCAGGCAGACACCATCAAAGACCTCAAGTCTGAGAAGGAGAAACTGTCCGAGGACCTCCGGACTGCTGCTACTAAGGTCGATTTGCTTAAGGAGGCAACTGATCAGTTAAAGAAGAATCAAGATGAAAGCAACACAAAAGTTGCTTCTTTGGAAGAGACCATAAAAGATCTTTGGGCTAAACTGTCCGTACTGGAGAAGGACCTGACAATCTCAAGGGGAGAAACTGCAGCAAAAGAGAAGCTCATCACCAACCTGACCACTGACAAGATCGCTTTAGAGAATGCAGTGACTCAGGCTGTTGAAGAAAAGGCTGCTTTGGTAAGGGATCAAGAGGCCATGATCAAAGCCAAGATTAATGCCTATGCCAGGGAGATGATACAAAGCAAAGAGCTATGCCTATGCCAGGGAGATGATACAAAGCAAAGAGCTAATGATCCAAAAGGTGAAGTCTGATATTGTTTCCATAGTTTCACGAGAAATTCCCGAAGAGGAGACTGGGGGACTTATGGCGCTATGTGGATGATGATGACCTCCCATATTATACTATGGTTGACGAGGGTTATTCCGGCGAGTCCTCATCTGATAATGAAGAGGAAACCGGAGAGAGCCCAGGTGAAGAAGAGATCGATCCCAAGGGAAAAAAGATAGTCAAAGAGAAGAGCAATATCAAGGGCAAGAAGACAGATGAGGGCGAGCCATCTTCAAAGGCTCAACCTTAATTTAAAAATTTATTTTCTTTATCTTTCATTTGAACTAAAGTCCTTGGAAGGCCAAGGCACTCTTTTTGTGATGGTGTCCGTATTATTCGGACAGATTTTTTGTACTGTGCCCAAACTTGTTCAAAAAGTCCTTGGAAGGCCAAGGCAATTTTTGAATTGTTGAATGAATGTTTTATTTTGCTCAACCATCCTCTTCTTTCATTATTTGTTTAAATAGCTGGAGTTTAAGTAGTTTTATTGTATTGTGAGAGTATCAAGACTCTCCGGCTAAAGTTTAAATAGCCCTTAGATCTTTTAGTCCGGGTAGTATGATAAGAGATAAAATTTTGAAAATACTTAGAAAATTTTGAAGAAGGCACCAAGTTTTATTGAACGCTCTCCGTGCCACCGAAGAGGGAAAGGTATGCCCCCAAATATTTACATGGATGTTTAAACAAGTAAATATTTACACAGGTGTTATTCCAAGTACATTCGAAGGTGTTCAATATTCCAAGGGTGAGTTAAAACCCTGCCATCTTTGTCTTCCAACCAATAAGTCCCAGGCTTGATTCTTTCAACCACTGTATACGGACCCTCCCAGGTTGGGGCCAGCTTTCCGAAGAGCTTTTCCTTAGTATGTAAGAAAACTTTCCTTAAAACTTTATCTCCTGGTTGAAAATCTCTTCTTTTAACTTTAGAAGCAAACCTGCTTCTCATCAAGCCCTGATAGTGTGCCATTCTAAGATGAGCTTTAACCCGTCTTTCTTCGATCAAATCAAGTTGATTTCTTATCGCCATCTCATTAGTATGTCCGGAGAAATTATGAACACGAAAATACGGGAGTGTCTTCTCTATGGGGGCTACTGCATCCATTCCATAGACCAAGGCAAAGGGGGATTCTTGTGTTGCAGCCCCAGGTGTCGTCCGGTAGGCCCATAAGACTTCTTGCAGATAACTAGGCCACTTCCCAGCAGCCCCTTCCAAATTTTTCTTCAACCCGGACAGAATTGTTCTATTAGCTACTTCAACTTGCCCATTGGCTTGTGGGTTGAAAGGTGAAGAAAAGCAGTGCTGAATACCTCTTGAGGCACATAAGCTTTCCATTTCTCTGTTGTCAAACTATGGCCCATTGTCTGTTGTTATCTTCTGGGGGACACCAAATCTGCAACATATGTTGGACAGAATGAATTTTATGACAGCTTTCGAGGTTTTCCCTGCCAAGGGAGCTGCTTCTACCCACTTTGAGAAGTAGTCAATGGCCACAATTATAGTTTTACGCCCTCCGGACGCCACAGGGAGAGGCCCAACTAAGTCCAATCCCCATCGAGCAAAAGGGATGGGCTCAGAAAGTGATTCCAAAGGAATGGCTGGTACATGAATTTCATTGCTGTACCTCTGGCATGGGTCACACCTTCTCACCAGCTCCTTAGCATCTTTCATGATCGATGGCCAATAGTATCCGGAGAGTAGTACTCTTCTTGTTAAAGCTCTAAATCCACAATGGGTTGATCCCTCACCATCATGCAATTCGGAGAGAACCATTTGTGACTCATGATCCCCTAAACAACGTAGGAGAGGTTTGCTATAGGATTTTTTGTACAACACTTCTCTTAACATGATGAAACCATGAGCCTTGTGCTTCAATGTTCTGGCTTGTGATTTATCCAAGGGCACGATACCATCGGACAAATATTGTATAAGAGGAGACCTCCAGTCTTGAGGCCGATTTAATTGTATTTCAAAGACTTCCTCTTTTTCACCCTCACCAAGTTCAATAGAAGGGCTTTCAAGCACTTGGATCCATGGGTAGGACTCCGTATATGCTATCGTTGCCAATGAGTCTGCTAGCTCATTTTCTGCTCGGGGAATATGTTCATAGACAACAGCTTTAAACTTTAATGCTTCATTTCTGAGGAGGAGTAAATACTTGACCAACTGCTCATTCCTAGCCTCTGATAGGCCCAAGGCATGGTGAACAAGCAATTGGGAGTCACTTAGCAGCTTGACCCTTTTAGCCCCACAGATGTGGGCCAACTTCAACCCAGCTATAGCTGCTTCGTATTCGGACTCATTGTTAGATGCCCTGAAAGCAAAACAAATAGCTTGGTACATGTTGTCCCCGTATGGGGAAGTGAGACATATTCCCGCTCCAGATCCCATGGTACTAGATCCTCCGTCTGTTCGGACAATCCATACTTTTTTGTCTTTTGAATCAGCAGGTTGTCCCGAATCCTTATCGGAGTGGAATTCAACCAGAAAATCAGCCACAGCTTGAGCTTTTACTGCTGTCCGGGGAGCAAAGTCTATGTCGAAGTCCCCCAACTCTACTGACCACTTTGTCATTCTGCTTGAAATGTCTGCTTTTTGAAGGACATTCTTTAAAGGGAAAGATGTCCGGATGACGATAGGATGAGCCTGGAAATAGGGCCTCATTTTTCTCGCAGCTATCACCAAAGCCAATGCCAGTTTTTCAAGTTTCAAGTAACGCCTCTCAGCATCAATCAAGCTTTTGCTGATGTAGTACACTGGGTGAGGATGCCTATTGACCTCTCTTACTAGCACAGCACTGATGGCACAGCTCGAAACAGCCAGATACACGAAGAGAGTCTCCCCATCAACTGGTTTGAGCAAAAAGTTTTGGGAGAGGAAAGATGTTTCTTGATTTCATTGAATGCTTCATCACACTGTGGTGTCCATTCAAACCCCTTCGCACCCTTCAAGGTTTGAAAGAAAGGAGCACACATGTCTGAAGACCTGGAGATGAATCTGTTTAAGGCAGCCAACCTCCCCGTTAATCGCTGTACTTCTTTAATGTTTCGAGGAGGCTCCATTTGGAACAAAGCATTGAGTTGGTCCGGGTCGGGCTATATTCCATGCTCACTTATGATATACCCTAAGAACTTCCCGGACTGCACTCCAAAAACACACTTTTCAGGGTTTAGTTTTAAATTTACTTTGGCCAAGTTGGCAAAAGTTTCTTGGAGGTCGGACAAGTGCAACTGCTCATCAACGCTCTTCACCATCATATCGTCAATGTAAACCTCCATATTTCTTCCAATTTGATCAGCAAATGCCTTGTTAACTAACCTTTGATAAGTAGCCCCAGCATTTTTCAAGCCAAAGGGCATCACCTTGTAGTAATGTAGACCCCTATCAATGACAAACGTGGTATGCTCTTGATCTTCTGGATCTACTTGGATCTGATTGTACCCGGAGAAGGCATCCATGAAGGAGAGTAGCTTATTCCCTGAAGTAGAGTCTACTAACTGATCTATCCGGGGGACCGGATACAAATTTTTTGGGCAAGCTCTATTGAGGTCTGTGAAGTCAATGCACATACGCCATTTTCCATTCTTCTTTTTCACCAAGACAGGATTGGCAGTCCACAAAGGGTATTGAGATTCTTTAATATGCCCCATCTTTGTGAGTCTGTCAACCTCTTGCACTATGACATCATCCTTTTCTTTTGAGAAAGCTCTCCTCTTTTGTACCACTGGTGCCACCACATCTCTCCGGACAGATAGGTGGTGGGAAATCACCTCTGATGGAACTCCAGTAACATCAGCATTGCACCAAGCAAAAACGTGCTGATGGTCTTTCAAGAATTTCAACATCTCTTCTTCCAACATTGGTGGCATTTTGGACCCTATCCTAACACTTTTTCCTTCTTCCAAGCAGTGCGTTTCAACCTTTTCAATCGGAATCAACACTCCAGGGGTCTCTCTGGGGTCATCAATTTCACCCTCACCCCCAGGAAGACCCTCAAACTGCTATTGATCATTTATACGGACTGCCCCCAGCGTTCGTGGAGCCAAGGCAGTGGCATAGCATTCTCTTGCAATCTTCTGGCTGCTCTGGACAACCCCAACCTGTCCCTGAACAGCATACTTTAAACACTGATGGACTGTCGAAGCCACTGCATGCATCCTAGAGAGCCAAGATCTCCCTAGAATAGCATTATAGCAAGTGGGACAGTCCACTACAATGAAGAGTATTCTAACCATTTTCTTGAAAGGGCCCCTGCCCAATAACACTTCTTCTTCAAACTCCCCGATCATATCGGCTGAGCTGCCCGTGAAACCCACAATTGACCTGTCCGACTTCTGAATCACAGCCGGATTTTTCATTTTCTTGTAAGTGTTTAGAAAAAGGATATTGGCAGAGCTTCCAGTATCCACCAGAATTTGCCTTATCTCATTGCCCCCTATAGATGCTCCTATGACAACAGCATCCTCATGAGGGCCAGCAATATCTCTCAAATCATCCTCATCAAAGACTATGAATGGGAATGAGTTTGGAGATTGATAGGATGTCATGCCTCCTTCTAACTGGGAGGCTAAATTATGAACATGCCTCTTTCTTAAAGAAGCAGTAGGAGCAGTCATTGTGTCCCCTCCGAAAATCGTCAGTGACTCGAAGAATTTAATGAGCCCGGATACTGTCTTAGAATACTCCTCTATGGCACCCACCTTATTTCGTGTTGGATCAGGATCCAAGTATTCAGATTCCACATCAAACCTTTCAACTATTACCATGGCCCCCTCTGGGGCAGCATTACTTGGACCAACCCGGTGAATGTTGTCAGGCCTGTTGCCTCCTCTTCTTTTAACGTATGCGCCCAACTTTCCCCTTTCAATCAAGTTTTGTACCTCTTGTTTCAGTGCTATGCAATCATCAGTGGTATGGCCAATATCATTGTGGTATTGGCAAAAGGAGCTATTACGATGCTCTCGGGGAGACTGCAAGGTTGCTGGTCTCCGGTAGTGTACCTCATCTTTTGTTTTATCGAAAATGGTTGCCACGCTTTCTTTGAGTTCTGCAAACCACTCCGGTTGGACCCATGGCCCCCTTTTGTTTCTTGATTGCTGACTTTGAGCAGGAGCTGCTGGCTGAGACTGAGCTTTTGCCCTACCATGCCCCTGTCCGGTTTCTCTGGCTTTATTCCCGGATTGGTTTTGATTTGGAGTTGGTGCCACCGGGGTGGATCTCACCTGTCTGTGCACCCTGGTCTTTTTTGTTTCATCAACGTTTATTTGCTTGCCAACTTGATTTAGCAATCCTCCCCAGGTCATGGCTTTCTTCCTGGTCACCGAATCAGCCAGGTTGCCTGGGTTCAAACCTTGTCTTAGGGATGTTATTGCCACCTGTTCGAAGCAATCAGCCAACCCATTCTTTGTGTTCACAAAACGACTTATGTACTCCTTTAATGACTCATTTGGTTCTTGGGCACAATGGATTATTGTGTCTCCATTGCCCTTCAGCTCCTTACTCCCCACAAACTGCCTTCGAAAGGCCACCCAAAAAGTATCAAAGTCTTTAATACAACCTTGAAGCAGGCTGTTGTACCATTTCAGAGCACTCCCCGTAAAGGATTGGGAGAATTCCCTACAGAGTAGTTTATCATCATCATCAAAGTTCATCATGAAGTTCTTGAATTGCTCCAGATGATTGTCCGGATCAGTACTGCCATCGTACTTTTCCATCTTGGTACTGTCAAACCTCTTGGGGAGGTTTCCGGACAGGATTTTAGAAGACAATGGAGATTGCCTCCAATTCCTTCCACGACTGAACACAATATCCTCATTAGGAGTTGCAAAGATACCTGGCTCATCGTGGAAGGCAAAAGGATCCATCAACATCCGGTCTACATGCCTCCGGTTGTGAGATGACCCTTTGCCAATATGCCTTTTCATTCTTCCATGGTGATCTCTTTTTCTGGAATACTTCTTAACTTGCTTTTGCTTCTTCTTGGTTCGACCCTCATCACTGCTAGAGGACAAGGATTTTTCATTTCCCTCACTGTCCGAAGAGCTGTCCGAAGATTCTGAACTTGAGTCAGAACTCTCCACAGGCTTGGACCGGTGAGACTTTTTAGAACTTGCACGAGTCTTTTTGGTGCTTACATGAGTTTTGGAGACCTCATGCTCTCTGGGGTTATCGGTGTGATGAACAACCGAGGCCTTGGATTTTTCTTTCACACCCATTTTGGCCTTTTCAGCCCTCAGAGCTTCTATTTCAAGCTTTAACCTGTCACGCTCTTGGACAGTATACTCATCGTTCTCTTCCACCACTTCGAGCAAAGCTGGTGGAAGCTCTGGATTATCCGGATTCATTCGGACATAATTTCTTTGCTTGGTTTCGAATACTTGATTCAGGCACCGTCGCCTCCCACTGTGGTCGCCAATTTAGTGTGGATAAAAGTAGCCTGAGGGTAGGCTAGTAATTTTAAGTAGAGTTTTAGGGTAGTGTAAGGGTGTTTCAAGGTGGTGTAAGGGTGTTTCAAGGTGGTGTAAGGGTGTTTCAAGGTGGTGTAAGGGTGTTTCAAGGTGGTGTAAGGGTGTTTCAAAGTGGTGAGAGAATTAAGCAGCTTGGCAGCAGTTAATTTTTCTTACCAGAAGTTAATGCTGGTGGTTGAGTATTTATAGTGTGATGTTTGGGCCCTTATGGGCTTTCGGGTCAAGTTTAATGGACCCGGGTCATGTTTAAAGACCCATGAGTTCTAAGCAGGAGGACAGGTAGCTTAGTCAGGAAGTGTTTAGGTTTTTTAGTACTTTAGTCATAGTTCGAACAGCCTTAGGCTCACAGTGTTCGAAGTGATCTGTCCGGTCCAAAAGTTCTGTCCGGTTTTCGGAGAGAATTACACTGATCTGCCCTTCCGGGGAGTATTCTGAATTCAGACTCATCAGAACGTATTAAACAATTTAAATCATAAATTTTCTTACGTATCTCATATTTCTACCCATATGCTCTATCTATTCTTCAAGTTTAGTGTAATGTGAAAAAAGTCATGAATACGTGCAATACAACTTCATAAAGTTTTAATTGTATTTTGGTTTGGATTACATATAAAAGTTACGAACAAAAAGATAATTTAAATAATAAACTAGACTATAAAGTACGAATTTCAAATAAATATCAAAACACGATGTTGACATTTTTGAAAATTTGTGTCAACTAATTTTGATACATTCGGTGACACAAATTTGAACATATTACTTAATATTGACGAACAAATCGACATGACCAACATAAATTTTTGCATATTCGAACATGTCACTCAATGTTGACCGACTGCGTCAAACTTGATGGACAAACACGTTAACTCGAACAAAGTACCACTCTAGCCTCCTCTCGAACAAGGTGCCACTCTAGCCTCCTCTCAGTTGACTTCCATCCGCCCACTGTAATCATGTTGGGGCTACTTGACTTGCAGAGCTTTTCAACGGATCTATCTGCTCACTCGACCATCCTGTCTGATCCTTAGCTCCACTTCATAGGCATTCATAACTAGGTCTTACCATTGATCACACTGCATGTTCCTTAGCGGCACTCCATTCAAGTATGCCTTGTTTTGGTCCAAGGATTCAGGAGCACTCTGAACTAGGCTGCATGGAGTAGATCATTCACCTTGAGCATGACTGTTGGTTCTTCATGTTTAACCTCCGAGAATTTCACCACCATCGCGTTCTGTCTGGGCCTGGTGCTCTGATATCATTTTTTGGGGATATGGGTACCGTATATTCTGTCTCCGTATATGAGTAAGAACAACCGATCTCCACACTAGTATGATATTGTCCGGTTTGGGCCTAAAGGCCCGCACGACTTTGCTTTTGGTCCACTTTCAAAAAGCCTCATACGAGTTGGATGTGTTCTTACTTATATATCATTGATCTTTCCCATGTTTAAACGATGTGAGATGTGAGACTTTGGTCCCCACCTTAACAAGTTTTATCAAATAAAACTAATCTCTAAAATTAATGGTTAAATATTATTTTAGCTCTTTTAAACTATAATCGATAAACAAGATAACAATTAAATCAAGAAACAACCTAAACACTATATCCATTAATTTTATTAATACTGATGGCGCATTCATTACACTAAATATTATTACCAAAAACTCAAAGTGTATGTGTTTAATATAAAATGTCATTTTTTAATATCACTTTTTCTAAATTTTATTTGATGATTATATATTTTCACATTAACTTTTACTAATATTTGTACACATCTTGATGGATCAAATAAATCACCAATTGTGAGTAATGGATATTTTCTTATAATTTTTACTTTATTTAGTCATCAGTAATTTTTGTACAACTATGGAATGCCATCATTTATTTTAGAAATAGCATTAATACATCACATAAAAAAAATTAGTTGTATAAAACTACATTACGATAAATCATCTAATTATATTTTCAACCTTCACGTTGTTGGTGTTGTATGATGTGGTAGAATTAAAATTGGTGTTGTATAAAGACTAGATCAATCTAAAACTCAACTACTCTTTCAGGTAATTGTTTAGGTAATTTCTTAAATATACATCTATAAAATATCAACCTACTTGACTATCTTGTAGTTAAGTAATGTTTTTTTCAGACTAATCAATGGTATAAGGTAGGTTATATTTGTTTCAGTTTTTCTTTTTTAGACTCTTTATAGATTTGATAATCAATATTAAATTATGCATATATGGATATTTAAAAAGTTAATTCTTTACTACAAAAGTTTATCGATACATGATATGTTGATAACAAATCCCTACCAAAATAATATCAAAATAAATTATATTGAATAGTAACTCAACTACTAATGTTTTCTCTTCTAGTAAAATATGAAACTTTATATATACATGGTTGATGACAACCATATCGCCAACAACGTTGATACATGTACCTCATCACTCAATGTTTTGTAGGTTTATTTATCTATCTACTAATATTGTATAAGATAAAAAGAACATATAGATCTAGAATCTATCAATACATACAAATGTAATTTATAAATATATATTGTACATGTGGCCACATGAGATATTGCATCAGTAGAACATTATATCATCAAACAAATTTAAACGTGATTGTCTATTTTACTAGCATTTGCTCTATATTTTACGCTCTTTATGACGTGTCTCACATTGACCTATATACGATGAAAGAAACGATAAATATATTACTTTAGTGCTCAATGTACAGTTCGCGGTCATAAGTTTTAGTTTTTATATTCATAACATTGTAATGAGGTACATTATCTAGCCATATGCTTTTTTCTTCTATAAAAATATAATCTTATACCTCATGTTAATGTCTTTCCAGATATATGTCCATTGAAAATAATGATAGAGGATTAGGATTGTATGTAAATGAGTTAATACATTGTTGGACCACATCCATGACCAAATTGTTTAAAAAATTTGGCATAAAAATCATCTAGCCTTAGATCTCTCTAATTTTATATCACTCGAACGTTAAAAGTCATCACAAATATCTTTTTAAGCACCCACTTGGAGAAGTAATCCACTTCCACCAAAAGATATTGCCAACCTTTTGAGAAATTCGACAAAGGTCCTATAATCTTAAGCCCTCACTTGTAAAACGTTATAGCTTCTGAGATTGTCTCAAGAGGGACAAAAAAGATTCGGATAGCTTTAACGAAGCACTTGTATTTTGCTATGAGGAATAGAATGGTATGTCTTCTGATATTGTCTCAACTTGACGAAATATTTTACATTTGCCAAAATGGTGGGCCAGTAGTATCATGACACGAGAAACCACCTTTATAATGGTTTGTAGTCTTAGTAGGATTGCCTCCTCTTTGGTAGCTCTTTTAAAATGAAAATTTTGATTAGTCCACTTCGAGAAAACAAAGGAGATTCTAGTGAGATCTTACTTATATAACGTATCCACCAGCCATACATATTTGTTTGCTCGAATCTTGGTAAATCTGGCTTTGGATTTGTATTTTATGAAAGTAGATATATTTTATGGCATAATAATATTTGCTAGGTATGCTAAAAAAAACCAGATATCCATTCATATCATTCTTTAATGAGCATTACTTTGGATATTTGACCATTGAATCGAGTTTGCTATATAAAAAAGTTGATAACTTCTCTTTTAAGATCACATGTGGTAGTGACTAAGAAGCTTGGCTATAATCAACAATTTGTACTAGAGTTTATTTAATAAGTATGGATGATTTCAGCAATGCAATCCTGGATTGTAATCTAATAGATGGATTCTTTTTTTGATAAAAAAACACATGGACTAATGGAAGAAAATAGAAGATATTGGACATGGTGCTCTACAACAATCCTTGAATCAGTTATTTTGATAATACTAAAGTGGTACACCTTGCTAAGACATGTTTTGACCACTCTTCTATATGCATAACAATATTATCTAACCTAGATACTTTCAAACCATCCTTGTTTCTAAACATGTGGGTGCATCGTCATGGGTTCTTAGAAACTGTTAAGAGAAGTTGGTCTGGCACTATCTCTAGTAACCCTATACAGAGGTTTTGGCAAAAATTAAAAAGACTTAAAATGGACTTGAAGGTCTGAAATAAGTGTAATTTTGGAAATGTCTTTGATGCAATCAAAAAAATTGAAGAAGAAATTTCTTTCAGAGAAGTGAAGTATCAATCTACAAATGCTAAGTCTCATAAGATTCTGCTGGACAAGGCTATGGAAACTCACTTGAATCTGCTGGCAAGGGAGGAATGTCTCTGGGAGCAAAAGACTTATACTCTGTGGTTGGAAGACAATGATAAAAACGCCGTTTTCTTCCACAATCTTGTTAAAAAAGAGCTAAAAGGAAAAAAATACACAGAATATGGGATCCAATGCTTGGATGATCAAAATGCAATAACCAACTCTGCAATATCATACTTTCGAACACTGTTAACTGAATCTTCTAATATTACTGAAGCATCCACGAGAATATCCTAATTACACAAGAATTATGATATGACCTCAAGCTCAAAACAATGGGAAGCAACCTAATACTAAAAAATTGATATATAGAAAACCTTTGACATGCTATCTCACAGGTTCCTTCATGAAATTCTTAAATCTTTTGGGTTCAATTCAAATTTCATTGACCTTATGAATAATAATATCATAAACAATTAGTTTTTTTTTTAATTATTAATTGTGTCATTAAGGAATTCTTTAGATCTAATCAAGTAATTAGATAGGAGGACCCTTTGTCTCCTAGTCTCTTTATCCTTGCTGAGGAGTATCTAATAAGAGGGGTGTAGAAGATCAATGAAGAATATAGTTCAATGAGATACAAAGAAAGAAGGAACCAAGTCATACATTGTTTGGCTTTTGTTGACGACTTAACGATCTTCTGCAATGGTTGTACTACTTCGCTATCTAAAATTTCAAAGTTTCTTTCACACTACCAGAGTATTCTGGGTCAGATTATTAACAAGGACAAATCAAAGCTAATTGTTGCTGAAAATATGACAACCCACAAAATAAATCTTTCTGAAAGAATTCTGAGAATAAGGCACAACTTTATGCCATTTAAGTATCTGGGAACGTTGATAAGCAATAAGAACAGAATCAGCCACTTTGATGGATTGGTTTCAAGAATCAGATACATAATCATTAAATGTGATGGATGTACTCTATCTTTCGGTGGAAGACTAATCTTAATTCAATCAATATTATTTGCCCTACCTTTATACCACATTCCTAATGTAATTCCACCTAAAGTTGCGATAAGAAGAATTGAAAATCTATACAACAAGTTCGTATTTCTAACTTTCCTGAGTTTTTATATAATGAGAATATTATAAAAACTATAACATCAATAATAGGAAATCCTTTGAAAACTTGGATTCCATATCAGAAAAGGCAAAACATACTGCATGTTATGTATGAATAAAAGGTTGATGTTTCCAAAACATTACTGTATAAAGTATGGGTAAGATTTGAGAACAATGATGGATGTTGGCTTAACATAAGCTATAAGGATTCGTTCTCATAGTGTACCCACTACTATCATCTTGGTCACAAGATATCTGACTTTAAAAAAATGCTTTCCAAGGGTGAAATTAATTTAGAGGAACCTTGATCAAAATCTACTTATAAGTCTACTTCTCACTCTAACTTAGAAGAAGACAGAATCCTTAAAATTAGATTGATAATAGTTAAAGATGTCATTCATAACATAATTACTGTTCTTGATTGTATTGATAACCGTACTATCAATACCAACTCTAATAAACACATAGTTAAGACAATAGAAATCATCCATCCTAAATTTAAAAGGATTGAGAATACATCTGAATTAAAAAAATAGAAACCAATGACAAACCCAACCACCATAAATCTGAGGCTGAAGTCATTGAAGCAATTGAAGCATTAGGAACAGGTTTCAATTGTAATAATTCCTATGATTATGATAATTTAGCTTCCGAACATCCTACCCCTAATAAAAGAAGTATTGGAAATCTGTCTTCTTCACCCGCGTGACAAAAAATTGAGGTTGATAAATATTTCAACGAATTACTAGGTTGAAATATTAAAGATGTTGGGAAAACGAAGAAGAATAGAAGTTTGACTATCAAGGGTTTACAAAAAAGAGCCAAATAATACTTTTACCAACAATCGTATATGACTCTCCACATCCTTAACTGGAACATACGTGGAATTGGAAATAAAACCTCTAAAAATAGGCTCAAATCTCTTAAAATGAAATGTAATTATAATATGATGACTGTTCAAGAACCTTTCACTGATAAATCTAATATAAGTAGATTGTTAAAATCTATTGGCTTTATTAAGTATTTCTCCAATTTGAACAATAAAATTTGGTTCTTTTGGAGAGTTGGTTTCCATATATACATTATTATGGATAATCATCAAATTATTCGTGTTGAAATCATACACTAGCTACATTAGATCAAATAATTAAGGTTATAAATAAGCTTCCTTATTTAGGTTCAATCAGACATTTTGGTTCCAACAAGCTCTGCATGTTTTAAACCTGACTTGCCTTCTAAGTTTCTTTTTGCACAAATAGATTACAATTTATCTTCCTTTTTAGGTTATCTCAAAGAGCATCAAATTACAGTA
This sequence comes from Limnanthes douglasii subsp. nivea, assembly GCA_036936605.1. NCBI lineage: Eukaryota > Viridiplantae > Streptophyta > Magnoliopsida > Brassicales > Limnanthaceae > Limnanthes > Limnanthes douglasii. The sequence continues at coordinate 48,412,411 of JAUPFV010000002.1, forward strand.
GCTCTCAAATCTGTATTAACTCTCATAAATTCATTGCAGTTCAAAATCAGAGTGAGTCTTTCCTACTATTGGTTTGCCTGCCCTCTCAACTCCATTATCAAGCTGTGTTGATAATCTTATTTTGTATAGTTCGCTACAAATGACTCTATTTTCTTATAAGCCCCTTCGTGTTCAGAATTCATAGAAGATTCATAAGAGTTCAAAGAAAAATTAAATCGTTGTCACACGAAAGTTCTCTGGTACTTCAGGTTACAAGACTAAAAAATCATATTAGAATCGAGAATTTATCTGTCACGGCAGTTTATCGAGCATATAGTCTGCCTAGCTTTGTTTGGAAAAATCTGCATTGTTTGAGGCATTAAGACAGTTAGTCGTTCTCATTTCCCGCTTATGGCATTAACTTGCTAATCAGAATACTATAGTCTCTTCGAATCATGATTATCTCAATCATGTGAGAGTCTTCAAGCTCCGACCGATATAATCTCGATTCAAGAATTATTTTCTGGATATGTTTCTTAAACCACTGTCCTTACTCAATTAGTGAAATTCGTTTTCTTCTCTATTCCATATTGTATTAGAAGTCTTAACTCTTTGAAAAAGATTCGTCATCTTCGAATATAGATTTGGTTCATCGAAACTGGTTGGTTTTTCATCGTTTATGATAGAATCTAATTTTTTAAAATATTTACATTAACACTATACCTTTAATTTAGCATATTTTGATAAGTTTTTTTATACACCTATTATTTTATTTCAACTAAAACTTTTGCTTAAAAAAATATAAAGCTAAGTAAAATTATATAACCAACAATTTTTTACCTTTGAATAATAAGATAAATTAAAAAAATTAAAACTATAAAAATATAGGGAAGAATCAAACATTAAATTTAAATTAAACCTCTAAATTTATCCCTGGTGAATTGTAATTTTAATTTACTTGACTTACCCCGTTGAATATTTATATACTGATTTGAGCTTAATATCATCTCACATTTAAGAATGATAATTTTGTTTGAACCCGGAAACATCGGATATTTTTTTGTATTTGTTAAAAATAGATCGTAAATTAAAAAAAAAATCTTACCTATCAAATTTAAGATGAACTACCGATTAAAAAAAATTCCATACAAAGACCGACACCAACCACCCACTTCCAAAAGCATATATGCATGCATGAGATAAAAAAAGAGAGGACTTGGAGGTTCCATTCTCCAAGATAAAAGTTCTACAATCTCAAATGGGCCGCGAAACCCAATTCCCACAAGTCAGAGCTTGCACCCCAGCTTATGGTCCAATAAATCGAGTCCACTAAAAAATGGCTGTAGAGAAGATCCATTGACAAATCGAAGACGAAGCTCGTCTGAACTCTGAGACATCGATCGGAATTGAAATGGCGATGAAGATGGAGTCATTCATATGGATCGTCATTTTATTATCCATTTTATCCATCGTTGCTTGCGTCGAAAAGAAATGTCCTGCTTGTAAAGCTGTCGCGGTAAATCTACTATTTTTCTCGCGATCGTTTTGTTTGGATCTATAAACCTACCGATTGTTGTTCTGATCTTTGAATGATAATTAATGGATTTTGAGAAACCATCAATTTCTGCTCGATCACGACGAGCCAAACTTGAATTGGCGATATTTTTTTTGGGTTAATTTCTATATAGATGTATAATTATTGTTAGCTGGAATTGTTAGTTCAATACATTTCCGTTTAAGGTGATCTTATTGCCATGTTGCTACTTGCAGGACGAACTGGAGGTTCAGCTTTTGAAGGTGAGAATTTAAGTTTTTCTATAGGTAGTAGCCAGATTGTTTCATTGGACACAAATTTTGTTTAACTTCGTGCAGGAAAAACCGAGAAACCATTTGGATATGCGGAATCGATTGAATTCTAAAGGCCAACGAGAAGGGAAAGTGATTGATTACAGGTATTTACTTACTAACTAGTATTGGTAAATGATCAATTGGTAATGCCACTTAAAAACTTCCTTCAAACTGGGCGGGATTGAAAAAGGCATGGAATAAGGTGCAGTTTATTGCAATGTTGACGTTGTACAGTTTGAAATGAAACCCACATTATGGATTATGGAATGTTAATTGTTGCTTGAAACACTCTAAACTTGGTGGTTATAACTTTGTCACAAAGAATTGCAAGGTTAAAAATCAACCGATTTCATTAGAATATTGTCTGTTAAAGTTCAAAATGGCACGAACGCATGTTATTGTTAAATAAATAGTTGCTTGGGCGATGAGCTTAGATGGAGGAAAAAGGGATTTATGTCTGTCAGCCGAAAGAAGGGGCCATGGTGCTGTCAGCTGATATGTAATTTGCAATTGATACAAAATTTGTCTCAATTTTTACTCTGGTTGAGGCTTGCTTAATATGCTTTTATTTACGAGCTATACAGAATTATATTTTGGCTGTTGTGAATGTTCTCTTTATAAGTAGATAATAATTACAATTTTGGAACTCTTAATTCAACCAGAGTCAGTGAGCTTAGGGCTATTGAACTATTGGATGGACTATGTGATAGAATGGAAGATTACACTCTAGAGACGGTAATTATTGCTCTGAACCTATACTTGTTGCATGGCATGGTTGTGATATTTTTCCATACATTACCTTACCTGATTTTTATTTTTTTGAATTTTTGAATTTTACTTTGCAGCTGAGCTCAAAAAGGCAATTATGGGTCAAAGTGGATAGCTTTGACAAACTTCCTAGTAAGTTTTTTTCCTTTCTGTTTTAAGCAATTTGTAGTCATTGATAATTTTAATAGATTTTTCTTTCCGATATAAATGGAAATGATTTGTCTATTCCTCTGGTTAAATATTAGCACCACTGACTGAGCAATAATCATTATTCTTTACTCTGTGCTTTTCGAGTTGGGTGATGTTTTATTCATTTAATTGAGAAAATATTGCTAGCCACACAGTCGTTCACATAGTGAAAAGTTTGAGTATTAGGCATTTTGGTTTTTCTAGCTGTTTGAGATGTCTTTATCATTTTTCAGCATGAGTTGCAACTAAGAGCTCTGAGTCTCATGTTGATGGGGTGCTCTACACACATAATGTTAGTTTTGGAAATCCTCAGCCTCTCAATTAATTTGTGGTGCAGTAGTAGATAGCTTTTCCTTTTTCTTTTAATCGGCACTGAATGACTTTTTTTTTTGTTTATGATGTTTTTATAGATAAACAAGAAGCTTTGGCGCATGCAAAAGATATATCATCTTATTGTGGAAGGTGACATACCAACTTTTCCGTATCTCTTGTTGTCATGCCATTTTTAAATGTTTACTTTTGGGCTAAACTCATTGATCCGTGCGAATAACTGCTAGTAATCACGAAAAAACCAATAATTACGAATGCTTTTGATTTACAGGTTGTTGGAGGAAAACGAAGATGAGGTAAACTTTTTGGAAAGTTCTTGTCAATATCGTTATCATGAAGGGATTATTGCTCAAACAACTTAATATTGCTGCTTCGAATGAAACATGCAGTTGACAGAATTTATAAGGAAAGGATCTTTACGAGTAGGACAAGTGAGTAAAGTTCTATGTCAAGACTTGAGCAAACACTGCAGCAAGTCGAGGTAAGCTTAGAAGTAAACATGTAAATTCCTACAAATAGCTTTTGAGACTTTAAAATGAGGGGTTGTTTGGTGCCATCAGCTTATTTGGCTGTTAGGCTTGTAAGCAAAAAGGTTGTTTGATTGGGTCAATCATTTTAGTGTTAAACAAAGCTTCTTACGAGATCAAAAAGTCTAAAGGGCTTTAAAAACATAGTTTCTGTTTTTTGTTCATAAAGAACATTTTTAAATAATTTTTTAGACTTTGTTTTTCAATTTACAGTTGGCCTCTTTTATTGGACATAGATAATCTATGACTTCTTTGGAAAAGTTGAACCTTTTTATATACTTATTTTTAGCATGCTTTTTGTCTTATAAGCTAGGCACACAACTCCTTAGTATACCACTTAGATAATTAACAAAATCCCCTATTGTTGGCATCACATCGTGATACTGAACCATCTTGTTTTTCTGCAGTGGAGATTCTTTAGATGACGAGGACACTAGTGCAGAGAACGAAGAGCTATGAATGGTCATTTTGTCTTATGTTATTTCAGTAAGAAAAAGTATATGACATACACCACTATCAGCTTGCGGATAATAAACTTCCTGCAAGTTTTTCCATATGGTTACACTTCACAACTTACCCAAATTAGGTGTAACTTAATACCAATTTCTCTGAGTAGCTATAGTACTTGGAACGATCAAATTTGGCCAGTATTTGGTAAGATTAATTTTATGTGCTTCTTCAACTAGATAATGAGCTTTGCTTCCAAATCAACTTTTTACGAAGTTTAGGTGCTCGTTGGCATGTGGTTTTACCAATCGACGGGTCCAAATTAAACAGAAGATCTTTATCGTAAATAAGTGAAGTTCATTTTTGGTTGATTTACTTTTTTTTTTTTGCAAGATTTGGTTTATTCTATTGGTAGATATACTTCTCTTACAAGATCTGGTCAAGATTTATATACTGACTGCCGAAAATAGCTTTTTTTATCTTGGACCATGATTCTACAACTTTCTAGCCTTATAAATAATTTATGAGTTCACGAATCTATGACCCTAATCGACATTTACTACAAAATTTAATTGGTAATCTAATTGATAATTGATAATATAATTGTTTTAATGGATACTAAATATAAATTGGTTTAGTGGTCTTGAGTATTTCTCCAAAAGTCCAACCTAAGCACAGAAGATAATGTTACAAACCTATCAACTGGATAAAATAGTTTGCATCATTAAAGGGAATCCAACTATTTCATTTCATAACCTAAATTTATGAAACCCTTCTGTTCATTAATTATTTTTACGATGTACAGGCCAAGAACTTGCCTTGTAATTCCATAAATAATAGTACTCATAAAGCTATAAACATGTAAATCTAACCTGATGAATAATTCAATAAAACTAAACTAATAATTCGGTCTAAAGTGACTGTCAGACATTATGTACAAAGAAAAAACAGGGGAAGAAAAGGAATAAATCTTGCAATCGATGCAACATAGTTTAAGGATTATGATAGGCTACGCAACACTTATTCCTTCGAACAAGACAGGACAGAATGCCGGCTGTGACAACTTCATCATGAGTTGCTATCTAATACACCTTTGAGTAAATTCAGCCCTTCCGCAGAAATGCTTCTCCGGACACGGGATTGTGCGATTTCTATCCTTGGAGGAGGATCGGCGGAAAAGCAAACGACAATCACCGTCAAATTATCACAAGTATTCCGTTTCAGTGCCTCTCTAACGAGTTCTCTTGAGCATCTTTCGGGATCGTTGTGGATCATTAGTTCTTTTCTTGCCATTGTCACTGCACATTGGCTGCTCATTACATCCCATAGACCATCACAGCCCATTATCAAGAACTCGTCATCTTCGCACAGGTGTGTTTCTTTCAATTCCGGTTCTGCACTTAAAGGACACGCAGAACCTTTAGACCCTTTCATGTGCCAGTCTCCGATGGCACGTGCAACGGATAATTGGCCATTGAGATATCCGTCATAAACAACTCCACCGAGTTTCTCTATTCTTATTCTTTCTGATGTGCAATTGGGTTTGTGATCGTTCGACATCTCGATTGCTCTACCTCTCCTTCCAAGCACAGCTCGGCAATCGCCTGCATTTGCAGTAATCAAGTTCCTGTAAGAAAAAAAGAGGAATAATGTTAAGACACTGCAAAGCAGCCAAAAAGATGATATCAGGACCTTTATAATACACGAAAATGGTTATTAAAGTCGTTTAAACTGTTAAAAGAAGAGCAAGTTTGGCATGTCTGACCTTCCAAACACAATGGCAGTTAGGGCAGTTGATCCAGATGAGATATCAAGAGAAGCAGTATCTGCAAATGCATAATCAGCTTTTAGAAAAGCGTTCTTAAGTGCCTTCTCCGTGCAAATAGGAAAGTAGGAGTCCTCGATAATGAATCTGAGAATGTTATTTCTAACAAATGATGCTGCATCTGTTCCTCCATGGCCATCAAAGACCTGATACATATTTGAGAATAGCAAATTATTAATGTATGCGGATTAGTTAAAATGACTATTAGACAATTCAACTCTTTATGAGTCTCATGAAAGAGAGACTTAAGGGATGACAGATCGGCTTGATATGTGCAATTAAGTGTTAGTCTGTCAGATGCCTCAACTCAATCTCACTATCGTTATCCACCCCAACCCCAAGTACCAATGCATACTGAAATGCGTACGCTTATTAGATAACTGGGCATAGGTAGTGCCCAAATTATAGAAATATCTAGATTTTAACACAGCTTCGAGGAATACAAGGACTTCTCTCGTAAGATTATGTTGAGAGGAGTCTAACGCCCTTTTACTTCCAAAGGCTATCACCTTCACTAAACCGTCACACTTTTCTTCCAGTTAAATTGCAAGAAGGTAATAAATAACAAGACCCCTTTTCTTGTTTAGGAGTTAATACACATGCCAATAATACCCACAGATAATAAAGATACTATTTCCAATCAATAGATCTGTATATTTAGTATTTACCCAAAAAGGAAATATCAAAGGAAGAAAGTCTGTCCCGTTTACACAAGATCTATTATCGCATAGGTGATCAACAAAATAAGAGTAACATTCCATGTACTCACCCCATAAAATGCTCCAGGAGAAGGAAAGTCCGTAGACATACCAAGATGCTCGACAAGATTATCTATACAGATATGTTCATCTTCCATGTATTGCTTAGGTCCTCTTTCAGCACAGCTTCCTGATCGGAGAACAGGCAGAAACTCCGATTTATCAACAGATGGCGGTGACTTGATAACCACAACGCCAACATCCAAATCCTATTCAGCAGAAAAGGAAAGTTAATCAAGAAGAAACATGCAGAACATATGAATAGTAGTAGCAGCAAAAACCACGACCTGTAAGTCATCTTAGATTAATTAGGGGAGATGGTCCAGAGGTTTTCCTAGGATTTTAAATTTATGTCTCCCAAATTAAGTCCAATAAAGGGGAAGTAAAAGATATTAACTCACCACATCACCAGTAGTCAACAGCCTGGCAGAGCTCACACTATGCCTCATCATCGAGAGGTGCCTCGGAGGTTTCCCATTTTGCATTTGTTTGATTATATCTACATTACTGGAGTTTTCATTTCCCGTAGTTGATTCAGTTTCCCTCTCTAAACCGGCTTCTATGACTGTTAGTAAAGGTGATAAATCCATACCAGCTGCCATATATTCTTCCTAAACCATAACCTAATAACCTTAGATCAAACCCTTTATGCAAACTGCTTCTTTGTTCCCAAAAATCTCACTGTCTCGTAAGTGTCAACAAAATCAGATCTAGGACACAGAATAAGTTGCAGAGTTTATAACAATTTAAGCTGGAAACTTGTGAAGTAGGCAAAATACAGCAAATTCAATCTTGGGAAACCTAAATTTCGTTAGGTAATCTCACTTTCATGCACGACGTACAGTCACCAAGCAAAATAGATCCTTCAAGTGATAAGCAAATGAGCAAGTACTTGATTCTACCCTCAACCGTACTCGAAAACCCAAACTCAGTGCGGCGAATTGAGAAAAAACCAACGCAATATCGCAATTAAATCTTCAGTCTGTATACTATCAATCAATAAATAACCTAAACCAACACCTAGATCCAAACTACGTAAACAGTAAGCGACTCAGATAAATCCCAACTTCCCCTAGCAATCTAACATGTTTTGCTTACTTCCGATCCAACAAGCAATCAACAAAGCCGTGAAAGTTATCTTGATTCACCAAAATCCCAGATCATCAATTACAAAGAAATGTCAGCAAATAAGATAATTCCACTACGCCAATCAATCCCGCCAGAAACAAAAACCTAGCGCAAACTGAAGTAATCTATTACCCCAAAACTCTAGAAAACGAGCAGATAATTCGAGTATATAAGGAAAATATAGAAAGTCGATCGAAAAAATAAGCTTCAATTCATAAACAGAAGAAACGTTTCCTCACAGACGACAAAGAAGAGGATGATGATTTGTTTTGTGTGTTTTGGCTTTGTTTATCGTTCGGATCAACGACGAAACCCTTGAAATCAAAGCAATCTTCGAGAGAGAGAATATGAAAAACTAAAAGCCGCAAAAGTGAAGGAGAAAAAAGAGGAGAGAGAGAAGGGAGTTGTTTGGTATCTGGTTGGCTACCGGCGATTCCAGGTAATCCGGTGGATCTTCTAGCTGTCGCGTTGGAGATATTCCACCGACACGTTGCGTTATCTTATTGGCTTCCTTTTTAACCGCATGATTCGTTTTGGAAACAATAGATGTCCCATTTAACTTTTTTTTGTTATATACGTATAATATACTACTCCCTCTGCCTCTCTCAAAAAATACATGTGGTTTTAAGATTATGCACGGGTTTTAAGGAAAATTATAATTACACCTCTTTTTCATAAAAAATAGAAAAAAAAAGTTTTGGTAAATGATTATATATAATATTAAAATTTGTATCGGTAAATGAGAACGACATGTATTGTGGGACAAAAAAATATTTCCTAGAACCACAAATATTTTGGGACGGAGAGAGTCCTATTTAATGTGTCGACCTCTATTTTAATAATATAAAAACATTTCATATATCTATTATATATTATGTGCAATTAAAATTCAACGTGGACCAGATATAAAAAGCAATGTTATTTTGGGATCCCAAGGTATTAGAGTGACTATTTTTTTTTTTACTAATTTGAAAACACTAATATATTCTTTGTATATAAAATTAAATTTTTAACCAAAAAATCTATTTATTTTTTTGCTATTTTTTTTATAGTTTTCTCTTTCTAAAACAACAAAAATTCAAAAAAACAAATTAAACTCGTGGATTTAAGCGACTTAAATGATAATTTTAGCTGCTATTTTGATGTTTTTGCGTTCGAGGAGGAGAAACCTTTGACGGACCATCTCGAAACTCAAGCTTAAGTAATTTTCGGTTTTTTTTTACTTTCAGTGCGTTTTGCGAACTCGTTACACTATATAATTGATGACCTGCGAACCCAAAGATCGCAGAATAGCATTTTTGTTTTGTCAAAATCGCGAACGTGGTGCTCGTGATTATGTCAAAATTGCGAACACACACTTCGCAATGTATCACAATCACGAGCACCACGTTCGCGATTTTGACACACGTTTGAATAATGTGTTCGCAATTTTATCATGTCCAATTTATCCTATTTTTCCAATTTTGTCACAATCACGAGCACCACGTTCGTGATTTTGAAACACGTTCGAATAATGTGTTTGCAATTTTGTCATGTCCAATTTACCCTATTTTGTCAATTTTGTCACAATCACGAGAAGCATGTTCGCGATTCTGACAAACATACGAATTGTGTATTTGTGATTTCGTCATGTGAATTTTAGCCCACGTTTCCATTGTATGCTAATTGGGAGACCTTTCTAATTTGTAGGGATCGGACCAACCGCCATGTTCGATGGCCGATTACACGAAAGTGTGTAGTACGGATACGTTGTACACGAAACCGGATTTGGTTTTATGGGTCGAATCTGAAAGCAAAAAACTAGGATTCATTGTGTTACATAGTAAGGACGACGACGGTAGCAAAAATGAGAAAACACCTAGGATGTATTTTAGGTGCGAGAGGCACGAGGTTTACAAACCTAACCCCAAACGGGGGTATGTTAAGAAGCGACGAGAATGTTCATCGAAAAAATACGGGTGTCCATTCTATTTAAGGGGAAAATCGGTGTTAGAGATACCCGGTTATTGGAAATTGATAGTAGTGAATGAGATACACCACCACAGACCGTTTATGCACTTGGATGGTCACTCACGAGCCGTTAAACTAAAAGTAGAAGAACAGGCGTTTGTTCGTAGTCAAACAGTTCTCGACCAAGAGAGATATACCGCAGGTTGAAGCTTAAAGACTCGGAAAATGTATCTACCATGTGCACGATACACAATATGCGTCAAAAACACGATTTGGTCGATAAAGCAGGAAAGAGCCAAATGCAATACTTATTTTATAAATTAAAACAGCATGAGTACTATGTTTGGGAGCGAACTTGCGAAGCAACGGACGAGATCCTCGAGCTATTTTTTTCATATCCTAAAAGTATCGATTTCTAGCGCACTTTTCCTTAAGTTCTTTTAATGGATAACACATATAAGACTACAGAGTATAAGATGCCTTTGCTATAAATAGTTGGCCAAACTTCGACGAAGAAGACGATTTGTGTCACTTTTGTTTTTTTGAGCTCTGATAAACAAGAGAACTACACTTGGGGATTGAGCGTTCTAACGGACGTGTTGACAAACAACATGTGCCTATTGCCTAACATTATCGTGACCGATAGAGAGTTGGCCTTAATGAGCGCTATCGATAATATATTTCCGGATGCCACTCATATGTTATGCATTTGGCATATTAGTAGGAACATTTTCTCCTACGAAAGAAAAGTTTTTTCAAATACAGACATAGTCGATGAGTTCGTCGATTTTTATAAAATGGTTCAATATTCGGCCACTCTCGAAGATTATAACCAAAATCTTGCCGAGTTACACTACATGTACGCATTTTGTCTAATGGTTCTCGATTATGTGATGAAGCAATGGATACACAATTATGGACACAAATTTCTCAATATCCGCACGAACAAGTTTAAACATTTGGGCAACCATACTAGCAATCGGTGAGCTATATTACCATATTTATATATTAGGATTTAATATTAAGTGTTAGACTACTAATTTACTGCACTATCTTATAAGGAGGAGAGTGCTCATTCGAGCCGCAAGCGGACAATCGGCAGTAGTCTATACACATTTGAGCAATTTTGGAAAAACATTCATGCATTGCTTATCGTTCAACACTCAAACATTTTCGAATCGTTTGAGCGTAGTCGTTTTCGTCCATAAACTCAACTACGGGGGGTTAATGCGACTATCGATAAGTAAATAAAAGGTAAACTTTCATGTGCGGCTGTAGAAATATTAGAGCAAAATATTAAGACGGTCTTGGGAATATGGTTCACTCCCGGAATGTGTGGTTGTGTTAGTAGGAAAACTCATAATTTACCATGTGCATGCGAGTTAGATTTGATTTGTAAAGAAGGTATGGCGATTAAAAAAGATGAGTGTGATGTTTATTGAAGTACGTTAATGATTAAAGTTAAGGATGAGATCAAAATCTCGACAGATGCTTTCGTCAAATATTCATCTTCCAACTCAGTCCAAAGAGACATAATTTCCGTGATTATTTTTAGTTTATCTGTTAATGCCTCCTAGAGTGTCTATTTATTGACCATTTTGTCTTCGGATAATGAAATCCAAGTAGACTAATCAATAAACGACACTTGTAAGATTAAGTTAACACAATCCAATGTGACAATTATTAGGGGTCTCATTATAGCGTAAGTTCCATTATTAGGGGCCTTGCTATAACGAGACCCAATATCAACTCCCACCAAATGGGACACCGCCTTATTAAAAACTCCCGCCAAAATAAAAACTCTCGCCTAAAGTTACAACCTTCTATAAAAAGACATGTAATATCATGCAACATGACAACCATCAAACATTCGAAAAAAAACATAAAGACTTTAACAAATGAAGTTTACGGCTGATGAAGACTACCATATGCTTCAGGCGGTGAAGGTTGCCCGCCGAGAGATGAGGGAAGATATCAGTGATGTGTTTTTTGAGCATGCCCTATGTATGATGTATTTCAACTACGACCGTTTAGGAATAAGAGGTTTTGTTGTGCGCAACCATGAACAAATCAAACGCAGGTAACTTTTTGTCAAACCGCTGCAACGTTTATTGTTCTTGCCATTTAAAATTAAGCGAGAAGCGGCTTCCGTGTGGAACATGATGGTGGTAGACTACATCACTAGGGATATGGTAGCGTATCTTGAGGATAGGATTGCGGAAAGGGACGAGGGGGATGATTCTGAAGATAACATGGGATACGACTTCGACAATTGAGCATTTTGATTATGTGATTTCGTGCATGTTGTTTTAGTTTTTATGTTGTGTTTTTAGTTGTTGTTTCGATTAGTTGTTGTTTGATTATGTGATTTCTACTACATACGCACCTATTTTAAGTGAAATTTAATTATTATTTTTGTTGTGTTCTAATAATGTAAAACAAGAATATATGAAACATAAACACAACATAATAACAAGAACTAACGAAAACATAAAAACTAAAACCACAACTAAAGTCATAACAGAATATAGTATTGAGAAATCTTAAAAGTAGTCATATAATACAAATCACGCAGGCTTTAATAGTCACTCACTCACTCTCCCGGTACTGACGCGCAATAAGCAAACATTCTTTCATCGACCGACGCATCTCCTCTGTGCTCATCTCATCACATCTCGAATATCCATCAATCACAGGATCAGCCAAGTCAAACAACCGTGCCTGGTAAGTCATCGCCTTCGGGGTCTCTACAACATGTGCACCAGATGTATCACTCTCAGGTTCAATCGGGGTGTACCATAGGTGATCATAGACCCATACATCGTATAGATGGGTCATACTCGGACAACCTATAACGTACGTATCACCACAAATCCTCCAATCAACGACGTGCGTCTGCCATGCTTTCTATGTATCCTCATCCCACAAATAGCCCGTGTTAACACGCTTCCTCCTGCCTTGGGTAATACAGGTTGCAGTGCAGGTGGTATATCCAAAATATGCCTAAAATATCACGCGACCCGCAGTGGATAATACGCCTCAACTATGTATGTCGCCTTCAGCGTATGGTCTATCCAAACCACATCGCAGAAAGGGAAATGCTCGCATATATGCTCGTACGGCATGAACCAGACCTACAACATAATAAAAAAAATTATCGATCAACACTAACTAATAATAAAAGAATGATTAATCAACAAATAGAAAATAACATCGTACCTTACATTGTGCTCTCTCAATTAAAATAGTAAATGACGGGTGTTGATACGAGTCTCATAATCCATGCGAAAAGGTAGAGGTGCATATTTGTACATAGTGGGCATACAAGGCTCGTAGAGTGTGTTGACCGTAGTAAAAAAAGGGGAGAAGTGATCGTAAATCCACGTCTCGAACATAGCAACGAAACCAGTAAACCCTAACGTTGTGTGTAGGGGCGACTTCCTTAGATGGTGATACAATTGAGCTAACAAATGTTGGCCTTAGTTAAATCTAACTAATATCCTATAGTGCTTTACAAACTATAAGTAATCTAACAATATATTGTTCCTCGGCTTGTTTGTCACAACACAACAACCTAGCATGTGGAGAAAAAAACCCCTAGTGAAACGTACTACCATATCATCAGAATTAGCGTCACCCATCAAAAAGTCCTCGATGTACACCTCACGCAAAAAACTATATCCTAACCGATCTAGAGCTACCACCCTTGTTTTGATTTAACTCCCTCTTAAGAACATCGACGGGTATACCTAGTGAACTCGCATACCAAGCTAAACGTCGTCCATCACAAGGAAAAGTCTGAAGGTTGAAACTATCACCTGTAACCGAAAGAACAATAATAGCATGGACATCTTCTAACGTCACCGTCATCTCACCAAATGAGAAGTGGAAGTTGTTGGTATCTGAATGTCACCTCTCGACAGTGGCGGATCCAGGACTAAAAGTTAGGGTATGCCCAAAAAATATTATGTAAAATTTTTCAATAAAAGATAACTATTTAAATATCTCATAATAAAAATATGTAAATATTTTGATTACAACTTAAAATTAAAATATAGTATAGCCCAAGCGCAAATGAATTCTCCTTTTATTCATGTATTGAAAAGAGTTATAAGAAACACGATTAAGATACTAAGGAAGTCATCAACCGTCGAAAACACTTCTATCTCTACAAATGTCACTAAACAATCATTAAGTCATAGATTGACCATTCTATTCCTCAATTCATTCCTCACATATTTCATAAAAGAAAATATTCGCTCAACACTTGCGATAACAAACAAAACTAGCTTGAAAAGTGTGTACACAAATCCAAATATCTTGTATTTTTTTTATGAACAAGAGTCTTACAAACAATACAGTAATTTGCTTATAAAGGATCGGTACAGTAATTTTCTTAAATATAAAATATGGTTTCCATACAAAATATTACAAAATTTGCTAAAGAATCATAAATCAATGAATAAAAAATAAAAAAATAAGTAATATTGAAAGAAACATAAATCAATTAAGATATAAAAATATTATAAGTGTTAAAGAATCGGTAATTTTTAGTAATTTGTTAATTATTCTCATATTTGCAAATACAAATTAGTAATTTACTTAATTATTCTCATATACTAAAAATTATTTCCATATAAGAATTCAATGAAAATATTCAATAAAAAAAATAAGTACAGTAATTTGTATTTCAAGTTAATTTTCTTTTTAAAAAATCAATACAATAATTTGTTTAAATACAAAATATTACAAATAAATAGATTCAAAATATCCTAAATATACTAGTACATATAAAATATACTAGTAGAGTTCTAAAATACCTAAATTTGTGTATCTAGTAGTTCTTGAACTCCAGATTTAAATAAAGAAATGTAAAAGAAAAGAGTAAAAAATACCTAAATTTTGGTATCTAGTAGGTCTTGAACTCCAGATCTAAGGTATGCTAGTAGAGTTCTAAAAGAAAAGAGTAAAAAATAACTAAATTTTGGTATCTAGTAGGTCTTGAACTCCAAATCTAAGGTATAGGTCTTGAAGTCCAGATCTAAAGTATGCTAGTAGAGTTCTTTACCACTATACTAAGTTCATTTTTCTGTTTAGGGTTGTCCTGGGCATACCCATATCCCCTCTAAATCCGCCCCTGCCTCTCGATAAACGCATCAACCAAGTGCACGTTGGTAGTCCAACGCTCTAAAAAAATCACGAGGGAAGCAAAACAAGACATCATCACATGCACTCTCACCATGTCCTGCTCGGTAAGATCCCATGCACGATGGGTATCGTACATCGCGTAGCAACGCGTGGGTCGATGAACCTACACGATATTTAAGTAAGTCAGATAATATATATATATATATATATATATATATATATATATATATATATATATATATATATATAGCATTCACTACACGTTGAACCAATCCTAAATTACCTCGCCCTTAAATACGTTGTACGCCTCGTGAAGTCTGTAGTCCGGATAAAGATCTGAAACATGGGAATTCACTCTCCGGAATTGCTGATCCAGAGTCCCATGTACAACGGAAACAATAGGCGCAGGAGTGGCGGCGCGCTGCCGATATTTGACTGACCGTGAAGTAGGCTCACGCTGATCTGTATCAGTGCTATCAGAGTCTGATCCCACCTGATGACAAACAGGGGTACGATACCATCGAGGCATGCTGCAAAAATTAAACAACACATAGTTATATACCAAAAAAAATCATCAAACACCCATATATATATTTAGTGGAATACATAAACTCACGTAATGAATGTGCAAGTCAATTTGGGGTCTAACATGCTCAATTTATTAGTATAGGCAAAAAAATGAATGCAATATGCACAATTTTGGCCAAATTGCGAACAAAGTATTCACTATTTGGCCATAAATATAGAGCAAATCTGCGAACACATTGTTCACAGATTTTCTCGACAGAAAATCCCCAACCCAACAACATTGACAAACCAGAATCCCTCAAACCTTAACCAAAATCAGCAAAAAATATTTTCAAAATGACGATAATGACCTAACTAACATATCCCTACAAGTAACTTTCCAAAAAAGAAAAATAATGATATGAAAATTCGAGTTTTCGGCAGATATTATAACTCTAAATATCACTAAAAATACCTAACTAAATTTCAAAATAATTACACCAACACGTATAGAATTCATAACTTAATGTGTTTGCAAGTTTGGATCCGAGACATATTGCATTTTTGGTTCAACGATTTTGAGAGGTTTTAAGTGAGAAAAGAGAGAAATGAGAGAAATGAGAAAATATTTGGTTGAAATAGGTATTTTATATCAAGAATATTTCGGTAAAAAGCGGGGTCTCATTATAACTGGGTCTCATTAGAGCCAAATGGGATCCCAGTTTATCCTTGCTCAAAAGGTTAACCGATATATAAATAAAAGAATATTTCAAGTTTAACGAAATATAGCACGACTTGGACCAAAGTAAATTCATGCCGATTTTTAGTTAAAAATATATTTATTTTATATTTCTAACAATGTAAATGAGTAGGTTATGGATAACCATTATGGAAAAAATTAAAAATATTAACAATTTTTTGAAGTTTAGCAATTAACATGAAATTTATCAAAAATATTTATTGCTTTATGTGGAAAAACCAAATTATTATTTTTTAACTCGAGAACTACTTCTCTTTATCTCAAATTTTTAAATCACTCAAATTAAAAAAAAATACAACAAATTTCATTGAGAGCTCAAACATTTCAACATAAAGCAACAACTAAATCAGGTTTTCACGAAAAAATTACTCTATTTCGTTTTTAGTTTTTTCAATTAATGCGTTCATTATTATATGCATGACAAACGAACTTTTCATGTTTGGTTTTGATAATTTGAATATTTTTTTAGGTAAGAAAAAAATATAATTAGTAAATTATGAACTACTTGTTTATCTGTCAAAATGTTATGGATGATTTTTTTTTCAGTTGATCATACGTATTTACACAACCAAGTGAAAGTAAGTTTTCAATTATGGTTTCTATTCTGTTTTTAAAAACTAAAAGACATTTTTTTTGTAACAAACTTAAACGTATTTACGCACCCAACTTACATTCAATTTCCAGACCAACTTTCTATTTGTTTTTCAACATAAAAAACCTTTGTAACAAAACAAATGAACGTATTTACTCATCCAACTAACAATTAGTTTCAATACTAATATACATGTATTTTTAAATTTATAATGTAGATAATATATTGTACTAGAGTATCATTATTCTCCACATTATAACTTCCAAATATATTACAACTTGACAAAAGGAAAAAAAGAATCTTCAAGAAGCAATCAACAATTGGAAAAATCATATGAAGAGGTTACTTCGCTTTTTTTTTCGCAACAAAAAATAAATAAACTTCATAACCAATTTACTCATAATTACGTAATAAGCTAACAAGTAATTACACAACCATGTTTAACAAATCTAAAAAATGTATTTTTGTAACACAAATATATGTAATCAAACAACCATAGTTTGGTACCTCTGTATTTTTTATTTTTATTTTTCAGTCATATGATATAGATCTAAACGAATACATCATTCAAAAATTGAAAAACTAGAAACAAAAAGTAATGAATAAATTAAATAAGGGAAAACATAAATGTTATTCTTGAACATTATGTTGGAAAACTAAAAAAGAAAAAAATCAATCTATTTCGACAACCAATTGCAATGAGATCTTGCGTCAAACAGAAGAATATCTTGCATCAAAATGAAGAGTATAAAATGTTTAGTTTATCTTTTAACAAATAACATACAAGAAAATATCGGTAAATGCTTGTCTGTTTGAGTCAAAACTGTATATATACATATATATATATATATATATATATATATATATATATATATATTAAAGTTATGTCTTTAAACTGCACTTTTTTTAGTTTAGAGTATTAATTTTCTTTTATCGTTTTTTATATATTGTTATTTCACAAATGTAATAATTTATAATGTAATTACACATCCAACTAAATTATAAGTTTGCACCATAATTACAATAATTTTCATAACAGATGTCCATTTATTCAACAAAAAATGATATTTCACAATAAATTAAAATGTAATTCTGCAACCGATTACAATATAAATTCGTAACCAATTGTAATAATATTTTTCATAACATATTTATTTTCCCGTACTCAAAATGAACATAATTATTCAACACAATAACACTGACTAATTGTGTAACCTGTACGTAATTATGCACACAAAAAAACACTTTGTATATTCGCAATTAAAGAACACGTATTTACACAATCACACATGCAAAAACCAAAAACCCCCAAATCTGTTTTCTTAAAATCACTATTTTCATATAATTGTCAGAATATTTAGGTGGGTGTACAAAATCAAAGAATAATCATAACTAAAGCAGTCATATAAATTATTAAACAACCACACAAAAATTTGATACAAACAAAAATAAAAATAAAACGGAAAATAAAAATCGCATATGAATTGATGATTGATCGATATTTATAGAAGAACAAAATAAATTTATCAAAAAAATAATAAAAAATAATCAAAACTACAGAAGAGATTGATCGAATGAATAAATAAACCTAGAATCTATAAAAAGTATAAAGAATATCAAATAACACATACCATAGTATCAATCGAGGGTATGCTTGATATTTACAAAATTAAGGTGGTTATCGGTACTTAATTTAAAATCATGTGGTTATTAGTACTTTCGCAAAACTTTATAATTATTGGTAAATAGTTTTGATGGTGGGTAGTTATTGGTAGATTTAGTGAGCTAAATTATGGTTGAGAGGTTTTTCCATCTATTTTATAAGAATCGATTGATTCGTAGGATAAAAGTATAATGATAATTATAAGTTGTACATTGCTTAAAATAGGCTTTTGGTTTTGATGAGTCCGAATTTTATTGCCACTCTTTATGAGAACCGGACAGGGGCAATTCGGACAACATCCACCCACTGAACCATCCGAACTGAACTAATGTACTAAAAACTTAATCATTTCACGACTAAGCTAATTACCTACCTGCTTAAAACCAATGGGTCTTTGAACTCGACCCGAATCCATAAACACGACCCGAAATCCCATGTGGCCCAAGGTTAAGGGTATAAATACCCAACCACTTTCATTTAATGAGGGTAATGAAAATTAAATATAACTAGGAAGCTCAAATCTCTCACTACAATCTACTAAACATTTAATACCCTTAAAAACACCTCAAACCTCAGACAAAATTACCCTCATTAGAAGGAGCTGCTGGTAAATGGCCAAGCTATCTACAAGAGGTATTATGGGCCTACCGAACCACTCCTGGGGCTGCAACACAAGAATATTCCTTTGCTTTAGTATATGGGATGGATGCTATAGCTCCCATAGAAGCTACTCTTCCTTCTTTTCGAGTTCATAATTTCTTCGAACACGCTAACGAAGTGGCAGTAAGAGGCCAACTTGACTTGATGAAGGAAAGAAGATTTAAGGCTCACCTCAGAGCCACACACTATCAAGGACTGATGAGAAGCAGGTTCGCTTCTAAAGTTAAAAGAAGGGATTTTCAGCCAGGAGATAAAGTATTGAGGAAAGTCGTCCTACACACTAAAGAAAAGAAGTTCGACAAGCTAGCTCCAACTTGAGAAGGGCCCTATGTGGTTAGTGAAAAGCTTAAGCCTGGAACGTACCGGCTTCAAGCTAAGGATGGAAGGGTTTTGAATCACCCCTGGAACATTGAACACCTCCGATTGTACTTACAATGAAGACTATGTAAATATTTACTTGTTTTAAAGTTCATGTAAATATTTGGGGGCATACTCTTTCCTACCCTGGTGGTGCGGGGAGGTTTTAATAAGGTGTCCGGACTTTTCAATAAAATTCGATATCTTCTTAATTTTTTTAAAGTATTTCAGTTAGTGCTTTCTTTGAAATTTTCTATCAATGTCAGATCGGATCGATAGAGTGATGACTACTTAAACATTTGTCATCATAGAATTTAAACACTCTCACTTTAAAATGCTCGTAACCTAACTAAGGGCTGTTTAAACATTAGCCACCAAAGTTGAAAAACTATGAAACAATGCAAGTTGTGCAAAGTAAAATTGTCCGTTAAGATATACAAAGTGCCCTGGTCACCCAAGGACTTTAAGTTTTCAAACAAAAGGTTTATCCAAACAGAAGCCGGACATGATTACAAAAAATTCCTAGGCCATCCAAGGACTTTGGTTTAATCACAAAAAATAATAATAAGAAAAAGATAGTTGATACTTTAAGACTGAGCTTTCTTAGATGGCCCAACCTCACTTGGTTTATTCTTCTTGGGGTCATTGTCTTCCTCATCCGGACTCTCTACAGTTTTTTTTCTTCATCGGTTGTGTCATCCCAGCAACTGGAGTAATCATGCTTGTCACCATCATCCATCGTGTGGAAGGGGAGGTCTTCGTACTCTACAAAAGTCCATAAGTCTCCCAGTGTCTTCTTCGGGAATTTCTCATGAAAGAGCAAGACCATGTCCGACTTCACTTTGGCATACTTTTCCTCCGGAGTATATATCACTCTGTTGGTATAAGCATCAATCTTAGCTTGGATTGTTCTCTCTTGCTCCTTTAGCAAATCAGCTTTTTCTTGTGCAGCCTTGGACACTGAGTCCTCGAGCGAGATCTTGTCATTGGTTAAAGTATGAATGACCTTGTCCTTAGCCCTCACCTCTTCTCTTGAAGAAGAGAGATCTCTCTCCAAGTCGGATTGCTTTGATTGGAGTTCTTTGATAGTGTCTTCCAAAGTGGCTAGCTTTGTGGCCCAATTCTCCTGGCTTTTCTTCAACTCCTCATTTTCCTTCTTCAATGCATCAGCATTTTTATTGGCAGTGAGGAGATCTTCAGACAACTTCTCTTTGTCAGAATTGAGGGCATTAATGATGGCTGATTGACCTCGTACTTGCTCTCCAAATTAAGCACTGGATGAATATTACTTAATATGGAGTAGGTTATGACATCTCTTTCACTTGAGACAGAGAAATACTTACCGTTGAATGTGACGATGTTCGAAGAACTCGAGGGGAGGTAAGGCCGAGCAAAATCGTCTTTAGGGAGGTTTTATAAGTAAAGACCAATCTCTTCAAGACCACTGATATTGAAGCCATCAATACTGATATCCCCTCCTGCACCCCCTCCGGTTTGAAAGTCACCAGGGATCCCTTCTGCTTGAGTAGGGTCAGTAGGGTCAACAGGAGGAGAAGGCTCCGGAGGCCGGAGAGAAATTTCATCACCCTTGGAGGTTTTCTTCTTCTTGGCCTCCCTATCCTTGCATTCTGCTCCCCGTTTCCTATCTTTCTTAGGAGCCTTTGAAGATTTTGGAGATCCAACCACTTCTCTAGTACTTTCATGCTCCACTACTTGTAGAAGAGCAACATCAGTCTGTCCTTGGTCTGGCCCCTCTGGGTTTGTTGAGACAGCTTCTTCTGCTTCGATAGGATTGGCTTCAACCATACCATGCTTGCCTTTGCCTTTCTTGCCCTTCATCTTGCTTGGGGCTTTAGCTCTACCGGGAAGATACAAAAATCCATCCGGTGCATCTGTCCTCCTGAGGATTACTTCCGGAGGGGGTGAAGTGGTTAATTCCTCCCAAGATAAGTCCCTCCAGTCAGTTGTGTTCCAAAGGTAGGATCTTGTAAGATTGCCTCCAGTAAAATAGTTGTGGAAGCGGTTTCCTCACTTCTCAGCAGCCCAAGCATTTAGCTTGGAGCAAGTGGTCTGCCCAGCCTTTAAGTAGTCACTAAAGTCCTTAGGCAGCACTACCAAAAAACAAAAGAAGACAAGTTAGACAAACAAATTTGTGATAAGTAGAGATGGAAATATGAGATGATAATCTTACCATCACTTCACCATCTACTGGTAAGCAGGCTTGGGTTGACACTAGTTTTAATTTTCCTCCCATTCTCCCAGGCGCCACTAATAAACAGGAATTGAGTTTTCCAGTTCTTTTCTGACTTAAGCAGGTCGTCCACAGCCTTGTAATCATCACCCATGTTGAAATGGTAGAAGGGGATAAGGTGGTTTCTGCAGAGGCTGGCCACAGCTGCAAACTGCTCCATTGGAAGAGGGATTTCGGAGAGCCTGGAGGCCATAATACAGGCCATAAGAGTATACCATGTGTTGGGGCTCAATTGGCTTGGGCAGAGTTTGATGAGGTGAAAGTATTTGACTATTTCTGGGTCTAGGGGAAACCTTAGTCCCTAATTGAATAACTCAGTGAAGAAAACTATCTCACTGAGCTTGTAATCCATCGGTGTCTCTGGATCCATCGGAATCCTCACCTTGACATTCTTCGGGATCCCCCATTTTGTTCGCATCCGACCCAGTTCGGCTGTGTGAATGAAAGAATAATTAAGTTTTTGCAAAGCTAGCAGGTATTTGACACTTACCTTGTGGAAGCAAGGTCATACTTTTCCCACAAGGCTTTCCGGAAAATCCGGATGTTTTAAGCATAGCTTCTCCTTGCCCTTGTCCTTCTTGGCAGCAGCAACCTCACTTGTTTGCCCGGAGACTTCAGACTCAAAATGAGCTTCTTCAATAGAATCCTCCAGCACTTCTTCCATTATTATGGAAGGGTTATCAGTTGTTTTTGGGTGAGGGGAACTAGTGGTTGGCTCAGCAGGCCCTCCGGATGGTTGGGCATTACTAACTTCTTGTGGTCTTGACTCCGGCTGGGGCTCAGATCTGGAGGTTTCTTTCCGGAGACTTGAACTGGATACCTCAGGGCTGGATAGCTTGTCCTTAGGAATTTTAATGGGTGCTTCTGACCCTGTATTTTTATTTTTAGCCCCAGACGTGGAAGGCGTAGTTTTTGGAGCCTGCCCTTTCACCAAACGACCTCTTATCCGATCTACTAGCTTCTCTGGAGAAGTTTCAGCGTCCGATCCCATGGCAATAAATGGGGAAGGTCTCTTAAAGCTTGTGACTGTCTGTCCTGGTTCAACAACAGGCTCTGATTCCTGGACCGATGAGCCCGAAACGATTGGTGAAAGGTTGGACTGGAACAACCTCCTAGGTTTAGCACTCTTAGTTGAAGAAAAACCCCGGTCAGGCTCTGAACTTGGTGTTTCCGATTTGTCAATAGGGGAAACAGGGAGGCCTACAGCAATGCATTTTTCACGCTCGACCTTTTGAGCTTTTTCTAACTCTGACAAGTTGAGCCACCCACCTTTTATTAAGGCGTTTCTTGCTGTGAACATAAACTCACACCAATAGAAGGGTTTTCTGAGAAGTGAAAGCTTTGAAATTTAACAGAGCAAAGATAGTGAAGATGGTAAAACAGTGAAAAGAGGACTAATTTATAGTAAATAAACAAAAGATGCTTCGATACCTAGGAGAATACGAAAAGATATTGTAATGATTAAAGACGGCGCTGATGTCACCCACATTAATTGAAGAGGTTTCTTTTTGGAGCAAGTAGGAGCGCCGTTCTAGGAAAAAACGGCTGATGTGGCGAATCAGAGGAAGACACGTGTCCCACGATCTCTGGCAAAAACCGTTCAGTTTCAGAGAACGTTTTTCAGTCCGGATGAAGTCGTTACACAATTTGAAATCTGTCCGGACATAGTTATAAGCGTAATCGGACTATTTTTTAGGTCTTGCCAAAGGCCTTCGAACACAACCTAAAAAAAGGGGCTACTGATGAGTCCGGATTTTATTTCCACTCTTTATGAGAACCGGATAGGGGAAATTTGGATAACATCCACCCACTGAACCATCCGAACTGAACTAATGTACTAAAAACTTAATCACTTCATGACTAAGCTAATTACCTACCTGCTTAAAACTAATGGGTCTTTGAACTCGACCCGAATCCATAAACACGACCCGAAAGCCCATGTGGCCCAAGGTTAAGGGTATAAATACCCAACCACTTTCATTTAGTGAGGGTAATAAAAATTAAATACAACCAGACAGCTCAAATCTCTCACTACAATCTACTAAACGTTTAATACCCTTAAAAACACCTCAAACCTCAGACAAAATTACCCTCATTTGAAATTAATCCTCACCAGGTATAAGTCCTTAAACTTATAGTTTGAAGTATATTATCTTAGTCTTACATATTGATGTTTCGGGCAAAGGCCTTGTTCGACAAAAGTGAACTTAACGGAGCTTCAACCTTACTTTATAGCTTTACCACCAGCCCCATAGTCCATGCAAGAGAATCGAAGAAGGGTTATAGTCTTGAACTATTTTTCTTTTGCCATAACATGTGTTGTCTTGCCAAAGCTTGTATGACTCACAGTCTTGAAGCAGAAGGTTCTTGTATGAGTCACAGTCTTAAAGTAAAAGGTTCATGTTAAATTTGTTTTTTGTTGAGCCAAACTACTAAACCAATTATGGTTGAACTCATGAGAGTCTTAAAATTTGTTGGTCTTATACATGTATCATTAAAAATTATTCCCTATCCCAAACCGTCATTGAGGATAATAAGCTTCATTTTGTCACAATTAGGAATTTATATGTTTTTATTTACTAATAGTTACTTATCTCACAAACGGAAACCTTACCCAATCTAAGATTGACATGAAGTGGAAAATTTTATTTTGAATTTTTTTATTATAGCTACCTGTATGTAATAGGATTATCACCTTTAGTTCCTTTAAAGAACGAAAAGATGGCTATTATTTGAAGCTCAACTGGTGAACAAGTAATCCAAGATCTCGTGTTTTGGCCTAGCCAACACTTTGTAATACAATGAGATATTACAATTTATACTTCAATGTTCATGATCTTGTTTGATCGAAACTTTCTTTTTTTAAAAATGAAAAGGTAAATGTGGAATTAATTATTGACAATATAAAATGCTTATCAAGTGTTTGAATATTAAGAAAGTACGTGACACATGTCACATGCGTGAAAGAAGTGTCATTAATATGGTACATGATGTTGCTTGCTCAATTATCTATTTAATAACTTTAATTCCTCATTCATCTACAAAACAATCGAACTATTTATCTTATAATATAAACAATCAAATGTTATTATTTAATAACTTCTCATTTATATATTGATATTTTTCTTTATTTTATTCATTTTCCAACAATTTTACAATTTTTCTCATTTTGAAAGTTCTTTTTAGTATTTTATCTGTCTATTTTTTGCTTAAAACTTGTCACTTTAGCACTATATTTTCATTATAGATGATAATTTTTTTAAAATACTTTTATCTCTAAATATGGTGAGAATGATGAATATGTATTTTCGTGATGAAAAATAAAAATATTATGACAATTAGAAACGGGATGACAGTCTAGATTTTGGAGATATTTCTTCTAATTCTTATGAGGATGCAATGACTATCATGAGAGATTTGTAAAGCCATGTGAAGCTCATGGAAATATTGATTTTGACGTTTTGCCTTTATATGCATTAACACTGATTTCGACCCTTTAATATAAAAACATGCATTTATATCCACACAATGCTTGTTATTGGTTACAAAAAATGTAATAACTGGAATGCTCCCTAGTGAACTTTTGAAATTGTGTCCTCTTATGGTTTGATGACTAAAGATTATTTGAAGATTACGAAGGATAATTTCTTTGAACCTATAAGAATGAAGTTGTAATCTGATGACCATTTCTCTTCAAAGAATGTAAGGTACACAAACCTTGATCAAGCAGATCTTCCAGAGAAAATGTCAGAATGAGGGATCCCAACTAATATTAAAATTTGAATTATAAAACTAGAATATACTCATACTAATTTTGGGTTTAGTGAACTAATATTTTTAACTATTTTATTTAATATTAAAATGTTCAGGTCGTGCCGAATCATGTATAATTCTCCATCTTAAGCCATAATACCAAAGCGAAACAAAATATTATCGAGCCTTCTTTTATATTTTTATAGTCTAAGATCATTGAATCACATGTGAATAATCTTGGTGTTAAGTGTTCTCCCCTGACAGCTTATAATATTAAAACTTTCACGTCAAAACACGAGCATCCTCTTAATCTGCACAAAACTAAGCTGAAGTGCCAAAGGTAAAAGTTGGTAACCGATCTTCTACTCAAATTGTTGATCATTTTTTTATTAAAGTTATTTGTTCCAAAGTAGTTGATTTAGAATTGAAAACATATTGATCATAAATCTAAAAAACAACTTATTAACCCCATATATGTTGAAGTCCGACTTGTTAATGTTCCTAGCCCAAAAAGCTAAGTGGTTGTTGCTAAGATTTGTAAGTTTCCAGTAGTTGAGGAAGAGTTGCAAAGAGAAAGAATTGGTCTAGCCATGAATCCTCATTATTTTACCCATAAACGTGTTATTATTACTATAGATGTAATTGATGATAAAGTGGTCATTGATGGTCAATCATCGGAGATTTCTTCTATTGTCTTAGTTAAGGATTTTCCAACTTAAAGAAATAGGTTTTTATCACTTTTGTTATTTTGGCCCATTCAAATGTGATGTCAACTCATATTTTCTCATTGGAGTTGGCAATGAGGCAAATTGAGATGCGGCCTTGAAGTAAGTATTCTTGGATTTTTTATTTATGACTTCTGCTTTTATTTTATTTATTATAATAAAAATTAGATTTTTTTTACCATGTACGAACCTAAGCATATGTTAATATTAGCATGTAATTTGCTCAACCTTGAGCATTATACATGAGCTCATGAATGTACCTCTATATGTATTTTCACTAAACATTGATTTATAAAAGGGCTCGAGAATGAGCTTGGCAGTAAACATCTATAAATGTCAGAAACATGTGACATATGACCACTTACTTATGTAATAAATATAATTTAATGTAAGAGTTACATATGTAAAAAAAATATAAATAGAGCTACACACAAGGAATTCAGAATGCTTGCATAATTGCGTAGTTAAATAATATTACTTATATTGATAAATTATACTATAAAATTGTTCACATTCTCTTTCTAACTTCACATCTCAAATACTACATCTTATACACAAATACTTCAATTTTTACATAGGAATAACTTAAAACACTAGTAATCTTTGTACACAATCTACTTTGTTAGACTGAACAAAATCCAACCATATAAGACTATGTTTTTCTTTACAAAATTTATTCAACGTTGTTTCCTTGCACATCAATATTTTGATAGATATACTTCAGATATTCACGATCTTTCGAATTGGTTTGAGGTTGTAGCAGATCATTTTAAGAACAACCAAAACCAAAAGGTGAAAGTTTGTTATACTAAAAAGGTAAAATATTTACTGGTTGATTTACATGCTAAAGTTAAAGCCACAACACATTTGAAATTTGTGTTGGATTATATGAAATAAAAACTTACTACAACTCAAATGATTTTGAATGTGTCTTAATGGGTAGGGAAATGCTTCAAAACACACCATATGGTCATGATATGTATGTTGAAACACTTTTTGAACGAGATAGGAAATATTGTTGTTGGTCTAAAAGAGTAAAAAATAATAAGGGATGATGGACATAAACAAAATAAAGAATTATCGAGGACTGTAAAGGCTGAGTGTAAGTAGAGACAAAAGTTGTTTAAGAATATGGAAACTAAACATCTTCAACATGGGAAATTGATAAAATGGTTTTAAAACATTTAATTCCTCACTTGAAGAAGATGAACCTCAAAATAAAATTCTCAATATTTTCCTAGGTCTCATCCTATAAAACGAAAACATAAAACATCAATAGCATTATTGGTATCAACATTCATAAACACATGCCATTTCATATTTTGAAAAGAAAAGCACGTGATTCTGAAGGTCTATATGAGAATCACATGTTTTTTTTTATAAAAAACTGACATATAATTCTAAGATATGACCTCAAAATTTCATGTCATTTAAAAAAATACTTGTGATTTCAAGGGTTTGTTTTGAAATTACACGTTAATGTTTTTTTAAACATGTGATTTTAAGACATACACTCAAAATTACATATCATTTGAAAAATAATACACGTAATTCAAACATATAATCTCACAATTAGATGCCATATTTAAATGACATGTAATTTCATGGACATGTCTCGATATCACATGCATTTAGATAAAAAATAACGACAATAAAATCCGAAACAAATGATTACATTGTCTGTAATTTTAAGAAAATCTGAATACACTCAACATCAAACATTAAATAATATACATTAAAACACTACCTTACATCAATATACATGTTTGCATACATCAAACATGAATGTTTAAACAAGCTAACTTAAACACCAAAAGACTAATTTAATCACTAATGCTAACTTGCCTTAAACATACACGTTTAAACATACAAGGTTAAATATATCAAACATACAAGTTCAAACAAACTAACATACAAATTTAATCAACATCAAACACTAAAACACTAAAAAAAACACACTAACTTACTTGAAAAGAACAGTATAATGCGTGAAACACTACCTAAATACTAACTTACTGGTCAAAACACTAATTAGATCACTAACTCACCGGTTGAAAAAACGTAATAAAAAGTGTGAAACACATTCTAAACACTATCATAATGGTTGAAATAATAACTAAAATACAAACAAAAACACTAACTTTCTGATTGAAAATAAATTATATTGAGTGTTTGAAAGTGTTTCGGACAATCAATTTACAAGAGAGATAACAGTCGACTGAAAAAATTGATAGTTAATATACATACAAAAGTAACATTGCAACCTTTGAAAGTGTTTCAGACAATCAATTTACAAGAGAGATGACAGTCGACTGAAAAAATTGATAGTTAATATACATGTAAAAGTAACATTGCAACCTTTGAAAGTGTTTGAAAAATATTTTCGATAAAATATAATTAATTTATATCATTGTAAATATTGGGAAGAATTGAAAGATATTTTAGAATGTTTAAAATAAAAAAATTAAGAAAATAAAAAAATTAAAAATTTCATTGGATATAAATAAAAAAAAAATCTAAAATAAATGAAAAATAAATAAATAAATAAAATTAGTAAAAATAAATAAGCATTTATTTAATTATAAGAAATGACATAACAACGCATTTTTTTGGCCAAAGCTATTTCCTCCATGGAAATTTTTATTTTCTCCATCTTTTGAAAAATCCCCCATGTTGTTATTTCCTCCATAAATGAAAATACATATTTGCCCTTTTACCTATTTATTTTACCTTCACCTATTATTCTACTTACTTTCACCCATTATCTCTATTCATTCACCAATTAAAAGAAAAAAACCCTAACTAAACTATTCTACCCATTCTAGAGCAACTTACATTCATTTTCCAGCAACTTATCCCTTCTTTCTACCCATTTTTTTTTCACCACCTACTTACAAAACAACATCCAAGAGAGAGAAAAGCCTTTGGAGAAGGTAAACTTTCTCTAGTTTCTTTGTTAGATTCGGTTTAGATTCGATTTCTTTGTTAGATTTCTTTGTTAGAATTGATTATGGTTTTGTTTTTGTTTGATTTCTATGTTAGATTCGGTTAGGGTTTGGGTTGTTGTTAGATTTCTATGTTAGGGTTTCCATTGGGGTTTAATTTGTTTGTTAGAATCGCTTAGGGTTTCTAATTGGGATCTTTAACTGTGCTGGATTTTTTTTTATTCCGAGCAGCAGCTGATTCCGAGTGGCCCTCTCGGAATCAGCTGCTCGGGGCTGAAAAAAAACAGCAGCTGATTCCGAGTGGCCAACTCGGAATCAGCTGCTGTTTTTTTAAACCGAACAGCTGATTCCGAGAGGGCCACTCGGAATCAGCTGCTCCGGGCAGAATTTTTTTTCCTTGTGATGTGATTTTTCTTGTTTGAAATGTTTTACATTGTAGATATTGTTTTACGTGATGTCATATTGTTTTATGTTTGTAGTATAGGACCAAGTAACAGCCGCATGTGATGTGATGTTTTATGTGATATTGGTTTGGTACTCGTACACTAATGTAATGATTGCCATGGACGTGTGCGATGCCAATCTCTTTTCTTTCATTCATAAGGGGCGGAACAACTTTTAGCGGTAGAAACGTATTAGTAATGCCGTCGGAAATTGTATATATGATGCATTTGAAAGCATTAGCAATCACATAACAAATATCCGGAATTGTCATCCAATTGCTATAAGGGGCAATCAAGGCATAGCAATCTAGGCAACGTAGTTCAGCATCAACCCTTTCACGTCCACCGTAAAGTTTG
Source organism: Limnanthes douglasii subsp. nivea (assembly GCA_036936605.1). NCBI lineage: Eukaryota > Viridiplantae > Streptophyta > Magnoliopsida > Brassicales > Limnanthaceae > Limnanthes > Limnanthes douglasii. The sequence goes on from JAUPFV010000002.1 coordinate 48,442,321, forward strand.
TCATAGAGAGGTCGGTCCGATAAGATTTCTTCTTTTAGTGAGGTCCTAACATGCGGCCAGACATTTTCGTCGTTAAAAATTCCATGGGCGACGGCTCTAAAACCACAATGACCATCAGAGCCTACATTTTTGCATTCGGAGATGAATGAACGTAAATATTTGGGGAGATGTTGCAAAAATATTGTCGTATCATTTGGGGTTTTTGCCTTCCGAGACTTGATATTTGTAGGAGTATTACGAGTCTTGGTACTCTTTGGTGCACTTGGTGTAGCCTTCTTTGGAACATTTGGTGTACTCTTTGTTTCACTCATTAATGATCGAACGGTGTCTTGGATTGAAGCCGGGGAAATATCACTTACGTACGATGTGTTCAAACCGTTGCCTAGCTTCGCATGTTCGAATCCCGATGATTCCCTCTTCGTTGAATTGTCTTTTGCACGTTTACTATTTCTACCTTTAGTCTTAACTTTCTCTACGGGTGGAATGACGTCGGATCTTCTCGGTTCTAGAACTTCTCGGATTTTCCTTATGATATGTAGTCGGCGATCGCGATCATACCCACGGATTAGGGAACCAATAGTTGTTATTTCTTCCTCCACGAAATCATCTTCTTTATACGCATTGTGCTGCATAATCCTTAACGTTGTCCACCTCTTGTCGACCATACTTGGATCAAACATACGGTGTTGCATTATTAATAAACCGACCTCGCATGCGCATGGCAAACCATGAGTGCTTCTAATAACACAACCGCATTCCGCTTTATCATTCCCTATTTGTTTTGCCCTATCGTATTGCTCTTTCATAATTTTAAGAGCAAATTCTGTTACGGAACGTCTAATAACCTCGAATATCCAAGCATCATACTCAAATTGGGAGAAAAACATACATTTTTCAAGCGATGCTTTTATGTTCGTGTGTTGCATCTCTAGTAAGGAATCGACTCTACCCCAAAATGCATCAAATGTTAGCAAACCCGTCCCGAGGTACCGTTTCAAGGTTGAATGCGAACTCTCCACCCTATTATTTATTACACAAACATATGTTTATTTTAAATGAGTAAATATTATCATAATTGTACTCTTCTTTCATACACTCGATGTTTGAGTTCAACTTGCTTACGGTGTCCGAGTAAACAATTGTATTCCAAGATGCTTGAAATCCGTTGAACACATTTTCGTCCGTAAAATATTTTTTAGTATTCGTTGCGATGTTTTTTTCAATGTGCCATCTACATAGCATGTGTGACGCCGTCGGAAAAATAATGTCAATAGCTTTCATTAATGCCAATTCCCTATCCGTCACCATAATATTAGGTAAAGCACAATGGTTTTCCGACATGAGCAACCGTAAACGATCCAACGCCCACATGTAATTTTCGACCTTTTCGTGACTCAAAAAAACAAAAGCAATCGCAAATGTGATGTTGGTTGATGTAACCCCAACTATTTCGAACAACGGCATCTTGTATCTCGTCGTCTTATACGTACTATCCATAATAAGGACCTCCGGAAATGTCCTAAGAAGATCGATAGACGTCGGGTGTGCAAAAAATAATTCGGTGATTATTTGAGACCCTTCATTTCCCGTTCTATGCCATTCAATGTAATTTTTCTCCTTCATCTTACCCAACAAATATTGAAGTTGTGATTGACCGCACTTTTCCAATGTACGATGTTTTTGTCTAGCGTTGTAAATGTTACACATATTAGACACGTTATGAGGATTAATATCCTTTAAAGCGGGTAAAATGTTACGAGGAGTGGCACCGCGTATTGATAATTTCTTCACCAAATCTTCTTCGGCCGAAGTAAGTTTCCTTGCTTGAGGACAACCTTCTAAATATTCCGATGGAGGGTGGTTATGCCTACCACATGCAACTACCAAATACCATAGATCATTGTCAAGAGGATGAGCTCTTAGTAGAAACGGACAATTTGTTTTCTTCGTACTTGACTTTCTTCTCTTCACATTAAGTGCCTTTGGTTTTAACCTTGGTTTCCCATATTTTTCACAAGAATAAAACAATCGAGGAGTATTCCCATAATTTCCAGAGTCGTACCTACTTACCATCATAGAATATTTCAACTCTCGACCCTTTGTTAATACCCATTCCGTAAGTTCAGATCTAGTGTAGCACGCTTGCGTAGTAAATGCGTCGGTGAGATCCGGATATATAACATCATTGTCGGAATGATAAGGCGATGCAATTTCAGGTTCCGAAGACATACAAAATTCCTACATGATTTAAAAGTAATGTGTTAATTATTTTGCTTGTCTACTGTAACGCACATGATTCCGAGTGGGCCACTCGGAATCAACTGTTTTGTGTAAAACGCAACTGATTCCGAGAGGGCCACTCGGAATCAGTTGCACAATTCACTTTGAAAAAATGCAACTGATTCCGAGAGGGCCCTCTCGGAATCAGTTGCGTTTTCATAAAACAACTGATTCCGAGATACGGACTCGGAATCAGTTGCAAAATGCCCAGATATGAGTAAAACGGGAATGCAGAAATCAGGAAATGTTTCTATGACTATTCTAAAACGTAAAAAACGATATTAAAATACCTTATCTGGTGCTTCACTACTGTTCTCCTTCTCGGAATGAGATTCTTGATTTTCCATCGTCGAACGACGTTCAATCTTCAATAAAATTGATATTTTTTTGGTTTTAGGGTTAATTTTAGGGTTCAACCTTCCATATGTAGGATTAAAAATAGTTTAATCTTATGTTTTTACAGACTATGGTATTCTATTTCATTAATGGCACGAACATTAAATTTGAATACAAAACAAGGATAAAATGGTAAAATCATGTTTCACTAATTTAGAGATTTCAAAAGATGGAGGAAATAAAAATTTCGAGGAGGAAATAGCTTTGGCCCATTTTTTTTCTTCTAAAAGGCAAAACAACAACGTACTAAAAATAATCAAGAATTAATTATTAAAAATGTAAATTTTATTTAGAAAATATAATAAAAAACAGTATCTAGACACGTAAACATAAAATCAGTTGAAATTCAAAGAAGAATATAAAATTAAACCTTTCAAAATATCTGCCTTCGTATTCAGAAATCCCCAATCAAGTAAAATCAGTTGATATTCAAAGAAGAATATTAAATTAAACCTCTCAAAATATCTGTCTTCGTTACCTGGCAAAAATCAAAAAAATTCCAAGAACCCTAGATTCAGAAATCGCCAATCAGGATTTGGGAAATTATTGGGGAGAATTTGGTGATAATTTATATTTTTGGAGTTCAAAATCGAGGAATGAGTAGATCTGCTGTATTTGGTCTGCTGTTCTTATCATTATTGTCTCCTTTTACTAGCGGTCGCCATAGCTCGGAAATCTCCAAGTTCTCTAATCAGATCGTTCAGTCATACTTACCTCCAGCTCCGTAAGTATACATGTATCTCATAAAACTTAGGGCTTTTTATATGATTGTATTCAGATTTTGTTTTATAAAGGGAGAATTCATGTTTTTGCTGATTTTTATTCGTTCATAATAACAAGAATTCGAATTTAGTGATTCTTCGTTTTGTTTTCTTGGATATCTTCAGTCAGCAGAGGTATTTAGTGGTGGCTACTCTGGAGGGAACCATATCTTTATTAGACACTATGTTAAATGAAATTCTTTGGTCGTATCATTCAATGGGGCCGATCTATTCATCTTACCAGGCGCCTCATTACGATGGCAGTGGTAAAATAATTTCTGAACTTGGTGATGATTACTATATGGATTGCGGAAATGATGGGAATCTGTATAATCACACATTGCGCCATGGGAAATTGGTAAAAGCGGAGGTGAGCTTGTTACGCTTTTAAATTTTTATTTTTTAGGTGTGTCTGTGTGTCTCCATTTTTTAATGGAAGGTTATTATTGGTCTTTGCATTACAGAAAGTAGATGTCAAAGAGTACATAGGGAGATTACCTATTTCATCGACGGATAGGGTCATATTAGGACAACAAGAAACATCTGCTTTTCTTCTTGATGGGAGGACGGGAAGGATAGTCAAGTCGTATACAATGGATGGCATTAATTCTACATTGATAGCTAATGCTGAAGAGAAAGTCATCATTTTAGCTAAGGACACTGCAGCATTGGTAGATTCTAGTCATTTGAAATCAGAATTGCCACAGACTCTGGTTTACATCGAGAGAAAAGATTATAAGCTGCAATGTGTATCAAAATTTGGAGATATTTTGTGGAATGTAGCTTTTGCAGAGATTGAGGCTGAATATCAGTGTCAAGGAGAATTTGCGGATGGATTGTCTTTTTCTGAAGAGAAAAGTGGTGCCGGGTTTCGAGTGCCTTGTAAAACAAGCACTCCTGTAATTTACCTACGAAATCACACCTATGAAGAACTTATTTCAAGACTTGATAGTGTAAGTGAAGCTATTGATTGGCATGCTCAACATTATCTGCTTCCTTCAGTTGTTAGTGTGGAGGAAAATCGACAAGCTCTTCCTGGCAGGGTAGATGGTGAGGTCCCAGCTTTGCCCTCTCCTAAAATGGAGAACCCTTTGATTGTTTATAAGCCAAATGTTACCACAACGGAGAAGAATTTCTCTGATAGAATTGCTAAAGTTATCGAGAAATTCATTGTGCCATTTTTCGCTATATTTTTTTCCATTTGCTACGCCTTTTACACTGCAAAACAGGCAAGGCAGAGAAAACAACTTAACGAAGTTAAAACTGTAATGACACCAAAGAAAAGAAAGCCGAAAAAATCAGGAAACAATAAGAATGTTGTCCAGAACGGGAATGGTTCAAGCTTCACATCAATTAAAAATGAGATGCGAAATACCATTGGACTTCCTTATAGTGACAATCTCGTTGACTACCGTGTGGACGAAAAAAGAATTGGAAAATTAATCGTTTACAACAAAGAAATTGCTAAAGGTAGCAATGGCACTGTTGTACTGGAGGGATGGTACGACGGTCGTCCAGTCGCAGTTAAACGACTCGTCCAGACTCATCACGATGTAGCACTGAAAGAGGTTCAGAATCTTATTGTTTCAGATCAACACCCAAACATTGTTCGATGGTATGGGGTAGAATATGATCAGGATTTTGTATACCTTTCGTTGGAGCGATGCACTTGTAGCTTAAATGACTTCATTTCTACGCGCTCTAGATCTTCTCAAATTCAAGTTTCAAATGACCTGGATGGCGACACTGCTCCATTAGATACAGCTTTGGAAAGTGACAATGATATTGAACTATGGAAGGCCAATGAGTATCCTTCTCCTCACCTGTTGAAGTTAATGAGGTTCACTTTTCTTTTTCCAAATGACTTAGATGATTACAACTAATGTCATTCTCACACTTGTATTACTGAAGACGCTACTAATACAGTCACGGTGGTTTGCTTTTGTGTAGGGATATCGTATCTGGACTAGCTCATCTACATGAACTTGGAATTGTGCATCGAGACCTAAAACCACAAAATGTTTTGATCATCAAGGATAAATCTTTTTGTGCAAAGCTTTCAGATATGGGCATTAGCAAACGGCTGCCTGGAGATATGACTTCATTGACCAGAAGTGCCACTGGTAATATTAAGAATTTCTGGAGATATGGGCATATGCCACTTCTTAATATTGATTGGACTTGACCGGATCAATCTTACATAATATTTCATTATACAACCCTACTTATTCCAGAAGCTTTGTTTGTTAGTATATGGGATACAAAACAATTAAATTGTGGAAAGTGAAAAACCATTTACTAGGTTGGTTTTAAAATATTCCAAACACAAAAAGGTGAAAAAGATGATATAAAAAGAAATATAGTAGTGTTATCCTTTTTAATCCCATCTCCTTACCTAGTTTTAATTAATTATGTGGGTATAAGAATATTTGAGTTTAATGATCTAAGACAATTGTGATCTACTTTGGCTTTAGTTATCAGATACATATGAACAGTCCAATCCTGGCTTTGGTATATGTACTCAACAAGCCCTAGTAGTTTTGATTAATACTGGTCAGATGTTTTGTGAATTTATTGTTTTTTCGAAAAAAAGCGATAACTTATTAATTTACAGCGGAGATTCTATAGGAGTGATGCAATTATTATTATTATTTTTCTAGTGTCGCGTTTGTAGTATGATCTTGATTATTTTTTATTACAGGTAATGGGAGTTCGGGTTGGCAAGCTCCCGAACAACTTTGTGGTGGGCGACAAACACGAGCTGTAGACTTATTTAGTTTAGGCTGTGTTCTCTTCTTCTGTATCACCGGTGGTAGACATCCTTATGGCGATAGTTATGAACGTGATATAAATATATTGCAAAATCGAAAAAATCTTTTCTTGATACAGAGTATACCAGAAGCTGTTCATCTTTTGTCAGGTCTCTTGAATCCCGACCAGGACATTAGGTAAATTTAAATATGTGCTCGTTATTCATTCATGCAAACTTTAGCTTACAACTATTATCGGAATAGCAAACTTTACATTTAGCACTAATGCACTATGCCTCTTACAAGAAAATTATCTAGCTCCTGTCTTTAATATATGTCTAGATGGTTCCGCAAGTTGTATGTTCCCACAAGAAAATTGCCAAGTGTCTAGGTACACATTGAGGTCGTAAAACTCTTTTATGTTTAGATTTTCAGTCAATTTATGAAAATGAAAATATCTTGTTAAAATTTGTTTTTCTAAGCGGCCATTCTTATATTTATAAAGAGTAAAATAAATTTGTTATGATTTTTTTTTTGACTGTATAGCTAAAAATTTAATAGAATACATGATATGTGCAAAATTTCTGATACGCCATTATCATTTTCAGCAACCAAACATGTTATCACATTGGTATTTTTTTGTGAAAATGGTAACAAAATATTGCGAAAGTTTTCATGGTCACCAAACATTATTTACATATGTCAATAAAAGGTGACTTTTGTAATAACATGATTGTGAAATATGCAGGCCAAAAGCTCAAGATGTTTTAAGTCATCCTTTATTCTGGACGTCTGAGAACAGACTCTCATTTTTACGAGACGCCAGTGATAGAGTTGAACTGGAAGATAGAGAAAGTGGTTCGATACTACTGAACGAATTGGAAAGCACTGCTTCTGTAGCTCTGAATGGAAGATGGGATGCCAAAATGGACAGCGCTTTCATCGACAATATAGGTCGATATAGACGGTATAATTTTTACAGCATTCGTGATTTGCTTCGTGTGGTACGGAATAAGTTAAATCACTATAGAGAACTTCCTGAAGAAATCCAAGAATTGTTAGGGAGTGTTCCGGATGGGTTTGATACTTATTTTTCGAGCAGGTTTCCGAATCTTTTAATGGAGGTATATAAAGTGTTCCACATCTACTGCAATGAAGAGTTGTTTTTTCAGAAGTATACAAAATTGAATGTAATTTAATTAAAAACATAACTTGTATTGTAGGTAACCTGTATCTTTACTTATTCAGGATGATGTATCTTTATGTGAAATCATAAATAATCAGTATTTAAATTATTTAGTAATTTTATAAAATTTAAAAGCGGTATTATTTAATTTTGGTGATGAGTTTCACTAGAAGCGTCAGTTCTGCTACCAACAAATCGAATTCAGTGGAGCTACCAACAAATTGTTGGAATTCAGTAGGGTTAGCAATGAGGGTACCCGTAACCTATTTGTTTTTATTTTTCAAATTCGTCGAATATGGGTATCCGTTTTGATAATTGTTTTTTTTATATGTTTGAAGGGCAACCTTGATTGATGAAACATTTCTTTTAATGAAGTATCAAATAAAAATTATTATTTTTTAAAATAATACACCAAAATAATAATAATAAGAATATATACGTAATATAAACTTTTAAATTTAGTAACAAATTAGTAACAAATTTTAGAAAAATATTTATAGGGCCTCCAGTGATAACTAATGATCTATAATCATAAATTAACTTAATACTACCGGTCTTGTAGAGAAAAATGATTTAAAAAAAATAAAATAAATCAACAATTTAAATATAATATTTAAATGTGATTATCTAAATACATCAAATTGAACAAAATAAAACTATATAGCCTCAAAGAAAAAAGCAAAAGTTTCTTGATTTTTCAGCAACCAATGGTGGAAATTCATCTTCTGCTTTCTTAATTAACTCTAGTGCTGGTTAGCTCCATAGAAGAGGGTGAATTCCTTTCACTAAACTCAACAAAATCCTCACCAATTTTGGATACAAACTCAGATGATGGTTCTGGTATAGTTATTGAGTTTCCTCCTCTGTTTTCCAAAAAAAACATAGCCTGATTTCCTAGCAAATCAATTAAAAAACAATCAAGATCAATACTATTTGATCCTAAACAACCTAACAACAGTGAGAAATAATATTACATTTGAGGAATCTAGGCAACAATACCATAGTGAAACAATCTCAGGTAATCAAAATCATCACCATTTTTTTTCCGATTTATTCAAATCGAAACACGAATCATCTTATCATGAAAATCCAATAATCACAAAGAATGGTGACCAAATTGGAATAAAGTTTGACTATAAAGATAAAGAGATTCTGGAAAGATATGCTAAGTAGACAATGATAGGGAAATTTACGATAAGAAAGCCAGCATATGAAGCTATCAAACAATTTCTTGACAATTTCAAGTTTCCAGGTGGTTATATTCTTTCTCATTGGGATTATAGACACATCTTTATTGAATTCAACTGTAAAAAAGATATAAAGAAGATTTGGAAGCGCAACGTATGGAATGTAGGATCCAAAACCATGAGGTTGATTGAATGAACACCTTACTTAATCCTAACATTGAGTGTCCTATAACGTCAGTCTGGCTAAGTCTCCCTAACCTGCCTGAGTATATGTTCAACGAGGTGACTATAAAGGTTATCAGAAAAACAATTGGCTCACCCTTATCTGTCTGGGTTCCTGACAAGAATCAGGCTCGACATAACTGCTGTAAATTATGGCTTGAAATAGATGTTTTGAAAGAACCTAGTAAAAGAATCTGGATTAACTTTGGAGAAAGCAAAGGATTATGTCAAGAAATTAGATACATTGCTATACTTTATTAATGCAAGAAATGTTCACATTTGGGGCATGAGACACAAGATTGTAAAAGACTCCCAAAAAACCAAGAAATGAAATCTACTATGAGCTCTACTGCAAATAACTCAACAAATCAAAATGGGAACCCATATAAAACCAACATACCTCCTAAAATAAAATCTCTGGTTATTAATGATGAATTAAGAATTAGCTCAAGGATTATTTTGTGTAACCCGAATATTCGAGGGTCCAAATAGTTATAACAGATTCTTTGTAAGGGTGCTTTTTAGAGAGAGAAAAAGAGAGTTAATCTAAATAGAGAGAGAAAGTAATATTATATTAATCAACCAGATTTATCAACTCGTGTGGGGTCCTTTTATAGTACAATAACGGTCCCCACACACTTTAACTCCCAACTATTAGACATCTAGTCCCTATACTTTTCCACTTATTCATAATAACTACTTTCATTATACCTTTTACAATATTTCCCTAATAAAAATACTTCTTTCCAATTTTTCCATACATCTTTTATTCTCCCTCATCAATTAAAACCCTTGACAATGACAAATTATCCTACAATCTTAGTCCAGCTTCAAGCAAAGATCCAAGCAAAGTTATCAAAATCAAAGAAACACAGATATATAAAGAAAAAGTCTTTGATAACAAGATTGAAGAAATCAACAAAAACAATAGCTTATCTCCATCTGACGGGGTCTCAAAAATAAATTCAATTACAGTTGTTAAAGATTTAGAGATAATAGAAGCTTTGCAAACCATTGATAACGAAGCTTTATTTGGATCAATTAGAGAAATAAAATCTTCTCAAAATCCTGGTAACTCTCTTTTGAAATTCAGTATAGGTAGTATGCGTATCTTTCCAAAATTAAAGCTGATTGAGATAAGAAATGAACATAAAGTTCTAAGAGCTGGAAGGGTAAATGTACATTTTCTACAAAAGTAATGTAGTTGAAAGGGTCTGTTAAACATTTCTCTTCTCAATCCAAATGACAATCTCCATTCTAAACTGGAATGTGAGAGGTCTTGGAAACAAGATAACTCTCAGGAGATTGAAATATCTTAAAAGGTCTGAAAAAATCTCTTTTATAGCTTTGCAATAGCCTTTTATATCTGAAAAAGATGAAAACTATCTCAAACAAACTGGGGTTTAAAGGATGCGTTGGGAACATCAATAACAAGAAGTGGGTTATTTGGAATTCTGACTTTCAAGTGAATATTATTTTGGATGGTGAAAAATTATTAAATCTAAATGTTAAACATCATCTTATATATAAAAAAATCAGGGTCTCCGTGGTTTATGAAAAATGCAGAAGTGAACAGAGCACTTACCTGTGGGATAACATTAGGGTTGTTGAAGATGACTCTAAAGAGTGGATCATCCTTGGGGACTTCAATGCCATCTTGAAGCATGGAGAACAACTTTCATGTTCTACCAATTGTGTTAGAAGCATTAATGAATTTAATAATTTAATGCTTGATTACCATTTGAGTGATGCAGGTTTTTTTGGATCAAAGTATACTTGAACCAATGGAAATAAGTGAAAAAGGTTTGACCGGGTGTTATACAACACAACCTGGTCAAATTATTTTGAGAACACATCAATCAAGCACATTGTAAGGACCTGTTCTGATAACTCCTCAATCATCATCTCCAGTGTATGAAAATCAAAGTCAGATCAAACCAGCTTTTAAATTTATGAATATGTGGACTAGACATCAAGGTTTTATGGATATGGTTAAAAAAGCTGGACTGAAGAAATGTATAGTAATTCTATTCATCTATTTTGAGGAAAGCTTAAAAAGTTGAAATCTGAATTGAAAAGCTGGAACAAAAAAATATTTGGAAATGTGTTTAGCTCATTAAAGAAGGTTGAAGATGAAATATTATTCAGAGAAAACAATTACCATAATTCTAACTTCCCTGAGGATAAACTCCTTCTTGATAAAGCTAAATCTACTCATATTGAAATCCTAGCTAGAGAAGAGAGCTACTAGATCCAAAAAGCTCATTCCAATTGGCTAAAAGCAGGTGATAAAAACACATCTGCCTTCCATAACTTTGTTAAAAAAAGAGAAAAAGAAATAAAATTCATAGAATTTGGGATGGTGTTATATGGATTGAAGATCAAAACTGACTGAAGACTCTGCTGAGGGCTATTCCAAAAGTATCATGGCTGAAAAGATCAATCCTAATGAAGATGAAGTGTTATGAAATCTGATTCCTAAACTTGTTACTAATGAAGACAACAAAATGTTAATGGCAAATCTGTATGATGAAGAGATTCTAAATGCTATTAACTCTCTTAATTCAAATGGTGTTGCAGGTAATGATGGATTCAACCAGATGTTCTTCAAAAACCGGCTGGAGAATTATATTCTTACTGGGTTCTATGCCGGTTAAATTTGTTTAATCCCAAAGATTGAAAAAAATATGGAAGGACTTCAGGGCTATTAGACTAACAACTATGTTCAACCGGGTAGTTTCAAAAGTAATAAACCAAAGGTTGGCATTTATACTACCTAACATAATATCTGAAGAGTAAGGTGCATTTGTCAAGAAAAGAAATATTCACGAGAATATTTTAATTACAAAACTCAGTTGTGATTTAAAATACAAGACCATATGAGGTAACATAATGGTTAATGTAGATATTTCGAAAGCCTTTGATAAACTTTCTCATAAGTTTGTTCTAAGGATTTTAGTTGCTTTTGGTTTTGAGGACTCTTTTCTGGACCTAATCAACAACACATACTTTTCTGTTATAGTTGATGGGGATCTAAAGGGCTATTTTAAATCCACCAAAGGCTTGAGGCAGGGATACCCTTATCTCCAAGTTTTTTTTATAATTATAGAGGAATATTTGATCAGAGGAATGAAGCATCTTACTACTCAACACATTTCAGCCAGATACAAGAGTAGAAGGGGGCTGACACTTACCTTGTCTTGCCTTCACAGACGACTTCATAGTATTTTGCAATGGTTCATCCTATTCTTTAAGCGAAATCCACAGTTTTCTGAACCATTACAAGGAAACATCAGGGCAATAAATCAATAAAGAAAAATCAAAATTCTTTGTTCATTCTAAAATGACAAACACAAAAATTAGATTGTTGGAACAAATACTCGGGTTTAAATATAACAGATTGCCTATGAAATACATCAGTACTAATAATAATCTTACTATGTTATAGGGAGAGAGGTAGAGGATGTTATGTCGGTCTTGGAGTCTTGACCTGCAGAATCCTTATAAATAGGAATTATCCCAAGTTGTTCTTCCATTTTGGTCCCTGTTTCCTCTTTCTCTTCGAACTCAGACACATATCCTGGTTTAAAGAACAAAGACCAAGTTCGGGGAAATATCAGTGAAAGGTTAAAACCATATCATCTTGAATATCATTTTTTAAAAAGTGAACCAAATGAAATCCTGCAAATCTTGATTATGCCTCTATTTGGCCTCATCGACCTTAGCCTCCAGTCGAGAATCCTTAGCCCGAACCAAAGGTTGGAAATTTTATGATTGGCAATAAAATGGGTTTATAATTGGATCCTTTTATACTTAAGCTTTAATTTTTCCACGTGCCGCATCGATTTCTCAAATTCTTCACCATCGATCACACGTTTGATATATTTTTTCATCAGAGCGAGAAAGTTAGGGCCACTAGCCCCATGATTCTTGATAATTCCTTGCAAAATAGCCCATGTGTATTATTTAAAGCTTACAAGAGAAATGAAAGATTTAAGATGGTTGGATGGCATGAGCCTACCAAAAAGTAATAAGGTAAAGTAATTACCTCATTATACCAAGTAACTGCGTCAAGAATAATATGGTGAGTGACTGCAAAGGTAAGCTTCAGAGCCTTTGCGTACCGAACGACAACCTTGGGTAGGTCCTGAAACTTTTCCACGACTGTGGGTACTTTCCATTTAGTCTTGAGGTTACCAATCCAATCGTAAGAATTATGATATAGTGGTATTGACACGTTTCACTTCGATCTCATCTAGTTTTCGCTCAGTTTTTCCCAAAGGAGATTCCTTTAACAAGACGACAGTGACCATCATAGAAGGGCTGATCTGCCTTAATGCATCAGAAGATTGATTACCCTTCTCGCTTTGTTTTCATTCAAGGAACTTCAAACTTATTTCTTAGTGAAAACGCTTGCCTCGAGCTGGTAATTTGAGGGACTTATCTAGGGAAGGTTTCAGCCCTGAAATATCTTCATCCAAAACACCCATTTTGAAACAAATAGGTTTTCAGCAGAAAAGAACTTATGAAATCCACAACCCCAAGAGTTTTCAACCTAATAACTTAACTACAGACCGACTTCTGCGTGAAACAATTATATGTACTTTACAAGTGAAACATTATAAAAAGTCAATAACTAAACTTTCAAAAGCCGGATGGGAATGATATAAAGCTAAATTCCCGGGATGGGGATCACTCAGAGGGTTAGGACCCTTACAGTTACTGTTCCACAAGTTTATGAGAAAACTCGGGTTTAACAAACTGATAGAAGACCCGTTTTCCCACACAACTCAAATAAAAATAAACTGCCTTTTTTGTTGACCATCTGGCTCCGTTAGATCGACCACCATATTTATATCCCCAATATTAATATAGTAACCATGTTAGTTTTGGTTGTTATAAGTGTTATAATAGAAAATTAGTTGGTCCATGGTCAGTAGAAATTTTGATATACCCGAGGCTAGTATGAAGAAAATCAAGGTCTTCTATGTATTTAGGATGGCATGGCTAGGGTAGAGATCGAGTGTATAAAAGAACTGTATGAGGGTGGGATGAAGAATAAACCGGATGCCTCAGTCAAACATATCAGTGAAGAAGATCAATTTGTCTCGTATTACTTTGTCAAGAGAAATATTTTGCTTTGATTGGAAGCCTCAATTTAACATTATCGAGAACTTTTCATCGGTCTCGTATTTTTTGAAGATCATTGGGGTGCGGGTACTCATACACAACCCTGCTGAGAATGGTAAAATAAGGAGGACGTATGTCGATAACTAGAATTGATAGCTCGGTTCGGGAAGTGGTACCTGGTGGGCTTAAAGCCTTTGAGTTTTTGTCCTCGAAGGCTTTTCCCTTGTTTTTTAGATCCAAATCCCGTTGCGTTACCCATCATATATTGAAAGTGATAAGCAGAGAGAAGTAACTTTGGAAAAAGTTGAGGCTCAAGGCAAGTAGAGAATGAGGAAAGAAAGTGCGGGCTACAATAAAATTTTGAGAGGAACTTTGACTCTTAAATGGGTAGGTTTGAACGGTTGAAATATTGACGAGAAGAATACACGGTGGCCGAAAGAAAGATCATAATAACGGATATCATAATATTTTTCTCGTTGTGTTGAGAATATCTCTCAATAAAAATAAAAAGAAAAGAGGAATTAAGGTAGGAAAGTTGTAGGCACCCTCCCTTTATAGTAAGAGAGATCATCATTATGCTGACATCCTCTTGGAAAAAACTATAGTGTGAGCCTTGAGGTGTTGAAATATGGGGGCTTCTTGCGCATGTGCCTCAAAGCTACAAGAAGGCATACGCTTAAGACGAGAAAAATATAACGCGTGTAAAATTTTGGCAAGCCTAGCTTTGGAAGTGTAAAGACATAATATTAGGATTTTAAAAGTAATGGTTCCAAAACATATCAGTTTTAATGACCACCAAAGTTTATACTTTGATATAAGTACCAAAAGCTTACCTCAATAATGGACATACACATAACATAATGCATAGAACTAGCTTGGGGAAACACGAGATCCTAGCTTCAAATATTTTCAAATTCTCACTGGGGACAAAATTCGAAGCCCCCGCTACAGGGAGAACTTGGCCTAAACCCAGTACTTTGAAACAAACTTGTTTGGTTACATCCCCAATTCCTTGCACTTACACTTCGGGGGAAGTCACCTCAAAGTAAAATATCAAGCTCAGTACGGCTCAACTCAAGACCATGACAATTTACTGCACTCCCAAACTGGCACATTCAAACATTACTAGAGGGCTCTTAGTATTCTAGCCTCAACCAGTTTGCTAAGAATAAAGGACTACTGGTAAGGGAATTATCTATTGGGGTTAAAGCTTTATTGGGCTGGTTACATGCATTATTAGTTGTAGGCTAAGAAAAATCCATATAAGAGACTCTTTGTATTAGTTGAAAAATAGAACTCAAAGGCTTACATTGGTTATTGTAAATACAACTTATCACTCTTTTGAAATGGTGAACAATTATTATTCTATTTAAGAATTTACTATTCATTTTATCTTTCTAATAATTTTATCTCTTTATATTTATTATCTAACAACTGATGAGCCAAACCGAACTCAACAATTATCATTCTTATTAAAACCATACTAATGTCATAATGTGTCTGGCTACTCAAAATGATAATAGTGTACCAATTGTTTTTACACGTATCATGTATTCTATAAAATTATAGCTATATAGTCAGATATAAGTTTTTGTAACAAACTTATTTTTCTTTTTATAAACATTAAGGTGGCCATTTCAAAAAATATATTTTAACAAGATCTTTTCATTTTCATTTTCATAATCACTACGTGTCAGTTTGAAATTGTCATACTAGTTAGAGGTGGCAAACGGTTCTGGAACCGCGGGTAAAAACTGGAGACCTGTTAGTAATCCGGCGGGTAACCTGCAAACCTGGTCCGTTAGAACTGCAAACCTATTTACCCGTTAGACCTGCATAAGCATTAACCCGACAAAACTGCAATCCGGCAGAACTGCAAACCGCCAGACCTGTTTAAATATTATAAGTGTTTTAATTATTTTATAGCCAAAATCATATCTTAAGTTATATTTAAAAATTATTGAGATAATGTATATGATTATAAAATTTGTTTTGGTTATTAATATTTTAAGTGTTTAATTATTATATAAACCAAAATTTTAAATATTACTTATGTTATTATTACATTTTGAATATTATTATTACATTTTGGTTTTAAATATTAGTAGTGTTGATATTCGGTTATAAACTAAAACTATATCTTATCATGTTAAAATATTACAAATTTTATGGTTATAATTTTAATATTACATTTTGATTACTATTGTGATTTGGTTATAAATATTACAAATGTTTGTTATTATTTTTTAAACCAAAATCAGATCTTATCATGGTAAAAGATTACAAGTTATATTGTCTTAATTTTAATATTACATTTTGAATATTATTATTGTGATTTGGTTTTAAATATTAGAAGTGTTATTTATTAATTTTTAAACCAAAATCATATTTTATCATGGTAACAGATTACAAGTTATATTGTTATAATTTTAATATTACATTTTGAATATTATTATTATTATGATTTGGTTATAAATATTACAAATGTTATTTATTATTTTTTAAACCAAAATCATATTTTATCATGGTAAAAGATTACAAGTTATATTGTTATAATTTTAATATTACATTTTGAATATTATTATTGTGATTTAGTTATAAATATTACAAGTGTTATTTATTATTTTTTTAAACCAAAATCATATTTTATCATGGTAAAAGATTACAAGTTATATTGTTATAATTTTAATATTACATTTTGAATATTATTATTGTGATTTGGTTATAAATATTACAAGTGGTATTTATTATTGTTATTTTTTTAAATATTACAAGTGTTGTTATTATTATTTTTTAATAAAAATGTTATCTTATAATTATTTATAGTATAATTGTTGTTATTATAATAAAAGATAATTTTTTTTTGTTTATTTAGCCGTTCACAGTTTATACTCTTGCGGGAAGGAGTTGTACAAATGATTTCAAATTAAAATACAAAATCTAAAATACTTTTTTAGTCTCTTGTCGCTAGCCACTTTTTTTAGACGCAACAATTTCTCAACAGTAACTGCAATTTGTAAAGGATCTGCGAAAACTTGTCCTCGAGTATCAAGATTAACCTTACTTAATGCAGCAGCAATCAAATCGACCATCTTCATCTTCGTACTAAGACTTTTTTAGGAACAACGGTCTTACTCTTAGTTATAGTCGGGTGTTTGACACTTCGTGTCACCTTGTCAACCATTTTGGAACTAAAGGTTTGTTTGGCGGTCTTACTCAAAGTCGTTGGTGTAGTGGCAGGTTTGACGCTCCGTGTCTCCTTATCGACCATCTTGGAACTAAAAGTTTGTTTGACGGTCTTACTCATATTCGTAGGTGCAGTGGCAGATTTGACGTGTAGTGTGATCGGATCCCTCTTGGCTGGAGGAGACATCATAAAGGAAAAAAATTCCGAAAAATCAGTTTTCTTGGTTGCTTGTCCTAACCTGTTGAAGCCATAAAAAGCCATTGGGATAATCACAAATAACAACTAATAACAACTAATAACAATTATGTTTCGAAAAAAATCGAACTATTTCGAAAGTAGAACTACAATATGTAAAATAAAAAAGTAGAGTTTTATAGAAATTCTAGAACTAGTAGAGAGATTTAGAGTATATTTAGAGAGTTTGTGAGTTTGGAGTTGGGGTCTCCTCTATTTTACTATGTAAGTATCTTTAGTTGTTAATGGTGAATTATTTTCCCTATCATTATTTAACTTTAATATTGTCAATAAATTAAGAATCTCATCATAACTTATCTGAAACATGAAGTGTGTAGTTAATATTGGCTCTTTTACTTAAAAGTAAGTAAAAAACTAAACTTTCAATCTTGACCGTGTAAATAGACTTATACATGATCTTATTTAATCTCATCATTTTCCTTATATGAAATACAGGGTTAAAACTTACAATACACATTTTTATTATTATTTAACTTAGATAAATCTAAAAAAACCTGAAGTACTCTGAATTTTGGCAACATAATTTACAAGTATCTTAATTATCTCATTAGAACTTTGCTATAGTATATTTAATGAATGTCCCAAAGACTATCACTAGACTTATATGATTGGACTTATCTTTCTTATTGTAATCCTCATACTTTATGCTCAAATTTATGAGTAAAAAGAAAGGTTTGTCCAATGCTATCTTACAAATGTCATCGCATTCCTAATTAGTAAACATATCATATTTTATTATATGTTAATAATTTGGAATACGGTTTCCTAAATGTATAACTACAACCTAAACATAAAACATGTAATCTTAGAAACTACATAAATAACATTAAAGATTGATGTTTCTCAAGTTTTAAGTCTAATAGGAATTCAAATGAATTGACTCATCATAATTGTTAACAAAGACCTTTGGACTAACGCTCCATACATTACTTAAGAGTGCAACTCTTTAAGGGAAATAATATTGGTTCACAACCACATATGTAAAAAACCAACCCTTCCTGTGGGCCAATCAATTGTTTTGTATCATACTTAACCGATTCAAAATTGAAGTTCATTCGTGCATGAGTATGCGACATGTAAATGCAGCAACAAATTCATGCAGCAGTTTGTTATTTTTAAAATAAATATCTGCATAGTCTTCCTTTGAGCCGACCCCCACACACAACACGTGCTCCTGGGAAGTGAGCACCCAAACTCGATTTCTATCCTCATTCACTAGTAAAATTCACTTTCGTCATATATTTGGGATGTCATACAGTTTCAGAGAACAAAATATGCAATGATCAAATTTTAAATCATGCTAAGAGACTAGTATTCCTAACTTGATAGAATTTTTAGTTTTGTATCTAATTACAATGTGAACGTCTGAAAGTGTCTCCACTATTAAAAATATTCCTTCATGGGCTCAAATATATTAAGAGAGATACAATTATTTCAATTTAACCTAAAATAAGAAAAAAAACAATCACTAGAAGGTTATACATGGTGTGGTCTATTTCTATCTGAGGATAATTTAGTAAAGTGTTTAAAATATATTTTGGGTGTTTTGAGTTTAGTGTGGAGAGTAGAGAGATAATTAAGCTGCCGACTAGTAATAAAATCTCATTACCCTCATTAAAGAAGGTGGTTGGGGTATTTATACTTAATTACTGACCCATGAGCTTATTGAGCCGGGTCGAGTTTAAGGACCATTGAGTAATATAGTTTAAGGTGATTGGCAACTAGATTAGTCAATACTTAATACATTTGTCCTGTTCGAAATTTCATTGTGGTGGTTTAGTCCGAATTGACTTTCGAATTTATTCAAGGCAAAGTGACTTAAATATCTGAACTGATCAGTAGCCCCTTTAGATCTTGAAAATGATCTTTAGAATAACTAAAATTCAAAAAACCAATACTAACATTTTCCGATCTGTTTGTGTCGTTTGAACTGCAAAAGTTTTTCTTCAAGAGTGACCCAGTTCGTGTTTTGGTGGAACTGATTTCTCACCTCAGAATTCTAAGAGTTTTTCTTGAATCGTGGGACACGTGTCAGGCTTTAGTTCGACCTCCCAGCCGATTTTCTCCTAGATTCTCGCACCCACTAGGCTAGAAAGTTACTAAGGCTTTAACTTTCCCACCTTGCAGCTTTTAATCATTGCTAAAAATCGATCTACCTTCTCCTAGGTAACTGCTCTTTTTCACTGTTATATATAAAATTTTCTACTGTTTCATTGTCTTAAAAAATCATAAACATTCTTAGAGAGAGAAAGCTCAGTTTACCTTCAACTTTGTTCTTGAATCATATATGTTCACAGCCAGAAAAATGCCTTAGTAAAAGGAGGTTGGTTGAACTTATCTGAGTTAGAGAGAGCATAGAAAGTAACAAGAGATAAACGCATTGTTGCTGGTCTTCCTGCTTCACCAAGTGAAAAAATAACCAGCCACAACTGAATACTGATGAGGGGTCATCTTCTTCAAAAACCCCAAAGGTTAGGAAATTTCCATTTGTAGCAAATCTTTCATCTAATGTTAAGTTTTTAACTCGAGCTAACTCATATTCCTTTTCAGTACTTCAGAAGGAGTTCTTGGATTACTTGGAAGCAGTTCAGGATACTTGTGCCAAGCAGAATGCTTGGGCTTCGGAGAATTGGGGCAATGCTTTTCAAAATTGCTTCAAATCGGGTAATTTTATGAGGTCTCACTTGTGGAACACCACATGTAGAAAAGATCTCACCTGGGAAGAGTTGACTACCCCTCCCTCTGTAGATGTGATCCTAAGTAGGATAGAGGCAAAATATGGCAAGTTATACCTGCCTTCCAGGGCCAAAACCCCAGTAAAATGAAGAATAAAAAGAAGAATAAGGCCACAACAGACCCAACCCAAACGACTATTGAAGGAACCGGTTTGGAGAACCAGGGGGTATTAATATTTCTTTATTGAAGGCAGTGGAAGTGACGGTAAAGGAAGCTTGTGGGTCAAACAACCCACCGAAGCCTCCGAAGAGGAAAAAAAGCGTAAAGCTAACAGTGAAGAAAAAACTGCTAAGAAAAAGAAGGTCACTCTGGGAGCGGAGTTAATCCTTTGCCCTCCTAAAGTCCTCCCCCCAGCTCCTACCGATCCTACTTTGCAGGGGAAAATTCCAACTGACTTTCATTCCGGACAAGTTGCATGTGATGGTAATGATGAGGTAAATCTTGAGGCCCTTCAAAACATCAACATATATTTCAAAAAATTCGAGAAAGATGACTTTACGGGGCCTTACCATCCTCCCAAATCCTCTAATGTGGTGACTCGTAATGGGGAGACCAATGCAATATACGATGAGCAAGACACTCTGAGCCATGCCCTCCTAGGCTATATCCGACCAGTATTTGATTTGGAGAGACATGTACCATCAATTCTCTAACCACAGACAAGCCAAACTTATCGAATGATCTTCTCAATTCTCAGCAAAGCATAGAGTTATTGAAGAAAAAGAAAGAAGATTTAGATGCCAAACTACTCAAGTCAGAAGCGGCTAGCAAGGAACTTCAAACCAAATACTCTAACCTGAATACCTCTTCTTCAAAATACCTCACAACTTTGAAGGAGCAATTGAAAACCAAGGATGGTACTATCCAGACTTTTCCCGATGAGAAGGCTCAGTTGGAGAATACTGCTGAAGAGAAGATCAAAGAGAAAGAGGCCTTGGAATGCCAACAAACTCAAGCCATAGCTGCAGACATACTAAAGTATGTTAATGGAGTAGTGGATTCTCTTTTGAAGAAGACATCATATATTATTGAAAAACCCGGACACCTCATTAAAACCTCCCCGCGCCACCAGGGTAGGAAAGAGTATGCCCCATAATATTTACATTGATATTTAACAAGTAAATATTTTAAAAAGAGTTTTATTCTAAATATAACCTGAGATGCTCAACATTCCATGGATGCTTTAGAGCTCTCCCTTGTTTGTCTTGGAGCATGTATGTTCATGGTTTAACCTTTTCACAGACCATATAAGGGCCTTCCCAGTTTGGAGCCAGCTTACCAAACTACTTCTCCTTGGTGTGTAAAAAGACTTTTCTTAAAACTTTGTATCCTGTTTTAAAATTTATTCTTTTAACTTTGGAAGCAAATCTGCTCCTCATCAAGCCTTGGTAATGCGTTGTTCTCAGATGTGCTTTAACCCTTTTTTCTTGTATCAAGTCCAACTGATTCCTAACTGCTACATCATTAGCTTGTTCAGAATAGTTTTGGACTCTGTCTGATGGTAAAGTAGCCTCTATGGGAGTAATCACATCCATCTCATATACCAAAGCAAAAGGAGACTCTTGTGTGGCAGCCCGATGAGTAGTTCGATAGGCCCACAACACTTTTTGAAAATAACTTAGCCATTTTTCCGTAGCTCCTTCCAAATTCTTCTTTAATCCGGACAAGATGGTCCTGTTTGATTCCTCAACCTGGCCATTTGCTTGAGAATGGAAAGGAGAGGAAAAACAATATTGAATTCCTCTAGATGTACAGAAGGATTCCATGTCTTTATTATCAAACTGTGGCCCATTGTCTGTAGTAATATTCTGAGGAACCCCAAACCTACATCATATATTGGATAAGATAAATTTAATAACATCCTTCAAAGTGGTTCTATCCAAAGGAGCTGCCTCTATCCACTTAGAAAAAATAATCAATAGCGACTATAATAGTTCTACATCCACCGGATGCCATAGGATGAGGCCCAACTAGATCCATACCCCATATGGCAAAAGGTATTGGCTCAGATATAGACTCCATAGGTACTGCTGGTACATGAATTTCATTCCCATATTTTTTACAAAGATCACATTTTTTCATCATTTCTTTAGCATCTGCCATTATGGTTGGCCAGTAGTATCCTGCTAACAAAACTCTTCGAGTCAAAGCCTTATAGCCACAATGTGCTGATCCTTCCCCATCATGTAGTTTGAATAATACAACCTGGGATTCTTCATACCCTAAACACCGTAGGAGAGGCCTGCTAAAATAATTTTTGTAGAGAACTTCTCTTAGTATCAAGAAACCGCGAGCCTTGTACTTAATCTTTTGTGCCACAGCTTTATCCAGATGTAGTATTTCATCGGAGATGTATTGAAGAAGAGCATATCTCCAATCTTTAGGTTGAATAACAAGTATGTTCATATTTTCTTCATCTTCTTTCTTCTGATCTATCCGTATAGATGGATATTCTTGTACAAGAATCCATGGGTAGGATTCAGAATAGGCTATAGTTGCCAAAGAGTCTGTCAAAGTATTTTCCGATCTAAAAATGTGCTCATAGCAAATATTTTTAAAGTTTGCTGCCACTTCTTTCAACATAAGCAAATATTGTTAACCAGTTGTTTCTTATTGTCTTTAGACTTCCCTTGAGCATGATGGCCGAGTAATTGAGAATCACTCATTAAACAAACTCTCTTAGCCCCACATAGGAGAGCTAGCTTAAGACCAACTATGGCTGCTTCATATTCAGACTCATTGTTAGAAGCTCTGAATCTAAAGCATATAGCTTGATGTATTTTATCACTATATGGGGAGGTTAGGAAAATTCCAACTCCACAGTCCATAGTATTTAATCCACCATTAGTTCGAACTACCCATTCTTTTTTAGAACAGTTTCCTGACTCCTCTCTGGAGAATCTATCAGCATGAAAATCTACCAAGAATTCAGCCACTGATTGGGCTTTAATTGTTGTTCGAGGGGAAAAGTTAATATCGTAATCACCCAATTACACTGAACACTTGGTCATTCTACTTGTTACATAAGCTTTTTGAATAACGTTTTTAAAAAATGTTCGGATAACAATCAAATGAGCTTGGAAGTAGGGTCTCATTTTTCTTGCTGCAATTACTAAGGCCAATGCCATTTTTTCCAACCTCAAGTATCTTCTTTCAACATCCAATAGACTCTTACTGATGTAATACACTAGACGAGGTTGATTGTCCACCTCCCTTACTAGCACAACACTTATGGCATATTCTTATACAACTAGATACACATAAACCTTTTCTCCTTGAACAAGTTTGAAAAGAGTTTTAGGTGAGGATAAATGTTTCTTTATTTCAATAAAAGCCTGGTCACACTGTGGGAACCAATTGAAGTCTTTAGTATTTCTCAACAGTTGGAAGAATGAAGCGCACTTGTCCGATAACCTTGAGATAAACCTATTCAATGCAGCCAATCTTCCTGTGAGCCTTTGAACTTCTTTAATATTTCGAGGAGGGTCCATTGATAGTATGGTATTAAGTTGATCCGGATTAAGCTGGATTTCCTTTTCACTTATTATGTAGCCCAAGAAGTTTCCAGATCGAACCCCAAATACACACTTTTCAGGGTTCAACTTTAAATTCACAGATTCTAAATTGGAAAATGTCTCTTGAAGGTTAGATATATGTGAATCTTCCTCCAAGATTTTAACCATCATATCATCTATGTAGACTTCCATTTTTCCCAATCTGACTAGCAAAAGCTTTATTCACTAGCCTCTGATAAGTGGCCCCAACATTTTTCAAACCGAAGGGCATCATCTTGTTACAATGAAGACCTTTGTCTATGATGAAAACAGTGTGATCTTGATCCTTCAGATCTACTTGTATCTGGTTGTACCCTGAGAAGGCATCCATGAAGGACCATAACTTGTTTCAAGATGTAGAATCCACCAACTGATCTATCTGAGGGACGAGATAAAAATCCTTAGGGCATGACCTATTAAAGTTAGTGAAATCAATACACATACGCCACTTACCATTCTTTTTCTTGACTAACACAAGGTTCAAAGTTCACAAAGGGTACTGAGATTCTTTAATGTGACCTATCTTAGTTAACCGATCAACTTCTTGAACAATCACATCTGTTTTTTTATTTGGAAAAAGCTCTCATTTTTTGTATAATTGGTGCAATATCACTCCGGATCGACAACTTATGTGAAATAACATCTGCTGGTACTCCAGTAACATCATTGTTGCACCTTGAAAATACATGTTGATTATTCATTAAAAAGGACAACAACCGGTGCTTCAACTTTGGTGGCAACTTAGAACCAATTTTAACATTCTTTCCATCTGCGAGGGAGTGAGTTTCAAATTCTTCAATAAGTATTATAACATTGGGAGCCTCATTGGGATCATCACTCTCACTTTTCTCAATAGAAGGCTCAAGTAGCTGCTAATCCTTGTTAATTATGGCTGCCCTAGAGTTTTAGGGGCAAGAGCTGTTGCATAGCACTCCCTGGCTATCTTTTGACTGCTCCGGACAACACCTACTTGTCCCTGAACAACATATTTCAAGCATTGATGGACTATAGATGCCACAACATGCATTCTGGAGAGCCAAGACGTTCCAAAAATTGCGTTGTACGATGTTGGGAAATCTACCACAATAAACAGCACTGTTACCATATTTTTAAAAGGCCCCTTGCCCAACAATACTTCCTCTTCGAACTCCCCGATCACATTTGCAAAAATTCATGTGAAGCCTACAATGGTACCGTTCGAACGTTGAATAACTGTTGGATTTCTCATTTTCTTGTAGAAGCTTAAAAACAGGATGTTTGCCGAACTGCCAGTATCAATCATAATTCAGCATATATCATTTCCCCCTATTGAAGCCCCTATGACCATCACATCCTCATGAGGTCTTGCAATATCCCTTAGATCATCCTCATAAAAAACTATGAATGGGGATGGGGATTGGTACTGATGGGAAGACATTCCACCATCTACCTGGGTGGCCAAATTGTGGACATGCCTCTTCCTTGATGAAGTGGAAGGTGCAATCACTGTATCTCCTCCAAAAATGGTTAATGATTCCAAGAAGTTGATCAGTCTGGAAACTGTCTTACTTTTCTCTGTTATTACCCCTACTTGATTTTGATCTGGATCTGGATCCAGATACTCAAAGTTTACATTAAATCTTTCAAGAATCACCATTGTACCCTCTTGTATATATGCCCCAAGATTGTTCGAATGGCCCGTCCGGGGAGCATTGTTTTGTGCAGTATCCGGTCTGTTTCCACTTCGTTTTTTGACGTAAGCCCCTAACTTTCCCCTCTCAATAAGGTTTTGGACCTCCTATTTCAACGCAACGCAATACTGAGTATCATGGCCTATATCATTGTGATATTGGCAAAGAACGAATGTTTTGGTTCTCTTTGGGGGATTGCAATGCTGCCGGTTTTCGAAATTACACTTCATTCTTGGTCTTATCATAGATTGTGGCCACATTCTCCCTTAACTCAGCAAACCACTCAGGCTGGACCCAAGGCCCCCTCTTACTTCTGGTTTGTTGGCTCTGGTTTTGGTTGGACTGATTCTGCATTGACCGGTTGGACCCCTGCCTGGTCTCCTTTGCTCAATGACTGGATGGGTTAGTGGCTGGAGGAGTTGTTGTAGTGGTAGACCTCACTTGACGGTGTACCCTTGTTTTCTTCGTTTCTACAACATTAATCTGTTTTCGCACTTGGTTCAATAAAGCACCCCAGGTCATATCCTTCTTTCGAGTCACAGAATCGGCCAAATTCCCAGGATTTATACCTTGCCTAAGAGAAGTAATTGCAACTTGGTCAAAAAAATCTGCCAACCTATTCTTCGTATTCATAAAGTGACTTATGTACTCCTCCAGGGACTCGTTTGGTTCCTGAGCACAATGGATAATAGTGTCCATATTACCTTCCAGTTCCTTACTTCAAACAAATTGCCTCCGGAAGGCAACCCAAAATGTATCAAAGTTTCTTATACACCTCTGAGGGAGACTGTTATACCATTTAAGGGCACTCTTCATGAAATTTTGGGAGAAATCCCTACACAAAAGCTTGTCATCATCGTCAAAGTTTATCATGAAGTTCTTGAGTTATTCCGGATGGTTGTCCGGATCTCGGCTCCCATCGTATTTCTCCATCTTTGAGCTATTAAACCTTTTAGGAAAAGATCTGGAGAGAATTTTTGTGGACAAGGGCAATTACCTCCAATTCTTGCTGCGACTGAAAACAATATCTTCATGAGGGGTTGCAAAAACACCCGGTTCAGACTGAAAGGCAAATGGATCAATCAGCAACTGATTAACATGCTTGTGAGCTAACCTCTTACCCTAGTGCCTCTTGAGCCGGCCATGTCTGTCATTCTTCCTTGAATGTTTTTTAGTTAACCTCATCTTCTTTTTCGATCTCTCTTTATTACTACTTGAAGATAATGATTCTTCAAGTTCTGCCTCATTTGATGAGCTGCTGAAGGACTCAGATGCAGAACTCTCAACAGGCTTGGATCGATGAGTCTTTTTTGAGCTGAGGTAGGTCTTCAAATATTGCTCATTGTCTCCAGGATTGTCAGTGTGGTGAAGTACTGACGCTCCAGATTTCTCCTTAATGTCTTTTTCTGTTTGTTTTAGTGCTTGCAACGCCTCTATTTCAGCCCTCAGCTGGTCTCGCTCCTTGATGGTATACTCATTGTTTTCCTTTGCACTTTCCACCTCTGAGGGTGGAATATTCTGCTCGTTCGGATCCATCCGAACTGCTTTGCTTGCTGGTTTTGAATATAAAATTCAGACACCATCGCACTCCCACTATGGTCGCCAATTTTGTGTGGTCTATTTCTGCCCGAGGGTAATTTAGTAAAGTTTTTAAAAGATATTTTGGGTGTTTTGAGTTTAGTGTGGAGAGTGGAGAGATAATTAAGCTGTCTACTAGTAATAAATTCTCACTACCCTCATTAATGAAGGTGGTTGGGATATTTATACTTAATTACTGACCCATGTGCTTATCGGTTCGGGTCGTGAAGTCGGGTCGAGTTTAAGGACCCTTTAGTAATATAGTTTACGGTGATTAGCAGCTAGCTTAGTCAATACTTAATACATTTGTCCTATTCGGAATTTCATTGTGGTGGTTTAGTCCGAATTTCTCTTTAGATTTATTCAAGGCACATGACTTAAATATCCGAACTCATCAATACAATTCTTCAAAGTCTAAGTGCACAACGATAATGTTGTATTCACTTCTCATCGGGAAGGTTATACACTCACACAACTGCATGCTTATTTAATATGTATAATCATACTTAAAACACACAACATTATACCGAACATGTATAAAACTAACATATTACATATATTGAAATTTTGAGATTGAATGAATCAGTTATTAACATCATAAATGAACCATCATGTATGTATCTGAATTGTAAGTAAAAAAATAATCACCTGATTCAGACACCCGAGTGTAAAGTTACGACCTTGATATTTTAGCATCCTCGTTGTGGGTTAGCATATGTATGGAAATTATCGATATACTGCAGTTGTATCGCTACCACACATATGTGTGTGACGGTATTGTATGTACAGTTGCTATCTAAATTTGCACTGCTGCTGCCCAAAAGTTGCTATCTAAATTTGCACTGCTGCTGCCCAAATTTTCACTACTGCCACATATATGTGTGGCGCCGTTACAGCCTGAAACCGTTATCGCAACAATATTGTTGTAGTGATAAACCTTTACGACATAAATCTTTAGATTTTTAAAATTGAAAACTCTATTTTTTTTACAAAATTCGAATATGAGAATCAATATAAAATCCCAAAGTTACTAAATATAGTTAAGTCAAAAAATAAAATAATATATTTGGAGTTTTTTACAATTCCAAAAAAATAAAAATAAAAATCAATGTCTAAAATTACTTAAGTATGCATCATGTTGCAATATAAAATATAGAAAAATATCAAATCTTAACTTATAATATTTGTTTCTAAATTATTTGATAAGGCTTCGTACTCATACAATTCCAACATCAATTATCACATACAAACAAATCATAAAATGATTTATCAAAACATCCTAATCCATAAACCGAATAAATGTTAAAACAAACAAACATACAATAAAATCATATTCCTAATTGTCACATGTATGGATCTAATACCAACTATAATACCATAATATGTATCCAATATTGAAAGCATGGAATTTGAATATATTAATCAATATGATATAAGAATCGCAGATTCATACATATACATATTGTTCTTTTAGTGAATAACTAGATGGCAATGGAAATAAAAGTCCACAATAAAAGTGAATGATCGATAATAGGAGAATGGACGAGAATGAGCAAATAGCCTGAAGGTTCTGGTATCCTTTCAATGCCCGAACAACTTTTGACACGGTTTTTACAAAAGAGATACTAAAAGAATCATATGGACATCGACGAATTAGGGTTAAGTTTTTGGAAAGAGATCGAAAGAGATTTTGAATTGATACGTGAACATAAAGACCGTCGTAAAATCTATTCTTTATTATTCGTTATTTATAGTCTAGACACTTGTAAATATGTTTGGCTTAATAGTGGATAGATTTGTACTTAAGTTTGTTAGTACTTTCTCAACTACTTATTAATTATATTTAATTAATTAAATATAAATTTACAATGCTTAGATATCATAATTTTCAAATTGATAAGACATTCCAATTTGGTAATTAATATTTGATAACTTTTTTAAAATTAATATATGATGATAGTAAATATATCGATAAAAATATGACGATTTATCGTAATAGAATTTTTTTAACAAATGAAATTTTCTATTAAATAATTTAAAATTTTGTTTTAATTATCAATAATAAGTTTAAATTTATCAGGTTTGTTAAGGATGTCTAAGCACTTCAGAGCGATTAAGAATGCTCATGCTTATTTTATGACCGAATCAATAGAATATCTAGTATAAATATAGGAGATAAAATCTAGAGAAAGAAATTAGAAACATCTCATGAATAATAAAAAAGATAAGAAAACACCCTTCCAAGTAAGTTGACAACCCTTATTTATAGTGACTCTTTTGAGAATTTGTAGCTTAATGGCCCAAAATACATTAATAATCCTCTTAGGCCATTTTAATCATCATAAAAAATGTTGATTTGACTTGTTCACTAGCCGACCGATAAATTGACCAATTTTCTCTTATTAGTGTTTAATATTCTTAGAGAGCTTGTCAAATTAGAAATACGATGTACCAAAGAGCTTTGCTTGTATGTGGAAATGGTTCAGAAGGAGGACCCTCGGGTGAAAAACTACAAATAATGTCGAGTGAAAACTTGTTTTTGTTTGAAGAGCTATAGCTTTCCTTAAGTTGGTTGTGATGACTCTAAGGTTTCTTTCGGATATGGCCGCTCTGACACATGTAGGTCAAACTATATCGAAGAGTTGGGTGAAATACGAAGAGGCTTTTTAGAAAATCTAAACTTTTTGAAGTCTGATGCAAAACACTTTTTAACTCGCAGCCACTTGAACTCCACGTGTCAACCATTGAGTCGACTTACAGGTCATGGCGCGCGTAGGCCTCTTCGTCATTCGCAAGGCTCAAGAGGAACATCATTCTTGTATGTTAAATTGATTATACCAATACCTAAAGCTTCTAAGAATACCAGCTCAACACTTCCCATGATCTCTTGATTTTAAAGAGAGGCACTACATTCCAAATGTTGTGGTGGCTACCGTGAACTCTTTTCAGACAAAACTGACCACAAACCAAACCACCAGAAACACCTTTTCTGACTAATCATGATCTGACGTTGAGCGGTATTTGAAACACTCAATGTTGTTTCCCCGATTCTCTAACTCTTACTCATGGTACTTCTTGACATCTCATTTATTTTCCTCACTAGTTAATGGGTGGTAATAACTATAAAGCCGTTTGAAAAGAGTGGGTGTTACAGAACAACCCTCTTGAGATTGAAGTTGGAGGAATGATACCAAGATTCTTAAATAATCAAAGTTATGAAGCGTGCATCATAGGGCGTGAAAAATATATATGGTGATACACATCTTCGTTACCCTAATGGGTACCTTCTTCAAAAGCACATTTGAAAAATTATCAAACTATTACTCATATTGTTGATCAAGCTACCAATTCTTACCATAAAGATTCTTATGCTTCGAAAGTAAAAAGGGTCATAGAAATATGCAAGATTGGGCTCCATTTAAGAAAAAAACAAGATATGAGGTACTAATGAAACTTCACGTATCGGTCCGGTTGAAATTGTGGTTTATTATCTTTTTTACAAGACTAGGACCCCATGGTTTAGGCATGTACAATATTCCCTATACCTATGATGATCCGTGGGAAAAGTCTATCATGCTTAGTAAGTGATCCATTCCCTTGAACGTCCACATTTTCCTATTCAAACCCGGGGAGATCCCTCTTGTTATGAAGAAAACTGAGTCCATAATATTTCGTGATTAGTTCGATGGAGGAATTTGGTTCCCTCTTCAAATGTATCTCATCAAGTTCTTTGAGCTGCTCGATATGTGCCCCAGTCAAGCTAGCCCAAATACATAGCATACCCTATTATTTTGCATCATAGCTTCGAGACTATCGATAATTGGATTGAAGATTAAGAAACTCTTATCACTGTGCACCATAACCCTTAACTAGACTTATCATACCCACTTTCTTAGTCTCTTGAACCGATATAAATTAGTTACCGACCTGCTGGAATCTGAAAGGGAGTGAAAGGTTACTTCTTATTTGCTAACGTTGTTTGGGAGAATGTTGAACTGATCTCTAGGGAGTTTCCAAACCTCTTGAGGAGTACCTAGAAACAAGATAGTAAGGACACGAGCTAGCATACCCAACCTTGAGTTCTAATTGAAATTTAACTTAGTCAATTTTTTGTTGCATCCCTCCACTTTTGACACAAAGTATCTTAATCACAGTTTATAGTTAGTTATTTGCTTCCTTTACCAAAAGTGCTGAAGTTATATTCCATCAACTTTAATTTTGGGCTCAAGATAACTAGGATAAACGATTTCAGTGTTGCTTAATTGTTCATAACTTCGCTCAGACTAAGCTATGGATCATGACTGACCAAAACCATGATGCTACCTCAAGCAAACTTCCGATTTACACAATGACTCTGTAAAGAAAGTAGAAATTGACAAGGACAACACTCGTGTTGGGCTGAAAAAATAGATACATGATGCTTTGGCTAAACAAGCCAAGGAGGTCACATCTACAATGGTCTTTTGTTCTACAATAAATTCTCAGACCTTCGCCTCGGATCGTTGTGACAACTTGTACCATAAGCAAAAAGCTAGCTAGAATATCTTTTGAGGACAACGATGATGAAATGGATGACACGGAAGAGGATCACAATGGAACGGATAAGGGAAAGAAGATTTGACTCGACATACTTTCTGTTAAGAGAAACAATCAAACAAGATACAGAATGATTAGGGGAAAAACATGGAATTGTACATTCCCAGGAAGTGGCTAGGGTTTTGTGTTTTATTAGAATGTGTTCCTTTTTGTATTGAACTCTTTTTTTATAATGCAAAACCAAGTAAGACTCTCAATATATAAAGAACTTAGAGGCCTATACAAGGAAACTTAATACACTGAATATTCTAACACTCCCCCTCAAGTTGTGTAGTGGGATCACCAATACCCAACTTGGATAAAACTGATTTGAATGTTCTTGCAGCAACCGCTTTCGTCAGGATGTCTGCCAGTTGGCCTTCAGATCTAACAAACGGAAGTTCGACTGTCCCATCTTCAATCTTTTCTTTTATGAAGTGTCTATATATTTCAACGTGCTTTGTTCTATCGTGCTGTACCGGGTTCTCTGAAATCTTAATCGCAAATTTATTATCGCACATTAACTGAGTTAGACACTTCAGGGGGGATCCGATTTCTTTCATTATCTTCTTTAACCAAAGTATCTCGGTAATCCCCTTAACGATTCTTCTAAATTCTGATTCAGCACTTGACAATGATACTACTTTCTGTTTCTTACTCCTCCAAGTCACCAAGTTACCTCCAAGAAGAGTAAAGTAGCCAGCAGTTGATCGCTTGTCGTTAGGATTCCCTTCCCAATCAGCATCTGTGAATACTTCAACATCAAGGTGTCCATTTTTCTTAAAAATTATGTCTCTTCCTGGTGTGCCTTTGAGATATCAAATAATCTTCATTACTGCCTCCATATGGTGTTCCTGAGGATGATACATGAACTGGCTAACTACTTCCACCGCGTATGCAATGCCGGGTCAAGTGTGAGCCAGGTAAATAAATTTTCCCACCAACCTTTGGTACTTTTCTTTACTCGCTGATCTGGCCCCTTCAATTATCTTTAGTTTGTGATTCACAACCATAGGAGTGTCATTTGGTTTGCAATCCACCATGCCAACTTCAGCTAATAAATCCAATATATATTTCCGTTGGGAGATATAAATCCCTCCTCTTGACCTAATAACCTCGATTCCTAGGAAATACTTCAATCCCCCAAGGTCTTTCATTTCGAACTCCTTGAAGAGGTTTTTCCTAAGAGAGCTAACTTCTTCTTCGTCATTCCCCGTTATAATCATATCGTCGACATATATTATAAGACAAGTGACTAATTCTCCTCTCTTTTTGTAAAACAAGGTATGATCCCCATTACTCTGTTTGTAGCTATACTACTTCATTGCCATTGTAAATCTCCCAAACCAAGCACGAGGAGACTGTTTGAGCCCATATAATGCCTTTTTCAGTTTACATACCTCATTTTCTTGAAAACCATCAGAGAACCCTGGTGGGGGTTCCATATATACCTCTTCTTCCAAGTCTCCATGTAAGAAAGCATTTTTTACATTAAATTGATGAAGAGGCCAATCTTTATTCGCGGCTATTGAAAGTAAAACTCTGATAGTGTCAATCTTTGCAACCGGAGAGAACCTTTCAGAGTAGTCTATACCATATGTTTGTGTATATCCTATGGCAACCAATCTTGCCTTGTGTCGCTCAATGGTGCCATTATATTTATATTTTATATTAAACACCCATCTACACCCGACTGCTTTCTTCCCTTGTGGTAACACACAATTCTCCCATGTACCATTCCTTTTTAGAGCTTCTATTTTGGTATTCATTTCCTCATGCCATTCGGTCATCTTTTTAGCTTCTTGAGTTGTTTTAGGGATTTGTTCAGAGAGAATAGTAGCTGAAAACGCCTTTGCAATCTTCATCATTCCTTTCCTGTCCGTTTTTACCGGATATGTAGAAGCACGAGGAACGTGTTCCGGGAATACCGGTCAGGAGGAACCCCTCTATTTTTTCTTATGGGAAGAACCGGAGTTTGAGTTTCAACAAATGAACTTCCTAAAATGTCATGGTCAGTAGCATTTTATGAATTATGACATTGTAAATTGTTTACCTCTTGATGGACATTTTCTTCGGCTGATTCACTGGTAGTATCCATGACATTTATTTCTTGTTGGACATTGTCTTCGGGAGAATCATTGGTGGTAAGAACTGCCTCGTCAGTCTCCTTTATGTTGGAAGAGGCGTGTTCGGTGGCGCCATCTATCGACTCTGTCGGCACATCCTCAAAGTAGCTTTCATATAGCAACCGATCGAGTGATTCACTTACTTTCTCCCCCTGAGCACGAGATTGGTGGTCAAAACAATAATCGGATTCTAAGAAGTCACAGTCCATGATGACATGGATTCGACGAGTAACCGGATTGTAACACCGATATCTCATTTGATGAACACCGTACCCAACGAATACACACTTTTCAGCACATGGATTAAGTTTGTTTTGACTAGTTTTAGGGATATGAACAAACACCGAACAACCAAAGACACGAGGTGGTAAGGTCATAACAGATGGAATTATAACTTGGGTGGCAAGCACTTGTAATGGAGTTTTATTTCCTAGATATCGGGTTGGTAGACGATTTGCAAGATACGTGGCTGTAGCAAGAGCTTCTGGCCAAAGAGAATGAGGAACTCTAAATTCAATCATAATAGCACGAGTTTTTTCAAGTAAAGTACGATTTTTTCGTTCTGAAGTACCATTTTGTTGAGGTGTGTTTGGACAAGTGGTTTGATGGAGAATACCATTTGTTTTGAAAAAATTATGCATTGTTTGGTTGACAAACTCTGTTCCATTATTAGAACGAAGAATCTGTATTTTTTTTCAAATTGAGTCAAAATCATTTTGTAAAAACAAACAAATATTTCTGGTACTTCTGATTTATGTTTCATGAAGTATATCCAAGTCATTCTTGAGAAATCATCCACAAATAAAACAAAGTATTTGATTTGATTGTTAGTGGAATTTGGTGATGGACCCCAAACATCAGAATGGATTAGCAAAAAAGCATAATCAACTCTAGTATTACTTTGATTAAATAAGACCCTACAATTTTTTGCAAGAATGCAGGTTTAACATTTCTCATGAATGGAATTATTCAAAAAAAGACTCGGAAACAAACTTTTAAGATAGCTAAAAGAAGGATGACCAAGTCGCTGGGGCCATAACCAAATTTGCCTTTCGGTTGTTCCGTGAGCAAGCATGACATGTCCCTTATGAACTACCTCATCAACATAATAGAGACCTCCTTGTTCAGTACCACGCCCAATGATCTCCTTCGTACGAATGTCCTGTAAAATGCAAAAAGATGGATACATAAGAACCACAGAGTTGAGTTGTTTTGTCACTTGAATAACAGATAATAACTTTAAGGATAGTGAAGGAATGTAGAGGCAGTTTTTAATTTCCATTTTTTCCGAAAAAATAATTGAACCTCCCCCTTTGACTTCAAAAATTTCTCCACTAGCAGTCTCAATATGGGACTTCTTTGGAGATGACATGTCACCAAAGTCTTTAGGATCATAAGACATGGTGTCTGTAGCCCCCGCAATCAAAGATCAAATTCATTGATTTCTCAAACCCTTTACCTTCAAGTTTTTCATAGGAGTTCGCCGCCATTCCTCCAAAACCAGTGCCACTTCCTTGCTCATTTTTAGTCGGATCTTCACCACCACTTGTAGACGAAGCCCGTTTGACATTAGATCTGAAATGATGGTTATTTTTCTCATTATGACCGTCCTCCCACCATTCTGGATAGCCAACCAGCTGGAAACATATCTCTTTAGTGTGTTTCTTCATCCCATAATGAGTGCAATACAACTTGGATTTATCTTCTTTCTCTTTGGATCAGAATTTAAACCTCTGTGCAGAATCTTTAGCAGCCAAACCCATTCCAATTTCAATCGAGTCACTATCATAAGAACTTTATTTTAGTATATTAAGCCTGGCCACTTCCATTTGTATTGTAGCATATGCTGTTTCCACGGAAGGAAGAAGATCCTTTTTCAGGATATCTCTCTTGACTGGATCCAGCTTGTCATTAATCGCCATTAGCAATTGATAGAGTCTTTGTTCTTGAGTCTTCTTATTGTAGATCTGAATGTCTTCTGGGTCTTTCATAGGGTTCATATCTCGCCTATCTATAGACATCCAGATGTTCTGCAGTTTGTTCCACAAGTCTTCTAGTGTATCAGACCCTTGCCTTAATGAATTAGCCCTCTTATGAAGGTCAAACACCTGTAATGAATCTGTGCCAGAACCGTATGTGGTGGCTAACCCATCCCAGAGGGCTTTTGCAGTGGGATATTGCGAGACATTATTCACCAAGCTGGATTCAAGATTCTGGATAATCCATGTGAAAACACATTGATCATCTTGTTCTCACCGTGTATATGTTTTGTCAGTTTTGGATGGAGGTGTGGGCTCCCCTGTAATGTGAGAACCTCTCCCCCTTCCCCAAATTGCTTTCTTCATCAGGTTTGCCCATAGGGCATAGTTGTCACCGCCGAGTTTAATCCCTAGGGATAAATTCTCGGGGTTAGTTGTTTGTTGTTGTGTTCCGAGACCATTTCTCAGAATGGCAGCAATCTGCATTGTTAATTCATCAGAGATTTGACTGATCATGAATTCATTGTCATCCATCTTTGTTCAGGATGTTCAGAATTCCCAGAATCACACGTGCTCTGATACCATGTTAAGAGAAACAATCAAACAAGATGCAGAATGATTAGGGACAGAACATGGAATTGTACATTCCCAGGAAGCGGCTAGGGTTTTGTGTTTTATTAGAAAGTGTTCATTTTTGTATTGAACTCTTTTTTTTATAATGCAAACACAAGTAAGGCTCTCAATATATAGAGAACTTAGAGGCCTATACAAGAAAACTTAATAGACTGAATATTCTAACACTTTCTAGTTCTTCGATAAAATGAACTTTTTTACTTGACTTGTTAGTTTTTCGTTTTCTTCGGTTTTTCATTTTATCTTTCTGGTAACCCTCGATATGTCGGGTTCGAATATTATGTAGTATTTTCCTTCACGCTAAAATCATTGATTAGCAAAGATATTTTTATTTGTGACTAAAGTACCCGATGGTCTGTGGCGTTTTGTATTTGCACTATGTTTTTTAATTAGCTTATCGACTTTTCATGTAATCGCATTTTATTTTACTTTGTAGCTTTACATTGGAGGCCTTCGGACTAGGCCCCTTTTAACAGTTTAAGATAAGTCCACCCCTGACTATTTGTTTTTGTATTATTTAGAATTTTTATGTCTTGGGTCTGTTGGACTCTTTTGTTTTTGGTCCACCTCAAACTCATTTTTTTTTTGTCTTTTTTTTGTTTTTAGAATATTTTATTTTTGGTTCATCTTATAATCTTTTAATTTTGGTATGTTTTGTACTCATTTAGTTTGAGTCCACTTTATACTCTTTTAGTCTAAATCTTTATAGACTTTAGTTATTTATTATACTTTTAGTATTCTTCGGACTCTTTTATTTTTTGTCCACATATGACTCTTTTATTTTTTGGTCCATTTTAGACTTTTTGAAAATTGGTCTCATTCATACTATTTTAGGATGCTTAAGGATCCAACGAAGGTGATAAGTATAGGTTGGAGTTCTTTAAATGATCTCATGTTTTGACCGGCCACGATTAAGACCATTGGGAATTTATTCTCTATTGAATCTTTGCTTCAACCAATCTAAATTGGAGTGTTTTACGAAGGCTTAAGATCTCGCTCGATTTATAATCAAACACATTCGAAATAAAATTGAAACTAATTCATTAGATGAATGTAGGTTATGTGGCAACTCACTAAGACCTTCATGCACAACCAGTATATGAAAGAATTTGCCACCCATTCTTTCAAAAATTTAAAAATAATTAGTTCAAGTGAAAGAAAATCAAATATATATCTACACATGATAAATCAGATATTCTTGATACTTTTAAGAGTGCATAAGGCTTTTCCCTCCTCATCCACTAGCTTGTATGTTCCGCTAATTTGCTCGATCACGGAATATAACCATTTCCAATTCAGTTCAAGTTTTTCCTGACTTTTATCTTTGGTATGCAATAAAAAAATTATTGGAACTAAGTATAATACTTAAGCTCTCTCATCTGAATTTTCAAGGCATAGCGACTTCTTATGAGAGACTGATAATGTTGGATCCTTACATGCCCTTTTGTTCTCTAATCTTCAACTAAATCAAGCGCAAGTTGACTCTCTTCTTCATTCAGCTCCCGGGTATAATTGGTGACTCTGAAAGATGAGATTGCAATCTCTGTCGAGACCACTGCATTCATGTCATACACCAACACGAATGGAATTTTACCCTTCATTGTACAATAGGTTGTTTGGTAGACATATAAGACCTTTTGTAGATAGTTCGGTCATGTTCTAGCTGTTATAGTCAAAGTTTTCTTCAAACCTTCTGTATGTTTTGATTCGTCACCTCCACTTATATGTTTTTCTGTGGGAGAAAAGGGGTCGAGAAATACTATTTTATTCTCTTTTTTTGGCAAAAAAATTATAATTCTACATTTGGAACTAGAGGCCATTGTGCATAGTAATCGAATCTGACATACTAAAATAGTGACAGATGTCGGTTAGTATAAAGTTAATCAACATTCTTGGCCCTTATCTTGGTGAGTGATGGCTTCCATCTATTTTGAGAAGTAATTATGTTGGTTTTCTTCAGTATCTCATCCGCCCATGCCGATTTATTATCTGTCAAATGATAAAGCCTATGATATCAATTTGAAAGGCACAACTAGAGAATGGATTGTATTGACGAACCATTAACACATACCACACTGTTTTACTAATTTCTTAGCATCGGCGTGTATTGCGAGCAAGTGCAATCATAGTAGCATAACCCTTTGAGTTAGAATTTTGAAGTTATAATGCGCCTACCCTAACCCTGCCCACTATGGAGCTCCTTTAAAATCAACCCCAACTTTTATGGCCCGAAGCTTAATCAA
Organism: Limnanthes douglasii subsp. nivea; assembly: GCA_036936605.1. Lineage (NCBI taxonomy): Eukaryota > Viridiplantae > Streptophyta > Magnoliopsida > Brassicales > Limnanthaceae > Limnanthes > Limnanthes douglasii. The sequence goes on from JAUPFV010000002.1 coordinate 48,480,769, forward strand.
TGTGAATGGAAGCCTAAAGTGGATTTTTTCCTTAATCTTGTGGTACATGATTGACATGTTCTCAGTTAGCTAAGCATAATCCTCATGCCTCATCCATTTCCCCTAAACATTTTCCTGCGTCCTACCCACTGTGGTTCGACGCACACTGAAATACAACTCATCATAATCTTACTTTGAGTTGATCGTGAATGATTTGGTGTAGTGGTTAGCATAAGAAAATGGCTTGTTACTTGCTTCCTCGGCCAAAGCACTCAAATTATTTATGTTGTAGCCAAATATCTCGGGATGCTTGCTTTGTACTTGTAGTTGGGACGTCCACTAAAATACGGGTCAGAACCTGGTGATGCATCATGAATCATTTGTCCAATAATAGTCGGTGGTACATAATCTCCTCAGAACGGACCCGTGCGTCACCTACTCTAATAATGACTTGAAAGTGTAGACTTTTCTATTCTGAACTCCTATAGAAACCTGGCTCTTGAGGAAAATTCCTTGCCTAAAAAAGGCGACTGCTACTTCTTCATGACGTTCTTCGAGTTCATGTTTGGCATGCACAAATAATTTATATGTAGTCCCTCAAACTTTTTCTCTATGTTGCGTGCAAAGTAGTGCGACCATTTATTTTTCCGTTTTTATCGAATCAATGTTTAAAGAGCTCCTGAAGCATCTCAAATCTTGCAATGCATCATGATGCTAGTTGACCAAACCATGCCAATACACTTTCCTCGAGGGTCATTACAAATGGTTCACACCTCAAACGAGCATCTTTTATAAAATTAGCCACTGCGTCCATAACGCGCTCCGTATGACACTTTGGGTTTTTGTTCCCATCGTATATTTCTAGCTTATCAAAATCAAAACTCTGTAGAAACCAAAAATCCATAATTTATAAGACTAAAAGATAATCTAACCTTCTTATTTATGGTGTGTGTCAGGTTTCTTTTGTGTCCCTGATCGAAACCAAGCCAAAATATGATCCACACATGACCCTCCACTGAAATATGATAGCCAATTACGGGATTCATGATCGGCGGAATTGGCTCACTACTGCCTCTCAATAATCATCATCCTCCCTGGATAAAGGTTTGACTTGGGTGCCTAACATACCCGTGTAAGATCTTGCCAAAATTTCCCTAGATCGTCGCGAGATCCATGTTGGTCCTTTTTCTAAGCCCTCTGACACCTCACATTTTCGAGCGCTACGTTCGCTTTGTGCACTCTTGATTTCTTCGGTGGTGCCATTATTCTTCATAACAGAAAGGCTCTTCTGTTGGAATTTCTCCATTAAGTTGGACCGTCACATGTTTTATCGATGTATCGAACTATCGTTAATATTAGTCCAATAAAAATAATCATAAAGAAAAGAACGGACTAGTAGATAAAATATGTATCATAGAGGTAATTGTATAGATACCAGGTTTAATTCCGAATATTGTGAAAGATTGGATTCAGAAATAAACAACTTAAGCAAAACGCAAAGTTTTGGGGTTATTTTGTAAAACAAAATAATACCGGGTCATGGTCCCTAAGGGTGGCAATTTAATAAGGACTGGTCTTCATTAAGTAACCGTCTGGAAGTTACAAACGGTTAAAAGAGAAGAACCGTTTTTTCACTTAAGTTCTATATAAGAATGAGTTTCTCATGATTAAAAAGACACGAGATCAAATACAGAGAGAAAAATCTTTTAAGAAAAACAAATTGATTCTTCCTTCGAATCAATTACAAAAGTGTGTTTTGGTTGCCATCTCTTAGAAGAATCGATAACCTAGCAAAGGATCACGGATCATCCGCTTCAAGTCAGGAATCTGAAGATCAAAGAATGTCTACATCCTGTAAGTATTTATTCCGCATTATTACAGGATGATTTAATTTCATGGTTCAATAAGTTTAGTAAGAAATCCGTAAAATATTTCTTACAAGTTGTATCAGAGCCACCATGAAGTTAACTTCTTAAATTTTCAGATTATCAATTATGATCTATGAAACTAAAAATGTTTGTCTATCAACAAAACATGTTTGAATTTTAGTTTCGGATTTCAGAAAGAAAGAATTATAAATATTCAAGATAGTTCAAATCTGTTAAATCTACAAATCGTAATAAACCTTTGCTTGAGTTAAGTTTTATATGAATCTATATATAATACATTTAATAGCAAATGATTTATTGCGGAGAATCGTGTATATATATTATTGCAGTATCATCATTGTTAAAAGTTACTTATATACATATATTAGATCATGTATATATATAATTAGTCGCTGCAAATATATCTCTCAGTTACCTGCAATTAAGTTTGCATTAAGCGGTTACTCAAGTTACATATTATATAAAGTTATAAGTGAATAATTATAAGGTTGTATATTATATAAAGTTAATTACTACTCCTTTATTTTCGGAAGTCGTGTACGGCGTATATGGCGTATATAACTGAATAATTACAAGGTTGTATATTATATAAAATTAGTTACTGCTCCTTTACTTTTGGAAGTCGTGTGCGGCGTGACAGTTAAACATGTAAAAGAACTTTCAGAAGTCGTGTACGACACAGTTAAACATGTAAAAGAATTAAACATGTAAAAGAACTTTCAGAAGTCGTGTACGACACAGTTAAACATGTAAAAGAATTAAACATGTAAAAGAACTTTCAGAAGTCGTGTACGACACAGTTAAACATGTAAAAGAAGTGACTACAGTTAAATAATAAGTTAAAGCATAACCTGAGAGTAGTTGCCGTAGTTATATATAAATGAGAATTATATTATATTATATAATTAAAGTTTATTATATATATAAATATTTAAAGACATATTATATATATAAGTACTATATTATAATATATATTAAGAATTAAATCCTAATATAATTACAGATATATTATAATATAATAAATTTAAGTCGTTAAATTTATATATAGACTACGAAATAGTTTGGACATTAAGTAACGTAGTCGTATAATATTTTTCGAAATAATTAGCATGTTTTAAGTTGTCCGAACTTCGATAAATAATTAATGATTCAATATATCGCCAAAGTGATCCCTATTGCTGAATTAATTATTTTAGAGTTTTGACAAGTCTATGATTGACAAATATGTAAATTTTAATCGGCCCAAAGGAAGTTTAAGGTTTGACATAGTTAATCTTAGACATGAGATAGTTATTTGTGAATTGATCATTAAGAAAATTGAACTAGGAAAATCGGCCCAAAGGAAGATTTTCTTACTTAAGTCAATTAGTAGGATCAACATTAATTATGCTTAAACTCATACATATACAAATTAATATACTTACCCAAATGTATCTTATTGATGTTGTAAGATTATGTTTTATTATGCTATATTTATTTGTTAAATACTATGGAGATTATATGTTAAGTGATGTTTTTGGCTGTTTATTGTTTTTTATGTTAGCAAATTCGTATCTCTATAACCCGGAAGGCAAAAAGGCACCCATACTTAATGGGAGAAACTTTGAGCTGTGGAAAGAAGATATGTTGCTGCACTTGATGTGCCATGATTACGACTTAGCATTAAGGGTCGATGAACCTAAACCTCTGACTGATGACAGTTCTCCTACGGAGAAGAAAGAGTCAGAGGCGTGGGAAAAGTCGAACATGATAAGTCTAGGGATCATGAAGCAAGCAATTCCATTAGCATTCCGTGGTGCAGTTCCACCTGAGATCACTAATGCAAAAATATTTCTCGAAGAGGTAGAGAAATGTTTTGCCAAGAACGATAAAGTAGAGATTAAGACGCTGCTTATTAAGCTAGCCTCTATGAAATATCGTGGCAAAAGGACTGTTCGTGAGCACATCTTGGAAATGTCAAACATCGCTTCCAAACTCTTAGCACTTAAGATTGACCTTCCCGAAGATGTAGTGGTAAGCTTTGCTTTTCACTCTTTCCCTCCTCAGTATAAGAACTTTGAAACTTCTTATAACTGTCAGCGCGAGAAATGGACTCTCAACGAGCTCATCTCTCAGGCAGCGCAAGAGGAGGAAAAGATGAAGCAAGAACATCCAGAAGTGAAAATTGTGAAAGCTCAGGTGGATAAGGGAATTAAGAGAAAGTATGAAGGTTCAGATGCACATGCATCCGGTTCAAGACAAAAGAATCATAAGGGTACATCTGGTAAATGGCGTTGTTTCCATTGTAAGAAACCGGGGCACTTTAAGAAAGAATGTGAAAAATGGAAGGCTATGATGAAAGCCAAAGGTATTTTCAACTCTATGGTCTGTTCTCAGATCAATTTAGTTTCAGTGTCAAGAAATACTTGGTGGGTTGATACAGCAGCAACGACTCATGTTTGTATTTCTTTGCATGGTATGATAAGAAACCGAAGCCTGAGTGATGGTGAAACATCCATCTATACAGTTGATGGCAGTTCGTGTTTAGTTCATCCTATTTGTGATTTTCGTTTGTTGCTTACCAGTGGATATTTTTTGTATTTAAAATACGTATTGTATGTACCTTCTTTTCGAAGGAACCTAATTTCCTTTCCGTTGTTGGACAAATTAAGTTATTCTTGTCTATTTGGAGATGAAAGTTTATGTCTTTATTTACATGGTAATGTTGTTGGTTCTAGAAAGTTAATAGCAAATGATAACTTATATTTATTGGATACTATAAAGGATCACAAAGAGATAATGAATGTAGATGTACCTGGAAAACTAAATTGTAAAATGAGAAAATCAGCAAAACTTTGGCACAAGCGATTAGGTCACATTTCTAGAAATAGAATTGAAAAGCTTGTTTCAGAAGGTTTATTAAGTGAACTGGATTTTTCGGACTTCAATGTTTGCGTTGAATGTATAAAAGGAAAACAGAGCAAAGTGAAACGATTAGATGCATACAGAGCGAAAAGGGTCTTGGATTTGATACATACAGACATCTGCGGTCCGTTCCCTACAACATCATGGAACGGCCAACGATATTTTGTATCTTTCATTGACGACTTTTCACGATATGGGTATCTATATCTCATTCACAAAAAATCAGAGGCTATTGATAAGTTCAAAGTCTTTAAGACCGAAGTTGAAAAAAAACTTGGTGAAGACATTAAGTGCGTCAGATCGGACCGTGGTGGTGAATATTATGGGAGATATGATGGTTCAGGTGAACAACGTCATGGACCGTTTGCAAAGTTCCTAGAAGAGTGTGGGATAGTCCCTCAGTATACGATGCCAGATTCGCCCAACATGAATGGAGTATCTGAGAGACGAAACCGTACATTGAAGGATATGGTAAGAAGTATGATTAGTCATTCAACATTACCTATATCACTCTGGGGAGAAGCAATAAAATGTGCGACCTACCTACTTAATAGAGTTCCGAAGAAAGCAACTACTAAGACACCGTATGAACTTTGGACTGGGCGTAAACCTAGTTTAAAACATTTACATGTTTGGGGATGTCCAGCTGAAGCGAAGCCTTATAGGCCGAATGAAAAGAAATTGGACTCCAAAACGGTTAGTAGTTATTTCATCGGATATCCCGAGCACAGTAGGGGTTTTAAGTTTTATGATCCTTCCACAAAGAATATATTTGAGACGAGTACATCGAAATTCTTTGAGGATATAGAGTTTGGGGGGAAGAATTTAGTAACGAACATTCATTTTGAGGAAGAATCAATAGAGATTCATGAAGGTTCTAACAATGATACTATAGTGTCAGATGATGATATGGTAATTAGAAGGCCAATCATCACTTCAGATTCGTTAGAACATATAGATACTCAAGATGATGTTAATCTTCCTCCTATGGATGTTGTTCCAATGGAGCAAAATGAAGTTGTTCAAGAAGAACAAACTCTACCTCCTGAAGAAGTTCAAGTGCAAAATGAAGAAATTATGCCTTTGCGTAGATCTACTAGAGAAAGAAAGAGCGTTATATCTTCAGACTATATAGTGTATCTTCAAGAACATGAAGAATTTTATGTTTCAACAGAACAACATCCTTTAAGTGTTCGTGAAGCCATGAAAAGTTCTGATTCTCACTTATAGATTAAAGCAATGAACGAAGAGTTTAAATCAATGCAAGATAACGCGGTATGTGAGCTTGTTCCATTACCTGAAGGAAAGAAGTCGATTGGTTGTAAATGGATTTTTAAAACCAAATGAGATTATAAGGGTAATGTGGAGAGGCATAAAGCGCGACTTGTAGCTAAGGTTTTTTACTCAACGTGAAGGGATTGACTTTAAAGAAACCTTCTCTCCAGTTTCTTCGAAGGATTCTTTTCGGACAATCATGGCATTAGTTGCACACTTCGACCTGGCGCTCCATCAAATGGATGTAAAGACCACTTTTCTTAATGGAGACATTGAGGAAACGATCTATATGTTACAACCTGAACACTTTGTCTCTGGTGATCCAAAGTCGATGGTATGCAAACTGAAGAAATCTATTTATGGTCTCAAGCAAGCGTCTCGACAATGGTATCACAAATTCTTTGAAGTTATTGTCTCATTTGGTTTTGAGATAAATTCAGTGGAGGATTGTGTGTATCAAAAGTTCAGTGGGAGTAAATTCATATTTCTAGTGTTGTATGGTGATGACATATTATTGGCCACGAACGATAAGGAATTGTTACATACGACCAAGAATTTATTTCGAATAAAGTCGATATGAAAGATTTTGGTGATGCATCATTTGTGTTAGGAATTCAAATTCATAGGAATCGATCCCATGCAATTTTGAGTTTATCACAAAAGGCGTATATTGAGAGTATGTTACAGCGTTACGTGATGGCTAACAGTAAAGGAAAGGAAACCCCTATATCAAAAGGTGAAAAGTTTAGCCTTAAGCAATGCCCAAAGACAAAACTTGAGATTGAGGAAATGCAAGAGGTTCCATATGCTTCGGCTGTTGGAAGTCTGATGTATGCTCAAGTTTGTACACGGCAAGATGTTTCTTTTATGGTGGGTGTGTTAGGGAGATACGTAAGTAATTCGGGGATGGAACACTGGAAAGCAGTCAAAAGAGTTCTCCGGTATTTGCAACAAACAAAACATCACAGGTTAACATATAAGAAGTCGGATAAACTGGAGGTCATAGGGTATTTCGACTCGGATTTCGCTGGATGTGAGGATTCTCGTCGTTCAACCTCAGGCATTATATTCTTTTTAGCGGGAGGTGCAATATCATGGAAAAGTGTTAAACAAACACTCATTGTATCTTCCACTATGGCTGCGGAATTTGTTGCTTGTTTCGAGACATCCAATCAGGCGCTTTGGCTGCGAAATTTTGTCACGGGACTGCAAATCGTAGAGGGGATAGAAAGACCCCTTAGATTATATTGTGACAATAACTCGGCAGTTCAATATTCAAACAGTAACATGAGCTCAGTTAAGTCCAAACATGTAGATATCAAGTTCCTGTCTGTTAAAGAGAGAGTACAGAGTGGTCAAATCAGTGTGGAGCACATAGGGACAAACTCGATGTTAGCAGATCCTCTTACAAAGGCATTAGTACCTAAAGTTTTTATTGAACAGACCATTAACATGGGTGTTGTGTACTTAGAGGATTGTTAGTTTCAGTGGGAGTTTGTATTAAGCTATTAAATTTGTTTGTATTATGATATTCACGAACTTAAGGTCATTAATGCAAACATATTTATATATAAGTTTTCAATGTGCTCTTATCTTTGATTATTCGTACTCTGCTGTAAGTAGACCTCCAATTAAGTGGGACTAGTTAAGAATAGATATGTAAGATTACATTTCATGTTATTCTTATGTTATGCACCATGATAGATCCATGTAGTTGATTGTTGCGATATCGTGATTACTGATGCATCTATTTGCGGCTTGAAATGCATTGATGATGAATTTAGTCCTATGTCGTTAATAGTCATTTGCGGGATTGTTAAGGTTATCTATGTGACGATAGAAATTAAGAACGTTCATTAAGTGGATGCATCTTATAGTAGCATATGATGATCCAAGTGGGAGATTGTTGGAATTTCTCCATTAAGTTGGACCGTCACATGTTTTATCGATGTATCGAACTATCGTTAATATTAGTCCAATAAAATTAATCATAAAGAAAAGAACGGACTAGTAGATAAAATATGTATCATGGAGGTAATTGTATAGATACCAGGTTTAATTCCGAATATTGTGAAGGATTAGATTCAGAAATAAACAACTTAAGCAAAACGTAAAGTTTTGGGGTTATTTTGTAAAATAAAATAATACCGGGTTATGGTCCCTAAGGGTGGCAATTTAATAAGGATTGGTCTTCATTAAGTAACCGTCTGGAAGTTACAAACGGTTAAAAGAGGAGAACCATTTTTCTCACTTAAGTTCTATATAAGAATGAGTTTCTCATTCTTAAAAAGACACGAGATCAAATACAGAGAGAAAAATCCTTTAAGAAAAACAAATTGATTCTTCCTTCGAATCAATTACAAAAGTGTGTTTTGGTTGCCATCTCTTAGAAAAATCGATAACCTAGCAAAGGATCACGGATCATCCGCTTCAAGTCAGGAATCTGAAGATCAAAGAATGTCTACATCCTGTAAGTATTTATTCCGCATTATTACAAGATGATTTAATTTCATGGTTCAATAAGTTTAGTAAGAAATCCGTAAAATATTTCTTACATCTTCATTATCATTTTTCAGTAATGGCGTATACTGTCTACTCACACGGAAATACCACCTCGAAAAATTCTTGGGATGAACCGGGTTGTAAGGCTCGATGAGTGCATATGTTTCATCCTCTAACTTCTCGTGGATAGATGAATTAAAGTGAGTATCTAGTCGCATTTTGGATCGTCCAGTTGTCACAACATCCCTTCTAATCCAAAGAACGGGTGCTTCGACCCCAAAAATAGTTCCGACTTATGCCTTATTTTCATCCTGTCATGTTGTGTTTTGGGACTCGAACCATAACCTCTGATTTTCCAATTGAGCTTTCCCTAGGACCAAATATGTCGGGATTCTAGGTCCTCCATGTAGGTTCTGACTCCACAAGTCAAGATTCGTATCGGTTGCTACGAGAGTTAACATGTTGTAACAACTTATTTTGGTGAATGGAACTAATTTGGATATCTTGTTTTGAAAATGGTTTTCGGGTACCATCTTGAAGAAAACTCTCACTGTGGTCACCGCTGATGAGTCTAAGTTTGATCAATTGTGTTAAAAATGTCTTAGCGTTCAGAGAAATTAAGAATGTTCAGGCTGATTTGAGGACCAACTCAATAGAGTAATCAGTCTGAAGATAAGAGAGAAAATATGAGAGAAAGTAAAAACACTTCATGAATAGTAAGAAAAATAAAAAAATCCCCATCCAAGCTTGGTGACAACCCTTATTGATGGTGACATTTCTGGACCTTGGGGACTCTAACGACCAAAAACACATGAATAATCTTCTTATGGTTTTTTACTCATAACAAAAAATATTAATTGGACTATTTCAATAAACGACTGAGAAATTAACCAAATTCTCTTTTATCGATGAGTCTAAATTCTAAAGTTATTTTTATAGAACATTTGGAACAAATAAAATTTGTTTGAAAAATTTGATTTTTTTTATGTTTGGTAAAATGATAGCATAAAAATAACATGGAAAAATATATTAATCTACTCGTACAGTTTCCAAAGGGAGAGTTACTATTTAAGATCCATTCTACAAACCTATTACAGATAAAAGTCCAACAAAATTAATTTATACCTAAAATATCTTTATAGATAAAATCCAACAATGTACACATTTTCTTTTCTTTATTTTTTTAAATTTAAAATTTTAAGGGTTCATATGTTTTAAACCGTAACTCGGAAAAAAAAATCGAAAATACCATTGATTTTTTTCAAGACGAGCAAAACTAGATCCATTCATGATATCATTATTGGCATGGTTTCTCATCTATCATAATTGACCTGGTTTCTCATCTATCATAATTGACATGGTTTCTCATGTATTATAATTGACATGGTTTCTCATCTATCATAATTGACCTGATTTCTCATCTATCATAATTAATATGATTTCTCATCTATCATAATTAGTATGGGTTCTCATCTATCATAATTAGTATGGGTTCTCATCTATCATAATTAGTCTGATTTCTCATCTATCATATTTGGTATGATTTCCCATCTATCATAATTGGTCTAGTTTAGCATATATCATAATTGGCATGGTTTATCATCTACCATAATTGGCTGGATTTAGCATCTATTGTAATTGGCATGGTTTAGCATCTATCATGGATCCAAACTTGTTCAATAAATTTAGAGGAAGAGTTTGTGATATACCATAAATGCTAAGTTGTTTAGAAAATTAGGTACCAATCATTAGTCAATTATTACTTGATTATACATTTTGTCTCATTCTCTCTCTATTCATTCCATTTCTCTCTTTAGAAATACCAACATACGAATATTATCGTGACGATTATCCTCATACGAACAAAGACATGACAAAAAACTCCACTATGAAATCTCTGTACTTATCAATAGTAACTTTCAGTAGAAGTAAATTGGTAAAGTCACACATACGTATAAGCCATCTTGTAAAACAAATGTTATACGAAAAGTTGCTAAAGTGCCACTTTCAAGGAGTCATAAAGTTAAAATTATATATCAATTATAATGCAAAAAATACTCGTAAGTGGACCTGAAAGTGTTAAATAAAAAATTAGTTATATCAAGTATGTTTTATAAGTTATACCAGTGTATTATTGTAGTTATAACAAAGATATATTATATAGATCCAACCTGAAATACCTTCTTCTATCTATTAAAGGTTTGTGATGTGTAAAGGTGAATGACTTATTATTCCTATGTTTCTTTATGAAAAAAAAACAATGTATAAGAGATATATAGTGCTTGAACTGCATTACAAATATAAAAAATATTCTGTTAAAAAAAGAAGAAGCTAGTCCAAACTAATTGGAGACTGGTCTCTTTGTTAAAAGAAAAAAACCAAATTACAAAAAAAAATGAGCGGTACGTGATAGTGATATATGCATCTAACAATAATCCATACGTGGTAAGATTCAGATCAAACGTGTTGAAAATCCAGTTCACTGAGAATTTACTTTCTAAAAAAGGCGAGATGTACTTAAGAAGAAGTCTAGAGAACATAAGACCTGTACACATGCAATATCTCCACAATGCCATTAACAATAGCTGTACAACACACACTAGGTTTCACCGTTTTGCTTTCCAAAAGCTCTTTGAATCTTCTTAAAACATCAAAATTCACCGACATAATCCAACTCAGATTCTGAGACTTAGCCTCAAATCGATCTAAGCTCTTTATAGTAAAATCCTAATTTCATTATCTTCTTAATTAGTTCCCTGCAACATCGACCTTCTGTTGTTTAAATTGAAATTCAAATTAGATTACACAATGGTGAATATACCTATCGTTGGGTTCCACGAAGGAGATATCGGGAGCAAGCTTGAACGTAGGCTAATCAGAGACATGAGCGTCGGGATATATGTTGATTCGCATAGATTTTTTGTCCTCTTTCTCGTCGATTATGAGATCTCCAGTGTAACCTAATAGAGCCAGTAAGAGTTCGTGTAACATTGTTTCGTCTTTGAAAATCACAATAAAGAACCCTAGGAATGCAATGGTTGATCAAATTTTAGGTAAAGTGAATTGATAAAAATGATAGTGCTAAGAAAATACTGAATGTTCGCTTTGAAACTTGACTCCTCCAACCAAAAGTAGCTAAAAGTATTTAGGGTATTATTGGTTCTTAGATGGTAAATATTTTAGTGAAATAGGTCTTCCTCAGATATACAAGAAAATATTGATAGTAAGTGGATAATTGTTTTTGGATCTTAAATAGTACTAACCCCATATTTACAAGCTAATGAAAACTTACAAAAAATATTTTAAGAACTTTATGAAATAAATTTGATATTATATGTTTAGTAATCATGAAATTTAAATCAGTTTGAGTGAATAAAAATATTAAGATAAAATATATCAATATTGTATAATATATATGATATATTAAGTACAAATAAAATTTAAATAATAATAATAAAATAACAAATTTTCAAAATTTGGAAACAACGATATTTTATTACCGATGATATTAGATAATTTATCCGTGTTGCGGATAATATAAAATTTAATAAAAAAAAATTAATTTAATAATTAATTATAACATATATGAAATTTTGGCTAGTGCCTCCAAATATTTAAAGTCGTGTTATTTGTCTGAATCCAAATTTGAAATATATTTTTTATGTTTCCAAGGAAAACAATTATTTAAAATAATTACCCCAAGATCAATATGAATATATATACTTATAGTTTGTCTTTTTAAAAAGAAATAGTGTACTTGTATATTAAAATTATCTTACTACTATCAAGATCGCCATCATCTGTATTCTATTCTTCGTACAGAGCTGATTTAGTACAACCAAGACTAAGCATCCTATTTGAAATAGTCGAAACTCTTCAAGTTGCACCATAAAAACACCAAAAAAAATTGAGTATGGTACAACTAATTCACTTGGCAGCAAGACTTGTTATAGATTTTGCATTGTGTGTAATCTTGGTCACGCCTAGACGATAAATAAATAGTTCTGTGACCAAACTGATTGAGCAAAAATGTATAAAACTCATATCAAGGAAACTATATATTTTTAAAATATTCTACGATAGTTGGTTATAAACATGTATTGTAAGTTCTCATGCGTTATGAATACTGATAAGAGTTTTAGACCAAATAGTTATTGACATAAGCCAACTATTCTGACCAAAATAATAATAATAATAATAATAATAATTAAAAAAAAAGCTCGAAACCGAACTGATAATGTATAGCTTGAAGATTTCGGTAAAATTTTAATATTCTTTCAATATCGAACTCAAGTCAGTGGGATATATTTAAAGTAATAAAAAAATTGAAAACTACAATTCTGATATATTATGTTATTATAACCTTTTTTCAAAATTGCAAGACTATTCCCTTCAAAGTTTCCCAAGAATATATACTCTTTTTTACTTGTTAGAGTATAAACAGTTGTGATAATGATTATAAAAAAAAGCGAAGAATTCTTACGATTGAACCAAATTATTCCACACATCCAAAGACTTGAACTAAGTATGTCTATGATATGAGATAATTGTTTCCATTTGTAAATAATACATGATAAGTAAACAAATTCATGATATAGAGCATCACTTTAATATTAACCTGAATATAAATATCGTTTTGGCAATCTTTGAAGTGTATGCCATGAACTTCGTAACATACGATCAGAATGTTTGTCACCAATATAAATAAATATAGAGTGAGTATGGAATCAATTATTTTAATAATGTATACAGATACTCATATGTTAAAGTGTTTAATACTAATATGTACACTTGTCACTCGTAAAGGGGGCCATAACTGTAGCTTTTACTTGAGAAAAATAAGAAACTAAAAATCTTCGCAGATCATACTTTAAGTCTTGCAGAACCTAAAGAGACACCCAAAGATATATCATGAAAGTTAACACTAATGATATTCACCAACTTATTTTTGAAAAAAAATATGATTGCACCGACATGTTCTACTTCATTTCCAATAATTGGTAGTAAAATAATACCACTAATAAAAAGCTCACTGACAATCCTCATAATTTGGACGCGTACTAGTAAATTGAAATATAGTACAACTTCAGGGCCTAAGCATAATATCATTCACAATAGAAACCTAATGTTGCGCATATATCATATTTAAATTACCTCGATTGTGCAAACTATGTACTCAGATAACAAAGATTTGATCAAAGTCATCCTAACCAACCACACAAATCCGCTCTGAAATTTGTCAAGAATTTTTATCACTCTCCGGATCTTAATCAAACAAATCAATCTTAATTAAAGAACCCAAAGTAGTACCCAAAGATATGTCCTGCAAGTTAACACATAGGTTGTTTTAAAACTTATTCTCTCTATAAAACTAATAGTTAGAGAAACAATAATAATAGTAATGATACTCATTAACACCCAAAGATATGTATTTCAAGTTAAAAAGGAATGATTATGTTTAAATCTTATTTTGTCCCTTTGACACTGATAGTCGGAAAAATAATAATAATAGTAATGATACTCACCAACTTGTTCCTGAAAGAAAAAATGAATCCTTTGACATGTTTTGTTGTATTTCCAACAACCCGTAGCAAAATAATACTAATAAATCTCACTGATAATCCCCGAGATTCGAACGCAGTTTGGTAAATTGAAATATAGTACATCTCTAGAGTTTAAGCACAATATCATTCATAATAAAAATCTAATGTTGCGCATATAGCATATTTAAATTACCTTGATTGTGCCAACAATGTACTCAGATAGCAAAGATATGATAAAACAACATCCCGACCAACCATGCAAATCCACTCCAAAATCCGACTCTTCCTTAGAATTTTCATCACTTTTCGGTATCTAATCATAACACATTATATTAACTACTTAAATAAATATATATTTTTAGTAATGAGATACATAATCTACCTTAGACAACTTACAATTCATTTAGTAGAATATATCATGCAAATAGTTTTATTCTATAATAAATCCATCATATTTGAAGAATAGATTTCTGCATTATACATAATCACAAGGGCCAGCAACTTATAATACAAAAGAACAAAAACTTAACGCCATTCACCTCAATTGTTTTGTTGTCTAGGCTATATTTCTGTCAAGGAAAGAACACAACTCAACTTCAAGTTTCTTCAAAAATTCAAAGTTAACTCTCACTGTAGTTTGTGGGAAAAAAATCCCTTTGTTCAAGAACAAAAGTATATATCTAAGAATAGGCATATAAATTAAAATCTTTGTTAAAAAATAAAAGTATATATCTAATAAGAACTTTGAATACATAATTCTTTGATGCCATAAAATATGTTTTTTCTGGTAAAGACATTCATCTCAAGCTACAGTCTCATATAATTAACCATGAACCCATATTTTTCCCCCTTAAGTCAAAGAAGAAACTAAACTTGCAAATATAATGTTATAAAGTGTTCGGCCTACATACTTCAGAATGATTTTCTAATCAAAAGCAAGCAAAAATCATGCTTTGACATTTACTCTTTGACATTAGCATCATGCACTATGTATTATAAATATAAGAAACTTATCCTTTTGACACTGTGAGGTCTTAAAACTCCCGAGAAACCCATAGTTTTTTAACTCACTCTCATAGATGCATTGAATAAGGATTCCCTAGACTTATATATGGCTCAAGTAGAGTGGAATAGTCAACACTCCCGTTAAAGAACCATCTAATAATTCTTAGAGTTGTTTTGTGAGCCTATATTCTTTACGAAAACATATTACAATATAGCAAGTTGTCAATATAGTAAGCTCAATATAAGTATACAAATATATTAAGTAATCTTGAAAACTTACACTTTGATAAAATCAACCATCCTTAATGACTTGGATCAATAATATAATATAAAATTTATTATTATATTTTAATGTTAATTATAACCCATTATTTAAATTTGAAATTTTAATTGATTTTACCACAATGTTACACAATATTAAAATATATAATACCATACACAAAAGGTAAACCACCAATATAATATAAAATTTTATTTTAAAATTTTAATTAATATTAATAGTTAATAAGTTAAAAAAATATAGGAAAAATTATTATATTTCAAAATTGTTGCTAGAGTCAAGAAAAATTATTAGATATTTATTATCCAATATTTACTCTTAGCCTTTTTAGTCTATAAACTCATTTAATTTCATTTTAAGAGAATTAAATAGAATTATTTGTTTTCATTTGTTTTGTCTTTCTTTACTATTTGTTATCTATTTATTTTTTAAAATTCCTAATAAATATGAAAATCTAGATTGCTTTGCCCGATGAAGGTTAGCGACGAATACCTTTCTTTGTCGCACGACATGTGCGAATTCATTTGGCCTGAGCGTAAATGTCGTGCGACAAACATGTATAAACCAACCGAGAAGTTTATAACCCAAAACACAAATTCAAGTACCATTATGCTTAAAATCAAACGCAAAGTACAAAACCACAACTCATTTACAATACTAGACAATCAAACCAACAAAACAACAACTCAAACCATACCAAAATCGAATTTTTTAAAATCAGAAATTCTAACCTAAATATATATTAAATATAGAACAAAATCGAAAGAAAAATAGAATACTAAAATCGTATGACATACGTTTATACTGTTGTGAGGTCGGATTTGAAAAACAATTTTTTTATTATTATCGAATTTTTTTTATACCTTATTTTTTTTAAATGATTAAAATACCTAAAAATTAAATGAAAGATCTAGTAAAACAATACGAGATTCAACGGTGTAAGATCCAACAAAATATTTACAATTTATAGCATGACACATAGCATGATCCATTATGCCATTCTTTAAACTGGTGCTTGGTACGTAACGAGTAACTCCGTCGTTTCCAGAGTTTTTACGTCAATTCCTCGATTTACTTACTAGGTGAGACAAAGGATAAATTTAGCTCGCTATCTTTTACAGAGTTGAGATGGAACAAGAAATTTCTCAAGCTACTCCCCTCGTATCATTTGTTCAAATCAAGGATAAAGTGAAGTTTGTTGCCCAAATAAAAAACTTTATGGAAAGATAAATAAAACAGGTTGGCCCGTAGCCGTAGCAGGAGTGGGAATTAAAATTTGGGATTCCAAAACGTCGAATGAACGAAGGATGAGAAAAGTAAAAAAGGATGCCATGGCCCATGGTAAAAAGTAGAACGGTTGAGGCGGTTTCCAAAAATAAGGAACCATCTTCAATAATCAAATGTAATGCTAGCAGTTTGGACAAAACAGACGACCTTGCTGTCGAAGAAGGCATTGAAAGCAAAGATTGTCACGACAATGCTTGCTGAGTTCCCAAAGCTGGTAAGATGATTGCTGGGTTCGTGGCTTCAGTAAGAGCCTGGACCATTGTTATCAATTGGTCTTTAGTCAAATCAGTAGCTTGATACTTAAAGCTTGACCTTGAGGTAACGCTACATAAACTAGCATTTTTATATATATTTTGCAAGTTATGTTTAACGTATTCAGAATGTTTACATGCAGCAAACAGTACTGACCCTACCAAACTTTGTTCTACTACTCCAAATTCCTACTCAGTCTACTGGAGATGCTAAAAATGGCGAACCAGAAGCGGCTCATGCGAGCAAACATTAAATCATACATAATGAAGTTTACAAGAAGTTTTTTGGTTCATTATGGAAGGAGGATAAGTGGCTTGCCAAGGCCAAGAGGTTGAAGAATGTTCATGTTGTTGCCTCATACGCAAGCGAGAAACTCTATCAGATCGAGCTAGCAAAACAGAAACATAGATGGACTAAGTTACGAAGACTAGAACCGCCGGGCATATAAAAGAGTAGGAAGGTCCATGCATATACGATCCTATACTTCAATGTGTATTTTCTCATAACTCGACCTCAATAGACATAGGTGACAAGGCTTCTGGAAAAGATATGATTACTTTCATCTTTTTATTTTTTGAAAAAAAATTATATCTGAAAGTGGACAAGGTAGTCCATCATCAGGCTGGAGGCCTGTAAGATGAGGACTTCGTTTTAGGAGCGTAAATCTGTTCTGATGGAGGTCGACAAATGGCCCCAACCTAATATCTGATGCTATTTTTTAGCTTTCGACTGATGGAACTCCTCTTCAGGACTACATTATCGCAAACTTCAATAACAAAGTATTAAACATCCAAACAGATCAAATCATTTTTATTTGGCAAAAGGCCGTGAGACAGCTTCAGAAGTTATACAATCATACTCTCTCCGTAAGTATAAAGACAATTAGCCATGAAAACAATAGTATTTGTTTAAGCTTAAGCTTCATAAACTTTGCATTCCTCATCGGATGGATTCGTCTGGCAGAAATCTTCCAATGGGTCTCCACTCCCGCCGGCTGCTGAAAGCCCCGGCCATTTGTCAGCTACAAGATGTGCCAAATCAACAACCCTTTGGCTGCACTCACAACCCACATTTATCATATTAGTTTCATGCACCAAAATCAGTATTTAGGATATAGTGGATTCAACTGAATTCAATGTACATGCATTTAAAAGATACAAAAATATCAACATAATATTGTAATCAGTAGAAAACACAAGAAGAATTTTAAAAATTGACATTTTGTCAATGGTATATTAATCAGTTTTCATTTTTTGGCAAACATTTTATTCATTCTCAACACATGTTTTTGCACATCTTTTCCATTTTTGAATAAAATGAAAATAAAAAAACGCGGAAAAAATTCACAAATCGAACACAGCCCTAGTCTTTTAGCTTTTTTTAAATCTTATTTTAGGCCAAAAAAAACAAAACTTAAAAATTAACATTTCTATGCATAAGACCAAACAGAAATGAATTTTGAATCTATAAGCCAAAAAGAAACTTATGTGCAATCCTAAATCTCACCTGTATCCCCATTCGTTGTCATACCATGCAACGACCTTAACCATATCATCACCCATGACCATAGTAAGTGAAGCATCAATTGTACAAGAAACATCGGAGCACCTGAAGTCAACAGAGACTAGCGGCAAATCACACACATCCAAGATTCCCTTAAGTGGGCCTGCAGCTGCCTTACGGAAAGCGTCATTGACGTCTTCAGCCGTAAGCCCCTTGTTGGCGACATTGATAACAAGATCAACGACCGATACGTTAGGTGTGGGGACACGGAGAGCAATGCCGTTGAGCTTTCCCTTGAGCTGGGGTAGCACTAAGGACACTGCCTTGGCTGCACCTGTGCTTGTTGGGACTATGTTTAGTGCTGCCGCACGAGCTCTCCTTAAGTCTCTGTGTGATGCATCTAAAAGTCTCTGCCATATAGAGAATTCAATATGGATGTTAAATGATAAAAAAATTAAGTTTATGAACTCTCTTTTAAGGTGTGTGATTACTTTGTAATTTTGCATTCATGAAAACGTAATATATCGTATATTTCCATCAACATGTTGGCTTAGGGACAGTGGGACAAATAGAACTTCCATATAGGTTGGACTCAAAATTATCTAATTTTTAGGGTCTTAATAACAAAAAAAAAAGAAACCAGTTCTTTTGCTCCTGATTAAGTACCTGATCTCCTGTGTATGAGTGAGTTGTTGTCATGGTTCCCTTGACGATTCCTAAAAAATGAAAAACCATTCTAATCAGCCCAACTTTCTAACAAACCAAAAAAACGTACCTTAAAAGCTTTCGTACGAAAAAATATTTACCGAATTCAGCATCGAGGATTTTAACAAAAGGAGCCAAACAGTTTGTTGTGCAAGAAGCATTGCTGAAAAAAACACCAATATCAACTTTAGTGTTGCTAAAACCTTTTACATATCTTAATAAATCAAACATTTAGTAACCTTATAATGTTCGCGACATCGTGGCCATAATCCTGCTCGTTAACACCAATGACGTACGTAGGAATGTCAGCTCCTTTCGCAGGCGCGGTGATGATCACTTTTTTAGCACCAGCTTGGATGTGCTTCCCAGCTCCAGGGCCGTCCACAAAAACTCCTGTCCCCTGAATATTCAAATTGGATTTTTTATTAGGTCCGGAAATTTCTGATACGATTACGCGACCGTTTATGAACTGCTGTAACAACGGATGTAGATATGACTTATCCGTGTCTAAACAGTTCAAAGATGTTTAACCATTGTAAACCAACTTGTTCATACAAAAAAGACATGAGGATATCTGTTTAGACATGTACAAAAATGTATACTCTTGTTATAAATCTGTTTGTCTAGCTTTTGTTCTTACAATATTTTTTCTCTGTGTTCTAAGGAGTTGTTTGGTGTCCGAAAAAGTTGATTCTCTTTAGCTTTCAATTTTGTAGGTTTTTAATCTTATAAGCCTAAATTTAAAACTACATAGATAGACCCAGCCAAACAGTTGTGTTTGCTTATTAGCCTAAAAGATATTTAAGCTGATGGTACCAAACAGCCCCTAGATGTGTTTTATCTTGGAGCTCAAGAAAGACTGTCCAAACCCTACTCTCTGTCCTAACACAAATCTAGCACGTGCAAGCTTTAGCATGGCTTGTACTAAATTCGTCACGGAGCAAGAAAGTAAAATCCCAGACTCAGACTACGATGGACAAGTAAAATCTTTTAGATCACATTATTAACGTTTTGAAAGGGAGTAACCTCAATAACGATGTCGATTCCAAGTTCGGCCCAAGGAAGCTTGAGAGGATCCCTACAAGAGACAACCTTGATGGGCTTACCATCGACAGTTATAGTCTCGTTGTTGAGTATTTTCACTTCAGCCTTAAAAGTTCCAAGCATCGAGTCGTACTTGAGCAGATGAGAAGCCTGTTTATATTATTATTATTAATACCTTGTATCGAATATAAAACAAGACCATGAGATGTATATGAATAAATATATATATTAGTTACATTCTTGACGCCACCGCTGTCGTTAACGACAACGACTTCGAGGGGTGAGTCTTTTCTTCCATGCCAGCATCTAAGGAAGTTCCGGCCAATACGTCCAAATCCATTGATTGCAACCTTCAGCTTTGCTACTGTTTCTCCTCGAATGGGAACTGATGACACAGTCTGAGTTCAAAATTAAAATATACAATGTTTATTGTGTTATAGACAGAACGAGTGAAATACTCAAGAATCAAGATAGCATAGAACTGGAAAATGCTAAAAACGTGTATATAAATAATGCAATAAAGAAAGATAAACTATAGTGCGAAAAATAAGTAACTAATTTATAAAGCCAAATAATATAACTTTTAGATTACTCATCTTACTTTAACCATAAAAATGAAAAAATAAGTTTTGTTAAGCATAAATGACTAATCTAAACACAAGCAGACACCAAACAACCCCTCGTCAGGGTTCTGTCTGGTTGTCACAAAACATTGCCGAATGAAAAGACTTCCAAATTTTTGTATATACATTGATCATGTCAAGTAATTTACGAGGGAGAAATCGAGAAAGTCTTACTTGGCGAAAAAGTTAAAAACTTGTACAAACCTAACAACTACCAACTATAGTCCTTTCTTTTTCTTTGCAATATTATCAAAAACAAATTATATATGAATAAGATCTTGAAATTTTCAGGCATCCAAATATAACCAGAGTTAAGTACATTCCATATTTCGTCAAATCTACTTGTGATCTATAAGTAATAAACTTTCCAATGAAAGAAAGCATCAACGCAAAACATTATAAACGAATGAATCTTTTGTACAGTCAATAAAAACTGAGAAAAATATAGAGTTGATAATAATAACCTTAGGAGTAAGTTGAGAAGCAACAACATCAAAGAGAGATGACTCTAAAGCATTCTTAGCATATGTCACACACCCACTTGATCGAAGCCCGGAAAACTCAGCAACTTCTATCCTCTGCAACAAACCAACTACATAATGTGAGCAAGAACATGCAAGATGAGAGAGAGCAGAGGGAGAGGGAGATAGAGAGAGTAGTACCTTAGTGGAACATTGAGCTGGAAAAGTGTTGATGGTCTTTGAATGGAACCTTGGGTTGGAAGGGATTCTTGAAGAGGCAAGAGCTGCATGAGTGGCCATCGCTTCAATCAACTAAAAAGCTAAGAGAGAGATCAAGTTTCAAAACTATATATAAAATTTTATATGTTTTTATTTAGATTATGGTTGGTTAGAAGTGAGTACAAGGGATGTGTGGTGAATATCGTGTATAAAAAGATTAATAGAGATAAGATTCTAACGGGAGGCTATAGGTATATGAAATTTCATCAATCAATGAACCACAGCTCAGATTTTCCTACATGTAAATGTAGGAAAATAATATCCTATACTTGTCTGACTGTATTTAACTCAGATTTGGGAAAAGACATCAACTTTGTCATGGAGGCACGAGAGCTGTGTGTAAGTGTTGGATCCGAGATTGTAAATTTAAAAAAATATGAAAACAGTTTTATTAGGTAAGAAGTGCGATTATAACACATTAACATGTACTAAACAATAAAAAAAAAAGCCCCACAGTAATGGGAACTAAGCGCTCTGTTATGGTACAAATTTAAGTTACCATCTATTTAAAAACAACGTCAGTTGAGATGATCATTACATATAAGAAAACCAGGTTTTTACAATGTATTCGAACGCTTATTCTTGACAATGGATATTGCAATCGATAAAGCCATTTCGATACGATATTGATGTGGAGATATTTCTACATAGCAGCTTCAACTTCATCGGAGTTAACAGCGGAACCATTTGGGGCGTCTTTTGATCGAAGCTGAACAGAAACATCATCAATCGCAGAGTTCAGTTGAGCGATTTTGTCCGCTAGTATCTTGCGTGTTTTCTGCATTGAGATATGTCAGATATTTTTTACAACAGCTAATAAGGCTACGTAGAAAAATATCTATGCTAGCATATGCACGAATTAGTGAAACTTCAAAGGTGAAACAAATGTATGAACCGTTGAATGAAACAAAATAGAGAAGTTAAATGCGGAATATAAGAGTCACCACAATTTATAATGAGATAAAAGTAAAAATAGAAAGGGAAAAATCAGGCGAAAGGATAAAATCAATTGAGTTATTTTTTTTATATAATGTCAAGAATCATGAACAAAGGCTCACCTCTAAAGCTTTTTCTTCGTCATATATGAATTTCGGCAATTTCCTCATAAGATCCTTCCGGTCAGGGCCAGTTAGTGCCTTGCTGAGCTGACCAAGTGAGAAAAAAGAATGTTTGGCATGACCGTGATTTAAAAAAGAATCGTTGCTAACAAAATGCACAATAGAAAGTAACCCAGACAAGAACATAAGTTCCTGACAAATATCTACTAAAACACAAAAACAGTTGATACGGAAGTATCTAATGTTTCATTATAATTCATTGATCGGGAAGGTATGACGCAGATGGCAAGAATTTTTCAAAAATAAACAAGTGTACCAACTGAATTACCTGAGGAGCATATACACATCCAAGAGCGCCAACAATAAGTCCTCCCAGGACAAATCCTCCGACAAATAAGCTGGCACTGTTTGACCTTCCGCCATCACTGCAATAACATTGCAGGCAGGTTTACAATTTCAAATAAGAGGATGAAAATCACCGCATGTGCCATACGACCACATAAAGAAAAACCAGCGTGTAAATATAAAAGGAAACAAACTAGGTTCAGTTCACCCCTCTTGTTCTCTATTACAAAATTCATGGTACTAACTCTATTCTTTATTCATTAATTTTCGATCGGTAATTTGGATATAATTACTTTTCCGCTCCTGCTTTGAAAAGTTATACCTCAACTTTCAGGTTTTTTCTAAGCAATTCAATTCTGAACCTTTCATTTACTATTTTCTTGATGTTGTCTGTTTTAAAATATTTTGTCTTTGCCATGTTCCGTCCCATTTACATTCATAAACAGGTCCTGGGACCAGTCCATCCTAAAATTTGTATAGCAGAAAGTGATGGTTTAAGCAGTGTCGTGATAACACCCATTTCATCTCACCAATTATATTCGTCTCCATAATCTGACAACCAATCTCAATCAAGATATTCCGTGCAACTCTATTTAGAAAACCTACTTCATGTAGTAAGCACAACATACAAATCAAATCTAGTAAAATGTTGAATGTATTCGCTCCTTTCTTACACGAACCAGGCAGCTAATAGCCAAGACAGATACTGAATCCATCGGGAGAAATATATACAACAGAAAAATCTCTCATGTAAAAGTACCTAGGCACAAATCAAAGTGGAAGTATAACATGTTTACTGACATGAGCCTTACCATGTCAAATTTTGTAGATAAACATATATAATCTGCTTAACACTACAGCAAAGGCATGTATCCACAACAAGCTACCGTGAGTGAAGAGCAGATAGCTATTAGAAAGGGTACCTGTACGCAGCTTGGACAACGAGTGGCTTTTTACTTCTAGAGATGCATAGGTACGACTTCGCCGAATGTTTCGAGTCAAATGAGACATTGACAGAGCTGGCACTTCCGAGAGATTGATCCACTGGCTTCAGAAAAGAGCCTACCAAAAGCGAAGTATATATATTTGGATAAAAAAGTTCGGTAATTGACAATCTCCAAACACGAAGCACGATAACAATAAGATTTAGCAGGAATAAATATGTTCATACCAACAATAAAAAAGGCTAGTAAACACTGGGTGACAAACATCCACCAAAACTAAACCCACAACAGTTTGTTTCAACCTCAAAAATTTAATTCAAGTAAGAAGAAGTAGCTCCTGCTAATCGTAACCAGTAGCTACAAGCAGATATAAACACAATAGTATAACTAGACTAAATCCCCCTAATTTGAGAGAGATAATCCAAGAGAAAGAAGACAAAGTTAAATAATCTAAGCTGATCTGAAGAATAACGTTTCACTATGAGATGAGGATCCGATAGCAATCATGGAAATCACACTTGAGTTACAAAAAC
The DNA here is from genome assembly GCA_036936605.1 of Limnanthes douglasii subsp. nivea. Lineage (NCBI taxonomy): Eukaryota > Viridiplantae > Streptophyta > Magnoliopsida > Brassicales > Limnanthaceae > Limnanthes > Limnanthes douglasii. The sequence goes on from JAUPFV010000002.1 coordinate 48,505,180, forward strand.
ATCTAACAAGGCTATAAATTAACGACAGAGCAGAGAATGTGATTAGATTGCAGATCAAGAAGACAAATTGAAGGTCAAAGAGATAGACTTATGTTTACCAGTTGCTACAAGCGAAGTAGCAAGAGCAGTCATGGCGAAGAGAGATGGATAGTTAGAGAAAGGAGTTGTGGATTGAGAGGAGGGTGAAAGGGAGCAGGAGGTTGTCCTTTCTAAGTCGATGAGATCTAAGCGTATGCTATCTTTCTTTGGGCACTGTATATGGATTTTATTAGAGGTGTTATTGTATTAAGGTAACAAGTACACGGCAAAACACCACGGTCCGTCACAATAACGCTAGAATGTAGCGAAGTTGTCCTTACGTTCGATCATGGTAACATATTTGTTTTTATTCTTTTTATTTGCTAAAATTCGATTAAAAGTCATAATTAGACGTTTGTAAAATGTTTAGATGCTAATTTGTATTAAAATAGTCGTATTTGGTATGTATAGATATTTTTGTTGGTTTTTTTAAAATCTATGATCATCTTTAACGATCAAAGATTAAAAGAAAATCGCAATAAGCGATTTGTTTGATACAAATGTAATATCATTAGTGTTTTTATATATGTGAAAATTTTGTGAAAATTTTTGGAGACAATTTTAGTCCAAAAAGTAGTAATTTTATTTCACATTTTGTGTTGTGAAGTTTCAAAAGTCTAGTTTGTAATATTTAAAAGTAAATTTAATTATTTTTTAATTTTTTATTATATTTGTACCATATATTACATGTGTTTTTTTTGGCAAAAACAAAACTTTATTGATGTTGAAAGATATTACAGCATTTAGGTTTTACAACTATTACAGTGACTTGTACCTAAAGCTATTGAAAAATGATACATAAGCATTAAGGTTTTGAACATTGAAACCATTGAATGGCTCTTCAACATCTTTTTGATTATTTGATCTTCAATATGAATGTTAAAATTCATATCCAGCTCTATACTCTCTCTTCTTTATCTTCAATCCACCACTTCTTGTAACCTTGATACATCAGAATCATACAGCCCAATCTTTATGTTAAGCTCCTGCAAAAAGATAACAAACAACTTAGTCAGGTAGAAACCTGCTTCGAAGGGTTATTATATTAATCAGAGAATCTAAAATAGCCCAAGTTCATGCTTTATAAAAGAAGAATAGCATTTAGCTGACTTGGGCAATTCAAACCATTAAATAAACAATCTTGATTTTTTTCCAAAACGTACTTAACTAACCAATCCACAACATTTTCTTCTCTAAAAACATGTTTTAAAGTCATTTTAGATGAAAACAATTTTCTGCAGCATGATAAGACTTTATACAAAAACCATGGAAACTTATTATAAGCAAGCATATTAAACAATTGCATACAATCAGTTTCAATATCAACATTAACCAAATTGTTCCTAAAACAATATTGTAAACCATATAGTAAGGCTAATGATCCTGCAGCAATAGGTGAATTCTTCCCTATCAAGAAACCTTGACCCACCACTAACTCACCACTATGGTTTCTAAGAATGAAGCCACTGCTAGATTCTCCATTAAATAATGAAGAACCATCACAATTAAGCTTTAGCCTATTGAGAACAGGGGGATGCCAACTGATGTACAAACTAGTTTTACTATTTAAACTGTGATTATGACAATCCAAATCTTTAGTTAAGTTCAAATCATATCTCCAATGCTTTCTTTTTAATAAAGATGATCTATCTAGACACAAAAGAATATATTTAACTTGTTTAACTATTGTTATATCAGAATAAAATCTACCTTCATGTTTCAACTTATTTTTGGCCATCCAAATAGACCAAATAATCAAAGATGGGATAATAGTTCTAATATGTATTCTAGAATGAGCCGAAGAAAACCATCTATTAACTATATGATTTACTGACATATGACTTCCAACAAAGACTCTGAAAGTATTAGAAAAATAGGACTAGACCTTCCATATCATTGGACAGCTGACAAACAAATGATTAAGGGATTCATAATCAGCACAGAATTGACATTTAGACGCTAAACTTATACCTCTATGATGCATATTAGAGTCAACACGGATAAGATTGTTTAAAACTCTCCAAAGTGTAATAGAACACTTTGAGGGAGTAATATTATTCCAAATTGTACTTTTAAATGTAGACTGAACATGCTTAAATCTTATTTTGTCTATAGTTTGTTTAAGGTTAAAATTTCCATCTGGAGAGAGTCTCCAGATAATCACATCATCATTATTTTGATTAAAACTAATGTGAGAAATTTTGTTAACAACCAAATCACTATTGACATCATCCATAAGTTTAGCCATGTCCCAAGAGTTGTTAAGCCAATATTCATTAACCTTAGTAAAGTTATACCAATTGTTAGATTCAGAATAGTTCAATTGGATAATTGGATTCTTATCAAACCATCTATCTAAAAAGAAGTCTGCATTCCCATTCCCTATTTCCCAATGTATATGTTCCTCTGCTTTTATCCTAACTTTTAACATCATTTTCCATATATGAGAATCAGATTGTTTAGATACAACCTGTAAATGATGAAGATTAGAACAATACTTATTATATAGCAAATTAGCCCATGGAGTTTTATTAGACCTAAAATTATACCATAATTTGAAAGATAAAGCTTCTTGAACTGTAGAAAGATCTCTTAGGTTCAGACCATTTTCATTAAAAGGTTTACATAGACTTAGCCAATCTTTCCAAATAATTGTTTTATTGTTTTCTGAATGACCCCATAAGAACTTATTAAGAAGTTTATGAATCCTATTAATAATAGATTTAGGAATAACAATACACTGCATATAGTATAAAGGATAAGTTAACAGAACAGATTTGATTAAAATCAATCTCCCTCCAAAAGATAAAGATTTAGTTTTCCAAAGCTCTATACTTAATCTGATCTTATTTATTATTCCATCATAATATGAAGTCTTATTCTTAAGAAATATTGGAACTCCTAAGTGTTTAAAAGGCAGAAAACTATGACTGAATCCAAATAGAAGTTCTAGAGATATAATTCTAGGTCTAGGCAATATTAATGGCACCACAAATGATGTTTTCTGTAAATTTATTTGCTGACCTGATAATGTTTGATAAGTTAACAAGAAACTACCTATCTTTTTAAGATTTCTTACAGAACCATTCAAAAACAATAGCACATCATCAGCAAATGCCAAACAATTAATATTAATTGAGCTTCCAGTTCTGTAAATTTGGGAGGGATCTAAGGCTATACAGTTATTTACACCTCTAATAAGAAATTATTCAGCTAAAATAAAAAGAGAGGGGGGTAGAGGATCCCCCTGCCTAATGCCATTAGAAGACTTAAAATAACCATAAGCAACACCATTAATAATAACAGAATACTGAATGTGTTCTATGCTCTTTTTAACTAAGTTAATGACCTGAAAGCTAAAACCAAAGGATCTCAAAACTTGGTAAATGAACTTAAAATTAAGTCTATCAAAAGCTTTCTTCATATCCAAATTTATAATAATGTTACTACCCCTCTGCTTTTTGTTTAAATCATTAACCAACTCTTGAGTAATCAGAATGTTCTCTTGTATGGTTTTATTTGGAACATAAGCTCCTTGCTCTCTAGAGATTAGCCTAGGAAATAGTATACTTAGTCTATTATCAATGAGCTTGGATATAATTCTATTAAAAACAGAGCATAGACTAATTGGTCTGAACTCAGACCAAGACTTAGCATTTAGGTATTAAACAAATGGATGTAGCAAACATCCATTGAGGGAAACTATCTTTATCAAAATAATCAGCTATGGCATTAACTAGATCCTCCTTTATTATAGACCAACATTCAATATAAACTATGGAGTTGAAACCATCAACTCCAGAGACACTAGCACTGTTTAATCCTCTAATAACCCTATGAACCTCATCTAAAGTAGGCTTAGCTAATAGTGATAGATTATCAAGATCACTAACAAGATTTGGGATAATATCAATAGGAAAGTCAGGAATAGGATCATCTGATACATCATTTATATTAAGAAGCTCTGAAAAGTAGATTACAGCTGACTCTCCTATAAGCTTATGATCATCTAACCTTTCATTATTAACTATAATTTCATTTATCCTATTTCTAGACTTCTTCTTTTTAACATAATCATGAAAGGTCTTAGTGTTTTTATCCCCATATTTCAACCATTTAGAAGCAGATTTTTGTAACCATAAAGTTTCTTCCCTAGCTAATAAAACCAAATGCTTAGACTTAAGTTCAGAAAGTTTTCTATTGTGTTCTACAGAGTAAGACACCTCTAACAGACTCTCCAAAATACTAATTTCCTCTTCAGTTTTTTCAATACAATCAAAAATGTTGCCAAAAATGTCTTTATTCCAAATTTTTAAATGAGTTTTAAGCCTTTTCAACTTAAACCAGAAAGAGTGAATGGAATTGCAATGAATAGGTAGGTCTAAAGGATACAACCAATTCTTTTTAACTGTAACTAAAAAGTTAGGATGGCTAAACCACATATTCTGAAACCTAAAAGGAGTTTTAAAGACAGACAATACAGAAGAGACAGAAATTAACAAGGGAGAGTGATCTGACCCAGTTCTGGTCAGATGCCTCACCCTTGTAACATTAAATTTTTCCCTCCACTTATCATTATGTAGTACTCTATCTAATCTTTTCCATTTATGACTATTAGTCCATGTAAAATTAGTACCAGAGAATCTTGGATCCTCAAGACAACAATAAAAAATCATATTGTTAAAGTCCTCCATAGAATTCATACACAATGTAACACAGTTTATTTGTTCACTAGCATTGGAGATAGTGTTAAAATCTCCAACCACTAACCAAGGTTCAGTTGAAATATTATTTGAGATATCTCTCAATTGGTTCCACATGGACATTCTTAAAAGTCTATTGCATTTTGCATATACTATGGTAACCAGAAACTCATCCACAGAGTCAGAATGGTTTACCATAGCATGGACAAATTGGTCAGAATCTAAAATAATGTTGATCTTATAAGAATTTTTCCAAAATAACCAAATTTTGTTATTTTTATTACCAAAATATTGATTAAATCCTAACGTAGTAGAAGTTTTCTCTAATTTTTCGTTAGACAGCATAGGTTCCTGAATAACTAACTATTAGATCAATTGAAAACTTTTTAACTAAACTCTTCATTCTTCTAATTGTGTTGATATTACCAACTCCTCTAGCATTCCAATTCAAAAAAGAGACTGTCATTTCTTAATTAAATTGTTTTTAAGACCTCTAATTTTAACTTTGGAAGATTTCTTATTACTTATCCTATCAGGCCTATCTATAAGTCTATTCATAGGAGAGTTAGGGAGACTTAAATTAATTCTATCAGGCAAATCACTCAGTATATCAGGCATATCAGGCATATCACTAGATATATCACACAATTCCTTATCAGACATATTATCCTCATTCAGTATATTAAAAAGTATTGTTAAGGTTTATAGACTGCAAAGCCTCAATCACATCACTATCATTTAAAACAGGAGAGTTTAAATTTTGATTAAAAACTAAATAATTATCATATGTCTTCATAGGTAAAGGATTATTAATGTTTATATCAGCATGGTCGCCGAGGAGGTACATTGCATTTCCCTCTTTCATTTCGGCCAAAAAAACGATTTTCGAAAAAAAACCCGTAATGGTGTTCTTCGCCACCCTCCGGCGTGGACGACATGCCGTACGCCATTTGAAAGGCGTGTGGCACATTCCAATAGCCATGGCTTGGCGTGGGGTAGCATCCGTACGCCACACGTGTGGCGCTCTGTAGGTCTCCCACACCAAGCCATGGCGAATGGAATGTGCCACACGCCTTTCAAATGGCGAAATGTGGTTCCCGAATCCGGAATGCCGGTTTAATTTGTTTTTCTACTTCTTATGTATTGCAGGAGGTGAACGAATGCGATATTTCGCTTATTTCGGACTACGCTCACCATTTCACCACCCACGACGAGTATAGCTTAGAGTCGATGACCGAGTGGGTAAAAGTTAGGGGGAAAACGTTGGGTTTTTTGATAAACGTAGCATCGAATGAGGTAGGGAAGAGGGGGAGAACACCGAGAGTGGATTATCGGTGCGAGCGATCCGGAATTTTCAAGTCGGCCGTTAAAGAGTGCGACCGTAAGCGTAAGGCCACCGGTAGCAAAAAAATAAATTGCCCTTTTCATTTGGTGGGTAATCCGTTAAAAGGAGACGATAAATGGGCTCTTAGTGTCCTTTCCGGGAAGTACAACCACGAACCGATCAAGTATGCCGAAGGACATTTGCAATGGTCGAAGTTAAAACGTAAGGAAAAAGAGCTCGTTGATCTTTTGACGGTGAACGGGACAAGTCCGCGACATATATTTGGTGCTTTGAAAAAGTCCGATCCGGAGAATGCTTCAAATATCCGTCACGTTTACAATCACCATCAAAGAACGAGGATGGCCGAAAACGGCGGTCGATCCCAAATGCAATGCTTGTTAGTTAAATTACAATTGCACAAGTATAAGTATTGGACACGGACGGGGAATGACGGTTCTAACGTCATAACCGATTTGTTTTTCGCACATCCGCTTAGTATAAACTTACTACGAACCTTCCCACGCTTGCTAATCATGGATAGCACATATAAAGTCATTCGTTACGGGATGCCTTTGTTCGAAGTAGTCGGGGTAACATCTACGAACAAAATGTTTTGCATTGGTTTCACGTTTATGGTGAGTGAAAAACAAGACAACTACGAATGGTCTTTGGGATGCTTGAAAATGGTAATGGAGGAGAATGATTGTGAATTACCGTGTGTTATCGTTACGGACCGCGAACTAGCCTTGATGAATAGCATCGAAATTTTTTTCCCTAGCGCTAGTCACATGTTATGCGAGTGGCATATCAACAAAAATGTTAGCGGGAGAACGAAAAAAATGTTTGAAGACGGAAATGTGGCTAAAAGTTTTTTGGTGGCTTGGAACGACGTTGTTTCATCAGATACCGTTGAGGTTATGAACGAGAGGTTGGCTAAGATGCGGTCGATGTTCAAAGACCAAGATAAGGCGGTGGACTATGTGGTTGACTCGTGGATTACGCCTTATAAAGAGAGGTTTATTCACGCTTATACTAACAAGATCATGCATTTTAATAACCACACCTCTAATAGGGCCGAAAGCTCGCATGCTACATTGAAAAAATATGTTGGGTCTAGCCGATTGGATTTCGATGGGTTTTGGGATAATGTGCATGGCTTGTTAGCGATGCAACATTCTACTATTAAAGAATCGATGGAGCTTAGCAAGTGCCGTTTAATTCACAAATTCCAAGATTTCAAACCGTTCAAATTTTTACGGGGGTACGTATCACCTATTGCAATAGCGATAGTATACGATAACTATATTGATAAAATCGGCGGTGAAAAATCTATGTGCGTTTGCACCGATCGTACGATCCATGGTTTGCCGTGTTCCCACGACCTTGAGGCAATCCGAAGAGTGGACGGCCACGTACCTACTCGGATTATAGATGAGCATTGGAAGAGACTAGATATCGTTCCGCGAGTTAAACTTACCGGCGAAGAAGAAATGAAATTTAATTTCGCTAATCTAAATGCGAAACTTGAAGAGTTTGATGTTTACGAACAAAGTCATTGGCTCAAAAAATTTCAAAATTTTTTGGATCCTTCGACTACACTCCTTTGCGAACCCCTCGAGAAGGTTAAAACCCGCGGTAGAACTCCCGGACGTGTTGGAAGCCGTGGTCGTGGACGGGGTCGGGGTCGCGTTAAGGTTAGCAAAGTCCAACGTGATTATTCTACGAAAAGAGATCCTTCATATCACGAATACGTCAAATAAGAAATGTTTGAGTCCCACGATAGTGCCGCAACTCCACGAGTTGTAACACCCGCCGCTAGTATAGCAACCCCGGTCGGCACTCTCGGTAGCACCGCAGGAACGGTTAAGGCACATACTCCGACTAATTCCGGAGCAAAACCCCCAAAAAATATAGCAAAACGGGTTCAATGCGTCGGTTTAGGCACTCCGGATACGTCGAACCACATCAAGGCTATATCTAGTCATTCACGGCTATACCATTACCGACTAGATTACCAAACGTTTTGGACTCGAGATTTTCAAAAGACATACCTCAATATATGCGTCCTTTCATAACCCGAATTACAAATGTAATGCCCGACGGTAATTGTGGTTTTAGAGCCATCGCGCATGGTATGGTTGGTAACGAAAGTGGATGGCTAATGGTTAGAGAAGCCTTGGTTCACGAGCTAAAGAGCGATCGGGAGTTTTATAAATGGGTTGCATATTTCGACGATGAAAGCGAAGTTGATAAGGAGATAAACCGGTTGACTTTTAATAAAGAGAATGCACCTTACGCAAAATGGATGTCCTTGCCTAGTTGCGGAAAACTAGTCGCGACTACATTCAATTGCGTTTTCTATTGCCTCGCTCCCGGTGGATGTACGACTTACCTACCGTTCAAAAATGCACCTCCGAGCGATGGTTCTTTAAAGGAGATCGGCGTGGCATTCGTCAATAAAAACCATTTTGTTTATGTGAGTAAATAACTTTAACTTTCGCACGCATTTAAGCATTTTATTTTGTAAACGCGCATTTATATTGAACGGAAATTTGTAGGTTGAGTTGGTTAAAGGGTCACCCATACCGACTATAGATCCTAGGTTATTCAACTACTTTACTCTTCTATGCGTGGACAGCTCGCGTATTTATAGATAACGATACAGACGAACGCATAAATTACTCCGTGAAGTTGCATAGATTATTGATATCAGCCGGGACCCACCAACACAAAAACTCCCGCCAACACAAAAAGTCCCGCCTATAAAAACCCGCCAAAAAGTAACCCCCGCCAAGACAAATGCTCCCGCCAAGGACTCCAGCCAAAAACTCCCGCCATGGAGTTTACATCCTAAAAACTCCCGCCAAAAAATTACTATACTATATAAACATGCCACATGATGCAATATTCGTAATATAAGCAAAGAGTACACTTAAGAAAAAAAACACAAACACTTGAACACATGGAGTTTACAGCTGATGAAGACTACCATATGCTCAAGGCAGTTAAGGTTGTCCGCCGACAAATGGGGGAAGATAGTAGCGATGCTTTCTTCGACCGCCTCCTATGTCAGATGTATTATAACTATGGGCATTTAGGAGCAGGAGACGTTCAAGTGCGAAGTCGTGACGAAATCAAATCAAGGTACAACTTCATCCAACCGCTCACTGCCCTGCTTTTTCAACCAGCCAGGATTAAGATAGAAGCACCTTTGGTCTGGAACATGACGGTAGTAGACTACATAAGTAGGGATATGGTGGCGTTTCTGGAGGATAGGATTGCGGCACGTAATGGGGGGGATGATTCGGATGACAATTTGGGATACGATTTCGACTGATCATTTCACTATTTTCGGGTTTGTGCCATCTAGTTATTATGTTTAGTAGTCTGTGTTTTTTTTAAGTAACTCCAGAATGTGTGTTGTTTTAGATAGTACTACTATTTCAACTTGTGATGTTTCATTCCAGTATTTGTTTGAAGTTTTTATTTCGTTAGTTGTTGTTATTTGAACTTGTGATTGAATGAATGTAAACATTCGATGTTTTATGTTTGGATGTTCATCTTGAAAACAGTAGCACTAAAACTGCAAAATATGTCGATTGCATAAAAACATTACAATTTAATCCAAAACATTGCATAATAAGAAATATATAAGCAAATAACTGAAGACAAATGATAGGTGGGCTAACCCTCTGTTAACATTTCACACTTAGATTTATGGAGTCAGATAGTTCATTCCGCTCCCGAACTTATAATCATCTGAATCATAACTTCCTTCGGGGGTTGAACACGTTTCAACGGCGTTTGCAATTGCGTCGGCCATTTCTTGCTCCCTTTGCTGCGTCGCATGTGACACCATCTCCGGCGTAATCGGACCTTGGGATCCCATGTTGAATACGTCTTCGACATTTAAACGGGTCTCGTAATCCAATGACTCAATCTGTATAGTCCTTGGCTTAAGATAATCCAGCCTCTCGAACACTTCTTGACGTCCGCGTGGTCGGGGCATTAAGCATCCTGGACATGATGCCTCCCTACCGTGGTTGAAGAACATCCTGCACAAAACCGCATCGATGAAACCAGGATTATCCTCTTGCATCGTACCTTTGACGAAATGAAATGTGCTTAGGAGGCTTGCATCTTCGTACACGTTCCAGCCTGAATCACCCATCGTTATAATTTAAATGTTTAGTTTCATAGTCAGATTCTAGTATTTATATACTCGTAGTCTGTTGGTTCATTTCTAAAAAAATTAGCGGGAAATGGTGTTTTTGTTCCCGCTATCAACTTAATGAGGCGGGAAACCATCATTCTGTATGTTTTGAGGCGCTAAAAATTTGGATAACATGGAAGATACTGGAAACTAGAGAATGCTTGATAAAGTTCAGATTAATTCTCAATTGAGAAACTGTTTTGATTAATCACTTAACTGTTTTGATTAATCCATAACCCTATTTTATATGTATTTTAGAGATATGAAAATGACTTATAATAACTCTTAAGTCTTATAAATATGAGGTGTTTGAAAATATTTTCAATGTTATTTCCAAAGCCAAAGAGAAAGTCAGTTATTATACAAAATAAATTTCAAGTAACCTAAAACTTTGATGATAAAGAAATGATGATAAAAACTAAATCTAATCAGCTTCTTCTTTTAGAAAGAGATGAAACCTATTGGGAACAAACGAACTGCATCATACAAACCGAAACTATTACACAATCCAAAACCAAATGATACGTTTCATACAAAGTATCATACAAAGTATCAAAAAACAAGAAACCAACCAAGTTAGCGACAACAGAATCAAAGTATCATACAAACACAAAAAACATCATAATGTCTATGCGAGCCTCCTGGCTGTGGACAAAACATCGTCATAAGCCCCAGCCAGACGATCGAAATCATGATCAAACTCGCTCACTCCAGGAAACAACGAGATCCTCCGCATACCAGCGCGCAAATGTCGGATGATAGCTCCCTCTCGATCCTCGTGGACGTAGTCAGCGAGCGAGTAGATAGCGGTGTTGACGAGATCGAACCAGCTAATACTCTGGTGAAGTAGTAGGTACTCAGGCTCACAGAAAGACTCCATCTCGTCTGTCACCATCCCTCCTCGAAAACCACGATGCAACGTGTTAATCTGCCGCCGGTCCCAATCATGCGGATCGAATGCATACGCCATCGTCTTCGGTTTTCTCCTTGATTTCGACTGCATGGCTAACAGAGGATGCGCGATTCGACCCTGGACACGACCAAACTGCCGCTGAACTCGCTCGGGATAGTATGCATGAGAGTGCTCCACACCGCATATGACATCCCGAAACCAAGATAGCTCTTGGAACGGGAAATGATCGCGTATAACACGATAAGGCTCAAACAAAACCTACATGGAAAAAATGAATATGATCATAAACACAATAATAAATCAATTTTGCGATCACTAAACAAAAACACTTACATCGCTCTCTTCCAGGTTGTTGACGGAGATACGAAGGTTCAGCTTCGTCCGTGAGTTAGATACTGCTGCAGCTGTATCCCATCTACCAATAGTGGGGTCGCGCTCAGTGTAGGTGCGTTGAGTAACGGGCCGAAGCATGGAAAAATGATCCTGTATCCACGTGTCTACCATACCGATACATCCGGCCATAGTCCTCGTGTCGTGCAGGGAGGCCTCACCCAGATGGTGGTACAAGTAAGCGAGAACAACACTACCCCATGAGTACCTGCCAACACCCTCCGTAGTCAAATCGCGCAACAGAAACAAATACTTGTAGTTGGAGTACATGTTGCTCTTGTCGGGGAATATGACCGTGCCGAACATATGCAATATATAGGTGCGGGCTGCAGCATCCACCATCAGATCACTCAAACCAGGGCTGTCATCGCAGAACTCTGGCCCACTAAACCTACTCCGGAGCCATTTAAATCCCAAACCAACGCCCTTGCACTTCTCAACCTCCGTCACGAAGAATAGATCATCCACCATAAGCAATTCAGCGCACTCGTGCATGGCCAGACTCTTGTCGGAAATATAGGGAAACACAGCAAGCTCACCATCAACTGGGAGTCCCAAAATAGTGTGGACGTCGTCCAGAGTAATCGTCATCTCACCGAAAGCGAAATGGAAGCTATTGGTCTTCGCATGCCACCTCTCTAGGAAAACCTCCGTCATGTTGGAGTGTGTCTGCATCTCATAGAACGGCTCAATCAGACGACCGAACGGGGTGGCGTCAACTACAGTGCGTACCCTAGTCTGTGCAGCCAAACTTCATGCTCGATGACTAGGATAATGGGCATACAGCCGCATCTCTCGCTCCTAAAAAACTTTGTTCCCATTATCATAGGACAGAACAAAATAGCTTGAAATAATGTAAAATTTTAATTTCGATACTTACCTCTCCCATCCAAATGTGGTATGCAGCGTGGGAGGTGAAATCCTCGCCGAACAGCGGTGGCAATCTGGCCGGAGGAGGAGCTTTACGCTGCCCTGTACCCGGTGGGGGATGGCGTCGTCCGCGGGAAGCGGAAGCGGAAGCTGAACTCGATCTGGACGCATGCGGTCCGGAGACTATGGTGAGCTCATCCATCTGCACTGGTGGAACTGGCTGGCCACGTACCCTACTCCGCTTTTTAACTCTCCTCGTCCGCGACCCATCAACAGACAATGTATACTGTGCATCGTCGCCGTGATCCATCACCTGGAAAAAAAAAATTTACTATCAGGTTTCGTCGAAAACACATATTGTAATTGTGGTACCCGTTTTAGACAAAAAATAGCATAAGGCAGGTTAAAATAAACCGAAAAACAAGAATAATCCGGTCCCGGCCCATTCCGGTGACCGGAGATGTCTCACGCCACCACCGTGGCGTGAGCCATGTTGCCTACGCCATCTCGTGTGGCGTAGGGTTGGCCCCGTACGCCATCTCGTGTGGCGTAGGGTTGGCCCCGTACGCCACATGGATGGCGTGGGGTTCAGCATGTACGCCAACATAGGGCGTACTTGCTGAACCCCATGCCATCCATGTGGCGTACGGGTCCAACCCTACGCCAGTGGATGGCGTAGGGAGGCTGTTCTTCGCCCGTGTGTGGCGAAGAACAGCCTCGCCATGGCAGAAGCTTAAAGCTTCTGCCTTGGCCGAGAAACAGCCCAAAAACCGGTTTTTTCTACAGATCTACCCTAACTAGACCTATCTAAACCTAACTATCATATCTAACAATAACATAATCGACTTACAGTTTATTTTCGATTTCGGTTGCTTCCTCCAACTACGAACAGACTCTCCGGCGACGATTCCTGTGTATATGGGTCGTGCAGTGGTTGTGTGGTGGTCAAAATAGGTGCCGGTGGTGGGTGTGGTCGTGTAGATTCCGATTTAGGCAAGGTGCGGCAGTGGGTAAGGCGGGGGTGGATTCTACGAACGTGCGGCGTGCGGCAGTGGGTAAGGTAAGTTTAGGTTTAGTGTTACTGTCGATTTCTGTCCCTTTACAATTATGTAGGTTTAGTATATTAATTATGTAGGTTTAGTATATTATAATAATTAGTATAGTTATATATAGGTATATTTAGTTTTAATTTAATATAGGTATATTTAGTTTTAGTTTAATTTAGTTTGAGTATAATTTAGTTTAGGTATGATTTTTTTTAGAGAGAAGGTAGAGGAGAGTTTGAGTTTGAGGTTTTTTTTTTGAAATTATGATAACTTCGTGGAGTAAAATTGAGTATTTATACGATTCCGGAAGGGCAAAATCGTGAAACAAAATAACTTCACGGAGTAGTTTTGAAAAAAAAAAATTAAGCGACTTCGCGGAGTAATTTTGGCCGTTTTTTTAGCAATTCCCTTTTATCATAGGTGTTAATTGTATTAAGGTAACAAGTACACGGAAAAACACCACGGTCCGTCCCAATAATACTAAAATGTAGCGAAGTTGTCCTTACGTTTCATCATGGTAACATGTTCGATTATTATTATTTTTATGGGAAATGATAGTGTACCTTTTAGCCAAACCTATTACAACCTAGTATCCAAAAATGGGTTCATGCTCACTTAATACCCATCTCATTAAACATATCCACTTCTAATACCTTTTCTTTTTTTAATACCAAGATTACCCTCAACCTAGTATATACGGTTGATTTTGTGAAAAAGGGCCCATTTTGGCTTCAGCACCTTCTTTATTACTTTTGAATTTTGAATTTATTAGCCCCTTTCTCTCTCCTCTCTCCTAACCTAACAAACAACCCATTTTTCAAGAACGTCTCTTCATTTCAAAAAACGTAGGCTAATCACACAAGCTCCAACGACACTATTGAACCACCGGTTACACTACGTAACCACCGGCGATCCATATAAACGCCTTCGGAGAGTGTTCCGATCACTGGGGAACTTTGGAATTCCGGTTCGACGACGTCAGTTACAGTTACAGTCTCATAGCTCCTTCATTTGTCCTCGACTCAGCCTCCTAGCTCCGATTTTGCACCGTTTCTCAGCCTCCTAGACCACCGGTTAGCAGCCTCCTAACCACTGTTATCGGAGCCCGACCTTACAGCTTTCAGGTTAGTATCGGAGCTGAGTTTTCAGTTTCAAAATCGTTTTCCATTTTCGAAATCGATTCTAGACTCTCATATAATGTACGTTAATGGCAGGAAACCTATTACTATCTGCTTCTGCTCGATTCATATCATCCATACCGGCTCCGATAACATTCCGGTGAGAAATTACATTTTTCGACCTCTGTTTTAAACCCATGCGATTTGTGTACGTTACACTTGCGATTTGTCGCCTGCAATTGTATGTTAGAGGTTGCTAGATCACTACATACACCCTGATATGTTATATGTGTTGGAAGATATCCCCTGACTGCATACATCACGATATGTTAGTTATGACAGGTTGCTATATGTGTTGAAAAATAGACCATGACTCCATATACGGTTATAGTTTAGGGACGTGATATTGCTAGATGTTTTTCAACCAAATCCCCTGCATGCATACACCCTGATATGTTATCTATAATAGTTTGCTAGATGTGTTGGATAATAGGCCATGACTCCATATACCCTGATAGTTTAGTTATGACAGTTTGATATATGTGTTCAAAACTAGACCCCGTATCCATATTCCCTGATATGTTAGTTAGTGGATATTGCTAAATGTTTCCAACCATTCCTCTGACTGCAGACACCTTGATATGTTAGCTATAATAGGTTTCTATATGTGTTGGAAAACAGACCAAGAGTCCATATACCCTGATAGTTTATTTATGACAGTTTGCTATATGTGTTGAAAAATAGACCACGATGCATATACCCTGATATGTTAGTTACGGGATATTGCTAGATATGTTCAACCATTCACTAATATCAGTAACACATTCAGTTGTTCTACACCAACGTTAAACAAACTAACCAAAACTCCTACAATTCAGGGTACACAATGTCGAAACCAAAAGTTTGCATTTTCAAATTTGGTACGGAAACAGCTATTGTTCTACTGTCCGAATTCGAAAACTTCGAGTCTTTTCAACAGTACGTTGAGCAAACATGGCAAGGGCTTGTTAGAGGCAACTACAGTATTACGTACTCTTGCGGTGCTCAGAATAATTGTATGTTTAATAAGGAGACCGATTTTATTGGGTTGGATGTTACCTTGATGTTGAGCGTCTGAAGAGTGTTAGTTTTCTTATCGAAGAACATGTTGCTGATAAAGGCTCCGCCATTAAACGTAAACAACCCGTTCAACTGTTCGAAGAATCCTTTCACATGCAACGAAGTAGCGGTGAAAGCAGTAGCTGTTTGGCCATTTCAACCCCCAAAAAAAGACATCTAGCTACAACGGGATGGCCAGAAGCTATCATCGGTGTTGGACAGTCTTTTCCAGATAGTGCTCAAGGTCTGAGGTTATCCTTATCCCGTTATGCATTAGAGAACGGTTTTGCGTTTAGGTACATGCACAATACCTTTAACAAGATCACCGTTTATTGTGTAAACAAAGATTCGGAGGGCTGCAAATGGAGGCTTTACGCTTCTGTTGATTCTAAGACCGGTTTGATGACAATTAAAAGATTTTTCAGTACCCATACGTGCAGTCCCGTATTCACAAAGAAGAAAAGCAGGCATCTGTCGTCCGATTTGATTGCTAATGAAATTCACGATTCTCTACGGAACTGCCAATCCGTAACAGCTAAGACTATACAGTCCACCATCAAGCAAGACTACGGTTTAGACGTTTCATATCGTCTATCTTGGAATGCGTTGGAGAAGGCCCGTCGTGTTGTATTTGGAGATAGCAATACCTCTTTCGGATTGCTAAAACCATACTTCAAGAGACTAAAGAGTCGTGACATCACTACGGACTGTCATCTGGGTTTGGCTCCCGACAATGTTTCCCGTCGCTGTTTTATAGCGTTTGGGGCGTGTCTTCAGGGTTTCCATTTGTGCCGCCCTCTACTGTACGTTGACGGAACCCACCTAACAGGGAAGCATGGTGGCGTGTTGCTTTCAGCAGTGGCAAAAGATGGAAACAACGGTCAGTACATGTTTCAATATACATTTAGTCCGATAGATAGGTTTACATAGTTTGCGATTTA
This sequence comes from Limnanthes douglasii subsp. nivea, assembly GCA_036936605.1. NCBI lineage: Eukaryota > Viridiplantae > Streptophyta > Magnoliopsida > Brassicales > Limnanthaceae > Limnanthes > Limnanthes douglasii. The sequence continues at coordinate 48,521,874 of JAUPFV010000002.1, forward strand.
CTAAGACTGTCTGATAGATTAGATTACATACCCTGCTATTTTAGTTATTACTGATTGCTAGCTTGGAAGGCACTGTCTGATAGATTAGGTTACATACACTGTTCTATGTTTATTATTACACAGGCGACCTTAATATAGTTCTATTAATGTAGTTCTGTTTTTAAGCTATATCTTTTCCGTTTCAGGTCTCTTCCCCGTAGCTTTTGGTATATTTGGTAGTGAAGACTCAGACAACTGGTTTTGGTTTTTGGAAAGTTTAAAACCTCATCTGTTAGGGCGCCAAATAACTTTCATTTCAGACCGCCATGCTGGTATTATTAGCGCTGTCGCAACTCTTTATCGTACTGACTACCACGCTTATTGCATCTTCCATCTTATCCAGAATTTGACTAAAGCTCTTGAACACACTAATAGAGTCTACAAACAAAATATGCTAGTGATGTTTAAGAGCTGTGCTTATGCCCCTACGGTGGAACTTTTTAATGAACGTTATGGTCAGTTTTTGCGCCAAGGCGGTGAGCATATTGGCAACTTTGTAAGAAATCTGCCACCAGAAAAATGGGCTCAGGCATATGTCAAAGGCAAACGGTATGGGGCGATGGCATCAACCGCTGTTGAATTGTTCAATGGCCAGATTAAAAAGTTGTGCCATCTGCCTATAGTTGAATTAATCGACCGGATTAGAGCTCTTCTGATGACTCAAATGTCTCGACGTTTAGGAGAAGGCCTAAGTTGGAACACACATTTGTGCCCCGAGTTTGACAAGATGTTCAAAGAGAATGTACAATGCAGTCGGACATGGTTAGTTCGCAAGTCTTCTGCCGCTTATTTTGAGGTTTTATCGGACCCAATCATGGTGGTCAACATACTTGATTTCAAATGCACATGCGGCTCTTGGCAACAAGAATGTTTCCCATGCGCTCATGTGTTGGCTGCAATTGCATCTCTAAACGAGGATCCTATGACGTTGGTTGAGCCGTTTTTCACTACCCAAAATTACTTGTCCAACTATTTATTTAACATACCGGCTATAACAGAGTTTGGTGAATCCAGTACTGCAGATTGTGATGGAGAGCCTGTGGTGCTGCCCCCGAACGTTAAAAGACGACCTGGGCGTCCGAGGAAAAAGCATATTCCATCAAGAGGTGAAGTTTCCAGCAGCCAGTCCCGTTGTGGTCGATGTTTCAAATCAGGGCATAATAGGAGGTCATGTGATGCTCCGTTCTAAATATTATTTAGCAACTTTTTTGTAACATTTTACATCTCAAAGATAAGCACTCCTTATCTTTCGACTTATGTTTTGTACACTTTTAACATTGACATGTACTATGTCTGTTTGTTTCTGACTCTTGATGAGTCCGAATTCTGCACGCTCCCCGGACAAGGACAGATTGGTCCAAGGCCTCCAGACCGGACAGATCACTTTGAGCACTATGACCATAGGACTGTTCGAACTATGACAAAAGTACTAAAAAACCTAAACACTTCTTGACTAAGCTACTTGCTCTCCTACTTAGAGCTTGTGGGTCTTTAAACATGACCCGGGTCCATTAAACATGACCTGAAAGCCCATAAGGGCCCAAACATCAGGGTATAAATACCCAACCACCTGCATTAAGTGTGGGTAATAAAAATTAACTGCTACCAGGCTGCTTAATTATCTCTCTACTCTCTACTCTAAACACATAACACCCACACACTACTATAAAACACCAACCAAATTACTAGCCTACCCTCAGGCGATTATTATCCTCACCAAATTGGCGACCACAGTGGGAGTACAAAGGTGCCTGAATCAAGCATTCAAAACCAGCTAAGAAAATCTGTCCGTATGAATCCGGACAATCCGGAAGTACCACCGGCTCTGCTCGAAGTGGTGGGAGAGAACGATGAGTACACAATCGAAGAGCGTGATAGGCTCAAGGGTGAAATAGAAGCTCTGAGGGCAGAAAAGGCCAAGATGGGCATGAAAGAAAAGTCCAAAGCATCGGTTGCTCATCACACTGATAACCCCAGAGAGCATGAGTCTTTAAAGACTCATGTGAGCACTAAAAAGACTCATGCCAGTTCTAAAAAGTCTCACCGGTCTAAGCTAGTGGAGAGTTCTGACTCAAGCTCAGAATCTTCTGATAGCTCTTCGGACAGTGAGGGAGTTGAAAAATCCTTATCCTCTAGCATCGATGAGGGTCGAACTAGAAAGAAGCAAAAGCAGAGTAAAAAATATTCAAGAAAAAGGGATAGACAAGGAAAGATGAAAAGGCATATTGGTAAGGGATCATCTCACAGCCGGAAGCATGTAGACCGGATGCTGATGGATCCCTTCACTTTTCACGATGAGCCAGGTATCTTTGCAACTCCCAATGAGGGTACTGTGTTCAGTCGTGGAAGGAATTGGAGGTAATCTCCATTGTCTTCTAAAATTCTGTCCGGAAACCTCCCTAAGAGGTTTGATAGCACCAAAATAGAGAAGTACGATGGCAGTACTGATCCGGACAACCATCTGGAACAATTTAAAAACTTCATGATGAACTTTGACGACGACGATAAACTACTTTGTAGGGCATTCTCCCAATCATTTACGGGGAATGCTCTAAAATGGTACAACAGCCTGCCTCAGGGTTGTATTAAAGATCTCGATACTTTTTGGGTAGCCTTTCGAAGGCAGTTTGTAGGGAGTAAAGAGCTAAAGGGCAATGGAGACACAATAATCCATTGTGCCCAGGAACCAAATGAGTCCTTGAAAGAATATATAGGCCGTTTTGTGAATACCAAGAATGGGTTGGTTGATTACTTCGAACAGGTGGCAATAGCATCCCTAAGACAGGGTTTGAACCCAGGCAATCTAGCTGATTCAGTGACCAGGAAGAAGGCCATGACGTGGGGAGGGTTGCTGAATCAGGTTGGAAAACAAATAAACGTCAACGAAACAAAGAAAACCAGGGTGCACAGGCAGGTGAGGTCTACCCCAGCGGGACCGAATCCCAATCAGAATCAGTCCGAGAATAAAGCAAGAGAGACCGGACAGGGGCATGGTAGGGCAAAAGCTCAGTCTCAGCCAGCTGCTCCTGCTCAAAGTCAGCAATCCAGAAACAAGAGAGGGTCGTGGGTCCAACCGGAGTGGTTCGCAGAGTTAAAAGAAAGCGTGGCCACTATTTTTGATAAAACAAAGGAAGAGGTGCATTACCGGAGACCGGCTACACTATAGTCTCCCAGAGAGCATCGTAAGAACTCTTTTTTCCAGTATCACAATGATATTGGTCATACCACTGACGACTGCATAGCGTTGAAACAAGAAGTTCAGAACTTTATTGAGAGGGGAAAGCTGGGGGCTTACGTGAAAAGAAGAGGGGGTAACAGGCCTGATAACACTCACCGGGTTGGCCCAAGTAATGCAGCTCCGGAGGGAGCCATGGTTATAATTGAAAGGTTTGATGTGGAATCTGAGTACTTGGATCCTGATCCAACTCGAAACAGAGTGGGCACAATTGAGGAATGTTCTAGGTCGGTCTCCGGTCTCATTAAGTTTTTCGAGTCACTTACAATTTTCGGAGGGGACACTATGACAGCTCCTACTGCTTCTTCAAGGAAGAGGCACGTGCATACTTTAGCCTCCCAGCTAGAAGGAGGCATGACTTCCTATTAGTCGCCAAGCTCATTCCCCTTCATTTTTTTCGATGAAGACGATTTAAGAGACATTGCTGGCCCTCATGAGGATGTTGTTGTCATAGGAGCATCTATTGGGTGCAACAACATAAGACGAATTTTGGTGGATACTGGAAGCTCAGCCAATATCCTTTTCCTAGTCACATACAAAAGAATGAAAAATCCAGTTGTAATTCAGAGTTCGGACAGGTCAATCGTGGGCTTTACAGGCAACTCAGCAGATGTGATCGGAGAGTTCGAAGAAGAAGTGTTACTGGGCAAGGGCCCTTTCAAGAAAATGGTCAGAATACTCTTTATTGTGGTGGATTGTCCCACTTGCTATAATGCAATTCTAGGGAGGTCTTGGCTCTCTAGGATGCATGCAGTGGCTTCAACAGTCCACCAGTGCTTGAAATATGCTGTTCAGGGACAGGTTGGAGTCGTCTGGAGCAGCCAAAAGATTGCAAGAGAATGTTATGCCACTGGCCTGGCTCCTCGAACGCTGGGGGCAGTCCGTATTAATGAACAATAGCAGTTTGAGGGCCTTTCTGGGGGTGAGGGTGAAATTGATGACCCCAGAGAGACCCCTGGAGTATTGATACCGGTTGAAGAGGTAGAAACACACTGTTTGGAAGATGGAAAAAGTGTCAAGATAGGGTCTAAGATGTCACCTGTTTTGAAAGATGAAATGTTAAAGTTCTTAAAGAACCATCAGCATGTTTTTACTTGGTGCAATGCTGATGTTACTGGGGTTCCATCAGAAGTGATATCACATCACCTATCTGTCCGGAGAGACGTAGCACCAGTGGTTCAAAAAAGAAGAGCTTTTTCTAAAGAGAAGGCTGATGCCATTGTGCAAGAAGTTGACAGGCTCACAAAGATGGGGCACATCAAGGAATCTCAATATCCTTTGTGGACTGCCAATCCGGTTCTGGTAAAAAATAAAAATGGAAAGTGGCGCATGTGCATTGACTTCAAAGATCTCAATAGAGCTTGCCCAAAAGATTTGTATCCAGTTCCCCGGATTGATCAGTTAGTAGACTCTACCTCTGGGAACAAGCTGCTTTCCTTTATGGATGCCTTCTCCGGATACAATCAGATTCAAGTAGATCCAAAGGATCAAGAGCATACCACATTTGTCACAGACAGAGGTCTTCATTGCTACAAGGTAATGCCATTTGGTTTGAAAAATGCTGGGGCTACTTATCAGAGATTAGTCAACAAGGCAATTGCTGATCAAATTGGAAGAAATATGGAAGTCTACATTGATGACATGATGGTGAAGAGTGTGGATGAGTAGTTGCACTTGTCCGATCTCCAAGAAACTTTTGCAAACTTGGTAAAAGTGAATTTGAAATTAAACCCAGAAAAATGTGTATTCGGAGTGCAGTCCGGGAAGTTTCTGGGCTATATTATAAGTGAGCATGGAATACAACCCGACCCGGACCAGCTTAACGGCCTATTTCAAATGGAGCCTCCTCGAAATATTAAAGAAGTACAGCGGTTAACGGGGAGATTAACTGCCTTAAACAGATTTATCTCGAGGTCTTCGGACAGGTGTGCCCCTTTCTTTCAAACCTTGAAGGGTGCAAAGGGATTCAATTGGACTCCACAGTGTGATGAGGCTTTCAATGAGATCAAAAAGCACTTGTCCTCCCCCAGAACTTTGTTTAAGCCAGTTGATGGGGAGACACTCTTCGTATATCTGACAGTTTCAAGTTGTGTCATTAGTGCTGTGTTGGTAAGAGAGGTCGATGGACATCCCCATCCAGTGTACTACATCAGCAAAAGTTTGATAGATGCAGAACGACGTTATTTGAAACTTGAAAAATTGGCATTAGCCCTGGTGGTAGCTGCCAGGAAGATGAGGCCTTATTTCCAGGCTCATCCTATCATCGTCCGGACCTCTTTTACCCTGAAGAATGTCCTCCAAAAAGTAGACATTTCGAGCAGGATGACTAAGTGGTCAGTAGAGTTGGGGGATTTTGACATAGACTTTGCTCCCCGAACAGCAATCAAGGCCCAAGCTGTGGCTGATTTTCTAGTTGAATTCCACTCCGACATGGATTCAGAGCAAGCTATTGACATAAAGGATAAAAAAGGTATGGGTCGTTCGAACAGATGGTGGATCTAGCACTATGGGATGTGGTGCAGGAGTATGTTTAACTTCCCCATACGGAGATAAAATGTACCAGGCTATTTGCTTTGCTTTCAGGGCATCTAATAATGAGTCCGAATACGAGGCAGCTATAGCAGGGTTAAAGTTAGCCTACATTTGTGGGGCTAAGAGGGTCAACTGCTTATCCACCATGCCCAAGGCCAATCTGAGGCTAAGAAGGAGCAGCTTGTGAAGTATTTACTCCTCCTAAAAAATGAAGCACTTAAGTTTAAAAGTGTTATCTATGAGCACATACCCCGGGCAAAGAATGAGCTAGCAGACTCATTGGCAACCATAGCATATACGGAGTCATATCCATGGATCCATGTGCTAGAAAGCCCCTCCATTCAAATTGGTGAGGGTAAAGGAGAGGAAATTTTTGAAATACAAGTGAAACAACCTCAAGACTGGAGGTTTCCACTCTTACAATATCTCTCTGATGGTGTTGTGCCTCCGGATAAGTCACTTGCCAGAACACTGAAGCACAAGGCTCGTGGTTTTATCATATTAAGAGACGTGTTGTACAAAAAATCTTACAGTAAACCTCTCCTGCGTTGTTTGAGGGATGAAGAGTCTCAAGTAGTCCTCTTCGAGTTGCATGATGGTGAGGGATCAACCCATTGTGGGTTTAGATTTTGACAAGAAGAGTTTTTCTCTCCGGTTATTATTGGCCATCAATCATGAAAGATGCTAAGGAATTGGTAAGAAGGTGTGACCCATGCCAGAGGTACAACAATGAAATTCATGTACCAGCCATTCCTTTAGAGTCAATTTCTGAGCCTATTCCTTTTGCTCGATGGGGATTGGATTTAGTATGGCCTCTCCCTGTGGCGTCCGGAGGACGCAAAACTATAATTGTGGCCATAGACTACTTCTCGAAGTGGATTGAAGCAGCCCCTCTAGCAGGGACAACATCAAAAGCTGTTATAAAGTTTATTTTATCCAACATCTGTTGCAGATTTGGTGTCCCACAAAAGATAACAACAGACAATGGGCCACAATTCGACAATAGGGAAATGGAGAGTTTCTGTGCCTCAAGGGGTATACAACATTGTTTTTCTTCACCTTTCCACCCACAAGCAAATGAGCAAGTTGAAGTGGCTAATAGAACTATACTGTCCGGTTTAAAGAAGAATTTGGAAGGGGCTGCTGGGAAGTGGCCTAGTTATCTACAAGAGGTCTTATGGGCCTACCGGACAACACCTGGGGCTGCAACACAAGAATCACCCTTTGCTTTGGTCTATGGGATGGATGCAGTAGCTCCCATAGAGGCAACTCTCCCCTCCTTTCGTGTTCACAACTTCTCCGAACACGCTAACGAGGTGGCAATCAGAGGTCAACTTGATCTGATAGAAGAAAAACGAGTTAAAGCTCACCTTAGAGTTGTACACTATCAAGACTTGATGAGGAGCAGGTTGGCTTCCAAAGTTAAAAGGAGAGACTTCTAACCAGGGAACAAGGTATTGAGGAAGGTCTTCTTACACACTAAAGAAAAACTGTTCAGAAAGCTGGCCCCAACTTGGGAGGGTCCGTATATGGTTGTTGAAATAATTAAACCTGGAACATATTGGTTGGAAGACAAAGATGGTAGATTTCTAACTCATACTTGGAATATCGAGCATCTCCGGATGTACTTGGAGTAACACTTGTGTAAATATTTACTTGTTTAAACAGCCATGTAAATATTTGGGGGCATACTCTTTCCTCCCTGGTGGCGCGGGGAGGTTTTAATGAGGTGTCCGGGCTTTTGAGTGAAATTTGATGCCTTCTTAAAAAATTTCTAAGTGTTTTTAAAGTTTTGTCCCTTGTCATACTATCCGGATTGAAATAACTAAGGGCTATTTAAACTCTAGCCGGAGAACTTAAACACTCTTACTATAAAATAACTAAGGGATATATAAACTCTAGCCGGAGAACTTAAACACTCTCACTATGAAACAACTAAAGGCTACTTAGACTCTGGCTATCAAAATTAGAACAAACAATGAAAGAAGATGATAGTTGCACAGAACAGAAATATTCATTGAAATAAATAACTTGAAATTGCCTTGGCCTTCCAAGGACTTTTAAATGATCAAAGTAGAACACAAAAAACCTATCCGGTCAAATACCGGACACCATTACAAAAAGAGTTCCTTGGCCTTCCAAGGACTTTAGTCTGGATAGAAAATAAACAAAGTGGATCATAAGTTAAGGTTGAGCCTTTGAAGATGGCTCACCTTCATCTACCTTCTTGCCCTTAGGGTCGTCTTTCTCTTCATCTACCTTCTTGCCCTTAGGGTCGTCTTTCTTTTCATCTGGGCTCTCCCCAGTATGTTCTTCATCACCCGAGGAATCGATAGAATAGCCATACCTGTCACCTTCGGCCATCGTGTGGTATGGAAGGTCTTCAGGCTCAACATAAAGCCATAAGTCCCCTAGGTTCTTCTTCGGAAATTTTTCATGGAAGAGTAGAACCATGTCAGACCTCACCTTCTCAAGCAGTTGCTCTTCGCTTTTGATCATCTGGTTGGCATAAGCATTGATCTTGGCTTGAATCTTGGCCTCCTGCTCCTGTAACAAAGTATTTTTCTCCTCGGCAACCTTGGACACTGCATTCTCAAGAGCAATCTTGTCAGTGGCTAAGTTGGTGATGACTTTGTCCTTTGCCTTGGTTTCTTCCTTTGAGGTGGTAAGGTCTTTCTCCAGACCGGATAGTTTCTCCCGGAGGTCTTTAATGGTCTCCTCTAAAGTAGCGAATGTTGTGGTGCTTGCCTTTTGGCTTCTCTTCAGCTCCTCGTTTTCTTCTTTTAACATGGCAGCATTGGAGGTGGCAGTACGAAGGTCTTCAGACAGCTTCTCCTTGTCAGACTTAAGGTCTTTAATGATGTCTGCTTGACTCCGAACTTGTCTCTCCAACATAAGTACGGGCTGCACGTTACTTAACAAGGAGTGGGCTATAGCATCCCTTTCACTAGAGACAATAAAAGTCTTACCATTAAAATTAACTGTGTTGGAGCTGCTCGGAGGAATGTAAGGCCCTGCAAAGTCATCTCTGGGGAGATTGAGGAAGTATTCACCAAGCTCACCAAGACCGTTGATGTCTACTCCGTCAATGTTGAGATCTCCCCCTTCAACCTCATCGGTGTGAAAGTCCCACAGAATCTCTTCGGCATGTGTTGGGTCAGAAGGATCAGCTTGGAAAGAAGGCTCCGGAGCCCGGAGAGAAAGCTCATTCCCCTTAGAGGTCTTTTTCTTCTTCGCCTCCCGGTCTGCGCCTTCGCTTCCTTGTTTTCGATTTCTCTTGGAAGCCTTTGGAGGTTTTGGGAGATTTGCTTCCTGCCTTTCAGTCTCTTGCTCCACTACTTGCAAGAGAGCAACTTCAATTTGGCTCTGGGTTGGCCCCTCTGGGACTGTTGGAGCATCCTTCTCAGCATCAGCAGGGTTGGCATCACCCACCACCCTTTTTCCCTTCTTCTTCTTGACTTTCATCTTGCTCGGGGCTTTGGCCCGGCCTGGCAGGAAGAGTGTCCCATCTGGTTCATGGGTCCTCTTGAGCACAACGTCCGGAGAAGGCTGGGTGGTGAGCTCCTCCCAGGTCAAGTCTCTCCGACCTGTGGTGTTCCACAGGTGAGACCTTGCAAATTTCCACTAGTGAAAGCATCGTGGAATCGGTTCCCCCAATTCTCAGCAGCCCAGGCATTAATCTTGCCACAAGTTATCTGCCCGGCTTTTTGATAGCCACTGAACTCCTTGGGCAACACTGCCAGGGAAAAGGTGAGACCCATTAGTTCGAACTGCATTAGATAAGAAAGGGAGAAACAAAAAATATAAAGTAAAGTAGGAGACTTACCATCACTCCTCCACCTACTTCTGAGGAGGCTTGGGTTCTCTCCGGATTTTATCTTCTTGCCATTCTCCCAGGCATCACTGACAAATAAGAACTGGGTCCTCCAATTCCTCTCTGCCTCCAACAAATCATCCACCTCCTTGAAATTATCTCCCATGTTAAAGTGGTAGAAGGGGATGTGATGGTTTCAACACAGGCTAGCCACTGCAGCGAACTCCTCCATGGGCAGAGGGATCCCGGACAGCCTTGATGCGATGATGCATGACATAAGGGTATACCAAGCGTTGGGGCTCAGCTAGCTCGGACAGAGTTTGGTCAGATGGAAATATCTGGCGATCTCTGGGTCTAGTGGGAACCTGAGCCCCCAGTTGAACAGCTCCGTGAACATGACCACCTCACTCAACTTGCAGTCCATAGGGGTCTCCGGATGTATAGGAATCCTGATCTTTACATTTTCTGGAATGCCCCATTTCGAACGCATCCTGCCCAACTCAGCAGTGTGGATGAATGCGTAATTGATTTTTTGTAAGGAGAGGAGATAATTAACGTTGACGTTGTGAAAACAAGGCCCTAGTTTTTCTTCTAAGCTCTCCGGCAGATCTGGATGCCTCAAGTACAGCTTTTCCTTTCCCTTGTCCTTCTTGGCAGCTATCTCTTTGCTGGTCTGACTGGAGGGCTCAGACTCAAACGGGGCCTCTTCAACAGAGTTCTCCATCACTTCCTCCATGATTGTTGAAGGGATTTCAGCAGCTGTAGTGGGGGGAGGGTTCAAACTTGATTCAGCCTTGTCTCCGGACTGATGGGCCTCAATGCCCCTTTGATTTCTGCTCTCCGGTAGAGCATCTGGAGCAGAAGTTTCTGGTTGAAGGTTTGGGTTGGGGCCCTCCGGTCCGGACAGCCTGTCCTTAGGGGCTCTAATAGGCACATCTGATCCGGTGCTGCTATCCTTTGCCCCCGACCTCGAGGGAGTGTTTCTGGTTCCCTAGCCTTTAACCAGCCGGCTTTTCCTCCTGTCAACCAGTTTCTCAGGAGAGTTCTCCGTATCCGATCCCATTGCAATAAAGGGGGAGGGTTTTTTGAAGCTAGTGGCTGTAACTCCTGGCTCAACAGCAGGCTCCGATTCCTGAACTGAGGAACCAGATATTATGGGGGAGAGGTTGGTTTGGAATAGTTTTCTGGGCTTAGTACCTTTGGAAGAGGACAAGCCTCGATCTGACTCGGTAGCAGAGGTATTTAGTCTCTCAACAGGTGAGGTGGGTAACCCTGCTGCAATCCGTCTTTCTCTTTCGACTTTTTGAGCCTTCTCTAACTCAGAAAGGTTGAGCCACCCGCCTTTGACAAGAGCGTTCCTCGCTGTAAACATAAACTATTGAACTAAACTTTTGCTTTAGAGAGAGAAAGCTTTGAGAGTTTTAGCAAGATTAAATTTGAAGGAGATGGTAAAACAGTAGAAATGAGTTTGTATTTATAGTAAATCTGAAAAAAGACGTTGATTCCTAGGAGAATTCGAAAAGTTTGGCAATGATTAAAAGACGGCACTGATGTCACCACCTGTGATTAAAGAGGTTGCTTTTCGCAGAAGGTGGGTTCAAAATTCAATGTGAAAAAACGGCTGAAGCAACCAATCAGAGAGTGACTCATGTCCCACGAACTCTGGCAAAAACCGTTTTGAATTCTTGAAACTTTATCTGTCCGGATAAACCCATAGACCTGTCCGGATTAAAACTACCCCTGACGTCGGATTGTTTTTCAGGTCTTTGGCAAGAACATTTGCACAAAACACCTAAAAAAGGGGCTCCTGATGAGTCCGAATTCTGTACGCTCCCCGGACAAGGACAGATCGGTCCAAGGCCTCCGGACCGGACAGATCACTTTGAGCACTATGACCATAGGACTGTTCGAACTATGACAAAAGTACTAAAAAACCTAAACACTTCTTGACTAAGCTACTTGCTCTCCTACTTAGAGCTTGTGGGTCTTTAAACATGACCCGGGTCCATTAAACATGACCCGAAAGTCCATAAGGGCCCAAACATCAGGGTATAAATACCCAACCACCTGCATTAAGTGTGGGTAATGAAAATTAACTACTACCAGGCTGCTTAATTATCTCTCTACTCTCTACTCTAAACACATAACACCCACACACTACTATAAAACACCAACCAAATTACTAGCCTACCCTCAGGCGATTATTATCCTCACCAACTCTGATATCTATTCATGTATACATTGCTATCTATGCTGTTATACTCTGATAGCCACTCTATTCAACATTGATAGATTCTGGATTTTGCATCTAACAGATACATCAAAGTATGTTTTCTGTTTTGGTGTACATCCATCTGATACTTTACTTACATCTGTTCACGAGGTCCTTTACATCTTCCCTGCCTGATTCATCTCAAAGATAAGCACTCCTTATATTTCGACTTATGTTTTGTACACTTTTAACATTAACACGTACCATGTCTGTTTGTTTTAGACTCTGATATCTATTCAGGTTTACATTGCTATCTATGCTGTTATACTCTGATAGCCACTCTATTCAACCTTGACAGATTCTGTATTTTACATCTAACAAATACATCAAAGTATGTTTTATGTTTTGGTGTACATCCATATGATACTTTACTTATATTTGTTCAAGAGGTCCTTCACATCTTTCATGCCTGATTCATCTCAAAGATAAGCACTGAGTACCTTTCGACTTATGTTTTTGTACACTTTAAACATTGACATGTAACATGTCTGTTTGGTTCAGACTCTGATATCTATTAAGAGTTACATTGCTATACACGATGTTATACTCTGATAAACACACTACGTAACATTGATAGATCGTGGATTCTACATCTGACAGATACATCAATTTATGTTTTTTGTTTCGTTGTACATCCATCTATTACCTTTCTTACATTTGTTCACGAGGTTTTTTACATCTTCCCTGCTTGATTCATCTCGTTATTTAATAGCCAGATATATTGATGACATAACATATGAAATAAACAGTGGTTGATATATAAGGTAGCTTACATCTTATACATTAGGTCTACATAAACTGTTCTTTTAATGTTACCATAACTCTGATATGTTAGTTTTCATACAATGCGATTCTGTGAAATAACTGCAAGTAAAACTGCTTCCGTCAACTGCAACATATCATATCATATCATACCAGTTTAAGCTAGAGAACGGAAAATGCAATCAAACGTTAAAATTAGAATCAGTAACTGCTACAGATCTTCCAAATACACCAACCCTGTCAAAAAATGAGACTATTGCACAGGGTTGGTGAAAGTTACAGTCCAAAAAAAGCATAAATAAACATTAAAAACAACAAAATATAAACCAACAGTTCCATGAAACTACATCGACATGTTCAAACCTAGTCAGAATCATCTCCATCAGATCCCTCCTCTTCTTCTTCTTCTTCTTCTTCTTCTTCTTCCTCTTCGTCGTATTCTTCGTCTTTAGAAGCCTCGTCGTCTGCCTCCTCTGAATCATCATCGTCTTCTTTTTCAACCCCCAAACTGCTCCTGCTCCTCTTCCGTGTGCGAAGTTTTTCATCCTCAGACTGATAGCTGTCGTCCAGCGACCATGAATCCCATGAACCATATGGGTCTTCTTGGTCCTCAGACCAAACGGACCACGTGTCTTCTTCATCATCGGAGTACTCCGATGTTGTTTCTCGCTTGTAAGCCTTGGGGTCTGCGTAGTGGTCATTTGACCACTCGTCGTCGCCGGAGTTAGGTGGTGAGAAAGGTGAGGAAGGTGCCATTTTCGAAGGTGGTTAGGTTTCAACTAAGGCTAGAGGTTCTGGTTGTTTTTTGCTTTGCAGGGAAGTGTGTGAGGAATAGGTTCAAATATCACCCTCTATTTATAGCAAAACACAATGCCCAAGGCTGAGTCCCATTAAGCAACCATACTTACTTTCACAAATTTAATGGCACACGTATATTTAATGCATGTAATCATTCAAGTCCATCTACCTTTGTCTTTTCAACTTCAATCTAACCAATACGTTTAACACATTAACTTCTAATGAGTAATTGGTGTGGTTAAAAGTCCTTTCAAAAAATTAATTTTACTCATCTACCAATAACCATATTCTCCAGTCCATATATATATTTTGTGCATCACTAATATGTTATATGAGATTTACGAGTAATTTACAATGGTAGATAAATTATATTTAAAATTTAAAACCTATTTGGTCTAGATAATTAGTCTGACAGATATGTAAAACTATACTATATGGTTCGTAACAAAAAAATTTAACATCTGGACATCCATTTCTAGTAGATAATTATGCTGACAGATATGTAGTTCGTACTACGATAGATGCTTGCTTAAACCCAGATAGATAAACTGGTAGACATTGCTATGTATTTGGATATAAGTATTATAGGTAGTTTATTAAATCTCTGATATGTAATAAGGTAGACATTGCGATATAAATTACTATTACTCTGTCATATCTAGAACATAAAAAATAGTAGAGACATCTGCCCATAAATGAAATTGATTCATGCAACTAGTGGTGGATATGCCAAGGTAGTTTATAAAGATATTTGGCCTACATATTTACTTGAGTTTAAACCTGATTAAAAAAGAATTTCTTATAGATCTACATACACCACCTGTTTATTATTCTGATAGTTAACCAATTAGACATTGATAGATGTTTAGTTCAAGCCTGATAGGTAATAATAAAAACTTTGCTAACGACTTGAAAACTACTATGAAGGATACAACATATATAAATTAGTAGATTCAACACTGAATGATGTAACAGTGATGTGAAAATGTGTGTTTACACGTGAGTTTTCTACTACCAACAGAAATCATATTAGTTGTCTAATTCACCCATTGCTAATCTATCCGAATCATACAAATGGGTACCAAAAAATAAATTACATACTACCAACGTTTGTTTGTGTTACGATCATTCATGAAATGCTTAAATATTTTAGCTCTTGTTTCTGCCGGCATTTCCTCACCATATTCCCGCGGAACAAACCCTCTTGTAATGATTTATTCTACGTACTTACAAACAAAAACACCGCAGTCAAGGTTGTCCTTCTTTTGCTGTGGGATATTTAACACGGTCTTTATTTTGTATCCACCTTTTACATGAGGTATGTATTTCTTCTTCATGCAATAGGTGAGCTGCATTGATAGATATAGTAGCAGTCATTGATATGTATTACTATATACATTGATAGATATAGTATTCGAAATTGCTAGACAGACAACCAAAATAGGTTACTTGGAATTTAAATTCCTTACCAGAGCATCGGCTGTGTTTTTCGTCTTATCGGCAATGTGTTTGCTCCACGGCAACAGTGGGTTGTAGCTTCTGGCAGCCCCATTCTCCATGTCTATAACCAGGAGCGTCCAGTGGTTCACACCGTCGGTGTTTACGGTACATAGGGGGACAAATGCAACATATGTTTCTGGTTTCATAGTTTCAAAAACCTTGTCCACAATGACAGACATATCTCCCTTTTTAGCCAGTGTCCCCTGTAAATTTAAGTCATTAATACAGGAAGTAGATGTTTCTAATATAAAACCAATAATTCCCTGGGAACTTACAGTTGCAATCCCAGTTATTTGAATGGCGTTGACAGGAAATGAATACTTATCATCAAACCCTGTAAGAGGGACTTTCCAATCTGAATCCTTTAACAGCTTATATATCCAAGCATCTATTACCTATCAAAACACAATTACAAGCTCAAATCAGTTTAGTGACAATTACTGAAAATAATAACCAACGGTTTATTGGTTGACACATTGATAGATGCTGCATTTAATATTGATAGACGTATATAGACACGTTGCTAGACTAACAAGTAAACTACGATAGATAGATCCTGAAAGCTTATTACCTTGAAGTCAACTTGAGTTTCGTTAGGCAATTCCATTATCTCTGTCACACTAATGGAAAGCCTGTACGAGAACTCTGCTGTTGGCAAGTACCATACTTCTGGATCTTCTTGTTGTTCTACCTGTTTGAGTTTCAGCACCTTCTCGTACTCACTTACATCGATCAGTTCCGTTGTCTCTGTCGGGAACGACCAAACTACAACTTCAGTCTGCTGTTGTTGAACTTGCGTCGGAGTAAGTAAGTTGAACCCAGGCATTTCATCAACGGGCACCTAAAATAAAGCATCATAGTAAACTGTTAACATTACTTTTTTAATGTTTATTGGTAATACAAAATATCTACTTACGTCAACGTCTGTTTGTTCTTCCTCGATGGAGTCCAGTGTACGTCTCTTCTCGTTTGAATTTTCAACAGCCTTGTCAACTTTTGCGTAAAATGATTGGGTGCAGTCTACAAAGCTATCGTCAGCCAACGGTGTAACCGTTGGGACAATCAGATCCTTAGATGCTGCTTTCTGTTGTTGTGGTGTTGCGTACAAAGATGGCTCAACCTGTGACACTTTTTCAATCTTCTCTGCGGATTGATCTCCTCCGTTGAAAATTTGTATCACCTTTAATGGAGAGACAGCTTGCGATAGTTGTTCGCACTTTGCTGCGAATCCAATCCCAGTGAATGCCAAGGTCTTTACAGTAGAGTGTCGTGTGTCTTCAGGCTCCGCTGTTTCCACTTTCTAACAACATAACATTGGAAACCATACATTGAGAGATTAGCACAACTATAATTGATAGATGATATTCAAATAGAACTACGCTATTTAACATCCACTTACATCTACAGCCACATTCTCCACCATATTATGAGAGACAGGTTCTGGACCCTGTAGTTCTGTTGCTGCGATCTCCATCAATGTAGTTGCTACTACTATTTCATCTTCTCCTTTCTCCTCACCATTCTCCGTATTCTGTCCTTGATGTACGGTTTCTAGCGACTCCTCCAACTGTTGTTTCATTGTTTTCGTTCCTTCGTTGGAACCTTCGTCCAACAAATCAATTCTGTCCACCGTCAGCTGCTGTTGTTCAACCTCGTTGTTTCCAACTCCGGGTCCCTGTGCAGGTACCAAAACTTCATTTTGCGCACCGGCAGCATGAGATAGGGGTGATAATTCTTCTGCCACCTCCCCTCTCCCATTACCAGCGTCACAACCAGTTGTTGTAGTCCCTTTCGGATTCCTATACACATCATCAACAACAGCTTCAGGTGTAGTACTCTCTTCCATTGGTTCAATACGTGTTTCGGATTGAACACACCCTCCATCAACAACTTCCTTCTCCTCTTCTGATACGTCCACAGCTTTGTCAACCAACTGTTGTTTTTCTGCTGTTGTCTCCCCATGAACATCATCTTCTTCTGTTGCTTTTTCTGTGTCAAAAACTGTTTAGTTCCTCTTCGGAACAAATCCGTGCCTCCGGGATCTGTAAACCAGTGTTTCCTTAACCACCTTCTCAGCAACGTTTGCATCCACGGTTTCAGTAGGATTCTCATCAACACGGCAAAATGGCATTGATAAGGTCAACAGCAGTTGGTGATCCTCACCATCCACTCTTTCACCTCCCATCTCCAGCTTTTGTTTCAGGTCCTCCAAATCTTTCTTCAACTTTTCCACCTGAATCAAACGAGCATACGAAATAGTTACATTATTTTAACAATGATAGATACAACATAATTTCGTTGATAGACAACTTATAGTTACCTTTGTTGCCTCAATTATAATGATGCTGCTACCAAACAACATCTATACATTTCATATGTTCATTTTAACAAACATATAGAGGTTATTAGTACTTAAAAAACATGTTAGCACTAACCTCTTCGTTTCTTTCCTCAACCGACGTTTTAAGCCTCTTGTTTTCAACTTTCAACCGGCGCAACCGGCTTCTTTTTTTCAGCTTTTTGTTGTCACGCGGAACCGACTGCGACAGCACTCCAAAGCTTGGAATAATACTAGACCTACGTTTTTTTTTGTTTTTCAACCTCTCCCCTTTGTTTTTACCAACTGTTGCCTTCCTCTCCACAATGAACTCCCCCAACGTAACATCATCTTCAACCTCAATCATCGAACGTCTTCTCTTCTTACTACCAGCTCCGTCATCTACCTTCCTTCTTGTACTTCTGTTCGCAACAGATTTATTTTTTTCCTACTCCTCTGTTCGCTTGTTTCTCCATCAGCTTCGCACTGCCTCCGCGAATTATTTACTCCATAAACAAAACATTCAGACGTTGTAAACACCAACTCACCTCCGACAACCTAAGAAATACAGTATAATATACATTGAGCAGCACAATATTATAATCATTACTTCGAATTACAGACAATTATGTACACAGTATGCTATTTGTTTGATATTTTTAACGATATATATGTTTATTTTTATTTTGATGTTCTAATATTCACGGTTTCGATTTGTACGTAAGAACCGTGTCTATGTGATTTGTTTCATACCACAACATTGGCATTGATAGGTGCATTACATACCTCGTCGTCCCTGAGCTCACTGACCATCTGGATCATTTCGAATGTCGACTCCTTGCCCTCTAGCCCCCACCACTTGTAACATCTAGGGATTATGTTTGGCCTTGGTATGTCGACGTTTATCGAAATATGCTCCATAAGAAACGATTGCAGAGAACATAACTAACCATTAAAAAAACAGTTTCGTAACAGACATGCTGATCATAACACACTGTACTTACAAAAAGCAGAGCAACGCATCCGATAACTCTTGAAGGATGCCCGGCCTTAATACATTTGTCCAGCGATTTGTGAAGCTTATCCAAGATGGCTCCAGACCAGTCATAGTCGTTTATCTTCTCGAGATTCTCCACGTAGAAGATTGCTGTCCACCCGACTACGTCGCCCGACACTGAAAAGAACAGTGTCGAGCATATGAAAAGTATCAGGAGCCGAGCCACATCCTTCGCTTCATCCTCCCCTCCTTCACGGACTGCTTTCTCAATCGCTTCCTACAAAAATAAACAAAATCATACCAAGAATACAGCAATAACAATTAAAGGCATCCACACCTAATAAGACATTTGATAAATATGATTCCAGACATTGCTAGATGCATTAAACCAAACAACAACGTAATATTATACTGCCAACTCACTGATAGATATAATATACTACTACGCTAGATATGTACATACACATGCAGGTTTTTGTATCATCAACATATGCCTGCAGCATAAACTAAAAAACAACTACATTCTAACAGACTCTATTTACCTTTATCAACGCATTGGAAACAGATTTGTCGTTCGTTGGCCCGCTTCTCCTCGTCCTTGGACTCAAAAAATATTTCTTCATCAGAATCGAATCTAACTCAGCTCCATCAGCGTACCGAGCGATAAATCCACCTGATTTGCTCATCGGCATCTCTTCGTTACCGTGTTTGAGGCCAAAGATCGCCTTAACATCTTTCTTCGTCAGCCTTACATGCTTTTGTCCAATCTTGAAAGCCTTCCATCTAACATCGTATAAACCACAAATCGCCTCGATCAAGTGGTGGAACTTTTTAAGCTTCAGAACCTCGTTCCTCAAGTCGAACGAGGTTTTGAGGAAGGTATAGAAAGGGGTTCCTCGAGCAGCCTCGATGTGTTCAGCTTTAATTATATCCCATCTCAGTACGTTGATTATGCTAACCAACCCCGACCTGTAGAATACTCTTGTTTTTGTCATTTTGACCTGTTAACGTTTACATAATAAGCTAGTTAGTAATACCATGGTAACTAAAACAATAAAACTAAGCAACCACTGCATTATGAAGATTGGTAAAAGTGACCAGAATCATATACTTCTCCCCTAGACGTGCTGTCTGACAGGTAAACTATTATTAGACCCCGATAGATAATACAAGCTACATTGCTAGATGCCTAACAAACCTACGTAAACTCACAACGGTTGGAACAGCAGCCCTATGGCTATGATAGCCGACGTAACACGTTCACGATTCAACCAGGCCAGGTTCAAATCGATGGCTTCGGACAAGTATAACTATAAACAAACACTGATAGATAATGCAACCCATATTGCTAGATGTCTAACAAACCTACGTAAACTCACAACGCTTACAACAGCAGCCACATAGCTACGATACACGACGTTACAGCATTCTAATCGATGGCGTCAGACAACACTACCAACACAACTATCACCTAACGTCGTCGTCCGGTCGATCAACAGTACGAAATACCCTTACTGCCTACTGGAGGGTTAAACGTCAGACAGCATGACTACCAATATAAAACAACCGACTATTCTAACTATCGGATTATTAAAAGTATTCCGGCGACAGAGGTTGCTTCTAACACCTAACATCGACGCATGTAACTCGAACAGAGACAGTATGTAGACGGATACCTGGTTCGGTTCGAAGAAATAAGGAAGAACAGAGACAGTGTTCGACGGTTCGGTTCGACTTATACTTCGTTGTAGTTCGAGGCTCGCCGGTGGTTGCTTGAGAGATCGGAACAGAGACGGTGGTTGCTTCGAAGGTTAGTACTCGCCGGTTTGTTCTCGCCGGTTAGGTTTGGTTTCAAAAAAATCTTTTGGGTTCCCTCTTGTTTCACGTGTTTCTCTCTCCTCAAATTTAAAAATGTGAAAGTGGGGGGAATTGGAACCTAAAAGTCTGATTAGAAGGTGTAAAAAAAAGTGGGTTTCAACAAAACAACCCCTTTTATACCCTAGAGGGTATAATTGTCCATAATTTGGCTCTAGGTATTTTATGAAACTAGTCCAAAAACGGGTACCATTTTGGTATTTGATACTTGAGTGGGTATTTAGGGGTACTTTCCTCTTTTTTTATTTGTTAAAATTCGATTAAAATTCATAATTAAATGTTGGTAAAATGTTTATATGCTATTTTGTATTAAAATGTCATGTTCGGTATGTATAGTTATTTTTTGTTGTTTTTTTTAATCCATGATCTCGTTAAGGACAGAAGATAAAAGAATTCATCGTAAGCGATTCGTTTGATACAATTGTAATATCATTGGCTTTTTTATATAAGTGAAATATTTTGAGGGCTAATCATACTTTTTAGTTCAAAAAGTAATAATTTTATTTTACATTTTTTTGTTATGAAGTTTTAAGAGTCTAGTTTGTAATATTCAAAAAGAAAATTAATTATTTGTTATTTTCTATTATTATTTTTGCAATATATATTACATGTGTGGTTATTGTTTTATAAACAAATTGCTATATAGTTTGATTATATAGTTTGTATGACTTTGAACATTGATAGGTCTTGTCCAATTGATTTTAGTGACAGATAGTCCAATTTGGATAAAAGAAGTCTCTCACATCTCCTCATTAATGTAAATCTGACACGTGACATTAGGGTGGGTGAAGCTATTTACCCCTTAATTTTGTATTTCCTCTATAATTCAAAATCTAAAAGACACTCATCACTTATTTTTACTATTTTGTCCTCGTTTTATATTCTAATTTATAATTTCATGCTTAACCATTCTCAAACACTTATATCAACAAACACAAGATTTAACCCAATTGAATCCGACATATCTATTTTTATTTTATAAAATTAAACCCTAAAAACAAAAAAAAATCCTAAATTGATAAAGATTATCCATGGAGAAGGAAGACACTCAAACCAAAGATTTAACAGCGGAGAACATCACACGATCATCTAATAATGTAATGTAATCTTGTTTTTAAGCTGTACATTCACGTAACTTGAAAATTCGTGTTAAAAAAACCATTTTAGAGCAAATCTAGTTTCTGCAGGTTTTAGCGACAAACACCTGATTTTGAGGTGGTATCTCAGAATGGGTTGTTTTTATAGAACAACTAATTTCGAGATACCACCTCGAAATAAGTTGTTTTTATTGAGTAACTAATTTCGAGATACCACCTCGGAAGTAGTTGTTATGTGAAAAACAAGTGATTCCGAGATACCACCTTGGAATCAAGTGTTTGTCGCTAAAACCTACAGAAATTGGGATTTGTGATGAAAAATAAAAAAAATAGTAAATATGTTATTTCATTTTTTTTTCCGGAGGGAACCCGCTACTCAACCGAGAAAGTGTATGTAGAGGGACTCGAACTCATGACCTTTTGGTCATAAGAATGCCATACTCAACCAACTCGGCTACCCCCTTGGGGACATGTTATTTCATTTATAGAGGCAATAAATTGGGATTTGTGATGAAAAATAAAAGAATAGTAAATATGTTATTTCATTTATAGAGGCAATAACAACTTGAAGTGTTTTCTCAAATATTGAGGAAATAATTTGATAGAAGAAATAGCTTTACCCTACATAAATTTCTATTATTAATTTCATAAAATTCAAATATAATTAATTAATATGAATTGACGCATTACCCGTGTGTAAATATAACATTACACTATCCTAAATGGCATAACTCTAATTCATATTCTTCTATCTTACGTATACTAAATTTAAATCACTTTTTTTAACTTTAATATATTCAATATAAAATAAGCTTTAATATATCTACCAACCTAATTAATCTTTTAAGTCTAAAATCTCTAAAAATAAAACATAATCCCCAAATTTATGTAAAAATCAATATTCTCATTCCCTAATACCATCCGATTATGGATTACAATAAGTCGGAATGGATGCGGATATAGCTAAACCCGTAACGTATCTCGTCTATATTTTTTCAAACCTATACCTTAACCTGTACCCGTCGAGTAGTAATATTTTTTCTCACAGCTAAATTCGCCGGTTTCGGATACCCATCCGCGAATACCCATTGAAGATATGATTACTATTTTTTATGGAAAACTACTCGTGGGTAGTAATTTCTCGTGAGTAAAATAATTGATGTCCAGCCTACACGGTTTTCGTCAGCTATCTACTTCAAGTCCCATTATTTTTTCCAAAAAACATCGAACTCTTGAGACTAAGACCCCCACAACATCGCATTATTGCGCGCAACAAATCATCATTGCGGTGTTGTGGCAGGTGAAAGATGAACCTCGATTTATCTTTCAAAAGAAATATAACATTGTGTTATGTAGGATGCTACTATTGTACATTATTTAATTATATTTTTCAAAAAAATTTGTAAAATAATTTATGAGTGAAGCTATTTCTCTCATTAAATTTATTAGGGTGAAGCTATTTCTCCGATAAGATTTATTATTTCCTCCATCTCAAAATTCTAAAAAAAATACTCAACACTTGCTTTTACTTTTTTACCCTTAATTTACTTTCTAATTTATATTTTGATGCCACTATGTACTATCCAACCTTTATTCCAATAACCACATTATTAAATCAAATTAGAGTCAACATATATCATTTAACTTTTGAAATTAAACCTTAAAAACAATAAACAAAACTCGAATTTCTTAAAAAATAATCATGAAAAAAGGAAGACACCCAAACCAAAGATTATATAGAACATCACCCAATCAACCAACAAGATAATTTAATCTTGTAAAAATATAAACAAACAAAAATTAGAGAGTCGGGAATAAAAAACAATTTAAAGTTCTCTTAAAAGAAAATAAAAAAATCAAAAACAGATTTCAAAAGTTTTACAAAAGTAATTCGATACAAAAAACAAAAATATGTTCCTCGAACTCGATATACAAGAAAATAATTTTAAAAAACAAATCATAGCAAGAGAGTTCCGGAAACTGTAATTTTTCCTGCATAGCGAGTTCAGAGTACAACCGACTTTCTCGAACTCTTGTCAACCGATAGATTAAAAAGAAAATTAAAGAGAGATTTTTACCTTTGATAGATTTCTTCAATCGAAAGTAGTGCCTAAGTTTTTTTTCTTTGTTAAAAGAGTCGATGGCTGTATATTTATATCGATAGGATTAGAGTTTATGGACGGAAGTAAATATGGTGGGTATAAGGTTGCTAGAAAAAAATTAAGGTAGATATGGTGCTTGGGTGGTTGCTAGAGAAGAAGGTAAATTATAAATCTTTGGAGTAAAATTAAAAAAAAAAGTAAGTTAATAATTTGCTTTATGAAGAAAATAACAAAGTGGAGTCTATTTTTTAAATATGGGGAAATAAAAAATGGAAGGAAATAGTTTCACTCAATTTATTATTTCTTCCATATTTCAAAAATATCACATCTTGTTATTTCTTCTATAAAATAAAGCCAAATTTATCCTATTATTCTTACCCACCCAAACACCCCATATTTATCCATAACCCTAATTCTTATCAAATAACTTTAGTTTCTCCATTTATTTTTCAGCCACCCATCTTCCTCGTTCATCTCTCGTTAGCTTTTCATTCTATGTAAATCGACTCTCTCACCATCCAAATTTACTACTCCTATTAATTATACTACCTAAATCGGCACTCTCACTAATCAAACTTTAAAATCGAACTACAATAAGAATCTTAGCCACCATACCAGCCCAATAAATCTTTTAAAAAATTAAATCGAATCCCTAGCCGCAAGAATCTAGGTTTATTTTTATTTTTTTTGCAGTTTGAGGTTTCTTTTTATTGTCGTTCTCGAAATCGTTTTTTATGTTTGCTTGTTTTTTATTAGCTTCTTGTTTTCGAAACCGTTTTTTTTTATATTTTGGAAATATTGAGGTTTGTTTTTTATTTACATTTCGATTTTTGTTTTATTTACGGTAATTTTGATTGTTATTTTATTAGCTTGTTGTTTTCTAAATCGTTTTGGAAGATTTAGTTTCGATTTTTATTTACAGTAGCTACTTACGGTTTGAAATTATTATTATTTATTTACAGGTTCGAAAGATTTAGGTTCTTTTTTATATTGATTTATAGTTCTCTGATGTTTACAGGTAGAGTAGTTTGCTAAGAACACAATAGCATGCTATTTTCGTGTTTTTTAAAAGACCACATATTATTCCAATATAGCACTTCAGAATTACATATATATATTTTTTAAACAAAGCACGTAATTTCGAAACAGCAACTCAGAATCATATGTAGTTTTTTAAAAATTACATTGTATTGTTTTCTACTAAAACAACTTATTCTGAGTTGGTATTTTAGAATTTAAATGCAAAATCATAATTTTTTAAATGGTTTTTTTTTTAAATCGGATTATGGTGATAGATTTCATCATCTTCCCTGAGTAATTTTTAAGAAATTTGAGTTTTTTTATGGTTATTAGGGTTTAATTTTAAAAGTTAAAACTGTTATAATTTGTGTTAATGGTGTGTTTGTTGGAGGAAAGATTTGATTGTTGACCGTGGCATAAAATTATAAATTTGAAAATAAATAATAGACAAAAAAATAAAAGCAAATGTTGTGTTTTTTTGAAAATTTTAGATGGAAAAAATAATAAATGTGAAGGAGGAAATAGCTTCACCCATTATTTATGAGTTAAAATATAAATAAATTATACCACAATTTTTATTTTCGAGATATATAAATAGAGACTTGGTTTTTTCGATTTGGACACCAAAAATTTAGGATTTTTTTATTTAGTATTTTCAAAACACTTTTCGAAAAATGTTTTAGTAAGTTAAAAAAATATACCATAATTTTTTTATCTTTTTATTTATAAATAGAGACTTTGTTTGGCCACCAAAAAAATTAAGCCTTATTTTTATTTAATTGTTTCTAAAAATGTTTTTTGGATGTTTTATTATTAGAACAAAACTATACCATTATTTTTGTTTGTTTGATTTGGACACAAAAATATTTTGAGCTTATTCCCCCCTTGTTTTACAACTTCATAGTATTATTTTATTAAAATTACTTATTTAAATTTCATAATTTAATTTTATAAAGATAATATATTATGTAGAAATTTATTAAAATTATTTATGCTGAAAGAATAATATAGTGGGATATGCTAAAAGTTAAAATATGTTTTGTTGCCTAGAGTGGAGATTATTGAAAAATTATTTGAGGATTATGCTGATGTGGTGCACCTTTGGGAGATGAAATATCACCACAGTTGTTGGTGGTCTAATCTTTTCTTCTTCTGTGATTTTATTGTTTTAAGTTCAGTTATGTTGCGAGGCCTTTGAGTTGTTTGAGTGGAATAAGATAGGAGTTTATAAATGATCGGGTTCAGTACTATCTGTGAAACAAAGTTAATTTACTATTAGGTGCAACTGAATATCAAGTTTGTGGTACAATTGACCAAAAAAAAAGGCTCAAACCGAATATGTCAATAAGTTTGAGCCTAACTTTCTTGCTAAAGTTAATCGCGGGATTGTAAAAGCTGATGAGGTAAATCTATTAGATAATCATTTAGCTCATATTTTTTTGGATTTTGCTACTTCAAGATGGAACGCCATAGTATTTCGATTTCATATCTCGCATGATTCATTCTGATTAGTTTGGGAAATCCCGAAGAAGGCGAGTTAACACTCAGTTCTTCATCATTTATATTTAACTATTTTCTATGTGATAATATTTATTATAAGTTTAACCTTTTTGTTTTGGAATCATAGAATCTATATGTATACATTTATTATAAATTAATTTTAATTAATTTTTTTATTATAATTTCTTCTTTATATATTTATTTTTAATCTAAGTATTAAACTTAATGTTATCAAATTTCCTACCGAATTAATTGATAATAGATTTAAGTTGAGATCGAAAGATAAAATCTAGTTCAAATCTTTACTAATACCATTAAGATGAATAATTAGTGCGCTACGACCATGATTCGGGAAAGTTTGAATTAGGCCGTAAAAAGCAAAGTTGTCACATAGCAGCATATTGATATAAAACTTGTATTACTAATAGTCATTCGACTTTAGTTACGATTTTTTCATTTGACTAAATAACTTCTGGCCACTGGTGTGCGGAGGTGGATTTTGTGTATGTTATGGCATTAATTAATTGAACTTATTCACTTGTTAATTATATTTTTTATAAAATCATAAAAAACATTTTATAAAATAACATTATGGGTCGATTCTTGATTTTATATTGGATATTAAAGTTTATACCTTTAAGTTAGAGAAAGATGATAAAGTCTCACTCAACTTTTATTTTTTCAACAAAACTTGTAGAAGGTAACGAAGAAGTCTCATTCAGCCTCGGTTTATCTTACACGTTTTTCTTTGTCTCAGTTATAGAGCAGAAATTGCAGAATCATGTTCACCCGCCACAAGCTTAGTTGCAACCGCCACCGCAAACAGATGCTAGTTTGACCCACAAATTATTATTTTTTCAATGACGAAAGGAAAATAATATGTAATTTAATAAGGATTTCAGTTCATCTTTGTTAGGGTTTAACCTGAATCATCAAGACTATAAGTTTAAACCTCATCAGGATCTGAAGCATAAGACCCATATGTTCTATAATATTCTTTATATGTTGAGATTTGTCAGATCTATTTTAATTGTTTTATGTGTTTTCTTTGTCTACTTGTAACATTTTACTATCCTCTATCCTTAAGATCTAAGAATTGCGCAAGGTCATACCATAATGGTTCATCCATGAAAGCATGAGTCTCTGGAGCAAGAGTAAGGTTAGCAGATGTCAAACTATCCCTTTTGTTGCTTCCATGCACTTTTCTAAAGTCATATCAATTATAGTTTCTAGATATAGAGGCGTCGTGTCTGGAAATTGGGGAATCGCAACCTTATTGGAATCTTGAGGAGATAGCATGTCTGAAATGGTAGCCAATGGATCTGAAGTTGAGATTCCTAGGTCAAAGAAATATCAGAGGACTGCATCGTCTCATAAAGAGGAAGATTTGAGAGATAGTCCACTGTGCCAGCTGATAAAGAACCATCACCAATCAAAAGTTTACCAATCAAAAGTTTGTCATAATTGCTTCTGAAAGGTTTCTAAAAGGAATATATTTTATATTTTATTTGAAATCACATCAAATAATATATAACAAAAAGTAATTATACACTTTTCTAGATTCACCTAATGAATAAACAGAAAACCAAGAACACTTACGGGTTTGCCTGCTACTTTCTATCTCATGTTCTCTTTTGTTTTTTTACGTTCTTTGGGAATTTTGTTTATGAAATTTAGAAATCTGTAGAATCAAATTAGTGAAGAAAGAAAAGTTTTCCACACACTCAAGGAAGCGACCGTATTTCTGATTAGGGTTTAGGATGATGAAATTCCTAAGCCTAGCCCCTTATTTATAAACTTTACAATGTGAAGCCCAACATTGTAATTCCCATCCCTTATTACTTCTTTGTGTCCGGGACCATAACCCGATAAATTGATATTTCAATGTATATCCGTGATTTAATTCAGGTTTAAGTCTTGAGATTTGAGCCCTTTTCATCACAATGCCTAAATTCAACTCGGTTACCACACTAGAGCCCATAACGCATTTCCATCCATAGGTCCAATTTAATTAATCAACTAATTAACTTGATTACTTTTAATTTGGACTTCCTTAAGAAAATAATCGAGTATGATTATTTAGTATGCCAGTCCAAATTATTGTGAGTCCGTAAATATATTAGATATATATATTCCAACAAAATGCCACTTGGACCGCCATATGATACTCAAGAATACATATTCAACTTTAATGAGATCCCTATATATATTGTCAATGGGAAAACGGTACAACCCCGTACATGACTGATAACAATAAAGGACTAAAGACCTCTTTCTCGTAATGTGAGCAATATGATGCAACATTAATCATATTACCATTATCAATCAATTACTTGGGACAATTATGGAGTGTGGCCTAAGAGTAATATGGCTTGTAATCGTACATATCTACTCTCAAATGGTTCATACCTTTGAAGATCCAATATAGTACATATATCAATAAATATTTCCAAGCATATATATATATATATTGCAATAAACTTTAATATGCACAATACTGCAAAATATAACATCAGATCATATTACAAACTCTCCCACTAAAACTAACAATCCTCTAAATTAACTACAACCCATACTGATGGTGTTGTCCCTGAAAAACCTTAGGCAAAACCGCCTATGTTAGATGATCTGCTATCATGGAGTTTGTGCCGATGTGCTCTATACTTATTTGACCCATATGTACTATTTCTTTAACAAACATAAATTTTATGTCTATCTGTTTGGAATTAGACGAGCTCTTATTGATGTTAGAGTACTACACTGCAGAATTGTTATCGTAATATAACCTCATAAGAGCTTATATCACTAGTAAAATGCGTAATCCAGTAACACAATTCCGCAGCCACAGTGCTTGGTTTGATGTCTCAAAGCATGCAACAAATTTCACTTCCATGATGGACGGTGCAATAAGTGTTTGCTTTACACTTTTCCAGGATATTGCACCTCCAGCCAATAAGAATATGTTGCCTGACGTGATTTTTAGTGTGTCTCCTCATCCACCAAAATCTGAGTTGGAATACCCAATGATCTCCAGTTTATCCGACAACCTATATGTCAACATGTGCCCCTTTGTTCCTTGCCGATATCAGAGTACCCTTTTAATTGCTTTCCAGTGATCCATTCTTGGGTTACTAATATACCTCCCTAACAAATTTACAACATAAACAATGTCCGGGCTAGTACAAACTTGAGCATACATTAAAATCCCAACTTCCAAAGCATAAGGGGTCGTTTTCATTTCCTCAATCTCAAGTTTTATCTTAGGACATTGACTCAGACTAAGTTTGTCACCCTTTGCTATAGGGGTACTTAGGAGTTTGCAATTTTCCAGTCTGTAACGTTGTAACAAACTTTTAATGTATGTCGTTTGTGATAATCCAAGAATACCACGAGAGCGATCTCGATGTATCTGGATTTCTAACACAAAACCGGCATCACCAAGATCCTTCATATCAAACTTGTCTGATAGAAATCTTTTTATAGCGTGTAACAATTCCTTATTGTTGGAGGGAACAATATATCATCCACATATAATATAAGAGATATGAAATTACTCCCACTGAACTTGTGATACACACAATCCTCAACCGAGTTGATCTCAAAGTCATAACCGACTATCCCCTCAAGGAATTTATGATACCATTGGCGATAGGCTTGTTTAAGCCCATAAATGGATTTCTTAAGCCTGCAAACCAGATCTTTTGAGTTACTTTCTACAAAGTGTTCTGGTTGCACCATATATATCCTTTTCTCAATATTATCATTGAGAAAAGCGGTCTTCACATCCATCTGATGAAGCTCAAGGACAAAATGTGCAACTAATGCCATGATTGTTCTAAAGGAATCCTTCGTAGATACCAGGACGAAGGTTTCATTAAAATCAATCCCTTCACGTTGAGTATAAACTTTCCTTACAAGACGTGCTTTATGTTTTTCCACATTACCCAGGAAATCATATTTGGTTTTGCAAACCCATTTACAACCAATTGTCTTTTTCCTTTCAGGTAATGGGACAAGATCACATACCGCATTGTCCTGTATTGATTTATACTCTTCTTTCATAACGTCAATCCACTTTTGAGAGTCAGAGCTTGGCATGGCCTATTTGTAAGATGAAGGATCATCTACAGCTCCAGCACATAACTCATCATGTTCCTGAAGATATACTATAAATTTTGGACGTATAATACTCTTCATTTCTCTCATGGACCTTCTTAAGGCCACTAATTCTTCTTGTTGTACTTCTTGAGGAGGTAGAGTTTGATCATTATGAACGATGTCATTTTGATTCCCTTGTGGAAGATTATATTGAGGTTCCTCTTGTTCTACATGGACCATATCTGTATCCTGGTTAGAACCCTCAAGTGGAGCATCAGTGTTAATTTGAGGATTACCTTGTTCTAATGGGACCAAAATGATTGGCATTACAACCCAATATTCTGATACATGAGTATCCATATTAAAACTTGCATGAATCTCTATGGATTCTTTCTCAAAATTAACATATGTTTCCTTATTCTTCCCTCCAAACTCAACATCCTCTAGAAACTTGGTCGTTCCTGTCTCAAATACTGTACCAGTGAGAGAATCATAAAACTTAAACCGTTTGGAATGTTCGGAATAACCTATGAAGAAAAAACTAACTGTTTTTGGGTTCAGTTTCTTTTCTTGAGGCTTGTAAGGCATTGCCTCAGCTGCACAAACTCACACATGAAGATGCTTTAAATTAGGTTTACACCCGCTCCAAAGCTCATATGGATTCATAAAAGTAGACTTTGTGGGTACTCGATTAAGTATATAAGCATCACATTTGATGGCTTCCTCTCGGAGAGACAAGGTAGAGATGAGTGACTTATGATGATTCTAACCATATCTTTTACTGTTCGGTTCCGTCTCTCAGATACACCATTCATGCGAGGTGAACCAGGCATAGTGTATTGAGGGAATATTCCACACATCTCTAGGTACTGTGAAAAAGGTCTTAGACGTTGTTCACCCGATCCGTCATATCTACCATAGTATTCACCACTACGGTGAGATCTAACAGTCTTAATGATTTTACCAAGTTGTTTCTCAGCCTTGGTCTTAAAAGCTATGAACTTGTCCAAGGCCTTAAACTTTTCATGAAGAAGATAAAGGTAACTGAAACGAGAGTAGTCGTCGATGAATGATATAAAGTACCACTGCATGTTCCACGATTCCTGTAGAAACAGTCCATAGATGTCGGTATGTATCAACTCTAGGACTTTCTTTTCTCTATATGCTTCTAACTTTTTAACTTTGGTTTGTTTCCTTTTGGTACACTCGACACATATACCGAAGTCAGAGTAATCAAGGGGACCTAATAAACCTCAGCAACAAGCTTGTCCATCCTAACTTTGGATATGTGACCTAACCGTTTGTGCCTTAGTTTATAAGATCTTTCAGATTTAGTAATGTTGTTTGGTGTACGTTTTGTATTCATGGAAATATGATTATTAATAGTATTCAACAAATAAAAATTATCCTTTTTAATTAAATTTTCATTCCCAACAATCTTATTATATAAAGGGTGTAAATCAATTGTTTCTCATCAGACAATAGTAACCTTGCAAGTCTAAAACTGGAAAAGAAATTAAGTTCCTCCGAAAAGTGGAAAAATACATTACATTCTCTAAAAATGGAAAATTAAGTGCATAAATATATTAAATAAATATATTCCAACTGAAGAAACATCTATTTCCATGATATGCCTTTTGATATTTTTATATTTGAACCTCCGTTTTTTCTTTGTTTCAGTTACGACTCTCCTTTTGTTGTTGTAAAAATTGACCAAGAAAAACAAGTATTTGCACTGCCTTCATAAATGACATCATCTCTTGTTTCCTTTGCTCCATACCTTGAACTTGGCCATCAGTAGCATGTTGTTGCTGCCCTAACCGAACAAGTTCATACATAAGAACATTAGTTCCCCTCTTAAGCTGCTCAACCTCTTCCTTGAGACCAAATTTCCCAACCTCAACGTAGGCACATAAACCTTGTTGTCCTTGTAATTGTTGTAACCGTTGTTGCCTATGTTGAAGAACAGGTTTCTTCCAAGAAATTGTTAGAAGCAAATGCGTTTGACCTCTTAAGAAGCCCTCATTTTTAATCCCCGTTGAACTTGTCCAACCTCCTTAAAACCATAAGTATTGAGATGTCGCACGAATCTTGAGAAGTTATTATGCTTAAAATATTTAGAAAAGAGATCGCGAGCGAAATCTGTCGTATTCCATACAACGAAGCTATTATTAGTCGGACTCTGAGACACGATTGAGTCTAGAAAGCTAACCCATAAATAATCAACATGTACTATATTTTAAGTTTTTAATTGAATCGTAGATAGATTTTACTAGAGTTAAAATCTTAAATTTAAGGTTGATTATGGTAAATAAAAAAACTTATTTATTTTACACCTATTTGCTTCAAAATGGGTTAATCGTGTCAAAATTGGATTCAAAACGTAATATTTTGAGTGTGGTATATATATATATTTTTACATAAAATATTTTTCAAATTTTCATTTTATTTATAGCTAAATATTCAAAAGCTCATATAAATATTCAAGTCTAATTATAGATGTGAAGACTCGGACATCAAATTCAATGATTCAAATAATGAAGTTATGTTTTACTAAAAAAAATCAAATTCGAGGTGAATTAACTGGGATTATCTCTAATCTCTGACTATTTCTGTTTAGAGCTTAAGTCGATCTGTGAATCTCAAACGGTGGTGTAATCAGATAAAGAATCAAGTCTAATTCCACGATTGATGCTTAAAATTCAAGTTCAAAGTTTTAGATTAAGGAATTACCTATTACTGTAATTGAAATCGAATCTGAGGCGAATAAAACTGGAATCAAATATAATCTCTGTCTATTGTTGTTTATGGCTTATGTCGAGGTAGAACCTGGAATATCGTGTCTTTTCAAGTTTGTTCTTCAGAACAGTAAATCTTAAATGGTGAGGTATCATATAAACATAGCATGGCTCCATGATTGGAAACCTCAATACTAGATTCAAAGTTTCAAATTAGGAAAGTTGCCTTTTATTGAAATTGAAATCAAATTTGAAGTGAATCAAACTAAAACATCTCTAATATATATTAATTGTATGTTGATGAAATCTCTAGAGTGCACCTCTTCAAGCTTTATCTTCAAGGATCAAATTGATAAAATCGTGCAAAAGTCTATCATTTCCTTTAGGTTTTTTTTTTTAAATATTGCTGAATAATTCTTAATATTAATAAAATTTAAAGTAATGATACAATATTTATATAAAGACTTCAAAAAACTTGAGTAAACAAACTCCTAAAAGGACTCCAACAGAGTTGAATAAACAAACTTTAACAAAATAAACATCAAATGTGGCTAAAGACTATGTCTTAGCTTTTATTCTTCATTTTCATCGTATCATCTAAAATATAAATCGAATACCAATCGAATCGTATCAATACTAAAGAACTCAAAAATAGGCGAACCAAAGTTAAAACCTCCAATTTTGGAGTTTATGTTGCTTTCTCTTTCTAGATATCTGTACTCAAGTTTATTGATTTTATTCATGTTTTGTTTCTTTGGATATTTTATAGAGGAGATGGAGAGAGAGAAAAGAGTCGAGTTGATAATCTCAACAATAATCTTAATAAAAAAATTAAGCAAATAAAATTAATCATTTCTATCCAATATCTCGAACCGACCAAATAAAATATATCTCGGATTTGAATGGTAAGATGATATGTAAGGGACAAAGAAGAAAAAAGAAGTAAAATTGAGTATAAGAATATTGATTTTGATTTTTTTAGTTTGTAATATTTTTATATTTAAAAAAATAAAAATTAAAAAAAAATACCACGTATATAATAATAATCAATAAATAATAATACAGCTCAAATAAGACATGCCACATTGACTTTATAAAAACATATATGCGCCAATTCATGTTGGTGACTACATTTTAACTTTGATATAAACTCAAGTGGTTATTAGTAATACAAGTTCTAGATGAGTATAGTGCTAGGTGGAAGCTTTACATTAATCAGGAGATACGAGAGACTACCTTTATCCAAACTGGATATTATAGAGACTCTCACCAGACTTTTAAAAATCAATGGACTATTTGTCATTAAAGTCGATAGTCTCGGGATAAGTTGATTCTCAAAGCATATAACCAACATATAAGAATGTTAGTTGTGTGAGATCGATAAATAATCACAACACTCTGAAAGAGAATATCACTTTGAAAAATATATGTTTAGATTTAGTAATTATTAAAATTATTAATACATATATATAGAGAGAAAGAGATTATGATCCTAGAATAGTGTGTCACATTTTCAACTTTTGATTGTACTTTTAAATTTATTTTATTTTATTTTATTCAACTGTTGTTTCCTAACCGAGTCCTGACCCATTTGATCAAACAAATAAAATTTATTTTTTTATCAAGTTTTAAACGTCGTTTTCGAGAAATTAATCCATATATTTTAGATTTATTAGTTTAATATACTATTGTACTAATTAATATTTTTTACTAATTTACATATCTATATAGTAAGAATAGTCGTTAAACGAGCAATACATGACATAATAGTAGAATTACGAATAACAATTATACAATATGTATAAATGGGTTTAACCCTAACATCTTGAGGTCATAAGTGTATGTTTTGTATTGAAATCAAGTCAACATCGATTAACATTATCCTAGAAAACCAAATGTTTGTCGGATATCTATAAAAATGTCCTGACAATTCCTCGAGATTTGTGATACATGACATTATAATATTTCCTCGGATGTGGTAAGACTCCAACTTTTTCCTTTTTCTCTCAAATGAAAGGGTAAAGCGTGACTGTAGTCATTACCTCTATAATATATAACATCATGAAGTTAGCTATATCAACATTTTCTAGTGAAATACTTCCCACGAGTGTAGTTAGCAAAATTTTGAAACGATATTTCAACCTTTAGATAAATAAAAAATGAGCACATGTGTGACTCTTGCTAAAGATATAAAGAGTTATTGCAAAAATGTTGTCACCATGGTATCCTAACCTAGTTGATATTCCAAACTTCTACAATGGGATAATGAGGAACAAAAAATTAATGATAGAGACCGTAAACATAGGGCTATTAAATAAATAATTATGGAGGAAGAATACCGAATACTTGAAGTACTTTCCAGCAATAACTATATATCTTAAAAGAAGTCTAAAATATACACGGTGACAAATGAGATTGTCCTTCAAGTAAAGATACGTTTGAGTAGCAAATGAACCACCTTAAGATGAATTTGGCTATAGTATAAGACATTAATGCTTGCTACCATTTATCCATTAGAAATTAGTTCACATCATCAGAAATACAATGTATGTAAGTAATTTCCAATAAAGCGCTAGACCATATTATACTCATAATAATAATTATCAAGGTCATAGAAAAAAATCTATTTTTTTTCATAGGAGAACAAAAATAACATATGGGAACATGATGATTTAGACAAATTGGAAATAAAATTAAACTTAGAAGAGGATGTGAGAAAATTTGTAGAATCATCCATAAACTTCTTTAAGAGGAATAAGACTTGTATGAAGAACCTGAAGGTATCGGTCCAAAAAAATAGAGTTTGTATAAAGAACCTAAAGATTTAGATATGGAAATTACACTATATGATTATAATTATAAATCAAAGAACTTGGCCCAACTATACTGAAATAACACGAAGCAAGCTAATGCAATCACATTAAGAATGAGAAGATAAATATATCAAATGGTGGATCCATGTGATGAAAAATAGAGAGCTGACTGTGACCAACTAGATAATTACAACAAAGTAACATAATATGAAGAACAATGTACCAGAGGATCTCTTTGCCACGACCAGGGTGAACGTGATCACGACCAAGAGATCCTTTGTCACGACAAAGCCATCCCTGATTGCTTTGTCAGTAAAAATTACATAAAACACCTCGGTCGCGACAAAGCCATCCCTGATTGCGGCAATGATATAATAATTGACATAAAATACCTTGGTCGCGACCAAGCTTCGTGTGATCATAAACATGAACCTTTGGATCGCGACAGAGCCATCCTTGATTTCGGTAAAAGTCTAAAAACTAACATATAACACCACGATTGCGACCAAGCCTCTCGTGATCATGACCGCAGACCTTCTGATTGTAGTAAAGACAACCTTGCTTGCAACCGTTGTGAGGTTTTTGAAGAAAAATCACCTAATTGCTTCCTTGATCGCAGGGAAGCCTCCAATGATTCCGAAAAATCCCAATTATAACACATAACCTTTCTATCTTAAAATATACACCTCAAATTCCCTACCTAGATCTGAAAAAGAAGCAACACATTTGCAATTAATTATAAAAATTATTGGAGATGTTCCACGACCAAGAGATAATTATGATTTTGGCTAATTTAGTATAACAAATTCCTAAATATGTGAAGATTATCAAAGACATCATTTCTCACAAAAATAATTCAAAAACTTTGAGACAGTTACATTGACAGAGGAATGTAGTATATTCATTTGTAATAAATTACCATCAAAGCTATAAGATCCATAGAGTTTTACTATTCCTTGGAAAATTGGTAATTTAACACTTGATAAATGTTTACATGATTTAGGTGCTAGCATTAATTTAATGGGCCTTTATATTTTTAGGAAATTAAGATTAAGTGAAATACCTGATATGTCCATTACATATTCGAAGGGAATAATATAAGATGGTTTGATTAAGGTTGGTAAATTTGTATTTTCTTTTGATTTTGTAATTTTAGACATGAATGAAGATAGATTTGTACCATATATTTTAGATAGTCTTTTTCTAGATACGACTAAAATTGTGATTAATATTGAAGATGAAAAATTAATCATTCGTGTAGGAGATTAGCATGTGAAATTTAGTATGTTGGAATATTTATAATTTCCAAAAGATAGTAATGTAAGTTCTTAAGTTGATGTGGTAGATTATCTCGTAAAAAAATGTTTACATGAGTTGTTACCTTCTTCTAATTCAGAGAATTCTCGAGTACATGCTAGACTATATGAAACTGGAATTGAAAATGAAAAGGTAATATAATGTGTTAAAGATTTGAATTGTCTACCTACTCAACCTTTGAATGTTATGTTTTATGAAATAACCAAAATTTGAAACATCTAAGGTATAGTCAGAACCTCCACCCTCGCGTCCACTAAATATCTCTTTGAATGAACCTAACAATTATCCTCATATTACTAAGGTATCATCGAGTGACGTAGATAAATAGGGGTTATTAAATGTGCTAAAACGACTCAAAGAGATATTAGCCCTCATAATCACCGCATTAAGCTTTTAATAGAGGAAGTCTACAACTTGTTAACCAATTATCGGAGGCGGTTGAATTCACCCATGAAAAAAGTGTGAGTTGTAGCGACTTATTGTGGTTTAAATTGGAAGAGATTTCGTTTCAAATAAAAAGATGAAATTGTGTTAAGACATCAGAGAATGACGTTTGTCTTGAAAATGAAGACCAATTGAACTCATATTACTACCAAAGAGTAGTTGATGACGATTGGGTGTCAAATATGATATGTAAGTAGACTTTAAGGAATAAATTGTAAATAATATAAGTTTAGTTGAACAATTATGACTATGTAATTCTATTGATGACTAAGGGTAATTTATCCTCTTTTATGTAACCATTTTCAGTTTAAAGCTGACTCTTAGCGCCTCTATATAAAGGGTAATGCTGAACTAATAAAGGGGTTGAACACTTTCTGATCTAACTCAGTTGTGCTCTGATTTTATCTTTATAAAAACTCTTTCTCTCTGTAGAACTTGCGTATTACTTTTTCCTAAGATAAATCTCTTAACAACTGAACTCACCAAAGTAATCTTCAATTTTTACAATGACAAAGCTAAATGGTCGAGCTATTGACCTTAAGCAAAGCGCTGATTGAAAGACAACCCAATGTAAGTTTTATTTTTATTTTTATTTTTGAATTCTATTTAATTTAATTTCCTTATTCTTTTATACTTTTATGTATTTTTTATGTATGGTGTAAATGTTGTGTTTAAATATTATGTTGTATTTTATAATGCTTTAGTTTTATATATACTAGTTTTCATTTTGTTTTCTTTCCACTTGTCTTGTGGCATAACCAAATAACTCCAACAATTTAACTCAAGTTTTTCATTGAACCCCACGATTTCAACTCCAAATATATACACCATGTATTATTGTTCCTTACTTCAATCGTCTATTTTTAATATTTAAAGACCATATTAGATCTTAAGTGTGGGCTTGTGAGAAATTGTTGGATAAAAATATAACAAAAATTTAATTTTTATGATGATTTAATTTTGTTCATTGTATATTACTTATAAATTCAAACTTGTGAATTTCGTTTTTAGTACAAAAGGTTAATAATCACAATTTAGGTTTTATTTTATTAGGTGTTTTGATTTATTTTTGTCTAAAATTTATTAAACATAATTATATTACAAATTTACATTAAGTATGACTTTTTATATTGAATTAATTAACTAATATAATAAAAAATAGTTCTAAAAATAGTTTTCATATTTATATAAATAGTTTATATATATATATATATACTAAATAAAGAAATTGCATAAATATTTACTAAGTAACCCGTTTTGTTTTTAACTTGTCAAGATTCGTAAAAAATGAAGAGATTCATGTTAATTCTGATATGTGGGTTGTCTAGTTTATACTTTAATTACTATAAATCGGTATACCTTTAAGAGTGCTTCATCACCTAATGCTCATAATCAAATGGGAGTGAGTCATTAATCTAAAGCTAGTTAAATAGATTAGTCAGAAAGCTTAAGAAAACTAGACATTGCACAAGTCACATTTATGTAAAAATAAATCATTCATCTTCTAAGTTTATATATCATTTGTGTTGTCTTATCAGCTAATGACTTAAGTCAACTGGTCTCTGATTCATTGATTTTCATATAGAAAATGCAAAAATAATATATACACACTGATAACCACTCGGGTAATATCCAAATTATCGATAAACATCCGAGTAGAATTCAAATTATCGACAACCACCTAGGTTTTTAAGCTTAAAAGCTTCCAAAAATACTCATGAACGTAGAAACACTGATGTCTTCACTAATTACTTATTTTTAACTTTCAAAACTACATATATTTCAAATCTCAACTCAATTTGTTTTTCTTCTAGAAACACATATTTCTATTTTTTAAACGAACAAAAAAAATACATGCGTGATATTTTTGGAGATTTTTTCTCCTATTCCCATAACCATATTACCCGTAATATGCAACTATAACACAATTATTTTTTAGACTTATTTTGTAACGAAAGTTTTATTTATGCAATTATTTTCTATTTATTTTTGCAACTCATTTGCACATAATTTTGCAATTGGAACACATTTTTTGTAACCAAATTACACATTATTTCGAAACTGAAACACAATTATTTTTTCACAACCAAATTACATGTAATCCCGCATTTGGAACAAAATTGCATTTTTTTTGTAACAAAATTACACGTAATTTCATATTTGAAACACAATTTTTTTACAAACTTTTTTTTCAACCAAATTAGACGTAATTAAGCAACTAAATAATATTCATTAATTTTTTTTTGTGAAACTAGTTTTGTTCATCTTTAAAATAAATAAATGATATTTAGATACATTTGTTTGAAAAGTTATGGTTTGAAAGATATGACATTTATTAAATAGGAGAGAGAAATGAGATTACGAGGTAGTTATCAGTAAATAATGATATATTGTTAGGTGGTTATCTGTATTATATCAAATCTTGGATGGTTATTAGTAAATAAGTTTGATATTTGATGGTTATTGGTAGATTACCAATAAATGAATACATGAAACCCCAAGGGGGTAGCCGATTTGGTGGAGTAAGGCATGCTTGTGACCAAAGGTCATGAGTTCGAGTCCCTCTACAAACATTTTCTTGGCTGAGCCTGTCACCTTGTGTGGTTTACCTTCTAGCGTTGATTTACAGGCTATTGCGTCAGATTGAGAGTTTACCCCGTGCTCATTCGTTGAGTAGCGGTTGCGGGTTCCCTCCAAAAAAGAAATACATGAATTCAAAATTATTAGAAAAATAATATATTGCTCTGACATCAGTGGTAACATTAGTCCATGCCGTCTGTTTAATTGTAGCACCACAATATGTATAATATATATATTGTGGGTGAAGAATGTTATGCTGGTAAATATAAAAATCAATTTAACTAAAATAGCCAAAAGAGTAAAAAATGAAAAATGAAAAATTACAGTCTTTTAGAACTTATAGTTTTAAGGTGGTGATTACTAGTTGAAAAAACTCCAAGAAGTTCTAACAGAGTCTCTCCTCTGTCCTTCTCCGATCTGCCTTCTTGCTCCGTCATCCCTCCAGTGCCTCCAGGGAAGCACTCCTCTGAACTTTCAGAGGAGCTTTCCTGTTTCCTTCCTTAATCCGGTTTGTCATTGGTTCTGTTCTTGATTAAGTCTCCTCGGTGGTCGGCTCTGTTTTTGGCCCTCTGTTTCGCTCCCCATTGAATCTGATCAATGGCTAGTGACATCCTTAACCTGGAAGAGTTCCCTGCTCTTCTCCCCAACACTGAATATAATCACAGAATGTATCTCAAGAAATCATACTCTGAAATATTGAAAAAACATTCTGAGCGTACTGAACCTGCTCCTGAGTTCATCAAGCATACTGAAGATCATAATGTTATACATTACTCAAAATCAACTAAAGAAATGCTACTGCAACAATCAAGATCGACACTTATAGGAAAATTTAGCCAAGAAATCCCAAAACGTGCTGCATTTCAATCGTTTCTTGATTCTTTTAAATTCAAAAGATCCTTTAGTTTCATTACTTTAGATTCGAGACAGATTCTTATCGAATTCAACATAAAATAAGATGTAAGCAAACTCTGGTCAAAACGTATCTGGAATGTAGATGGCAAAGTTATGAGGATTTTGAAATGGTGCCTTGATAACAACAAGAATGTCGAATGTCCTATAGTTATTCTTTGGGTTAGATTTGAAATGCTACCAGAATACCTATACAATAGCTCTATTATTAATGATCTTGTTGCCTCTTTGGGCTCAGTTCACCAAACGGTTGTACCTAACTCTCACTGGGCCAAAACTAATGCTTGTTTTGCTCTTGTAGAAATTAATGTATCCAGAAAACTCAAAGGAAAGATGTGGATAGGGTTTGGCGAGAATGATGGATGCTGGATAGGTGTAAGTTACAAAAATGTGCCTAAATATTGTCACAGTTGCTATCACCTGGGACACATTGCTAATGATTGTAAGAAGAATGCTACTAAAAATAAAGTAAAAACAAAGTCATCAACGCTGAAACTGGAAAAGAAGTTAAAAATTCAATTCAAACTGATTCTGTACAAGATAGTTCATCAAATCCCCATGTCCCAAAATCTACTCAAGTTCAACCATTCAGTAAAGTCTACAGAAGAAAACTGAAATCTGTCATTGCAACCAAGGGCAAGCCCTATGAATCCTACAACACTAACCCAACTAGCCCTAACAAAGAAGAAAGTGCTTCAAAAAATGATCTTGATCTCATTAGTGCTCTTCAAGACTTGGAGCAGGATCACAACTCTGACTGCTAGAATGTTGACTCTACTTCTCCTCAAAGAGACAACATAGGAAGCTATAATGTTTCTCCGAAGGCTATCTCTACTGATCAAGACTTCAACAGCATAATAAACAGCAGAATAAAATCTGCACACAAAAACAGAAATGTTAAAAGGTTATCTATCAACTCTCTTCTTAAAAGAGAGAAATCTCACAAAAAATCTCTATCTGATAATGATAAAGATGGTTAGTTGGAATGCTCGTGGTGTGAACAACAATCCTACCTTGTCTAGACTAAAATACATTATTCAAAATGATAAAGTCATGGTGATTGCTATTCAGGAGCCTATAGCTAGGTATGATAAAATTGATAAGATTGCTAAAAGAATAGGTTTTCATAATTATGTGGCTAATTATTCTAATAAGGTCTGGATATTTTGGGATGATGATATTAACTTAATTGTCAATATTGATCATGATCAATTCCTCCATATGAAGGTCAATTTATCTACTTTTACTTGTTATCTTACATCTGTTTATGCTAAGAATAAAAGAATAATGCGTAAAGATCTCTGGAGCCAGTTGACTAACCTATCCTGTGAAGACAAGCCTTGGATTCTAGTTGGAGACTTCAACACTATCACCTGCTCTGATGACCAACTCTGCTGTTCCAACTTTGATGAATCTAGTGCAGATGACTTCAATAACTTTATCAGATTCTGCAGCCTTGAAGATCCTGGGTTTGCTGGATCTAGATATACCTGGAGTAATAACAAGATCTGGAAAAGATCAGACAGGATTCTAATCAATCAAAAGATGGTTACTTTAATGTATCACATTCAGGTTTTTCACATGGTCAGAACTTGTTCTGACCATGCCCCCTTCTTATTACTTTATCTAATGCTCAGAGCAATGTTTACAATTATAATAAAGGCTAATTCAAGTTTATTAATGCTTGGACTGATAACCCTGAATTTCTAAATTGTGTAAAGGAGAATTGGAATAAGCATTGTAATGGTGAAAACAACATGATTTTCTAGTTCAAGCTTAAGAGATTGAAGATTTTTCTCAAAGTTTGGAACATCAAGTACTTTGGCAACATTTTCAGCAAGGTTAAAGAGGATATTGAATAAGTTACCATCAAAGATATCACTCACCAGCAGGAAAATAATAGTGTGACTAAGCCTAACCTGTCTAAGGCTAATAACATGCTCATTCAAGCTCTCAAAAATGAAGAAAGCTACTGGAGACAGAAATGCTACAACACCTGGCTTAATGAAAGTGATGGTAACACTAAACTCTACCATAATTATGTTTCTAAAAAGAGAAAAAAGAACTCTATTAATGGTATTAAAGATAATGGTGTATGGCTTACTAATCAGGATGAAATTGCTAGGTCTGCTGAGTTCTACTTCAGTGGAATCCTCTCTTATAACGTTTATACTTGCAATAATAGTGATATTTTAGACTATGTTCTTAACAATATTCATAAGCTTCTAAATGACAGGGACAATAATGATATCCTAAAGCCTACTACCAAGGAAGAAATGTGGAACATTGTCAACACAATGAATAATAACAGTGCCCCTGGCACCGATGGTTTCAACTATTTTTTTCTTAAAACCTGCTAGAATATCATTTGTATTGACCTTTGAAATGCTATTAATGAATATCTTAAGGGTAACAACATCCCCAATGGTGTTTTTGCCACTGGGATATGTCTTATGCCTAAAGGGCCCAATCCTATTACTTGGAACAACTTTAGACCTATCAGCCTGTGTACTATTTTTAATAGGCTGATCTCTAGTCTTATTAACAACAGAATTTCTAACATTTTACCTACCATTGTCTCCAATTGTCAAGGTGCCTTTATCAAAGACAGGCTTATCCATGACAACATTATAATCATTAAAGAAATGCTTCACAATATAAACAGAATGCCTTCAAAAGGCAATATCATTATTCAGCTTGATATGTCAAAGGCATTTGACAGAATGTCTCATGCCTTTGTTATCAATGTTTTGAAATGTTTTGGGTTCTCTGATAAGCTTGTGACTCTCATCTCTAACATGATCTCTAAGGTCATGATCTCTATCCTAATCAATGGAACTAGCAATGGGTATTTTCCTCAAAAGAATGGGTTAAGACAAGGAGATCCATTGTCTCCCTGTCTTTTCATTCTAGCTGAGGAAGCTCTCCTAAGAGGCCTCTCCAATCTTTTCTTGGCTAATAACAGTATGAAATTTTATTTAAAAGCAGGTCTCACCTTACCTAGCCTAGCGTTTGCGGATGACATTATAATCTTCACAAATACCACTCCCTCGACTGTTGACAACCTTTGCAATCTACTGGAAAGATACCAGTTAGCCTCAGGTTAAACAATCAATAGAGAAAAGACTAAAATTATTGCCTCTTCTAAGAGCACTCAAGCTTCTACCACCAGACTCAAATCATCTACTGGCTTCAACATTGACCACCCTCCCTTCACTTATCTGGGCATCAATATAGCTGTAAACAACAAAGGGAAGAACTACTTAACTCTTTTTGCT
Source organism: Limnanthes douglasii subsp. nivea (assembly GCA_036936605.1). Classification (NCBI taxonomy): domain Eukaryota; kingdom Viridiplantae; phylum Streptophyta; class Magnoliopsida; order Brassicales; family Limnanthaceae; genus Limnanthes; species Limnanthes douglasii. Next base: position 48,565,914 of record JAUPFV010000002.1, read on the forward strand.
AAAATTCATAACAAAATTCAGGATTGGGACATGAAAAATCTATCTTTTGGGGGTAGGCTTCCCTAATTAAAAATGTCATTTATCCTATTGTATACTATTGGATGCAGAATAGCCTCCTCCCTAATTCTATCATTAGAAAAATTGAGCTATGCTTTAACAAATTTCTTTGGAGGTCTAAATTCAATGACAAAGCCATTCACTGGGCTTCTTGGAGTCACCTTTGCATACCTTTTGAGGAAGGTGGATTGAATATCAAACAACTGTCTGATATTCAACTCACTTTCTCTTACAAGTTGTTGTTCATGTTTAGGAAAAGAGCTTCCCTTTGGGCTGACCTTATGCACCAAACTTATTGCCTTGACTCTCACCCTATAAATACTACTTGCAAAGTTTCTGACTTTATTGTTTGGAAAAGACTTCACGCTATTAAAGATCAGGATGATCAAAATGTGTTTTGGAAGCTTGGTAAAGGGAAAATTGATTTTTGGCGAGATGCTTGGCATGACATGCCCCCTATTATCAATAACCATGGTCCTAATAATTGGTATCTCCCTGCTAAAGTCATTACCTTTTGGAAAGATGACAATTGGGGCAATCTTCCTCTCCTGTCTCATGAAAGAATCAAGCATATTGACAATGTCAAGATCATTCATGATCAGGAGCATAAGATAGAGTGGAAGCTTTCTAAAAACAATGTTTTCAACACAAAATTAACTTGGGACTCAATCAGACATAAAAACAACAAACTTACTTTCTTTAAAAAGATTTGGAACCATTTCATACCAAAAAAATTCTCCTTTTTATGTTGGAAACTGGTTAAATGTTTTGCTCCAATTGATAACATCCTCACTAAAAGGCATTTTGTCTCAGTCTCTAAATGTCAATTCTGTTGCAGTTGTGAAGAGAAAACCCATCTTTTCATCAACTTTGCTTGGACTTTATGGAACTACTATGGGGTTCTTTTTAAGATACCTCTGAGACGTTTCATGACTCTTAGCCATATGCTTCACTGTTGGTTCTGGTTCTCTAACAGTAAGTTTCACATTACACATCTTGTCCCTCAAATCATTTGTTGGACAATATGGTATAATCGAAACAACTGTAAGTTCAATAGCACTCATGATGACTTCAAGAGTGCTATTGACTAAATCAATAGAGTCATTTTAGGTATTGACTCCAATAAAACTCTAAAAGCTAAACACTGGTCTAACGTGTCTAATGCAAGTGCTTCCCTAGGTTGTCTCTCTATAAATAACATCAAAAGAAAGCCAACATACCTGAAATGGCTAGCGCCTCCTGCTGGAAGACTTAAAATCAACGTAGATGGAGCCAGTTGCTACACCGGTGAAGCCAGTGATGGCTTTTTGGTCAGAAACGACCAAGGAAATTTGGTGGCTGGCTTTGGGCTCGTTTTTGGAAAACTTAGTCCTCTTCAGGCAGAATGTAAAGCTTTGATGGAAGCCCTCATCTTCTGTAGGAAGAATCGCTGGCAGAACGTCGAGGTTGAATCAGATTGTCTGACCCTTATAAACAACATTGATGCTGGCAACATTGCCTCCCTCCCTATGGTAACAATCTGTCGTAGCTTGATTCTTCCAACAATGAATCTTCGTCACATATCTCGCACCCAGAATGTTGCTGCAGACTGGATCACCAAATGAGTTTTGAATGAGCGGAAGAGCCAATCTATAACCCCTCACAATGTTCTGATTCCTCTGTTTGCCATAATAACCATGGAAAGCCTAGAAATAGGCTACCATGACCATGGTTAGTCTTTGTAGTCGAGTCGTATTTCGTTTGATTAAGTTGGTTTGGGTCTGAAAGTAAAAGAAGAGGCGCTGTGAAGAAGAGGATGGCTATCAATTAGGGTTTCTCAATTGTGGCTGCGTTAGATTAGATGGGTTTGGTTCTGAAGGAAAAGAAGAGAAGCTATGGTGAAGAGGAATAGAATGTCTCTCGATTAGGGTTTCTCAATTTAGGATTGGTCTGAAATGTATTTCAGTCCTTTCTTTTCCTATTATTCTCAATTCGAGAATAACTTTTGTAGAATTATTAATTTCGTATAAATGATCATTTTTGCTTTAAAAAAATTATAGTTTTAAGGTAAATGATATTATCTTGAATGATTTTGTATTCGATGTTATCAATATATCTTTTTACTAAAGTCTTCCAAAATTAAAAATCAAAATCAAATTCAATTTAAAGGATAAAAAAAGATAGAAAAAAACGCTTATAAATTCAAAGGGTTCAAAATCATGACTAATTTCTTTAGTTTGCGATCACATTTCCAATCAACGCTTATAAATTCAAAGGGTACAAATTGCCAGTGTCAATCAACTGTTTTATCTAATTATATATTTTGTTCATTCATGTAAGATGGAAGCTTGAAAACAATAACTAATAAACTAAATATTCTTAATTTTTAATATTTATTGTATATGTAACATATTATCTAATCCTACCCATCCAATATTGAACAAATTTTAATTAAAAATCCCGAATCCTTACCAAATGTCCAACAAGCGGTTAGGAGCTGCCACAGGCGAATTTCTTCTTTCCCTTGGGTTGTTGTCCTCATCCAATACCACCATTTTGATTTTATGTCTTTTGGTGCCACCAAATATTTATTTAACTTTTTTTCTTACCACATGTCATTAGATGTCTTAGATTTGAACGACGACATATGAACTACATGTCACTCGATGCCTTAGAATTAAACAAAGGTAGGCTAGCTAGATATGTGAGTGATTCATTTTTCAACAGAGCAATTGACCGTAAGAATTTGGAAGTGAAATGTAATCCATTGAATCATAGTATTTCTCTTAGACCACTCCGATAGAGATTGAGTTCCTTAAGCCGTAAAAAAAACAAACAAACAGCTGAGTAAATTTATGCATAGTAAAAAAAAAAGCAGAATCTTGAATTTTAAAATTATAGAAATAATCAAATTAAACTACCAATTTTGGATCATCTAGAACTTGAAAATCAAAAGAGTACAATAGTTAAATAAGAAATTAATAGGTCAAATAAATAGATTTACTTGAGACGCTGAATTTATAAGACCAAGTGAAACTTCATTCTCAGTCAAATTCTCATATAGATGAAAGTAGTCCAATCTTCGGCCTTCGGTCTAGAACAATATACAAGAAATGATTGTTAGCTTTGACATTGCTAGGACCAAAAGAACGCTAATATATTACTGATATTGTTTGGACCAAAAAAAACTCGAGTATATTTATTTTTATGGACTAACTTGAAAAAAATACAATTAAACAGCGGTTCCCTTTCATCATTCTTATTCGTAAACTAATCACAAATACTAACAACAAAAATCTATTCCACCGTGACCTCTGATAATCAGAATATGGATTCCAAAAACACATTTTTTACTTATTAAATTTATATTTTTAGTATTGTTACGGATTTTGGGTAATATAAACCATAAAATTAGCTTCATTTATTGATTTCAATTACGATTTCACCGCATAGTTTTATATTTGTTGGCTAACTGTACTTGATTATTGTATTTAACTTTGGACGGAATTTACCGTCCGATTTGGGTTGTATTCTCAATCAACCGGCTAATTGATAACATCTCATGGTGCGACATGGTCCAGACAGAACAGAGCTCTCACCATGTCTGACACCCTTTTCCAGGGGACTTGACCGGTCCGCCGCTGATGACACTTCTTCAGACTACAATTCATACATTGAAAGTGACCGATTTTCAAGATGGGCTTGTCCCGGTGCACTCGTCGTTCCTAAAGAAATCGTTGTTTGTTTTTTTTTTCTCTGCTTATTGATATGCTTAAATTTAGCAGGTAGTCTCGTCTGACATGGGATCGCGATACAACTGTTAAACGATAGACGCTAATAGGTATATGAGTTTATGCAAAAATGAACGCACGAAAAGATCAAGAAGTATCTCAACCAACGCTTGTCGTGACACTCGTAGCCAGGAACTCAAATTTAGGCCAACTGATAACATAAGCGATCATGAGGCCAACATCTGTCCCCAAAATACTCTCATTCAATTTTTCAAGAGATGAGTTAGGGGGGACGATGCGTGACACCCAGACAGACGTGTCATCAGCTTAACGGCTTGAGGCACAACTTGTGTTCAAAAACTCGATAGTTTACGGAATTTTGAAAGTCACACCAAGCATCACATTTTGCTATATCCTTCATCGATGCGATAGCTAAGATATCTGTTGCCAAGAGTCGTTATAGACTTCATAATCAGCAAGCTTACATCGAAGTCTGTTTGCAGATCGACACAAACTTAGGATTTTGATTAATTTCTTTAGCGCATTATGCGCTGGGATTCGTTGTTTGTATCGATAACATATAAAAAACCAGCCTATGTACGTAGAGCTAGATGTACGCGATATTGTTTCTTAGGAAAACGGGAAACCAAAGCCTACCAGATTCTCATGTTCTTTCAAAAGTTCTCTAGTCATTATGTTTGACAAGTTTTGGAAATGATCCTTCTCCAGGTTGACTTACAGAAATGTTGTTACCACTTCTCCTTCCTCTGAATGATAAGCTTCATGGACTTCTCGCTGTGTTGCAAGTGGCGAACCGCCTACGTCACCACGATCTGAACACTTCACGGAACTATTTAATCGGTGGAAGCGACAAGCAGTGTGTACAAATGGTAGAGTGTATTCAGCGGGAGCTGATGACTCGCGCTACTAGGAATTTATTGTTTAAGACCAATAATTATAATTATTTATTCCCATCATAATGAAATTTCAAAGATTACTCGGTCTTGTCGATCAAGGCTATATACTCGTTTAATACACCGATTTAGCGCGTGTGCGACCCATAACATCTAAGGACATCATAAACCTGTTATTGACTCAAACGTTTCTTGTGGCATACAATATTTATGTGCACCGATCGACTATTACCTTTGGCTGACGATACGCTCCTGGCCTTAATTCGTCGGGTTTTCCTCCAACGTTGTTACTTTTAAGAAATTAGAGTACTCAAAAGAATCCTATGCTATTTTTTTCTGAGGAAACCCGCAACCGCTACTCAAACAGGGTGGGTGCACACAGGATAAACCCTTGGTCTGACGCAATATCCTATAAACCAACGCCGAAAGGTAAACCACAATGTGACATTTTCAGCCAAGAAAACGTTTGTAGAGGGAATCAAACTCATGACATTTGGTCATAAGCTCTGGTTACTCCAACAACTCGGCTACCCCTTTCAGGGTTGGAAGCCTATACTATTTTTTTTTCAGAAGGAACCCGCAATCTCTACTCAACGAGTGCGCACATGGTGCACCTTCATTCTGACGCGATAGTCTACAAACCAATGCTAGAAGGTAAACCACATAAGTTGACAGGCTCAAACCACAAAAGAGTTTGTAGAGGGGGTCGAACGTATGACATTTTGGTCACGAGCTTATCTACTCCACCAACTCGGCTACCCTTTTTGGGGTTTGGAAGCCTACGCTATTTTTTTAGGGAACCCGCAGTCTCTATTTAACGAGTGCGCACATGATAAACCCTCAGTCTGACACAATAGCCTGCAAACCAACTCTGGAAGATAAACCACACAAGGTGACAGGCTGAAACAAAGAAAGTGTTTGTAGAGGGGGTCGAACACATGACCTTTTGGTCATGAGCTCATCTAGTCCACCAACTCGGCTATCCCTTTTGGGATTGGAAGCCTACGCTATTTTATTGGAGGGAACCCACAGCCGCTACTCAACGAGTGTGCACATAATAAACCCTCATTTAATGCAGTAGCCTGCAAACCAATGCCAGAAGGTAAACCACACAAGGTGACAGGCTCAGCCAAGAAAGCGTATGTAGAGGGACTCGAACTCATGGCCTTTGATCACAAGCATGCCTTACATTAGTATGGGATTGCTGTAATCATTAATAAGGAAAGTCAGGGGCATTCATATTTCATATTAGAGGCGGAAGTATTGGATTTCAGAAAGATGGACAACTGCAAAAGAATTACCAATGATGTTTTCATTAATCAAGAATGAAAGTTGGGGCTAAAAAATGATCAAATATCGTCTAAATCTTAACCATAAATGATGTCGACCATGGGTTATCGGATGTTACTTCTAGGACTCTACTGGCACCTTATAAGAAAAAATAGTTTTTTTTTCGGGGTAATATGGTTGCAAGGCTAAAACTTAAAGAAATTGACAAAAGGGAAACACTAGGAGTGGATCTCATGGCTTATTTTGACTCTACACGGGGAAGCTTACCGGGTCCATACATAGTAAAGGTTGACAGACTTAGAGCTCTTTCTTGATTCTATGTGTGGTGGTGCATGGTTGTTCTTAGTTGGTTGAGTGATTTGTCTGGTTAATTTTGCTAACGAACAAGACCCCAGCCTGCTAACTAGCTACGTGAGTTTATCTCTACAACAGACTTCTTAGAGGGACTATGGTTGTTTGACCAAGGAATTTTGAGGCAATAACATGTTTGTGATTCCTTTAGATGTTCAGGGTCGCACTTACGCTACACTGATGTATTCAACGAGTATAAAGCATTCGCCCAGAGTCCCGGGTAATCTTTGAAAATTTATCGTGATGGGGATAGATCATTACAATTGTTGGTCTTCAACGATAAATTCCTAGTAAGCGCGAGTCATTAGCTCGTGTTGACTATGTTCCTACCCTTTATACACATCTTGCGTCGCTCCTATCGATTGAATGGTCCGGTGAAGTGTTCGGATCGTGGAGACTACGCGGTTCACCGCCCGTGACATCGCGAGGAGTACATTAAAACTTATCATTTAGAGGAAGGATGAGATTACTTATTAGATGTTTATTCATACGACGATGGGGTATATGATGCATATGTTTGTTTGTTTCATTCTTGCAAACAAGACGAGAAACATTATTTTCCTTGACTATCTATAGTTTATTGAGTACTATACCAACTCAGGTAGGTACAACTGGGGTTAGGTGATATTAGCTCAGTTATATTATCAGTTTTATAGGAATTATTGACACGCCATGTTAGGTTTTACCAGTTTTCATAGATTGTTAGAGACATGGATCAATGACTATATGTAGTTTAATTCAGTTTATATCCTATCACAAAACCGACCATGTGTAAATATGCACCTCCTTATTTTTGTTTGAACAAAAAATACTCAAAACAATATTCGTAAATCTGTAGCTATTTCCAGATAACATGATGTATGTTTTTTTTTTGTTTTTTTAACTATATTTCTATTTACTTCAATATGAATTTAATTTATACATACATCAATTTTTATATTGTATGCATGGTTCATGCTATATGGAAATTTACGTCGCATTAGATCTTTCTATGGAGTAGTTCGGATAGATGCTACATTAAAGTCATGGGACTTCGCCGAGGCTTAATATCACCTCCACGTTTCTTGATAATTGGGGCATATTCAAGAAATACCTAGTATACTACGACATATTTTTTAGAGATAACAGTAGAGTTAGACGTACAAACACGCGTTACCTGTGGGATAAATCTATTTGGATTGTGTATCAGTCTCATAATGTTGATTTTATCTTACGAGATACTCCATAAACTAACCTATTATGGTCTCATTATACCTTGTATGGGTTGAGACCAACTTATGGTACGTATTGTCCCCGTTGATGCATATGTTGGGGTGAACCCCTCTGCGACCACTTATCAGGCAAGGTTACAAAACTTGACGGATTGGTTAGTCGAGTTGGAGGTTATTTTCAATGAGTTGTGTATCGAACTGATTGACGAGCTTTTACATGATTGCATCAGACTAGTACACCAATATCAAGAGTGATGACGACATGTTTTATTTTGTTCTACTATGAATCTATTTTTATGTACCAGTTTGATGTTTACATGATCTTATGTCAAGACTACTTTGTATCACGAGCATTTTGTTATGCATTAGTTTATTTTTTTACATTTTGTTATGTATGTATGAGTTTGATTTAAGCATGTTGGATATTTATATGTTTATCTAATATGTGTCTCAAGTAGACTGGTTAAGTTTATTATATTATTCATAAATTACAAGTGTCAAATATTCATAAGGCTATTTCGATTTCCTTATCTTGTAAACTTTAGGTAATGCTATATATGGACCCAACTTTGCTGGACGACCTCCAAATTCAGTTGTTACTTGTCACGAGGGTTGATCCTGATATACATCGGGGGTTGAGTTAGTATTATCCAATACGTGTCCTAAACCTATTGGTTAAGATGATTATGATATCCATACCTTACATGTGTCTAATGTTGATAGGTCTATTTAGATTATGTTATCCTTAATGAAACTTAATAAATCGACGATGCACTCATTTAAAAAATTAAACTTTTAAAACTCACACCCTATCATAAAAAATATGTTTGCGTGGACCAATCTTGAAGATGAAAGTTTAAAGAAATCCTTCGTTGAAGTGAAGAAAATATACAATATTGAATGAGAGACACCTTAATAGGAGGTAATGATATGCCATTTAAAATACCTCTATGATAGGGACAATGCGAGCCACCAAGAATTGTTTGATGATTTGATGAGGTGAAAACTAGGTGAAAGTATCTAATGACATAACAGGTACACTTGGTTTCCAAACTTAATGGCGACGAACTTCACACTGCGTTTCAGTTTTTTAATTGCTTGGTAACCGACAATATAAACAAGAAATAGTTGGATAAGGTGCATGGATAAATAACAACCAATCGAGAGGAAATTATGTTGTATCCGATTTATATATGATTTCAGTTAAATTTTTATTTTTTATCGCTGATAGTTGTACCATGTGTTTGTATCGAATTTATATGAATTATTTCAAAATTTAGTTTTACATATTAAAAATGGGTGAAAAATAAATTTATTCATTCGAGTAGAGATATATTTGTTCGTACTCGAGATAGTATATGGTCCTATTGGGCGTGCACAAAATGTTACAATATGTCACACTCGGTATGCGCGGTAGTATAAAAGTACGAGTGTCCTATGTGAGATGATATACTATCTCGCGCACTCCTAGTGCGAATATATATTTGTCTGTTTACAAACAAATTCTTACTTTTATTATTTTTTGCACGGGGTGGACAATTTTAATTAGAAAAATACACAAATGTTATAGAGGATTAAAAGAGACAAATTATATATAAATTAATCTTACAAGAAATATTAATATCCAAACGATATGTAAATTAGTAGTAATTATGTCGCACTAATGAAACTTAAAAAAAGTTACACAAAGAAGCATAATCAGGGTCTTCGGTCAAATCTGTAAATTGTGTTGCCCTATCATGCCCAGTTGATGTTTGGATCAAATTGATTTGGTTGAATTTGTTGGATCTTTGATTCAGAGGAATTTACAACGCAGTTGCGTCTTCGGTGTGAAATGGGTACCATACCAAATGTATCGCCTACAATGGTTCATCCAAAAATAACTTATAAAAATAAAATTTTGGTAATGGAGTGTAACGCAACATATCGTAAAATGCGGCAGTGTAATAGAATTATATTGATTTACTTACATAAACGAAGTAGTTACCATTTACGAAACTAGGACCAGATTATTTTGTAAGACACGGCCGAGGCGGGGATCCGCGTAAATATAGATATGTGTAGGATATGTCATATATTGATATTTACTGGTTATCACTAAGTTGATATCAGGTAAGGTCATCTAATACTTACCATCATTTTTGTATAGTTTAAACCAATCCAATCTATCAAGTACGTTGTCCACAGTTTCCATACCATCAAACAATGTCACCCAAAAATTGCATTTGACTTTTTAATTCGCATATCAAATCTTCTCTCACCAATTGCCACAAATCAAAACATCTGTATATTGATATAGTTATGACTTGATAACTGCACTGACCGTCTGGATCAACGCCTACCACTCTATTAATATAATCAAGTAACTAATTTGGAAAACATCCATATTAACCAATAAGATTGTTGTTTTTACGCATATTCTTTGTTCAATATACTTTCTCTTTCTTCTTCGGGGGAGCTTTAACTTTCAATGCTGGGAATGGGTTTATTTTTTAGGTGGTGGAGCTAGCTATTGTACCGGGACGTGCTAATGTTATGGCATTTACTAGAGCCATATTCGAAGAAAGATGGGTCTCGTTTAGCTGATTTGTTTATCCGGTCTTTTTACGTCCTTTAGTAATTACCAATTCCTTAGTCTCTAATGTGTGACTTATTTCAGGTTTGAGGATTTGCATCACCTTATTTATAATATGATATTGTATATTTTGGTCATAACCATGAATAAAACTATCTATTATGCCAAATTTTTGTGGTAGGTCGTCTTATGTACCCATTCTATCTCTGGGAACGATCTTCAGAGTACTCCAATGTACATCACATTTTACAAGAGGAAATGACCTAGATTCTTGTTCGATTATAGCTAGCTCACATGCACAGGACAACCAGTGTGTTTTCCTAACAATACAACCACAAGTTACCCGATCTAAGCCTATTTTTCTAGCACGTTCATAACTCTCGTCGATAATGTCTAAAGTCGTAGAAGATTAGTTACCTTTCATTCTTTATATATAAAATTCTATACAAAAAATTGGATAATTTTACTTCTTTTGAATGATTAAAAAATGATCGAGTGTTGAGCAGCAATCAGTCTATGAACGGACGCCCAATTTTTTTATACGTGTATAGGCTTATACCAAGGTAGTGTTTCAGGTTATACTGAGCAATCTCCACCGTATAATATATAACCAAATTAATTACGATTATAACATCTAATGTTAAAAATGTAAGTTTAATTTTGAATGTATCACTTACCAATTACTAGTTTGGTTGCTTAAATTTTTTCGCTCGTTCATGTAAATATGAAAAAAAATCACTATATATCATTATACATTGATTCATGATATACTCTATAATCTTCAGGCAAAAGAAGAACATTTATTTTAGTGTTGTGAGATTTTTGTTATACTCTTCAAACGTGTTCGATCGTGCATGATAATATTCGGAAATGCACAAATATTATCCACCATAAAAATACTTAAAACACTCAAAGTCCACGTGTATTTCTCTTGTTTCGCAGAGCTTATAAAGACAAAATAAATACAAAATGTCTTGTTGGTTAATGTTACACCAAAGATTTTAAGCAAAGGCATCTTGTACCTTATAGTCTTGTAATGCATGTTTATTACAAGAACTCGAGGACATGTGTGTAAAAGCTTCATACTTGTACGATGCACGAAAAATAGTTTGAAGATCTCGTCATTTGTGTCGTTTATTCGATGTCACACAGAGTATTTGTGTTCCTTAAGTTTACCTAACAATAATCGTATTTGGGTTTTGCCCGACTTTTCTTACCAAAAAATGTTTTTGATGAATGTTGTAAATGGTGCACATGCTAGATACATTTTGAGGGTTATGAATCTTTAAACCCACATATATCCCTCTAAGACGAGAACCATTGTCCTTAACCTACGAACTAAATTATCTTCTTCCACTTTGATTCTAGCGGTTTGTGAATGACCATTGAAGGGCAAAATTGTCGCATGGTTATGTTTTCAGTTTAACACATATAATTTAAAAAAAATGGGTTCTCCCTTAACTTGACTTCCCTTTAACATGATATTGTGCTTGTTTCTGCAAAACCGCGCACGCATCATGCATGTAATTGGGCTAAATCGTGCACTTAATTGTGTGAAATTGACTCAAATCACGAAAGAACAATGTGCGTAATTTGGTCTGAAATCGCGTGCACCCTATGTGAAATTCGGCCCATTGCGTGCACCCTAGGTGCGCGTTTCAATACAATATCACGCGCGATCTGTGCAAAAAAAATATGACTTCAAGAAATCGAAGAGATGTACCTTCGTGATTGTCTCTAAATGGTCTGTAAATGGTTCATGTTCTTCTGATCGAAAATAGTCAATGTTACAACTAAACCTATTGTTTTCGTCACTTGAATCTATATTTGTAAGATTGTATGGATTTAAGTTAGTTTTTTGTTGAGTTTTTAGTTGTTCTAGTAGTAGTCGCTAGAATGCATTAGTTTGTTTTTGAAAAATAAATTGAATTTTGTGTTTTTAGGAACAAATGTATTTTGAAAATTTCATATTCTTTTCAAAAATAAAATTTCAGGATCCACCCATTTTGTTTATCATATTTTTACAATCGGGCAGTTTCAATACGTGTTAAAGAATATCCTCCCGAGGTTATGTCCAAATTATAACTCGATTGATCTATAAAAAATGGTGTATTCGAAATTAAGTCTCAATTTTTATTATTACTTAGGCTATTTATAAAAGATTTTATACCATGTTGTTCAGTACTTAATTACATAAGTCCTTATTACACGTCAAGATGTCTAAGTGGCATTTTATGTAAATAACATAAAACTTTTGGATTCGTTGATGCCCACATTCACTAATTACGTCTATTGCTGAAAGTGATTGTGGTAATCACACCTTTGTCGGTGTCTAGCTTTGGTATGATGTCATTTTCTACCCTTTCTGTTTGATGTCGTCTTGTCTTGCTGACGTTCAGCTTTGGGACGATGTCCTCTTTTTTCTTTCCTGTTGTTGTTTTATCTAAGGCAGGGAAGATAATTTATCGAAAGGCACGATTGCAAAACCCGATCGATAAATTCGCTCATATTTTTTGAAATCGGTCATTAATTAACCGCGGATGCGATATTACTTCGCCATATCCAAAAGCATGGCCTTACCCAATCGCTTTATCAATAAAGATTACCAGGTTTGGCACAATCTTTAGAATCAAACCAGTAATACATGGCGTTTGCAGTAAAACATACGACACAATCACGGTAATTGTTTAGGAAATAGGCACGTTCTTAAACCGTATGCAAAATCTTATTTTAGTATAGATGTGCGAAAAGAGTAAAATTCGATTAAAAGCTATGATATGTCATCATTACATCCTAAGTATATTTTGTTCCTAACCTACAAGATAAATGAGTAGCTAAGGATATAAAGTTACTTTAAAAATAAAAACACCGTACACAAAAGAAGTTCGACATAAAATTAACTATTATTTTTACGGGCTAAAATTCGTGAAAAGGAGCACTTGAGTCTTGACATGTTTTGTGGTTCGATCTCAAAGGAACGACAACCACCGACAAGTTATCTCTACTGTCCTTCACAAATGCATTTGTTACTAAAGAATCAGCTAACGAACTCGGATCAGAATCTTGGCTAGAATGAACAGTTTTCTTAAATTGGTCACAAACATCATCCACGCTCAACACTTCAAATATGACATCCAATGCAACAACTAAATATTTATCAGTCGCACGAAACAGGTTGCAATTTGTAATCTTAGGGATTGATATTGATGATTTCAGATGTTACAGTCACAACTTACCATTTAATCCGGACATGGGTGATTCGGACCGTATCACTCCACTCTAAAATCCGAACATGACAAATGTGAACACCTTTTGACTAAGCTATTTCTAATCTACTTTTAAAAACTAATGGGTTCTTAAACTCGACTCGGTAAGCCTATGGGTCATTAATTAAAAGTACAAATACCTTAACCACTCTCATTAATGAGGGTGATCAACATTTAATACAAGCAGACTACTTAATTATCTCACTACTCCTCACACTGAACACAAAATACCCCAAACTTGCTAAAACACTTTACAAAACTACACCCAGCCCAAAAATAAACCAAACCAAATTGGCAACCACAGTGGGAGCACGAAGGTGCCTGAATTTTACGTTCGAGTCCAGTAAGAAAAACAGTTCGGATGGATCCGAACGAGAAAGGTACTCCACCTCATGTGGTGGAAACGGTTAGGGAGAATAAATAATACACCGTTGAGGAGCTAGATCAATTGAGAGCAAAGATGGAAGCGCTAAGGGCCATAAAACAAGCAGAGAAAGGTATCAAGAAGAAATCAGGGGCGTCAGTTATTCACCATACTGAAAATCCTAGGGAGAATAATCCATCGCTAAAGACTCATCTTAGTTCAAAAAAGACTCATCTCAGCTCTAAGAAAACACATCGGTCTAAGCCTATTGAAACTTCAGAGTTTGAGTCCTCAAGTAGCTCTTCGAATGAGGTTGAGCTTGAGGAATCTTTGTCATCAAGAAGTTATGAGGGAAGATATAAAAAAAAGATGAAGTTAATAAAAAAAGTATTCAAGAAAGAGGGATAGGTATGGTAGGCTTAAAAGGCATCTGGGCAGAGGGTCATCTCGCAAGTATGCTGATCAGTTGCTGATAGATCCTTTTGCTTTTCAGACCGAACCAGGTATTTTCGCAACGCCTAATGAAGATACAGTCTTTATTCGTAATAAGAACTGGAGGCAGTCACCTTTGTTTGTAAAAATAATGTCCGGAAACCTACCCAAAAGATTTGACAGCTCCAAAATGGCAAAGTATGATGGAAGTCGAGATCTGGACAACCATCTGGAGCAATTCAAGAACTTCATGATGAATTTTGATGATGATGACAAACTTTTGTGCAGAGCCTTCTCCCAAACTTTCACGGGAAGTGCTCTTAAATGGTATAACAACTTACCTCAGGGGTGTATTAGAAAGTTTGATACATTTTGGGTTGCCTTCCGAAGGCAATTCGTTGGAAGTAAAGAGGTGAAGGGAAATGGGGATACCATTATCCATTGTTCCCAAAAACCAAACGAGTCTTTTAAAGGACTACATAAGTCGATTTTTGAATACAAAAATGGATTAGAAGATTGCTTCGAGTAGGTGGCAATTGCTTCTCTAAGACAGGGGTTGAATCCTGGAAACTGGCTGATTCTGTAACCAGGAAAAACATTATGACTTGGGGTGACCTGTTAAATAAAATGGGAAAGCATATTAATGTGGAAGAGACAAAGAAAACTAGGGTGCACCATCAGGTGAGGTCCACCATAACAGCTCATCCAGCCGCTAACAAGTCCGGCTACAAGGCTAAGGAGACCGGACAAGGATCTAACCGGCCTAAACAAACTCAATCCAACCAGAATCAGGCCCATAGCCAATAGTCAAGAGGTAAAAGTGGTCCTTCGGTTCAGCCGGAGTGGTTTGCAGAGTTAAGGGAAAATGTGGCCACAATCTATGATAAGAGTAAGGAGGAAGTCCATTTCGGAAGCCGACAGCACTACAGTCTCCCAGAGAAAGCCGAAATACTTGTTTTTGCCAATATCACAATGATATAGGCCATAATACTCAAGAATGCATAGCATTAAAACAGGAAGTGCAGAACCTTATTGAAAGAGGCAAACTGGGAGCTTATGTTAAAAGAAGAAGTGGAAACAGGTCTGACAATGCTCCTCGGACGGGCCCTATAAAATATGATGGAACATCTGCTCAAGAAGGGGCAATGGTGATTCTTGAAAGATTTGATGTTGATTCTGAGTACCTGGATCCTGATCCAACTCGGAATAAGGTGGGAGTCGTAACAGAACAAACCAGGATGGTGTCCGGACTGATCAGTTTCTTTGAGTCACTCACCATCTTTGGAGGAGATACTGTGACAGCACCCACCCCTTCATCAAAGAAGAGGCATCTTCACAGTTTGGCCACTCAATTGGAAGAGGAAATGTCTTCCCATCAGTGCCAAACCCCTTTCCCATTCATATTTTTTTATGAGGATGATTTGAGGAATATTGATGCGCCTCATGAGGATGCAGTGGTTATATGAGCATCTATTAGGGGCAATGATATACGCCGAATTTTGATAGATACAGGCAGTTCAGCAAACATCTTCTTCTTAAGCTCCTACAGACATATGAGAAATCCGGCTGTTATTCAACACTCAAACATAACTATTTTGGGCTTCACAAGGAGCTCTGCAGATGTAATTGGGGAATTTGAAGAAGAAGTGTTGTTGGGCAAGGGGCCTTTTAAGAAGATGGTGAGGGTGCTATTTGTTGTAGTAGACTGCCCCACATCATACAATACAATTTTTGGGAGGTCCTGGCTTTCCATAATGCATGTTGTGGCCTCAACAACCCATCACTGTTTTAAGTATGCAGTTCAATGACAAGTAGGTGTTGTCCAAAGTAGTCAGAAGATAGCCACAGAGTGCTATGCAACTGCTCTTGCTCCTAAGACTTTGAGGGAAGTTCATATTAATAAAGATTAGCAGTTACTCGAGCCTTCTGAGGGAGAGAGTGAGATTGATGACCCCAGAGAGGCTCCTAGTGTTATAATACCAATTGAAGAAGTTGAAACCCACTCCCTTGCAGATGGTAGAAATATCAAGATTTGTTCCAAGATGGCACCATAATTAAAAAAAGAAGTTATTGTCTTTTTTGCTAAACAATCGACATGTGTTTGCTTGGTGTAATAGTGACGTAACCGGAGTACCCGCAAGCGTTATTTCACACAAGTTGTCTATCTGGAGTGATGTTGCACCTGTTGTACAGAAAAGAAGAGCTTTTTCTAAGGAAAAAACGGATGTGATAGTTCAAGAGGTTAATCGGCTGACCAAGATAGGTCACATTAAAGAATCTCAATATCCTTTATGGACTGACAATCCGGTGTTAGTAAAAAAAAGAACGAGAAATGGCGTATGTGCATTGATTTCACTGACATTAACAAAGCTTGCCCAAAGGATCTATATCTTGTTCCCTGGATAGATCAGTTGGTAGACTCTGCGTCTGGAAACAAGTTAGTGTCCTTCATGGATGATTTCTCCGGGTATAATCAGATACAGATAGATCTGAAGGATCAAGATTACACTACCTTCATAACATACAGAGGTCTCCATTGTTACAAGGTGATGCCCTTCGGATTAAAGAATGTTGGGGCTACTTATCAGAGGTTGGTGAACAAAACATTTGCTAATCAGACTCGCATAAATATGGAAATATACATAGATGACATCATGGTTAAAATCTTGGAGGAGGATTTGTACATAATTGATCTTCAAGAAACAATTTCTAATTTAGCAGCTGTGAATTTGAAATTAAATCCAGAGGAATGTGTGTTTGGGGTCCGATCTGGAAAGTTTCTGGGTTATGTGATAAGTGAGAAAGGTATCCAGCCTGATCTGGATCAGCTTAACGCACTATTGGAAATGGGTCATCCTCGAAATGTTAAAGAGATCCAAAGGCTCACTAGAAGATTGGTTTCCTTGAACAGGTTTATTTTAAGGTCTGTGGACAAATGTGCTCTATTTTTTAAGAATGCAAAAGACTTCAATTGTCTCCACAGAGCAACTAGGCCTTCGTTGAGATAAATAAACACTTATCCTCACCGAAGACTCTCTTTAAACTCGTTCAAGGAGAAATGTTCTATGTATATTTGGCTGTATCAGAATGTGCTATAAGTGCAGTTCTGGTAAGAGAAGTGGATAATTATCCTCATCTGGTATACTACATCAACAAGAGTTTATTAGATGCTGAGAAAAGGTATTTAAAGCTGGAAAAGTTGATACTGGCCTTAGTGATTGCAGCAAGAAAGATGAGGCCATATTTTTAATCTCATTCCATCATTGTCCGGACATCTTTCCCACTAAAAAATGTTCTTCAAAAAGCAGATATATTAAGCAGGATGACTAAGTGGTCAGTAGAATTGGGTGATTATGACATTGATTTTACCCTCCGAATGGCTATTAAAGCCCAATCAGTGGCTGATTTCCTAGTAGAGTTCCATACATACAAGAACTCCAAACAAACTTCAGGAGATAAAACCAAGAAAGAGTGGATGGTCCAAACTGATGGTGGATCAATCACAATGGGTTGTGGAGCTGGATTTTGCTTAACCTTTCCATATGGCGATAAAATGTACCAAGCTATATGCTTTGGGTTCAGGGCCTCTAACAATGAGTCCAAATATGAAGCAGCTATAGCTGGTCTTAAATTGGCTCTCTTGTGCAGGGCTAAGAGAGTTCGGTTGATGAGTGACTCTCAACTACTCATCCATCACGCCAAGGTCAGTCTGAGGCCAATAAGGAGCAACTGATCAAGTACTTACTCATTTTGAAAGAAGTGGCAGCAGACTTCAAAAGTGTTTGTTATGAGCATATTCCCATATCGGAGAATACACTGGCAGACTCTTTGGCAACTATAGCATATTCTGAGTCCTACCCTTGGATTCACATACAAGAATGCCCGTCCATACAGCTAAGTCAAAACAAAGAAGATGGGGAAAGTATGAGCATACATGTGATTCAACCTAAAGACTGAAGATATACCCTCATTCAATATATTTCTGATGGGGATTTGCCTTCAGACAAAGCTATGGCAAGAAAGATTAAACACAAGGCAAATGGTTTTTTGATGATAATGGGAGTTCTCTATAAGAAATCTTTTAGTAGAACTCTCCTAAATTGTTTGGGGATTGAAGAATCCTAAGTCGTTTTGTCCAAACGACATGATGGGGAGGGCTCAACACATTGTGGGTACATGGCACTAACCCGAAGAGTTTCATTAGTTGGATACTATTGGTCATCAATAATGGCAGATGCAAAAGAAATGGTGAAGAAATGTGATCCATATCAAAGGTATGGGAATAAAATTCATGTGCCAGCAGTACCTATGGAGTCTATTTATGAGCCAATACATTTTGGCAGATGGGGGATGGACTTAGTTGGACCTCTACCTATGGCATTCGGGGGGGTGCAAAACTATTATAGTTGCTATTGATTACTTCTCAAAATGGATAGAGGCAGCTCCATTGACAGGAACCACATCGAATGGTGTCATTAAATTTATTTTATCCAATATATGCTGCACATTTGGGGTCCCCCAAAAGATTACTACGGACAATGGGCCAAAGTTTAATAACAAAGATATGGAGAATTTTTGTGCTTTTAGAGGTATTCAGCATCGTTTTTCTTCTCCTTTCCATCCACAAGCTAACGGTCAGGTTGAAGTTGCCAACAAGACCATTTTGTCAGGATTAAAAAAGAATTTAGAAGGTTCTGCAGTAAAGTGGCCAAGCTAGTTACAAGAAGTGTTGTGGGACTACCGAATTACTCGTCGGGCTGCTACACAAGAGTCTCCTTTTGCCTTGGTATATGGGGTGGATGCAATTACCCCCATAGAAGCTACCTTACAATCATACAGAGTCCATAACTATTCCGAACAAGCTAATGACATAGTAATTAGGAATCAGTTGGACTTAATCGAAGAAAAAAAGGTTAAGACACACTTAACAACAGCTCACTACGAAGGTTTGATGAGGAGCTGATTTGCCTCCAAGGTCAAAAGAAGAGATTTTCAACCAGGAGATAAGGTGCTAAGAAACATTTTCTTACATACCAAGGAGAATTAGTTCGGTAAGTTGGATCCGAACTGGGAAGGCCTCTATGAGGTCTGTGAAAAGCTCAAACCTGGGATATATAGGCTTCAAAACAAAGAAGGGAGAGTTTTGAAGCACCCATGGAATGTTGAGCATCTCAAGTTATATTTAGAGTAAATGTTTTGTGTAAATATTAGGGGACATACTCTTTCCTATCTTGATGGTCCGGGGAGGTTTTAATGAGGTGTCCAGTTTTTTCTTGAATAATATAATGACTTCTTTACAAATTCGGAGTGATTTTACTACAATTCAATTCAAGTATAAATCACTTGTTCAAAATCTTGGATCTTTAGTGGATCGAATAAATTTGATGGTTGATTATGACTATTAAATACATGTCATTGGAGATATTAAACACTCTCACTTCAATACTTCTGAAATGTTAGGGGCTACTTAAGCATTAGCCATGAAAGATTTAAGGAACAGTATTAAACAAAAAGAAAGTTTGATAAATTAAACTTGTTCGGACTTAAACTGAACAATAATACAAAATATGCCTTGGCCACCCAAAGACTTTGGTTGCTCGATGGACCTATTCGGACTTTAATCGAACAGTAATAAAAAATGTGCCTTGGCCATCCAAGGACTTTGATTGTTCACAAAACAAAAAATGATATATGATAAAACCTTAGGGCTTGTTCCCTTTGGAAGTTCCTTCACCTCCACCACCTTTTTGGGACTTTTGAGTTCAGCACCTGAACTCTCACCCGTACCTTCTTCATCATCAGTGGAGTCAAATCCACTAGAGTAACAGTGCTTGTCCTCATCGGCCAGTGTATGAAATGGGATGTCTTCATACTCCACATACTTCCATAAAGGACCAAAGGTCCTCTTAGGAAAAGTCTCATGGAACAACAGCACCATGTCAGACTTAATCTCATCATCTATTTTTTCTAAGGAGTCTATTACTCCGTTTCCGTACTCCTGAATACCTACCTTGATAGCTTGCTCTTGCTGACTCTTCACGGCCTCCTTTTCCTTGGTCATCTTTGAAACGATGCTTTCCAACTCAGTTTTTTCATTGGTTAGGGTTTGAATAACACCATCCTTAGTCTTATATTCCTCCTTCAACGCTGTAAAGTTTTGTGAAGAAGAAGTTTCTAAGTCAGAGTACTGGGTATGGAGCTCAGTTTTGGCTGCTTTTGATGTGGCTAGCTTGGTTGCCAAATCCTCCTTCTCCTTCTTTAGTGCCTTTATACTTTGCTGAGTACTTAGGAGACTGCTTGAGATACATTGTTTGTCAGAGAAAGAGACTTGATTAGGTTGGTTTGACTTGTCACCTGCCTCTCCAGATCAAGTACTGGCCAGATATAACCGAGGAAGGCGTGGCTTAGGACATCTTGCTCTCCGAATACGGAAAACGATTTCCCATTGTAGGTCACCATGTTGGAGAAACTGGAAGGAGGATAAGGATCTGCAAAATCATCATTCTCAAAATCATTATAGTACAAACCAATATCTTGAAGGGCACTAAGGTCCACTTCATCGTTCCCTCATCCAGCAATCTCTCCGAACTGAAGGTTTGTTGGGATCTCCTCTTGCAGGGTAGGGTCGGCAGGGACTGGTGGTGGTTGGATTTTCGAAGGGCGAAGGATTATTTCTTCCCCTAAGGTAATCTTCTTCTTCTTGTCAGCTTTCTCATCGTCGCTGGCCCTGCGCTTCCTGTCCTTTTTAGGAGGCTTTAGTGGGTTCTTTGACCCTCTATCTTCTCTTACTGTTTCAACCTCTACTGCTTTGAGCAGAGCCACATCAATGCCCCCCTGGTTCCCCGAACTAGTCCCTTCTGTAGCTGTTTGAGCCAGTTCTGTTGCATCATTCCTCTTTTTGTTCTTCATTTTGCTAGAAGCCTTAGCCCTGGAAGGTAAGAACAGCTTGGCATCTTTGGCTTATGTCCTTCTTAGAATCACGTCAGTAGAAGGAGGGGTGGTTAGCTCTTCCCATGAAAGGTCTCTCCGGCCTATGGTGTTCCACAGGTGAGGCCTTTCAAAATTTTCCGATGTAAAACAATTGTGGAAGACATTCCCCAAGCGTTCTGAAGCCCATGCATTGAGCTTTGCATAGGTCTTTTGCCCTTCTTCCAAATGGCTGGTGAACTCATTTGGTAGACCTAAAGAGAAGTAACAAACTAGTCAGAATAAGAAAGCTTATAGTTTAAGAAGAAAAACTTGTAAGGGAAAGAGAAGAAGAAACTTACTAGTACTTTTGCACCTACTGGTCAGCAAGTTAGGGTTGGTGTTGGCTTTAATCTTCCTGTCATTTTCCCATGTTCCACTAACAAATAGGAATTGTGTCCTCCAAGGCTTTTCGGACTCTAACAGTTCGTCCACAACCTTAAAGTCATTCCGCATGTTGAAGTGGTAGAATGAAATATGATGGTTCTTGCACAAGCTTACTACACCAGCAAACTGCTCAATCGGAAGAGGGATCTTTGACAATTTGGATGCCATGATACATGCAAGGAGTGTGTACCAGGCATTGGGGCTTAATTGGCTGGGACAGAGTTTGACTAAATGGAAGTACTTAACAATTTCTGGGTCTAGAGGGAACCGGAGTCCCCAGTTCAGCACTTTAGTGTACACTACCACCTCATTCAGTTTGCAGTCAATCGGGGTCTCCAAAGTAATCGGTACCCTTACCTTTACAGACTCCGGAAACCCCCATTTGGTTAGGATTCGACCAAACTCAGCAGTATGGGTGTAGACATAATTGATGTTTTGCAAAGCCAACAAGTATTTGACACTGACATGTTTAAAGCAATAGCCTACCTTACCATCTAGGCACTCCGGAAGCGAGTCCGGATGAGTCATACAAACTTTTACCTTACTCTCACCTTTCTTATCAGAAGTAGCATCTCCTGTTTGACATGATTCCTCAGTCTCAAAAGGGGCCTCTTCGATGTTGTCTTCCATAATCTCCTCCATCACTGTGGAAGGTTTGTCAGTTGCCTTTAAGAAAGGTTGGTCAGTTTCCTGCATCAAAAGTTATTCGAGTGGTTGAGCGCTTGTTGCCTTTGAGGGCCTAATGTCTGATAGAGGTTCTGATCCGGAGGGCTTGGCCTGCGGAACTGCTTTAGCTACCTCCGATCCGGAGGGTTTTGACATTGATGGTGTGGACTGGGTTTTGGTTTGGCGAGTTGTCCGGCGAGGGGATATCTTCTCCGGTGACTTTTCTGTGTCAGAGCCCATTGCTATAAATGGCGATGGTTTTCTGATGCTTGAAACAATTTTTTCTTTAGAAACGGGATGTTGGGACTCTTGTACAGAAGAACCAGAAGGGAGGGGTGAAAGGTGGTTTAAATGCAAGTTGTTTGAGTCTAGGGTTTTTGGAGGAAGATGACCCTTGATCGGCATCCTAATTTGGCTAATTGATTTTCTCACATGGAGAAACGGGGAGACCGACGACAATACGGTTTCTCTTTCTACCTTCCTTTGTCTCTCTAACTCTGATAAATTCAACCACCCATCTTTAACTAAAGTGTTTCTGGCTGTAAACATATAATCTCTCAAGAAAAAATATGAATTTCTCTCTAAGAAATCTTTGAGTGTAGAAGACAACGGAATAGTAAAAAGGTATATATATATATATATATATATATATATATATATATATAACAGTAAAAAACAGAAGTTACCAAGGAGAAGTTGAAAGGGGTTTTCTGCAATGATTAAGGGTTGCGCAAACATGTGAAAAATCAAAACCTAGGTAACTTTCTAGACCTAGCGGGTGCGACGATCTAGGAAAAATAACGGCTGGTAGGTTAAACCAAATAATGACACGTGTCCCATGATTCAAGAGAAAACTCTTAGAATTCTGGGAAGAAAAATCAGTCCTGATGAAATTCGAACGGGATTAGTGTTGAAAATAAGCTTCTCAGTTTGGACAGCGCAAGCAGATCGGACGAAATTGATATTGACTTGGTAGATTTTTTAACCCTTCCAAAGATATTTTGCAAGGCTTAGAAAAATGGGCTATTGATGAGTTCAGATATTACAGTCACAACCTAACATTTAATCCGGACAGGGGTAATTCAGACCATATCACTCCACTATAAAATCCGAACATGACAAATGTGAACATCTTTTTACTAAGTTATTTGCTAATCTAGTTAAAAACTAATGGGTGCTTAAACTCGACCCGGTTTCACAACTTGACCCTGTAAGCGCATAGGTCATTAATTAAAAGTATAAATACCGCAACCACTCTCATTAATGAGGGTGATCAACATTTAATACAAGTAGGCTGCTTAATTATCTCACTACTCCTCACACTAAACACAAAATACCCCAAACTTACTAAAACACTTTACAAAACTACCCCCAACCCAAAAATAAACCAAACTAGATATATCACCGTACCTATATTTTAAACAAAAATAAAATAAAATATATGACATGAATTCATCGTATATATTTCAAGATTCACTAATTACCTTTTCCAGTAAAGGTCACCAATAGCCCGACTTAAGTGAAGAATAAACTTCATCCCATAGAGGAACTCAATCCCACATTGCTAAGGAGTACACCCAAGAGCAAATCCGTGTGCACCTACGGGCATAAAGCAGACAATATCTTTCTAATCCGTGAGGTCCGTCGCACACTCACTCACCAATTCTAACATGGTATCAGAGCAATATAAGGCTTAACCGCCGAAGTTCCAGCAAATTACTGGGATAAAGTTTAAAGGGAAATGAAGAATAAAATTCATCCCATAGAGGAACCCCAATCTCATATTGCTAAGAAGAAGTGTATATAAGTGTGAGTCCACCTCAACTAGCGAGAGGCCTTTTTGGAGTACACCCAAAAAAAAATCCGTACACGCCTACGGACACAAAACGGA
This sequence comes from Limnanthes douglasii subsp. nivea, assembly GCA_036936605.1. Taxonomy (NCBI): domain Eukaryota; kingdom Viridiplantae; phylum Streptophyta; class Magnoliopsida; order Brassicales; family Limnanthaceae; genus Limnanthes; species Limnanthes douglasii. The sequence continues at coordinate 48,589,994 of JAUPFV010000002.1, forward strand.
AAATATCTTGCTAGTCCGTGAGGTCCGTCACACACTCACTCACCAATTCTAACAACTTAGAACAAAGCCACCAATGATAAATGGAATACGATGACGGTTCATAACAAAACCTCAGGCAGCTTCAACGCAAAGCCTTTCGTCATATCAATCTAGATGATGATCTTTTGTCAACTCTTTAACAGTGAAACCACCTGGATGGATCAATTTTGAGTTTAAGCTATAACAATATAAAAGCAAAAAAAGAACTAAAAGTTAGAAAATAGAGATTATATTAACCTTTGGCCTCAAAAGAACACGATTAATGCCTTTGAATCTCCCACGTTGACCGCTAAAATATGATCGTCGGTTATTAGAACAACCACAGCAGTTGAACCATCAGATAAGCCCTTTTTTGGTGGCTTCCTGCATAATAAAATCATATACAGTTTTTGAATGGGAAAATAGAATTTTGTAAGCATAAAATGGTTAGTATCTTTGCCTTGGTAAAAGCTGTGTCAATATCATCCATTAATCGCAATAATGCTTCCTTAGGATCTCCAATCCAGTTTCATGGGTAATAGACCGAGTGTGATTCCAAAAGTGGTGTAGGAAAAGTTTGGAAGCCACCTCACTAGCTTGAGCACCATTATGCCCATCAAATACACCAACAATGCTCACTGTTTCTTCAATTCTTTGTCCCATCTAGTTGCCCAGTTTTAAGAGTATATTAATTAGACCACATATATCTAAAACAACTATTATGTTGGACGAACTACACACTGCTTGAATCATACTATAACCTAACACATACTATAACCGAACACAGATTTACATATACACTATTACAAAAGAAAAAGATAATAAAATTGATAAGTGAAAACGAAATACCAGACACCAAAGGGATATGGTCGTTAAGCGCACAAACAATACGATCCTCGTGATAGCTTCGTCTGCCTTGAATGCTAGCCGGTTGACATTTAGTTGAAACCGCGCTTACAAACGAGACCAGATAACTAAGAACCACAAGTTTCACCAGCATCAGTGAAAAACAAATCTATTGTTTATACCCTGATTTTGTATTAACTTTTCTTTAGTATCTCTCTTTTCTTGTTTATAGTTATAGGTGATTTTGTATTAACTTTTCTTTAGTATCTCTCTTTTCTTGTTTATAGTTATAGGGATTCTCTGCAGTTCCTTTAGGTTATATACTTTTGTTTACAAATTTCACAAATAATCTATATCATATTTATGTTATCTAAGTTTCATAGTAATTTTTTTAACTACGATCTTTTTTCGGGAGTTTGTTGATTTAGTATTTTTCTATTGCAATTATTTGTAGAGTAGTTTTTCTTTAGCCAGTTGAAATATCATGCCAATATTATTTTATTGTTAAAATTTAGGGATTCTCGTATAAGTTCAAATATTAATTTAAAATTAACATTTGATACCAATTAAAATGAGTATCAAAATTTGGTATCAAACATCTACCAAAATACTATAATAATCTTATGGGCTAGGCTAGAAATATAACACATCTTTATAGATTTTACATTTGTGGATCCTACACCCGTTTGATATATCTCTCACCTGATTTTGGACAAATTTGCCCCTCTCAGAAAACCTAGGTATAAAAGCATTTTATAAAGGGTCAAGCTATATATACCCAATTCAGGTTTAAGTATACCCAATTTTGAGTATACCCAAAGGTGATCTAAGTATACCCATTTTTTTTCCAAAAATACCCTTTTCTAGGTATATAAGCCATTTTTTTACTAACTTCATCCACAACATTTTTCCCTACACTTTCTCTCACTTCGATCACTTCTCTCACTTCTCTCTAACTCTCAAACTCTCTTCACTAAAAAACTCTCACTTCTCTCTCAATTTTTCCGACGAGCCACCACCACCACCACTCCTCCTCCTCCTCCTCCTCCTTCATCATGGTGAAGAACAAAAACCCTCCACCACCACCTACGTAAGTTCCCTAACCTAAATTTGTTTGTTAATTTTGTTAGTTTTAGGTATGAATTTCAGATTTATGTTAGATTTATGGTTGAATTTAGGAATTAGGTTAGATTTAGGGCTCGAATTAACAAAATTCTTAGGGTTTAGTGGCCATTTTCCAGCCAAGTTGCCGGCTGGAAAATGGCTGGCATAGGGTACCGGTAGTGTGCCTTGGGCAGCATCATCGGTGCGTATACCCAGTACCGGTCGTACTGGGCATACGCACCGATGGTGCTGCCCAAGGCGCACCATCGGTGCGAGTAGGTGTGCCGCTCGGTACATCTGCTGTGTGTCGAGCGGCACACCTACTGTGTACCGAGCGGCACAGGCACCTGTGTCGCTCGGTACTAGGTGCCCGTGCCGCTCGGTACGGCTTGCTGCGTACCTATGGTGCGCTGTTTGTTTTAAAAAAAATGTTGAATTTGTGTTTCACAGGTTTTACTTTTGCATTTTTTTAAACAAATTGAAATTTATAATAAATTACTTTCTATAGTTAGCTCGGTTGCGAATTAGAGTGTTGATGTTTTTAATTTTGTGGGTTACATCATATGTTACTGTTATTAATTTCGTGATTTGTTTTGTATTTTTGTAGGTCAGACGCGATTGAGGAGCGACGTCTTCCTCGATCTAGGACGTATCCCCCTGGGTCATGGGCGCCACCCCCGGGGAAGAGTCTAAAGACTGTACGGGCCGTCGAGGATGAGCGGGTCCGCGATGCCAAGCGCGGGCGAGATTTACTTGAGGACCCTGAGACTATTCATCTTAGGGAGGAGGAGGAGAGGATAAGGAGTGATGGGTCTTTGCGTCGAATCAACCATGGGAAGAGGAAGGAAAAATCCACAGAGATTGCGGTAGATGATACCAGAGGCGGAGGCTCCTCACGACGAGAGAAATCTTCATCACATCGATCACCACCTACCACTACTAGTGATCCATCACCTCCCTCTCCCACTCGTAGAGGTCCGTCCCTGCGCATACTAGTACACATCCACCACGTGTTAGTGACAGGGTGGATGCCACTGAGGACCCTGAGCAGGACACCATCGATGAGGAGCACATCGATGCGATCCACACAGAGGAGCAGCGGAAGACGTTTGCATTTCTCAAATGCAACAAGATACCTCTGTTTCCTAACTACAAGGAGCACGAGGCGTACCACGTCTTCATAGGACAGGTAAGTACCACACTATTAAACGTCTAGTCTTAGGTTTTATTATTATTATTATTATGTTCTGACTTAGTTTTTTTATTTACAGGGTCGCACTACATTAGGCATACATGCACATTATAATGTGCTTCGTTTGTGGGACCTCAGTACTCAGCCAGAGGTGCAGCGACATTTGGCGCGGACTCCTTTCGGTCCTCTTATAGCCCACTTGCCTCAGTACTTTACGCACTCCGTGTTTGATGAGGTTTTTGTTGAGCGTTGGCATCAGGAGACCAACACGTTTCATTTCTCTTTTGGGGAGATGACGATTACCCTCGACGATGTCAGCTGCATTACAGGTCTCCTTGTAGTTGGTCGGACCCTGGATGTAGTCACGGCTCCACGTGATGAGGCATACAGCTACTATGCTAGTATGTTAGGTTTGACAATGGATGAGGTCCACGCAGAGATACAGTCCACCAGAGGCGTTGGCTTCAAGATCAAGTGGCTGCGGGAGACTTTTACCAGGGGTCGCTACGTTGAGGAGACTGATGCTGAGACTATCCGTCAGGTATCACGAGCATACCTTATGTTCTTATTTTGGTTGCACTATTTTTGCGGATACTAGTCAGAAAAGCGTCAAGGCTAACTACTTGTACGGGTTGGCGAATATGGATTATGGGTTGTGGGACATCGCATGGGGTACGAGTGCATTGGCATTCCTTTTCCATGGTTTGGGTAATGCATCGAAAGCATCGAAGCATAACCTTTATGGATTTGTAGCTATGCTTGATTTGCTGGATTTATGACCACTTCCTCGCGTTTAGAGCCTCAGAGAATGCGGACCACGTAGCGAGGCAGCCTCGGATTGTGAAGTGGCTACTGAAGCGGATTATTGGGCAAAACATCCGCCCCAAATCGGTTGTTCGTACTCTCCTTGCAGATCATAAGGAGACATATGTAAGTGTTTAAATTTTATCAATCATGTTTTAACATTAAGTTTTATTTTTTTAAATAGTCTAAGTGTTTTAATGTTTTGGAACAGGTCATATCTGAGCCATACCAGGACATTAGAGTCCAGTTCCCCGTGCATGAGATCCACACCATCGTTTATCCTTTGCGGATGATGAGCACGGTCGAGGGCTACATGCCTGATCGGGTTATGCGCCAGTTTGGATGGGTTCAGGATGAGCCCGAACTCCCACTTGTACTCCGACCGGGTTACAAGAAAGGAGATTTAGCTAGATACATGTGGCGAGAGAGCGCATGGCTAGATTAGCGTCAACACTTGCTTTCTGAGGATTGGTTAACCGTTACCATTGCCACATATAGACAGTCTGCGACGAACACCTACTGGAGGTACCTGGCTGAGTATGGTTGGCATACTATTACTCCACCACCACGTACTACGGACGACAGATTGCTAGAAGTTGTTCGCTCGATTGTTACTATGCCTGTAGAGCGTGGGGAAGCGAGTGCGCTTAGGTGGAGAGATCAAGTCCTGCAGCTCTTCTCTCCTTGGTTGTTTGTCCTCATTATTGGACTTGTTTTAGCTTTTTTGTGATCTTTCTTTTTTATGGACTTGTTAGTTGTTTATCCGTTCGTAGGAGTTGTTAAACTTAATTCAACTATGACAACTACTGTGTTATTTCTACTATGACATCTACTGTGTTAAAAATTCGACTATGACATCTATTGTGTTATTTCTATTGTTTCTTTCAGATTTGTTAAACTTAATTTGAATTCTTAACTACAATTTAGATTCCGCAAATGAACATAAATCGCACCATTCTTACCATCAAACCTTTAAAACATAACAATAATTTAACAAAATTCATCAACCTTTATAAAAAAACACCATAAAACCCACTCCAATCCACGCTATAAGGCTTACTTTTTTAAACCAAAACAAAAAAAATCAAAAAATTACAAATTATTGTGCACCATTGGTACGCAGTCAGTAGTACCTATGGTGCACACTATTACGTAACAATGGTACAACAGTGTGTGCACCATGGGTACTGTAGAAGGCGTACCCATGGTGCGTTGTACCATCGGTAAAAGGGGCATGTACCGATGGTACCACCCCTTTTACCGATGGTACCATGCACCGGTCGGCATGCCATGTACCGGCCGGTACATGGCACCATCGGTACACAGTAGTGTGCACCATAGGTACACTACACTGTGCACCATAGGTACATATTAGACAGTACCTATGGTGCGCGATTTCCCGGTGTTCTCCCCGCGTTTTCTATTTTTGCGCTCTTAAATTCCCGCCAAATTAACCTTTCATTTTTCTATTTAAAGAAGTCTATCTTACAACACCAAACACACAAAACTTTCCTTCAAACATAGTTGAGGTCTTTGTTAATGGGTTGGAGTGTGTTTGATGATGCTCATCTACTCAAGGCTGCGAAAGCTGTGAAGTTCAAACGGCCGGACGATAATACCGATGAGTTCTTTGATGAAGTTTTGTGTATGATGTATTTCATATACGGTGAAATGTCTACGTCTAGACTAATGCCTCGATCTCGTACTCGTGAGGAGGTAGCCGCGAGGTACAAGTGTATAACTAGTGGACGGATGTTCTTGGTGTTTAACGAGCCCCCCCAGAAGTTAGGAACGAAACATTCGACTCATCCGGTTTAATGATCACAGACTATTTGTCTTTAGAAATGGCAGAATACGTTCATTCTCAAATTGCCATGAAGGAGGAAACAGTGCGTATTCTCAGCGACAATGGAGGCTACGATTTTGACTAACTGTATTCTCAATCTCAAGTTATCTACTCATGTTTGTGTGATGTTGTTGTTGCTTGTTTGTAACGTTTGATATTAAGTTATGAAATGATTAGTTGCTTATCGTTATAAGTTGGTAAAATTAATGAATTACGGTAAAATAATGAAAGTACGAAGCGTTATGATAAAGTAAACAAAGTTCTAAATAACATAAATCCGTCCAAACGACATAAAGCGAGCAAAAGACATAAATGTGTTCGAAACATGAACATAAATCCACCAATAGATATAAATCAACTACTAAAATTCATCCAGATTAGTTACTTCTAGGAATGAACAAACTGGCTTTCTCCCTTCGAGTTCCGTGTATTTCTTGCAGCGACCAACTATTGGTAGCTCCCAATGCGTAGCCTCTTCACTCTTCAACTTCTGCCACGTAGGATGTATGCGTGCGCAAGGGCATAAGGGCTTGATTGATAGCTGTTTAATACAACTTAAATTAGAACCAATGATTGAGTGATATAGTTGTAAGTAAAAACATAGCCATAAATCGAATGACTTACATTGACAAAGTGGTTAGTATCAACGAATCCAAACCCAATCTCACGTCTTTGGGTCATAATGGGGGGTTTACCGCGCAGAGGTAAAAAAGTATGACTACAGTTGTGAGACCCCACGAGTGACACAAAATGAACAATGCATTCGAACTTGGTTGCAATCACAATCCCCATTTCATACATTGCCATCCAATATTTGGGTGATGCTGGTGTATCGTAGTAGTTTATACTTTCTGCAACCTTCAGGTAATCCTCTTTACCGTTATAAATCTTGTTGTATGTGTCGTAGTTTTCTATGAGTTCATCATATATTTCCTTCCGAACACCTCGCCAACCTTCTTCATGACCATACAACCCAAATGAAACTGCTCTATATCCACAATGACCATCTGCCTTAACATCATTTATACCCGATATAAAAGGGTTGAAGTGAATCGGAAACCAACGAAAAAAACCTTTAGGGTCATGTATTAGTTCTATGACTCGATCAATGGACGGTTGGACGATGTTGCTAGCGCGCGAGGCAATGGAAGAACTACGGGTACGAGGTACTTTAGGCACATCTGCCTGAATCGTATTTGCACTACCAACTGCTTTACCTTTTTTAACTTATGGTGGTTTTAAAGAGTTCATGACTGAGTCGTGACTAGCTTTATCCTCATCTAGCTCGTGTTCCCATTAGCATTTGTCCCGTTTAGTGGATGATGTATCGACGACTAACTTTCTTTTCACCTGTGGGCGGCCTCTGAGTTTCTGCTTCTCCAATGGCTCTAGCAATGACAATGTTTCAGGATAAACAACTTCAAACCATTTCTTGTAAATGTGTTTTATACGACTTTCATCTTTTATCTCCATAACATCGGTTACTAGCTTTAACAGATCATCTTAAAGAATTTCCATGGTTCTACGGAATGAATGAGGCATTATTTCTAACCTTGTCCAGTGGATGTGAAAAGCATCTATAGAGGCAGAAATTCTGTCTTTACGCCACTTGCGGACCTGGTGATAGCAAGGTATACCATGGGTAGATTTTATAACGCATATACATACGCCATTGTCTTTAACATCCGACCCATCTTGAATAGCGACCATATTGCTATCTTCGGCCTTCTCTACTTCGTCGAAAAATAGTTCTAACGCCATATGGGAAACCTTGCCTCGAATTTCATCAAAAAATTTATCCGCGAACTTATGCAATGCTATGTAACGAATTTTCTCGAACGATGACCTAATGGCAGCATGTTGGATTTCAACAAGCGAATGAACCCTCCCCCAAAATAACTCGAAGTTTAATTTTCTTGTAAGTATGTAACGCTTTAGGTTAGAATGAGTACTCTCGACGCGGTTAGTCGTGCAATGTCCCAAATATAAGTTATTGTTCGTCTTCCAAACTATGAATTTTTCCATGTATTTATCGAGCCACGATTTTTCAGTGTATTCAGTTGCAAGAGGGTAATCTTTGTACTCCAATAACATGTCTTGTCGGGCGTGATCGAATTCAATCTCTGATGCTGCATACGCAATCTTCTTCCAAGCAGACGCATGATCACTTTTCTAGAGGAAGTATTTTCTTGTTTGCCCCTGAACATTCTGTGCTATGTGCCATCGACATTCATCAACGCTAAATCTCCGTCGGTTAGGATGACCTGAAGTTCCTCAATTCCGTGAACGGAAAGCAACAACTTCAAACACTCTAACACCCATTTGAAGTTGTTTAAGTTCTCACCGGACATGAAGGCAAATGCCGCACAGATTGTCAATCCGGTACACGTCACACCCACTATCTCGAACAATGGCATACCATATCGTATGACTTTATATGTACTATCTATAATCAAAACTGTTGGAAATGTCCGCAAAAGGTCAACACTGACTGGATGGGCAAAAAACAAATCTGTAATGATTTGTCCATCGTCTTCACCGGATTTATGCCATTCATAATAATTATGTGACTTAAGCTCCCCCTACAAGAACTGGAGTTGTGACCTACCCGTCTTTTTTAAAACCCTACTTTTCTGCAATGCATTGTAGATCGTCCGTATGGTAGAAACATTATCTTCGTTCAACTTCTTACCACCATTCAGTATATCTCTGCGGTTAGTACCAATCTAGGTCGCTCGTTCAACATATTCCATCTCTTCATCATTCAAACGGCCGGCAAAAGAATGACCATCTAGATGTAATGAAGTCTCATGGTTATGAATACCACATTTCACTTCTAACTTCCATTGATCTGGTTCAACCATTAACCCGAGAAGCTCAAATGGGCAGTCAATCTTTTTCGTTCCTGTAGACTTCCGTTTGCGGTCTTTTCTGCAACTCTTAGATATACTTCCCCCCCCCCTCTCTCACACTAGAAATACATCCTCGGACTTTTTCTACTGTTTACTTTGTCGCACCGACTTATGTTGATAACCATACCATAGATTTTTCCTGTCTTCGTAACCCATTTCACCAACGCGTCGCCAGTGTATAACTCGGTAGTGAAGAACAAATGATTGTACTCAGTAGCGGAAGGTGCCTCAGTCCCACTGGCGACATCCATCCCCTGTTACACAATGACAAACCACAATACGCATTCAGGTTTAGTTAAAAAACGGAAAAAAAAAACCTTGATATTTTTCGAAAAAACAGCGCAAACCCAAGGTTAAGAGGCCTAAAACCGGTGGTTCTAGGCCTCAGAACCGGCCGGACACGACCAGGTGCACCACTGGTCCTGAGGCCATGAACACGGTGGTGCTGGGGCCTCAGAACCGAGCGGACTGATGCAGCTGCACCACCGGTTCATGGCCTCAGCACCGGTGGTGCTAAGGCTTCGGTACCGACCGGCAGGTAGCCCTTGCACCATCGGTTCCAGGCCATGGAACCGGTGGTGCGTAGGTGACGCACGGCCGGTTCAAAGGCCAAGAACCGGTCGTGCGTCACCTACGCACCACCGGTTCAATGGCCTGTAACCAATGGTGCAACGGCCACCAATGATTTTTTTACCTTCTCCTCCGGCGATGGGTGCTTCTCCAGCGACGATGGCTGCTTCTCCGGCGACTCCAACTCTTTTTCCGGCAAAAGTTCATCATCCCTTTTTTTCCGGCGACATCAACTCCTCCACACTGATCCCTAGTTCTGCTTCAGTCATGATCGATTTTGTGTTTTAGGTTGAATGTTCTTGATTTTGTTATGAAGTTTGAATTTGGTTTCAATTTTTTTAAGAAAACTATACTATTTGGATACTAAATTCAGTAAAGAAGAATGTTTGTTTGGGTATAGATAGCGAAATAGGTTATTTGGTGAATTGGGTATACTTAGGATACACTTAGTAGTTTTTTTTACTTAATGGCAGTTTGGATATTAATTTTCTTGTCGAGGGTAAAAAAGTCAAACGAAAGTCAAAGGTTGATTTTGGTATACTTAAACCTGAATTGGGTATATATAGGCATACCTTTTTATAAATCTCTCACAATTTTCCCCTTTTTTATCTCTATCTCTCAGAAAACCTCTAAAATATCAAGTTTTCATCGAAAATCAAAGTTTGTTTGTTGAAGAATCCGAACTCACAACAGCATTAAGATAAGCCATACAAGCCAGCAACTATAATTTTTTAAAGTTTTCATTGTGTGTAAGTGGTAGAAAATAGGGTATTTTGGTTCTGATTTTAAAAGTATGATTTTTGCATAATTTTAGAGATTGTTTTCTTATATTAGTTTTGTATTGTTGTTTGTCATATTAGGATCTGTGTTTTTGGCGTTGATTTTGTTTGAAATTGTGTTTTTTGGATAAATATAGGATTTTGGATCTCGCGGGTTTTCGTCGCATGTCAGTGCTACCAAATTAACGCTCGTCGCACGATCGTGCGACCAGGAAAGGTTCATGTCGTACGCGACTTATTCACAAACCTGGTCGCTTTTTGCGACAACTCTTGTCGTATGCGATTGGTTAAGTACTATGGTCGCATGCGACGAGAGAACATTTTTTTTACTTGTGTATTTGCTAATATTTCTTACTTTCGATTTCCTACAGGATGGGTCTTATCAAACTGACTGTGAAGAATCCGTTCAAATGCGATAAAGCTTAGGCGTGCAAGGCAGAGGCAACACATGCTTTACCAGAGCATGTGGATGTTGCTCCTACCGAGGGACAATCTACAGGTAACCGGACAAAATGACGCCTCCGTCGTGGTGCTCCTACTGACGATACCAGCCGCCATGACGCTGGTTGGGCTACTGTCGACAACAGTGGTGTTGGTTCGTGTTCGCACGCACCTGACGCACCTTTCGAACCTGAGGCACTTGACACACGTTGCGCACAAGAGGCACCTGGCACATGTTACCACAGGTTCTCTTCAAACGCCATCTTCAGTGATCAAATTGATGAAATCGTGCAAAACTCTATCATTTCCTATAGATTTGAAAAAAAAACGTATTGCTGAATAATTCTTAATCTTATTAAAATTGAAAGTAACGGTACAAAGTTTAAATAAAGACTTCAACAAACTTGAGTAAACAAACTCCTAAAAAGACTCCAACAAACTTGAGTAAATAAACTCCAAAAAACAAACATTAAACATGGCTAAAGACTAGGTCTTAGCTTTTATTCTTCAATCCCTCCCCTAAACTGGATACGCTCGACTCTAATTTAATCATTCTTCAGTCGAACTCCCAACATGATTCTTATTCTTTCGAACACCTCCAACTCTACGGCCTTGGTCATTATGTTAGATAATTGATCTTGTGTACTGCAAAAATCCAACTTAATAATATTATCATTGATAAGTTCACATAGAAAATGAAATCTAACGTGAATATGCTTGCTTCTTCCATGTAGAACAAGATTTTTGGACAACTTGATTGTACACCTATTGTCACAAAACAAAAAAAATCATCTTCTCTTGATTAAATATCAATCTCTACAAGAACATTTCTCAACCATACAGCTTGACAAGCTCCTTTCGCAACTGCTACAAACTCAGATTCTGTCGTAGACAAGGTTACTATCGGGTGTTTTTTTGAAGACCATGAAATAACTCATTTTCCAAACATAAAGGTGTAACCCTAGGTGATCTTCCTATTATCTTCATCACCTCCGTAGTCACTATCCAAAAACCATACCAGCTTCTCTTCTTCACCAAACTCATGTCGACAATGTATTGCAAACTCGATTGTTCCTTAGATGTATCTCAAAATCATTTTTGCTGCTAACATGTGTTGTTCATTTAGATTTTCCATATATCTACTCACAAGATTAACCGAGTAGATTAAGTCAGGTATGAGGGTAGTTACATACCTTAGAATTCCGATTAATTTCTTGAATTTGGTTACATCTACTCTCGGACCAGCTCATTCTTTTGTCAGTTTGATACCCAGAACTGTTGTATTCTTCACAGAATTACATTCTTCCATTGCGAACCTTTTCAAGACTTTATTTTCATATTTCCTTTGTGTAATGAAGAACCCTTGCTCGTCTTCAATCACTTCAAACCTTAAAAAGTACCTTATTCACCCAATATCTATCATAGAAAACTCATTCTTCATTGACTCATTAAATTCTTTGAGCATCTCCTCCAAATTGTTGGTTTAGATGAGATCATCTTCATACAAACTTATTATTAGCACATTTTCTCCTTCTACTATAACGAAAAGTGTATGCTCACAATAGCATTTTTTGAACCCTTCTCGCATGAAGTACCCTTCAATCTTGTTATACCATGCCCTAGGCATCTGCCTTAGTCCATAGAGAGCTTTATTTAATTTGTAAACCTTTTTATTATCTTCTCCTCTCCGCTTAAAGCCTCTAGGTTGCTCCACGTATACATCTTCATTGAGTTCTCCATGTAAAAATACGTTTTCACATCAAGTTGATATACAATCTATCCCTTTTGCGTTGTTAATACCAAGATCAATTTAATCGTGTACCATCTAGTAACAGGTACAAACACTTCATAGAAATCAACTCCATGTGTTTGAAGAAAACCTTCCACCACTAACATTGCTTTAAACTTGTCTACTTCTTCTTTTTCATTAAGTTTGATTTTATAGACCCACTTAACTTCTAATATCTTGACACCTTCAGAAATCTCCACCAAATCCCAAGTAATATTTTCTTTTGTCGATCACATCTCTGCTTCCATTGCATTCTTCCATTTTTCATGTCTCACAGCTTTTTCAAATGTTTCAGGATCATCTCCAGCACAAATTCCTTCGTACCCTTACTTGATCCCATCTTCTTGTCTTGTACTGTAAATAAACCCATCTCATTGCATTCATAATCCTTCATCCAAATTGGTTTTTGAATAACTCTCTCAGTTCTGATTTGTTTTGTACCCGCACTAGATTCCCTTAATTCTCTGTTCACGGCTACAACATCATTTGACTCTGCTTCCTATCGAGTGTTTCCATATTCTTCAGGATCTTCTTGTGAGTTTTCACTACTATATTTATGCTCTTCATCATCAGAAATATGTATGATTTTTTCACCAGCAATTTCTCTATCATAGTCTCATGTCTTTTCTTCATCAAATTTAACGTCTTTAATGATTATGATCCTCTTGGAAATTGGATCATAAAACCGATATGCTTTAGGCTCATTGCTAACTCCAAACATCACATATTTGATGCTTTTCTCGTCTAGTTTGAATCACATTTCATATGGAATAAGAGTAAAATCTACACAGCTGAAAACTCGCAAATGCTCCACCGAAGGATTACCTTTACCCCACTTCTCAGTCGGTGTCTCATCTTCTAAGATTTTTTTTCAGACTCCTATTCAATATATGCCCCGCATATTGTGATGTTTCCGGCCAAAACCTCAGTGGCATATTAATTCCAAACAGCATACACCTCACCATATTCATCACGCTTCTATTCTTTCTTTCTACAACACCGTTTTGTTGCGGAGTGTATGATGTTGTAAGTTGTCTTCTTATACACTTTTTTGTGCAAAACTCTTGAAACTCTTTAGAGTTATACTATCCTCTTTTATCAGTTTTTAAACACATCAACAACTCTCTGATCTCTCTTTCGGCATAGACCTTAAACTTTTTAAACATCTTCAGATCTTCTGATTTTTCTGTAAGAAAGAATGTCCAATATTTGCTTCCATAATTATCTACAAAGTTAATTATATGCCTCTTTACACTCTCTAAAACTGGCAAAATGGATTTGCGTATCGTTATGCACCAGCTCTAGACCATTGCTTAACTTCCACATACTTATCTTAGGTATGTTTTGTCGGACTTGATTTCCTTTCATACAAATCTCATACACTTCTCTCTTTTTGTTGATTCTCGGCAACCCATGTACCATCTTTTTTCACCTAGTATTACCAAGCTTTCGTGATTTAAATGGCCAAATGTTTTATGCCAGATTTCATCTTCACTGTCAGACGAAATTTATGAATGATTTAACTTCATCCCACTTCTAGTTTCCTTCACCTTTGTGAGAATCACAAACATCTTATTTGTGGACATTGTTGATTGCATGATCACTATTTGTTGTGTTTTGTGCCACACTTCACACAAATCGTCTTCGGTAGTAATTTTCAATTCTTTTTGTTGAAGTTGACCAACACTGAACAAATTGTTCTCTAATCCATGAACATAGTATAAGGTTGAAATCACTTGTGTTATACCATTAATTTTTAGCCTCGTATTTCTTTTTCCCTCTACTTTCCCGGCTTAACATGTTGCCTAAACTTGTCATCAAACTCACTAAACCACTCATTTGTTCCACACATATGGTTGATGCAACCAGAGTCAAAGTACCATACATGTTCATCTTATTTTTTAGCAAGTGTTACTTGTGCTAAAAGTAGCACATCTTTCTCTAGTTGTGTATAATTTATTGTTTTATCCCAACTTTAACATCATTCTTGAAGTGCCCTAACTTATGGCATTTGTAGCACTCAACATTTTTGTTACTAAATGTAGTGTATTCTCTTTCTCGGCCTCCTCTTCCACTACGCGCCTCTTCCTCGATTTCGTACATCACTTTGACGTTCTCTTCTTGCTTTTATCTTCAAAGAATGCTCTTCTCCATAATGCTTTGAAATACTGTGATCATGAACCAACAACAAGCTCTGTAATTCATTAACCGATAATTCTTTAATGTCATTAGACTTTTTTGTTGCGCATACAATGTAGGTGAATTTTTCAACAAGCGTTTGATATATATTATCCACCACTTTGGCGTCAAGTATTTCTTCTCCAAGGTTCCTCATATCATTAGCTACCACCATAAGTCTTAAGAAGTACTCTATGATCGTGTCTCCTTCATTCATCTCAAGTATTTCAAAGTTTATTCTCAGCCTCTGAAGTTGAGGGTTTTGAACTCTTTTACTTCCCTGAAATTTTATCTTCATCGACATCCAGATTTCTTTTGGTGTCTCATTCTTTGCAATATTTTTTAGTATTGTCTTAACGAACGATGCAAATAAGTAATTTTTCACCTTCAGATCCTTAAGTTTCATCACCGCCAACTCACTCTTTTGAACCTCCGTTAACACCATGTTGTCTCTTAGTTGCATTATTCCTGTTTCTATAAGCTCATAGCGTTCTTTCCATCTTAACAGATTCTCTATGAGCATTGCCCAATGCTCATAATCTCCATCAAATTTTGGTATACTTAACAACCCTTCTCTACCGCTCATTTTCACTCTTCAGACACACACTCTCAGAGAAAGAAAGCTCTGATACTACTTGTAGGTTTCAAAAAAAATTACTGTATAATTCTTAATATTATTAAAATTTAAAGTGACGATATAGAGATTAAATAAAGACTCCAACAAAATTGAGTAAAAAAACTCTTAAAAAACTCCAACAAATTTGAGTAAACAAACTCTTAAAAAGAATCCAATAAACTTGAATAAACAAACTCCTAAAAAGACTTTAACAAACTTGAGTAACCATACTCATAAAAAAAACCTAACAACACATTAAATGTGGCTAAAGACTAAGTTTTAGCTTTTATTCTCCATTTCAAGCTTAAATCTCAAATTGTGCAGTAAATTCCCAATGAAATGAAGAAATTTTAAGTTCGATATCACCAAGCCTAATTCTATTCTTCTCTCTTCAATCTGTTGCAAATCTTAAATGGCGGGGAAGTCAAATTTTAGCTAAAATTTCTAGCGCTAAACTAAAATTCACAGCCTAAAGTCTAAGGCTATAATTTTTTATTACTCTCATGAGTCTGTACTTTATCCACATTAATAAAAGTTTCTTTTTTTATTAAAGAAAGTATTCAAAAGCTAGTTATAAATACACTAGTGCTAAAACTCATTAGTAAAAAAATATCGTTAAGAGGAAAAAAGGTTATATATTGATTTTTATTATAATTTTTTTTAAATCCATTAAAATGTTTACTATTCTAAAATCGTATCAACTTACATATGAATCGAATATCAAATGAATCGTATCACTACTAAAGAACTAAAAATAGGTGAACTAAAGTTAAAAACTCCAATTTTGGAGTTTATGTTGCTTTGTCTTTCTAAATATCTTTACTCAAGTATATTGATTTTATTCATCTTTGGTTTCTTGAGATATTTTGTAAAGGAGATAGAGAGAGATAAAAAAAAGAGTCGAGTTGATAATCTCAACAATAATATTAATAATATTTTTTAGAGCAAATCAAATTAATCACTTCTATCCAATATCTCAAAGCGACCAAATAATATATATCTTATATTTGAATGGTAAGATAATATGTAAGGGATAAAGAAGAAAAAAAATAAAATCAAGTAAAAGGATTTTAATTTTGATTTGTTTTAGTTTGTTTAGAGAAAAAGAATAGAGAAATATTTTTATATTAAAAAGATTAAAATTTAAAAACAATTGTCATATATATAATAATAATAAATAAATAATAATACAGCTCAAATAAGACATGCCACATTGACTTTATAAAAGGATATATGCATCAATTCATGTTGTTGACTACATTTTAACTTTGATCTAAACTCGAGGGATCATTAATGATTCAACTTCCAGATGAGTATGGTGTTAGGTGACAACTTTACATTAATCAGGAGATGTGAATGACTATCCTTATCCAAACTGGATAACAAATGGACCCTCACTGTACTTTTAAAAGTCAATAGACTATTTGTCATTAAAGTCGATAATCTAGGGATGAGTTGATGTTCAAAGCCTATAACCAACATACAAGAAGATTAGTTGTGTGAGGTCGATAGATAATCACAACACTCTAAAAGAAAATATAACTTTGAAAAAAATATGTATAGATTTAATATAATTAATTGCTAAAATTATTAATATATATATATATATATATATATATATATATATATTAATGATCCTAGAATAGTTTTTCATATTTTCAATTTTCAATTTTATTTTGATTCTTCATTATTTTATTCAATTGTTGTTTCCTACACAAGTCCTAATCCATTTGATCAAACAAATAAAATTTATTTTTTCGTTCATTATTTAGCAAAACTTTATATTAGATTTAATATTTAAATTAAAATAATATTTTTTCTTTAGGGTTCGATAATCGAGTCTTAAAATCTTATACTTGCGATTTTTATTAAGTTTTTGGTGTTGTTGTCGGGAAAATAATCCATATATTTTAGATCTATTAGTTTAATATATTATTGTACTAATTAATGCTTTTTCTTGTTCTACATATTTATATAGAAAGAATAGTCGTCGACTGAGAAATACTTGACCAAAAAAATAGAGATAAGAATAAAAAAATTTACAAGTTTCTACATAAATGAATTTAACCCCACATCTTGAGGTCATAACTGATTGTTATGAATTTCAAATCAAGTCAACATTGATTAACATGATCCAAAAAAACCAAATGTTCATCGGAGATTTAGAGAAATGTCCTAACACTTCCTGGAGATCTGTAATTTGTGACTATATAATAATATTTCCTCTGATGTGGTAAGACTTTAACTTGTTTCTTTTTATCTCAAATGAAAGGTTAAAGCGTGACTGTAATCATTACCTTTATACTATATAACAACATTTTCTAGTGAAATAATTCTGACGGGTGAGGTTAGCAAAATTTTGAAATGATATTTCAACCTTAGATAAATAAGCATTGAACAAATGTGAGACTCTTGGTAAAGTTCTAAAGAGTTATTGCGAAAATATCGTCAGCATGGTATCCCAACTTAGTTGATAGTCAAACATTCTACAATAGGCTAACAAGGACCAAATAATTAATGATAAACCCCGTAAACGGAGGGTTATTAAATACAACATTATGGAGGAAGCATACCAACTATTTGAAGTATTTTCGAGCAATAACTATGCATCTTAAAGGAAGTCTGAAATGTATGTAGTGAATAATGAGATTGTCATTCAAGAAAAGATACGCTTGTGTAGCAAATGAACGAGCTTAAGATAAATTTGATTATAGTATAAGATATTAATGCTCACCATATGTCAATCAAAAATTAGTTCACATCATCGTAAATACGTTGTATGTAAGTAATTTCCAACAAACCACTAGACCTTATTATAATAATAACAATAATTATCAAGCATGTCATAGGAAAAATCTATTTTTTTTCCTGCGAAAATAAAAATAACGCATGGAAACATGATGATTTGGACAAGTTGGAACAAAAATCAAACTTGAAAGAAAATGTGAGAAAATTTGTAGAATCATCCATAAATTTCTTTTAGAGGATTAAAACTTGTATGAAGAATCTTGAGGTATTTGTCCAGAAAAATAGAGCTTGTATGAAGAACCTAAAGATTTAAATAAGGAAATAACCATATATGATGATATTTAGAATTCAAAGAACTTGGCCTAACAATACTGAAATAACACGAATGAAACTAATGTAATCACACTAAGAACAAGAAGATAAATGGATCAAATGGTGGATCCATTTGATGAAAAACAGAGAGGTGACTGTGACCAAGTATATAATTACAACAAAGTAACATAACTAGAACAATGTACCATAAGAGCCTTTTTTCCACGACCACGGTGAACGTGATCGCGGTCAAGAGATCATTTGTCACGACAAATCCATCCCTGATTGTAGTAATGATATAACAATTTACATAAAACACCTTGGTCGTGACAAAGCCATCCCTGATTGCAGTAATGGTATAGCAATTGACATAAAACATCTTGGTCGCGACCAAGCCTCATGTGATCACAAACATGAACCTTTGGATAACGAAAGAGCCATCCTTGATTGCGGTAAAAGTAAAAAAAAAACTAACATATAACACCATGATTGCGACCAAGCCTCTCGTGATCATGACCACAGACCTTTTGATCGTGGCAAAGACAACCCTGATTGCAACTCTTACAAAAATTTTGAAGAAAAATCACCTAATGACTTCCTTGATCGCAACAAAGCCACCAATGATTACGAAAAAATCCCAATTATAACACATAACCTTTTGATCTCAAAATATACACCCTAAATTATTTACCCAACCAGAAAAAGAAGCAACACACTTGCAATTATTTTTACAAATTCCTGGAGATGTTGCACGACCAAGAGATATTTTGCTTAAATATGTGAAGCTTCTCAAAGGCATCATTTCTCACAAAAGCAAATTCAAAAACTTTGAGACAGTTACATTGACAGAGGAATGTAGTATGTTTATTCAAAATAAATTACCATCAAAGCTATAAGATCCATAGAGTTTTACTATTCTTTGTAAAATTGGTAATTTAACAATTGATATATGTTTATGTGATTTAAGTGCTAGCATCAATTTAGTGTGTCTTTCTATCTGTTGGAAATTAGGAATAAGTGAAATAGTTGATAAGTCCATTACATATTCTTAGGGCATAATATAAGATGTTTTGATTAAAGTTGGTAAAATTTTCTTTTCTTTTTGACTTTGTAATTTTAAACATGAATAAAGATAGATTTGTACCCTTTATTTTAGAGTCATTTTCTAGCTACGGCTAAAATTGTGATTAATATTAAAAATGGAAAACTAATCATTCATGTAGGAGATAAGTGTGTGGAATTTAGTGTATTGGAATATTTACAATTTCCAAAAGATATTATGCAGGTTTTCAGTTGATGTGGTAGATTATCTTGTGAAAAAATGTTTACATAAGTTGTTACCTTCTTCTAATTTAGAGAATTCTCTAGTACATTCTAGACTATATAAAATTGGAATTGAAAGTGATGAGGTAATATAGTGTGTTAAGAATTTGAATAGTCTACCTACTCAACCTTTGAATGTTCAGATTTTATGAAAGAATTAAAATTTGAAGCATCTAAGATAGATTCAAAACCTCCACCCTCGGGTCCAGTAAATGTCTTTTTGAATGAACCTAATAGGTATCCTCGTATTACTAATGTATCCTCGAGTGACGTAGATAATAAGGAATTGTTAAAGGTGCTAAAATGACTCAAAGAAGCAATATGTTTGAAAATATTGGAAATAAGAGAGATTAGCCCCTTAATCACCATAATAAGATCTATAATAGAGGAAGTCTACAACTTGTTAACCAATTATCAGAGGTGGTTGAATTCACCTATAAACAAGGTGTGAGTTGTATGGACTAATTGTGGTCTAAATTGGAAGAGATTTTGTTTTAGGGAAGAAGATGAAATTGTGATAAAATATTAGAGAATGGGTTTTGTCTTGAAAATGAATACCAATTGAACACATATTACTATCAAAGAGTACTTGATGACGATTGGGTGTCAAGTACTCTTTAATTTTCACAATGATAAACCCGAAAGGTCGAGCTATTGACCTTAAACAAAACGTTGATTGAAAGACAACCCAATGTTAGTTTTATTTTTATTTTTTATTTTTATTTTATTTAATTTCCTTATTCTTTTATAATTTTATGTATTTTTTATTTAATTTATGTATTTTATGCATGGTGTACTATTGTGTTTAACTATTTATTACGTTGTATTTTATAATGATTTAGTTTATATTATTAGTTTTCATTTTGTTTTCCTTCAAATTGTCTTATGGTCGAACCAAATAACTCAAACAATTTAACTCAAGTTTTTCATTGAACTTCGCGATTTCAACTTCAAATATATACATCATGTATTATTGGTTTTTTTCAGAGGGAACCCGCAGCCGCTACTCAACAAGTGCGCACAAGGTAAACCCTCAGTTCGACGCGATAACTTGCAAACCAACGCCAGAAGGTAAACCACACAAGATCATAGGCTCAAACTAAGAAAGCGCTTATAGAGAGGGTCGAACGCATGACTAAATTGGCTACCCAGTTCGGGAGACGATAATAGATCTTAAGTGTGAGCGTGTGAGAAATTGTTGGATAAACGTATAACAAAAATTTAATTTTTACGATAATTTAATTTTGTTTATTGTATATTTGATTATCTTACTTATAAATTCAAACTTGTGAATTACTTTTTTTAGTACAAAAAGTTAATAATTATATGTTTAGGTTTTATTTTGTAAATTCTTTTGATTTATTTTTGTCTAGAATTTATTAAACATTATTATATTACAAATTTACATTAAATATGACTTTTTACATTGAATTAATTAACTGATATAATAGAAAAAATCAAAAAATAGTTTTCATATATATATATATATATATATAAATAGTTTATTAATATATATATATATATATATACTAAATAGAAATATTGCATAAATCTTTACTAAGTAACCTGGTCTCTTTCTAATGGTCAAGGTTCGTGAAAAAAAGGAAGAGATTTATGTTAATTATCACATGTGGTTTATCTAGTTTCGTAGTCTAATTACTATGAATTAGTAAATCCTTAGGAGTGTTTCATCACCTAATACTCATATCCAACTGGGAGTGAGTCATTGATCTAAAGCTAGTTAAATAGATTAGTTAGAAAGCTTAAGAAAATTAGACATTGCACAAGTCGTATGTATATATAAAAAATCATTCATTGTCTAAGTTTATATATCATTTCTGGTGTCTTATCACATAATGACTTAAGTCGACTGGTATGGGATTCATTGATTCTCACATAGAAAAATGATAATATATATGGTTACCGATAACCACTTAGGTAGAATCCAAATTATCGATAACCATCCGGGTAGAATTCATATTATCGATAACCACTAGATTTTTAAATTTAAAAGCTTTAAAAATACTCATAAACAAAAACACTTATGCCTTCACATACGCGGAAGCTTTGGTGGAGCTCGAAGGGTGTAAGGGTATCGGTCTACGGTTAACTGGTCTAAGAGATCGCTTCTCCAATGAGTGTTTTCAAGGCGTAGGTGGTCGATTAAGGAGGATCGTTGTTCAACGCTGTGCGAAAGACTACGTACTTTATCTCTTTGGGTCTTGTCTATTTGTAGACAAAAGCGGATATTACGTGAAAGCAGATTGGTTGCACGTGCTCGATGACCTTGATTCATTGGGATCATATGCGTGGGGGATGCATATCCATGCAGAGATTTATAGTGGGTTACGTGTGGCTTCCAAACATTCTACGAAGACGATGAGTGGATTCGTACAACTACTCGAATGCTGGATTTTTTTACCATTTCACTCGCTTTCAGCCACCTCATTCGGAGGGAATCTATCCCCAAATGCAGCACATTCGTATGTGGGCAACACCCAAACAGTACCACTCGTTAGAGGATTTTGGAGTTCTACTTCAATCGTATAGATTGACACTTGACCGATTAGATATATACTCGATACGTTTATATTCTAACTTAATTTATCTATTATATTATTGAATACATTTTTATATATCGTGTTTGGTTGTATTCTATTTCAGGTTATTTTCAGTTGTACGAGTATTGTCAAATGTTCAAACCCCTTCACGAGCTAGCGTGGTTTACCAGTGGATTGAAATTCATGGACAAAACCGAGCCGTACCAACCAGTTAGAGTTTCCCGTCAGTTTGGATACATCCAAAACTTTTTCTTTTAATTTGCAAAAGTTGCTCCTAGGCACGGTCGTTTGTCAAATATGATGATTGACTTTAAAAATGATGTGTAGGAAAATTGGTACCAACACATAATACCACCGGAGGGTAGATGAACTCTTATCGAGGAAGTTAATGGGATAAGTACGACCGTACCGTATTACGATGATTGGATTCATCAAACTCTATGGTACATAGTTCTTAATGCACCTCGAGAAGAAGATTTTTCTATAGGGGAAGAACCACAACATTCGACCCACCAAGATAATATCATCGGAGGTTATACTAAAATTCTCGACATCTACAAAGACTATGTAAAGGGTATGACTGGTGAAGAGTTTCGTGCCGCCTTAAGATATTGCATTCATATAAGCAAGGTTTATACAACATGAAGATGTTTCTTTGTTGATGTTTCTTTGTTGCTTGCTTGTCATTTATGTTGGTTTATTTTAAGGATGATGTTGCTTTGTTTTACGGATGATATTGCTTTGTTTTACGGATGATGTTTCTTTGTTTTACGAATGGTGTTTCTTTTCAACAATGTATGTTATCAGATGATGTTTCTTTGTTTTACGGATGATGATTCTTATTTTCGTTTATTTTACTTTATTTTAAGCCAAAACTATTACATATCCACAACTTCTATTAAAGAAACAAAGAGAATGCACCTGATTCCGAGATGTCATCTCAGAATCAGGTGCATTCCCTCTGTTTCTTTAATAAATCATGTTAGGTGTAGTAGGTGAATTAGGTACTCATAATTCTGAGATGGCATCTCGCAATTATGTGCCATTTTAAAAAAAAGACACATGATTCCGAGATAGCCTCTCAGAATCATATGTATTTTTTAAAAATTAGCGAGCACTTAAAATTCACGTGTTTGGATAAGATAAAGATGCTACGTACTTGGCTCCTATGGATTGCACAATCCTTATCCGACACATATCGATATCTGATTCGTCCTGTTGGATCACGTTATCTTTAGCACTTCTATAAATAATAGGTTAACTCTACTTGAACAACAACATACACATCAAATAATGGACTTTGTGTGGAATGATATTGAAGATGAATATCTTAGAAAAGCTGCGAAGCTAGTTGGAGGGCCGGAACATGGCGAGTTTTGGGATTATTTGATCTGTAAGTTCTACTACCTAATGGGACTCGACCGCTACATGGGATCCAAACCTTCTCACGGTATGCCGGAGATCAAACAAAGGTGGAAATATTTAAGGTTTCTAAGAACATACCGGGCTTTCGACCTTCGACCGGAAGAACGAGAAGCTGCGGTCGAGTTGTACAAGAGTCTTATGACCGATGAAATAACCGAAGACCAAGTGAATAACGTTCACTGCTACATCACAACCAAAAGAGAGGTTGCTATGTACGAGAAAGAATTAAGCGAGGATTTTGAAGAAGCAGAGAGAGGTTGCTATGTTTAAATTTTACACAATCTATGTTTAAGGTTTTTTTTTATCGGTGCACATGTTTTGTTTTTTAATGTTATCCTTGTAACCGTTTCGTTTGTTAACAAGCTATTTTAATTTCAGAATTTGCGTAGAGATGCAGAATAATCTTAATACAAAGTTAACTTATGCATATTCGTTTGCAAAGGCACTAAAACGTCACCAACTTAACAAGTTAAATGATCTTGATACAAAATTAACATAAAATTTTTGTCCCTAGATTTAATCAATCGTTAAATCCACCACTTGTGGTTCTCGTGTAGTTGGAGGTTTTGGAGTTTGGATACCAACAAAGGACGAAATTCTTCTTTGTAAGGCAAGATACCACACTTTAGCTTCTTTAGAAACGTGTTGGATATATGTTGGGTAGACTAATGGCAACGGTCCAGCCGGAGATATGGTAACCTTTAAAAAATAAAATAGTAATAGAAAGGTACTCGTACGCTAATGTAGTGATTGCCATGAAAGTGTGTGATTCCAATCTCTTTTCTTTCTTTCATATGGGGCGGAACACCTTTTAGCGGTAGAAACGTATATGTAATGCCGTCAGAAATTGTATATATGATGCATTTGAAAGCATTAGCAATCACATAACAAATGTTCAGAATTGTCATCAAATTGTTATAAGGGGCAATTAGCATAGCAATCTAGGCAACGTAGTTCAGCATCAACCCGTTCACGTCCACGGTAAAGTTTGTCATAGAGAGGTAGGTCCGATAAGATTTCTTCTTTTAGTGCGGTCCTAACATGCGGCCAGACATTTTCGTCATGATAAAGTCCACGGGAGACGGCTCTAAAACCACAATGACCATCTGAGCCCACATTCTTGCATTCAGAGATGAATGGACGTAAATATTTGGGAAGGTGTTGCAAAAATATTGTTGTATCGTTTGGAGTTTTTGCCTTCCGAGAATTCATATTCTTACGAGTATTACGAGTCTTGGTACTCTTTGGTAAACTTGGTGTAACTTTCTTTGGATCATTTAGTGTACTTTTTGTTTGACTAAGTAATGATCTAACGGTGTTTTGGATTGAAGCCGAGGAAATATCACTTACATAAGACGGTGTGTTCAAACTATCGACTAGCTTCGCATATTCATATCCCGATAATTCCCTCTTCGTTGAATTATCGTTAGCACGTTTACTATCTCTACCTTTAGTCTTAGCTTTCTCTACAGGTGGAATGACCTCGGATCTTCTAGGTTCAAGAACTTCTTGGATTTTCCTTATGATATGTAGTCGATAATCGCGATCGTACCTGGTGAGGTTTATTTTCGTCTGAGGGTAAGTTTGTAATTTTTGTTTAGAGTTTTGTGGAAGTTTGTAAGTATTTAATGTTTGGGTAGTGAGTAGAGGGAGAATTAAGCAGCCTGGTTGTATTTAATTTTCATTACCCTCATTTAATGTTGGCGGTTGGGTATTTATATCCTTACATTTGGGCCTTATGGGCTTTCGGGTCATGTTTAATGCACCCGGGTCAAGTTCAAGGACCCATGAGCTCTTAGTAGGAGAGCAGGCAGCTTAGTCAAGAAGTGTTTAGGTTTTAAGTACTTTAGTTCTTGTTCGAACAGTCCAATGGGTGAGGTGTTCGAACTGCCCTGTCCGGTTAGGTAGTCTTTGTCCGAACTGTCCATGTCCGTAGTGGTAACAGAATCTGGACTCATCAGTAGCCCCTTTTTTAGGTGTTTTTTCAAAAACCTTTGTCAAAACCTGAAAAACAGACCGTTGTCAGTGATAGTTTCATCCGGACAGGTCTTTCAAATTGTGTTATGGTTTTATCCGGACTGAAAAAAGCTCTTTGAATCTAAACGGTTTTTTGCCAAAGTTCATGGGACACGTGTCTCTCTTTGGTTCGTTACTTTAGCCGTTTTTTCACCTTGAATTTCGCACCCACCTTCTCTGAAAAGCAACCTCTTCATTAATGAAGGTGACATCAGCGCTGTCTCTTATTGCAAATCCTTTTGAATTCTCATAGGAATCAAAACTTCTTTTTGGGGTTTACTATAAATTAAAACACTTTTCCACAGTTTTACTATCACTTTCATTTTCACTTTGCTAATTTTCAGAGCTTTCTCTCTCAAACACAAGTTCTTTACTTTGGTTGTTTATGTTCACGGCTAGGAACGCTTTAATCAGAGGCGGGTGGCTCAATCTATCTGAACTAGAAAAAGCACAAAAAGTTGAAAGGGAAAAGCGCATCGCAGCAGGCTTACCTACTTCTCCCATCGACAAACCAGCAACCTCAACCACAGAGCCTGACCAGGGTTCATCCTCTACAAAAAGTTTCAGACCGAAGAGATTGTTTCAAACCAGCCTTTCCCCTATTGTCTCAGGTTCATCGGTTCAAGAGTCAGAACCCACTGTTGAACCAGGCTTAACAGTTACTAGTTTTAAAAAACCTTCCCCATTCTTAACCATGAGGTCAGATGCTGATACTTCTCCCAAAAAACTGGTTGATCGAAGAAAAGGTCGGCTGGTCAAAGGGCAGGCTTCCAAAGGCACCCCTTCGAAATCAGGCGCCAAGGATAGCAGTACAGGGTTAGAAGCACTCATAAAAGTACCCAAGGACAGGCTGTCCGGTCCGGAGGCTACTGGCTCAAGCCCCCGAAGAGAAACCTCCACATCAGAGCCCCAGCCGGAGGCTAGAGTGCAGGAGAGCGCTGAAGCTCATCAGTCCGATGGTCAGACTGAACCAACTCCAAACTCCCCCCTCACCAAGACAACTGAAAACCCTTCCTTAATAATGGAGGAAATAATGGAGGACTCTATCGAAGAGGCTCCATTCGAGTCCGAACCTTCCGGACAGATTAGTGGTGTTGTTGCTGCCCAGAAGGATAAAGAAAAGGAGAAGCTATGCTTAAGGCATCCGGATCTGCCGGAGTGCCTTGAAGGAAAAGTGGGACCTTGTTTCCATAAGGTCAGTGTTAAATATCTTCTTGCCTTACAAAAGATCAATTATGCTTTCATCCATACAACTGAGTTGGGCCGGATGCGTACGAAGTGGGGGATTCCGGAGAACGTAAAAATTAGAATCCCCATAGACCCTGAAACCCCAATGGACTGTAAACTTAGTGAAATAGTCATCTTCACTGAGCTTTTTAACTAGGGTCTAAGGTTTCCCTTAGATCCGGAGATAGTTATGTATTTCCACATCATCAAGCTCTGCCCTAGTCAACTGAGCCCCAACGCCTGGTACACACTCATGGCCTGCATCATGGCCTCCAGGCTCTCCGGGATTCCTTTACCAATGGAGGAATTCGCAGCTGTGGCCAGTCTCTGCAGAAACCACCACATTCCTTTCTATCACTTCAACATGGGTGATAATTATAAAGCGGTGGATGATCTTCTTGAGTTGGAGAGAAATCGGAGGACTCAATTCCTGTTCGTAAGTGGTGCTTGGGAGAATGGGAGGAAAATAAAATCCGGAGTCAATCCAAGTCTCCTCACCAACAAATGGAGGAGTGATCGTAAGGCTCATACTTTATATTCTTATTTCTACTTTTATCGAATCTGCTTAAACTGATTGGTCTTGTCTTTTTTTTAACAGAGCTTCCCAAAGACTTTAGTGACTACTTAAAGGCCGGGCAGACCACTTGTACCAAGATCAACACTTGGGCTGCTGAAAAGTGGGGAAACCGGTTTCATGATGCTTTCACAGGAGACAAATTTGCAAGGTCTCACCTCTGGAACACCACTGGCTGGAGGGACTTGACCTGGGAAGAACTCACCACTCCACCCCCTCCGGATGTAGTCCTCAAGAGAACACACGAACCGGATGGGTCACTATACTTGTCAAGCCGGGCCAAGGCCCAGAGTAAAATGAAAGGCAAGAAAGGGAAGGGCAAGAAGGTTGTAGGTGAGTCTAACCCTGCTGAGGTGGAGGAGGCTGCTCCAACAAACCCAGAGGGGACAACCCCAAGTCAGATCGATGCTGCTCTCTTAGAAGTGGTGGAGCAGGAGAGTGTTAGGGAAGAGGTAGGATCTCCCAAACCTCCAAGGGTTCGCAAGAGGGACCAAAAATGTGGAGCAGAGAATAAATAGAGGGAGGCCAAAAAGAAAAAGACCTTTAGGGGTGATGAACTTTCTCTCCGGCCTCCGGAGCCTCTTCCCCCTGTAGTTCCTACTGATCCGACAAGAGCAGAGGAGATCCCTGGTGACTTTCACACTGATGAGGTTGGAGGAGGAGACCTTAGCATTGATGGTGTTGACATCACAGGGCTCGATGGACTTGGTGACTATTTTGCAAACCTTCCCAGAGACGATTTTGTCGGGCCTTACCTCCCTCTAAGCACTTCGAATACCGTTACTTTTAATGGTATTTACTGTTTCAAGTGAAAAGGATATTATAGCTCACTCCATATTAAGTAATGTTCAGCCAGTGCTTGTTTTGGAGAAACAAGTTCGAGGTCATGCAGATATTATCAAAGATCTCAAATCTGACAAAGAGAGACTGTCCGATGATCTTTTTACTGCCACTCAACATGCTGCCATTCTGAAGGGAGAAAACGAGGAGCTAAAGAAGAGCCAAGAAGGGTCGACCACAAAGGTTGCCACTTTAGAAGACACTATTAAAGAGCTCTGAGAGAAGTTGTCCGGATTAGAGAAAGATCTCACCTCTTCAAAAGAGGAGGCAAAGGCCAAGGATCAAGTCATCCACAACCTGACAAGTGACAAGATTGCGCTCGAGAACACAGTGTCCAAGGCTGCAGAGGAGAAAGCAGATCTGCTAAGGGAGCAGGAGGCCAAAATTTAGGCCAAGATCGATGCTTATGCCAACAACGTAATAGATACTCAAGAGCAAATGTATGCCAAGGTGAGGTCGGACATGGTCCTGCTCTTTCATGAGAAGTTCACGAAGAGGAACCTGGGAGATTTGTGGCTTCATGTAGAGTACGAAGACCTTCCCTTTCACACCATGGTCGATGGAGACTTGCATGATTATTCCATTGCTTCCTCCTCTGACGAAGAAGAAAACACCAGGGAGGACCCACACGAAGAGAAAAACGATCCCAAGAAGAAAGAAACAGATGAGGCTGAGCCATCTTCAAAGGCTCAGTCTTAGATTACGAATTACCTTATCACCTTTTACTTTGTTTGAAATAAAGTCCTTGGAAGGCCAAGGCATTTTTGTAATTGTGTCCGACATTTGACCGGATAGATCTTTTGTTTTGTCTAACAATTTAAAAGTCCTTGGAAGGCCAAGGCACTTAGGTTATTTTAATGAATATCTTTGTTTTGCACAACTCTTGCATTCTTCCATAGTTTGTTTCAATTTCGGTTGCTAGTGTTTAAATAGCCCTTAGTTATTCCATAAATATTCTAAAGCGAGAGTGTTTAAAATTCTCCGATGACAAATGTTTAAGTAGTCATCTTCAATTCAATCCGGATGGTGTGACAAAAAACAAAGTAAGAACACTTCGAATTTTTTTTAAGAAGGCATCAAGTTTTATAAAAAGCCCGTACACCTCATTAAAACCTCCCCGCGCCACCAGGGTAGGAAAGAGTATGCCCCCAAATATTTACATGGATTTTTAAACAAGTAAATATTTACATTTTTCATACTCTAAGTACATCCGGAGATGTTCAACATTCCAAGGGTGATTCAAAACCCTTCCATCTTTGTCTTCTAGCCAGTATGTTCAAGGTTTGAGCCTTTCAATGACCATATAAGGTCCTTCCCAAGTTGGGGCTAGTTTGCCGAACAACTTTTCTTTAGTATGTAAGAAGACCTTCCTTAACACCTTGTCCCCCGGCTAAAAATCTCGTCTCTTAACTCTAGAAGCAAACCTGCTTCTCATCAAACCCTGATAGTGTGCAGCTCTAAGGTGAGCCTTAACTCGTCTTTCCTCTATTAGGTCAAGCTGACCCCTGACTGCCACTTCGTTAGCATGTTCGGAAAAATTGTGAACTCGAAAAGAAGGGAGAGTTGCCTCTATGAGAGATATGGCATCCATCCCATAGACCAATGCAAAAGGTGATTCTTGTGTTGCAGCCCCAGGAGTAGTCCGGTAGGCCCACAAAACCTCTTGTAAATAGCTAGGCCATTTCCCAGCAGCCCCTTCCAAATTTTTCTTTAAACCGGACAGTATAGTTCTGTTAGCCACTTCAACCTGACCATTTGCTTGTGGGTGGAAAGGTGAAGAGAAACAATGTTGTATACCCCTTGAGGCGCAAAAACTCTCCATTTCCCTGTTGTCGAACTGTGGCCCATTGTCTGTCGTTATCTTTTGTGGAACACAAAATCTGCAACAGATGTTGGATAAAATGAATTTTATGACAGCTTTTGATGTTGTTCCTGCCAGCGGGGCTGCTTCAATCCACTTCGAAAAATAATCTATAGCAACAATTATAGTTCTGCGTCCTCCAGACGCCATAGGAAGAGGTCCCACCAAATCTAACCCCCATCGAGCAAAAGGTATAGGCTCAGAAATTGCCTCTAAAGAGATAGCTGGGACATGAATTTCATTGCTATATCTCTGGCATGGATCACACCTTCTCACCAGCTCCTTAGCATCTTGCATTATAGAGGGCCAATAATAGCCAGCCAGTAAAACTCTCCTTGTTAGAGCCCTGAATCCACAGTGAGCTGATCCCTCACCATCATGCAATTCGGAAAGGACTACTTGAGACTCATCATCTCCCAAACATCGCAAAAGAGTTTACTGTAAGACTTTTTATACAGAACGTCCCTTAGTATGATAAAACCACGAGCTTTGTGCTTCATTTTTCTTGTTAGTGATTTATCCGGAGGCAAGATGCCATTGGAGAGATACTGCAGGAGAGGGAATCTCCAATCTTGAGGTTGTTTCATCTGTACATCGAACGTTTCTTCCTCTTTGCTCATATTGAGTTGAATGGAAGGGCACTCCAGCACATAGATCCAAGGATATGACTCAGTGTATGCTATGGTTGCCAAGGAATCTGCTAGTTCATTCTCTGTCCGTGGTATATGCTCATAAACAATGCTTTTGAACTTAAGTGCCTCATTTTTAAGAAGAAGTAAGTACTTCACTAGTTGCTCATTTTTTGCCTCAGATTGACCTTGCGCATGGTGGATAAGAAGCTGAGAATCACTCATCAGCTTGACCCTTTTGGCCCCACAAATATAAGCTAATTTTAAACCAGCTATAGCTGCTTCGTATTCAGACTCATTGTTGGAAGCCCTAAAAGCAAAACATATAGCCTGGTACATTTTGTCACCATATGGATAAGTCAAGCACACCTCTGCACCACATCCCATAGTACTGGATCCACCATTTGTCCGGACGACCCATACCTTTTTGTTTTTCATTTCAGTAGTCTCCTCCGTATCCCTATCAGAGTGGAATTCAACTAAAAAATCAGCCACAGCTTGGGCTTTGATTGTTGTTCGAGGAGCAAAATCAATATCGAAGTCCCCCAATTCCACTGACCATTTAGTCATTCTACTTGAAATGTCTGCCTTTTGAAAAACATTCTTAAAGGGAAAAGATGTCCGGACGATAATAGGATGAGCCTGAAAATAAGGCCTCATCTTCCTTGCAGCAATTACCAAGGCTAATGATAATTTTTCGAGCTTTAAATAGCGTTTTTCTGCATCTATCAAGCTCTTGCTGATGTAGTACACCGGATGGGGGTAATTATCTACCTCTCTTACCAATACAACACTGATGGCACAACTTGAAACTGCCAAGTATACGAAGAGTGTCTCTTTATCAACAAGTTTAAATAAAGTCTTGGGGGAGGACAGATGTTTCTTAATCTCATTGAAGGCCTCATCACACTGTGAAGTCCAGTCAAATCCCTTCGCACCCTTTAGAGTTTGAAAAAACGGGGCACTTCTATCCGAAGATTTTGAGATGAATCAATTTAAAGCAGCCAACCTCCCAGTCAACCGTTGTACTTCTTTAACATTCCGAGGAGGCTCCATTTGGAATAAGGCATTAAGTTGGTCCGAATCGGGCTGTATCCCTTGCTCGCTTATTACATAACCTAGGAATTTCCCGGACTGCACTCCGAACACATATTTTTCTGGATTTAGCTTCGAATTCACTTTTACTAAGTTAGCAAAAGTTTCTTGGAGGTCTGCCAAGTGTAGTTGTTCATCCACACTTTTCACCATTATGTCATCAATGCATACTTCCATATTTCTTCCAATTTGATCAGCAAAGGCTTTGTTCACCAATCTCTGATAAGTAGCCCCAACATTTTTCAATCCAAATGGCATCACCTTGTAGCAATGAAGACCCTTGTCAGTAACAAACGTGGTATTCTCCTGATCCTTCGGATCTACTTGAATCTGATTGTACCCGGAGAAAGCATCCATAAAGGATAGTAGCTTATTTCCAAAAGTGGAATCTACCAGCTGATCAATCCGGGGGACTGGATATAAATCTTTTGGGCAAGCCTTATTGAGATCTGTGAAGTCAATGCACATACGTCACTTGCCATTTTTCTTTTTCACCAAGACCGAATTGGCACTCCACAAAGGATATTGAGACTTCTTTATATGCCCCATTTTTATGAGCCTGACAACTTCTTGAACAATAACATCAGCCTTTTCTTTGGAAAAAGCCCTTCTCTTTTGTACCACATGTGCTATGTCTCTCTGAATGGATATGTGATGTGATATAATATTTGCTGGAACCCCTGTAACATCAGCGTTGCACCAAGAAAAAACGTGCTGATGGTCTTTCAGAAACTTCAACATCTTAATCTTCAGTTCGGATGACATTTTGGACCCTATCTTAACATTTTTTCCTTCTTCCAAAGAGTGTGTTTCAACTTCTTTAACCGGTATCAACACTCCAGGGGTCATCAATTTCACCCTCACCCCCAGAAAGCCCCTCAAACTGCTATTCTTCGTTGATACGAACTACCCCCAACGTCCGTGGAGCCAGTGCTGTAGCATAACACTCTCTAGCAATCTTTTGACTGCCTCGGACAACTCCCACTTGTCCTTGAACAACATATTTCAAACATTGGTGGACTATCGAGGCCACAGCATGCATCCTAGAGAGCCAAGACCTCCCTAAAATAGCATTATAAAAAGTGGGACAATCTACCACAATAAAAAGTATCCTGACCATCTTCTTGAAAAGGCCCTTGCCCAACAAAACTTCCTCTTCGAATTCTCCGATCACATCTGCTGAGCTTCTAGTGAAACCCACAATTGATCTGTCCGAACTCTGAATTACAGCTGGATTTTTTATCTTTTTGTAAGTGGTTAAGAAGAGGATATTGGTTGAGCTTCCAGTATCCACCAAGATTCGTCTTATGTCATTGCCCCCAATGAATGCTCTTATGACAACAGCATCTTCATGAGGGCCATCTATATCTCTTAAGTCATCTTCATCGAAAACAATGAAGGGAAACGGAATTTGTGATTGATAAGAGGTCATGCCTCCTTCTAGCTGGGTGGCTAAAGTATGAACGTGCCTCTTCCTTGAAGAAGCAGTATGAGCTGTCATAGAATCCCCTCCGAAAATTGTAAGTGACTTGAAAAACTTAATAAGCCCGGAGACTGTTTTACAACGTTCCTCAATGACACCCACTCTATTTCGAGTTGGATCAGGATCCAAGTATTCAGATTCTACATCAAATCTTTCGATTATAACCATAGCTCCCTCCGGAGCTGCATTGCTCGGACTAACCCGATGAGCATTATCAGGCCTATTTCCTCGTCTTCTTTTGACATTCCCCCAGCTTTCCTCTTTCAATCAAGTTCTGAACTTCTTGTTTCAAGTCTATACAATCGCCAGTGGTATGGGCAGTATCATTATGGTACTGACAGAAAGAGTTGTTACGATGTTCCCTAGAAGATTGCAGTGCGGTCGGCCTTCTATAGTTCACTTCTTCCTTTGTTTTATCGTAAATGGTGGCCACACTTTCTTTTAATTCTGTAAACCACTCCGGTTGAACCCATGGCCCTCTCTTATTTCTAGATTGTTGACTCTGGGCAGGTGCAGCTGGCTGAGATTGAGCTTTAGCCCTGTTATGCCCCTGTCTGGTCTCCCTTGCCTTGTTCCCGGACTGATTTTGGTTGGGGTTTGGTGCAACCGGGGCAGACCTCACCTGCCTGTGCACCCTAGTTTTCTTTGTTTCATCAAAATTGATTTACTTTCCGACTTGATTCAGCAAACCTCCCCAAGTCATGGTTTTCTTTCTGGTCACCGAATCAGCCAAATTTCCAGGGTTTAAGCCCTGCCTCAAGGATGCTATTGCTACTTGCTCGAAGCAATCAGCCAACCCATTCTTGGTGTTTACAAAACGACTTATGTATTCTTTCAATGATTCGTTTGGTTCTTGGGCATAATGGATTATTGTGTCCCCATTGCCCTTCAACTCTTTACTCCCAACAAACTGCCTTCGAAAGGCCACCCAAAAGGTGTCAAAATTCTTGATGCAGCATTGAGGTAGGTTGTTATACCACTTTAGAGCACTCCCCGTAAAGGATTGGGAGAATGCTCTACAGAGTAACTTGTCGTCATCATCAAAATTCATCATGAAGTTTTTAAATTGCTCCAAGTGGTTGTGTGGATCAGTACTACCATCGTATTTCTCCATTTTAGTGCTATCGAACCTCTTAGGGAGGTTTCCGGACAAAATCTTGGAAGACACTGGAGATTGTCTCCAATTCCAGCCACGACTGAACACAGTATCCTCATTGGGAGTTGCAAAGATACCTGGTTCATCGTGGAAGGCAAAAGGATCCATCAGCATCCGGTCTACATGCCTCCGGCTGTGAGATGATCCTTTGCCTATATTCTTCTTCAATTTCTCATGTCTATCCCTTTTTCTTGAATACTTTTTAATCAACTTTTGCTTCTTTTTGGATTGGCCCTCATCACTGCAGGAGGACAAGGACTCTTCGACTCCATCCTCATCCGAGGAGCTACCAGAAGACTCTGAGTCTGAATCAGAACTCTCCACTGGCTTAGACCGGTGAGACTTTTTGGAGCTAGCATGAGTCTTATTGGTACTCACATGAGTCTTCGAAGGCTCATGCTCTCTAGGGCTGTCGGTATGATGAGCGACTGATGCTTTTGATTTTTCTTTCATGCCCATCTTAGCCTTCTCTGCCCTCAGAGCTTCTATCTCGCCCTTTAATCTATCACGCTCCTCGATGGTATATTCATCATTTTCACCCACCACTTCAAGCAAAGCTGGTGGTACTTCCGGGGCGTCCGGATTCATTCAGACTGATTTTTCCTGTTGGTTTCGAATGCTTGATTCAGGCACCGGCGTTCTCCCACTGTGGTCGCCAATTTGGTGAGGTTTATTTTCGTCTGACGGTAAGTTTGTAATTTTTGTTTAGAGTTTTGTGGAAGTTTGTAAGTATTTAATTTTTGAGTAGTGAGTAAAGGGAGAATTAAGCAGCCTGGTTGTATTTAATTTTCATTACCCTCATTTAATATTGGTGGTTGGGTATTTATACCCTTACATTTGGGCCTTATGGGCTTTCGGGTCATGTTTAATGGACCCGGGTCAAGTTCAAGGACCCATGAGCTCTTAGTAGGAGAGCAGGCAGCTTAGTCAAGAAGTGTTTAGGTTTTAAGTACTTTAGTTCTTGTTCGAACAGTCCAATGGGTGAAGTGTTCGAACTGTCCTGTCCGGTTAGGTAGTCTTTGTCCGAACTGTCCCTGTCCGTAGTGGTAACAGAATCAGGACTCATCAGTACCCATGGATTAGAGAACCAATAGTTGTTATTTCTTCCTCGACAAAATCATCTTCTTTATATGCATTGTGCTTCATAATCCTTAATGTTGTCCACCTCTTGTCGACCATACTTGCATCAAACATACGGTGTTGAATTATTAATAAATCGACCTCGCATACGCATGGCAAACCATGAGTGCTTCTAATAACATATCCGCATTCCGCTTTATCATTGCCTATTTGTTTCGCCCTCTCGTATTGCTCTTTTATAATTTTAAGAGAAAATTCTGATTCCGATGCAGAACATCTAATAACCTCGAATATCCAAGCATCATACTCAAACTGGGAGAAAAACGTACATTTTTCAAGCGATGCTTTTATATTCGTGTGTTGTAAAGAATCGACTCTTTCCCAAAATGCATAAAATGTTAGCAAACTCGTCCCTAAGTACTGTTTCAAGGTGGAATACGAACTCTCCGCCCTATTCTTTATGATAACATATGTTCATTTAAAATGCGTAAATATTATAATAATTGCATTACATTATAACTATTTTGGCTTACCGATTCATTGTGTTGTTGCCAAAATACTTCAACTTGTTAGTGTATGTATAGAGAAACTTTACACCTTCATGAGGTTTGAGCCATATTTGAGTGTAATCGAGGGCTCCGGGGTATGCCTTGTATTCTTCTTTCATACACTCGATGTTTGAGTTCAACTTGCTTACGATGTCCGAATAAACAATTGTATTCCAAGATGCTTGAAATCCGTGGAACACATTTTCGTCGGTAAAATATTTCTTAGTCTTCATTACAATGTTTTTTCAATGTGCCATCTACATAGCATGTGTGTCACTTTCAGAAATATAATATCAATTTATTTCATTAATGCCAATTCCCCATCCGTCACCATAATATTAGGTAAAGCACAATGGTTTTCCGACACGAGCAACCGCAAACGTTCCAATGGCCACATGTAATTTTCGACCTTTTCGTGACTCAAGAAAACAAAAGCGATCGCAAATGTGATGTTTGTTGATGTAACTCCAACTATTTCGAACAATGGCATATTGTATCTCGTCGTCTTATACGTATTATCCATAATAAAGACCTCCAGAAATGTCCTAAGAAGATCGATAGACGTCGGGTGTGCAAAAAATAATTCGGTTATTATTTGAGACCCTTCACTTCCTTTTCTATGCTATTCAATGTAATTTTTCTCCTTCATCTTACCCAACAAATATTAAAGTTTTGATTGACCGCACTTTTCCAATGTACGATGTTTTTTCTAGCATTGTAAATGTTACGCATGTTAGACACGTTATGATGATTAATATCCTTTAAGGCGGGTAAAATGTTACGAGGAGTGGCACCGCGTATAGATAAATTCTTTACCAAATCTTCTTCGGTCGTAGTTAGTTTCCTTGCTTGAGGGAAACCTTCTAAATATTCGGATGGCGGGTGGTTATGCCTACCACATGAAACTACCAAATACCATAGATCATTGTCAAAAAGATGAGCTCTTAGTAGATACATACAATCTGTTTTTTGTACTTGACTTTCTTCTCTTCACATTAGGTGCATTTTGTTTTAACTTTAGTTTCCCATATTTTTTTGCAAGAATAAAACAATCGAGGAGTATTCCCATAATTTCCAGAGTCGTACCTACTTACCATCAAATAATATTTCAACTCTCGACCCACATTTAATACCCATTCCGTAAGTTCAGATCTAGTGTAGTGCGCTTGCGTAGTGAATGCGTCGGTGAGACCGGATATATAACATCATCGTCAGTATGAGAAGGGGATGCAATTTCAGGTTCCGAAGATATTTAAAATTCCTACATTATTTAAAAGTAATGTTTTAATGATGTTGAAATTGTCTATAGGAAAAAAGCAACTGATTCTGAAACAGTATCTCGGAATCCGTTGTTTTTTGCAAATGCAGTTGATTCCGAGAGGGTATCTCGGAATCAACTGTTTTGGAGAAGATATCTGATTCCGAGACAACCTCTCGGAATTAGTTGTTTTTTCAAAAGATAATTGATTCCGAGATACTGCCTCAGAATCAGTTGCTTTTTGCTCAGAAATGCAGAAATTGGGACTACAATATCAAAAACAACATTTTCAAAGTGATAATTTCAAGTTACGGTATTGTAAAACGAAAAAAGGATTAAATTACCTTGTTCGTTACTTGAGTGTTGTTCTCCGGTTTGGTTTTGGGTTTCTTGACTTTCCATGATCAATATTCAATTAATCTTCAATAAAATTGAACTTTTTTGTTTTAGGGTTAATTTTAGAGGGTAAAATCAAATACGTATGATTAAAAATGGGTTAATGATATGTTTTTTACTGTATGGCTTTCTATTTGAATAAAGGCACATAATGTTAAATTTGAAAATAAAGTAAGGGTAATCTAGTAATAATAAGTTTAAAGTATTTAGAAATTTCAAATGGGCCAAGCTAGAAAAAAACCACATTTTGATAGATCTCTCACCCTACCCCTTCTTTTTTTGAAACTCAAACTTGAATTTTCTAATTTATCCTTTTTCACCCTAACTAATTACAATCATGTCATTTACTCTCTAAAATTGTCTAGAATCTGAGGACCCCAAAAAATTACCCTAAACCCTAATTATTTAATACACTAAAACAAACATTTCACAACCCAAATCCACAAAATCGATCTTGTTTTTAAAAGTATGATTTTGGCATGATTTTAGGTTTTGTTTTCATAAATTAATGTTGTAGAGTTGTTTGTTACACACGGATTCGTCGATTTGGCTTCGATTTTGTTGGGAATGGTGGTGTTTAGATAGATCTAGGGCTTGATTGCATGCAGGTGTTCGTCGCACGAGATCGTGCTACCAGATTTGTTTTGGTCGCACGAAATTGCGACCAGGATGGGTATGCGACAAAGCCATTTTATTTAAAAATAAATAAAATCTAATTATAATAAATATAAAAAAATTGGAAACAAATAATTCTATTTAATTATTTTAAAATAGAAGAAAATTAGTTTAAAAACTAAAAAACGGATAAAGGGAATATTGGATAATCAATAAACAATAATTTTTCTTAACTCTAATAAAAATCTAATAATTTTTCTTGAATCTAATAATTTTTCTTGACTCTAATAATTTTTCTGGACTCTAATAATAATTATATTTATTATAATTATTTGTTTTTTAGTCTTTAAACTAATTTTCTTCTATTTTTATATTTTCTTCTATTATAATTATTTGTACCATCCTGGTCGCAAGTTCGTGCGACCAAAACAAATCTGGTATCACGATCTCGTGACGAACACATACACACATCCAAACCATAGATCTATCTAAACGCCACAATTTACAACAAAATTGAAGCCAAATCGAGGACTCTTCATGTAACAAACAACTCTACAAGACTAATCTATGAAAATGAAGCCTAAATCATGCAAAAATCATGCTTTTAAAAACATAATCGAAAAACCCTAATTTTGTACCACTTAAACACAACGAAATCTTGAAAAAAATTATAGTGGAAGGCTTGTATGGTTTATCTTAATGTTGTTATGGATTCAGATTTTTCAAAAATTATGCTTTGATTTTCGATAAATATTTTGTGCTTGAGAGGTTTTGAGAGAGATTGAAAGAAAAAGAGAAACAAAATGGTAAGAGATTTATAAAATGCTTTTATACCTAAATTTTCTAAGAAGAAATAAATTTAGGGTGAGGAGATCTTACACCGTTGTATCCTATAACTATTTGATAGATCGCTCACTAAATTTTGGACAAATTTGCCCATCTTTAGAAAATCTAGGTATAAAAGCATTTTATAAATCTCTCACCATTTTTTACTTCTTTTTCTTTCAATCTCTTTCAAAACCTCTCAAGCACAAAAAATTTATCGAAAATCAAAGCGTAATTTTTGAAAAATCTAAATCCATAACAACATTAAGATAAACCATACAAGCCTTCCACTATAAAATTTTTCAAGATTCGTTGTGTTTAAGTGGTACAATATTAGGTTTTTCGATTCTGTTTTTAAAAGTATGATTTTGGCATGATTTTAGGCTTTGTTTTCATGAATTAATGTAGTTATTTGTTACATGCGGATTCGTCGATTTGGCTTCGAGTTTGTTGGAAATGGTGGTGTTTAGATGGATCTAGGGTTTGGCTCTATGCAGGTGTTCATCGCACGAGATCGTGCTACCAGATTTGTTTTGGTCAAATCTGGTCACACGAAATTGCGACTAGGATGGGTACTTGTCGCATGCTAATAGATTTGTTTTGGTCACACGAAATTGCGACTAGGATGGGTACTTGTCGCATGCTAATAGATTTGTTTTGGTCACACGAAATTGCGACCAGGATGGGTACTTGTCGCATGCGACAAAGCCCATTTTAATTTTAAAAAAACTTAAAAATCTAATAATAAATACAAAGAAAAAAAATGGAAACAAACAATTCTAATTAATTGTCTTAAAAGGGAATAAAATGAGTGTAAAGACTAAAAACGGTTTTTTATTCTAATAAATAACAATATATTTTATCATGCTAACATAAAATATTAATAATAAAACTTTTGATTTTCTTTTTAAATATAAAAAAATGTTATAAAATTTTGATTTTAATGATTAATAATATAATATAAAATCTATTTCCATATTTTAATGTTAATTATAACCCATTTAACTTTGAATGATTTTAATTTTAATGATTTTAATAATTTTAATGATTTTAATAAATATATAGGAAGAATTATCATATTTCAAAATTATTGGATATTTATTAAATAAAGAAATATTCATTTTTACCGTCTTTAAATCTATTTTAAAATAATTAAATAAAATTATTTGTTTCCATTTTTTTCTTTATATTTATTATCAATTATATTTTAACTTTTTTAATTAAATTGGACCGCATGCGACAAGTACTCATCCTGGTCGCATGGGATGGGACAAGTACAATCATGGTTGCAATTTCGCGCGACCAAAACAAATCTGGTAACACGATATCGTGCGACGAACACCTGCACACAACCGAACCCTAGATCTATCTAAACACCACCATTTCCAACAAGCTCGAAACCAAATCGACGAATCTGTGTGCAACAAACAACTCTACAACATTAATTCATGAAAACAAAGCCTAAAATCATGCCAAGATCATACTTTTAAAAACGGAATCGGTTTTGGATTTTGGTTGTAAAATATTTGTTTTAGGGTATTAAATAGTTAGGGTTTAGAGTAATTTTTGGGGGTTTCTAGACAATTTTAGAGAGTAAATGGCATGACCATAATTAGTTTTGGTGAAAAGAATAAATTAGGAAATTCAAGTTTGAGTTAAAAAAAAAGAAAAAGTAAGGTGAAAAATATATCAAAATGTGGTTTTTTTTCTGGTCTAATCCATAAATTTATCCAAAATTTGGTGAGAGATCCCTAAACTTTTTTTTAGGATTTAGGCAGATTTCAAATCATAGAAGAAATAAAAAATACGATCGGAAGCATCTTCAGCCAACTTTTAATTAAAAAACCCGAATCCTTACCAGTTGTCGAACATTTTCTTGTATTTGAGTCAGATCGCCGATCGGAACTCTACGCTCACATCAGAATAATCTAGCCGGAAACAGGAGAAATGAAAACTAAAATAGTCTTGAAAACAAGCACACATTACAGTGAGCTATTATTCGAACAAATAATTAGTACTAGGTCGCATGTGGTAGCGATAATACGGAGGTTAGGAGGAGATTCGTGATTGGAGGAAGGAGAAGAAACAAGAAACGGAACCAGCAGACGACCGGAGAAGTGAAGGTTAGGAATGGAAGGTTTACGGAAAATGCAGCCTAAAGGTCTATGGTATCTAATGAAGCGACCAAAGATCGGCCATTTTTATAAAATGAGAAGATTTACTGAACACTTGTTCGAGGGAGACCCATCAAGTTTTGGCACAGGCCATTAGATCTTCTTCCTTCTCCTACATTTTCTCTCCTTGATCCCTCTCTACAAAGAAGGAAGAAAGCAGTAGGTCAATCCATGATTTCAGTTTCAACACCAGCAATAACAACGACAACAACAAGTCTCCTTAGTTATCCACTTCGTCTTCTACGCCATTGTAATGACTTCGCTCTCCATTGCTCTAAGCTGGAATCTATCTCTTGATTTCAGGAGATTACCAAATCACTGGCTATCCATCCCTAAAATCGATTTGGGAAATAATTCGGTAAGTGATTTGACTAATCCTAGTTTTTAGCTTAGTTTCCAAACTTTTCTAGACCATTTTTTTAGAATCACACTCGTCCTGAAACTGGATTGGAGATCTTCAAGAAGTATTATTACGAAAAGTGGATGATATTGATATCGCTTTTACCGCAACATACTAAGAATTTTAGGGCTTACAAATTCTATTTTCCTCTTCAAATACTATATATAATTTTATCATCCCACCAAATTCTTATGCGATGGTTCAACTGCTGTGGTTGGTCTAATAGGGCCGATGGTCATATTTTGTTGGCCAATGTTGGAGATTCAAAGGCATTAACGTGTTTCTTGAGGCCAAAGGCTAATATAATTTTTATTTTCTAACCTCTAGTGTTTGTTCTTATATTTTGTTAGACTTAAACTCAAAACTGATGCAGGTGGTTTCCTGTTAAAGAGTTGACAAAAGATCATCAGCTAGATAGATATGACGAAAGGCTCGGCTTTAAAGCTGTCGGAGGTTTTATCGTAAAATGTCATGGTATTCCACTTATCAATGGTGGCTTTGTTCTAGGTTGCCCATAAGTGACCTTTACTGGAAAAGGTATGGTGGTTAGTGATCATTGCAATGTATATTAAATCATGTTACATATATATTTTCTTTTTAAATACAGGTAGGGTGTTATATCTACTCCTGGGTTTACAAATTGACAACCTGTTCGTGCGACTGATAGGTATTTAATTGTTGCATCGGATGGCATATTTGACATGTGGATGATGTTTGCGACCAACTTAGGGAAGCCGCTCATTCTAACCCAGGTTCTGATCCTGGTTAGTTAGCTGATTCTTTGGTAACAAAGTGCATTTGTGAAAGGAAGTAGATATAACTTGTGGGTGGTTGTAGTTCCTTTGACATCAAACAACAAAACAAGTGCTCCTTTTCACAAATTTTAGATCACTAGAATAGTGGTTTTAGCTACAAATGCTTGATGTGGAGTTGGAAAGCAGTTTATGGTAAGAAATAGTATACCACAAAAGTAACTAATAGAAACACAACAAACCATCAAGAGACTCTTGATCAAGAGAAAGTAAGGATGTCGAGTCTCGTCCATGCTGAGTTGATCATCGTGCTCCTCAACCAAGAATCGACGCATAAAGCATAGAGCCCATGCAATTGGTAACAATTTTAAGAGGATCTCTGTTCTTTATCACATCATAAAATTCTTCTTTTGAGCATTTTGGTGAACCAGGAATAGAGTACATCGCGTACGTATATGTGTGTGTCCAGTAAACGGAAAATGCTTGGCGATCAAAAACGGTTTTGAAGATCATAACTCCAACTGTCCACATATCATATTTCACAAATGTGTTTGTGGGTACATATACCACTTATAACTGTAGAGGTTGACTGATCTATGTGTTCAGCAAGAGAAGATTCCATGGCGCGTGCATGTTCTTGGCGGTGAATGCATTTATCACTACTGATTAATTTTTTTTGAAAGCAAACGATTAAGTTTCTCAGTCTCACATCCGTTTTCTCAGTTCAGATCCGTCCGTGTAAGTGATATTGCGTTCTTGACACGAGTTCAGACCGGTAAGGAGCTTCCATAGTAGACTGTGCATTTCTTATTTCCCTTTGTCTACTGTCTTCATCCAATACCACAATTTTTATTTTGTCTTTTGTGTCACCAAATATTTAATTAACTATTTTTCTTTAATGACGTAGATTAACTTGATAAATATAGACTGTCATGACAGAATACCAGCCACATATAACTCGTCGTCGTAGAATTGAGAGAAGCTACGTATCTAGATATGTGAGTGAGCCATTTCTCAATGTGTATTTTTTGGTGTAATGTGAAATGTAATCCATTTGAGAACATTTCACCAAACTAGATTTCATTTTGACCGACCACTTCCATAGAGATTCATTTTGTAAATTAAAATGCATACTATTATCACTGGGGACAAAAATACAAAAATTCCATTTGTGCTAAACAAACTAGCAACGCCATTGATTTTGTCCAATCCTAGCTCTAATTTGTGGAATCGGTTCTTTTCTGGTTCTTTCCTTTAAGATTTATTTATTTTCGAACAAACTTTGTGCTAGGGTTTGCATATTAGCTTCTTATTATCGTTTTTGATCTACTTCATCTATATACTGAACAATAATAATATATAAATTTTAGAAAAATATATGATTAGTAGCATATATTAGTGGTCTGATTTTTGTTGTTGGCATTTGTGATTAGTTTACAAACAAAAATAGGAAAGGCAGACAATGTTTGATTGTATTTTTCTTCAAGTTAGTCCATCAGAATGAATATATTAGAGTTCTTTGGGTCCGAGCAATGTCAATGATATATTAGAGTTCTTTTGGTCCAAGCAATGTCAATGATATATTAGAGTTCTTTTGGTCCAAGCAATGTCAATGATATATTAGCAGTCTTTTGGTCCAAACAATGTCAAGGCTAACAATCATATCTTGTATGTTGTTCTTGGGTTCTTCAAGTTCAAGCATCCTAAGTAAAGCTATTTATTTGATCTCTAAATTTATTATTTGACCATTGGACTCCCTTTAATTGTCAAATTCTAGATGATCCAGTAGGTTAATTTGATTATCTCCATAATGTCAAAATTCAAGATTCTGTTTTTGTTTAGTAACTCGATCTTTATAGAAGTGGTCTAAGAGAGATACTATGATTCAATGCATAACATTTCACGTCCAAATCCTTACTGTCAAATGCCCTGATGAGGAAGGATTCACTCACATATCTAGATATGTAGCTACACTCAATTCTAGGCCACCGAGTTACATGTGGCTCATATTTCGTCATACGACCCATCTTTGTCTAAGCTAATGTATGCTATGCAGAAAAATAGTTAAATAAATATTTGG
Source organism: Limnanthes douglasii subsp. nivea (assembly GCA_036936605.1). Lineage (NCBI taxonomy): Eukaryota > Viridiplantae > Streptophyta > Magnoliopsida > Brassicales > Limnanthaceae > Limnanthes > Limnanthes douglasii. Next base: position 48,634,467 of record JAUPFV010000002.1, read on the forward strand.
GGGCACCAAAAGACATAAAATTGTGGTACTGGATGAAGACAACAACATACGCTGAAAGAAGAAATGTGTCTGAGGCTGTTCTTAACTGTTCACAAGTCGTTTCAAGATCGCAATATCACTCACGGAAATTTCAAACCGGGGAACTTAGTCGCATGCTTTCAAGCCGGCAAAAGAAAATGTCTAATAAGACTTGCTAAAGGTAATCATAAATTGAATGGTATTCTGCACGTTATTGACTTTTGTAGTGTGATAGATGCCTTCACTGCCAAGAACGGGCGATCAGACCTTCTCTTGCTGACAGCTCACTACAACACTAGAATATTTCAGTTACAAGCGGTATCTGAGACCAACAGTGTGAAATATGATATATGAACGGTTTGAGTTATGATTTTGGAGATGGTTTTTGGATCGATACGCATTTTTCAGTTTATAGGGCATAAATATATAGCTTACACGCCTTGTTATGTATCTCGATTCCTGGTTCACCAAAATACTCGGAGAAAGAGTTTTTTGATGTGGTAAAGAACGTTTTCCTTTGAAAACTGGATTTCCAATTGTTTGTGTTCTACGCATTGTGTGCCAACTCGTGGTTTGGGAACCGATGATCAACTCAGCGTCGACTAAGCTCTACAACATCCTTATTTTAACCTCCTTTGGGTCAAGAGCGTCTTGTAAACACCGTTTGATGATTTTTTTTCCAATTAGTTCCTTTTGTAGTATACTATTTCTAACCACAAACTGCTTTTCTACCTCAAGCTAAAAGCAGCAGTATTAGATTCTAATGAACCAATTTTTTATTACCTTTTGATGTAAAGTTTTTACTAAAATTAATTGTTCCGTGTCACATGAATGATCATTAGTTTGTTAAGTGTTTCTCATATTTTTGTTAATTGGTTGTTCAATTTATTGGTTAGTTCTCCTGAATATTGGGTAGCACTTTGTTTTGGTGTTCCTTTCAAATTTTGATCAAGTTAAAGTTTTTGTTTAGGTTTATGTTACATTTGAATTCCACCTTGTTAAATCCAGATTTCACAGATCTAATTTTGTTAGATTTGAATTTTATTATTTACTTTTATACGTTTTACGTGGATAATATTTTTGTTAAACCTCTTTTACAAACACCATAATGTTTTTGCAGTAATCCAAAATTCTGCAATGATCCATTTTAAGATTTTGATATTTTCAAAATCCAACTTCGTAACATTATTATACTACGTATTTATTGTTAAGGTTGTGTTTTTTTTACCAATTTAGCAATATATATTTAAAAATATCAAAATTTAATATTTTTATTTTTGAAACTAATTTTTACGTATTCATACTTGTTCATAGGTGTTTGTTGCATGCTTGAAAACTTATTCGGTTCTTTAAAGTTTAAAGGCCAACTCCGTACTATAAATTGGGATTCACATCAAGTGTTCATGGAATTCAATTTGGATGAAAACGTTTGTAAAATGTGGTCAAGTGGTCAAGAAGTGTTTGGAATGTTCGAGGCCTAACTATGAGGGTTTTGAGATGGTCTTCTGATTTCCATCCAAAGTATGAAAATTCGGCGGCGATAGTCTGGACAAAGTTTGAAAAACTGCCTAAATATTTATACAATGTTGGTTTTATGAAGAAAATCGCTTCTACTCTTGGCAAACCATTCAAAATCAAAGTACCAGAGGTTAACAGAGCCTTCAAAAATTCTGCATTTGCTTTAATCGAAATTGACTTATCCAAGAAGATTCATAAGCGTATTTGGATTGGTTTTGGAATAAACGACGAGTGATGGATCAATCTCAAATACAAGAATCTGTCGTCGTATTGCAATGGTTGTTTTCATTTGGGTCATTGTTTTGCTGACTGTAAGAAAAAAATTAAAGCTTGCTAGCTAAGATGTTCAGTCTCAACCAAAGAAGAAAGAAATCCATGGTGAAATTGAGAGAGAAGATGCTGCAGAGTTGGACAAGAAGACTAGAAATGAAGCAGTTGAATCAAACTCTGATTTTATTCATAATTTGAAATCAATTATTATTCATAAACAGGAGGAGGATACATCTTTAAATGACACTTTGTTTAAAGAAAAGTTACAAGAGAATTCTGCTACTAGTAAAAATGTTTTACAACAAAGTTTTGAGGCTAATATTCCTGATAATGCTGAAGTCATTGAAGCGATCCAACATCTTCAAGCCCAATGTGATAGGCATGATCATCAAGAAGCTGTCAATTTTGCATCAGACACCGATTCTCCTACTTAGGATAATATTGGGAGTCTCCAATTGTCTCCAGTTTTAAAGGATCATTCTCCTACAGGTCAGGAGTTTAGCACAATCCTGAAAAAGAAACTCAAGTCAGCTAAAAATATAAAGAAGCCAAGTTCCAAGATTATGAAATCTTTCAAGTATGGAGGGACACACAGGAAAAATAAATCCTTATCAGATAATGATAAAGATCATTAACTGGAACATGCGTGTTATTAATAATAAATCAACAATCAGAAGGCTGCAAGATATGATTTTCAAAGAAAAAATTAGCATATTAGCTATTCAAAAGCCCTTATCTAATTCTAATAATATTTCTGTTATAGCTGTTATAATACCTCAAATAAAATTTGGGTTTTCTAGGTTGCTGATCTTAGTATTAATGTCATTATTAATCGTGATCAATACAAATATGGAAGTTATTACTAATGATAATACTGTTTTTCACTTATCTGTTGTTTATGCTAAGTGTAGTAGAATGCTCAGGTTGGAGTTGTGGGATCAACTGAAGCTATTTTCTTCTACAAATCGAGGTTGGCTAGTGGTTGGTGACTTTAATATCATAACTACTTCTGATGAAGAGATTGGATGCAAGCAAATTGACCAGAACAGTATGGATGACTTTATCCAAACTATAAATGAGTGTCACTTGGAAGATGCTGGCTATTTGGGTCCTAAGTTTACCTGGAATAAAAGTTTAAAGTGGAAAAGGCTCGACAAAGCCTTGATCAATTCAAACTGGTCCAATAACTATAGTAATACTCAAGTTATTCACATGGTCAGAACCTGTTATGACCATGCTCCTATCATAATTACTGCTACTACTCATCTCTATAATTCTAATCACATAAACAGAAACTTTGAGTTTATGAATATGTGGTCAAATTACTCTTATTTCCTTGAAGTTTTTGATAAAAACTGGAAAATAAAAATCAGTGTATCTCCTAGTGAGATTTATTGGTTTAAATTAAAAAGACTAAAAAGTTGTCTTATATTATGGAACAAAAATTGCTTAGGAAATGTTTTTAATAAAGTTAAGGAGACTGAAAACATGGTCATCGATGCTGAGTTAATGCATTCTAACCTAAATAATCAAACTACTGAAATGAACTTAAATAAATCTAACAGTCTATACTTGCAGGCTCTTAGAAATGAAGAGGATTATTGGAGACAGAAAGATTATAGCTCTTGGTCTAACTAAGGGGGGATAATAATACGAAAATGTTTCATGCTTGTTATTTATATTAGTGTAATTGGATCGACTAGTCGACCAATTTAATCATGATATATTATCAAACAAGTCGTAGAGTGCGGAGTGCACGCTTGTTAGATTATATCACGATTAGCGGGGTCAAGGGGCGGAGCCCCTTGCGAAATTGAAAATTTGACCGTTTTATTCAAATTTAAAAATTTGACCGTTTTAACACAAAACCGGTTGAGAGACCCTAACTGCCCTAACTTCCAAACTGTATTTTGGTTGGTCGAAATTATAAATATGGGTTCTGTTGAAAAGGAAATCATATCATTTTTTCCTCTCTGTTCAAAGTACATATCTCTGATTTTATCCAATTGAAATTTTTGGAGAACCCCAAAAATATTTCAATAAGAAATTGTTTACAAGACTTCAGAGATTATCCGGAAAACGAAACACTATTTTCTACATTTTATTGAAATATTCTGGTCTTGTTGATGAAGATAGAGATGACGAACGGGGGAGAATCTGCGAAGGAGATGACAAGTAAATTCGCTAAGTTGGACAAGTTCGAAGGACATGATTTCAGACGATGGCAGAAAAAGATGCATTTTCTGTTGACTACACTCAAGGTTGTGTATGTCTTGAGTACCCCCTGGCCAGAGATCACTGAGAATGAAACATTGGAACAAACGAGGAGGCGCAGCAAGTGGGAGAATGATGACTACATTTGCCGAGGCCATATATTAAACGGTATGTCTGATACTTTGTTTGATGTATACCAAAATGTCGAATCTGCAAAAGAATTATGGGATTCTATAGAATCAAAATACATGGCAGAAGATGCTTCTAGTAGGAAGTTCCTGGTTAGTAATTTTATAAATTACAAAATGGTTGACTCTAGACCTGTAATGGAACAGTATAATGAACTACTAAGAATTCTGGGTCAATTTGTTCAACACAATATGAAAATGGACGAATGTATTTCGGTTTCTTCTGTTATTGACAAATTGCCTCCTTCGTGGAAGGATTTTAAACACACACTGAAACACAACAAGGAAGAAATGACTCTAGTCGAACTTGGTAGTCATTTTAAGATTGAAGAGTCTCTAAGGGCTCAAGATGAATTAAGTAATCCCAAGGGTAAAAACCAAGTGGGAAACTCATCTGTAAATATGGCTGAAAGCAGCGGATTCTTTAAGAATGGAAATACAGATAAGGGGAATAAACGAAAGTTTAAAGGAAACAACAAAAACAGTAATTTTAACAGCAAAAAGCCTAAAATAGCATGTTGGAAATGTGGCAAACCTGGTCACTTTAGAAGGGATTGTCGAGTTGGAAAAGGCAAAAATAATGTTGGTCCAAGTGGGAACAATGCTGGTTCAAGTGGACACAATGCTGGTTCAAGTGGATCTAAGGATCCTGAAAAGCAACAAGGTCAGATTTTATTTCAGAATTCTAATTCTGGTCAAAATTATATATCTCTAATATCTGAAGCATTTTATGTGCAGGATGATGATGTTGCTTGGTGGGTTGATTCGGGAGCAACAAGTCATGTATGTAAAGATCTTCGATGGTTTAGTAATTTTCAACCGATTGAAGATGGACCTTCACTTAAGATGGGAAATGTTGCTACCGAACCAATCAAAGGACTAGGAAATGTTAAATTACTATTTACTTCTGGAAAGTACATATTATTGAACAATGTATTGTATGTTCCTGGGATTCGAAAGAATCTTTTGTCTGGTGTTGTTTTAAACAATTGTGGTTTCAAACAAGTGTACGAAAGTGGCAAATATGTTTTGTCAAAACATGGTGTATTTATGGGATTCGGATATTTATGTAATGGTATGTTTATGTTAAATATTAATGTTTCATTCGAAAATGATTCTGTTTGCATGACTTCTACTAGTGTGTGTAGAAATATAAATAAAACAGAATTATGGCATGCTAGATTAGGACATGTTCATTATGAAAGAATAAAAGACATGTCTAAAATGAGCCTTATTCCTCCTGTTGATGCAAATAATGAAAAATGTAAAACTTGCATGTTAACTAAGATAACTAGAAAACCTTTCAATAATGTTAACCGAGTTTCCAAAATATTGGAACTAGTACATAGTGATTTATGTGATTTCCATGCTACACCTTCATTAGGAAATAAAAAGTATGTTATTACTTTTATTGATGATGCATCTAGATATTGCTACATTTATTTGTTGCATGCTAAAAATGAAGCTCTTGATAAGTTTAAAATCTATAAGGAAGAAGTTGAGCTACATAAGAATGATTTGATTAAAAATCTACGTACGGATAGAGGAGGTGAATATTATGATCCAATATATTTTCAGTCTACGGGTATAATTCATCAAACCACGGCTCCTTATACACCACAACAAAATGGTATAGCTGAAAGGAAGAATAGGACTTTGAAAGAAATGGTTAATTCCATGTTGTCCTATTCGGGTTTGAGTGAAGGATTCTGGGGTGAGGCTATGTTAACAACCTGTTATTTATTGAATCGTGTTCCTACTAAAAGGAATAAGATGACCCCGTATGAGCTTTGGTTTAAGAAGCCTCCAACACTAAATTATCTGAGAGTTTGGGGTTGTAGAGCTGTTGTAAGACTCACTGAACCTAAAAGGAAAAATTTGGGTGAAAGAGGTATAGATTGTATCTTCATTAGGTATGCTGAGCATTCCATTGCATATAGGTTCTATGTGTTAGAATCTAATGACTATGTGTCGGTGAACACAGTTATCGAGTCAAGAGATGCAATATTTGATGAAGAGAGATTTACTTCTATACCTAGACCTAGAGATTTGATTCAAAACTCTTTGAATAGGAACTCAAGTGAAATTGAAAATATATCAAGTGGTACCAATTGTGTACCTAGACCTTCTGAACCAAGGAGAAGTACTAGAGCCAGAAAAGCTAAGTCGTACGGATCTGATTTTCAACTATATTTAGTTGAAGGGTCAAGAGATAAGATTGACTATCAATATCAATACTGTTTTGTTATTGAAGATGATCCAAGGACTTTTAGTGATGCTATGTCATCAAGGGATTCTGCATTCTGGAAAGAAGCTATCCAGGATGAAATAGAGTCTATCATGCATAATAATACATGGGAGTTGGCTGATTTACCTCCTGGGTGCAAATCATTGGGAAATAGATGGATATTTAAACGAAAAATGAAAGTAGATGGTACTATTGAAAGGTATAAAGCTAGATTGGTTATCCAGGGATTTAGACAAAGAGAAGGCATTGACTTCTTTGATACTTATGCTCCGGTTGCTAGGATTTCCACTATTAGATAGTTGATTGCACTTGCATCTGTATACAATCTTGTAATTCATCAAATGGATGTTAAAACAGCATTCTTGAATGGTGATTTGGATGAGGAGATTTATATGAAACAACCGGAAGGGTTTGTGATGCCTGGTTGTGAAAACAAGGTATGCAAGTTGAAAAAGTCTTTGTATGGTTTGAAACAAGCACCAAAAGATTGGCATCAAAAATTTGATAATGTGATATTGTCTAATGGATTTATTCTTAACCAAGCAGACAAGTGTGTATATAGCAAATTTGATAATTCTGGTAAAGGAGTTATGATTTGTCTATATGTGGATGATATGTTGATTTTTGGTACTGACCAAAATCAGGTTAATGAAACGAAGAATTGTTTATCATCTAACTTTGAGATGAAGGATTTGGGGGAAGCTGAAATGATTCTTGGTATAAGAATCAAGCGAAAGAACAATAGTATATCGATTTCTCAATCTCACTATATTGAGAAGATATTAAATAAATTTAATTTTAAAGATTGTTCTCCGGTAAGCACACCTATAGATCCTAGTCTTAAGATTCTACCTAATAAAGGTATTGCTGTATCTCAACTTGAATACTCGAGAGCCATCGGGTGTCTTATGTATGCCATGACTAGCACTAGGCCGGATATTGCCTTTGTTGTTGGAAAACTTAGTAGGTATACTAGCAATCCTAGTTCGCATCATTGGCAAGCTTTAAATCGAGTATTCAAGTATTTGAAAGGAACCATGAATTATGGTTTAACTTATACCGGATTTCCTTCTGTACTTGAAGGATATTCAGACGCGAGTTATATTTCCAATATGGAAGATCATTCTTCCACAAGTGGATGGGTATTTATACTTGGGGGAGGTGCTATCTCTTGGGCGTCTAAGAAACAAAATTGTATTACTGATTCAACAATGGAATCAGAGTTTGTGGCATTAGCAGCAGCGAGTAAAGAAGCTGAGTGGCTAAGAAATTTAATGTATGAAATTCTGTTGTGGCCCAAACCGATATCACCTATATCTATCAGATGTGATAGTGAGGCTGCCTTGGCCAATGTTTATAGACAAGTTTACAAAGGCAGGTCTAGACACTTAGGTGTTAGACACAGTATGATTCGTGAGCGTATCACGCATGATGTTATATCAGTAGAGTTTGTGAGAACTCAATATAACTTAGTCGATCATTTAACCAAGGGGTTAAATAGAGATCTTGTGCACAAATCGGCTATTGGGATGGGATTAAAGTCCATTTGAAATCTCTCATGTTGAGATACCCAATTCCCATCTAATATGACATTAGGTGTTGAATTCAATGTGGAAAGCTTAACATCAAGATATTGGAACACATTTGTATATCATCCCAAGGTATGTGTTCAGAACTGCAAGTTGTGAAGGTTGAAGATTATCTTCTTAATAGCTCTTTTGAAAAATTGCATATGCAGGTGCAAGATGAAAAGAACTACCTATTTGAGCATGAAGTTTAGCCGCTTCAAGAAGCTAGGACTTGGCTTTGATATGCTTAAGAAGGATAAGGACACAAGGCTAGTAAAATATAGTGTCAAGTAAGAACAAGTGAGAATGTAAATTTATGTGTATATTATCTTCATGTATTCATTGTGAATAGTAAAGGTTTAATCCTTAGTGATACCTTGATATTCGAATATTTGGAATGTGTAATATACTAATGTGAAATTCAATCGTTACGATATTTCATTTATGCATAAATTTGATATTTGATACGATTGTGTTTAGTAGATCATGAATTACACTAAAATGGGGGAAGATTGTTATTTATTTTAGTGTAATTGGATCGACTAGTCGACCAATTTAATCATGATATATTATCAAACAAGTCGTAGAGTGCGGAGTGCATGCTTGTTAGATTAGATCATGATTATCGGGGTCGAGCTGACAGGTCAGCTTGGAAATTTTTTATTTTGGTTAAATCGGCTACTGTTGCAAGTCAACAGAATTTCGAAATTGAAAATTTGACCGTTTTATTCAAATTTGAAAATTTGACCGTTTTAACACAAAACCGGTTGAGAGACCCTAACTGCCCTAACTTCCAAACTGTATTTTGGTTGGTCGAAATTATAAATATGGGTTCTGTTGAAAAGGAAATCATATCATTTTTTCCTCTCTGTTCAAAGTACATATCTCTGATTTTATCCAATTGAAATTTTTGGAGAACCCCAAAAATATTTCAATAAGAATTTTTTTACAAGACTTCAGAGATTATCCGGAAAACGAAACACTATTTTCTACAATGCTTTTGTCTCTAAAAAGAGAAGAAAGAATGGTATCAAAGCTATTAAGGAAGGTGGTAACTGGTTGTATAATGTTGATGAGATTGGTGAATCTGCTGAGAAGTATTACAAGGAAATCTATTCTAAAAAAGCTTACAGTTGTATTGAAGATGAGAACTTATGTTTAAAGAATGATCTTTTGTCTTCTATTCCTAAGTTGATTACTGAGGATTTTAACACTGATTTAATGAAGGCTACTACTACTGATGAGATATGGAATATCATAAATTCTATGAATGTTGATAGTGCCTCTGGTATTGATGGCTACAATGTTATTTTTCATAAAGTTTGTTGGCGCATTATAAAGGATGATTTGGTTAAGGCCTTGAATTCTTATTTGGCTGGCAATAACATCCCAAATAGGATCTTTGCTACTGGTTTTTGTCTCATTCCTAAGACTAGTAACCCTACATTCTGGAATCATTACAGGCCTATAAGCCGTTGCTCTTTAACAAACAGAATTTTGTCAAAATTACTTAATAATATGTTGTCTACAATTATGCCTAAGATCATTTCTAGCACTCATGGTGCATTTGTCAAGAGTAGATCTATTCACGAAAATATTATGATTGCAAGGGAGATGGTGTTTGTTATGAATATAAAGCTTACTAAAGGTAACATCATCGTCAAATTGGATATATCCAAAGCTTTTGACCTGATGTCTATTCCTTTCATCCTTAAAGTTCTATCTCTTTTTGGTTTTTTAAACAGTTTATTCAGCTAGTTAAAGATATGATCAGTGATATTAACATATCTATACTGATCAATGGAAAGTCTTATGGTTTCTTCAAATTTGTGAGAGTTTGAAGGCAAGGGGACCCCCTGTCCCCAAGCCTTTTTATTTTAAGTGAAGAAGTTCTAATCAGAAGGTTACTTAATCTATATAATCAAAACAAAAGCATAATTTTTGCATCTAGATCATCTATTATTATTCATAGTATATCTTTTGCAGATGACATTTTAATTTTCACTAACAGTATGAACTCATCAATTCAATTGCTTAGTGATATCCTAGAAAAATACCAGTCTATCTCAGGTCAACTGATAAATAAAGAGAAGACACAGATCATTACCTCAAATATTATGCATCAAAGTAGAATTCATGTGTTGGAAACCAATATTGGATTTAAAATTGATCTCTTGCCTATCAGTTATCTGGGGGTCATCTTAAGTTGCAATAACAAATCAAAAAACTTCAGTAAACTGCTGGATAACATTAATGGAAAGATTGCAGAATGGGACAACAAATACTTGTCATTTGGGGGAAAGTTTTCTCTTATTTCTTCTATACTTATGTCTATACCATATTACTGGATGCATAATACTCAAATTCCTCAAACTGTGATCAATAGACTAGAGAAAACATTTAATAAATTTTTATGAAGATCTAAATTTGAGACTAAAGCTATTCACTAGACTGCTTAGAACAATCTTTGCATACCTTTTGATGAAGGTGGTCTGAATATCAGACGCCTAAATGATGTTCAACCCACTATTTCTCAAAAGCTTTGGTATAATTATAGGAAACAAGACAGTTTTTAGGCCAATCTAATGAAGGATATCTATAATAATGGCAATCATCCTCTTAAAAATAATTTCAAAAAGCATGGTTCAATGACTTGGAAACGTTTGGTTAGTATTAAAGATTCCGTTGAAGCTAATATTAAATGGTCTCTTGGCAGGGGCAATGTGGATTTCTGGTTGGAAAATTGGTACAACTAGTCTCAATTATAGACTTCAAAAACCCTGATGCTAACCTATGGTACCTTGAGCAGAAAGTCAACTCTTTTTGGAATGGAAATGACTGGGACAAGGACTTGTTGAAAACCTTTCTTGATGAAGACGGAATCAATCAAATCTCTTTATTCAACATTGACTCTTCTAAGGATGATAAATTAATATGGGTTATCTCTTCTACCCTAGAGTTCAACACTAGAAAAACTTGGGAGAAGATCATATGTCATTTCCCTAAACCTTCTTAATACAAGAAGATTTGTAATCAGATAACCCCCATGAAGTTCTCTTTCTTCTTGTGGAAACTTATTAAAACATTTCTACCTATTGATTCTACTTTGCAATTAAGACATTTTAGTTTAGCTTCTAAGTGTGTTTTCTGTCTAAATCACGAAAATATAAATCACCTTTTTGTGAATTGCAAATTTGTTTGGGCTATTTGGAAATACTATAGTCTTATCTTTAATATCAAAATTGAATCCTATATGAGCTTTACTCATCTAATTAGGGAATGGATTTGGTTCTCTAGTGGAAAATTCCATAGAACTCATGTGATCCCTCCCTTAATTTGTTGGACGATATGAAAATATACGAATAACTTAAAATTCAAAAATAAGCCTATAACTATTGACTACGCTATTTCATATATTAACAGAATCATTTGCAGTTTGGATGGGAAGCTTAAAAAGAAACACTCGAACAAAGATCTTGAAGCATGAACTATTTTAGGATACAACTCGATTTATGACAAACCAAACAACAATTTATATGTAAAGTGGACTCACCCGGTGGAAGGAAGACTGAAGCTTAACGTGGATGGTGCCAGCTCTCACACTGGGGAAGCTTCAGGTGGTATCATCTTCAGGGATCATTATGGTGATCTCCAGTTGGGCGTTGGAAATTTTTTTGGGAAATTGCCCCATCTGTTGGCTGAGGTCCATGTTCTTCTCGAGGGTCTCTTGATTTGTAACGAAACGCACTGGACGTCGGTCGATATCGAGACTGATAGTCAGGCTCTTATGGAATATCTGGCTAAAGAAAAGTTCCTTTGGTCTCTGTCTCAAATTTTTCCAATCTGTCGAAGACTAATCCATCCTTGCATGACGATTAATTCTATTCCCCGTACCAAGAATTACGCCGCCGACTGGTTAGCAAAATAGACCTTACGTTACAAGCAGAATACCGATTTATCTCAGAACGATGCTCCAGCCGAGCTGCTTTCAATTATTCTCCTTAAGGGAATGGGTATTGGATACATAAACGTCAATACCCACTAGATTGAAAGACTTTGGTCAGCTGAAAAGTGTTTATAGGTCGTTTGGCTACCTAATCGGAGTCGTCTCCGACGAGCCTTTACTCGATTTTCCTAATCAGAGCTTTCTCTTGTTTAATTCCTAAATTAGGGTTTATTTTAGGAAAGTGGGTTTTAACTCTAAATTTAGGGATTGTTAATTGTTAGTCCTCTAACTTATATTATTTTGAAATTCACCCTATTTAGTAATATAAATCTCAATTTCTGTTAAAAAAAGTTGTTTGTTTGATTTCTAGTTAGTTTTATTATTTATGTGCTCAAATTCGGATGTATAGATCTTCGTCTTTGATGTCTATTTGTAGAAAGTGGTCGAATATTGGAAGACTTAGAGTTTTAGGAGAAACTATAGTTGTTTTGAGGAACACACATTACCGGAGTGCGTGTAACTGCTTGTCTTCGCCCGATCAGTGCTTGAATTCGTGCGTAACCGTTTGTCCTCGTCTTTCCTCTGCTTATTGATATTATTAAATTCAGCGGGTAATCTCGTCTGACCTAGCATTGCGATATAAGTGTTAAATGATAAACGTTGTTATTATGTTTTTGGGTTTATGCACATACGAACGCACAACAAGAACAATATGTATCTTAATCACCGTTTGTCGTGGCACTCGTAGCCATGAACTCAAATTTAGGCCAACTAATAACATAAGCGATCAGGAGGCCAATATCTATCCTCAGAATACTCTCATTATATTTTTCAAGAGACGAGTTAGGGGTGACGATGCGTGACACGCAGGCAGACGTGCTCTCATCATAATGGCTTAGGGCATAACTTGTGTTTCAAAAATTGATAGTTCATGAGGTTCTGCAATTCACACCAAGTATCACATTTCGCTACATTCTTCATCGATGCGAGAGCCAAGATATATGTTGTCGAGATTCGTTATAGACTTCATAAACAACAAGCTTACATCGAAGTCTGTTTGCAGATCGACACAAACTTACGACTTTGATTAATTTCCTAGGCGGTTTCCCGCTGGGGTTCGTTAAAGAACTAGCCTACATATGCATAACGAGATGTACACGATGTTATTGCTTAAGAAACGGAAAACCAAAACCTACCGGTTTCCCATGTTATTTCAAAAGTTCTCTAGTCATTCTGTTTTACATGTTTTGACAATGATCCTTCTGCAGGTTGACCTTCGGAAATGTTGTTACAACTTCTCCTTCCTCTTAATGATAAGGTTCAATGGACTTCTCGTGACGTCGCAGGCGAAAAACGGCATACATCACTGCGATCTGTACACTTCATAAAAACCATTCAATCAGTAAAAGCAACAGACGGTGTATACAAAGCGCTTACTAGGAATTCATCGTTTAAGACCAACAATTGCAATTATCTATCCCCATCACGATGAAATTTTAAAGATTACACGGGCTTGTTGGCAAAGTTTATATATTCATTTAATATACCGGTGTAACGCGTGTGTGGCCCAGAACATCTAAGGGCATCCATACCTGTTATTGACTAAACTTCCCTTGTGGCCTAGAATATCTATGTGCACCGATCGACTCATCCATTTGGTTGACAATACGTTTTTGGGCTTAATTGGTGAGGTTGTGCCTCCAACACTGTTACTATGAAGAAATTAGAGTGCTCAAAGGAAGAATGTGCTATTTTTTTTCTTTTGAGGGAACCCGAAGCCGCTACTCAACGAGTGCGCACAAGATAAACCCTCAGCCTGACGCAATAGCCTGCAAACCAACACCTAGAAGGTAAACCACGCAAGGTGACAGGCTCAGCCAATAAATTTTTTGTAGAGGGACTCGAACTCATGACCTTTGGTCACAAACATGCCTTACTCCACCAACTCGGCTACCCCTTTGGGGGCAGGAAGCCTACGCTATTTTTTTTCTCTGAGGGAACCCACAGCCACTACTCAACAAGTGCACACAGAGTAAACCCTCAGTCTGACGCAATAGCTTGCAAACTAACACCAGAAGGTAAACCACACAATGTTACAGGCTCAAACCAAGAAAGAGTTTGTAGAAGGATTTGAACTCAAGAAAGCCAACACTTTTTTTTTTTCAGGAGGGAACCCGCAACCGCTACTCAACGAGTACGCACAGGGTAAACCCTCAGTCTGACGCAATAGCTTGCAAAACAACGTCATAAGGTCAACCACATAAAGTGACAGGCTCAGCTACGAAAGCGTTTGTAGAGGGACTCGAACTCATGATCTTTGGTCACGAGCATTCCTTACTCTACCAACTCGGCTACCCCCTTGGGGGGCAAAAAGTGAATAGGAAGCCTACGCTTTTTCTTTTGGGAGGGAACCCGCAGCCGCTACTCAGAGTGCAATGAGTGCGCATAGGGTAAACCCTTAGTCTGATGCAACAGCCTGCAAACTAACGCCAAAAGGTAAACCATACAAGGTAACAGGCTCACCCGAGAAAGTGTATGTAGAGGGACTCAAAATCATGACCTTTGGTCACGAGCATGCCTTACCCAACCAACTCGGTTACCTCATTAGGGGCCGGAAGCCTACGCTGTTATTGTGATTTTTTTTAAAATATTACAAGTGTTGTTATTATGATTTTTTTAATAAAAATGTTATCTTATAATTATTTGATAGTACAATTGTTGTTATTATAATAAAAGATAAATATATTTTTTTGTTTATTTAGCCGTTCACAATTTTTTTTTCCAGAGGGAACCCGCAACCACTACTCAGAGTGCAATGAGTGCGCACAGGGTAAACCCTCAGTCTGACGCGATAGCCTGCAAGCCAACGCCAGAAGGTAAACCACACAAGGTGGCAGGCTCAGCCGAGAAAGCGTATGTAGAGGGACTCGAACTCATGACCTTTGGTCACAAGCATACCATAGCCAACCAACTCGGCTACCCCTTGGGGGCGGAAGCCTATGCTGTTTTTTTTTTCGGAGGAAACCCGCAGCCGCTACTCATAGTGCAATGAGTGCGCACAGGGTAAACCCTCAGTCTGACGCGATAGCCTGCAAACCAACGCCAGAAGGTAAACCACACAAGGTGATAGGCTCAGCCGAGAAAGCGTTGTAGAGGGACTCGAACTCATGACCTTTTGGTCATAAGAATGCCATACTCAACCAACTCGGCTACCCCCTTGGAGGGAAGCCTACGCTGTGGATACATTAGTATGGGATAATACCATAGGATTTTGGTCCTTTTATGTTGGCTTTCAAGATCTTAGTAATGATTAACAAGGAAAATTGGTGGCATTTGTATTTCATAGCAGAGGTAGAATTCTTGGATTTATGAAAGATGAACAAGTGCAAAAGCATTTGGCAATGATCTTTTCATTAATCAAGAACAAAAGTTGGGGGCTCAAAAATGATCACATCGTTCTAATCTCAACCATAAACGATGTCGACTAGGGGTCAGGGATGTTACTTTTAGGACTCTGCTGGCAGCTTATGAGAAATCAATTTTTTTCCAAGGGTAGTGTAGTCGCAAGGCTGAAACTTAAAGAAATTGACGAAATGACACCATTACGAGTAGAGCATGTGGTTTAATTTGACTCAACATGGGGAAACTTACCGGGTCCATACATAGTAAGGATTGACAGACTTAGAGCTCTTTTTTTATTCTATGGGTAGTGGTGCATGGTCGTTCTTAGTTGGTCGAGCGATTTGTCTATTTAATTCCGCTAACGAACGAGACCTCAGGCTAGTAACTATCTACGTGATTTTATCTCCATGGTGGACTTCTTAGAGGGACTATGACCATTTGGGCCAAGGAAGTTTGAGGCAGTAACATGTTTGTGATTCCCTTAGATGTTTAGGACCGCACGCGCGACACACTAATGTATTCAACGAGTATATAGCCTTGGCCGACATGCCCGAGTAATCTTTGAAAATTAATCGTGATAGGGATACATCATTATAATTGTTGGTCTTCAACGAGGAACCCCTAGTAAGCACGAGTTATCAGCTCCCGTTGACTATGTTCATACTCTTTGTACACACCTTGCGTCGCTCCTACCGCATGTGACGTTGCGAGGAGTGCACTTAACCTTATCATTTAGAGGAAGCATGAGATTACTTATCATATGGTTATTCATGCGATGATGGGGTATTTGTCGCATATGTTTGGTTGTTTTATTCTTGCAGACAAGACAAACAACATTATTTCCCTTGAATATTTATAGTTCATTGGGTACTATACCAAATCGGGTATGTACAACTGGGGTCAGATGATATTAGCTCAGTTATATTATCAGCTTGGTATGAATTATTGACACGTCAACGTTAGGTTTTACTAGTTTTCACAGATTGTTAGAGACATAGATCAACGATCATATGTAGTTTAATTCAGTTCATATTCTATCCCATAGCACCTCGTCTATTTTGTTTGAACCAAAATACTCGAGATAATGTTCTAAATCTGTAGTTATTTCCAGAGAGCATGATGTAAGTTTTTTGTCGTTTTTAACTATATTTCTATTTACTTTAATACAAATTTAATATATATATATATATATACATTAAGTTTTATATTATATGCATAGTATATGCTATATGGAAATTTACGTGTTGTTAGAGCTTTCTATGGGGTAGTTTAGATAAATGCTACACTAACGTCATGTGACTTTGTTGAGGCTTACTATCGCCTCATCGTTGCTCGAATATTATGGCATGTTCGAGAGATACCTAGTATACTACGAGTTGTTTTGAGAGATAACAATAGAGTTAAACATGTAAACACGCATTACCTGTGGGGTACATCTATATGGACAGTGTATCAGTTTAGTACTGTTGATTCTATGCCCTGGCGGGGATGTTTCCTCCCCGCCGGGGAAGTATTTCACCCGCCGGCCGAAAATATATGACCCGACGGGGCAGCGTATCGGTGAAATTTTCCACTTGTGTTAAAATTTGGGCTTCCTCCCCGGCTGGTTGAAAATTGTGACCCGCCGGGGGAGTTTTCAATCGACGGGTGACTATTATTGTATCGGCGGGGACCTAGACAAAATTATTCCCCCGCCAAAAAACAATTCCCGCCATATGACTCCCGTCAAATGAAACTCCCGCCAACAAAATAATACCATTATAAATATACAAGTGTTAACGAGCAACATGGCATCCATCAAACACTCATAAACAAATGGAGTTTACCGCTAATGAAGACTACTATATGCTTGTAGCAGTGAAGGATTCCCGGGCCGAGTTAGGTGAAGATAGGAGTGATGCATTTTTGAAAGGGTTTTATGTCATATGTATTACAACTACGTTATTTAGAAACTGGAAGTGTCGTTGTGCGCAGCCGTGACGAAATCAAGAGACGGTACCTTTTTGTCCAGCCCCTCACGAAGTTGTTGTTCGTTGCCGTGAAGAATAAAAAAGGAGGCGGTAAAGGTCTGGGACATGACCGTCTGCGACTATATCACTAGGGATATGGTAGCATATGTGGAGGATATGGTTATGGCAAGGGAGGATGGCGACGATGTTTTACACAGCTTGCGTTACGACTACTAATAGTGCAATCTGTCGTATTCGACCGTGTTTTTATTATTTATGTTGCGTAATGTTGTGATAAGTTGTTATGTTTTTATTATTTATATTGAGTATTGTCCTCGTTTCTTATGTAATGCTAAGTTGTTATGTTTGGGTTTCTAGTTGTTGTTCAATATTAATGTATTTTACATATCACCGCATTCCAAGAAGATACATTCATCTAGGGAGATACATTCATTAAACCTCAACCTCATACAATAGAACATACATTCATCTAAAGAGAATTAAACCGAAATACAAACTGATACAAACAGGAACTATCGAGTTAATCACTCATTTCCTGTAAGCGGATGTCGATAATGTCAAAACGAAAAAATACTTTGCCAAATACTTTGCCACATACTTTTCCAAATACTTTGCCACATAAACTCTCACCAAAATAAGTCCCGCCAAATTCAAACTCCAACCAAATGAGACTCCCGCCAATAATCAAATAATAAGCGGGGAAAATAACACCCTTTCCCGCTTATTATTTTTCTGATTGAACCACATACATCTACTCTATAAATATTATAATCCGACTATAAAACTAAACACTTAAGTTATAACAATGGGTGATTCTGGATGGAATGTGCACGAAGATGCAAGCCTCCTAAGTGCATTTGACTTCGTCAGAGGTACGATGCAAGAGGAGATTCATGGTTTCGTCGATACGGTTCTGTGCAGAATGTTCTTCAACCACGGTAATGAGGCATCGTGTCCAGGATGTTTAATGGCCCGACCACATGCACGCGAAGAAGTCTCTGATAGGTTAGCTTATCTTAAAACAATGACTATACATATCGAGTCACTTCCTTGGGAAGTCCGAACCAAAGTCCGAAAGGTATTCGACATGGGATTGCAGAGTACAATTATGCAGGAGATGGTGTCACATACGATACAACAAATGGAGCAAGAAATAGCCGACGTAATAGCCAGCGTCGTTGAAACGTACTCAACTCCCAAATGAAGTAGTGTTGAAGACGAATATTCATTCGAGAAAAGGTTTGAGTATAAATGAACTATCTGACTCCGTAAAACTAAATGTGCAATGCTAACTCAGGGTTAGCTTATCTATCATTTGGTTTATGTTATGTGCTTATGTATTTCTAATTATGCAATGCTTTTGACTAAAGTGTAATGTTTTAATGCAATCGGCATATTAAGAAGCTTAAGTGTTATTGTTTTTAGCATAAAAACCATCCAAACATAAAAACCATCCAAGGTTTACAATCATTACAATCGTCTAGTCATCAAGCAAAAGCGGATAAATCGGTTACTTCGGGGTAATTATTTTTAAGCTCTTCGTATTTCTTGCACCGAGATGCAATCGGCAATGCCCAACCTTCTGCTTCTGGTGAACGCAACTTTAAGCAGCAAGGATGTATCCTAGCACATGAGGCCTCTGCCTTAATCCCAAGCTACAAAACGAAAACACGATAAAATAAATTTCTTAATATTAAAATTACCATTAACATACCCCTTATATGAATACTTACGTTCACGAAATGGTTGGAGTTGACCCAACCCAATCTGATTTCCAACCGGTTTGGCATTTGAGGAGGTGCACCTCTTAGCGGAAGAAAAGTGAAGCCGACATCCATATTTCAGAATAGACCAACAAAATTGAGTATGCAGTTAAACGCAGATGCAATTGCCACTCCCATCTCGGGCATGGACATCCAATGGTCCTTAGTTCCCACATCACTAGAACATTTCACACGCTCCACAACATCAATCAAATCCTCCATGCTAGTAAATATCTTAACGTAGATGGATGCGTAATCCATCAGCTTGTTGTAAAGGGCATCCCTTATCAACCTCCACCCATCTTGTTGCCCGTTCAAGGTGTACGTTATCGAGCGGTACCCGCAATGGCCGTCGGATTTAACATCGCTAATGGACTCTACGAAAGGCCTAAAATAGATGGGGAATTGGTTCATGTATCCTTTGGGGTCTACAAAACTTGCCTTCACCGGCATCGTAGAGCTTGACCTACAACCCACCGTTCCACTACTAAGCATTGTCCCACTTGCTTGCGTTGGAATAGCGGTACCTTTCGTACGAGCGGGGGCGCTTTCCGAACCACGTTTGTGCCCCGACTTTTTTTCCCTTTACTTGAGGCTGCGGTTGGAAGTTTGAAGTCTTCAAGTAAGGATGGTGTACTAGCATTTTCTGATTGAAGCATATACTCGTGTGCACTTTTGTCGCGTTTAGTGGATGTATCATCAGCGGAAATAGATAACTTACGTTTGTTAGGTGGACGACCGCGCGCTTTTTTCTTAACCAATGGCTCTAAAATGTTAGTTGTTTCGAGATGGAGGACGGCAAACCATTGTTTATAAACATGCTCTATGTGTGCTTCGTCATTGGACGCCATGACATCGCATACTAGTTTGTCAAGTTTGGCTTTAAGTTGCTCGATCGTCGAGAGGTTGGTACAAACTAGGATGTCTAACCTCTTCCAATGTTCATGAAACAACTCAAGCGGCACCTCTAAGCCTTTCGCAACAAACTCATAGATTTTGTGGGCGCAAGGCATACCGTGCGTAGTTCGTATGGCACAACCGCAAGGCATATCCGGCGCGATTGTCATGTTACGAGCACATTCGACTTCGTCGGTCAAAAGTTCCATAGCATAGTGGGAGATGTTGTTTTTTAGTTTACCGTACACAATGTTTATGAATTGATGTAGGGCCAACAACCCGCTCTTTTCAAAATAATCCTTGATGTCCCCGTGTTGCAATTTGATCAAAGTATGCAACTTCAACCAAAAAGATTCAAAGTTACCTTTACTCGTACCGATGAAACGCTTGAGGCTCGAATGAGAGCTCTCCACGCGGTTTGTGGTTTGGTTACCAAAATGCATTCACTTGTTAGTTCTCCACGTGACAAACTTTTCACCTTACGGCCCTACCCAACTTTCGGTATACTCAATTGCTTCCGGATACTCTTTGAAGTCGCGGTGCAATTCCGACCGGTAGTTCTCGTAGGCTAATTCCGTTTCCGCCAACATCATTTCATTCCACACTTTCAAAAAGGCGTTGGACACTTTCTTCTCCTTTATGATCTTTTTCGTTTTTCCTAGGACGTTCATGTTGATGTGCCATCGACACAACATGTGCGTTGCATTGGGGAACACTTACTCCACCGCATTCACAAGCGCCAAGTCTCTATCCGTCAAAAAAATGGATGGTAATTCGATGGAGTGAGTTACCATCAACGAATGTAAGCATCCTAACACCCACTTGTAGGTCTCGATTTTTTCATTCGACATAAACGCAAATCCAATGTAGAATGTTTTCCCCGTACAAGTCGCACCCACGACCTCGTACAACGGCATCCCGTATTTGATCACCTTGTAACTGTTATCCATTAAAGTGACGTTCAAAAATATCCGTAACAAATCCAAACTAACCGAGTGCGCAAAAAAAAGCTCGCCTATGATATCGCTTCCGTTTTTGCACTTTCTATGGAATTCGTAGTAGTTTAGTCGTTTTAGTTCACCCAATAAGTATTGGAATTGCGACCGACCGCCTTTCTCGAGCTTCCGATTTTTTAGTAATGCGTTGTACACGGTGCGCATTGTAGAAGAATTCTTAGGGTTCAATTTCTTCACTCCACCAAGAATATCACGAGGACGGGATCCCATTTTCGTAGAACTAACCACGAAATCCATCTCTATTTTTTGAAAGTGTCCCACATAAGAATGACCTTCTTTGTAGGATGTAGTATCGTGATTGTGAATGCCGCACACAACCTCTATTCCCCACAAATCATCACTCATCTTCTTTCCTCTAAGGGCGAACGGGCATCCGTATTTTTTCGTTCCGGTAGACTTCCTCTTTAGATCCTTGGGATCTACCAGTTTTGTGTAAACTCCAGATCTTTCACACACAAACTCTACTCTCGGAGTTTTACGATCGTGTCTATCGCGTCGGCGTAAAATAATCACAAACCCGTTATCTAATGCGGTTTCCTTAGCCCATTCAATCAGATCTGCCTGGGAGTAGTAGTGAGATTTGGTGTTGAACAACTCGCCATAATCGACAGAGCAAGGTACTGGTATTTCCTCCTCCTCCGCCTTCGCCATGCACGAACTAGACAAATCATCATTTGACTCATCCTTTAACTCTTCATCTCCACTCTTTAACTCTTCACCCTATGTAAAAAAAACCATAAATTACGACCATGGATAAAATAAGCCAACCCCAACGGTTAGAAAATTCACACATTGAAGGAGGTTGCCTCGCCGGTTCTAGATGGTTACAACCGGCGGTTAAAAATTCTTGAACCGACGGGGATATTTTCAACCGGCGGTTGACAATATAACACCCGCCGGGGTGTTTACCCCGACGGTTAAATAATCCCACACCGGCGGGGGAATAATCCAACCCCGGCGGGTGACAATACTATACTCGTGGGGGACCAAACACAAAATAAAACTCAAAATGTGCACAAAACAAAGGAGTTGGCCCCGCCGGGTAAGGGTGTCCCAACCGCCGGGTGGGATTCGATGAACCCGTTGGGCGGACATGGTGTGCCCCGACAGGGAACCTTCATAAAAAATATTATGAATGTTCATATTCCCCGCCGGTTGAGATGGGTGAAACCGGTGGGGCACTTCGGATTCTACCTTTCTAAATCTAGAAGGTCTACCAAAATGGAAACTTTTCTAAATAGATTGGTTAGAACAACTACCATATTTGGAGTCCCATGCTCCTCAGCAAGCTTCTCACATTCTGAGTCCATCCTTCGATTATTTCGAATTTGCAAACAAAATTATTGATTTTTGGAGGTTCAAGTGTTTATTTGTGAGTTTTTGAAGTTTTTGAAATTTTTGGAGTTTTTGAATTTTTGGGAGTTTTTGAAATTTTTGTTAAGTGTTGAGTATAAGAGGGTTGTTTGGAGGAGTAATTTTGTGTTCTTCTACATTTGGTTAACCATACCTACATTCCACTACAAGACAAAAATAAAGATTCTTGGTCAAAGGGTAAAATCGTCTTTGACTATTGAATTAAAAAAAATCTCTATATTTTGGGAATTGTTAACAAAAATTGGACCCTAATTTAGCCAAACACATCTAATAAATTAGTCTAGCTTTAAGAAAAGTAATAATAACATCACTACAATTTTAATATAGATTGTAATCACCTTTATTTTGTTTATACCAGTTGTACGGTTAGAAAATATTATAATTAGTAGTTAATAAATTTGGAATACATTAACTATTAAATTGAAACTAACTATTTATCAATCATAATAAAAAATAACTTATAAATTTATAAATTAATTATAACAAAAAAAAATTCAAAATAGTTTAAAATATCGGTTTTAAGGTTAGTTTTATTAAAGATTACTTTTAAACTGTGCTATATATATATATTCAAATATAAGTTTTTTAAAAATTACCTTTTTTCTTTTTTTATTATTTAAAAATTTAAAATCAAATTTATAAAACAATTAGGTTATGTTTTTTTTAAAAATAAAAATAAACATTTTAATATAAAAAAATATAATTAGATGCATTTTTTAAGAAAACCATACATTCATTTGACTATACTAATAAATGCTTAACGATGGACTTTATAAATGAAAAGTAATTTATAAAAAAATAATTATTTCAAAAATAACTTAGAAAAATTTAATTATTTAAAAAATGGAGACGTATCAATAAAGACTCATTTAACAAAGATAAATACCTAAACAATCTAAGAGATTTTATACCTTAAATACCCTTTTATATAAAATAGAATAACTAACTTCCTTTTCTTTGTTTTTTTTATTTTAATTTTTAAAGGTCCGTATCTTTTAAACCGTAACTCGGAAAAAGAGTTCGAAAATATCATTGGTTTTATTTTTTTTAAGACGAACAAAACTACTACCGTTCAGGATATGTTTTGAATTTTTCTTTAAAAAATTATATTTTACACACGTTTGTAAGTTATATGGTTTCACATCTATCAAAATAAAGAAGGTTTCGCATCTATCAAAACAAAGGGGTTTCTCATCTAGCAAAATAAAGAATGTTTCGCATCTATCAAAAATGAAAAAAGTTTTGCATCTATCAAAATAAAAAAGGTTTCGCATCTATCAAAATAAAGAAGGTTTCGCATCTAGCAAAATAAATAATGTTTCGCATCTAGCACAACAAAACAGGTTTCGCATCTATCATAACGAAGAAGGTTTCGCATCTTTTTCGCGAAACCCTAAAAATTTAAAAACTTTGAAATTCTGTATCTTTTAAACCGTAACTCGAAAAAAAATCTAAAAATACCGTTGATTTTATTTTTAAGACGAACAAACTAGTACCACTCATGAAATGTTATGAATTAAAAAAAAATAACAAATAATGTTTCGCATCTATCAAGAACGTGTTTTTTTCATCTTTCATTCCAAAAGGATTACATGTTTTGCATATATCACAAAATATGTTTTGCATCTACAAGTGAAGAAATATACAGGTTTCGCATCTCTTTCACTGAAAACCCAGAACCTGTTACGCGACTGAAAATCCCAAAAACACAAAATAAAACACTAAAATCAAGAAACACTAATACAATGCTACAAATAAACTACATTACCATAATTCGAACTCAAACGTAACAAAAAATTCGACTCGAAACACTACGGAAGCGAATGAAAACAGATCTTAAAAAGCAGCGATTTCGAGCTCAAATTCGAGTTTCAAACACACAAAACATTGACTATCTTCACATAATCAAGTAAAAACACAAATCAAAATTATATGAAAACAAAAGAAAAATAAAAAGTCGAGTAAAAAATGAAAGAATCACCTAATATAGAGTTGTTTTCAATTCACGGAGAGGGAGAGAAAAAATTGGGGAAAAAGGTGAAGAATGGATATGAAAACCTTTTATATTATAGAGTGTGGGTATTTAGGGTATTAGTGGATCTTTAATAGTAAATATTTAAGTGGATAATACTTTGGGTATTCGGTCTTAAATAGTACTTTACCTTTTTAAAAAATCAATAAATTAATTTGATTTTTTTTATACAAAATATTAAACTATATTTTCAAATTACATACCTATTTTTATATAACAATAAAAATATCGTAATTAATATACAGTTAATAATTACAAGATTATTTTTGTACCAATAAGATTACCAATTCTAAAATTCACAAGTAAAATAAAAAATTAATAATTTTAAATTACCATAATTATAAAATTTCAAAAAAATAAACTTTATAATATATGATGTTAAAATTGAAAGTTGTGTATAAAAAATAGTTTTGTCCTTGTTAAAATTGAGTTGTAACTGTCGTTACTAGTTCTGAAATTAACCTTAAATTAACTAATAATTAGCTAAAAAGTTAATTATTAAATGACCGCTAACCGTGCTTATGCGTAGCCGTTTCTTTTATGCAAAATATATGTAGCTGAGGTAAGTGAGTCAAGCTTTTTGGGCTATTTAATTTTCTACAGAATATCAAATTTGAGAAATTGCATGCGGATCCATTTAGAGTTTATAAATGTTAATTCTTTCTTATATAAAATAAAGTTGTGTGTGAAATGTGAGGGTAGGTTTCAAATGACTTAAGGAAAAAAATAAATTATTTAAATATATGAAATATTTTAAGTTAAATTAGTGATAAAATAAAAAGACATGTTTTGGATCTTTTTATTAAAAATTGATAATAAAAAAAGAATTATAGAAAAAATAACTTCTCCCAACAACATATCTATAACTAGAGTCAGAGCATACAACTGTCAAGGCAAATAACTCAGATTCTCCCAAAAATGTATCAGTAAGTAGAGCTAAAACATAACTGTCCAAGCAAATAAGTGAGATAAAATTGTCTATATTTGTAGTACATACTTTTGGATTTATCTTTCCTTTGGAAATTGAGTAGCACGTGAACGTCAAATGGACTGACAATGGCATGTTAGAATGTTAGTTTTTGTATTAGAACATTAGGTTAAATTCGTTCCTATATTATATTATATGGACCACTTGGACTAAACATTTGTTTCGACTACCGGAGAACGTTTTCTCTCTAAATAGCTTTGAATGTAAGAGCTTGCTTTGCCTAGACGCATTACAAATTTACAAACGAAAGTCTAAAATTCAGTCGCCTCAGTTTTGAACTTAGACTACATTAAAATATAAGACCAAATCCAAATATAATATAAAATATGGTTGGATGTTATTTGATTTGGTTTAATTTTACGTTTAATATATTTTTATCTCAGATTATTTTTTATGTGTGATATTAAATAAATAAAAAAGTATTCGTACAAATATTTATGACATAACTTTAAGAAATACAACTCAGAAAGTTGACAGCAAAATTAGGTGATGACAAAAGATGATAGATTTCTTTTAATGAACAAACATCTCGTAACTAATCCAAAAAGAGTGAGAGTCGACATAATAAAAAAACAAGCATATCCAAATAAGGCAATCCAGCAGCAGCGGAACGCGAGAAGTACAACACTCGGGAGGAAAGAGGACCTACAATACAATAATATGTTAATAAAGTGGAAGTTAAAAATGTCAGCCAATCTTGGTACCATTGAGTCTAAAACGAAGATCTAAGAAGATCTGTTTAGAGAATAGAGAGGAAATGACAGGTTCCTCACTCGCCAAACATGGTACTTAAACGCACCAAAGCAAGTGTGTCAAATATGACAATCTCGAGATTGAGACCAGTTTGACGCCACACTCAACCAAGAAGGCCAACATCCGGCAGTAAAAGGGAAACCTAAGATAGAGCTAAAATGAATCTGCAAACTCTTAGTGAAACTACAATCAAATAAAAGATGACTGATAGTTTCATGAACAGAGTTGCACAAGACACAGTCGGGGGGCGGGGGGTGTTGTAACCCCAACACTGAAGCCTGTCCCGAGTGGAAAGCTTGCCGAGAATGGTCATCCCTAAAATGAAAAATGACGAGGAATGTTAAATTTGTTCAAGACTAACCCGGTCCACCCCAAATCGGGGGCAGGCGACCAAATGGACAAATATGTGTCCTTGATAGTGAAGCTTGGATTTCCAACATTCGCAGTCCATAAGGGAACATCCATGAAATTGATATTATAAGGAGGAAGATAGAAAATGAGGTTTTGAATCTTCCGGATGTTGGGGCGATTCCTAGCATTGGCCATAAAAAATGATGTCAGAGGCTAATTGATCAACCAATGACGTGGAGAGGAGCCACAGGTCGAACGAGAAGGAGGTACGCGAGTCATTGCCAAGAACAACCCTGAAAAACTTACTAGCAATAGGAAGAAGACATAAAATCTTCCCCCAAATCCGGAAAAGAGATAAGCCAAAAGCCAGATTCCAAAACTTATTGTTTTTAATTTTTTCAGAGTGAATCCAGGAACTCAAGATGGAATAATTGTTATTACTAACGATAGACCAGAGATGCTTAAGGACAGTCGTCTAATTCCAGATTTTGAGGTCAAGAATCCCAAGTCCGCCCTCTTTTAAGGGAGCAATAACATTGGACCAAGCCACTTTAGCCCTATGAAGTTTCATGGCAGGGCCAGACCAAAGAAAACGACGAATAAGTTGGGACAGTTCTTTGAGGATTTTTGAAGGGAGGAAAAAAATACTAGACCAATATACTTGACCCGAAAAAATATCTACCAGCATAGGAAAGATGTTTGGAAGTCTAAGAGTTAATCTTATAGGTAATTTTGTGAAGAAGAGGCCGACAGTCCAGGTGATAAAGTTGGCCCATGAGGAGGGTGACACCCAAGTATTTAACCAGAGAGAGCTTCAATAAAGCCCAAAATTGGAAATAAACTCAATGCGAATGGAAGGGTTGATTATAGAGAGAAAAATAAGATTTTTGGAGGGGATGACTTTGAGACCCGAAAAAGAGAAGAACTCGTCAAGATCGTCCTTAATGAGAATGAGAGATTTAACATCACCGTGACAAAAACGCATAACATCGTCCTCAAAGCAGAGATTCATGATTTTAAGCTTGAGACATTTCCAGTAAAACTGGAAATTCATGTCAAAACTCTTATCTTTCAAGATGCTAGAAAGAACTTGCATATCAAGGACAAAGAGGAATGGGTAGAGCGGATCTCTTTAGCGGAAGCCTTTCCTACCTGGAAAGTTACCATTGGGATCGTCATTGATAAAAGCAGAGTAAGAAGTAGAAGAGACGCAGTTGATAATCCAAGTAATCATATTTTCAGTAAATTTCATAGCAACTATGATATCAATGATGAGGTGTCAATGAACATTATCAAAGGCTTTCATTAGGTCTATTTTAAGAGCGACCATTTTACCGTTACTATTAGAGTGATAACCCTTCAGAAGCTCTTGAGATAAGAGAATATTATCAGAAATATTTTTGCCCGTAAAAAAAATCGATTGAGAGTTATCAATCAGGTATAGGAAAGAATATTTGATTCGGTTGGCTAAACTTTTAGAGATGATCTTATAGACAACATTGCATGGAGCAATATACCGGAAATCAGCAGCCATTGAATGACTATTTGTTTTTTTGGAATGTAGAAACTAGAAAAAAAATTTATTATTCAGTACAAGTTAAAGCCATATATATAGGCTCTGAAAATATCTTATTATTATACTAGTCTACTCTAATAATATCTATAATAGATTACGTTTGAATATTGACTATAATAAATTATTTAGTCAATGTATATTATTATTTCCGTTAACACTCCCCCTCAAGCTTGTGCGAAAGTACTTGAAACTGTCATAGCTCTGATAATAACGTTATCTTTAAAACTTGAACTGAAGTACTTGAAGTGCAAGCTTGATCGAAAGACTGAAACGAAATCACACTCCCCCTAAACGTGGAGCATATATGTTAATCATGCCCAACTTGTTATAAATATAAGTAATTCGTGATCCATTGAGCGCTTTTGTAAATATATCTCCTAGTTGTTCTCCTGTTTTAACATATCTCATATGAATGAGATTTTGTTGAATCTTTTCACGGATAAAATGACAATCAATTTCAATATGCTTCGTTTTTTCGTGAAAGACATGATTAGACGCAATGTGCAGTGTCGCTTGATTATCACACCATAACTTCGCATGCATGGTAGTCTTGATGCTAATATCATTTAACAACTGAAGATCCAAATTATCTCAAAATTAGATTGCGTCATAGCTCTATATTCAGCTTCAGCACTTGATCTCGATACAATATTTTGTTTCTTACTTTTATGAGATACCAAATTACCCCCTACAAAAATGCAGTAACCAATGGCCGATCTTCTATCAGCTTTAGATCCAGCCCAATCTGCATCTGCAAAACACTCTATATTTGTATGACCAATCTCAGTGATTAACTGTTGAAAAAGACATAAACTGACTGGATATGCAATGCCTGGTCGAGATACTTTTCTGGATCACTAAACAGTTCTCCGTCATCTTTCAGTAATTGCGAATTAGGAACCATTGGTGTATTACATGGTTGTGCTCCTAGCTTTCCTGTTTCCATCAACAAATCTAGAACATATTTGCTCTGCGATAAAAGAATACCTTTGTTTTCTTGTTATTTCAATCCCAAAAAAAATACTTCAATGGTCCTAAATATTTTGTCTGAAATCGCGAATGTAAAAATATTTTAAGCAATAGAATGCCTTTAGTATCATTCTCAGTAATAATTATGTCATCTACATATACGACAATGAGTACAATTTCATTTGTATAACGTTTATAAAAGACAGAATGATCATAACTACTCTTCTTCAACCCAAATTCATATAGTGCATTACTAAACTTGCCAAACCAATCACGGGGACTTTGTTTTAATCCGTCAAATGATTTATACAAATGACATATCTTTCCTCTCCCCTCCTTAGCAACAAATCCAGCTGGTTGCTTCATATAGACTTATTCTTGGAGATCTCTATGTAAAAAATCATTTTTAATATCTAACTGATGTA
The DNA here is from genome assembly GCA_036936605.1 of Limnanthes douglasii subsp. nivea. NCBI lineage: Eukaryota > Viridiplantae > Streptophyta > Magnoliopsida > Brassicales > Limnanthaceae > Limnanthes > Limnanthes douglasii. Next base: position 48,663,953 of record JAUPFV010000002.1, read on the forward strand.
ATGGACAATCATTTGATGCTGTTAAAGAAATAAATAAACGAATAAAGGTAAACTTAGCTATTAGAGAAAAGGTTTCAGAGTAATCAACACCATAGGTTTGAGCATATCCTTTTGCAACAAGTCATGCTTTGAGACGAGCTAGCGTCCCATCTGGATTCATTTTTACATTAAACACCCATCTACAACTGATAGCTTTCTTTCTATTGGGTAAATCAACCAACTTCCAAGTATCAGTGTCTTCTAATGCTCTTATCTCTTCAAACATTGCAGCTTGCCAACCAGAATGACATAATGCTCCGTGAACAGTTTTTGGAATAGATATAGAAACAAGAGATGCAATAAAATCTTGGATAGAAGATAATTGATCATATTTTACGAAAGAATAAATTGGATAACTACATTGTCTTTTACCTTTTCGAAAAGCAATAGGAAGATCAGGAGTAGACTCATTATCATTTGTAGCAGGATCTGGAAACGAAGGAATTGGTAGTGGACATGATAGATGAGGTGCTTTACGTCGAGAATAAACATATCTAATCGGAGGTCGATATGGTGCGGGTGGTACATCAGATCTTTGAACGGTGGTGTACATGAGTAAATCATCATGGACAGTAGTTATTTCTGCATCGACATTAGACAAACCAGGAAAAAATGAAACATGGTCTAAAAATGTAACATCCTTAGATACTATGTAAAGATGAAGAGATGGGGAAAACATTTATAACCTTTTTGGAACCTAGAATATCCAAGAAAAACACATTTTAAGGATTTGGGAACTAATTTTGTACGAGTAGGACTTACATCCTTAACAAAGCAAGTACAACAAAAAACGTGTGATTCAACAGGAAATAAAGGTTTAGATGGAAAAAACAGAAGATGAAATATTGTTTGAAAAGACAATAAACGACATACGATTAATTAAAAAACAAGCAGCGGAAATAGCATCCGCCTAAAACAAATTTGGTACTTTCATTTGAAAAAAGAAGTGCACGAGTAACCTCTAAAACATGTCTATTTTTTTTTCGGCAACACCATTTTGAGATTGTGTGTCCACACACGAAGTTTGGTGAATCATTCTTTTTTGTTCCATAAATAATTGAAATGTATTTGAGCAATATTCTTTACCATTATCACTTCTTAAAATACGAATAGGACAATTGAATTGGGTATTTATTTCTGCAGTAAACGTGCAAAATATTGAAAATAACTCAGAACGATTTTTCATTAACTATAGCCATGTAACACGAGAATAATCATCAACAAAACTAGGAAAATATTTAAAACCAGTTTTAGAAACAACGGGACAAGGACCCTAAATATCTGAATGAACTATTTCAAAAAGAAACGCATCCCGTTTATTAATACAAGGATATGATGGAAGACGACGATGTTTAGCAAATCTACATGACTCACACTCTAATGATGTCAAATGCCAAAATTTATGATAAAGTTGTTTTAAAGAGATTAAAGATGGATGACCCATACGACAATGTGCTTCAAATGGAGATGTAATACTAGAACACGCAGTAGATGTATGATTGTCATTATCAAGATAATAGAGACCTCCACTCTCATGCCCTCTACCAATTATTGTATTCGTCGTAAGATCCTACAACAAACAATGATCAGAATAAAAGGTAACAAAACAATTTAGTGTTGTAGTGAGTTGGCTAATAGAAATAAGGTTGAATGAAAACTAAAGGAGATGTAAAGCAGATGTCAAAGAGATATTTTTGGTGGGATTGACAGTCCCTGAACCTAAAACACGAGATGATGATCCATCTGCCAATGTTACATTAGAATGATGTGTATTTTAAAGATAAATAAAAACTTGTTTATTACCTGTCATATGTTCTGTGGCAATAGAATCAATGACCCAATCAGAGGAAGAAGAAAGAAGACATGTAGTTGAGTTACCTGACACACAAACTGTAAGGTTTGTAAGATCTTATGACTTTATGGACTCTTGGTACTTGGAAAATTGAGCATATTCCCCGGCGGAAAGCACATGAGGTTCTTCGTTAGTTGCCATATTAGCAAATTGTTGAGGAAGTTGAGCACAATTCCACTTTGTATGACCACGTTCATGACTGTAAAAACATTCTACATTATTTAGATCTCGAAAACCACGTCCTGAATAACTATTAGTATCACCATGGTTACCGTAACTGTTATGTCTATTGTATCCATATTGACTATTGTATCCACCACGACTACCGCGATTATTGTACCCACCACTATTACCACGATCGTTTGATCTACCACGACTACCACAATCGTTATATCCACCACGACCACCACGAAAAGCAAATCTGCCACGATTATTGTAACTATAAGCGGCGCGACCACCATGACCATTATGACCATCCCGATTATCAGAAAAACCATATTTATTGGTGCGGATTAATTCACTAGTGACAGGTTGTACTATCTGCGAGTTTTCGGTTCGAAGAAGTCTGGCAAAAATTTCATGTAGAGATGACATCTTAGATCCAACGAGGATTTGAGATTTTCCACCATCAAACTCTAAAAGAAGACCAGCAAGAAAACTCATTACAGCCATTTATTCTCGTTGCAATTGTTGACTTTTAATATCAGTACTGAAGGGTAACAAAACATTAAGTTCTTTGTAGACGCGTTTGAACTCCATAAAATATGTCGTAAGAGACTTATCTTGTTTTTCAGTACGATAAAAATATTTGCAGACATCATAGATACACGATATATTACCTATTCCCGCATATATAAACTCCAGATATTCCATTAACTCTTTAACGTATTCACAATGATTAACAAGACTAAGTACCTCAATAGTGATTGTATTTCGTATCTGAAGAAAAAGACGAGCATCATCACACATCCAATTTTTGGTTGTGTCATCCGTAGGAAGATCTTGTGTCTAATGGTCATCTTTTTTTATACTTCGTAAATAGATATGAATCGTTTTACTCCAATCTAAGTAATTGGATTCGTTCAATTTTTTATTATGTGATTTTTGTCATCGCATGAACCAAATCAGACATACTTTTTCTTTCCTCTATCTAGATTTTTTTTATAGAAATCCTAATGGCTCTGATACCATGTAGACACTAGAAAAAAGATTTATTATAACTTGGAATTTCAATACAAGTTAAAGCCAAATATATAGGCTCTGAAAATATCTTATTATTATACTAGTCTACTCTAATAATATCTATAATAGATTACGTTTGAATATTGACTATAATAAATTATTTGGTCAATGTATATTGTTATTTCTGCTAACAAGAAATGAGGGCGATCGAGGTGGCATTTCAACAGGAATCAAGATAACTCGATTGAAATAAATCCATGACCCATTGCAAATATCATTACCCACAATATTCCAAAAGGTTTTGAAAAAACTGGAATTAGATTCATTAGGTCTCAAAGCTTTATTGTATAGGGCCATGGATCTAATTATACAATTACTAATTATAAACACACCATAATGGGGCCATGGCTCTAATTATATGGTCCACATTAACATGTTGAAATTTAGTCTCAACTAAGATAAGTAAGAAAATATAATTACTAATTATAAAGTCAGTAGCATATTTTTGTCTAATTGGGTCCTTTAGACCTCTAATATTCTAAAAAGAAATTTTCACGAGGAAAACTTACAATGAGTCAGACGACGGTCTTGTCGGAGGACAAATCCTTTATACTTGAGTCCTTAACTCCAACTGAGCGAAGCCTCTTAAGAGGCGAGTCCACCTTCTCACCACTCTCAGCATATTTCACCTCCTCAAGGAAAGTCAAGAGGTGTCTAAAAGCCGAGGACAGATCCATTTCAGAAAGGTCGACTCCTTAAAGATCATAAACGGGATACCCGAGGAAGAAAGGGCCTTCTTGGGGCCATTCTTACAATGGCGAGAACTGTAACCAAACACCATACAAACTGAACACTAGGGGAGGCCCTGGTATTAAAAATTCACATTAAATAATTTGTTCATTATCTTGAAAGTGAACTAATTATGGATTTCCGACCCTGTAGAAATCATGATGCAAATACGCGCAAACCTCAACCATCGAAAAAGAGGCAATGTTTTTTCCTTAATATAGTTAGTCTACCAGCTTTTCTGACTTAAGTGTGAAGCCAACCTACTTAGTTATACCATTTCTACCCTACGCTACCATATTCCGACAAACAACAAAGCGAAGACTCAAGGTCTAGCACCATTTCCTTGGCTCTTAACCTTTTAAGCAGCTGCCCCTATGTAATCACTTTGACCCTCCTCTCAGACTAATGTTTTTCTTTGTGTTCTATCTTTTCATAGACTTATCTTCATTTCTATTTACTTGTCCACAAACAAAGGAGAACCAATGGCCGAACCAATAGTGCTAAAACCCTCCGCATTCTATAGCTCAAAAAGTAGCTTAAATACTTTAACCCAAATCAGGATATCTGTGTAAGGGTCTTTAAATAGGATGGCCAATGGTTCCCACAATTTGAGTATCATCAAGAGACCCTCAAAATATTATTGGGCCAACTCCAACACCTTTTTAGTTATCTTCTCTAAACCGAATTTAACGAGGAAATATCCTTCAGGGAAAGCTTTAAGATCCAAAGACCAAATTTACTCTACATAGACTCAACATTAGTCTTGTGAAAATAGATATTGTTGAGCTAAAAGAGAAAGTATCTTGAAAGACAAGTTTTCCATAAATCTGAGGGGCCCAAACCAGTATCATTCATGATGAGAGAACTATATTCGAAGATCGTGGGACAAAAACTAATAACAAGAATGGACTTTGAAGAGGGTGTATTGAAGAGCTTAGAGGAGTGGAATTGGGCATGAATTTTTTGAAAGGTGAGGGGTTTTACTATTGAATTATATTGCATGAATGAGGCAATATATAATTTTTAGGTACATTCGATAGAGACTTGAGGGGGGGGGGATCAAATAGAGGAGAGAGGTAGGTGAAATGAAGATTATAGACTCGGAGTTTAGACTGTATAGCTCAAAATAGAAAGCTAAAAAGGAAAAAAGGCAGAGAGGAGGGAAAGGGTTCTCTGATGAGTACCCAAAGGAGAAAGAGAGAAGATTGAGTATACAATGGCACAGTTTAAGAGAAATAAGATTGGGGCAAGATATTGGGATGATTCATGCAGAATATAGGGTAAGATAATTACCGTTGGGTTTAAGAGAGTAACTATAATAACTATCAAGGATAACATCTCTAACAGGATTGAGGCAGTGAAAAGTTAACTTACTGTGGCGGTTGAGGTAAAAGAAGTGAGAAAGAATGATGGTAGATAGCAAGATAAACAAGTGATAATAGAGATTGAGTTTTGGGTAATAATTAAGATAGATAAAATTATAGAGGGGATAACAAGAGAAGGAAGAACTGATCGATCTATCATTGATAATGCTTAAAATGGTAGGGCTGGAATAGAAAGGATTGGGGGATCAGGGGGTCAGGGTTTAGATATGGGGTGTGAACGGGGGATTGATTGGATTCAAGATCAGGGTGACTAAGGGGTACAAAGAGGGCCATGACGGGGAGAAGATATGCAGGGAGATGAGAGAAAACATATACCCGAAAAAGACATTTTGATGGTCTAAACATGCAAAGGACTTGGAAATGAAGAAGACCTTGGGGAAGAGATAGACAATATTGTCAATGGGAGAGTGAAAAAATGGCCTTTGCAAAGACCAGATATAGAGAGTAAAGAGGTGACGTGACCAAAGAGATTTAGGACTAAAAAGCAGCGGGGGTCAACTCTACAAAAGCTAGCTAAAGACCGAGACTTCAACCTGTCTGCAAGTGATTTACCAGAAGACAACCTCAAAGGAAATTGGGGGAAAAACAGTAGATAACCTCCCACCCATAGATCACATGAGGAGAGTAAGAAAAGGGGGACATGCCAAAAGTAAAAATATTACACAAAAGTTAATATTTCATATGTTGAAATTTAATATTGTTAATTTTTTCATATATTTCATAAATATAGATTTCAAGGTTCACAAAAGTTATTGCATAAAATAAAATTAATGTTACATGACCATTAAAATTTTAATACGTTTTAATTAACACTAATAGAATTCTAATAGTGCTAGTTAATCCTAATAAAATATTTATTAAAAGTTAAATAGATATTATAATATTTGCTCGATATCATATATAAATAATGATATTATTTGATTATAAAATGTTAAATTCCATGGGTCGCTTTTTTATGAGCTAATTAAATTTTATAAATATATTTACTAATGTTTTAATATATATTCTAATTTAGAAGGGATACATCTATATATAACTAAAAACTAAATATCATCGAATTCTTTTTTCACAAATTTTGATGACTTTACTATACTCAAAATATTGAAGTTCGTCACAAATAGAATGTGATTGAAATTGAATGTCATTGTTTGATTTGACATTTTAATCTAACAAATTAAATACTAAAAAAAATAAAAAAGATTGACTAGGGTAAAGAAGTCACAGTCACCAACTATAACAACCTCAAACAAATCATACGTAATTAGTAATTTAATTAATATAGTAAAGCAATTAACAAAAGAAAACAAAAAAGAATTATTTTCATGAATGTAGTAAACAAGTATCTCGCCTAAAACAAAGTTAATCAATACCGGAAAACATGGAATAAAATTTAAAATAATAGAATAATATAGTTTTCTGTAGAGAAATCAAAACATAGTCCATTTTAGTCTTTTCTATTCTTCAAATCTTCTTTCTTCTTTCTTCTTCTTCGAAATCACATTGATCGATAAATCGAGTTATATGAACCCTAAAACCCAAAAATTTGTCTCACCGGTCACTAAATATCAGGTTTTGAAATCTGGGTTGTGATTGAATTTGTCTTCCACTGTTTGTAGTAGAGTAAAGGGTCACTCAATAAGTACCTTAGTGTTCTTGGACAAGATTTGGATAGCGGTTCCACTTTTGAAAAAACAAATGTATCGGTTGTTGAACTTTGGGTGGTTCTGATTTACGAGATTAAGTGAGAAAGAGTTGGTGGGTATGGCTCGGCGTCATGGATGGCAACTCCCTGCTCACACATTTCAGGTTTCACTTTGATTTTTCACTCTTTCTTTTTTATTTGGTTATATATTGTTCTTTGAAATTGTATATGTTCTTGAAGCTGTCGTTGTTTAAGCATTTATTTATTTTTGTTTGTTTGCTATGACGTTTTTTCATTTGTTGCCGAGGTTTTGTTGTTTTCCCTATACATTAGATGTTTGTAACTTCTTTTTTTCTTTAATTTTTTTCTGGGTGTTATCCGTCTAATTCCAGTCAATAAGTACATTTGGGAACAGATAGGGTTTGGCAGAAAAAAAAGAAATTTGCTTTGGTCAAATCTATGGCTCATAATCGACCAAGAATCATTGATTGTTTAGGTATAAGGCAAGAACAAAGAGGTTCGGTTGATAACAATTTTTGGGTTATGGCTTGCAGGTTGTGGCCATAACAGTATTTTTCTTGCTCGCAGTCGCTTACTATGCATTCTTTGCTCCATTTCTGTGGAAGGAACTTTATGGATACTTGGCCTATGGTGTTTATTCATTCTTGGTAAGCATGCCAAAGTGTTTCTCTGTTTTGTTAATGACTACTATTGGTGATGTTTTGTGTTTTTGTATCTAATGTTAGTATTTGTATAAAAATTCAAGGCACTATCTGTGTTTATTCTCTATGTTCGATGCACGGGTATCGATCCTGCCGACCCTGGAATCTTAGTTGAAGCTGATAAAGAGTCAGTCAATAGATCCCACTTTGACACAGATGTACCTGGTATGTGCTCCAGTAAAACAGTACAAGTCTATTGAGTATGATTTGTTTTTTTCACTGACTTAAAGATTTATATCCCATACCGTTATTGGTTTTGCAGGCAATGCGCAGGCCATTGAAGAAGCTAGCAAGACAAGAGAGGAGAGTGGAGGAAGGTCTACTAACCGTGGATCGAGCTGGTCCTCTATATTAGGATGCTTATGTTGTGGATTTATTGTATCAGAAGATTGCCGCAAAGATGATTACGTACAGCAGCACGCTGGAGAAGAAGATGCTCTGTTCTGCACATTATGTAATGCGGAGGTAAAACCAAATTCTTGCTGTTTTGCAAGCAACAAATCACACGTACCTTCTGTTTCTTGTTAACTTGCTTTATTACAAACACCTTTTTCTGGTTAGTCAGTTGGAAAATGTTTCATTTACCTCATTTAAGAACGCCATTTTCTACGTTCCTGGTGTTATTGCAGTTTAATTATCCGGAAGTTGATCGCTTAGACATATATACTATACTAATCCAGCCTTGAAGGACAAACTCCCTCTATTTTGTCTAGTCCCTATAGTGTTAGATATTAAGTTTGCTTCTGATTGCTTAATCTTGATTATTTATGTTTTTATTCTGGATTTCTTAAAGGTACGGAAATTCAGCAAGCACTGCAGAAGTTGCGACAAATGTGTTGACGGGTTTGATCATCATTGTCGGGTAAGCAAGCTTAGAATCTTCCAACCACAAATAACAATGACTGTTGAAAGTTGTATCCTGAGTTCAAATGACTATTGAAAGAGTTTCTTTTCTGTTCGCTATTTTTCTCCACTTATTTGACTAAAGATTGCATGCATCTTTGGTACAGTGGCTAAATAACTGCGTGGGGAGAAAAAACTACATCACCTTTATATGTCTGATGACGGCAAGCCTTGTTTGGGTAAGTTACAGAAAATTATACAGTTTGAATGGCTAACTAAGTTCGTTTATTTTGTTTTATCCGAAATGTCAATCTCAGTTATGTTGTTTGCTCATTGATGTGTCTCAATTTCGGTGGCAGCTGACCGTCGAGTTTGGAGTTGGTGTTGCTGTTTTTGTTCGATGCTTTGTTGACCGAGAAAGGATGGAAACCCAGATAACGGAAAAGCTTGGAGTCGGATTCTCCCGTCCCCCCTTTGCTACTGTTGTGGTATGCTTTTTGGGGCTATCAGTCTGCAGTCTCAATGTTCAGTTTAAATAAGGGGTTGTTTGGGGCATAAATTATAAGCTGAAACGCTAGCCTTAAAAAAGAAAGTAAAACAAGCTATAGCCTTAATAAAAAACCAAAGATTGCATGGCGCATTTAAAAAAAATCTAGTTTTCAATCAATACAGTGCCTGAAGCCGTTTGGTGGCAGAGCACCGGAAGTATAAACCGAGAATGCTAAGACCTCGTAGTTGAAGTAGTTTGATAGACGATAAAGTGGATAAAATGACTCGGAATTCAAAATTCTGAAGATAATTAGCTTTTATATTTAAAGAATTTTTTTATGATTATTTTAAGAGCAAAAAATTCTTGAGAAACTAGCTTTTTCAAGCCTTAAGCTGGACCAAACAAAGGACCCTTTAGCTTAGAAACCTAAATACCATAAAGCCTATAGATACCAAACAAACAAGGTTTAGATTCTTGCAGTATGCAACCTAGGACGACGTCCTTATTGTACGTTATTGAGTCAAACAGACATACCACTGACTTTTTCATAGTTTGGACCTTTGGTTATGTTTAATTCCTTATGCTTAAAATAACTAATAGTCACAAATGCATTATCAGTTGGACTTTGTCTCTAATCTGAAAAAGAAATAGAATTAATTCTCAAATATAAAGTTAACTAGATCTGCTTCGGTTTTCCCTGGCTAATGAAAGTCAATGGCGAGCTAAAGATGGTAATATTGTTTACTTGAAAACACTTGTTTGATTGATGTAGCTTTTTGGTCATTAACTGAGATTGTTTTTCGATCAAATGAACACAGAATTTGTGAAATTCATTTTCAAACTCACAATTTCTTTTTGTGATTGGGTGTAAATAAAACATCAAATTCATTTGCAAATATATTCTGTATAATTTTATGGATTTGATTTAGCATATTGCAAATTCTAATAATTTTGATAAACATTGCAAATGAATTCCACATAATGAAGCTAAAACACTCCGTGGACCAAATTTTCATCTTTATCTTTGTCAGTTGTTATAGTATCGTGTTTTAACATAAAGTGTTTCATCTCATTTTATTTATAATATAATTGAAATTTAAAAAATATGAAAATTTTGCCAAACATAGGATTTTCGAATGAATTCAAGTTCGGTCCATTTCCTTATGAAGTCCATTTTAGAGTTCTGTTGGATTAAGTTGCTAATTTTTTCATATAAAATGTTTCACAGGCTCTTTGCACGGCTCTCTCATTCCTCGCAACCATACCTCTTGGGGAACTATTATTTTTCCATATAATATTAATTCGAAAGGTCAGTTCCTCTCTCTCTCTCTCTCTAGTTGACCCTTATAGTCTGAATGCTGAAGTGCAATTATTTTTTGATACAGGGGATCACGACGTATGAATATGTTGTTGCGATGAGAGCACAAAGCGAACCACCTGGTCCATCGATAGATGGTGGAGATCAGCAAAGTCAGCCACCTTCCCCTACTAGCTCAGCTGTAACGGCCGTGAGCGGTAGAAGCTCTCTTGGATTGACTTTGCAATATAAAGGTGCCTGGTGTACTCCTCCCAGAATTTTCATGGATCAACAGGTATGAAAATAGTTGTCTTCTTTATTTTCCAAGTCAGAGCCATATAGAAAAGTAAAAGTTAACCCAGTCTTTAAAAGCTACATTATAGTTTATGCGGTAGCAAAAGAACTTGGGCACTCTGATATGTCAGGCCTAAATCTGTAGAAAAATGAGATCAAAATGTTGACTCCAAAAATTTCTTATACTTATGGTTTGTCTCATATATGCTCTGTACCATTCCCAACTCTTAAATGAGTTAAGCCTGACAACCATCTCTTCGATCTTGAGCTGGTTTATCAAGGTCGGATGTCCCTTTTTTCTGATGAGCTTGGCTTAACTTGACTTATTTTCGTTCTTATCCGCGAAGATTGCTGAGAAAAATAATACGGCTGGATCCAAGCCGACCCAAATATCTGGATATTCAAGTTTGGCTCGAAGCTCAATGTTGCCTCGATTTTCTAATTTGAACCAAGCTTAAGCTTGAGCAGAGTCGGTGTTATTAAAGTACTGTCGAGATCGAATATGATTCATTAAATTTGTCATATTCCACTACTATTCAAGCCTAACTAGAGCCGAGCCTACTTGATACATGAACTCAGTTTAATATAAATTTTGAGCTGCCCGGGAGTCATATATCTCGAATTCGAGCCTATGTAGAAGTTTTACCTTATGTAACTTGAACTATTTGTCTGTTTCCTTTTTACTTTTTACTGATTACTTATGGAAATAATATCATTGTCAAATCGTCAGGATGACGTTATCCAACATTTAGAGCCAGGAGCAGTACCGTCAACGGTCGACCCAGATGCGACACAGCCACCTGACAAAGGCAAACGGGCACCGCAACAACCGGTCCGAATCAGCGCATGGAAACTCGCGAAACTAGATTCTACCGAAGCAGCTAAAGCGGCTGCAAAAGCTAGAGCATCATCATCCGTTCTCCGGCCAATAAGTTCATCACGTCAGCATCAGTCATATCACCCAGATAACATATCAAGTAGTAATGTGAGTATAAGAAGCAGCCCTACAAGTACTGATCGAGGATTCCAGACCCGAACATCAGCTGCTAGAGCAAAAAACTCATATCCACCTAGTCGGGCTAGTAGAGACGAAATCGAATCGGTTTGTAACAGCTTGAGTAACTTTAGCAGTCCTCATCATTCTCATGTCACCTTGTCTCCTATTGTGTCGAATCACGATCACTTTAACCCTGTGTACCAATCTTCGGCAAATCAGTCACCTTTATCCCTTCATCAAAACAAAGACGGTACTGAAAATGAAAACATTACTCGAAATCCGGGTGGTTCGGTCTTTTGGGATCCGGAAGCTGGCCGGTTTGCATCTTCATCTACTAGAAGAGTGGCGGTGAGTCCTCAAGCTCCAAGAACGGAGCTTTTGTACACTGATCAATCTATCTTCTTTGGGGGTCCTTTAGTAAATGAACAACAACCACCGAATAGAGAAACACGCACTCGGATTTCAAGTGGACGCGGTCAAGGAGGTTCGTCTTCGAGTAGTTACTATCAGCAGCAAGGTCGATTGCAAAGAGGCGGACAACTTCCTGTGTTTGTTCCTAGTGATCCTCAACAGAAGCAGTTTCCTTCTAGACTACCTTAATAAGAATATGTTTTAAGTATGATGAATTGAACCATTTGTTCTTATTGGTTTATAGAGCAGAGATTTTATTTAGCTTGTGCAGTGTTTTATGCTTGTTTCCCAACTAATTCATTGAGCAGACACTAAATCTGTAACACTTTTCAATTGTATGATTGTCAGCATTTTAGGTTCGGTTATGTCGTGAAGCTCCTACTTCTGTCTGACATTTAGTAACTGTATTTTAAATATTTGTAATTTAAAAAAGGTTAAATAACATACAAAAGTCGATAATTTGTGCTTGCGATTCCCGTTATAACGGAACTCTAAACTTATATTAAGGTGATTACATGCATGGTGAGCAAGCTGTAGAAGAATACGAACATTATAACTAAACACTAAAACTATCAGCAAGGGTCGTTGTAGTATAGTGGTAAGTATTCCCGCCTGTCACGCGGGTGACCCGGGTTCGATCCCCGGCAACGGCGTTTTTTTTGTTTTTATTTTATAAACTTGCTTAGAAGGGCATAAATTTTTTTGTTTTTATTTTATAAACTTGCTTAGAAGGGCATAAATGTAAATGGATTGAGCAAACAGATTATAAACTTGCTTAGAAGGGCATAAATGTAAATGGATTGAGCAAACAGATATGGTTTTTGGCTCACTGGTCTTTAACAACCTTTTGCTTATGCAACGGCCATGGCTTCTTCGGTAAGAAACTTCACACAAAAATGTACCATCCACGCTCACCTTCACCAATACCAGATTTACTCGAAATCAAGTCAAAATCAAGCTCCGAGCAAGAAACCGAGTATCATCGCAGTTCCGATATCTCGACGAGAAGCGAGTTTGGTAGTGATTTCGCTGCCGTTGAGTCTCTTTTCACTCCCACAGTTTGCAGTAGCAAGAGAGAGACGTAGCAAGAAAAATATCCCTCTCGAAGAATATCTCACTAGCCGTAAGTTCTTACATTCTCTTCTTTCGGTGTTTATCTTCAATTGTTTTGTTTATTGACGCATGGAATTGGATTCACAAATTTCGACGTATTAATTGAGTCTCAGTTCATAATTTACTCGAAATAAAATATACATTTCAGTTCTGTAAAGGTTTAGGGCTTCAACTGCCGAGTGATTGTTGATTGTTTATTATTGAGCATTTTCGTGCTTAAGCTAGAGTAATGGGACTCCAGGGATTATTTGTCGGATTTTAGTATAAGAAACTCAACCTGGAAGGTGAGGGATTATTTTTAGATTCAGTTAATCGATATAGAGTTTATTGTGTCAATCATTTTGCAGCTGATGGATTGAAATATTATGATATTATCGAGGGAAAAGGTCGAGTAGCCGAGAAAGGATCAACTGTGCTGGTTTGTCTGCAACAAAAAGCCAAATGTATGTTAAGTTTTAGCTTTGGCTTTTGAATGTAGATTTACATGCTTTGTTTGTTCGGTGTTCAGGTGCACTTTGATTGCAAGTTCAAGGGAATTACAGCTATCTCAACTCGAGAATCTAAGCTTTTGGCTGGAAATCGTAGCATTGCTCAGGTTATTTCGTCTTGGCTAATGAGAACTTTTGCACATAGGAACACCAGATAGGGTTATATTGGATTGTGAATGATTTAGTCTAATACAATCCTAAAGTTTTGCTGTATATATCATTTAATGAAACGTTAAGGCTATTTTAGTATAAATTTTATTTGTCTTGTGTGGACACCAAACACCAGAGAATACTCATTCCTCGGTTCTTCATTCACATCAGCCTTATGAGTTCAAAGTTGGATCTTCCCCGGGCAATGAACGGAAGCGTGATTTTGTAGATAGTCCAAATGGTCTGTTTTCAGCTCAAGCTTCTCCTAAACCTCCTGCAGCCATGTACTTTCTTACGGAAGGAATGAAAGTAGGTGGTAAGGTAAATTATTACCAGCTTTTCTCTCTACTATCTCCATTTCTTCTTAATTTTCTGTTGGATATAATATTCTTCTGTTTCTCGCCATTGTAGAGAACTGTCATTGTTACTCCAGAAGCTGGCTACGGCCAAAGAGGAATGAACGAGATACCGGTATAATCCTTGTCTATCTTCCAGTTACATAGTTAACCGAACTGCATATCTGTTACTGTTTAAACCTCGTAGTAGGGATGGTAATGGGCCGTCCGTAGGCCGGGCAGGGCCGGACACGACCCATTTTGCCATCCCTACCTCTTAGTAAACATAACCAACTCACTTAACCCAAATCCGGACCACAGTTCCTTACAAAAATTCTAACATAATATGGCTAATTATATAGTTGAAGCTTCCGATATCAATTTATTTTGGATGCGCTAAACAAGTGGTCAATGCATGTTAATTTATGTGGATGTGGAAATTATCTAGACATAATATGGCTACCTGTGTGATTTACTATTGCAGCCGGGAGGTACGTTTGAGTTGAACATAGAACTTCTGCAAGTACTGACATCTGAAGGAAAGTAGAGTGATTCAAGAAGAATATGATCACTAATTTTGTATTTAAACTTGTACTAAGAGTAAATATGTATTTATCTGTGAGTTTTATAACAAGGCAATCATATTAATATTATTTTCCTCCAATATGGTACAGAAAGAAAGCTGGTTTATATATAATTAAATTGCAGTTCAGTTCTTTCTTAACAAATCATCACATCAGGTCAATTATAAAAGTGGAAAGAGTTCATCATTTAGAGTAGCAGTTGAAATTCACTCCACCATTGTATTCATCAAGTAACAACAAAATTCCGACTATAAACTAGGGTTTACAGCATTTTAAATAATCTAAGCTGCCTACATTTATATTTCATCAATGATTTCGAGAATATCATCGACCTCTTGTTTCAAGGCTGTAATCTTCTGCTGCAGAGCGGCGACTCGGTTTTCAATATCTTTTCCTCCGGATTTCTTCTCGTAACCATCAACAACTGTTGTGTGCTTCGCCATTAGTCTCTCTTGTAATTCCTTCTCCTTGGTAACTAGCTCCACCACCTGCAAAAATACCAAAATTAGGCATTCAAATTCGAGAAACGAGATCAATTTTTTCGTTAGGCTCGACCTCTGAGCTCCAAGACCAGTATACTCAGAAGACTTACCGATACTTTTATACTAAAAATTATCTAGCTTCAATATTATTTGAGCTGGCTCCTAAGAAGCTGGAGCCTGTGTATATAAGTTTTAGCTGAGCTCAAGTTCAAAAATTATTATATTGAGCTAAACTCAATCTGTTTGTTTCTTAGAAACCCCATTGTACAAGTTCTAGTCAAATGAGGGTCTTTTAGTTCCACTATAGAAGAAATCCTCTCTTCAAGTTTATATTTATGATCTATATCTTCTCCAGTGATTTGACCTCACTTGTTCCTACTCGACAGATATTAAGGGATTCATCACCTTCAATCTTTTACATGGATTTTTTTTAGCAAAATTAACAAAAGAGTAAGAGAGCAAGCAAATAGACAGGGTTTAAAGACCTTAGGAAATATCTGGGTAGCTGATGGAATAGCCTGCAGTGAAGCCAACAACGGCTTCAGCTCTTTTGAAAGATCTTTCAACACACCATCTGCTGTTTTACGGGCAGCTTTGCAAGCTTGGACATCCCCTGTCCTAGACAGATCACGTAAGGATGATTCCAGCTTATCGTGGGTGGCTAAACTTTTCTGAATAATATTTTGGATCTGTTGAGCTGTTGCTTGCACCTGAAAATTTTGAAATAAGGATTTAAGTTTCGCTGTATTCGCGTATTAGATGATAGTATTGGATCAATACCAAAGACAGTAAGATACCTCATCCCACTGAAGTTTTGCCAGATAGGCAGGAGAAGATTTTGATATTGACATGTCAGCATGTGTATATATGATGCAAGTGATGAAGAGAAATAAAAATCCCGATATCAACATCAATGGCTCTCTTAGCATAGACAGTTTGCTGAACTTGTAATAAACCTGTAAAAAATTTATCAGAAGATTTTTTGTTACTAAACTCGAAATTGCATTATCTTCAAACAAAAGCTAGTGCTCTAGATATTATTCACATCTAAAAGTGACGAAGAATACCTGGAAGTGCTGATTGTGCTCAGACACAACATCATTTTTTTGGAGCACAATCACTGGTCTGCCAACCATATCTAAATGGGAAAATTTGGTCTGCATTTAAAGCAATGAATCATGAGTGCAGACGATAGAACAACTAACTAAAATTCAATGTCCGGATTTAACAACATAATAAGGGTTTGAAAACTAAACAGCCTGAATTATTTCAGCTTCTGCTATACCTCTTCCAACTGCTTTAAGGGAAATGGAGTAGAAACAGATATATCTCTAGATCCCTCAGGTAGTACTACCTACAGTACGAAAATACAGGATCGTGAGAAGACAACTTTTCGAAGAGTACCAGACAACTCAAATGGTCATAGCTTCTACGTTACACAAGCACACAATGTAAAAGCAGATATATATAGCAAAAAGTACTACTAGTTGGGAAAATTCAAGGTTGCTAAGTTCTCTTTCGTGTTTTTTAAGAAATAAAGAGAGTTCACTCATCACACAATAGCACTAGCAAAGAGCTTAAGACATGACTACTCAAGAGGAATTTTGGTTTTCAGCTTATAAGCTAAAAAGTTAGACAAGTCAATTGAAAAAGTTAGCTCCTTAGAAAAAGTCATAGTTTGTTTTGGTGCTTAATAAAAAAAAACTAACTCTTAAAGTTAAAAATGACTGCATAAGGTGAAAACTAGAACTAAAATATTTTAAAATAACGTTTCGGGTGAAGTGAAAACAATATGTATATAGAAGAAACTGGTGGAAAATAAAATATCGTAAAGAGAGTTAGAAAACTAAAGGCGAAAAAAGCTATTTGTTATAACTTTTTAGGCATTTTTATCTAAAAAGCCTAAATAAGGAGTCCAATTAAGTAACTTTATTGCTTATAAGACTAAAAACCTAATGCCGATAAACAATCCCTTAGTGCTAGAACTACATTCTATTTCTAACCTTCACAACAAGGTTATCAACGACAAGCTCGTTCATAGGGCTACCAAAGGATATGTTTAGAAAGCGCTTTCCCTCTGATGCAAACAAAAATTCCTGAAGTGGCAAACCATATCCTATTGTAAAAGCTGTTCTCCAACCGCCAAATAATGGATACCTGGGTTGAATTCTTAGTTGTGTCTGAAATCAAAGAGGGCACAAAAGTCAAGACTCAAGGCAGAAAACCAAGTGAACTACATAAAACATAATCATAATGCATACCTTTCTTGAATCACTCGATACATGTGATGTGGATATATTACCAATTTCATCTCGATAGTAAATAGAATGAGTTCTTGGTGGTAACGTGGCGACAAGCTGATTAAAGGCAGATGCACCTCCGGCGTAAGATCTAGATTGATAGTCAAGCCTGTGATACTAATCAATGTCAATATTCTAGTAATCATACATTGAACAACACAGAAGAAAGAGATTTCAATAGAATCTATTTTTAAAAAAATAACTACCTCGAAAATTCACCCTTTAACTGAGCACCGCCATGGCCTATCTTGTAATGTTCTGTCACCTGCACGTTACCCCAATGTGATACTTCTATTTCTCTAACCAACTCCTCAGCAACAGCAAAAGCATAGTTGTTTTCGAAATGAACAACGGCCGGAGTGTGAGAGAAAGGAGGCTTATTCTCGTACGGACCATACGTGATCTCTGATCTTTCAGCCTTTGTGTTCTCCAGTTTTGAGTAAGACTCGATTCTAGAATCAGGCAGTTTTATGCTAAGCAACTGAGCCTTTACTACGTAAGGAGAAAGAAAATATGCATTTTCCGCAACCACAACAAGCTGATTGTTAGCTTGTTTGATTTTCTCAGGAAAAGGTTGTAATAAATGGGTGAATACAGCTAACACCTCTAAGGTCAAACTATCTCCTTTCCTTAGTCCCTTGGGTAAAGTTACGGAATAAAAGCTCAAGCCTTTGGGCATTCCTTCCCGGTCTACTGCACTAACAAGCAGACTTGTATAACCTTTCACTTTGCCCTTCCGTTCACTGAGTTTCGCTGTCAGGTAGGACAAATGTTTCGACTGGACTTCCGGAAAAGTTAATAAAACCTCTGAAACCGAATCAGAGCCAGCATTTTCCACCTAAGAATCAAGATAAGAGGTAACAGGAGGAAAAAAATTCAGCCATTGATATGGATGTTTTCTATCCCAGTTATAAAATTAAATTGTTTATGCATTTATTAAATGTTTAACATAACTAAGAATTAACAACCCTCTAAATACGAAGTTCCTTGAGTTAAAGACTACCAAGCAACATTAATCAGCTTCAAAATGTAGAATCAAGAGTTTATGAAGTTGAGCTACATCAAGAGAGTCGAAGTGTTAGTGAAGCACCTTAAGCGTCGACACGATTCGCACAATCTGTGAAGTTACATCAATCTGCACACGTAATTCGAGCCAAAATCAAATTCAAAACACATAAACTACAAACTCGGTGAACTAAGCTTAGAAACTCACGGTGAAGCTCATAAACTATGATCAAGCTATACGAACCAAAATCATAATAGAGCTAGAGAAAACACTAATATGAGAATGAGGATCAAACACACAGATCAAGATTCGAGATAGAAATTACCCGACGATCAACCCTAGACAGTATCAGATCGGACAGTGCAGGTGTAGTGACAATGGCGATAATCATCAGAAGCCATAGATGCAAAAGCTTCATTCTTTTCTCTAGTTCTAAGCAGTGTTGTCTTCTTCACTATGCAGAACCTAAAACTACTTGATTTGATTTTTCGATCGACTGGTGTGATGGTTGCTGTTACCTTAATCGGGTCGGGTTACACCCCAATCAAATAGATAAGGTGAATCTGCATTTTCGTCCTCAAGGTTTTATCAGTTTTTTGTTTTGGTTTTAAACGGTACACTTTTACTATCCCCATTTTAGTATTACCCATTATGAATTTTCGATAAAAATTGTCTTTTATTGGTTGACAAACGAAATGTTGACATATAACAATATTACGAGTATTTTATAAATAGTTCTATTACCATTTTACTTGTTGACGAAAATCATTTTATCTACCTAGTTGGCATATTCTTTTGCGTATGTATTTTTTTTTTAAAATCAAAATAACATTTATTATGAAAAAGAATTTCTATGGACGAGTTTACAAAATATAAGTGTTAGAATACAAATTTGTAAAAAAATAAAAATTTGACAAAGCGCCAAAATTTCCCTCCTAAATTTAAGAACAACGAAACAAGGACATGAATCTCTATACTGAGTTAAAAGCTTCACGTCAAAAATTCGAATCATCATCAACTGCCTTTTATCTTCTCATCATCCTTCCAACACTTCGAGATCCCCATTCTTTGAGCTCCTCAATCTTGATCCTGCAAAATGAAGAGAAAAAAAAAGGAGAAAAAACATAAGCAAACCTAGCTATTATGCTGAGTGAAGTAACCCATGCCCAGACTCTCCAACAAGGTAATTGACTGGAGCTAAAAAGAAATTATGAAAGGGTTAAAGCTTGGTTTCTCCTTACATCTCGGATTCCATTTCGCAAGCCATTCCATTTCGTAAGCCAATCAACGACTTGGTTTTAGACTCTTGAGATGTGTTTAACAACCATGGAGGAAGCTAAGGACTTTCTACAGATTTTCAAAATCGGATTAAGAAACTAAAAGGAGTTTCCAGTTGCGAGAAGGTTTATAAGAGTCTGACAATCAGACTCGATATCAACATTAGTCCCTCGATTACGCTTACAAATCAGTAAGCCATCGAGCAAAGCTCGGGTTTTAGCTAACATTGGTGAAAGCTTCCCATAAGTGTTCCCGAAACACTGAATAACTTCTCCCTGAGAATTCCTGAAAATACCAGCCCCACTGGATTCAGCATTTCTAAGGACATAGGCACCAACATTTAACTTAATCCTCCCTTCAACTGGAGCCTTCCAAGTAATGTATATGGTTTATCCTTAACTATTGGGTATCCAATAATCAAGCTAGCCTTCTTAGTTTTAGACCAGTGCTTGTTGGACAAAGAGCAAGAGGTGTTTAAAAAGACAATAATTCGATTTATATGAATGATAGAAGTTTCGGTATTTTTGATAATCCCATTAAATTTAGCGTTGTTGCGATTATGCCAGATAGTCCAGCAAATTACAGCAGGAATTAAGTGAGTGATGTGAACCTTGTTTTTTGTGAAATCTTGCCAGTTCTTGATGACGTGAGATATAACCATATATTTCTCAACTCTGATCTTAAAAAATGCTACTGAAGTGAGACCAAATCTGCCAAGCTTGATTGCAACTCATAAAGACGTGATCAATGTCCTCGATGTTACTACAAAATTGACATTTTAATACAAACTGTAAGTGTCTACTTTGAAGAAAAAAATCAATATGAATAAATTTCATAATTAGTTTCCATAGAAGAAAAGAATACGTCTTTGGTGTGATGTTGTTCCAATTTTTTTTGAACAAACTAGAGTAGCTAGTTTGATTCTGATCATGTTCCATGTCATCTTAGTATTAAAATTCGTATCATTTGAACATGTCCAAATCATAATATCCTCTTTACTTCTATCAATGTTAAAGTTTTGGATCAAAATCAACCTTGCAGGGGACATGAAAGTAGCTAAGGAGCCAGAATCTCAGGCATCATTTCTCCATAATGAATTGATATTAACTTCAAGGTAATTGGACTCTGATTGATTCTCAACAATAGGCAAATAATTATGCCAATTATCTCTCAAAAAATTCATCTCCCCTTTCCCCAAATCCATCTGATGTTGGGATCAGCTTCCTTTCTAATGTTTGCAATCCTCTTCCATGTAAGAGAGACAACCCTGTTAAAATCAGTATAGAGATGATGTACATTGTTAGAGTAGATGTTGTGCATCATGTTAGGCCAAAGGGTTTTTTTTGTTTCTGAATATAAACCAAAGTTTATGGGAGTAGTTTGCTGAATCAAAGTCTTCTGATATTCAGATCTCCCTCCTCGAACGGCTTACAAAGAAACTTCCAATTAGCCCAGTGAACTATTTTTTCATTGAGATTGGATATCCATATAAACTTATTCAAAGTTTTCTCAATTCTATTGATTATACTATAAGGTAAAGTGATGTTCTGCATCCGGTAACGAGAAATTGGCATTAAAACATTAGAGCTTAACACAAGTCTGCCACCAAAAGAAAGGGACTTACAGTCCCATTCAGCCAGCATTCCATTTATCTTGTCTATGATCTTGTTATAGTTGTTGGCTTTGTTATTGTTATTTAAAGTGATTCCTAAGTAGCTTGCTGGGAGGTTGTCAATCTTGTATCCAGTTTGGGACTCAAGGAAAGACATCCTGTTCAGATGAAGAGATGTAGAAGATATCAACTTTGTCTTTTGCTTGTTGATTGTTTGCCTAGATAATATTTGATACTTGTCTAAAAAACCATTAAGCTTGCTAATATAATCCTGTAAACTATTAGTAAAAATAAAAATATTGTCTTTGAAGGCCAGGCGAGGGATTAACAGATTAGATCTTGAATTGAACTTCATTTTGCTGTTGATATTAAAAATCTTATGGAGACCCTTTAAGAGCACCTCCTCCCCAATAGTAAAGAGGCTTGGAGATAGAGGATCTCCCTACCCCATACCTCTCTTGGGGTTGAAGAATCCAAAAGTGCCTCCATTGATCAATAAAGAAATGTTGATGTCTCTTGTCAGTCTGTTTTAGGCTTCTTATTCAGATCATAAATCATCTCTTTAGCCACCAGAATATTTTCATGGATAGACCTTCTCAAAACAAAGGCTCCCTGGTAATGAGTGATTATGTTCGAAAGAAGAACGGAGAGCCTAGTATTGATAAGCTTTGACAAAATCTTATTGAGCATTGTACTAAGATCAATGGGTCTGTACTCATGTCAAGTAGTGGGATTGTTAGTCGTGGGAATCAGGCACAGCCTAGTTGCAAAGATGCCCCTAGGGATATACTAACCATGAATGAATGAATTTATATAAATACAAAGATCTCTTTTAATAATGTTGTAACACGACTTATAAAAATGAAGATTTAAACCATCAATCCCATCTGTGCTGTCAGTGTTCTTATTATATATAACATTCCAATTTTCATCTTCAGTAGTTGACTTCATCAGAGAATTGTTATCATCATTTGTCACGAGCTTAGGAATGACATCAAATATTTTATCATTCATCAATCTAGTCTCCTCATCCTTGCTGCTATATGGATCAGAAGAGACAATGTCTTTGAAGAACTTCTCAGCAGACTTTCCAATGCTTTCATCTTCAGTCAACCAGGTATCTCCATCTTTAATGCTTTTTATTTTCCTTCTTCTTCTTCTTTTCTTGTTAACGTATGAATGATATAGCTTGGTGTTACGCTCCCCATCTTTCAGCCAGTTATTATAGCATTTATGCTTCCAGTAATCGTCTTCAATCCTCGAGGCTTTGATGTAAAGACTTTATCCAGGTTTGCTTTAGTGATAGCATTATAATTGATCATCTGCACATTATCCTCAGCTTCTTTCAGCTTGTTGAAAATGTTTCCAAAGCAGTTGATATTCCAATCCTTGAGGCAACCTTTAAGTCTCATCAGCTTGAACCGAAACACTTGATTAGGGTAACATGTAATACTTTGATTCCAATTGTTTTCAACAATACTCATAAATGATTCATCATTAGACCACATGCTCATATATTTGAAGCTTTTCTTATTATTAGTTTGCAGTTCATAAAATGTTCTAACTGTTATTAAAAGAGGAGCATGGTCAGAACTTAATGGACCTGGGGATCATTGAAGGTAGCTTGCCATTTGCTGTTAGTCATGACCCTGTCAAGCCTTTTCCATCTTATTATTTTGTTCCAAGTGTACCTTGAGCCTCCAAAGCCTGCATCTTATAACATACAGTCTCTTATGCAATCATTAAGGTCCTCGATGATATTTAAGTAAAGAGAAGTACAACCAATCTGATCGTCCGAGCTGGAAATGACGTTAAAATCAAATACGGTCATCTAAGCTTTATCAGTAACAATAATGGATATGAGAATACTCCACAGATCCTTCCTTTGAGTCCTATTACACTTAGCATATATGACCAAAAGATTAAAACTTATATTAGAATTAATATTATAAACTTCAAGATGCAAACACTGGTCATGATTGATTAGTAAATCAATTTTAATCTCCCCCATCTAGGAACACCATGGGATGAAATATTCATAATTTGATCACCAGGAGTACTACAACAAGAAGGTCTTGCAGGAAAAGTGTTTTATTCACTAGGAATATCAAATTCAAGGGATTCATTCTGCAAAAATCCTTGATCTAAAGTTTTAATTGCTTTGATAACCTCTATTTCTTCAACTTGTAAAAAACTTTCTTCAATGTTATTATTATTTAATTCAAGATTCCTCTGAACATCTTGTGTAACGATCGATCTTATTTATGGAACATAAACTTGCAATCTATTCTGAATAGAGCTTTAATTTTTCTTCACTATACTATCTTCCTCTGTTTTATCCTGCGTAGTTTCAGTTTTCCTCTTCTTGCAGTCTGTTTCCTTGTGACCTTTATGATTATATAAATTGCAGTAGAAATTCTGATTTTTGTAACAAATCAAAATCCAGCAGCCGTTGTTATCTTCGAAACCCAACCAAATTTTGTTATAAAGCTTTTGAGTAACATCTAATTCAATGAGCGCAATACATAAATTCTTGTGAGATCTGTTTTTATCTGGTATTACCACTTTGTATAGAACTCCAATAGAAGAAGCCATATCATTGATAATATTTGTTTTGAAAAAATAAATTCAGGGATCCTTTCAAACTTCACCCAGACCAGAGACAGAGGACATTCTCGCTTTACATTAAAATTAGGTGTCCATCGTAGAACTCTTATCTCGTTTTCCCCGAAAATCCAAACATTTTTTGCCAATAATCGACAAATATCTTCTTTGAGACTGAATTCAAGAAAAATATGTCTGGAATAAAAAATTTCCATACTGTATTGACCTTTGAATTTAAAAGAGCCCAAGAACTATAATATAGTGCTTCTTTTTAGAATTCCGTTTTTAAATTTTCCAATCAAGGTTATCTTTGAGTTTTTGTCAAGCCAATTAGTAATCACCTGAGAGTAATGATATATCATCATCTTTGAAACATATATTTTCCGGCTTCAATTTTGGCTTTAAAGACGATTTTTTCGTTAAAACATCAGCGTAGGAACGATGATCTTTCTTAACTTTGTTAATAGAAGAGAGAACAGAAAATTCATCTTCTTCGAACATTTCGTTATTGTAGATCTCCATGGTCAGAGAAACTTAAAAAGGTGATTGAGAAATCAGCTCCGACGACTCTCTGTTTTCTTGGAGCATACTCCAACTAAGGATGTGGTTTTCCAATCTTCTTTTTCTGTATGTATGTGTAAATAATGCTTAGGTAACATTAATAATAAATTTATCTATTTGTTACTTCAAATAATATTTTTACTATTTCTCATCCAATATTCAGTGTCTTTTAATAATTTTTTAATAAATAAAATAGTTATATAATTATAAAAACAATTCTTTAATTTATTAAATACCATCGATTATTATCGATTTTTTTATAAAAGTTTGAAATTTGAACATTTTTTAAGTAAATAACATAAATATATATAAAATATTCCCCATATAATTTATCAAAATATAAAGGTTTAAAACATAATTACAGTCAAAACACCAAAGAGTGGGATTGATTGGTGTGAGATTCCTTTGGCATCATATTGGCATATTTCTTTCGGATCTCATTGAGGGTGTGTCTTTGTATGAGTTTACTACCATTAAATTCTCTTTAGTATCATTTTTGCATATTTCTTTTAGATACTAAAGTATCTATGTATGAGTTCTCGACCATCTTAAGCTTCTCGAAGAATAACAGTTCATGTATTTTATTTTTTAGAGATGTAAAAGATGTCAGAATGACGCTCAAACACTATGGTAATTATAAAGGGGTACGCGATAATGTGGTGTCAAAGTGATGATGGATACGAGATTGTAGACAGCCTTAAGATCCTTTTCACGAGTCACAACATCACCGGGTTCCTTATCTTTCAACCATTTCAGTTTTATGTTTACTAAACTGATTTTTTGCTCAAGGTTGAATCGTTTTAGTGATTCACTTAATCAAAAAGGAAATTTGGTTCTATGAGAGGACAAAAAGAGCAAAATCTATAAAAAAAAATCACTTCAAAGTACCTAAAAACACCATATATCCAGCCAAACAACAAAAATATTAAAAATATATTACCAAAATTATTGTTATTTTAATAAAAGCTTATGATATTCAAAAAATTGTTGAATACGCACATTTAATTAACCTTATTGCAATTTTGACCTTTTTTAGGTTTGTTTGGGATTTTGATTGAAGAATTTCAGTTGTGAAGAAACAATACTCGAATCATACAATATATGTACCACAATTGGAAACTATTATTCACAAGTATTATTTCATTTTGAATAAATAAATTATATGTATATATATATAAAAGAAATAATCAATATATTACTTGTTAACATATAACAAAGAGAGATAGATAATTGACTATATATATATCACCTAGCTAGTAAAAGCAGCGAGAAGTGAATAGGCTCCAAAAAGGCAGCCGAGTTGGTGGAGTAAGGCATTCTTGTGATCAAATGTCATGAGTTTGAGTCTCTCTCCAAAGGTTTTTTTGGTTTAAGCCTGTCACCTTGTATGGTTGACCTTATGGCGTTGGTTTGCAGGCTATTGAGTCAGACTGAGGATTTATCCTGTGCGCACTCGTTGAGTAGCGGCTACGGGTTCCCTCCGAAAAAAATAGAAGTGAATAGTAAATTCTTAACATAATATCAAAGAGCTCAAAAATAGTGTACATGGAATTTGCCATCAAATACAAGAAATGTGTAGTCTAATATCCAAATAGACACATATGGAAGGGTTAAAGTTGTTTACCACATTTAAATGTCCATCTTGCTTAGTGTAGCGTGCTTAAAAATATATGCGTGCAAATGAAGTAACAGCCTTAGTTACTAAAATCTTATTGTTATTCTAAATAAAACCCTAATTTAAAGATGATTATTCAGCCTAATCTAGTATCAAAGTAAAAAAACTTAATGCATATATAATAAAATAAAAATATAGTTCAAGTCACAATTATGGTGCTCCAGTTAATATGATTGTCAAACAGATATTTTGGATATGAAGCAGCCTATATCCGAATTTGAGTCCAAAATAAAAAATCACTACCCGAAACCGAATCCATTTTTTTTGTTAGAATGTGGATACGAATAATTTTTGAATCCGAATATCGGAATTTCAACCTTCAAAAATATTTTAACTAATTGCACTATGGGTCACAATTGATTGTGGAGCACAATTTTTTATAGCCTTTTGACAAGTTTTGGTAAGTGAAATAGGAGAGTTATGTGTCTCTCATATAGAGTTAGTATGTTGTCTTATGGTTTATGTAAAACCATCTCAAATTAAATATAGTAAAAGAAAATTAAATACAACAACCAGATAAAATTATAGATTTGGATGCAACTTGAAAAAGAGAGTGTTCTTTTATTTATTTATTGTAATTGTACCCTCTTATATTATATATTATAAATATAAATAAATAATTATATTTTTGGATATCAGATATCAAATATTTTGAATACATATATTTTTATATCCGTATCTGCTATTTTTTTATACGAATATTATCCATTTTCTTTCGAATATGGATATTATTCGCTATTTTCGGATACGAATATTATTTATTTTCTTTCGAATATGGATAATAGTCATTTTTTGGATTCGATGTCTAATATTTCGGTTGGATATCATATTTTTCAGATTTTTTGATAGCTCTACCAGTTAAGCAATGCATGTATTACATACTCATAAGTTAATTATACAAGAAGTATGCACAATCATTGTTACTTGAATTTTCTTCCATGGAAAAACCGAGCACAGATTACAAAGATCATGCAATTTAGTTTGGCTTAGCTAACACGGTAAACCATGATAATACATGAAACAATAAGCATATAGCATAATACTTGCAACTCAAACACCAATAGGCATCGAAATGGCTTGTTTGTTTGACTCGAACTACTGAATGGCCCATACATACGGGTAATTAAGGCGGCCAACCCTACTTTCCCATATGTAGATCCTCTACTAAATATATATTATGGGAAAGTTTAAATTATTTGTAAAAAACTGAGTATCAAAAAAAAAATTTGAATTTTGCGTGATTATTTTTTGGATATAAGAAGATCGATTATCATTTGTTGAAGAATTTTTTTGTAGTTACTGATAACAGGTTTGTGTTCACTAAAAATAAAAGAATCAAAACTTAGTTTAAGTTCATCATCACAATCTAAAAACTTTGATTCATTGTAGTCTTTGTCAAACCTACGGAAACTAGTTTGAGTCTCGAATAAGAGGGTTTTCTGGTTGAAAAAGAAGAAGATGTAAACTAAGACAGCCGATGGATTAGATTTAGAGGTAAGAATAAATAAATAGATGAATTTAAACAATTAAGTTGATAGGCTTCCAAATAGGATGAGGCTGCCACCTATATACCACATTAGACAATAGTAAGGCTACATGCATCATTTTAGGTGTATAGACTCCATTTAAGATTAATCTAGAATCAATGGACTAAATATGAACATTTTTTTGTTGAGTATGGCGCCACGTGGCAGCGTTACAGTGTTCAACATACGCGATGGACTAAATTATTAAAAATGGATAATTAATGGAGTATCACCAAATGGATAATTAATTCAGGGTATCTTTTGTTTCTTTAGTATAAATTAACTCATTTTCACTGTTTTACCATCTTCATCATCTTTTCACCCCTATTCTCCAAAGCTTTTATCTCTTTTTTCCAAAAACCCTTTTTGGCGTAAGTTTATGTTTACAGCAAGAAACACACTTGTAAAAGGTGGGTGGCTTAATCTTTCGGAGTTAGAGAAAGCATAAAGAATCGAACGAGAAAGGCGCATTGCTGCGGGCCTCCCAGTCTCTCTTATTGACAAATCTGAAACACCAAGCTCAGAGCCTGATCGAGGTTCGTCTTCTGCCATAAGCTCTAAACCTAGAAGGTTATTTCAACCTAGTCTTTCACCGATCATCTCAGGCTCATCGGTCCAGGAGTCAGAGCCTATTGTTGAACAAGAGCAAGCAGTTACAAGTACTAAGAGACCCTCCCCCATTCATATCATGGGATCGGATGCTAACATCTCCCCATAAAAGCTAACGCTTCGACGAATAGGCCGCTTAGTAAAAGGCCAGGCTGCTGCGCCACAGTCTAAATCTCCAAAATCAGTGCCTTCTAAGTCTGGGGCCAAAGATAAAATTATAGGGTCAAAAGCGCCCATTAAGGTTCCCAAGGAAAAATTGTCTGGTCCGGAGGCTACTAGTTCAAGCCTTCGAAATGAGCCCTCCGGATCTGAGCCCCAGTCGGACTCCAGACCACAAAAGGAAAATGATGCTCAACCATCCGGATAGCTTACTGAGCCAACCACCAGCACTTCTCTCCCAAAAACAACCGACAACCCTTCCATGGTAATGGAAGACGTAATGAAGGACAGAGTTGAAGAATCCCCTTTTGAGACTGATGTCTCCGGGCAGACAAATGAGGTCGCCATTGTCAAGAAAAGCAAGGGCAAAGAGAAGCTATATTTAAAACACCCGGACCTGCCGGAGTGCCTTGAAGGAAGATTGAGAAACATCAATTATACTTTAATTC
This sequence comes from Limnanthes douglasii subsp. nivea, assembly GCA_036936605.1. Taxonomy (NCBI): domain Eukaryota; kingdom Viridiplantae; phylum Streptophyta; class Magnoliopsida; order Brassicales; family Limnanthaceae; genus Limnanthes; species Limnanthes douglasii. The sequence continues at coordinate 48,692,827 of JAUPFV010000002.1, forward strand.
ACACAGGTGAACTAGGCCGGATCCGGACGAAGTGGGGGATCCCAGAATCCGTTAGAGTGAGGATACCGGTCGATCCGGAGACGCCAATGGATTGCAAACTCAGTGAGATAGTTTTCTACACAGAGTTATTCAACTGGGGGCTTAGGTTTCCCTTGGACCCAGAGATCGTCAGATATTTCCATCTGATAAAGCTCTGCCCAAGCCAACTGAGCCCCAATGCTTGGTTCACACTCATGGCCTGCCTCATGGCCTCCAAACTCTCCAGAATCCCGCTTCCGATGGAGCAGTTTGCAACTGTGACCAATCTTTGCAAGAACCACGTCATACCCTTCTACCATTTTAACATGGGCGACAATTACAAATTGGTGGATGATCTGATTAAATCAGAGAACAATTGGAAAACCTAATTTTTATTCATCAGTGGTGCTTGGGAGAATGGAAATAAGATTAAGGTTGGTGTCAACCCAAGCATGCTTACCAACAGATGGAAGAGCACAGGTTAATATTTCATCATGTTCGTTTTTCTTTCCTTAAAAAAATTGTTTACTTAAACATTCTTCTTTTTCTTTTGGTAGTGCTGCCGAAGGAGTTTAATGACTACTTAGAGGAGGGACAGACTACTTGTGCCAAGATGAATGCTTGGGCTGCTGAAAAATGGGGAAATCGATTTCACAACTGTTTTACCGGTGGCAACTTGGTAAGATCCCATCCGTGGAACACCACCGGCCGGAGAGACTTGTCTTGGGAGGAATTAACCACTCTGCCCCCTCCGGAGGTCATTCTTTAGAAGACATATGCAAAGGATGGAAAGCTAGATTTGCCGGGTAGAGCTAAAGCCCCAAGCAAGATGAAGGGAAAAAAGGCAAGGCTAAGCACGACGTAACTGAGGTCAACCCAGGTGGTGTTGAGGAGACTCTCCCAGCAAACCAGGAGGTGTAGGACCAATGAAGGATTGATGTTGCTCTGCTTCAAGTGGTAGAAAATGAGAGCACCAAAGAGACAGTTGGACCTTCAAAACCCATAAAGGCTCCCAAGAAAGACAGAAAACGGGGAGCAAGAGATGAAGATAAGGAGGCCAAGAAGAAGAAAACCTCCAAGGGAGATGAAGTTGCTCTCCGGCCTCTGCAGTCTCTTCCTCTAGTCGACCCAACAGACCCAACTCATGTAGAGGAAATCCCAATTGACTTTCACACTGGAGAGGGCACCGGAGGGGACATCAACATTGATGGGGTAGACATCAGTGGCCTTCAAGGGATTGGCCTTTATTTTGAAGACCTTGAGAAGGACGACTTTGCTGGTCCTTACCTCCCCCCAAGCTCTTCAAATATTGTCACTTTCAACGGTAAATCTTTTTCTGTTTCAGGAGAGAAGGACATGTTGGCCCATTCCTTGTTGAGTAATATTCAACCGGTGCTCAACTTGGAGAAGCAGGTGCGAAATCAATCAGCCATCATCAACACACTCACCTCTGATTTAGAGAGTTTTTCTAACAACCTCCTTACTGCCAACCAGAGTATTGAGGCATTAAAGAGAGAAAATGAGGAGTTGAAGAGAGGGAAGGAGGATTTGGCCACCAAGCTGGCCACTTCGGAGGGGGTTGTCAAAGAACTTCAATCCAAGTATTCTGACTTGGAGGAGAATCTTTCTACTTCAAAAGAGGAGGTGAAGGCCAAAGAGAACGTCATTTAAACCCTGACTAGTGACAAAACTTCGCTCGAAGATGCTATGTCTAAGGCTAAACAATAAAAATATGACTTGTTAAAAGAGCAGGAGAAGACCATACAAGCCAAGATTGATGCATACACCAACAAGGTGATAGACTCTCAAAGGGAAAGGTATGATGAAGTCTGTTAAGTTTTTTTGAACTTATTTGCATTTCCAATGAAGCCAGTGCTTGCCATCACTTGAGTAAAATATATCATAACCTTCAAGTAGAATGTGAAAACAATTGAGATGAGGCAAGTGCTAAGCACATTAAAGAGAACTGGAGTGAATTGAAAAGACAGTGTAATTTTAGGGGGTTATAAATTACACATTAAGGACTGTAATATTTTTCCCTTTTTTAAGTGTTACAGTCTCTATAAAACCTAGTGTTAGGGTTTTTGTGTATTCATTAGAAACGGCAGTCACTGTGTTCTTCATAATAAAATCGATCTGCAGCAGGTCCGGAGACGTAGGCATAATTTGTTGAACTCCGTTAACAATTGTGTCTTTGATTTCACTTTTGTTCTTGTGTTTTTATTTTATTTTCTTTTTCTTTTGATCTGATTTGACAGGAAATTAGCATATTTCCCTTAGAACTGGTATCAGAGCCAGACTGGTAGCGATCCAAAGGAAATCAGATTTGAGTGGGAGCAATGGCTACAGACGAAGGAAAGGTGAGACTCGAAAAATTCGATGGTGTAGATTTTGGGTTCTGGAAGATGCAGATTGAAGATTATCTGTACCAGAAAAAACTTTATAAACCCCTCTCAGAAAAGAAACCAGAAGGTATGAAAGATGAAGATTGGATCCTTCTTGATAGACAAGCTCTTGGAGTCATCCGATTGACGCTATCCCGCAACGTTGCTTTTAACATCATAAAGGAAACAACCACGGCGGGTCTTATGAAGGCTCTCTCCAGTATGTATGAGAAGCCATCAGCGTCTAACAAAGTTCACTTGATGAGACGTTTATTCAATTTGAGAATGATGGAAGGTGCTTCGGTAGCTCAACACCTCAATGAACTTAATACAATCACAAGCCAGTTGAGTTCAGTTGAAATTGATTTTGATGAAGAAATACGAGCATTGATACTGTTGTCTTCACTACCAGATAGTTGGAATACTACTGTCACTGCGGTGAGTAGCTCATCAGGAAGCAATAAGTTGAAATTTGATGATGTTCGTGACCTAGTTCTCAGTGAAGAGATTCGAAGGAGAGAATCAGGTGAGTCATCAATCTCCTCAGTCTTACATACAGAATCGAGAGGAAGAAATTCAACCAGAGTATATGGACGCGGTAAATTGAACTACCGAGGCAAATCAAGAGACTGGAGGTCCAAGTCTAGGAATCCTAAAAATTCCCAGGGGTTGAGAAACATGGAATGTTGGAATTGTGGGAAGACCGGGCACTTAAAATATCAGTGCAAGAGAGAACCAAAGGAACAAGAGAAGAAGACAGAGGCAAATATCACTTCAGAAGGAGATGATGCGAAAATATCAGTGCAAGAGAGAACCAAAGGAACAAGAGAAGAAGACAGAGGAAAATATCACTTCAGAATGAGATGATGCGTTAATATGCTCCTTAGAAAGCAAGGAAGAGTCTTGGGTATTAGACTCCGGAGCATCATTTCACGCGACTTCGAAGAAAGAATTCTTCGAAAGGTATGTCCCTGGTAACCTTGGAAAAGTATATCTTGGTGATGATCAACCTTGTGATATTATTGGTAAAGGTACTGTGATGATTAAGTTGAATGGGTCTGTATGGGAACTGAAAGATGTCAGACATATCCCCAGTCTGAGAAAGAACTTAATCTCAGTAGGTCAGTTGGCTAGCGAAGGCTATAGTACGATCTTCTATGGTGACAATTGGAAAATTTCAAAGGGAGCAATGACGATTGCTCGCGGAAAGAAGAGTGGTACTCTTTACAAGACAACAGAGACGAGCTGTTCAATTGCAATAACAGCAGGAAACGAAAATCCAAATGTTTGGCACCAGAGGCTTGGCCATATGAGTGTGAAGGGTATGAAAATTATGTACTCGAATGGGAAGCTTCCAGGTCTAAAGTCAGTCGATATAGACATGTGTGAAGATTGCATACTTGGAAAACAGAAAAGGGTCAGTTTTCAGACGAGTGGTAGAACCCCAAAGAAAGAAAGGCTGGAGCTTGTTCACTCTGACGTTTGGGGGCCAACAACTGTTTCATCTATAGGAGGGAAACACTATTTCGTGACCTTTATCGATGATCATTCTCGAAAGGTATGGGTTTATTTTCTGAAGCATAAATCTGAAGTGTTTGATGTTTTTAGGAGATGGAAATCTATGGTTGAGAATGAGACAGGTCTGAAGATTAAAAAGCTGAGAACTGATAATGGTGGTGAATATGAGGACACCAAATTCAAGAACTTTTGATATGAGCATGGTATCAGGATGGAGAGAACTGTTCCAGGTACGCCTCAACATAATGGTATTGCCGAACGTATGAATAGAACGTTGACAGAAAGAGCCAGAAGCATTCGAATACAGTCTGGTTTACCGAAGCAGTTCTGGGCAGAAGTAATCAACACATCGGCTTACCTGTTTAACCGAGGCCCGTTGGTTCCCTTAGAACATCGAATACCCGAGGAGGTATGGAGTGGTAAGGATATAAAATTATCACATCTAAGAGTTTTTGGTTGTACAACATATGTTCATATAAGTGACCAAGGCAGGAACAAGCTTGATCCGAAATCGAAAAAATGTTTCTTGATCGGTTATGGCGAAGATGAGTTCGGTTATCGTGTTTGGGATGAGGAGAACAAGAAGATGATACGAAACAGAGATGTGATCTTCAATGAAACAGTGATGTACAAGGACAGACATAAAACTGAAGCAAATGACTCAAAGCCGTATGAATCAGTATTTGCAGATATCGAGGGAGTCCCAGATAGTCAAGAAATAGAGTCGATCAGATTAACCCCTCAAGAAGGAGAGTCTGTTGGACAGACCGATCGACAGCAATCCAATACCCTACAGCCGACCGAGGCAGTTCCTGTTTTGCGAAGATCTTCTCGACCTTATGTACCCAACAAGAGATACTTGAACTATCTGTTACTTACCGATGGAGGAGAACCTGAATGTTATGATGAAGCTTGCCAGCCAGTGATGCTAGTAAGTGGGAGTTTGCTATGAAAAATGAGATGAAGTCTTTAATCTCAAATGATACATGGGATCTAACTGAGTTACCAATGGGTAAGAAGGCACTTCATAACAAATGGATGTATCGGGTGAAAGATGAGCATGATGGCTCTAATAGATACAAAGCACGACTTGTTGTCAAAGGGTTCCAGCAAAAGGAAGGAATTGATTACAACGATATTTTTGCTCCAGTTGTGAAGCTCAATACTATTAGATCAGTTTTGAGTATTGTTGCCATTGAAGACCTTTATCTTGAACAGTTAGATGTGAAGACTGCATTTCTTCACGGGGATTTGGATGAGGAGATATACATGTATCAACCAGAAGGTTTCTTAAAAGAAGGGAAAGAAAACATGGTATGCAGACTTAAGAAAAGTTTGTACGGTTTAAAACAAGCTCCAAGACAGTGGTACAAGAAATTTGACGGTTTTATGCACAAAGAGAGTTTTCAGAAGTGTAATGCGGACCACTGTTGCTATTTTAAAAGATGTAAGTCCAGTTATATCATTTTGCTACTCTATGTTGATGATATGTTAGTAGCAGGTTCAGATATGGATGATATTAGAAGATTGAAGCTACAATTGTCAAAAGAATTTGACATGAAGGACTTGGGTCCGGCGAAGAAGATTCTTGGAATGCAAATCATAAGAGATAAGCATAGAAAAGTTTTGCAGTTATCTCAGTCAGAGTACATCGATCGCGTTTTGAAGAGATTTAACATGTGTGATGCAAAGCCAGTTAGTACACCATTGGCAGGTCACTTTCGTTTATCCAAGGATCAATCCCCTAAGACGGATGAAGAAAAAGACTTCATGGCTAAGGTTCCTTACGCCTCAGCTATTGGAAGTTTGATGTATGCAATGGTCTGTACGAGACCAGACATTAGTTATGCAGTGGGAGTTGTGAGTAGGTTTATGTCAAACCCAGGGAAAATTCATTGGGAAGCTGTCAAATGGATTTTGAGGTACCTACTAGGTACCATAGAAAAGTGTTTGTACTTTGGTAAGGGTGAGTTAAAGGTACAAGGCTACGTAGATGCAGATTTTGGAGGTGAAGTTGATCACCGGAAAAGCACTACCGGTTATATATTTACTGTTGGAACTACAGCTGTTAGTTGGATGTCAAAATTACAGAAAATTGTCACTTTATCAACTACAGAGGCTGAGTATGTAGCAGTGACCGAAGCCAGTAAAGAGATGATATGGCTTCAAGGTTTGTTAACCGAGTTGGGATTCAAACAGAAGAACAATGTTCTGCATAGTGATAGTCAAAGTGCAATTCAATTGGCGAAGAATTCAACATTTCATTCAAGAACCAAGCACATCAGTCTTCGTTATCACTTCATTAGATCTTTATTGGAAGATAAGGTGCTAATACTGGAAAAGATCCAAGGAAGCAAGAATCCAGCTGATATGTTGACAAAGACAGTAGCCATTGAAAAACTGAAGTTGTGTTCAGCTTTAGTTGGTCTACAAGAGTAATAAGACCAGAAAGATCTGTTGCATAGATCAAGGTGTGAAGACAGGTTGAAACCAGTCTTCAAGTGGGAGATTGTTAAGTTTTTCTGAACTTATTTGCATTTCCAATGAAGCCAGTGCTTGCCATCACTTGAGTAAAATATATCATAACCTTCAAGTAGAATGTGAAAACAGTTGAGATGAGGCAAGTGCTAAGCACATTAAAGAGCACTGGAGTGAATTGAAAAGACAGTGTAATTTTAGGGGGTTATAAATTACACATTAAGGACTGTAATATTTTTCCCTTTTTTAAGTGTTACAGTCTCTATAAAACCTAGTGTTAGGGTTTTTGTGTATTCACTAGAAACGGCAGTCACTGTGTTCTTCCTAATAAAATCGATCTGCAGCAGGTCCGGAGACGTAGGCATAATTTGCTAACTCCGTTAACAATTGTGTCTTTGATTTCACTTTTGTTCTTGTGCTTTCATTTTATTTTCTTTTTCTTTTGATCTGATTTGACAGGAAATTAGCATATTTCCCTTAGAAAGTCAAATCAGATATGGTCTTGCTCTTTCATGAGAAATTTCCGAAGAGGACACTAGGAGATCTATGGCGGTTTGTGGAGTATGATGACATCCCATTTCACACGATGGCAGACGGTGATAAGAAAATTATTCCAGTGGCTGGGATGATACAACTGATGAAGATGAAAGGACCAGAGAGAGTCCAGATGAGGAAACCAATGATCCCAAGAAGAATCCAAATGAGACTGGGCCATCTAAGAAAGCTCAGCCTTAAAGTATCAACTATCTTTCATTTTTTGTGTTTGAACTATAGTCCTTGGATGGCCAAGGCATTTTTGTAATCGTGTCCGGCCCTTGTCCGGATAAACCTTTTCCTTTAAAACTTCAAAGTCCTTGGATGGCCAAGACATTTTACATATTTAATATCATTCTCCGGTATCTGCCGGGAAATTTCATCTTACACAACTCTTACGTTGTTTTATAGTTTCCCAATTTTGATGGCTCGTATTTAAGTGGTCTTTAGTTATTTTACAAGTATTTTAAAGTGATAGTGTTTAAATTCTCCGATGACAAATGTTTAAATGGTCATCACTCTACCGAATTAATTCGATATATTAGTCAAACCACTTCGAATTTTTCAAGAAGGCATCAAATCTTATTAAAAAAACCCAGACACCTCATTAAAACCTCCCCGCGCCACCAGGGTAGGAAAGAGTATGCCCCCAAATATTTACATGGACTTTAAACAAGTAAATATTTACATAGTCTTTATTCTAAATACAACCGGAGGTGTTCAATGTTCCAATGGTGATTCAAAATCCTTCCATCTTTATCTTGGAGCATGTATGTCCCAAGCTTAAGCTTTTCACTGACCACATAGGGTCCTTCTCAAGTTGGAGCTAGCTTCCCGAACTGCTTCTCCTTGGTATGCAGGAAGACTTTTCTCAGCACTTTATCACCTGATTGAAAATCCCTCCTTTTGATTCTGGAAGCAAATCTGCTTCTCATCAAACCCTGACAGTGTGTGGCTCTGAGGTGAGCCTTAACTCTTCTTTCTTCCATTAAGTCAAACTGGCTTCTGATTGCCACTTCGTTAGCTTGTTCAGAAAATTTTTGGACTCGGAATGAAGGGAGAGTGGCCTCTATAGGAGCTATTGCATCCATACCATATACCAAGGCAAATGGGGACTTTTGTGTTATAGCCCCGAGAGTAGTCTGGTAAGCCCATAGTACTTCTTGTAGATAACTTGGCCACTTTCCAGCAGCCCCGTCTGAATTCTTTTTAAGACCAGACAAGATGTTTCTATTAGCTACTTCAACTTGACCATTTGCATGTGGGTGGAAAGGAGAAGAGAAACAGTGTTGAATTCCTCTAGAGGCACAGAAATTCTCCACATCCTTATTATCGAACTATGGCCCATTGTCTGTGGTTATCTTTTGTGGAACCCCAAATCTGCAGTAAATATTAGACAAGATGAATTTTATAACAGCTTTCGAAGTAGTTCCTGCCAATGGGGCTGCTTCGATCCACTTTAAGAAGTAATCAATATCAACTATTATAGTTATGCACCCTCCGGATGCCATGGGTAGAGGTCCCACCAAATCCAGCACCCAACGAGCAAAAGGTATTGGCTCAGAAATTGACTCTAAAATGACAGCTGGGATATGAATTTCATTACTGTATCTTTGGCATGAATCACACTTTTTCACCAATTCCTTGGCATCTTGCATTATGGAGGGCCAGTAGTACCCAGCTAACAAGACCCTTTTGGTTAGAGCCCTGAATTCACAGTGTGCTGATCCCTCACCATCGTGCAATTCAGAGAGCACTATTTGGGACTCTTCGATCCCCAAACATCGTAAGGGAGGTCTATTATAGGATTTTTTTGTAAAGAACGTCTCTTAGGATGACAAAGCCACGAGCCTTATACTTTACTTTCCTTGCCACTGCTTTTTCCGGAGGCAAGATGCCATCTGAGAGGTACTGAAAAAGAGGAAATCTCCAGTCTTGAGGTTGATTTACTTGTATATTTAAACTTTCATCTTCCTTGTTCTGTCTGAGTTGAATGGATGGGCACTCTTGCACATGAATCCATGGGTAGGACTCAGAATAGGATATGGTTGCCAAGGAATCTGCTAACGTATTTTCTGTTCGGGGTATGTGCTCATAGGTGATGTTTTTGAAATTAAGTGCCACTTCTTTAAGAACAAATAAATATTTAACCAATTGATCCTTTGTTGCCTCTGATTGACCTTGTGCATAATGGATTAGAAGCTGAGAATCGCTCATTAACCTGACCCTTTTGGCTCCACAAATTAGAGCTAATTTCAAGCCAGCTATAGCAGCTTCATATTCAGACTCATTATTGGAAGCCCTGAAAGCAAAACATATAGCCTGATACATTTTGTCACCGTACGGAGAAGTTAAACATATTCCAGCCCCACAACCCATGGTACTCGATCCTCCATCAGTTTGGACAACCCATACTTTCTTAGTTTTTTAAACTGTTGCTTGTTTAGTGTCTCTGTCTGAGTGGAATATAACTAGGAAATCAGCAACAGTTTGAGCCTTGATTGTTGTACGAGTAGAAAAATCAATATCATAGTCTCCCAAGTCCATTGACCACTTGGTCATTCTGCTTGAAATGTCTGCCTTCTGAAGAAAACATTTCAAGGGAAAAGACGTCCGGACAATGATAGAATGAAACTGAAAGTAGGGTCTCATTTTCCTAGCAACAATTACTAAGGCCAGTGCTAGTTTTTCAAGTTTTAAATATATTTTTTCTGCATCAATCAAGCTTTTGCTGATATAGTACACCGGACGAGGATAATTATCCACCTTCTTTACTAGCACTGCACTTAAGGCACAATCGAAAACTGCCAAGTATATGTAGACTGTCTCTCCATCAACAGGTTTAAACAAAGTCTTAGGGTAGGATAAGTGCTTCTTAATTTCATCGAAAGCCTGGTCACACTGTGGAGACCAATTAAAATCATTTGCACCTTTCAAAGTTTGAAAAAACGGGGCACACCTATCCGAAGACCTTGAAATAAAACGGTTTAAAGCAGCTAACCTCCCTGTCAATCTTTGTACTCCTTAATATTTCGAGGAGGCTTCATTTGCAATAAAGCACTAAGCTGGTCTGGATCAGGTTGTATCCCTCTCTTACTTATCACATACCCTAAGAATTTTCCAGACTACACTCCAAAAACACACTTCTCTGGATTCAACTTTAAATTTACCTTCACCAAGTTGGCAAAGGTTTCTTGGAGATATGCTAAGTGTAGCTCTTCGTCCACACTTTTCACCATCATGTCATCGATATAGACTTCCATGTTTCTTCTAATCTGGTTAGCAAAATCCTTGTTTACTAATCTCTAATAAATAGCCCCAACATTCTTTAATCCAAATGGCATCACCTTGTAACAATGGAGGCCCCTATCAGTAACAAATGTAGTATGTTCTTGATCCTTCGGATATACTTGAATCTAATTATACCCGGAGAAGGCATCCATAAAAGATAATAGCTTGTTCTCAGATGTGGAGTCCACCAACTAATCAATTCAGGGGACCGGATATAGGTCTTTTGGGCAAGCTCTATTGAGATCTGTAAAATCAATGCACATACGCCACTTTCCATTTTTCTTCTTTACTAGCACCGGATTGACTGTCCATAAAGGGTACTGAGATTCCTTTATGTGCCCCATTTTAGTAAGTCGGTCAACCTCTTAAACTATAACATCAGTTTTTTCCTTAGAATAAGCTCTCCTCTTTTGTACAACAGGTGTTATATCCCTCCGGATGGATAATTAGTGTGATATAATGTCTGCTGGCACTCCGGTTACATCAGCATTGCACCAAGCGAAAACATGTTGATGGTTTTTCAAAAAGGCTAACACTTTACTCTTTAATTCCGATGTCATCTTAGACCCGATCTTGACACTTCTTCCTTCATCCAGAGAGTGAGTTTCAACTTGTTCAACTGGTATTAAAACACCAGGGGTCTCTATGGGGTCATCAATTTCACCATCTCCCTAGAGGGCCCCTCAAAGTGCTAATCCTCACTGATCTAAAATGCCCCCAAAGTTCGAGGGGCTAGTAATGTTGCATAACACTCCCTTGCTACCTTCTGACTGCTTCGGACAACTCTCACTTGTCCTTGCACAACGTATTTTAAACATTGGTGGACCGTTGAAGCCATAACATGCATCCTAGAGAGCCAAGATCTCCCCAAAATGGCATTGTAACACGTAGGACAATCCACCATAATAAAAAGTATTTTGACCATCATCTTAAAAGGGCCCTTGCCCAACAAAACCTCTTCTTCAAATTCCCCGATTACGTCAGCTGAGCTTCCAGTGAAAGCCACTATTGACCTGTTCGAATGCTGAATCACTGCTGGATTCTTCATCTGTTTATAAGAAGTTAAAAAGAGGATAATGGCTGAACTGCCGGTATCCACCAAAATTCGCCTTATGTCATTGCCCCAAATGGATGCTCCTATCGCAACAACATCTTCATGGGGACCAGCTATGTCCTTCAAGTCATCTTCATCGAAAACAATGAAGGGAAATGGAATTTGTGATTGATAGGAAGTCATGCCTCCTTCCAGTTGGGTAGCTAAAGTATAAACATGCCTCTTTCTCGAAGAAGCAGTTGGTGCAGTCATGGTGTCTCCCCCATATATTGTAAGTGACTCAAAAAAACTGATGAGTCCGGACACCGTCTTGCAGTGCTTTGCGATAACGCCCACCTTATTTCGAGTTGGATCAGGATCCAAATATTCTGACTCTACATCAAACCTTTCAATTATCACCATAGCCCCATCCGGAGCCGATGTCCCTGCATCATTCGGGCCAGTCCGATGAGCATTATCAGGCTTATTTCAACTTCTTCTTTTAACATAAGCCCCCAACTTATCTCTCCCAATCAAATTATGGACTTCTTATTTCAATGCGATGAAATCTTCAGTGGTATGGCCAATATCACGATGATACTGACAGAAACAATTATTTCGACTTTCCCTAGGAGATTGTAATGTAGCCGACTTTCTGAAATGTACTTCGTCTTTTGTTTTGTCATAAATGATGGCTACATTTTCTTTCAACTCAGCAAACCACTCTGGTTGAACCCAAGTTCCTCGCTTATTTCTAAATTGCTGGCTCTGAGCTGGGGCAGCTGGGTGGGATTGAGCCTTGACCCTATTATGACCTTGTCTGGCTTCCTTGGCCTTGTATCCGGACTGATTCTGGTTTTGATTTGGTGCAGCTGGGGCCGATCTCACTTGCCGGTGCACCCTGGTTTTCTTTGTTTCATCTATATTAATCTGTTTGCCGACCTGATTCAGTAAACCTCCCCATGTCATGGCCTTTTCGTGGTTACTGAATCATCCAAATTGCCAGGGTTCAAACCCTGCCTTAGAGAAGCTATTACTACTTGTTCAAAGCAATCAGCTAATCCATTTTTGGTGTTCACAAAAAAACTTATGTATTCCTTCAAAGATTCATTTAGTTCTTGGGCACAGTGGATGATAGTGTCTCCATTGCCCTTCACTTCTTCACTTCCAACGAACTGTCTCCGAAAGGCCACCCAAAAGTATCAAAATTTCAGATGCAGCCTTGTGGCAGACTATTGTACCACTTCAGAGCACTCTCCGTCAAAGACTGGGAGAACGCTCGACAAAGTAACTTATCATCATCGTCAAAATTCATCATAATTTTTTTGAATTGCTCCAAATGGTTATCTGGATCTTTACTGCCATCATATTTTTCCATCTTTGTGCTACCAAACCTCTTAGGAAGGTTTCCCAACAGTATATTGGAGGACAATGGAGATTTCTCCAATTTCGACCACGACTAAATACAGTATCTTCGTTGGGAGTTGCAATGATACCTGTCTCATCATGAAAGACAAAAGGATCCATTAAAAACCGGTCTACATGTCTATGGCCATGGTTGTGACTATGAGACGACCCTTTACCCGGATGTCTCTTCAACCTTTCATGCATGTCCTTTTTTCTTGAATATTTTTTTACCAACTTCTGTTTCTTCTTAGAACGGCCTTTATCGCTGCTGGATGACAGGGATTCTTCGACTCTATCTTCATTCGAGGAACTACTAGAGGACTCTCAGTCTGAATCTGAGCTCTCTACCGGTTTGTAACGGTGAGACTTCTTTGAACTAGCATGAGTCATTTTAGTGCTCACATGGGTTTTTGATGGCTCATGCTCTCTTAGATTTCCAGTATGGTGAACTACTGACACTTTTGACTTTTCTTTCAAACCCATCTCCGCCTTTTTAGCAGCCCTCAAGGATTTTATCTCAACTTTTAGTCGATCTCGCTCCTCGATCGTATATTCATCGTTTTCTCCTACCTCTTTTGCCAAAGCTGGTGGCACTTCCTGCTCGTCCGGATTCATCCGAACTAGTTTTTCTTGATGGTTTCGAATGCTAGATTCATGAACCTTCTTCTCCCACTGTGGTCGCCAATTTGGTGAGGATTATTTCAGACTGAGGGTAATTTTATCAGATGTTTTGTGATATTTTGAAGGTATTAAATTGTTAGGTGTTTTGTAGTGAGAGATTTAAGCTGCCTAGTTGTATTAATTGTTCATTACCCTCATTAATGAAAGTGGTTGGGTATTTATACCCTTAATTACGAGCCTCATGGGTTTTCGGCTCAAACTCATGAAACCAGGTCGAGTTCAAAACCCCATTAGTTTATTAAGCAGGTTACCAACTAGCTTAGTTAAAAGGTAATTAGCTTTTAATACTTTTGTCCTGTTCGGATGGTTCAGTGGGTGATTTTTGTCCGAATTACCCTTGTTCGGTTTCTACAGTGAGTGGTGAATAAATCCGGACTCATTAAAGTATAATTGTATATGTGATGGAATATTTAATAAGGGTTTGGATATTGAGTCCAAAAAGGTTTATTGATATATTTAAAATAATAATTTACAGTTTATCGTTAGATTTATAATTTTTATAATGATGTTTTTATATAATGGAGTTTGTCATACCATGAAACTCATCTTGACTATTATAAATAAAAATCAACTCTTATTCTTGATTGATGATTTTAATTTTAATTATTATTTTTGTTTTAATTTTACTTTGTATCATTATAAAATCTTGAATAGATATTCGAGTCCAAGTCTATCTTACAGATTTGCTTCATTTATGGCAACAGTTAGTTCTTAAAAACTAATAATCTCAAAAACTTAAAACTCACGATGTTACGAACAATATTAGATGACAAATCTACCAAAACCAAGTTGATGATGTCAGGTTGGATGAGCATCTCTTGTAAGAATACCCCACACGTCACCAATAGATCATGCGTGTTTGTTATAATAATAACAAGTAGAGAATTCGAGATACGACCACTTGGTTGAGAAAACTGGCCTCCAAAAAAGTTGACGAATTAGAGTGCATTGGCATCCTTTCGCGTATGTTTGATAGTTCATGTCATAATGGGTCACTCCCAAAGGACTACACTAGAGTCTGATAAGAGGGACAATGCCTTATATTTACAATCCCTTCCACGCAATCACATACCACAAGATCTTTGCACGTCTACATTCGGAAATGCTATACTGGCATACGGTCATACGGTTTACTTACCTTCAGGATTAGAGTCTGATATCCGGTTAGGATGAGAATACACCATCAAAATTATTCCTTTTTTATGATGCATAATAAATTCAATACCAAATATCGTTAACATGAGCATCGTTCGAAAAGTCGACAAACCGAGACAACACCTCATGGTGCCCATAACCACGTTGGGCGATGCTTAACATCATATTCCTGTGTCTAATATTTCTTTCAAAGTGAGAGATTAGGCATGTAGTCTAGACCAATAGGGTTTCTGACCTATCCAATTTATCCACCGCGGTACCCTCAGAGGGCATATCATTATCCATATAGAATTATATAAAATCAACATAGATCAGCTTAGTTTCAATGTGCATAAAAACACACCTCTTCTTAGGGTCTAATAATAGCCAATCAAGCTATATTTTTAAGACAATCCTCCCCAATCCGTGCCAGTTATAAAGCTCTTTACCAAAATGGACCACACTTCAAATCCTACCAACCCAACTAACAATGTCAAGTTTGGTCAGAGCCTTGGGGAACGACCTTTAACATCAAAAGTTTGTTGTATTGAATTCACTTTGTCCCGTAAGGTTCTGTATGTGAAAATTTATTATAACTTTAACCCATATAATATGGATACTTATGAAGAGTTAGGAGATCGATAGTATCACATTAAACAATTCAAAAATGAAATGTTGCTATTTGGCGGCGATGGTCGTCTTCTCTATCGTGTGTTCTCATTGACCTTTATGATAAATTCTTTAACCTAGTTCAACCAGTTGCCGTATGATCTAATTTTTAATTTTGACAACCTATGTAGTCGTTTTAAAACTCATTTCATTAGTATCAAAGTAATAAAAGAAGATGAAAAACTATATTATGCACTATAAGTAAGAGCATGAGAAAAGCCTCTAATATTATACCCTAAGCCACTTGTAATACCAAATTTTTTGGGAAGACTATGACAAGGTTGTGTTTTTGGAATATTACAGACTATAACTCACATAATACTCATTGTTAGAAAAATAATTGAAAATAATAATAGGGTTTTTGGATCTTTTGGAATAAGTCGACTCACATATAAAATGAAAGGAAATGATTGGTCAGTCAAAGGGAAACAATTATTGTGTCAGTTGCGGTCACACCAACCATCAGTATTTCAAGCATGAAAAATACACCCTTACAATACAATCGAAGTTTGTGTATGAACGATTGTAGATGGCATAATCGTAAAGACAATATGCAGGGTTGCCGACTAATTGTCATCAAACTTCGGATAATGATGATATGTATTATACAAATATTGCTCACAACATAATGGTGTTTTATAAAAAAAACTAAGGATTTCCTTCGATTATGCAAACCCCTTCATAAGGAAAAATGAGGAGTAGACCAATGAATCTCCAAATGAATACAGTTTAGGAATGTTATCGGTCTATTTCACTCCAGTTTTTTACTGGATCGAACCAAACTGCTAACCATATAGATTGAAACCAATATGATTTCAGTTCTAATTTATAGGACCGAACTTGAACCGATACGAACTATTTCAGTTTAGTATAGGTCTAATTTATTCAAACTATACAATTTTTAAACTAATTATAAATACTACATTTAGATTTAGTCAAAAGATAGAGAAAAGTATATTTCACTAAGTAAGCTGCCATGTTTACTTGATATGTAAAATTTTCTTTTCCTTTTTTGAGATGTGGGAAAAAATGAATTACCAACTATAGTTAATGCCACAATGTCTCTTTCTAAAACCTTTCTTAACAATATTTTGTTCTCTACGATGTGGGATATGGGCTGCCAAAAAAATCAGATCATTTTTAACTCTTCAAGATAATCAAAACTATTGTCATGTGCTTTTTTCTCTCTTATTTTCACCACTTTAGGAACGTAAACGTATTTTTTTCACCACTTTACACTTTCAACCAATCTACTTCCATCATAATTTTGTAATATTTCATATTACTTCCTCTCTCTTTAGGAATTTCAGGGGTTGTTGAACCAAAAACCCTGGTCAACTTGGGTAATAAATATGATTTTTGAAATAAGAGGTGGATGTAAAGCTTATGTCTCACACCAGATGACTTACCACATAGATTGCATCCATGAGTCATATATGTTTTCTTTATGAAATTCATTTTTTATTAGATTATGATGAAACAAGAAATTAATAACCCAAAGTAGACTTACAAATTTTAAAAACTTAAATATGTATTTTAAGCAAGTTGATAGTCCACAAAGTAAAAAAAAAGTTTGTATGTTATATTGGCTCCAGTATATAAGAAGCAACCAATACTAATTTGCAATTATAGTGAGAGTTGTACGAATGGAATACCTTTCAAGCTTGACAAGAAAGGTAAAAATAGAAAAAAAATTATTACTCGACTGTAAATATTAGTATTTTTATATATAAGAAGCTCAAACCATCATGTTATCAAAACAAACCCCGTAAATCTGTTGGCAACATATAATATAAAAAAAAATTAAAGCACAAGCATGTTTGCATAATCTACCAAATCAAGAATTATTTAAAACAACAAAAATTACCAATTTTAAGTGAAATAACTATTTTATACCTTTTGAAGCTCAAAACAATTATATATGAAAGCTAAGAATGAATTAACAAAATGAAAGAATTGGAAACCTATGTATTACAAGAACAAAAAACTTGTTACATATCTTCTTGTGTTTTGAACTCAAACGACAAAGATTTTCATATATACATGGCTTTAAGTGTATGATAATACAACTATTCAGATAAAGTAAGAAAGTGAGATTGATAAATTTATTTGCTACAACAACTACTATTGCTCTTTTGACCTCTCATATGTATGGATAATTAAAAAGTCCATTTTATGCCATCAACCTTATTGACTTATAAGTAATAACTTTTATCAGTTGGTGCAACTTTTTAATTTCAAACTAAACTTGGCTTATCAGATTAAAATAAGATAAAAAAGTTCAATACACTAAAAGCTATATAAACTTTAGCTTTTTCGGTTTATTTGATTCTTAGACTTTTGTATTTGATTCGTTTCACACATTATTTTCATAAAATTTTATTTCATTCTCATTTGATAGTATCATTTTATCTTAGTTTTGTTTAAGATGGTAGAGAGAAACCACATCATGAAGACAGTTTCCACTCCTGCTTGACACACATGAGAAAATAAATCATGGAGATAACTTCCACTCGTGGTTGACAGACATGTCATAGTACTTATGTTTTCAGATAATATGAATCTTATATTCTTTATAATATAATATTATTCATAGCCAAAATGCAGAAAAAATTATACTCTTCTAGATAAGTTACCATGTCTGTTTATATATTGGGTTTTTTTTTTATCAATTTACCGGTTCAGTTCTGTATCGGCTCCACCGGTTTACCAGTTTTATCAGTTTAGTTCTTTATCGATCATGGATTTTAGAATGGATTTCCACACCAAACCGTTAAAGTTCGGTCCGGTGCTTACTGGTTCGGTTCCGATCCGCTTCCCGCTCCGCTAAAACCATTAACAATCCTAGTTTTCATTATATTTTATATAAACAATTTTTTATGGAAAAAACTATGAGATGCATCTCAATCAATTAGCGTACATAAATTAAAACTAATTAGACTTAAAAATCTCTCACTTTTATAACAACCCTAAAAAAAAATTCCCAACTAAACTATACCAAATGGGATATAAAAAAGTAATTATAGACCAAATTCTTCAATGATTAGTATAAGGAAAACTGTAACCGGTGCTTATATGAAAGGTTTTAGTTATTATTTTTAGGAAGTTTTTTGCAAAAATAAAATATAAAGTTATTTCCATTATCATACAAAAATAAGTAAATAATCCATCTTGCTCCAACTTTACATGAATATTTTTAATATAATTTATTAAAAATATTTTATGTCATTTCGATACTAATGATTTTAAAAATACCAAACTATCTTTACTTATTCACTAATCCTAATTTTATTTTAAAGCTAAAAAATACAGCATATTTTTATTTCTTAAAATTTTCTCGTTGATCTATTTTCTCTCAACCCTTATTTAATGCTAACCAAACATAAAATCCATCTATTGAGACTCATATTATATTTCATTAGCATATGTTTATGGTGTCAGATTCTTCTTTTATGTTCATGTGTTAATTGGTGACGCTTAACGAGAAAGGTAAACGAAAGGAGGGAGATAACACGGGGGGGGGGGGGGGGGGTCGTTGCTTCAGTACTATCAGATAGATGAAGAAACCAACATAAATAATATAAAAGGAAGAGGCGAGGAAAAAAAGAACGAGGAACCGAAATCTGGAAATAAGAGTACTGCTAGAAAATTATGTTTACTACGATCAAAATACGACAATGGATCGAAGGAGGTACATGAGAGAAGTCAAATATAACTCACTATTGATGAAGAATAAAAAGAGGATATCAAATTCAAAGAGAGAATGCCTGATATAGTGGTAATGTTTTAGTTTAATGTTGATTTTTGCTTAGTATTTATATGTTTTTTATCTAAAGAAAATAAAATAATAAAATCATGACTTGTTTAATATGTTTATTAAGAAGAAAAATATACATTCAATCGAAAAGAAAACCCATAGGCTCGCTCTCTTAAATGAATTAGGTCATCTTTAGTAAGTTGTTAAACTTGACAAGTACACTTATTGTTTTGATATTTGAATTGCAGAAAATGTTGGCACTTTCCAATCGACTTGTAGTTAAGTTTGTTTGTTTTTATCATTTTAAGTTTTACAAAAATTTAATGTTAGGATTCATGAATATGTCGGTATCAAAATCTTTGATTTTTTTATGTATGTATCAAATTTTAATGGATTTGATATTTTTTTACATGTATGCTACTGATTTATATGTAGTATTAAGCTCTTTCCTACCTAAAAATGACAAATTTTATATATGTATGTGTATCTTTCTGAGTTCGTATTTTAATATGTACCCACTTTATCTTTATTAGATTTTCTCACCTTTATTAAAAACTAGATCTCTGTCAGCTATCTTTCAGATATGATATATATCTCTCAAGACTTGATGTTGTTATCATAAGTCATGGTATCAACGTCAAGGTTATATCAATTTATGGCTAACCTAATTTCTAAGGAAATAAAGAAATTCAGTAAACCTAAGGAGGTATAAATCGTGTGATATACGAACTCTTTTGTTTTATCCCCATATGGATAAAAATGACGGTTAAGGGTATACCTTTTTCTTTTATTTCAAATCTAATTATTTATATATTCAAATGTAAGTGATGGTATTTTTTTAGTGTATATAAAGTTAAATTTAGTTATGTCAAAAATGTTAGGACCTTATAGATATCGGGTGAAAGTAGATATTTGATTAATCAAAAGAGAATGAAAAGCTAGAGTAATCAATATAAACACACTCTTGCTTATCAGGTTGGTTACATATATTTTTAACGCTCAACAAACTATATTCCATGTTGCATTAGTTCATGTTGTATTTGTTTACTTTACTTAATTTTAAATCTGTTTATTTTAGAGTCGAGTTGATTTTGTACAATGGTTGAATCCGTACACTAATGAATTTCTTGTTGAGCTTGGGAATAAAGGTGTAAAGATTTTGTTAACTATTCTGGTTAGGTAAGTTGTTTGTTAGTATTTTTATTGACGAAAGGTTACTGACATACTGCATGCAACCAAATCATTTAAATTTTAAGCATTTATAGAATAATAGTTGTGTGATAACACCTTCTAAACACTATTTCGTTTTAAAGTATCTTATGGAAATATACCTTGGAAACTTGCAATTGAATTATCAAACTCAACATAGGTTTTATGGTGTTCATAAAATAAATAAAAGACTAATGAGATTGAGGTGCGGTATTTAGTTAACAATTAGTAATCAGTAAATATTAGTCAACAACCAAAAGTTTTATTTCATAATTTTTTTTCCTGTAAATATATTTGTATAAACATAATCTGAATCATGAAATATAAAAATAATTATTCTTTGATTATAACGGTTTCCATAGATTGATAGACTATAAATAAGCATTGATACATTAACGTTGCATAATTAAGTTCTAAATGAATTATACCCATAAACTTCTAGTTCTTAGGTGATGTAGCCCATAAAGTCCAAACAAAAACCTTGTTTATTTTATTTTATTTTATTTAAATATCTTATGTATTTAAATCAAATCTAATTATATTAAGATTTGATTTTATTTTATTTTAGAATATTTATTTTATTTCCTTGTATTCTAATTTAGGGTTTTGAGAAGCTATTATATAAAGCCTCTTATGCCTTAAGTTATTTTAAGTTTTTGGAATAATAGATTTTTTTAACTCTGAAAATTTCAATCTTTGTTACCCTAAGAGGGTTTCATCATGTTACCCTTTAGTTAGGGTTTCATCTATCGTTGTTTCTTCATCTATTTGCTGGTATACCTGAGCGAGTTCGGCCGCTTTTAGCATAATTCTCTGTTGTCCCAATACTTTACCTACAGGTCTTCCTCCATTGAGAGATATCCAACACCAGATTGACCTTGTACCGGGTGCTAGTCTACCAAACCGACCGCATTATCGGATGAGCCCAAAAGAGCATGAAGAGCTCCGCAGACAGGTGGAGGAACTGTTAACGAAAGGCCACATCCGGGAGAGTCTTAGTCCTTGTGCAGTTCCTGCACTATTAACACCAAAGAATGATGGCTCAATGAGAATGTGTGTGGATAGCCGGGCTATCAAGAAAATTACAGTCAGGTATCGGTTTCCTATTCCTCGCCTTGATGATTTACTGGATCAATTGAATGGTGCTACTGTGTTTACGAAGCTGGATTTGAAGAGCGGATACCACCAGATTCGTATTCGTATGGGGGATGAGTGGAAAATAGCCTTCAAGACCCGAGAAGGTCTGTTTGAATGGATGGTAATGCCATTCGGTCTTTCTAACGCTCCTAGCACGTTCATGCGGGTTATGAACCAGGTATTTCGCCCATTCATCCGAAAATTTCTTGTTGTGTACTTTGATGATATTCTTACTTATAGTACCACGGAAGAGCTGCATCTCCAGCACTTACGCGAGGTGTTGGTTGTTTTGAGGCGAAAGAAGTTTTATGGAGGACTCGATAAGTGTTGTTTTATGACAGATTCGGTTGTCTTCCTGGGGTATGTTGTGTCAAAAGATGGGCTTTCAGTGGATCAGTCGAAAGTAGAAGCCGTGCGAGACTGGCCTATTCCTACTTCCATCACCGAAGTCCGCTCTTTTCACGCTACATCATCCTCTCCTGGTTGACAAGAATTCGTCCTCGAATTCAGAGCACCATCACCATCAAGAACCCAAATTATTTATTTTATTTTATTCAATCGTTACATTGGGAATTATAATTGTTGACCTTATCGGAATAAGATAAATTCTTCTCGAGTGTTCCTTATTCGAAGTCACATTGAAGCTATCTAGTTGAAGGAAAAAAAATAGTTTCGAAAACCTTTTCATAGCCTGAAGACAACATCCTCATGTCTAGTTGATGAAAAAAATGGGTTTGAAAACCTCTTCATAGGCTGAGACAGCATCTCGGTAAGCAATTTTTACCTTGATTCGACGATTGGTAGCCAATTTAAACTCCTTCAGTAATCGGTCAATACGATCGTCATTGAAACGGTTGGTATGCCCCCTCATACTCAAACGGTCTTCCCGATCTTCATGACCATGTGTGTTGTTCTCTTCTTTAAACCTTGAATCAGATGTAATCAGGATTCAGAAACATGCTTGACCCGTAGCAGGGACTGAGGCTCTGATACCAAACTGATGACGCGGCGGAAACAGAAGAAGAAGCAACGATAGATGAAACCTTAATTCAAGGGTAACATGATGAAACCCTAATCTAAGGGTAACAAAAATTGAAATTTTCAGAGATAAAAATATATTATTCCAAAAACTTAAAAAAAGTTAAGGCATAAGAGGCTTTCTATAATAGCTTCTCAAAACCCTAAATTTGAATACAAGGAAATAAAATAAATATTCTAGAATAAAATAAAATAAAATAAAATCAAATCTTAATATAATTAGATTTGATTTAAATACATAAGATATTTGAATAAAATAAAATAAAATTAAAAGGCTTTTGTTTGGACTTTCTGGCTACATCATCAACTGATGACGCAGCGGAAATAGAAGAAGAAGCAACGATAGATGAAACCCTAATTCAAGGGTAACATGATGCAACCCTAATATAAGGGTAACAAATAGTGAAATTTTCAGAGATAAAAAATCTATTATTCCAAAAACTTCAAAATAACTTAAGGCATATGAGGCTTTATATAATAGCTTCTCAAAACCCTAAATTATAATACAAGGAAATAAAATAAATATTTTAAAATAAAATAAAATAAAATAAAATAAAATAAAATAAAATCTTAATATAATTAGATTTGATTTAAATACATAAGATATTTGAATAAAATAAAATAAAATAAACAAGGCTTTTGTTTGGACTTTCTGGGCTACATCATCCTTTGACAAGAATTCGTCATCGAATTCACAGCACCATCACCATCAAGAACCCAAATTATTTATTTTATTTTATTCAATCGTTACATTGGGAATTATAATTGTTGACCTTATCGGAATAAGATAAATTCTTCTCGAGTGTTCCTTATTCGAAGTCACATTGAAGCTATCTAGTTGAAGGAAAAAAAATAGTTTCGAAAACCTTTTCATAGCCTGAAGACAACATCCTCATGTCCAGTTGATGAAAAAAATGGGTTTGAAAACCTCTTCATAGGCTGAGACAGCATCTCGGTAAGCAATTTTTACCTTGATTCGACGATTGGTAGCCAATTTAAACTCCTTCAGTAATCGGTCAATACGATCGTCATTGAAACGGTTGGTATGCCCCCTCATACTCAAACGGTCTTCCCGATCTTCATGACCATGTGTGTTGTTCTCTTCTTTAAACCTTGAATCAGATGTAATCAGGATTTAGAAACATGCTTGACCCGTAGCAGGAACTGAGGCTCTGATACCAAACTGATGACGCGGCGGAAACAGAAGAAGAAGCAACGATAGATGAAACCTTAATTCAAGGGTAACATGATGAAACCCTAATCTAAGGGTAACAAAAATTGAAATTTTCAGAGATAAAAATATATTATTCCAAAAACTTAAAAAACGTTAAGGCATAAGAGGCTTTATATAATAGCTTCTCAAAACCCTAAATTTGAATACAAGGAAATAAAATAAATATTCTAGAATAAAATAAAATAAAATAAAATCAAATCTTAATATAATTAGATTTGATTTAAATACATAAGATATTTGAATAAAATAAAATAAAATTAAAAGGCTTTTGTTTGGACTTTCTGGCTACATCATCAACTGATGACGCAGCGGAAATAGAAGAAGAAGCAACGATAGATGAAACCCTAATTCAAGGGTAACATGATGCAACCCTAATATAAGGGTAACAAATAGTGAAATTTTCAGAGATAAAAAATCTATTATTCCAAAAACTTCAAAATAACTTAAGGCATATGAGGCTTTATATAATAGCTTCTCAAAACCCTAAATTATAATACAAGGAAATAAAATAAATATTTTAAAATAAAATAAAATAAAATAAAATAAAATAAAATCTTAATATAATTAGATTTGATTTAAATACATAAGATATTTGAATAAAATAAAATAAAATAAACAAGGCTTTTGTTTGGACTTTCTGGGCTACATCATCCTCTCCTGGTTGACAAGAATTCGTCCTCGAATTCACAGCACCATCACCATCAAGAACCCAAATTATTTATTTTATTTTATTCAATCGTTACATTGGGAATTATAATTGTTGACCTTATCGGAATAAGATAAATTCTTCTCGAGTGTTCCTTATTCGAAGTAACATTGAAGCCATCCAGTTGAAGGAAAAAATAGTTTCGAAAACCTTTTCATAGCCTGAAGACAACATCCCCATGTCCAGTTGATGAAAAAAATGGTTTTGAAAACCTCTTCATAGCCTGAGACAGCATCTCGATAAGCAATATTTACCTTGATTTGACAATCGGTAGCCAATTTAAACTCCTTCAGTAACCGGTCAATATGATCGTCATTGAAACGCCTAGTGTGTCTCCCGCATACCAAACGATCTTTCAGATCTTTATGGCCGTATGTTGTTCTCTCCTTTAGACCTTGAATCAGATGAAATCAAGATTCAGAAACATGCTTGACCCGTAGCAGGAACTGAGGCTCTGATACCAAACTGATAACGCGGCGGAAACAGAAGAAGAAGCAACGATATGAATTAGGTTTGCATGATGTTACCCTTGAATTAGGGTTTCATCTATCGTTGCTTCTTCTTCTGTTTCCGCCGCGTTATCAGTTTGGTATCAGAGTCTGACGGTAAAATAGGGTATAAAATGCTTTATATATGAGACATCCAAAACCCTAATAAAATATTCTAAAAATACAATAAATATATTAAAAATAAAAATCAAATATAATCTGAATGCAATCAGATTTGATTCACTAATTAAAATATTAATTTTAAAATAAAAGAAAATAAAATATCAAAAACAGTAAAATAGGATTTTTGGACCCTAAACAGTCGAATTTGAAGTCCGAATTTCATGACATAGTCACGCTTTTGACAGTTGTTGGGCTCGTCGAGACGTTCGATTTGAGTACCAATTTCGCCTAGTTTGGATACCCGAGCGAGAAACCAGTCTGTCCGCAATATTCGCTACATCATCCTTCTCCGGTTGGGAAGAATTCGACCTCGAATTCGGAATGCTGAAACATTGACAGAACTGCAAAAACATTGGCGTGTTCACCGCTGATTTCAACCGCTACCAGCACAAGGGTGTGAAATGTGAGAATCTGAATGTTGGAGCTCTTGTCAAGAAGTGGTTTCTCAGTTTTGTCGATCTGTGCCATGCCATCGCCATTACTGTGGTCAGCGATAACAAGATATAATCCACCACTTGTACTATGTGTGCTTTTTCAACCCATTTACTAAGCACAACAACACCCTTGCGCGTGTAAAGAGTTGTTGTCTTTCCAGTTCCAGACTGTGCTTGTTGTATCACATTAAAACCTTACAAAAAGGAACAATTCCTCTCTGTTGAATAGTAGATGGCTTCTCAAGTTCTGTAGAGTATATTTCTACCAGCAGATTCACAACATTCCAATCTTCTACTATTAACTTTTTATTGTTTCTTTTATTTCCCCAATTATCACCCAAAACTCCTCCAGGTTCTATTACAAAATCTAACCTTTTATCCATTAAAACACCAATGTTTTCTTCTAACAATCTCTTTATAATATGAAATACAAAATATCATCTTCATCCACAGAGAACCGAAACAAGGGTTCGATTGTAGGATAACTAAAAATACCTGGAAGGGGCATTTCCACGATAAAAGCTATTGCTCCGTAATCCTTCTTCAACAAAATATTTGGAGTGATGTAGTATGGTGTACTGAAGTCTGAGACAAATTCTTGATCTAAAAGTTTCTCCTTAACATTAATTAGATCTTCATTATCCCATTCTGTAACATCAATGCTCTTCTCTTCAATCTCATTGTCGTAAACATCATAAATTGGATCTCCTAATTCCGACCAAGTTTCATCAGAAATTTCACCCTGGTAGTCAGCCTCATACTCAGCAAAGAGTGGATGGTCGAGTATCGGCGAACCCTCCATGTCACCAACAACTACTTGATGGATCTCCTTCCCCTTTGGTTTTTCCATATTGTAGTTGTGGCTGTGGTTGGATCCTGTGAAAAAGACTTCCGCCTTTGAATTTATGGTTGGAGTTTGAAATCCGGTGGTGGTCAACCTTTCAATATCTTCTATCGCTTCCTTCATTTGATGTCGCAGTGAATTCATCCATTCATCTATCTGTGATCGGAACTAATCGAATTCATGACGGTCGACCAAACTGATGACGCAGCGGAAATAGAAAAAGAATCAACGATAGATGAAACCCTAATTCAAGGGTAACATGATGCAACCCTAATCTAAGGGTAACAAAGAGTGAAATTTTCAGAGATAAAAATATATTATTCCAAAAACTTCAAATAATTTAAAGGCATTTGAGGCTTTATATAATAGCTTCTCAAAACCTTAAATTATAATACAAGGAAATAAAATAAATATTTTAACATAAAATAAAATAAAATCTTAATATAATTAGATTTGATTTAAATACATAAGATATTTGAATAAAATAAAATAAAATAAACAAGGCTTTTGTTTGGACTTTCTGGGCTACATCATCCTCAGTTCCTGCTACGGGTCAAGCATGTTTCTGAATCCTGATTTCATTTGATTCAAGGTTTAAAGAAGAGAACAACACACGGTCATGAAGATCAGAAAGATCGTTTGAGTATGAGGGGGCATACCAACCATTTCAATAACGATCGTATTGACCGGTTACTGAAGGAGTTTAAATTGGCTACCAATCGTCGAATCAAGGTACATATTTCTTATCGAGATGCTGTCTCAGGCTATTAAGAGGTTTTCAAAATCATTTTTTTTCATCAACTGGACATGGGGATGTTGTCTTCAGGCTATGAAAAGGTTTTCGAAACTATTTTTTCCTTCAACTGGATGGCTTCAATGTGACTTCGAATAAGGAACACTCGAGAAGATATATCTTATTCCGATAAGGTCAACAATTATAATTCCCAATGTAACGATTGAATAAAATAAAATATATAATTAAGGTTCTTGATGGTGACGGTGCTGTGAATTCGAGGACGAATTCTTATCAACCAGGAGAGGATGATGTAGCCCAGAAAGTCCAAACAAAAGCCTTTTTAATTTTATTTTATTTTATTCAAATATCTTATGTATTTAAATCAAATCTAATTATATTAAGATTTGATTTTATTTGATTTTATTTTATTTTAGAATATTTATTTTATTTCCTTGTATTCTAATTTAGGGTTTTGAGAAGCTATTATATAAAGCCTCTTATGCCTTAAGTTATTGGAAGTTTTTGGAATAATAGTTTTTTTTATCTCTGAAAATTTCACTCTTTGTTACCCTTAGATTAGGGTTGCATCATGTTACCCTTGAATTAGGATTTCATCTATCGTTGTTTCTTCTTCTGTTTCCGCCGCGTCATCAGTTTGGTATCAGAGCCTCAGTTCCTGCTACGGGTCAAGCATGTTTCTGAATCCTGATTTCATTTGATTCAAGGTTTAAAGAAGAGAACAACACACAGTCATGAAGATCAGAAAGATCGTTTGAGTATGAGGGGGCATACCAACCGTTTCAATAACGATCGTATTGACCGGTTACTGAAGGAGTTTAAATTGGCTACCAATCGTCGAATCAAGGTAAAACTTTCTTATCGATATGCTGTCTCAGGCTATGAAGAGGTTTTGAAAACCATTTTTTTCATCAACTGGACATAGGGATGTTGTCTTTAGGCTATGAAAAGGTTTTCGAAACTATTTTTCCTTCAACTGGATGACTTGAATGTTACTTCGAATAAGGAACACTCGAGAAGAATTTATCTTATTCCGATAAGGTCAACATTTATAATTCCCAATGTAACGATTGAATAAAATAAAATAAATAATTTGGGTTCTTGATGGTGATGGTGCTGTGAATTCGAGGACGAATTCTTGTCAACCAGGAGAGGATGATGTAGCCCAGAAAGTCCAAACAAAAGCCATATTTATTTTATTTTATTCAAATATCTTATGTATTTAAATCAAATCTAATTATATTAAGATTTGATTTGATTTTATTTTATTTTATTTTATAATATTTATTTTGTTTCCTTGTATTCTAATTTAGGGTTTTGAGAAGCTATTATATAAAGCCTCTTATGCTTTAAGTTATTTTAAGTTTTTGGAATAATAGATTTTTTATCTCTGAAAATTTCAATTTTTGTTACCCTTAGATTAGGGTTTCATCATGTTACCCTTGAATTAGGGTTTCATATCGTTGCTTCTTCTTCTGTTTCCGCCGCGTTATCAGTTTGGTATCAGAGAGGATGATGTAACGTGAAAAGAGCGGACTTCGGTGATGGAAGTAGGAATAGGCCAGTCTCGCACGGCTTCTACTTTCGACTGATCCACTGAAAGCCCATCTTTTGGCACAACATACCCCAGGAAGACGACCGAATCTGTCATAAAACAACACTTATCGAGTCCTCCATAAAACTTCTCTCGCCTCAAAACAACCAACACCTTGCGTAAGTGCTGGAGATGCAGCTCTTCCGTGGTACTATAAATAAGAATATCATCAAAGTACACAACAAGAAATTTTCCGATGAATGGGCGAAATACCTGGTTCATAACCCGCATGAACGTGCTAGGAGCGTTAGAAAGACCGAATGGCATTACCATCCATTCAAACAGACCTTCTCGGGTCTTGAAGGCTGTTTTCCACTCATCCCCCATACGAATACGAATCTGGTGGTATCCGCTCTTCAAATCCAGCTTCGTAAACACAGTAGCACCATTCAAATGATCCAGTAAATCATCAAGGCGAGGAATAGGAAACTGATACCTGACTGTAATTTTGTTGATAGCCCGGCTATCCACACACATTCTCATTGAGCCATCCTTCTTTGGTGTTAATAGTGCAGGAACTGCACAAGGACTAAGACTCTCCCGGATGTGGCCTTTCATTAACAGTTCCTCCACCTGTCTGCGGAGCTCTTCATGCTCTTTTGGGCTCATCCGATAATGCGGTCGGTTTGGTAGACTAGCACCCGGTACAAGGTCAATCTGGTGTTGGATATCTCTCAATGGAGGAAGACCTGTAGGTAAAGTATTGGGAAAGACAACAGAGAATTCTGCTAAAAGCGGCCGAACTCGCTCAGGTATACCAGCAAATGGATCAGTACTAAATTCTTTAACCACCAAAAGATAGACAATCCTTGTTTCATGAGCATGTTCTATAAACGCCTTTCGAGCTAGAAAGTTCTTACCTGAATCCTTTGATACTGCAAGGGCAGGTTTTGGAGAAACCTCTCTAGTTGGTGTTAATATGAACCTGACATTATTCCAAATAAAACTGCAGCGGTTCCTCCTACCATCATATGTGACACTTCTATCATATTTCCAGGGTCGGCCTAGCAACAAGTGACATGCATCCATCCCAATGACATCGCACCAAGATTTATCCCTATAGTTACCAACAGAGACAGATACCAGACATCTTCTAGAGATACTTACCTCACTACCTTTCTTTAACCAGGCAAGCTTGTAGGGATTTGGGTGGTCTTCTGTTTTCAGGGCCAGTTTCTGGACAACTTCTTCAGAGATAACATTTTCGCAGCTCCCTGAATCAATAACGAATTTGCATACCTTTCCCCCAATAGTACAAGTCGATTGGAAAATATTGTTCCGTAGCCAATCATCCCCATCACTTTTGGCTTTCGGCGTCAAGCAGATACGCCTTAGAACCAATGCCTGAACAATATCTCCTCCTGTAACCTGGTCCTCTGGAACCTCATCAACAACATCCTCTGGTTCTTCATCAAACCGCGGCTCGCCCTCGAGGGAAAAATCAGCAGTGTCAGCGAATAGACCCCTCAGGTGTTGTGGTTGTTGTCGTAATTTTGGACACTATAAAGCAATGTGCCCTAGTTCATGACAATGGTAGCACCAGACCTGTGAGGAAGTAACTGTACGACTAGGGTCCTGCAAATTAGCACATGTGCGCATAGGAGAAGCAGTTGGCACTCATGGGTTAGGGCTTGGAGCTGTCCTTTTGGGGAATGTCAATGGATTTGGTCTGGCAGTGTCTCCTCCATAAGGCCTTCGTGAAAGGGCTTTCTCCAGATGCAGTGCGCGCTGATGTGCTTCAGACACATTCACAGGGTCGAACATATTCAGCTGGTCCTGAAACTGTTGTCGCATCCCCCCTATATAGCGAGATACTAGCTGATCTGTTGAATCAGTAATATATACACGGTTTTGTAGCGTGAAAAAATCGTTAGTGTACTCGTCAACAGTCTTTGACCCTTGTTTAAGGTTTTGGAACTGCTGATACATTATGCGGTTATAGTTGTAAGGCAAAAACGCAGCCCTCATGTGCTTCACAAACTTAGCCCAAGTTTTTATTTTTGTCTTACCGTGCCTTGATCTGGTCTGCTTGAGCTGTTGCCACCAGGATGCAGCTCGGCCTCGGAACTTAGTTGCAGCCAACTGTACCCGCTTTGCATCCGGAACCTCTTTGAAATCAAGGACTTCTTCAACTGAGGCGATCCAATCTAAAAACTCCTCCGGTGCAAGACCCCCTTGGAACTCTGGGATCTCCAATCTGAATCCAAATTCCCACCGGTTGTTGGCGTTCAGATCAAAATCTCTCGGCGACGGCTGCTCAAAGATTTGGTCACGGCAGTCTTGTGGTGAGTATTGACCCCTAACTTGTTCTCGCCGAGGAGCAAACGGATTCTGCTCGCGGTCGATCTCTCTCTCAGATGCCGACGGCTGGTTGCTCGAACCTGGAGCTCGAAAGCCGTTGGTTTGGTTGTTCAACAGCCTGTGTAGTGCTTCTTGTACGTCTCTCAACTGATTTCCCAACGAGTGCATCTGTTCACCAACTTGGGATTGGAATTGACCGAATTCATCACGGTCGACCGATTCAGTGATAGGAATAGTGGACTTCCCCCGAAAAGATCGCTTTGGCGGCATACCGTCGTTACCCACACTGTAGGAACTCTGAATCTGATACCAATATGGTTTCATCTATCGTTACCCTTGAATTAGGAAGGAAAAAATAGTGGATTTTTTTATACCATTTTTGGCCCTCGGTTTCAATTTTTGTTAACCTTAGATTAGGGTTTCATCATGTTACCCTTGAATTAGGGTTTCATCTATCGTTGCTTCTTCTTCTGTTTCCGCCGCGTCATCAGTTTGGTATCAGAGCCTCAGTTCCTGCTACGGGTCAAGCATGTTTCTGAATCCTGATTTCATCTGATTCAAGGTTTAAAGAAGAGAACAACACACGGTCATGAAGATCAGAAAGATCGTTTGAGTATGAGGGGGCATACCAACCGTTTCAATGACGATCGTATTGACCGGTTACTGAAGAAGTTTAAATTGGCTACCAATCGTCGAATTACGGTAAATATTGCTTATCGAGATGCTGTCTCAGGCTATGAGGAGGTTTTCAAAACCATTTTTTTTCATCAACTGGACATGGGGATGTTGTCTTCAGGCTATGAAAAGGTTTTCGAAACTATTTTTTTCCTTCAACTGGATGGCTTCAATGTGACTTCGAATAAGGAACACTCGAGAAGAATTTATCTTATTCCGATAAGGTCAACAATTATAATTCCCAATGTGACGATTGAGTAAAATAAAATAAATAATTTGGGTTCTTGATGGTGATGGTGCTGTGAATTCGAGGATGAATTCTTGTCAACCAGGAGAGGATGATGTAGCCCAGAAAGTCCAAACAAAAGTCTTGTTTATTTTATTTTATTTTATTCAAATATCTTATGTATTTAAATCAAATCTAATTATATTAAGATTTGATTTTATTTTATTTTATTTTAAAATATTTATTTTATTTCCTTGTATTATAATTTAGGGTTTTGAGAAGCTATTATATAAAGCCTCATATGCCTTAAGTTATTTTAAAGTTTTTGGAATAATAGATTTTTTATCTCTGAAAATTTCACTCTTTGTTACCCTTAGATTAGGGTTGCATCATGTTACCCTTGAATTAGGGTTTCATCTATCGTTGCTTCTTCTTCTATTTCTGCCGCGTCATTAATTCGTCCTCGAATTCACAGCACCATCACCATCAAGAACCCAAATTATTTATTTTATTTTATTCAATCGTCACATTGGGAATTATAATTGTTGACCTTATCAGAATAAGGTAAATTCTTCTCGAGTGTTCCTTATTCGAAGTCACATTGAAGCCATCCAGTTGAAGGAACAAATAGTTTCGAAAACCTTTTCATAGCCTGAAGACAACATCCTCATGTCCAGTTGATGAAAAAAATGGGTTTGAAAACCTCTTCATAGCCTGAGACAGCATCTCGGTAAGCAATTTTTACCTTGATTCGACGATTGGTAGCCAATTTAAACTCCTTCAGTAATCGGTCAATACGATCGTCATTGAAACGGTTGGTATGCCCCCTCATACTCAAACGGTCTTCCCGATCTTCATGACCATGTGTGTTGTTCTCTTCTTTAAACCTTGAATCAGATGTAATCAGGATTCAGAAACATGCTTGACCCGTAGCAGGAACTGAGGCTCTGATACCAAACTGATGATGCGGCGGAAATAGAAGAAGAAACAACGATAGATGAAACCCTAACTAAAGGGTAACATGATGAAACCCTAATCTTAGGGTAACAAAGATTGAAATTTTCAGAGTTAAAAAATCTATTATTCCAAAAACTTAAAATAACTTAAGGCATAAGAGGCTTTATATAATAGCTTCTCAAAACCCTAAATTAGAATACAAGGAAATAAAATAAATATTCTAAAATAAAATAAAATCAAATCTTAATATAATTAGATTTGATTTAAATACATAAGATATTTAAATAAAATAAAATAAAATAAACAAGGCTTTTGTTTGGACTTTCTGGGCTACATCATTAGGTTTATATCCATTATGGTTACTTGGCAGAATTTAGCCGACCGACTCTACCAAAAAATCAAAACCAGTGTCAAACAAGCTATTTGATGAATGTCTAGTAGTTTTTAAGCTAAACATGTTTTTTACCTTTTATTTACAGCTCTGTTCTATTCTAGGAACTTGGAATTATATCGTGAGCCAAATTTACATAGTGCACTGTGTGTGGTTAGCCTAATGACTACGAGCTGATAAAGAATGAAAAAGTGTAAGATTTGATGGAGACCAAGAATGTTGTTCAAAATATCTGAAAGTATAATTTGAAACTATGAGTATTGGTTATGGATAGTAGGATTTTAGTTGATATTAAGTTGGTATAATAAATATAGAGTAAATATATTAAACCCAACGTTCGTAGCGATAATACTTTGATTGCAGAGTTTTGCGGATAAGGAAACTTGGCTAAGGGTATGAATTGACATAAAATGTTAAATGAGAAAGGTTATAATACTGACACAGTTACTTATGTCATGCTTATACCTTTTATTTGTGGAAGCAGTGATCTTTGATTTGGTTGTCAAGTTATGTAAAAAAGCCAATACTTGTCGTGTTCTTACTCGACTAGCGATGTTCAAGGTTGTTGTTGATGTGTTAGTGAAAGAATATAAGCAAGAAAAAGTAATGAAGCTTGTTGAATAAACCAAGTTGAAAGTTCAATTATAACAAAAAATTGAATTTAAATGAGTAATATACTACTACCACTAAGCTTGGGGCTTCGTTATCTTATAATGTTTTCTTTATCCGAGTTAATATGTAATCTCATTTCGGAAATAAGTTTTTTATCATTTATTTGTAATGTTTTTAAATTCATCACGTGAAAAGGTTTCAAATCTGAGTTGCTATGAAGGTGTTAGTGAGGTTAATGAGTATTGCATATAAGGTGTACGGTTTGGCTTTTATAGTTTAATTTTAAGAATGAATCAATATTTCAAATAATGATATATGTATGTTCGTTTGTTTATTATGTTGTAGCATAAGTACGGGTGACAATGTTGGTTCGAACCGGCCCGACCCGGTCTAATCCGGCTGGGCTTTGTCCAGCCCGAACATTTAACATTATAGGCACGGATATACAAATTGTGATCCGTAGGCGGGTCGGGTCGGATATAGATTTTAATTTTTCCAACTCGACCCGGCCTGTAAATATAAACTATATATAAAAAATAAAAAATGTATTAAAAATAATTATAAACTTGTAAAATATAACTAAAATAAATATACTTAATAATTACTAGAAGATCTTTGAGTAATTATTATTTTACTTTTAGAGTCAATAATATATTTATTATTTATATTATTTTTCCATAAACTAATTCCATAAATTATAAATATATTTCTTTAGATCTTTGACTATATATACTCTAAATCCTAATTTCTAACTTTTCAAGTTCTTTAGATATTTTTCTCTTCTGCTATTGTGTTTTAGCTACGTTGGTTTAAAATTTATGTCTTAAATTTTTTGTTTTAAATTAAGAATAAAGTCAAATTTGAGCAGGTTTGGATCGGATCAGACCTGTTCGAACCAACCCGAATAGTAAAAACAATGTTTGCAGGTCGGATCAGGCTGACCTGCGAACATAAACGAGGCAGACTCGGGTTCGAAAATATTAAACTAGTTGCGGGTCGGACCGGGTTTGGGTTCCAATAAAAAAATGGGCCCAAGCGGGTCAGCCCGAACCCGGCCCATTGCCATCCCTAAGCATAAGTAGTAGTATATAAGGAGATGTGACACGACATCATTTGACGTGTTCACGATAGTCTATCAAGTTATGCACGACAAACAAAACACGACGTGAATCACTAACACAGTCGTCACGGACATGACATAACATAGTTATCGTAATGACATAACATAGTTATCGTGGTCACGGTGCACAATAAACACGATAAAATCAATATCACGACCATCTTAATAGTATATTATGTAAGTTATTGATATGTCATTATTATTATACTTTGATTATTATTATGGTTTGATTATAATTTATAAGTATTATAAGTGTTGATATATAATATATTATTTTTTAACACAAAATAAACAAGTGATGATATTGTTATTCTACAAATTGTTGTTGTTTGATAAACAAATTGTTATTATTTGATAATTTTTTATTATACTTTAATTATTATTATGGTTTAGTAAGTATTTTTTAAATAGTTTTATTATTGGACTTTGATTATTATTATGGTTTTATTATAATTTCTAAGCAGCAAAAGTGTTATTATTTTATTAACCTATAGTATAGGTGTTCTATTTTGTAATCAAATTATCATATTTTTTTGTATATTGTCATTTTAAATTAGTATAAGGTTAATGGGTTATTATAGTTTTTTTTATTATTGTTGAATTATTTTGATCATTGACATTTAAATAAATTATTTTTTGTTATTTCAAAAATTAGATCTTCAATCAAAAGGAAGAACAATTTAATGTTAGAGAAAAAAAAGAGCACATCAAGCACTAATATCTAATATCAGCAATGATCTTCCTCCTCCAAATAAACTTAATCGATTATGACACTTGATCGAAGATTGAAGAAGAAGACTATTGTAGAATGATTTGAAATGTTGTAGTAGTATTTGTAGAATTGAGTTTTCAGAGATTGTGTAAGAAGATTATTGTTTGAGAGATGATATGGGAGATGAATAAGTTTGTAAAGAAAAAAAAATTGAAAAAAAGATCGAACCATATTGGATATCTGATTTGCAACAGTAACTTTTCTTTTAAGTTTTTTCAAATTCTATATCTCATTTCATGAACATAGTATATGAGAATATATATTAAATGAAATAATATAATTTTTAAAAAAAATATGCCAACTAAAATTTTAGGAAAAAATAATTTTACTTAAAATTTGTTCTAATAAAAAACGTATTAAAAGAAAGTCTAAGATTTTTGTATTTAATATTATTTAATTAAAAAAGTAAAATTAGTTTTCTTCATTTATATTTTACCTCTTTTTAATAGATTTTGAATTTCTTTTGGTTACGAAGTATGTTTAATTTACAAAATTTATGTACACTTAAATTCTAAAAAAATAGAAAAAACATAAATGTATTAAGGAGAAAAAGATAATCTAATATATATTGCAAAGTTTTAGAAAGAAAATAATGTTAATTGTAGGCGGAGAGGCTCCACTGCGGCTAGCGAGACTAAAATAATGTTAATCTCAGTGTGCGTAAACCAATGCAGAAGGTAGGTAAACCAAGAAGGTTATAGGGTCAACCAAAAAAGCGTTTGTAGAAAAATTCGAATTCATGATTTTTTGTCACAAGATTCCTTACTCCAGGTTACCCCGAACAAAATGATGTTAATTATATTTATTTTAAAATTAAATATCTTTGGATGTAAAATATGAAAGGTATCCTTAAAGTAACAAAAGAATAATAACTTAATAATCTTAATTTATAATTGTAAATTATTGTTAACGGATCTTTATAAAAAAAAATATAAGTAAAAAGTTAAAGATAATTGTTTGATTCTATCATAAAAATACACAATGATTTCATTTTATAAATTTATAATAAAAAATAATACAATTCTTACTTGTAAAAAAAAATTGATAAAAATTACGTATATGAACATTATAAGAAAGTGTACAAGAGTACTTCGATAACAAATATTTAATTATAAAATATTTCCAAAAAAAATAATAAACGCATGGAAAATGAGTAACTTTTTTGTTTTACTAAATTAATACTAATAATATTATAAATTTACAAAAGTTATGTTTCGTTTTTCAAACGTTCCTGATAGATTGAACAAGATAAAAATCTTTTTTATTACCAAAAGAATATTTTTATTTTTGTATAACTAATTTTAATCGAAAGATGAATAATTTATTTTAAAGAGTATGAAAATAATTTTAAGGATTTGTTGAATAAAAAATAAATACTCAAGGGGTTGAAAATATTTATGTTGAATACAAAGTAAATTAAAAGCCCAAAATCTATTTAATGGGGTTTGC
Source organism: Limnanthes douglasii subsp. nivea (assembly GCA_036936605.1). Lineage (NCBI taxonomy): Eukaryota > Viridiplantae > Streptophyta > Magnoliopsida > Brassicales > Limnanthaceae > Limnanthes > Limnanthes douglasii. The sequence continues at coordinate 48,729,855 of JAUPFV010000002.1, forward strand.
CCTATATATAGAGCTCTCCATTCCTAATAAAGAGTATACCATCGCAGGTCAGGATGGTAATCTTTGTCTCCCTCTTTTTCTCTCTTTATCTATGTTCTTGACTAAAATTGTTGTTGACCGATGATTACGATTTCAGCCGTCCCACAAGACATTCATTATCAAGAAGAAACTAGCAAAGAAGACGAGGCAGAACAGACCTATCCCTCATTGGATTCGTCTCCGCACAGACAACACCATCAGGTTTACCTTTTGTTCTCCATTTATTCAATGGATTCGTCTCCGCACAGACAAAACCCGGTATAAAAACTTCAATTAAATAAAAAGAAAATTTGGACTCTTTTAACATTATGAGTTGAACGCTACTAAACCAACGGAGTTAAAGAGACCATCCAATTAGTCTCACCAGAAGCCTTCTCTAAGCTAACAATCTTGTTAAATTGATTTTAGAGCAACTAGGGGTAATGGCTTTTAAGAATCCCGAACGGAACGGGTAAGAATCTGGAATCGGATCAACTTTAACTTGGTTTTTCTATTGTAAAAACCGAGATCAATAGAAAACCGATAAAACCAATTTTAAATAAGTCTCAAGTTAAAAATTTGTTAGATTGAAATAACGGCTTAGGATGTTATTTTTTTAATTGACTTTTTTTAGGTTTTTGGAGCCAAGCAAGTCCAAGTTGGACCGCATCAAACTGATTTTGTTAGAGTTCGGTTCGATTTATCATCAGCTTAGTCAGAACCGTAACCGATAACAAATCTAAATATGATGGAATTCATATTATGCTTAAATCAGGAAATTATACATGACCATCCCGTTTTTGGGCTTTTTGGATTTGGAGACTAAATTTGTATGATAAAATTCATATTAGGCTTAATTCAAAAAATTGTACATGACCATCCCTTTTTTAGTTTTTATTTTATTTGGAGACTAAATTCATAGATTTTAAAATTCAAAGACTAAATTCATAGATTGTACCACTAAATTCATAAATTGTATAATTTTTTTGAAATCGAAAAACCAAAGAAAGAAAACACCATAACAAAATATTTGTCTTATTATTTAAACTTAAGCTGCCAACCTAGAATAAACTAGGTTTTTTACCATCCCTAACCTTTATGCTAGGAAACTGACGTGTTCTCTTCAGCATAATCACTGTTATTTGTTTGACTTTCTCTTTAACGTTCCCGATACAACACGTAAACTATATGTACTCTTTTGTGTAGATGAATAATTAACAATATACGGATCAGTAGTTTTTATTAGATCAATACGCTATCAGTTCAACAACATTCCTTCAAAGTGCTTTCTTCAGCTTAGCCTAAAGCTTGGGTCCAGCTTTACTATGACTTTGCGTGTCCGAGTATTGACTAGGGAGCTTGTGTTTTTCTCGTCTAAATTGGTGAAGAATCCGATAAAACATTTTTTTTGAATCCATACTCCACACTCACTATACGCAGCTGTTTAATCTAAGAGACAAGAGCTCTGCCTGAAACCCTAAAAGTTTCTTACTTTCCTCTTTCACAAACACAGAGAGAATCCAAAGTTCGAAACCTCCATTGATGAAATCAGTCCTCACGCACTCTTCATACCCCCCGCAAATGAAGAGGCGAAGCAATGAGACCGAGTTTGTCTCGAAGGAAAGAGAAACGATGATGGGTTAGAGGTTTCGTGAGACAATAAGCTAGTTGATCCTGAGAAGGCATGAATCAAATTTGAAGCAAGCCTTAAAGAACTTGATCACGAACGAAGTGTATGTCGATCTCGATATGCTTCGTTCGTGCATGAAAGACAGGATTCGAGGCTAGAGAGCTGCCTCCCAGATTGTCACCCCAAATTACAGATGGGAGTGTAAGAGTGAACTTAATTTTTAGTGAGAATAGAGCGAAGCCTAATGAGTTCAGCAGATAAATTAGCTAAAGCCCGATACTGTGACTCATTAGAAGACCTAGCCACCACATTCTATTTTTCAAAGACCACGAAATGAGAGAATCCCCAAGATATACGCAATATGCATCAACATTTCTTCGATCGTTTGGAGAAGATGCCCAATCAACATCAGAGAAGCCATACAACTGAAGATTACAGCTTGGTTTCATGTGAAGTCCAACCCAGCTAGACCCAGATAAGTAACAAATCACCCTTTTTAAATTATGCCAACGTATTGTAGTAGGCGCCTGCTAATATTGAGTAAGCTTGTTCATAGAAAAGGAAATATCAGGCCGAATGTGAGTTAAATATTGCAGTGCCCCTAACAGACTGCGATATGATGTAGGGTCTCGCAAAGGAGTACCAGAAGTACTGGAGAGATGAACACCAACAGCAATGAGAGTGAGACAAGGTTTGGACAGAGACATTTTTTGAGCTAACAGTAAGTTTTTAATATATTGATGTTGTGTCAAATACATTTCTATAGCGTTACAGTGAATCTCTATTCCTATGAATAGATGTAGTGACCCCATATCCTTCAAGGAAAATTTTCATTCACTCTGTGAACAAATTGTTGTAGACATCCTGTTTGTGACCCTGTAACTAGGATATCGTCCACATAGACCAAAATTAGGATAACAGTAATTTTAGAAACAAAGTAGATTAGAGAGCAATCTTCTTTTGAATTCTTAAAGCCCCTCTCAAGTAGAGTGTCCCTCAGTTTAGAGTACCAGGCCCTTGGAGCCTGCTTGAGGCCATACAAGGCTTTACGAAGTTTACACACATGTGTAGGTTTCTCAATATCCTGGAACTCTTCTGCTTGACTTACATACACATCCTCATAAATGTACCCATTTAGAAACGCATTGTTTATGTCAAGTTGTCTCACCTCCCATTCTTGAGAGACAACAAGAGTTAGAATAAGTCGAACATTATAGCGCTTAATAACAGGACTGAAAATTTCAGAGAAGTCTATGCTAGGGGTTTGATGAAACACCCTGGCCACCAACCTTGCATTTTACCTTTTATGGAGCCATCAATGTGGTGTTTGTTGTATACCTACTTACATCCAACAACATTTTGGGTGGAAGACCAGGGAACAATAGTCCAAATGTCATTTGCAATAAGTGCCTTGTACTCTGCTTCCATAGCATTGACCCAGTGAGGACTTAACACAGCCTTAGAATAAGTAGTATGTTCAATGATAGACAAGTCAGTAGAGGCCAGTGAGCCAATATAGGGAACCTTAGGTGTATTAGTTCTATCTTGGGTTCTAGTTTGTATATGATGGGTGTTGAGGTGAGATGAAAGTTTAGGTGTATGACCAGGATGTGGTAAAGGTAGACAGATAGCAACTTTGGGCTGGGAAATGGGATCGGTATTTTGTGAGGTGTTTGTGAAAATGTGAGGAGGAGAGTCAGGACTAGTATTAGGTGCAATGTCATAATTAACAGGTTGGACTGAGTATGTAATGTAGGAGGGCTAGTTTGGGTTATAGGGTTAGTGAACTTAGTACCAATAAGATCAAAATACGAAGAATCATTACCTTGTTAGGGCATAGGCTGCATAAAATTAGTTGTTTTAGGTGAACCACTAATGTGAGTAGTTAGAGCTGATATGCCTTCACTAGTCACAAGTCATGTATGCAAATTATGAAGCCACAACTCCACAGGATAGTGTTTAGATGACTCAGAGTGACAAATGTTTAAGAACTTTTTTTGAAAGGAAAATCAGCTTCATTAAGCACAACTTTACGAGAGATATAAGTTATGCCAGTAGAGCTAAGGCAAACATACCCTTTGTGAAACTGACTATAACCCAAGAATACACACTTTGTAGAATGAAACTGAAATTTATGGGATTGATAAGACCTTAGGCAGGGAAAACAAGCACACCCAGAGGTTTTCAGACTTAGATAATTAGGTTTATTCTGAAACATAAGTTCATATGAGGACTTATTGAAGAGAGTAGGTGTAGGTAATCTATTGATGAGATAGACAACAGTTTTAAAATCTTGTACCCAGTATTTGTAGGGCAGGTTGGCTTGTGCTAGAAGGGTTAAGCATGTCTCTACAAGATGCTTATGTTTTATCTCAATTCTCCCATTTTAGGCTGAGGTATGAGGACATGATCTCCTCAAAATAAACCCTTGGTCTAGTACCATATTAGACAAAGGTCTGTATTCTCCTCCCCAATCACACTGAACCACCTTGATAACCCTTTCAAACTGTTTTTCAACCAGACACTTAATTTTTTTGAAGATACTAAACACTTGGCTTTTATCTTTGATAGGGTAGAACCATGTATACCTCGTGTGATCATCAAGAAATATCACATAATACTTATAACCTTCAGTACTAACATAAAAACTAGAAATAGAGTATGGTAAGTTGTGAGATTTTGCAAATTGACAAGCTTCACAAAAAAGTATAGTCAATTTTTAGAACATAATTGAGATTACAAACTCTTAAGACTGTGTTTAGAACATTCTGAGATGGATGACCAAGCTTCCTATGCCATCCATCTTTTAGGGAAGTAGAAATACCAACATACAAAACATTAGGAAAACTGAATTAGTGACTGAAGACTGTGTGGTAGCAGTGACATAAGTTGCCCCTTTTGCCTATGACTTAAGAAGATTTTCCAACTTGTACACCCCATTCTCAGCAGTCCAATTGAGAAGCACAGTCCCTGACTCCTTGTCCTTCACAAGATAAAAAACCCTTATGAAACTCAATGAAAATATTATTATGGCTAGTGATTTGTAAGACATAAAGTAATTTTTTGTTTATCATAGGTACATGTAAAACATTGTTGAGTGAAATAGGTGAGTGTGTAGATGTATGCAAACTAGAATGCCCAACATGTTTAATTTTTAGCCTATAACCATTACCAACAATGATACCTTTGTTACCTGCATACTCATTTTTTTGAGTCAGTAAATTAGAACTTCCCGTGACATGGTGACTAGCACTACTATCAGCATACCAGGCATTGTCCCCTATTGAGTCTTGAATTGCTAGGTTGGCTGACTGCTCTCCCTCTCCTTTAGGCTATTCTGAAGAGGTTGATCCCATGACAGAAGGGTCATCCCTATAATAACAAACAAGTATAGTGTGTCCATACCTGTTGCATATCTGACATTTTGGTTTATTCTAAGAGAAACGTCATCCTCTCATTCTATAGAAACTATTTATGCCTCTGTAATTGTTAGAGAAGCCATTCCTTCCTCTGTTATTTCTGTAGCCTCCTCTATATTGTCCATAGGAAGATCTCTGACTAGAGAAGTTACATTTAGACTTATAGTCTGTAGTTTGAGTGAAGTTAGCAGATGATACATTGAGATTAGCTACACTATATTGTAGATTCATTAATTGATCTAGTCTGATTTCAAACGTAAGCAGACTAGTCTGAATATCTAGCCATCCAAGAGACTTCTTATCAGCTAGACTGACAATAATTGAAGTATACTCAGAGTCCAAACCAGCAAGGACCTGAGCCATCAGATCCTCCATAGTCACTTCACTTCCAGCTAGCACTAAATTATCAGTTATGTTTTTTATTTTGCTTAAGTAATCATTCATACTAGAGGTACCTTTGCATGTCCTCTGAAACTCAGATTTATAGTCGTTAATTCTGGCTCTTGTATGCGAGCTAGAGAGTTTGCTAACTGTATCCCATAAGTCCTTAGAAGTGTCTTCTTCCATCAATTGAATAGTCACCTCAGGACTCATTGTAGAGTATAACCATCAAAGAAGGAGTTGATCTTTTGCAATCCAGTCTTCATGATCTGGATTCTCAACAATATTACCTTCTGAATCACTAATAAACTTAAGAGGACATGGCTTGTCCCCTATGATAAAAGCTCCTAGGTTGTTACCTTTCACCATAGGTAACATCATAGTTCTCCATAAAAAGTAGTTATTCCTGTCAAGTTTAATCTGACTATTGTTATTGTTGCTGATTGTTTGTAGGTGCATACCTTTAGCAGCAATGGAGAAGCTGCTAGGAAAAACTGAGCCTAAAGACTCACTGCTTTGGGTAGGTGATCCATGATTTTCCATTGAAGGCTTTGAGAGCTCTGATACCAAGTTAGAACAAGCAAAAAATAGAGAGTGAAAGAATCAGAATTTTGTTCTGCAAAAATTCATCTTCATATAACAATAACAAGGTAGCCTTTATAGTCTGTTAACGGTAGCTAAAGAATCAAGTTTGTTAGGCAGTTTTGCCAGCTACACAATTAGTTACATTTTCCTATTTAATATATTTACAAGAGTAACACTAGAGTGTTGTGACTTACTAATGTGTGATATAGAACATTTGGGCTTGGACCGATTTTATAACCTTCATGGGCTCGAACCTTTAATTCGGGCAGACCCAAATCCATACTCCACACACACTATACGCATCTGTTTAATCTAAGAGACAAAAGCTCTGCCTGAAACCCTAAAAGTCTCTTACTTTCCTCTTTCACAAAACAGAGAGAACCCAAAGCTCGAAACCTCCATTGATGAAATTAATCCTCACACATTGTTCACACATAAAATTTGATAATATTTATATGATATAATAAGTCCTTATAATTACATAAACCTATTCTTACAAACTCAATAAATCAGTACAATTGCATAAACCTATTTTTACAAACTCTAAATATAGAAAGATTTCAACTTGACAAATGTAACTAATCTTACAAACTCTAAGGATGTCTCAACTTGAAAAATGTTTATATACCTTACTATTTTATGTTTGTTTCGTCTACGGAATATAAGTTTCTTCAACCATATTGAATATTTGAAGTAGAAAATACAATCATATTTTTATATGTTTGTATATTAAGAGCACACCATATCAATTTTCTCGTATTATTTTAATATAGGCTCATTTCATTATTCATAAATGAAAACAAACCAATCAATATAATAAGAGAAAAATTAAGCAGATTTGTACATAATTTCATGTAGTTAGTGGAATGACATTAGCATTGCCATAAGAATGACATTGATATGACGAGAGAGATTAGCTAAAAGAAACTGGATAGAAAGAGAGGTACACTGTTGACATAATTTTTGGAGCTACTTCAAGACTAGAGCTTGCAGAATTTTTTGCGCTGAAATATCCTCTTCCAGTTGTCAACCATTGGATAGTTTCCTCGTCTAGGAAATTTAAAACGGATATGCAAGCTTGAAATGAATCATATAATCTTCTTTTATTTCCACAACTTTATTATATCAAGTCACAATACTTTGTAAGATTGAAGTGAATCATAAAATATTATTTCACTTTTACAACTTTATTCCATCCAGTCATGATAATTTTTTGTCAGTCTCTCACTTATATAAGTTATAGCAATGATATTAAAATTATGATGTTGATCTCATTAGAATATTGGCCATAAAATTTACTACAATTATAACCCTACTATGATTATAAAATAAGATATTTTAAATTAAAAATAAAATAATTTAGAATCTATATAAGAACCAAACTTATAAATATTTTGGAAAATGAATTATTTTAGAAATAAAAACTCACTCACAATAATAAAATCCTTATAAAAGTGATAACTATGCTTATGGATTTTTGGTGTTATTTATAAATAAAGATGTTACTATTTAGTTAATTTTGGAAACTATAATTTTTTATATTCCAATATTGGAAGAAATTATTTTAAGTATATAAATTCACAAAACTATAACTAATAATTAACATAATGATATATTTAATAATTCCTTACTTTCTAAAATTAATAAAATATACTCATTAACTAAAACGCTCATATTTATAATATTAATTAAATTTTGTTAACTAAATTAAATGTTTTAATATATATTTGATTATGGTAGTATAATTAGTTTAAAAAATTATAAATATTCGAAGCAAATATTCTATTATAAATAAGAGAAACTACGATCAATACTAATATATTTAATTTATTCTCTTTTTCTATTTTTTTTTTAGATTTTGACTAAAACCTTTATTTTTATAATATTTTAATAAATATTTGATTATATTTAATATTTTATCATTTTCTAAATTTAATAATATTTTTATAATTTTGACGAAAACCTTCATGTTATAAAATTTTAATATTTATTTGATTATGTTAATTCTCTTAGGATCTTAGAATAACGTAAACTAAATTAAAAACAAATTTCTTACTTTTATGGTTAGGTTATTTTTTATATAGAAAAACTAAGAAATAAAATTAATTTAAATAAAAAATAATATATATATATATATATATATATATATATATAATAACAATAAAAGAACTTACCTCTATGTCTTTGTTCTTCATCTCAACTAACAACGAAAGTAATGAATTGTAGTTATTTGTTTTGTTTCACCAAAACTTATTTTGGGGTTGTTAGTAGCTTTGACATTTTATATTTCGAGAATTGTAAAGCACTAAGACCATTCAGAGCGGTGGGGATATTTATCTCCCAAAAGCGCGCCACATCAACATACTCTCTAAATAATTTTGCAAAAAATCTTGCTCCCCACAGCATTGCATATTTCATCTTTCAGCATATCCACTGTATTTCTCTCTCTTCCACATCATTCTACCATACAATGTCCTATCATATATTTTTATTTATCTTTCTTATTATTTACTATATATTTATATTAAAATTATATATATTAAAATAAATAATTTTTTTAAATTAATATAATATATTTTCTTTACAAATAAAAACTATAAAATTGAAATAATTAAAAATATAATACATAATATATAGTATATTTAAAAATCAAAGTTAATATTAGAAATAATTATAAATCATGGTATAATTTATTTATTTTTTTAACTTACAAAAATGTTCCGAAAATTGTTTCCAAAATACTTAATAAAAATAACTTAAAAAATTTCGTTGTCCGAATTAATAACCAAGTCTCTATTTATAGATCTCAAGAAATTATATATCATGGTATAATTTATTTATTTTTTTAACTTACAAAAATGTTCCGAAAATTGTTTCGGATATACTTAATAAAAAAAACTTAAAAAATTTCGTTGTCCGAATCAATAAAACCAAGTCTCTATTTATAGATCTCAAGAAATTACAAATCATGTATAATTTATTTATTTTTTTAACTTACAAAAATGTTCCAAAAAATCATTTTGAAAATACTAAATAAATAAAAAACTCAAAAAATTTCGGTGTCGGAATGAAACAAACCAAGTCTCTACTCGTAGATATCGAAAAATTATAAATAATGGTATACTTTTTTAATTTGTTGACCAACCATTTCTTTTAAAAAACCATTTTTCTTATAAAAAAAATACACTGCAGCATACCAAATGTCATGCTGCAATTGGTTCTCTCTTTTGAACCCCAAACCATCTTTTGCATCCAGCGTGTATTTTGATACACACTGCTGCTCGAGATTCAGCGCATATTTCTAGAAATATGCGCTGCTGCATATAGTCTAATGCAGTAGGTTTAAAAGTCGGTGTTTTACTTAGTTATATTATATTTTGGTAAATTTATTCTTTTAAACGTTCATGTCTAATATAAAACAATCAAATACGTTTAAAAGATAAATATATAAATTCATGTTATTTAAAAAAAAACAACCAAACTTTCTCATTCCATTCTTTTTTTTAAAGCTACTTTATTTTTTCTTTCACACGTTTTTCGAATTTAGTGGAAATCTAAGTTCGTGAAAATCTAAAAAAAATTCAAAAATTTCCTAATAAAACAAAATAAAAACAATAGTAAAAGATTACTTATTTGTCAAATTCTATTATACATATTTGCAATGAGAAGAAAAAAATTGAATTACTTATATGAATAAAAAAACCCGATATGTATGTAAACAAATAAAAGATAAACCAATAAAAGATCAATAAAAAGAGCTTGGATTATCTACATCAAAAAATTCATATTTCTTGATGCATACACCAAATTTTCATAATTCCAATAAGTGTATACATTTTTTAGAAGTCTAAAAATAACCTTCACAATAAAAAAATCAAGTTTAATCACCTCACTTATTTGAAAAAACACAATCATATATAATTCACTCTCACCATAAACCCCCTCCACTATCACCAACACCCTCATAACCACAACCACTACCACCACGATCACTGCAACTACCATCACCACCACCACCACTACCACCAACGCCGCCGCAACCACCACCACCACCACCAACACGACCACGATCACCACAACCACCACCACACTACCACCACACCACCCCAACCACCACACACCACCGCACCACCACTACCACAATCACCACCATCACCACCATAACTACCACAACGACTACTACCACCACCAACACGACCACGACCACGACCACAACCACTACCACTACCACGACCACCACAACCACCATCACCACAATAACCATCAATATTATTACCACAACGATCACCACCACAACTACTACTTACCAACAATACCACGACCACTACGACCACGATCACCACTATCACGTTCACCACAACCACCAAACCACCACCATTACTACTACCACCACCACTACGATCACCACCACTACCACCACCATAATCACCACAACCACCACCACTACCACCACCATAATCACCACAACCACCACCACTACAAACACCAACACTACAATCACCACTACTACCACCACGAAATAAAGAAAATAAATCTTGTTATTCCTTTAATCATGTTACTCTTGTTAGGAATATTGGTAATAAGATTGATACTCTATTAAGAAGAACAATAATAAAATAGTTATTATTAAGTATTTTGATTAACGAAATTAATCATGTTATTCATTTTTATATAAATATTAGCTTAGTTATTATTTTGATTAACAAAATACAAAAATTAATTATGTTACTCCTATCAATAATAAGACTGTTACTCTATTAAGAATAACAGTAATACGAATGTTATTCTTAGATATTTCGATTAACAAAAATCAATGATGTTATTCATTTTTTTTTTAAATAATTTGTTTATTTGTTTAGATTATCAAAAATAAATATTGTTATTAAGGGAAATTAATCATGTAACTTTTATTAGGAATATTTGTAATAAAACTCTTATTCTATTAAGAATAACAGTAATAAGACTATTACTCTTACGTATTTCGATTAACGAAAACCAGTCATATTTTTTTTTATGAAAGAATTATTTTACCTGTTTAGATTAGCGAAAATAAATATTGTTATTCATTTAAAAATATAAAAATTAATCATGTTATTCCTGTTAGAAATATCAGTGATAAAATAAGAATGTTACTTTACTAGGAATAACATTATTAAGATTATTATTTATAGATATTTCGATTAACGAAAAATCAATATTATTGTTAATTTGTTTTATAAAAAAAATCTTTTTAGTTTTTTAGATTAACGAACATAAACACTCTTAATAATCATGTTACTCATATTATGAATAATAATAAAAATGTTACTCCTATAATAAAAATAGAAATTTTCAATGGAGATTATTCAAAATAATCTAATAATAATGAAAACACCCAAGGCCATAACAAAATAACTCAATCCACAATATACATATATAAATTTTTAAACAAACAAAACAAGATAGTACATCGATCTAAAATTAAAAATCTAAAACTATTTTCTAAAAAACTGAAAATAATTGTTAGAATTTTTATATGATTCTACCCGTTTTGATTTTACGGATCAACCCAAACCCACTTAATTTTTTAAATAAATACTATAAACTCCGAAGAAAGTAAATAATTTTAACCAATTTAGTTGATTAATTATAATAAATGAGTATTAAAAAGAAGTTATTGGGAGGAACGTAATACAATTGAATGATTAATCTATTTCATTTTTTATAACAAAATAAACAAATAAATTATATATATATATTTTAAAATAACCTAAATATAAACCAACTAAATATGGGGAAGGTCCATAGTAGAACTCACCAATTGCGTGACTAAGAGAGAGAAAAAAAACCAAAGACAACTAAAAATGTGGAAACATTATACCATACGTAGCAGTGGGGATATTTTATCTCCCAAAAGCGCGCCACATCAGTGCCACATCAACATAATCTCCAAATAGTTCAGCAAAAATTCGCACTCCAAGCAGCAGAGCATATTACCCCATCATATTTCTCTCTCTTCCACATCTATCTACCATATAATATTCTACCATATATTTTTATTTATCTTACTTATTATTTAATATATATATATATATATATATACATATATATATACATTAAAGTTATATATATTAAAATAAATAATTGGGAAATTGCACCTATAATACCCACACAACTATTCAATTGTCATCTAGTACCCAAGGTTTGATCAATTATCACTTAATACCTAACTCAACTACCTAATTATCACTTAATATCTAACATTATTTTATCACCCTAACTACCCTTAACCCATTATATAAGTAGAATTTTTTGTTTTCTTTCTATTTTTTTAGTTTTTAAAGATTTGAATTTGTTAGCCGCTCTAACCACCTAACCCTACGAACCACCATGAAGCACGACTTAAAGCACAATTCCGATGATCAGAGCGTTAGAAGGTCTGTTTATTTCTGTATGTTCTGTATAAAACCTATCTAGCCACTGTTTTCTACATACAAGAACTGATCGTCATTGTTGGAATGTGTTGTTTTTTAGTAATCGTGTTGCTTTTAGGTAATCGTGATTAACTAACGATTTTGAAGTTATTTGTTGGATTTCTAAGTTAGAATAGGTGTTATTCGACTGTTTATGTTCTTAATAAATCTTGTTCGAGCTTTTATCTGTTTTTTTTTGTTTTTGTTCCAGTGATCTATGCTTATTTTGTTAATGTTTGTCGTTAATCTTTGTTTATGAAGTTATATAATCATTTTTAATGTATTAGATTTTGATTTCAAACATGAAACATGTGTAGATTATGAGTTTTAGTTATCCAGGCATTCCCGGCATAAGATGCGAATTGTTTTATGATTTTCTAACGTAGAAGATGCGAATTGTGTGATGTATTCAATGAGGAAGATGCTAATTATTTACCAATTTGCATGGTTTTATACGAACTGCATGCATCTCTCAAAATATTCTGCGAATTACGTTTATAAGAGTTGCAAACAACTATCAAGAAATCCAAGAGTTGCAAACAATCTCAGGGAATTCAATAGTTGAGAACAAATCTCAGTTACAATTGCGAATTGTTTACATTTTGGTTAGTGTGAGTGTACTACTTGATTTGCAAACAACTATCAGGAGACGATGCAAATTGGTCAATTGTAGACTAAAACTATACACAATTCGCAACTTATAGTTATACACAAATCGCATGATAAGATGCGAGCTTTTTAGTGCAGTAATTAATAAATTGTATTGTTTTTTAGGATTAATAACTAATAGCTTGTTCAGTGCAGGAAAAGGTATGTCTAAATTAAGAGTTTGTATTTTTAAACATGGTCACCAAACTGCAATTATGCCTTTCACGAAGTTTGAAAGCTTTTAAAGTATCCAAGACTATGTGGAGAACACATGAGAGAAGCTTGTATCAGGTGACTACCTAATTACCTACTCCTGCGGGGATCACAGTAATTGTTTCTTTAATAACCAGAAGGATTTTTTTGGGTCGGTGTTATATCTTGATTTGGAGCGTTTAAAACGGGTTAGTTTTCTCATAGAGCAACACATCTTCGATAAAGGTTCTGGTGAAAAGAGTTCTGGTGGTAAGGGTTCTAGTGATAAGTGTTTTGGTGAAAAAAGTTCTGGTTTAAGAGCTCTGGTGGTAATGGTTCTGGTGTAAAGTGTAAAGAGCGTAACATAAGTTTGGGAGAACCATCTCTTAATCAACTAGTTAGTGGGGAGAATAGTAACGGTTTAGTTACTTCTTATCAGAGAAAAAAATAACTTGCTACTGTTGGTTGGGCTGATGCTATTACAAGAGTGAGTCAAGCTTTTGAAGAAGGTGCTGCAGGTCTCAGGTTATCTTTGTGCAAGTTTGCTTTAAAGCATGGTTTTGCTTTCAAATACCTGCACAACACAACAACCAAGATCACTGCTTATTGTGAAAATAAGTTCACAAACGGATGCAAATAGAGGCTTTATGCATCTATTGATTCCAGCACCGGCTTGATGACGATCAAGAAGCATGTTCTGCACCATACTTGCAGTCTTGTTTTCTCCCAGAAGCATAAACGGCATATGCATTTGACATCAGATTTGATTGCAGAGAAAATTCAGGATTCTCTCCGGACCTACCATTCGTTCACAACCAAAACCATACATGGGCTATCAAACAAAATTACGGTCTTGACATCTCTTACCATTTGTCATGGAATGCTTTAGATAATAAAATAAGGGGATTTTTCAGAGATAGTTCAAGTTCTTTTAGTTTACTAAGCGGGTACTTCAAGCGATTGAAGAGCCGCGATATTACTATAGACTGTCAGTTGGAGTTATCAGTTGGAAATTACTTCAAGCGTTGTTTTGTAGCATTCGGTTCGTCCCTTCAGGGTTTTCATTCATGCCGTCCAATGTTGTTTGTTGATGGAACCCACTTTTATGGCAAGTATAAGTGTACCTTGCTTACTATCGTAGCAAAGGACGACAACAACGGTTAGTTTCATTTAACTATTTAATCTGAATGATTAGGATGTTTTGTTTGTAATTTTATAAACAATTCGCATCCTATAGTAGCACGCAACTCTCATGAAATCATGATATTTTAGAAAAAATCGCATGAAAGGATACGAATTAGGCCGTAACTTGTTTTGCAGACAATTCTTAAGGGAATATGCGAATTAGACTAGTTTAGCCATAAAATTGTGAACAATTCACAGCCTATGGTTATACTCAATTCACTTTGATACTTGAAAACAACTCTCAGGAAAGCATGCGAATTGTTTACATTTTTTACATGCTTGAGTTCTATTGTATTGTTCATTTGAGGTGCCTTTTTCTAGGACTATTCCCTGTTGCTCTTCGTATAGTTAGCATTGAAGATTGTGACAATTGGATGTGGTTTTTGAGGTGTTTGAAACCACATTTATTGGAGCGCCAAATCACATTTACTTCAGAACGTCATTCTAGTATCGTTAATGATGTTTATGTCTTGTATCCAAACTGCTATCATGCGTATTGTTATTTCCATCTCATGCAAAATTTGAAAGCAAAATTGGAACATACTAACAGAGACTATAAAAAAAGGATATTGAATTTCTTCTATCGTCTTGCTTATGCTCCCAGTCGAGAGCTTTTTAAAGATATACTAACAGATTTTCTATGTGAATGTGGTGACAGAATGAGTGATTTTCTTGCTAATTTACCCCCAGTAAAGTATGCGCAGGCTTACGTTAAAAGGAAATGATACGACTCTATGACTTCTACTACGGTGGAATCTTTTAACAATCAGATCAAAAAATATGGCGGCCTACCCATTGTTGAGTTTATTGATTGGATTAGAGTCTTGCTTATGCCTCAAGTTTCACGAAGATACGAAGAGGGTTTAAGCTGGAATACTAATTTGGTCCCAGAGTATGAGAAGAAGCTAAAGAAAAATGTTGACATGTGCCAAACTTGGGTAGTACGTAAGTCGTCTACCGCCATGTTCGAAGTCTTTTCAAATCCTGTGGCTGTTGTTAATCTGTTGGATTTTAAATGTTCTTGCGGATCATGGAAACAAGAGTATTTTCCATGTCCTCACGCTTTAGCGGCAATACAGTATACCGACCAAGATCCCTTTACTGTAATAGAGCCCTTTTTTACGGTTAAAAATTACAGGGGAAGTTACCCTTTCACCATACCAGCTATAACCGATTTCAGGGAAGGGTCCAGTGCTAACGATCCTTCGTTTGTTGAAATTCTGCCTCTGAACGTTAAAAGACGCTTTTGAAGGCCTAATAAAAAATGAATCCCATCTAGAGGAGAAACCTGAACCAAGCAGTTGAGGTGTGGCCGTTGTTCGGAATCAAGCCATAACAGGAGGACTTGTGATGTTCCATTTTAAATACAATTCGTGTTGTGGACAATTCTCGTTAGCCACATTAATTTGTAATACTGTTATTGTTGTGGACAACAAACTAAACATTTTTACAGTTGTTTGTTCATTTACACATATTTTTTTGTTTGTATTACAGTAACAAAATGCTAAGTGTTTGAGTTGCATGTAATTCACATTCACTATTGAGAATTGGGTGCAATATCTCGATATCATATTGCAAACATCTCTCAGGTTTTCATGCGAGTTGTGTGAAACTCCACAAGAATTCGGATTGTTTGCATCTCAGCCTACTGAGAATTATTTGGCAAACAAATCCAAAAGTGGCTCAAACAACTATCACTATATGCTGGGAATTGTATGGAACTCCAACGTAATGCATTTTCAAACAAATATCATGACTTTTAGTTTCTTACGAATCACATGATATGCTGCAAATTGTATGGAACTCCAAAGTATTGCATTTCTAAACAAATATTAGGACTTTTAGTTGCTTACAAATCTCATGATATGATGCGAATTGTATTTTCAAACAAATATCAGGACTTTTAGTTGCTTACAAATCTCATGATATGCCTCATGTCGCTGCCTCATGTGTAGGATGAGACTTGTTTGTCTGTCTCTCTGTGGTGTCCGTCTATGTGGATACCAACAACTCTTCCTGTATTTTACCAGATGGTACCGGTGTGGGTGAATGGCTCCCATCATCATCCCTTTATTCTGACAGTACTCCATCATACTATTCAGCATCCGGCATTTTCCCGTCCTGATTCGGGTCCTTATCCTGAATTCCAGCTGGTACAGATGCCTGAAATTCAGTAGACACCGCTTCAAATGGAAATGTTAGTAGTCTAGGTACCTTTTGCAGGGCTTCCAATCTAGAAAATTGGCTAAGAGAGAGCATTATGGAGTTGTTGTGCTTCAAGCTCCGCTATCTTCATCTTTAATTCTTATAGATGAAAAAGTAATAGCATACGTATTATAACATATTACGTGCTGATTAAACCGATTACGTAAGGCTCAATTTCATACTTACTTCTTTCGCCTGTTTTTCTATCTTCCTCTGGTACTTATTCTTATCGGTGTATGTCTTCAAACGCTTCGATTCCCCTACAGTTCCAGATTTATTTGGAGTAGCTGCTCTGCATTTGAGGGCAAAATTACCGATTGTGTCAATCATACTAGTGGTGCCCTCGTCCTCGGGCTCCTGTTGGGATGTGCCAATCGGCTTTGGTGGAATCACTAGCTGGGGGACTATTTGTGGTTGGGGTCTTACTGATATCACCTGATTAGATTCTTTCTGTTTATGTGATGCCAGTTTTCTTGGTTTTAGGGTTGTGCTTTTCTTCCTTTTCTTTGGTCTTTCTTCTGGTGAAATCGATTCAGCATCTGCATCTCCACTACCTACTGATCCTCCGTAAGCTTCGCTTTCAGCCTCAATAAGATACAGCGAATCTTTCAAAACCTACCAAGGGAGGAACATGAAAGTAAATAGTTGCACGTGGTTTGTTTGGAAAATATCAGGATATAGACTGACTGTTTTTTGCAAACAGTTCACATGATATCTTGATAGTTGTTTGGAACTCTATCAGGTTTGAGTTGCAAACAACTCGCATGATACCATGCGAATTGTCTGCAACTTTATCACCTATTAGGTTTCTAACATATCTCAGGTTTCCCTGGGCATTTTTTGCAAATTATAAGCTGCGAATTGTTTGATACTTTAATTTAATAGAATACCAAACAAAACTCAGGATAATTTGCAAATTGTTTGATACCCCAATTCAATACCTATATAGATCATACCTGATCATCTTTCAGATTGGGTATTCTAACAAGAAGCGACATGGTAGATCTTGACATTCTAATCCGAACCATTTGAAAAATCTTAGGATCAAGGTCGGCTTTACTACCTCTAGCCCGATTGTTGAGTGCTCCATGATGAAGGGCTGCATCAGGACAAGTATTATCATCAAGATGCTCTGTATATAACTAATATTTATACTGAATAAATCAATCTTAAAATTAGAAGGGCGACGCAGCCGACGACTCTATCGGGTTTTTCGACAACTAAGCAACTTTTGATAGACTGGAGAAGCTCAAACACTATTGATCTGGACCAGTCGTAAATGTTTATTTTGTTGATGTCTTCAACAAAATAAAGCACACTCCAACCCAGGATATCTCCAGATACGGAGTAGAATAGGATTGAGCACAAAAACTGTATTAACAGCCGTCCAACATCTTCCAACTCATGCCCCCCCCCTGCGCTTATGGCTCTTTCTATACCTTCCTGTAAAACCCATGACAACATGATATATTAGTAAAGAACAACATCTCGCTTTATAACATGAAGTCTATTTTATAAATACCTTTAAAATGGCGTTCGTTATGGTTTTAGTATTCGTCGGTCCTATCTTCCTAGACGTTTGACCCATGAAGTATTTCTTCATCATCCTCGATTCTTCCTCCTCGCCGTTTATCGAATATAATTTCTTCTTCAGCAATTCTTCCATATTACATATGTTGAAATCCATTTTCAAAAGCGTGTAGAAGGGTGTGTTTATTGCAGTTTCGATGTGGGCACGGGTAATACAGTTCTCTTTCAACAGTTTGAGAAGGCTCATCAATCCTGACTTGTAATAGCTTGGTTTTGTTATCATACTTCCTGCACAAACACAAATAATTTGGAGTGTCACACACCTCGCATGACAAGCTGCGAACTGCTTATCTATCAGTTGGAGTGTCACACAACTCGCATGTCAAAATGCGAATTGTATGATATACACATTCAATCAAGCTGCAAATTGCTATGAACTATAAAAAGAGATGAAGCTGCGAATTTTTTGCATCCTACGTGATGAAGATGCAAACTGTACTACAACGCACATGTACAAGCTGCGAATTGTTCTATTTTTTACATGCACGTTGCAGGGATCTGGGAAATATCGAAACAACACCAAAATCAACAAGTGCAATCAACTACCTAATGTACATCTAACATAATCAAAATTCTCAGGAAAGTATTAACATTACATGCAACCTAACAAACCCCTAGGTTCGACGATAAACCCATAAACTAACAGACCAACTGTCATCACTAAATACTTGATTCCGGTAAAAAAGCAACTTCGATCGTGAAATAACAGAAACAAGTGGTTCGAAGTCATAAAAAATGCAAAAAAAAATACATTTTCCATGAGAATGCTTACTTGGTTATTGCAAAACACTGTAGTTTCACCGGTTGGCGATCACTTGACGACAACTTCTCCAACAAAAGGTGGTTAATCGCTTGACGGAGTACAAGACGGTGACTAGTACGATTCCGGTGAGGGTTCGAAGAACGATTGATTTGGAGAGAGGCTTGAAGGGTTTCTGGTTGGAGAGAAAGGCTGGAAGTCGAACGGTTTCTTTTATTCTGATTTCTAAAAAAATAGACGTATTTGGGTTGGTTTAGAGTGTTGAGAAGGGGAAAAAGTGCGTTTGAAGTGCAAAATGGGTATATATAGTCGGGGGGTAATTTTATCCAAAGTTTAAGTGGAGGTACTATATAACACTATCCAAAATTTGGGTACTACCGGGTAGGCATGGGCATATGGATATGGAACCGAAGAACCGAACCGAAATAACAGATTCGATTCGGTTCCGGTTCCTTATAAATACCCGTACGGTTCCTTATCTTAAATACCCACGGTTCTCGGTACGGTTCGGTTCAGAACCAAGAACTGAATAGTACCCATAAAAAACCGAATAAGCAATAAACCCTTGAATATCCGTGGTTGACTGTTCGGTTCCAAACGATTCTTTTGGTTACAAAGTAACCATTTGGTTCTTTTCGGGTTCAGTTCCATACAGTTTTTTTGGTTAGAAAGTAACCATTTGGTTAGAAAATAACCATTTCGTTCCTTTCGGGCTCGTTTCCATACAGTTCTTCTGGTTACAAAGTAACCATTTGGTTAGAAAGTAACCATTTGGAACCGAAACCCGAATGTAACCGAACCAAACCAAATATGCGTTGCTGCAAAGGGATTGATGCGTTGCCACATGACACGCTGCGATTGGTCTAAAAGGGTTCATCTTTGGGGTTCCACGTCAACCAAATATGCGTTGCTGCAAAGGGATTGATGCGCATATTTGGTTGAAAAATACACTACTGCGTGTAGTCTTAGCGTCTGTGAGGTTTCCTGAGTTATTTTATCGTCTGCGAGGTTTATTGAGTAAGATAAAATAACGGTTAATTCCTAAAAAGTTAGACTATTTAGCGGGTCTATTTTGGTGTAGCTTAAAATAAAAGATCATTTTTTCCTTATAAGTTAATAAAACTTATAGTTATATATTCTAAATTATCGGTGCACATAATTAAGAAATACGGTACTAAGATACACCAAACAAAAATTATTTAAGTTTTGAAGTATCTAATAAGAAAAAACTCTAAAAAAATACAACAACATAAATCTAGATTGGGTCATGAACTAGAGATGGCAATTTTTCCCAAACTAGAGATGACAATTTTTCCCAAACCCGCGGGTACCCGATCCGAAGGGATGAGTTATGGGTTTAAATTTTTTTTCTCCAGATGGGTCGTGGATTTGAAAATTTACTATCCGCCGGGTTTGGGATGGGTTATGGGTTTAAGAAATTTTCCACGGGTACCCAACTCGAACCCGACCCATTGGGTCCCGTAAAATTAATATTATATATAAAATAAATAAATAATCTAATATTATTTAAAAACTTTAAAATAAAATTATTAATATTAGTATTTGTATTATGTAATGCCAAAAATAATTTATTATTTGTTAATATATATAATATATTTTGAAAAATATTATTCTACATTTAAACATTGAATTTATTTTTTTTTCAAATATTTTGTTTTTTGTTCTCTACAAAACTGAGAATAATAATAAGTATATTTATGAAAAATTTCATCCTAAATTTGTTAATTAAACAAAATATTTGCTACTATAGTATATTTCAAAAATATCATCATAAATTTGTTAATTAAACAAAATATCATTCTATATTTAAACAAAATATTTGCTAATTATAGTATATTTTGACAAATATCATTCAAATATTGAATTTGATTTTTCAATATCTCTTTTGAAAATATATTTTTTTATTTTTATGTCCAATAATAATATTATTAATTAAATTAAAAAATATTTACAAACAGAAACCATATATTAATTATTAAAAAATATTTACTAACATATTTAAATTTGATATTTTAAAACATGTTTCCTTTATTTTTTGGAATTAATATCAAATTCTAGAAGATCTAATAATATTTTTGATAAAAATTTAAAGAAAAAAATTTCATGGTACCCGCGGATGGGTACCCGAACTCGGCGGGTTTGGGTGTGGGAAAAAAATATTACTACCGGAAACGGGTTAGGGTATGAGTTTAGAAAAACATAGACGGGATAGGTTACGGGTTTAGCTATACCCGCATCCATCCGATTCATTGCCATCCTATCATGAACTAACCTTTTATGATTCATTTTTTTAATCTCTCTAACAATTTTAAAGAATATGATACAGGTTTTAGGTTTTAAAAAAAAACCAAATAAAAAGACAAATAGTAATTGTTTGGGTTAGATACGAAAAAGAAAAAAACGATCATGAGCGAGAAGGAAAGATATGATAAAAACAAAAGGAAAGATATGATAAAAACAAAATTAAGATTATTACATAAACCGGCCAAGTAAAAGAAAAGTCACACTAAAATCAATTTATAAAATAAGAGGCTTTAGTTTTATGGGGAAAGAAATATATATATATATATATATATATATATATATATATATATATATATATGGACTTTTAGACCTTTTAGTTATGTATTGGATTAAAATAGGTTCGATTAATCTTTCATAAACTAAAAAATATATAGCGATTGTATATTATTAAACGAGACCTACACTGATCTAGTGTTCGTAACCACCATGAATGAATCGGTGTTTTATTGTAGTATATATATATAATATTGTTGTAGTATATATATAATATTGTTGGCATTTTATACACGGAAATGGGATAACCACATTAAAAATATGTTAGCCGATGCATGCTTAAAATTTTAAAATATTAAAAAAACGTAGAATCGGCCGGCTTTGCAAATCGTAAAATGTTAGAAACTTAGGAATTGGTCGGGTTTGTGTAAAATGTTAGAAACTTAGGAATTGGTGGGGTTTGTGTTTCGAGTTTACAACAACACAAGGGGAAGATGTGTAACAAGTTGTTTGTTGGGTTGGGGGATGTTTAGGTCAGATCCGTCCTTGGTTTATCGGTTTATTCAACCTTTTTATATACAAGTGTCTACTTATTTGGTGGGCAAATGGATGTCTGTCGCTTGTTAATGGGTTCTTTGTAATCCTCTCTAGTATTTATCTCTTTGAAGTATGTATGGAGCAGTTGTTATATGAAAATGACAATGCAGATTAAAGCCCGGAGAAGGAAGAGATAAGTAACTAGTAATGCAAAGCATCCCACATCGAAATAGAAACGGGATCTGGTATACGGAGGCATTATAAATAAGGAAGCTCTAGCAACTGAGCAACATACTTACCTGGACGGGGTCAATGGCTGATCATGAAGATCCATGGCCTAGGCTAGTGACCTCCATTGCACTCTGGAGGGGTGCTTAGCCTAAGATCTCCCCAAGAGGGAGAGTCTACGTCATAATTTGTTGCTTTGGGGGCATGCGTTCGCGCAACCCCTTCCCAAATCTCAGTTGTAAATTTTTAATAACCTTCTTAACAGTTAACCCCTTCCCAATTTCTCAGTTGTAAATTTTTAATAACCTTCTTAACAGTTAACCCCTTCCCAAATTCTCAGTTGTAAATTTTAATAACCTTCGTAACAGTTTCTCCTCTGAATTCATCGAAAGCCTGCACTAATCTTTGCTTTTACATTGATAAAAATACGAACGGCATGACACTGTAATAATACTTCCTCATGAACACACCCATTGTTTAAAAAACACTGTAACCAATAGTTTCGCAGGCATCCAGGACTATAAGTCTATAACCACTACTTTTAATTACAGGCGAAAAGAAAAAAAGAAAAGAAAGATACCCGCGTGTCTCTTTGGATATCTGAAAACAAAGAATAACAACTTTTATTAAAACAAAATTATAAAAAATAACCCAAACTAACCCAAAGCAAAAATGAATTTAAACTCAAAATTGTAAGGCTTTACCCAAAAAGGGAGCCCTTCCAGAAATTCTCGAAGGCCCAAGACAAGCTCAGGCCCAGGAGGGGGTTTGGAAATAGTTTTCAACCAGCAATTGACGCGCCTCAGTTAGTACCTCACTAGCTGCGTCATTGCCCCAAGCGCAAAGATATCTCAGCTATTCACTTTTAGATGTATTTATACATATGTTAGGTACATTCTTTTTCTTATATTCCAGATGTGGGATTCGCTGCTATATCACTTCTCTCCTAACTTATTAATATATATTTAAAGCTTCCAAGTTCGTTTTATACTTACAGTTATCCCTAGATATCTTTATTAGTTTCGTCCGTAAAAAACTCTCTTTGTCTAGTATTTTTCTAACTTTTCACCCACCTAATTTCGTAACCTTTCCGCATTATCCTTAGCAGTGAATCTTGGGCTAATAAGCTTCCAACATTCTTCTGTATAAGTCTTATATATAAGCTTCCAACATTCTTCAGTATAAGTGTTATATACAACATGTATGTTTGTTCTGTGAGAATGAGGTGAGAAACCCTTATCATATTTGTTGGATATGTACGACTTTCTGCTAAAAGGGGTTAGTACATTGTTTTTAGTTCTGTCATATTCTATGGCTTTTTATTTATTAGAGGTAATCAAAGTAATGGGTGGTCAAGCTTTTGTTTGGTTTGGGACTCCGGGCAAGCAACCAAACCATACCCTTTTCGGCCAAACCGACCTTTGATGCGTCCTTTCAACTTGAATGAGCTCTCTTTTATCTTGACACGCCCGCGCCTTTCTAGGATCACTATGATCCTTTAGTACAATGATTTTAGTTTTGTCATATTTTTTGGTCTTCCATTTACTAGGGTGGTCAAGTTTTCGTTCAGTTCGGGACTTTGGACAATGAAACCATATGTTTTTGGCCAAACCGCACATGGCAATCTTGTTAATGGTGGCATATAATCCGTCCCTAAAACAAGGTGTGTTTGCCTTATTAATAGTCGTCTATGCTTTGTTGGTTGACAATTGAAGAATCAAAACTTATTCTCTTCACAACCCATTTTCCTCTCATCAAAGCCAACTTCCCTCTCTCTAAAATCCATGTCAAATGCAAATTATATATTCTCATTTGATATGTTACTAGAACTATTCACTTTACTTGAATTTACATTGCTTTTAGACAATTCACCTGAACATTTTCGTTAATGTTGTTTACCTAATGGAATACTCGTTAATCGGTCGAAGAAATAGATTAAAATCGATATAGGCTAACTTATGCTAAATGAGCCTAATGGGCCGAACCAAGTTCATGGGCGAAACCCAAGGTTCAGAACCTATTAATCCAAAAGATAAAATAAAAATAAATAGTAATAAATACTTACATTTATATAATAAAAGTAAATAAAAAGAATGATATTGGTGTTTAGTTCGAAAATGCCCTTCGAATATTTCTACTCTTATCAATGTTGATCTTATGGCATTCGTTTAACCTTCTCGACTTGTCATTTCCAAGCCTTCTGCTCAGGCGGTAAGATCCAATTGTTTGCCTTAGAAAGCTCGTATTTTATTCTCTTCACTTCTGTTCAACCATGGAAATTAGGTCTACGAGGCAGTGAAGAGAACAAGCTTATCAGAATGATCTAGTGGCAACAGAGTCATCTGATAAGGCTTGTTAATCAGATCTTGTAGAACGTGCTTTAAATGAATTGCCAATTGATTGTCTTGGTTTAGGATTGGAACAGAGGGTTAGAATTCACCAGAACATCATAGTAAGTTTAAGAAGGTCCTCACCTAGGGGACTTTGGATCTCCAAGTCAAGACATATCTCATTCAAATACCCTTTGACGTCAAAATATGATGGTTTTTCGCTCGAGAAGCTTGGCGCTCGATCTTCTTCGGACTGATTATTATATTCAAGTGAACCCACCTCCGAGGAGGCACGAATATGCTCCTTGGGATCTGGGGCACCATACTCTTCAAACATAGCCATGATGGTGACTTGATCTACAACAGAAATGTTATTTGCAGTATTGGATGTAGGTTGACCTGAAGTTTTCTTTTTACTTAACATCAGTTACTTCTATCACATGTTCCACTTCAAGGAAATCAATCTTCGGCTTTTTCATGGTAGGTTTTTCTACAAGCTATTTCTTCACCATATGGCTGGGAGCTCTTTTTGTGGTAGGAAGAAAAACTCGAGCTTCGGAGGCCTTTAACCTCGTTATCGTGTTAGTATTATTGGGAGGGATCACCAGTCGGTCTGCAGTAAAATCTCCTTTGAATGACCTTCATAGGTGGCTTCATACCAAGTTTAAAGGTGTGAAACACTTATGAAATTCGTTGGCCCAGTTATCCGAAGTTCATGTACTCAACTCAGTGGAGATTTTCTATGTATATGTTAGATGTTTCTTCCTCAAAAAGTTGTTGTTGTACCTTTGGGACTACTACATATTTGGAGGAGAAATTTGAAAATATTTTATAAAAGTTAGTTATAATAGTATTTTTATATGAAAAAATATGGAGGAAAAATGCGGAGGTTTTTTATAAAAGTTAAGTACAATAATATTTTTATATGAAAAAGCTCGATGGAAAGTATATAACCGAAGAAATTTTCTATTAATTTTTTTTACAGTACATAGTGTATCACGAGAACACGAGGACTTAAAAAGAAAAATGCCTATGGCATAATAAGTTCACAAGGTTTACACGGAAATGGTGAAAATAAGAACTAAGTAACACACCCTAACCTTACTCCGAGGGGGTACCTTCTTTACTGCTTTCTGATAAACCGCTACTGGAGGAGGAAGTACTTGACTCTTCTGAATCACTAGTTGATTATTCATCTACCAAGGAAACTCCCTCAAGATGATATTTTTCTATGACAATATTTTATTCAAAGCCAGCTACGATCAAATGTAGGGAGTCTCACCATATAAACCCACCCAATGCACTCTAATCGGGTATGAAGGCAAAACATCCCAATGTTTCGGGGAAGTCGAGCTGCTGGTAAAGGAAAGGTATGGGGCGACAAAAAAAGAGTTCAACACCATCTTTTTTATTTCAGACAACTTAAGCCTGTACCACACGATTATAGGACACCCATGGTTACACATAATGGAAGTGACCCCCTGCACCGTTCGCCAATACGTTAAGTACCCAGTTGGCAATTCAGTAGGCATTATCCGCGGTAGCCAACAAACAACACGAACTTGTTACTCAGTGATCATGGATCCCAGCAAACCCATCAGATAGCAATTAGCCGGCGAGGGGGGAGCCGATCAACCAACCAAAACCCCCTCGCCCGATATTATGGACGACCCCCGTGATGGTGAGGAACGGGATGTTGAGCCCAAAGACATCATCAACGAAACCTTTGCGAATGGGCGTGTCTTTCGCCTTGAGAGAAACTTTGGATGCAGGTTTCAAAACTCTATTAGTAGTTTTATTGTGTAGAAATTTAGATGTTTTTGCGTGGACTACTCAATATGTTACAAGAATTGACCCGGCTATTATATGCCATGAGCTCAACATCGACAGACAAGCCAGACTAGTACGACAAAAGCGTCGGTCTTTTTCGAGCAAAAACCAAGAAGTCATCGCCTCAGAGGTTGCCAAACTACTTGGGCTCGACCACATTTGTCGCGTCCGATACCCCATGTGGATCACTAACCTGGTACATTTAAGAAAGAAGAGTGGCGACTGGCGCATGGGCGTCCACTTCATCAATTTAAACAAAGCATGGACGCGTATTCCGGGTACAACCAATTCTGATGCTCCCGAGCGACGAGGAGCACACCGTTTTCCAAACCGAGTGGGGCCTTTACTGCTATATTGTCATGTCGTTCGAACTAAAGAACGCGGGTGCCACCTACCAGCTTCTCGTCAACCAGATTTTCAAAAATCATTTAGGTCATGACCTGGAAGCCTACATCGATGACATGATAGTCAAAACTAATGACATCGACCGACATTTAAGATCCATGCAGGATGTCTTTGCCATCTTATGTAAGTATAACCTCAAGTTGAATCCACTAAAATGCTCTTTTGGTGTCCGAACAAGCAAATATTTAGGATATGTGGTCAGTAAATAGTGAATGTGAGGCCGTCTTCACCGTTTTGAAAACATATCTCACCTCTCCCGAAATACTTACTGCTCTGGCGCCAAGTGATTCTTTGTATATGTATTTGTCTGTCGCTGCCCATGCTGTCAGCGCAGTTTTAGAAAAAAACAAGCAAGCTTCAACTCCCAATTTATTACACTAATAAGTTATTAAGCGATGCCGAGACGCGCTATATGGATCTTTAGAAACTCTCATCGGGTCTGGTAATAGCAGCGCGTAAGATGCAGCCATATTTCCAAATTTATACTATCACCATTCGCACATCCTCTACTCTGCGCACTATACTACACAATTCCAACATTTCAGGGTGTTTATCTAAATGGTCCATCGAACTCGGAGAGTACGATATCCGGTTCAAACCATGCAGAGCGATCAAGGGCCAAGCTGTGGCTGATTTCTTAACCCCCGACCAGCCGGCAAACACCCTGACACCTGTATGTAAAGGAGTTCTTGGACCTTGGAAGTTGATGGTGCGTCCTCTAACTCGGGTGGCAGCGCCGACATCTTTTTACGAACTCTAACCGGTGAGCAAATTGAGCAAGCTATCCGATTCAACTTCCTAGAAACCAATAACAACGCAGAATATGAGGCTGTTATTGGAGGGATGCGCTTGGCACAAATCTGCAATGCGACCAACCTTCGCGTGCGCTCGGCTTCCCAACTATCAATCTGGTTAAGGGTATTTTTGACGCTAAGCATGAAGCCAATAAAACCTACCTCGCGATCCTCAAGGAAATTGAAGCGGAGTTCCATTCTGTCCAATACAAACAAGTACCCCGCCTCGCCAACTCTACAGCCGATGCATTGGCCAAAGCGGTCGCGGCCGTTGACCACCCTCTCCTTATAACCCAAGAACTTCCAAGTACCACCCATTTTACCCAGACATCTCAGGTATGTTCGATTGACAATACCCACGATTGGCACAACCCCTTCATCGAGTACCTCACCCAAGGGAAGCTACCGCAAGATAAACCCCTCGCCTGTATATTCCAGGTTAAAGCAACCAAATACTGCATGCTCGATAACACACTATACCGGAAGAGTACCACCAGGCTGCTCCTCCGCTACCTAAATAAAGAGGAAGATGCATCAGTACTTAATGATTTACATGCAGGAGACTCTGGGGCGCTTACGGTCATCGCAGCCTTATTCGTTGTTTCTTTCTTGCAGGATTTTATTGGCCTGAATTTGCCGCCGACGTCGAGCTCTTAGTTCAACAATTCCGTGCATGCTAACAATATGCTTACTCTGCCCACAAGCCGGGTGATTCGATGATAGCGACCCATATTACATGCCTTTTCGATAAATAGGGAATCGATCTCGTTGGACCTTTGCCGATGGCTACTAGAAAACGTCAATTTTTAATCGTCGCGGTATATTACTTTACAAAATGGGTAGAAGCCAAAGCACTGGCACACACCCGATCCCAAGAGTTATG
Organism: Limnanthes douglasii subsp. nivea; assembly: GCA_036936605.1. Taxonomy (NCBI): domain Eukaryota; kingdom Viridiplantae; phylum Streptophyta; class Magnoliopsida; order Brassicales; family Limnanthaceae; genus Limnanthes; species Limnanthes douglasii. Next base: position 48,758,465 of record JAUPFV010000002.1, read on the forward strand.
TGACTTCATACAACATCAAATCCTAACACGCTTCGACATACTGCAAGTTCTAATGATGGATAATGGGCCTCAATTTCAAAACAAGGCATTCCCCACCTTTTGCGACAAATTTGGCATCGCGCAGCACTTTGCCACCCCCTACTACCCGTAAGCGAACGGGAAAGTCAAGGTCACCAACCGTACAATTCTTGACGGTATTAAGAAAAAACTGGCTGGGGCAAAAAGAAGTTGGCCAGATAAACTAGATGACGTGTCGTGGGCTTATCGAACAACCCCTAGGGCCACCACAGACGCGACTCATTTCTCCCTAGTCTATGGATCTGAGGCCGTCGTACCAGCTGAAATATTGATCCCGTCTCATCGTATCGCTACTTACTCCTAAGCAGACAATGACGCTGGGCGAGCAGCATACATTAATCTAATTGAAGAAGGATGAGATCAGACGCGCATAAGAGCAGAGCATTACAGAAGTCTGATTCGTGGTCGTTTTAACTCCAGGTTTCGGCCACGGACCATCAACGTCGGTGACCTCATTATAAAAAAGGTTTTTCAAGGATCTGGTGACCAAAAACTCGGGAAACTTGGTCCTAATTGGGATGAACCCTACACCATAATTGTTAAAGGCCATCATGGGGCATTCCGCCTTGCTGATGCTAAGGCTAATGCCCTTAAGCACCTATGGAATAGCAGTTACCTTAAGTTATACCATACTGCGATGTAAAATTTTCGATGCGCTGTTTTTCTCTTCTGATTGCGCGAAAGGTTTTTTTTAATGAGGCATCTACATATCTATCATCAATACATTTATCATTTTTTGCCATATTTGTGTTTATACTTATTTTCTGTAACTCCGCCATAGGGTCACCGACCACGCCTAAAGGGCTAGGCAATATGGGTCATACTGTGCCACACTTAGACAAGATCTAATAAATATGACAAACGGGCCGATTGGCCACGCCCGCTGGGCAATATTAACGGGTCATACTGTGCTCAATACCGTACTCATGTATTAATAATCGCGAACTACTTTAAGCCCAATGGGTTATGCAAATGACCAAACCGGTCCCTACGCGGACTCAACTATAGTCACTTTGTTATTCATAAGTTACGCAATGAGCCCCATTGTGCTCGATCTTGCAGAAAACGTTCTCAATCCGAACAACTTAAAAGTATAAACACGCGTCATACAAGTGATACAAATCATCAAGCAGCATCAAAATACAAGTTAAATTAAACGAAGACATCCAAAGGTTTTTTGACAAAAATAAATGTCTTAACAACTATTCATATGCTATGTTTTGGCAGGGTTCACCATTGCATCCGCAACGCCTACTTTTCTCGTCTCCGCCGCCGTGAGCAATTTCTGATAAGGCCCGAGATCCATTTATGGATTCAAGGCCTTCAGCTCAGCCACCAGTTTCACCTTGTCCTTATGAACGATCCCGAGAGCCACTTGCATCACCTGGCGCTCCCTGGCTTCAACATCAGCAACATCTTTCTTCTTGAGCTCAACTACCTCACCGCGCCTCTCCTCCTTTTCCCTCTGCAATTCAGCCAACTATACTTTCACATCAGCCAGCTTTACCGAGAGGTCAGCCACTTTGGAGGCCTGCTCCTCCACTTTGGTTGTCTGGCGAATATTTTGCTCCATCAGTTGCGAGTTCTGCATGATGAGCGCCTTGTTCTTCTTTAACAACTCATTATTCTGGGCGGTCAATAACGTGGTGCTCGTCATCGTCTCCAGGCAATGCTTGCTCTCTGCATCTATATCTGCGCATGCCTTGCCAAGTTGGCGTAATAGCGCCTTGTTCTATTTTTGTGCTTTCTCCACTCGCTGCTTAGCCACTCCATACGCGTTTTTTAACCGGGCCAACTCGGTAGTCAGACCTTGCACCGAGCCGAAAAACATAGGCTCTGGTTTCCACCTCTCCATCATCCGGACATCTACCGAGGACATATTCCGGTACGTCACGGCATGCGAATTATATTGCATCTACAAAATACACATCGTTAAAACACTTTATTTCCCTAATACATACAAGTCAAAGTCAGTTGCACAACTTAAGAATTCAATACCACAATACTTACCTCCAAAACCAACTCTAATTACCGTTGCAGAATTTCACTTATAAGTAGTGTATCATCGAACAAAAAATCAGAGCCATGCCGGACCTGATCAATGATCATCTGAGAGGCTGGCGGCATCACCAGCTTCACTGATGGCTCTGGTATCGGTTCGGTGTGGTGCAGGGTATGTTGAGCCACATCCTCGGCCTCTCCTGACCTCTGTGTATGGAGGCCTTCAGGAACCACAACATTTACCAAGGAGGCCACCGATCCAAGACCGTGCATGAAATTCTTCATCAGCTACATGGGGTGGAGCATTTTTCCCTTCGCCCCACCCTCTGACTCCAACGCCTTATCATCAATCACAACTACCTCTGGAGATTTTCTAGAGGGTCTCTCCTTCTCCTCTGACCACACAACATCATCAGCATCCTTCACCTGAGCCCCCACTGCTCCATCCACCTCATCCTCATCAACCAAATTTAGTTTTCGTTGGGAAAATGGACCGGAATTAATCACCTATTTCTTCTTCCTTTTTAGCGGACTGACCGCATCCTCTGAATCTTCTTCCCGCAGCCTCGTCATCTTGTCACTTCCTTCCACCCATTCGGCCACAATATCCAGTAGTCCCTCCTTGCTCTACATCATCACCTCATCACCCTTTGGTGGCCCTTCGAGCGTAAATGATGACCCACTCGCTTCTAGTGCCTTTCCTCCCACTGGCACTGTTAGACCCAGCCGAGAACAGTCTCCATCTTCGTACTGCTTCTCTAGTAGTGCTCGAAGTATGGGTGGTAATCTTTGTCCGAACCGTCCCTAACCGGCCCGACCCGGCCTAATCCGGTCGGGCTTTGTCCATCCCGAACATTTAACGGAGTGGGTACGGATGTACGAATATTGACCCGTAGGCGGGTCGGGTCAGGTATGGATTTTTAATTTGTCCAACCCGACCCGGTCCGCAAATATAAACTATATATAAAAAATAAAAAATGTATTAAAAAATAATTGTAAATTTGTAAAATATAACAAAAAAATATACTTACAATTACTAAAAGACTGACATTTATATGTTTAGCAATAATATACGATCTTTGAATCAATAATATATTTATTAATTATATTCTTTTTCCATAAACTAATTCCATAAATTATAAATATATTTCTTCAGATCTTTGCATATATATTCTCAATCCTAATTTCTAACTTTTCAAGTTCTATAGATATTTTTCTCTTGTGCTATTGTGTTTTAAGTACGTTGGTTTAAAAATTTATGTCTTAAACTTTCGTTTTAAATTAAAAATAAGTGAAATTTAAAAATACTAAAAACAATGTTTGCGGACCGGGTCGGACCGACCCGCGGACATAAACGGGGCGGGCTCGGGTTCAAAAATATTAAACCCGTTGCAGATCGGGCCGGGTTTGGGTTTGAGTAAAAAAGAACGGGCCCAAATGGGTCGGCCCGAACCCGGTCCGAACCCGGCCCATTGTCATCCCTAGCTCGAAGCCTCTCCAAAGTTTCCTCTTCTTCACTACCACCCATTGTTACTCTCTCGTCCTCCACCACTAAAAGTTCAGGAATGTGCCACAAACCGGCCTTTAAATAATTTACCGCACAAAAGACTTGTGTCGGTTCGTCTCCCCAAGTAGTGTGCGCCACGACAGACAATTTTGCCAAAAGATTCACTAATCCTTTCGGACGACCTTCTTTGCACCACTCCTGGTACTTCCCTTCACCTGCACCAAAACATCACCAGTTACAACTAAATCTACAGACCTATATACATACTCAAACATTTAGAAAACCTTACACTTAGACTTCCAACGTCTATCTAACTGAAGATTCAATGTAGCACTCTCATGCTCCCAATTACCAGACACGTAAATAAATCTATGCTTCCAAGTCTTATCAGAATTGGGGAGGTCAACTATATGTCTCGCTCCATTTAACTGCAGATAGAAGAACAGTGACTACGCCAGTTTGGACACCTCTATCCCAACTAATACATCAGCCAAGCAAAGAGGTATTCTGAAATATTGCGAGCTCGGGAAGATACTCAACAACGTCCACCAACCATTCGACGTGAGCTGGGTGGGACAAATCCCAATAAAACTAAAAAAATCCCTAATTAGCGGGGGCAAGGGGAGCCGCAGGCCCCAATCAAATAAAGTTGTATACAAACAGGTCTCCCCTTCTTCAGTTGTATAAGGTTGATCCCCTGCCTGAGGCGCCCTAATGGTCACGTCATCGGGAAACCCATACCTATTCCTAAACTCCATTAGGGATTCCTTGGTCAAATACCCATACTTCGGGGTAATTTTGGCAAAATACTCCTCTAATACATCCATCTCCTCATACTTCGATTTCACTTCCATTGTTTTCTTCTTCATAGTTTTCTTTGTCGCCATGTATAAACCGACTGCAATTACCCAATGGTGGTTATCAGAATAGGGTTTCACAGTATGATACGTGGTCTTACTCTTAATAAATCCAGTATTTGGTACAACAAAACATACATTCTCAGAAATCTAAAAGCTCCTAAAATTATTTAAACTTTTCTTTCCCTAGACTGTCTAACCTAACTTACAGTGGAAGACTAAATAGAGATTGTGTACCTGTTTTAGTACTCTGCTCTCCGATTGTATAACCGATAACCTCTCCCAAAAATGAGTCACAGCGTTGCTAAGTCGCGACAAGAATGGTTCTTTTCCTCTCCAAGTCTTTCTCAAGCAATTATCCAAAAGAATCTTCGTAGAGTAAAGTCTTAGATTTTATTTATAAAAAAAAACTCTCAATATCCAAGCAATGGTTCACTTACCCAACTGTCACCACAATGATGACACCTGTCAAATCATGCATTGAGAACTCAAACGCCTAACACGCTTTTCTACAGTAACTTGTTAAAAAATCAAACCAAATCGACACGCGTTATCAAATCAGAGAGTGACACATCACCTACGCCTTTTTTCATTTTTTTTCTTTTTTTTATTCTAATCAGTAATTATTTCACACTTACTCATTGGACTAGGGGGAACCTTGATAAGGGAATAAGTACTCACAACTAATATCAAGGATAAACGTCGAAGCAGAGCAGAATTAAGAAGAGCACGATAAAGCAGAGCGGGGCAGAACAGAACAAAGCCGAGCAGCACAACACATAGCAGAACAAAAAGAAAGACTAGAAGAGTAGACAAAACATTCAATCCAAGCAGGAAAGATATAAGACCGGGTGCGCTTGATCTAATTCAGGCAGAGCATGATTAGAAATACGCACGCTCGGCCAAAGCGGATACGTAAAAAAGAATATACGAAGGCTAAGCCGCGCTCAACGTTTAGTCGAGCAGAGCACAATCAAAAGTAGACACGCCCAGCTCAAGTCGATGGGGAATTTGGCGCGCGACATCACTTGATCAAGGACGAGTTAGCATCAGAGTTGACCGGGCAGACAAGACAGCCCCAACGCCGACCAAGCAAAACGACAGAGGCTGCTCTGCTCGACAAATCATAAAACTAACCATTTACGTCAACAAGTATTAATGAAGTCACCATAGTGGACTGTATTAAAGACCACTAATTAAGGATAGATAGTCAACAGTCAAATATTCAAGGATCGGTGATTAATGAGAATATATAGCAATCAACTTAATGCAGGTCTCGACCCATTAAATATTTGTAATTAATAAGGGAGTTACGGCCAAAAGTAGTATATATAAGGGATAAAAGACATTGTAAAAGGACGTGTTCAGAAATCTTCTCGAATTAATAATATTACTATCTTGGCATTTTTGTGTTTTAGGTTTTCCCCACAACATCATCAATTCAGGTTGTTGACTACATTTATACAAGTTTCAAATGAGTATAATGTCAAGTGGTAACTTTACATTAATCAAGAGACGCGGGAGACTAACTTTATCCAAACTGGATAATCAAATGACTACTACCGAACTTTTGAAAGCTCATGGACTATTTGTCACTAACTATGATAGTTTAGATAGTTTGGTGACGAATTACTATTTAAAACCTAATTATGAATTAATGATAGTTATAGTTGTTTTCGTTAACGGATTTCGTTAACTTTAAACAAAGATTTTATACAAGATATATGTATGCTCTTTTTTAAAAAGGTCCAATCAAATTTGTAAGAACATATTTATACTTGAAATTTGTATTTTCAAATGTGAAAGATTAGAGTTTTGATGTTATTTTAAAAAGACTAGAAATTTTACCGCCTAACCCGTAATATGGATAAATATTTTTTTTGGTAAAAGAATTTAATTATTTTAATTAAGATATGATAGAGATATATATTAGTTATAATAACGAAAAAAGATAAAAAAAAGTTGCAGGTGGAGTTTGAAGATATAATATTACATCACAAATGTAACACAACAATCTAGCCAAAGCTGAAGGTATCTAAAATTGAAACGTGAATGTGTCTTTGTATTTTGGGCAATGCCTAAGGGACAGGTGGTTGAAAACCATTTTCAAACCCTCTCATTGGCTTACAAGTGAAAAGGTATTGATAAACACTGTTGTATGCCTCATGACGAACAAAAATTTCTCATGTCCTTGTTGTCGAATTGTGGACCATTATCAATCGTCAATCTCCTTGGAGCACTAAAGCGACAACATATGTTAGACATGATAAAGTTTATTACATCATTCGCTTTTGTCCCAAACAACGATTCGGCTTCCAACCATTTTAAGAAATAATCCACCGTAACTATTATCATTTGTTGTCCACCGAAAGTCATTGGTAATAATCCGACAAGATTTATACCTCATTGATCAAAGGGTAACACCTCGAAAATAGATTCAAGTGGTACCACATATATATGTATGGTATTGGCAAATCTCTGGCAAATATCACATCTTCTGACTAACTCTTTAGCATATGTCGTAATCGATGGTCAATAATATCTTGCCAATAAAACTCTTTTTGTTAGTGATTTATACCTGCAATGCGATGATCATTCCTCATCATGAAACTTGGATAATATCATTTACAATTTATTATCACCGATGCAATGTATCAAAGGCCTACTCAGAGATTTCTTGTATAAGATAGTCCCGAGGACTGTAACCCATGTGCCTTAAACCGTAACTTTTTTGCTAGCACTTTATCAATCAGTAGGATTTTTATTAACCAAAAATTCTTTATTGTCATACCTCAAATCCTTGTATTTACTCATTGAAACTTAGAAGGCTTTGTCGAAATTCAGATTATGCTCATAATTTTTCGTTATCGAAAGACTTTATTGCATGCGTATCCATGTGTAGTCTTCGAAATATGTTATGGTTGCTAAAGAGTCACCAATACAATACCATTTTCATCCTTGTGTACATGCTCGTACGTAACACTCTCAAACAATATTTCCAACCCTCTTATAGCCTTTAAATACTTCACCAAATTATTTTTTCTAGCCTTGGATTGTTCCAAAACATGGTTTACTAGGATTTGAGAGTCACTTACCAAACAAACTCTTTTAGAATTGGAAATTTGTGCAAGTCGTAATCCTACCAAAGTGGCCTCGTACTCTGCATTTTTGTTCAATGCTTTAAAGGAAAAAAGAATTTCCTGATACATTTCTTTTACGTCGGTGCAATCAATTTAACTTCTGCTACAGAAACTAAAACGCTTGATCCCCCATTAGTCCAAACAATTCACTCAGGTTTTAACTCTTCATGATCCGTTTCCATATCTTGGCGTTAGAATAAAACTCAACCAAAAAGTCAGCCAAAGCATGGGCTTTGATCACTATTCGAGGCTCATAATCAATATTCTAATCCCTCGGTTCCATGAACTATTTTTTCATTCTCCCCGACATGTTTGGCTTTTGTAGTACATTTTTTAAAAGGAAAAGGTCCATACAACAATTGTGTGTGCGTGAAAATAATGTCTCATTTTCCGAGTTCACTAATGAGAGTGAGCATTTTCAATTTCAAGTATTTTTTTCGACGTCTACCAAACTTTTTATTACATAGTACATGTCACGAGGACAATTATCAACTTTTCGTATTAATACCATGCCTACTACATAATTTGACACCGCTATGTGAATGTATAATTTTTTCGTGCGTTTGGCTTTGTTAAAATCCTTAAAGAGGATAAATAAGTTTTTATTCGGATAAAAGCTTCGGTGCACTCTAGGGTCCAATTAAAACAATCTGTTTGCCTTAAAACTCGGAAGAATAATGGGCATTTGTTTGAAGACCTATACATGAATCTATTGTGGACAATCAGCCTTTCGGTTGATATTTGAACTTCCTTAATGGATATGGGTGAATTTATAGTAGTTAAAGAATTTAACTATACTAGATCAACTGCAATCCCTTTATCACTAATTATAAACCCCAAAAACTTCCCAGATCGCACCCCAAATGTAAACTTATCTATATTTAGTTTCAAGTTTATAGCCTTTAAGTTACAAAATGTTTCTTCAAGATCAGAGAAATGGTCTTCGTCCATAATGCTCTTCACCAACATATCATCAATATATATTTCGACATTTTGTCAAGTCTGATTCTCAATTGCCTTATTCACCAATCATTGATAAGTGGCTTCAGCATTTTTTAAACCGAAAAACATCAGTTTATAGTAATGCGGACCGTTTCCTATTATGAACGAAATATTTTCTTGATCCCTCACATCCATATATATTAAGGTATAATCTACATAGGCATCCATGAACGATAAAAGTTTATTTCTCGAGGTTGAGTCTACAAGTTGGTCTATCATCCGAATAGGAAAAGATCCTTCGAATATGCTCTGTTTAAATTGGTAAAGTTGTAGACATTCTCTATTTCTTGTTCTTTTTTTACGAGAACTAGGTTTGCGGTCAACAAAGGATATTACGATTATTTAATGTGGCCTACCTTTGACAATCGGTTTACCTCAGCCATGATCATCTCAGACTTCTCGGAGGATAAAAATATTATTTTCAGTATAATTTGGCGGATATTTTTTCGGACAACCAACTTATGACAAATATTATCTGATGGTACCCCAATTATATCCTTGATACGTCATACGAACATATGCAAATTTTGTGATAAGAAGTGAATCAACCTTTCACTTATTTCCGGTGATACCAAAGTGTCTATCTTCAAGCTTTGACCGCTAGGACAAATGTAACTCTCAAAGTTATCAACGGACACAACACGATCGAACCCCTAATTTAACCTTTAATTGTTAACCCTTTTTAGCCTCAATACTTTTGATCTGCCTATGAGCGAAAGACGTTTTGTAACATTTTCTAGCCACTTTCTGGCTACTTCAGAATGTTCCCACATTGCTTTCAAGCACATACTTTAAACACTGGTGAACTGTCAAAGCCGCAATGTGCATTCTTGATAACCAAGATATGAAAAAAAATTCATTGTACGATATTGGCAAATCAACCACTATGAATAACGCGATCACCTCTTTCATAAACGGCTCGCGGCCTAGTTTTACCATTCCTTCAAACTACCCGACTACCTCAGCGGTTACCCCTGTAAAACCCACTATTATTCTCTATGATCGGAGAATAATATGACGGTTTCTTATATGCTCATAAATGGTCGAGAACAATATATTGGCCGAACTATCAGTGTTTATTAAAATTCTTTAGATTTCAGTCCCTACGTTGGAAGCTACAATTACCATCGTGGCTTCATGTGTCCTTGGCACTTCCTGCATATCTTCATCAACAAAACACAACAATGACGATGGATTTCTGTAGAGGTGAGTCGAAATGTCCGTTTCTATTTAGGCTGCCAAACTCACTATGTTTTTTTCCAGGAGAAGTTGGTAATCATTGAAATAATGTCTCTACAACCTTTCCCATGATCGTTGGTTTTTCAACTGTTAAAACAACCCTTTATCCAGGGTTTGGATCCAGATATTTTGAAGACACATCCAATAAATCAACTGGCTCTATGATCATTAATGTATTTACTTATCTTGCTACCTGATTTCCCGTCTATCTATTCCTTTTAACAAAAGTTGTCCATTTTCATTCTCTATCAATGTTTGAATTTCTTTTTTCAAGTAATATACAATCATTTGTCTTGTGACCAAAGTCCTCATGGTTTTTGCAATATCTTTTGCTCATCTCGTCTATTGGAGTCTGAATCAGAAAAGGCTTTCGAAACTGCACGTGATTCTAATATTTATTAAAAATTGTTGATATGCATTCTGTTAGTTCAGTGTCATGAATAGGTTGGACCGATCTGTTTGACATAGGCCTTGATGGCTGCTTGACATTAACAACTTGTTGATTCGTTCTTGGTCTTGATGGTGTTTAATTCAAAACCCTTGGTCAAGATGTGGTTATAGAATGAAATATTTGCATCGTTTGTGGTTGAGGCCGATATACCAGAGCGAGTGGTTGTTTGTAAATGACCATGAGTGATTGTAGACTCTGTTCTTGGATTTCTTTTACGATTATTCGCTTCTCAACATTCACAAACAATGCACAGAAGATCAATACCTAATTCTTAGCAACGTTATCCTTTAAAATTCCAAGGCACTTGCTTATACGTAGTGCAAGCGAGTAACTCCTCAAAACCATTAGAATTAGTTTTTATATTAGCAAAACGTTTGGTATACTCTCTTAGGCTTTCTCTGAACTTTTGATGGTAGTTAATGATTATATCACTGTTTCCTCGCCAATTCTTGCCTCCAACAAATTTTTGTTTGAATAAAGTCCTCAACATATCAAAAAAATTATAAATCCTTCATGTAATCAATTATATCACTTTGATCCACTTTTCCTGAAAATTTAAAAAAAATTACGATCTTTTCGTCATCCTCAAAATTTATCTAAAATTTTTTGAACGGTTAAATATGGTTATCCCATCTTGACTCCCTTTGAACTTCTCCAACTTTGATATATCAAAACACTTCCGCGTACGCTCAACCAAATATTCGTAGACAAATGAGATCGCACTCCAATTATGTATGGCATTGTTTGTACAAGTTACCCCTCCTCCATCTCCTTTACCACTTTGGAAATATTGACTTATGTATGTGTGATTATGGTGATCAAACTAAAATATAAATGTTATGGTCGATCGAATTGAAAATTAACCCTATAGTTGATATACACATGTCTTATTTCCTCAATATCTAAACTTTTGAATTTTATCTCTCCACGCCGGCGGCTACTTCGTGAACTCATTAAGTGAATTGGAATATTAAAATCATATATGAGGTTACAACACCAACAATAACCCCTAGCACTTGCCCTAATCATCTCACTGACATAAATATATTTTCATTTTCATACCAAACAAGCTTCTAATTTCAATTAGACGATGAAGTCATTTTCATCACCTATTTGTATTTTTTTCAGATATCAGAAACATAACAGATTCTGATATTGGTGCGCCTTTTTCTAACCAAATTGGAGACATAATTGGTTCAAAGGCTTTTTCCCAAACGCTGCCGAGACTAGTCCAGCTGAGGAAACATTTGTAGAATATGAGGGCGAGACATGTACCTTTAATAAAGAATCTATATCGATTTTAATCTATTTCTTCGACCGATTAACGAGTATTCCATTAGGTAAACAACATTAACGAAAATGTTCAGGTGAATTGTCTAAAAGCAATGTAAATTCAAGTAAAGTGAATAGTTCTAGTAACATATCAAATGAGAATATATAATTTGCATTTGACATGGATTTTAGAGAGAGGGAAGTTGGCTTTGATGAGAGGAAAATGGGTTGTGAAGAGAATAAGTTTTGATTCTTCAATTGTCAACCAACAAAGCATAGACGACTATTAATAAGGCAAACACACCTTGTTTTAGGGACGGATTATATGCCACCATTAACAAGATTGCCATGTGCGGTTTGGCCAAAAACATATGGTTTCATTGTCCAAAGTCCCGAACTGAACGAAAACTTGACCACCCTAGTAAATGGAAGACCAAAAAATATGACAAAACTAAAATCATTGTACTAAAGGATCATAGTGATCCTAGAAAGGCGCGGGCGTGTCAAGATAAAAGAGAGCTCATTCAAGTTGAAAGGACGCATCAAAGGTCGGTTTGGCCGAAAAGGGTATGGTTTGGTTGCTTGCCCGGAGTCCCAAACCAAACAAAAGCTTGACCACCCATTACTTTGATTACCTCTAATAAATAAAAAGCCATAGAATATGACAGAACTAAAAACAATGTACTAACCCCTTTTAGCAGAAAGTCGTACATATCCAACAAATATGATAAGGGTTTCTCACCTCATTCTCACAGAACAAACATACATGTTGTATATAACACTTATACTGAAGAATGTTGGAAGCTTATATATAAGACTTATACAGAAGAATGTTGGAAGCTTATTAGCCCAAGATTCACTGCTAAGGATAATGCGGAAAGGTTACGAAATTAGGTGGGTGAAAAGTTAGAAAAATACTAGACAAAGAGAGTTTTTTACGGACGAAACTAATAAAGATATCTAGGGATAACTGTAAGTATAAAACGAACTTGGAAGCTTTAAATATATATTAATAAGTTAGGAGAGAAGTGATATAGCAGCGAATCCCACATCTGGAATATAAGAAAAAGAATGTACCTAACATATGTATAAATACATCTAAAAGTGAATAGCTGAGGTATCTTTGCGCTTGGGGCAATGACGCAGCTAGTGAGGTACTAACTGAGGCGCGTCAATTGCTGGTTGAAAACTATTTCCAAACCCCCTCCTGGGCCTGAGCTTGTCTTGGGCCTTCGAGAATTTCTGGAAGGGCTCCCTTTTTGGGTAAAGCCTTACAATTTTGAGTTTAAATTCATTTTTGCTTTGGGTTAGTTTGGGTTATTTTTTATAATTTTGTTTTAATAAAAGTTGTTATTCTTTGTTTTCAGATATCCAAAGAGACACGCGGGTATCTTTCTTTTCTTTTTTTCTTTTCGCCTGTAATTAAAAGTAGTGGTTATAGACTTATAGTCCTGGATGCCTGCGAAACTATTGGTTACAGTGTTTTTTAAACAATGGGTGTGTTCATGAGGAAGTATTATTACAGTGTCATGCCGTTCGTATTTTTATCAATGTAAAAGCAAAGATTAGTGCAGGCTTTCGATGAATTCAGAGGAGAAACTGTTACGAAGGTTATTAAAATTTACAACTGAGAATTTGGGAAGGGGTTAACTGTTAAGAAGGTTATTAAAAATTTACAACTGAGAAATTGGGAAGGGGTTAACTGTTAAGAAGGTTATTAAAAATTTACAACTGAGATTTGGGAAGGGGTTGCGCGAACGCATGCCCCCAAAGCAACAAATTATGACGTAGACTCTCCCTCTTGGGGAGATCTTAGGCTAAGCACCCCTCCAGAGTGCAATGGAGGTCACTAGCCTAGGCCATGGATCTTCATGATCAGCCATTGACCCCGTCCAGGTAAGTATGTTGCTCAGTTGCTAGAGCTTCCTTATTTATAATGCCTCCGTATACCAGATCCCGTTTCTATTTCGATGTGGGATGCTTTGCATTACTAGTTACTTATCTCTTCCTTCTCCGGGCTTTAATCTGCATTGTCATTTTCATATAACAACTGCTCCATACATACTTCAAAGAGATAAATACTAGAGAGGATTACAAAGAACCCATTAACAAGCGACAGACATCCATTTGCCCACCAAATAAGTAGACACTTGTATATAAAAAGGTTGAATAAACCGATAAACCAAGGACGGATCTGACCTAAACATCCCCCAACCCAACAAACAACTTGTTACACATCTTCCCCTTGTGTTGTTGTAAACTCGAAACACAAACCCCACCAATTCCTAAGTTTCTAACATTTTACACAAACCCGACCAATTCCTAAGTTTCTAACATTTTACGATTTGCAAAGCCGGCCGATTCTACGTTTTTTTAATATTTTAAAATTTTAAGCATGCATCGGCTAACATATTTTTAATGTGGTTATCCCATTTCCGTGTATAAAATGCCAACAATATTATATATATACTACAACAATATTATATATATATACTACAATAAAACACCGATTCATTCATGGTGGTTACGAACACTAGATCAGTGTAGGTCTCGTTTAATAATATACAATCGCTATATATTTTTTAGTTTATGAAAGATTAATCGAACCTATTTTAATCCAATACATAACTAAAAGGTCTAAAAGTCCATATATATATATATATATATATATATATATATATATATATTTCTTTCCCCATAAAACTAAAGCCTCTTATTTTATAAATTGATTTTAGTGTGACTTTTCTTTTACTTGGCCGGTTTATGTAATAATCTTAATTTTGTTTTTATCATATCTTTCCTTTTGTTTTTATCATATCTTTCCTTCTCGCTCATGATCGTTTTTTTCTTTTTCGTATCTAACCCAAACAATTACTATTTGTCTTTTTATTTGGTTTTTTTTTAAAACCTAAAACCTGTATCATATTCTTTAAAATTGTTAGAGAGATTAAAAAAATGAATCATAAAAGGTTAGTTCATGATAGGATGGCAATGAATCGGATGGATGCGGGTATAGCTAAACCCGTAACCTATCCCGTCTATGTTTTTCTAAACTCATACCCTAACCCGTTTCCGGTAGTAATATTTTTTTCCCACACCCAAACCCGCCGAGTTCGGGTACCCATCCGCGGGTACCATGAAATTTTTTTCTTTAAATTTTTATCAAAAATATTATTAGATCTTCTAGAATTTGATATTAATTCCAAAAAATAAAGGAAACATGTTTTAAAATATCAAATTTAAATATGTTAGTAAATATTTTTTAATAATTAATATATGGTTTCTGTTTGTAAATATTTTTTAATTTAATTAATAATATTATTATTGGACAGAAAAATAAAAAAAAATATTTTCAAAAGAGATATTGAAAAATCAAATTCAATATTTGAATGATATTTGTCAAAATATACTATAATTAGCAAATATTTTGTTTAAATATAGAATGATATTTTGTTTAATTAACAAATTTATGATGATATTTTTGAAATATACTATAGTAGCAAATATTTTGTTTAATTAACAAATTTAGGATGAAATTTTTCATAAACAAAATATTTGAAAAAAAATAAATTCAATGTTTAAATGTAGAATAATATTTTTCAAAATATATTATATATATTAACAAATAATAAATTATTTTTGGCATTACATAATACAAATACTAATATTAATAATTTTATTTTAAAGTTTGTTAAATAATATTAGATAATTTATTTATTTTATATATAATATTAATTTTACCGGTACCCAATAAGTCGGGTTCGAGTTGGATACCCGTGGAAAATTTCTTAAACCCATAACCCATCCCAAACCCGGCGGGTAGTAAATTTTCAAATCCACGACCCGTCCATGAAATTTTTTTTTAAACTCATAACCCATCCCATCGGGTCGGGTACCCGCGGGTTCGGAAAAAATTGTCATATGTAGTTCATGACCCAATCTAGATTTATGTTGTTGTATTTTTTTAGAGTTTTTTCTTATTAGATACTTCAAAACTTAAATAATTTTTGTTTGGTGTATCTTAGTACCGTATTTCTTTATTAAGTGCACCGATAATTTAGAATTTATAACTATGAGTTTTATTAACTTATACGGAAAAATGATCTTTTATTTTAAGCTACACCAAAATAGACTTGCCAAATAGTCTAACTGTTTAGGAATTCACTGTTATTTTATTTTATTCAAGAAACCTCGCAGACACTTAAATACTCAAGAAACCTCGTAGAGGCTAAGACTACACGCGGTAGTGTATTTTTCAACCAAATATGCGCATCAATCCCTTTGCAGCAGCAGCGCATATTTGGTTGACTTGGAACCCTAAAGATGAAATGGGTTCAAAAGATGAACCCTCTTAGACCACCCGCAGCGTGCCATGTGGCATTGCAGGTTTTTTGTTGTTTAAATATTATTTTTAGAAAAATTGGTTGGTAAAAAAATATTAAATATATACTATTATTTTTTATTTTTCAATATCTACAAATACAGATTTGGTTTGTTTGATTTGGACACCATTTTTTTGAGTTTTTTATTTACTTAATATTTTTAAAATAATTTTTGGAATGTTTTAATAAGTTTTAAAAAAATAAAATTATACCATGATTTATAATTTTCTAATACCTATAAATAGAGAATTGGTTTGTTTGATTTGGACACCCAAATTTTTAAAGTTTTTTTATTAAGGTTTTTTGAAACAATTTTTTGAATATTTTAGTAAGTTAAAAAAATAAAAAATATATATACCAAGATTTATAACTTTTTGAGATCTATAAATGGAGACTTTGTTTGTTTGATTCGGACACCAAATTGTTTTTATTTTTTCTTATTAAGTTTTTGCGAAACCATTTTTGGAACAGTTAAGTAAACAATAAATTATGCAATGGTTTATAATTTTTTAAGATCTATAAATATAGATTTGATTTGTTTGATTTGGAAATTACACGAATTTTATTTTTATATTTTAAATTTAAATAAACTATATATTATGTATTATTTTATTAATTATTTTAATTTTATATTTTATATTTATAAAGAAATTATTTTAAGTTAATTTATGAAACTTATTTAGAGAAAAATACCAGTAACTACACGCTCAAGTATGTAATTACCCGGTAGTAAGTATGGGCATTCGGTTCTTCGGTTCGATTCGGTTCGGTTCTTTCGGTTCTTTAAAACTAGTACCCATTTAGGAACTGATTAAAATTTGGTTCGGTTTGGTTCGGTTACATTCGGGTTTCGGTTCCAAATGGTTACTTTCTAACCAGAAGAACTGTTTGGAAACGAGCCCGAAAGGAACGAAATGGTTATTTTCTAACCAAATGGTTACTTTCTAACCAAAAAAACTGTTTGGAACTGAACCCGAAAAGAACCAAATGGTTACTGTGTAACCAAAAGAATCGTTTGGAACCGAACAGTGAACCATGGATATTCAAGGGTTTATTGCTTATTCGGTTCTTTATGGGTACTATTCAGTTCTTGGTTCCGAACCGAACCGTACCGAGAACCGTGGGTATTTAAGATACGGAATCGTATGGGTATTTATAAGGAACCGGAACCGAACCGAATCCGTTATTTCGGTTCGGTTCGGTTCTTCGGTTCCATATCCATATGCCCATGCCTACCCGGTAGTACCCAAATTTCTGATAGTGTTATATATTACCTCCACTTAAATTTTGGATAAAATTACCCCCGACTATATATACCCATTTTTCACTTCAAACACACTTGTTTCCCTTCTCAACACCCTAAACCAACCCAAACACGTCTATTTTTTAGAAATCAGCATAAAAGAAACCGTTCGACTTCCAGCCTTTCTCTCCAACCAGAAACCCTTCAAGCCTCTCTCAAAATCAATCGTTCTTCGAACCCTCACCGGAATCGTACTAGTCACCGTTTTGTACTCCGTCAAGCGAT
Source organism: Limnanthes douglasii subsp. nivea (assembly GCA_036936605.1). NCBI lineage: Eukaryota > Viridiplantae > Streptophyta > Magnoliopsida > Brassicales > Limnanthaceae > Limnanthes > Limnanthes douglasii. The sequence continues at coordinate 48,775,922 of JAUPFV010000002.1, forward strand.
TAACCACCTTTTGTTGGAGAATTTTCCGTCAAGTGATCCCCAGCCGGTGAAACTACAGTGTTTTACAATACCAAGTAAGCATTCTCATTGGAAAATGTATTTTGTTTTTGCATTTTTTATGACTTCGAACCACTTGCTTATGTTATTTCACGATCGACGTTGCTTTTTTTTTATCGGAATCAAGTATTTAGTGATGACAGTTGGTCTGTTAGTTTATGGGTTTATCGTCGAACCTAAGGGTTTGTTAGGTTGCATGTAATGTTAATACTTTCATGAGAATTTTGATTATGTTAGATGTGCATTAGGTAGTTGATTGCACTTGTTGATTTTGGTGTTGTTTCGATATTTCCCAGATCCCTGCAACGTGCATGTAAAAAAATAGAACAATTCGCAGCCTGTACGTGTGCGTTGTAGTACAGTTTGCATCTTCATCACGTAGGATGCAAAAAATTCGCAGCTTCATCTCTTTTTATAGTTCATAGCAATTTGCAGCTTGATTGACTGTGTATATCATACAATTCGCATCTTGCCATGCGAGTTGTGTGACACTCCAACTGATAGATAGGCAGTTCGCAGCTTGTCATGCGAGGTGTGTGACACTCCAACTGATTTGTGTTTGTGTAGGAAGTATGATAACAAAACCAAGCTATTACAAGTCAGGAATGATGAGCCTTCTCAAACTGTTGAAAGAGAACTGTATTACACGTGCCCACATCGAAACTGCAAGAAACACACCCTTCTACACGCTTTTGAGAATGGCTTTCAACATATGTAATATGGAAGAACTGCTGAAGAAGAAATTATATTCGATAAACGACGAGGAGGACGAATCGAGGATGATGAAGAAATACTTCATGGGTCAAACGTCTAGGAAGATAGGACCGACGAATACTAAAACCATAACGAACGCCATTTTAAAGGTACTCGTAAAATAGACTTCATGTTATAAAGCGAGATGTTGTACTTTACTAATATATCATGTTGTCATGGGTTTTACAGGAAGGTATCGAAAGAGCCATAAGCGAAGGGGGGGGGGGAGGGCATGAGTTGGAAGATGTTGAACGACTGTTAATACAGTTTTTGTGCTCAATCCTATTCTACTCCGTATCTGGAGATATCCTGGGTTGGAGTGTGCTTTATTTTGTTGAAGACATCAACAAAATAAACATTTACGACTGGTCCAGATCAATAGTGTTCAAGCTTCTCCAGTCTATCAAGAGTTGCTTAGCTGTCGAAAAACCCGATAGAGTCGTCGGCTGCGTCGCCCTTCTAATTGTAAGATTGATTTATTCAGTATAAATATTAGTTATATACAGAGCATCTTGATGATAATACTTGTCCTGATGCAGTCCTTCATCATGGAGCACTCAACAATCGGGCTAGAGGTAGTAAAACCCACCTTGATTCTAAGATTTTTCAAATGGTTCGGATTAGAATGTCAAGATCTACCATGTCGCTGCTTGTTAGAATACCCAATCTGAAAGATGATCATGTATGATCTATATAGGTATTGAATTGGGGTATCAAACAATTTGCAACTTATCCTGAGTTTTGTTTGGTATTCTATTAAATTAAAGTATCAAACAATTCGCAGCTTATAATTTGCAAACAATGCCCAGAGAAACCTGAGAGATGTTAGAAACCTAATAGGTGATAAAGTTGCAGACAATTCGCATGGTATCATGCGAGTTGTTTGCAACTCAAAGCTGATAGAGTTCCAAACAACTATCAAGATATCATGTGAATTGTTTGAAAAAAACAGTGAGTCTATATCGTGATATTTTCCAAACAAACCGCGTCCAACTATTTACTTTCATGTTCCTCCCTTGGTAGGTTTTGGAAGATTCGCTGTATCTTATTGAGGCTGAAAGCGAAGCTTACGGAGGATCAGTAGGTAGTGGAGATGCAGATGCTGAATCGATTTCACCAGAAGAAAGACCAAAGAAAAGGGAGAAAAGCACAGCCCTAAAACCAAGAAAATTGGCATCACATAAACAGAAAAAATCCAATCAGGTGATATCAGTCAGACCCCAACCACAAACAGTCCCCCAGCTAGTGATTCCACCAAAGCCGATTGGCACATCCCAACAGGAGCCCGAGGACGAGGGCACCACTAGTATGATTGACACAATCGGTAATTTTGCCATCAAATGCAAAGCAGCTACTCCAAAGAAATCTGGAACTGTAGGGGAATCGAAGCGTTTGAAGACGTACACAGATAAGAATAAGTACCAGAGGAAGATAGAAAAACAGGCGAAAGAAGTAAGTATGAAATTGAGCCTTACGTAATCGGTTTAATCAGCACGTAATATGTTATAATACGTATGCTATTACTTTTTCATCTGTAAGAATTAAAGTTGAAGATAGTGGAGCTTGAAGCACAACAACTCCATAATGCTCTCTCTTAGCCAATTTTCCAGATTGGAAGCCCTGCAATTAAGAAGGTACCTTGACTACTAACATTTCCATCTGAAGCGGTGTCCACTAAATTTCAGACATCTGTACCAGCTGGAATTCAGGATAAGGAGGTTAACAAAACTTTGTAGTGTAAATTTGAACTGAGAATTGGGAAGGGGTTGCGCGAACGCATACCCCCAAAGCAACAAATTATGACGTAGACTCTCCCTCTTGGGGAGATCTTAAGCTAAACACCCCTCGAGAGTGCAATGGAAGTCACTAGCCTAGGCCATGGATCTCCATAATCAGCCATGGATCTCCATGATCAGCCATTGACCCCGTCCATGTAAGTATGTTGCTCAGCTGCTAGAGGTTCTTTATTTATAATGCATCCGTAAACGAGATCCTGTTTTTATTTCGATGTGGAATGCTTTGCATTACTAGTTAACTGTTCTCCTCCTTCTCGGGGCTTTAATCTGCATTGCATCTATTACCTCATTTGCTATAATAATATATCACGTCATTTTCATATAACAACTGCTCCATACATACTTCAAACCAAGGAGATAAATACTAGAGAGGATTACAAAGAACCCATTAACAAGCGACAGACATCCATTTGCCCACCAAACAACTAGACACTTGTATATAAAAAGGTTGAATAAACCGATAAACCAAGGACCGATCTGACCTAAACATCCCCCAACCCAACAAACAACTTGTTACACATTTTCCCCTTGTGTTGTTGTAAACTCGAAACACAAACCCGACCAATTCTTAAGTTTTTAACATTTTACACAAACCCGACCAATTCCTAAGTTTCTAACATTTTACGATTTGCAAAGCCGGCCGATTCTACATTTTTTAATATTTTAAAATTTTAAGCATGTCTTGTGTATAAAATGCCGACAATATTATATATATACGGCAATAAAACACCATTCATTGTGGTTATGAACACTAAATCAGTGTTTTACAGATGTCTCTTTTAATAATATACGATCACTATATTTTCTTTAGTTTATGAAAGATTAATCCAAGCTATTTTAATCCAAATACTTTTTTTTCTTTTTTAGGTTAATTCTTTAGATTGAGTTTTTCTATATCTTTTTTTTCCTTTTTAAAAACTAAACTCTGATCTTTATTAATGAATAGAGAGGCCCAAACAAATTGGTCTTACAAGATGTCTTCAGCCTAAAACTATTGGGTTTTGCACAACCCATTACATTGCCAACTTTTAATTTCCTTTAATCCTTCGAAACCCTCAATCCTTTAGACTATAACAGCTGCACAATCTCAACCTAAGCCACCAAATAGCTCCGCAACATCGCCTAAGCCAACCAAACAGCTCCACTGCTTCTTTTTACCTATCAATCGGTTGTTCAACCTTGCCTTAGCCAACAATCAGCAGCTCGGCGTCACGGAAACCTTACATCAGATGCTTGACATCACCGTAGCCACCAAACAGCTTCGAAGAACCCTAGCCCGAGTTTCGAACAACTCCAAACAGTAGATCGAGCCACTAGTCATTTCCCAATAGCTGAAATTTCAATCGAGACGGTCTGATTCATCATTCCATCAAGACGCCTTCATCAAAACAACTTCAAGGTGCATTATCAACACCAAGGATCAGTTGGTAAAGTATTTACAGGTGTTAAGGGAAATATAAGCCTTCTTCAAATATGTGAAGTATGAGCATGTGTTACGAGCTAAAAATTCGATGGTTGATTCCTTAATTATTATTCTTTACTCCAAAATATATCATTGGATTTTAATACAAGAATGCCCTTTTGATATTAAACATTGACGTTGGGACGAGCACCGAAGAAAGTTTTCAAGTATCCCCAATAACAAGCAAGCATTAAAGGTATGAGGTCAAATAATTTATTAGTTTGTCCGTTAATAAAGTAATGGCTAAGAATTTGAGGTTTAAAGCCATTGGTTTTTTAGTCTTGAGAGATGTCTATTATAAAAAAATTATTTACCATATTTTTCTTGTGATGTCTTGGATATGATGAGTCACGTATATTTTTATCCAAATTGCATGATAGGGAAAGCTCTGCCCACTATGGCTACAAAATTTAACCTTGAAGAGTTTCATGGGCAAGATATTATTTGTATTCCATCATTGATGAGTTCGGATTATCCAGTCTCAGCCCACTATATTATCCGGACAAGGGAAATTCAGACAATAGCATTCCATTGAACTATCCGAACAAGACAAAAATATAAACACTTAAACACCTTTTGACTAAGTTATGTGCTAATCAGCTTAAAAGATTAATGGGTCCTTAAACTTGACCCGATTTTATAACTTGACTCGTAAGCCCATGGGTCCTTAATTAAGGGTATAAATACCCCAACCACTCTCATTAATGAGGGTAATGAACATTTAATACAACCAGGTTGCTCAAATCTCTCACCACTTTACACCAAACACTTAATACTCAAAATACTTTACAAAACACTTTACAAAATTACCCCAGCCCAAAATAAACCAAACCAAATTGGTGACCACAATAGGAGCACGATAATGCCTGAATCTTGCATTCAAAACCAGTAGAATAAACCAGTTTGGATGGATTTGAACGAGCAAGCAACTCCACCACTTTTGGTGAAGGTAGTCGGGGAAAACAAAGAATACACCTTCGAAGAGCGAGACAAGTTGAGAGTATAAATAGAGGCGTTGAGTGCCATAAAACAAGCAGAAATGGGTATAAATGAGAAGTCAATGGCGTCAGCCATCTATCATACTAACAATCCTAAGGATAATGATCTATCAGCAAAGATTCATTTGAGCTCAAAAAAGACCCATGCAAGTTCTAAGAAGACTCACCGGTCTAAGCCGGTTGAAAGTTCAGATTCTGAGTCCTCCAGCAGCTCTTCGAACGAGGCTGAGCTTGAGGAGTCTTTGTCATCAAGCAGTGATGAAGGGAGGTCCAGGAAGAAACATAAACTAGTTAAAAAATATTCAAGAAAGAGAGATAGGCATGGGAGACTTAAAAGGCATCTGGGCAAAGGGTCATCTCACAACCATAGTCACAGGCATATAGATCAGTTGTTGATCGATTCTTTTGATTTTCAGACCAAACTAGGTATTTTCGCAACGCCTAATGAAGACACAGTCTTCATTCGTAATAGAAATCAGAGACAGACATCTTTGTGTGCCAAAATACTATCCGGAAACCTACCCAAAAGGTTTGGCAACTCCAAAATGGAGAAGTATGACGGAAGTAAGGATCTGGACAATCGTCTGGAGCAGTTCAAGAACTTCATGATGAATTTTGATGATGATGACATACTTCTGTGTAGAGCCTTCTCCCAATATTTTAGGGAAAGTGCTCTTAAGTGGTACAACAGCTTACCACATGGTGTATCAGAAACTTTGATACATAGTGGGTTGCCTTCTAAAGATAATTTATGAGAAGTAAGGAGGTGAAGGGCAATGGAGATACTATAATCCATTGTGCCCAAGAGCCAAATGAGTCCTTAAAGGACTACATAAGTCGGTTCGTAAATACTAATAACAGGTTAGCAGATTACTTCGAACAGGTGGCAATTTCTTCCTTGAGACAAGGGTTGAACCCTGGGAATCTGGCTGATTCGGTGACCATGAAGAAGGCCATGACTTGGGGTGGATTATTAAATCAGGTGGGGAAGCATATTAACGTGGTTGAAACCAAGAAAACCAGTCTGGGTATAAGGCTAAGGAGACTGGACAAGGGTCCAACAGGGCTAAACAGGCTCAGTCCAACCAAAATCAATCTGAGAGCCAACTATCAAGGAGTAAAAGAGGTCATTGGGTACAACCGGAGTGGTTTGTAGAATTAAAAGAGAACGTGGCCACAATTTACGACAAGACCAATGATGAAGTCCATTTCCGAAAACCAGCAGCATTGCAGTCTCCCAGAGACAGTTGAAATACTTGTTTTTGCCAATATGATAATGAATTACACCAGGATGAGGCCTCCGTAATGGAAGGTAAGACCAATTTACCATCTTTGGCCTCCATTCGTTTGAGAATTACACCAGGAGGAGGCGGCGTAGTTAGCTCTTCCTATGAGAGGTCCCTCCGACCTGTGGTGCTCCACAGATGGGACCTCACAAGATTACCCGAGGTGAAGCAATTGTGGAAGGAATTCCCCCAACACTCCGCAACCCATGCGTTAAGTTTGGCGTAGGTTGCTTGCACCTCCTCTAGGTTTCCAGTGAACTCCTTCGACAACACTAAAAAATGAGTGACAAATTAGTCAGAAGGGGAATACTTATGATTTAAAAAGAAAAGCATGAAAAACAAAGATAAAAAACTCACCAGTACTCTTCCACCTACTAGTTATCATGCTAGAATTAGTGTTGTCCTTGATCTTCCTACCATTATCTAATGTCCCACTGACAAACAAGAACTGTGTCCTCCAGTTCTTCTCAAACTACAGCAAGTCGTCTACCACCTTAAAATTGTTCCCTATATTATGATGGTCGAATGAAATTTGGTGATTCTTGCATAGACTTGCCACAACGGCAAATTGCTCCATTGTGAGTGGGATTTTTGATAACCTCGATGCCAGTTTGTAAGCAAGGAGGGAATACCAGGCGTTCGGGCTTAGCTAGCTTGGGTAGAGTTTAACCAGGTGGAAATACCTGGCGATTTCTGTGTCCAATGGGAACCGAAGTCCCACTTTAGCACCTCAGTGAAAATAACCACCTCGTTGAGTTTGTAGTCCATAAGAGTCTCCGGAGTGACAGGTATCCTTACCTTCACTGACTCTGGGATCCCCTATTTCGTCCGGATCCGGCCCAACTCAGCAGTGTGGGTGTAGATATAGTTTATATTTTGTAGAGCCAACATATATTTAACACTGACATTTTTAAAACAAGGGCCTACATTGCCCTCTAGGCACTTTGAAAGCTCCGGATGGGTCAAACAAAACTTGACTTTTGCCTTTTCTCTTCTTGTCAGAAGCAGCATCCCCCATTTGACCTGATGCTTCAGTTTCAAAGGGAGCCTCATCGATATTGTCCTTCGTTACTTCTTCCACCATTGTGGAAGGTCTATCAATTTCCTTGGATGGATGAGGATCAGCTTCTGGCACCAAAGGCTGTTCGGATGGATGAGTGCCTGTTGTTTCTGAAGGCATGGTGTCGGGTTGAGGTTGGGATCCGGAGGGTTTGGCCTTTGGTGCTACTTTAGATGCCTCCGATCTGGAGGGCTTATCTGTTGAGGTTTCTTTAGATGCCTCCGATCTGGAGGGCTTTGGTAGTGAAACAGTAGTTTGGGCTTTAGTTCGACGAGTTGTCCTGCGAGGGGTTGACTTATCCGGAGACTTCTCAGCGTCAAAACCCATGGCTATGAAGGGGGAAGGTTTTCTGACACTCGAAACTGTTTTTTCTATAGCAATAGAAGGTTGAGACTCTTGAACAGAAGAGCCTGAGGAAAGAGGAGAGAGGCTTGGTTTGAATAACTGTCTAGGTTTAGGATTTCTGGAAGAGGATGATCCTTGGTCAGCTTCTTGGGGTCGGTTCACTAGATTTCTCACTTGGGGAAACTGAGAGGTCGGCAGCAATGTGATTCTCCCTTTCAACTTTTTTCGCCATTTCTAGCTCTGATAAGTTTAACCAGTCGCCTTTAACAAGTGCATTTCTGGATGTGAATATAAAACTCTTCAAGAACAAGTTTGAAGATAAGAGTGAAAATCTCTCTAGAAAAAGGTTTTGATTGATGAAGACAATGAAATAGTGAAAAAAGGATTTATATAACAGTAGAAAAAAGTAATTGTTACCTAGGAGAAGTTGAAGAGGGTTTGGCAATGATTAAAGACGGCGCAACCGTGTGAAGGATTAAATTCCTAGGTAACTTTCTAGACTTAGTGGGTGCGCCAATCTAGGAAGAATAACAGCTGATAGTTTGAACCAGATTGTGACACGTGTCCCACGATCCAAGAAAAAAACTCTTAGAATTTTGGAAAGAGAAATCAATTCGGACAGACTTCGAACTGAGTTAATGATACGAATAAACCTCCTAGTACGGATTACACAAGCAGATCAGACAATAGGTTTTACAAAGTTCAACATCGAATACGCCAATGTATCATGTTTATTTATCCGTTTAAAGGGCACGTCGTCATAAACCATATTTTTGACATTGCCAGTGGTTATATGAAGTCTTTTTAGAAAGCATCAAAGTAAATCTCACATATAGGCTCAATCAAATTTTCTTCATTATGTTTCTCCTTTCAATGATGGGAGCAATGAAGAAGGTGGGTTTGATTCTAGACGTGTTGGGGGAGTAATAGATAAGACTATAAGAGGGGTGACCTCTAAACAGGGGACGATCTCTGAACTTGTGGTTGTTCTTCTCTTTTTCTTCTCTCTTTTGTCACTGTTATGCTCGCTTCTCTTGTGTGTGTTTTTCTTATTCAATACATGAAGCTCTACCGGTGCGTCATACTCTTCAATATTAGTAGTAATTGCAACTAGAAAAGATTCATCAAGTGTGGCTGGTGAAGACTCATTGGACTGCTCCACAGTTTCAACCCCAATTGTGTCTTTCTTCGAGCTTTACTTGTACTTATTACCCTTTTTAGCCCGATGGTTGGGGGCTCTGGTACTTTTTGGAAGAAATACTTTACCATCTCCAACCTCAATTATCTTAAGGATAACTGCTGGCGGATAAGGAGGTGTCAATTGCTCATACGTTAGATTCTGTTTGGAGCTAGTCTTCCAAACTAAATTATTACGTGAAAAAGATTAGTAAGGCTGTCAAACAGATATTTTGGATACATATATGCATATATCCGAATCAAAATAAAAAAAAATAAAAAAAATATCCGAATCTTAATCCAAATATTTGAATTTCAAGTTTTTTTAAATAATTTTTTAAAAAATATTTCAATATTGTTTTAGCCTAATCTATATAATGTATATCCAATTAAAATTGAGTTTTATTATTAGCCCAATAAAAATTAGTTTCAATTTAATAAAGATAATCTCTCTCTCTCTCTCTCTCTCTATATATATATATATATATTATAAAAAAATAGTTATATATAAAATTTTCGATATCGGATATTTTGAATACGGATATGTCTATATATGTATCCGCTATTTTTGGATACAAATTTTGGAACGAGTTTATCCGTTTTTTTCGAATTCGATATCGAATATTTTAGTCGGATATCATATTTTTTTACAGCCCTAAGCATTGGTGGAAGCCATTGAACCAATTCATGAAGCTCGTAACCATAAACAAAATAGTTATATATAAAATTTTGGATATCAGATATTTTGAATACGAATATGTCTATATTCGTATCCACTATTTTTGGATACAAATTCTGGTACGAGTTTATCCGTTTTCTTTCAGATTCATATATTATCAGTTTTTTTCGAATTCGATATGGAATATTTTAGTCGGATATCAGATTTTTTTTACATCCCTAAGCATTGGTGGAAGCCATTGAACCAATTCACGAAGTTTGTAACCATAATATTCATTGAACCATTATGTATACCATAAAAAAATAGGTTTCTTTTGTTCATCTGATTCACGAAGGTCGTAATCATAATATTTATTGTATAAAATCTAAAAACTTCTATTCATAACCTTCGAGGAGGCAGCAAATTATATTCAAAAGGGTTTGATTCATTACTTCAATTTTCCCATTAGTTTGGGGATGGAAAAATACTGAGAATTGTTTTTGGATTCCCCTAGTTTGGCAAAACCAAGATAACTCCTTATTTTGGAACTATAACCCGAGGTTATGACTGAAGATACCATATCGGTAATAAAAACTATTTTGAAGAATTTTTGAATCATTTGGTTAGATTCTCGCTAATAACTACATCTTTGCCAATATAGAGAATTAACATATTTCTAACAAAAGTTACTAACGACCCTAATGGTTTCGAAAAGAGCCTCGCTATATTTAGGCCATATCTGTCGAAAGGGACAATTTCTGAAATTGATTCCATATGTACTGGTATGATTTAAATTAAGGTAGTGATTCATTGGTATATATCACAGTCTGGTATAAATTCCTTAGTATATGGATGTATAATTGGTCAATAATACTCAACTAATAACATACACTTATGAAGAGTCGTGTACCCACAATGGGCACATCATTCTTATTCGTGGAATTCTCCAAGTACCAACACTGATTATTCTGATCCTATGCACCAAAAATGGGGTATCGTTAGCTTATGTAAATAAAAAAATTGGTGAGCAAAACATAGCGAGAAAAATGTAGCGAGCAGATAATATTTTAACACTTCTCGAATCGATTATATTGTCTAAAAGGCTTTGTACTATTAAGGCATGCTTCATTTGAGGTTCACTAGTTTTGTGGCTTATCAATAACTATGATCATGAATGTTAATTCAGAGGACTTGACTATCATATATTATAATATGGATGGTTTATCATGTACGACTATCCATAGTCTAATTTCGGATCTTATATAGGAGGCAAGGGGGTCTGCTAGCATGTTTTTAGCCCAATGAACTTGCTAGTATTATATATGTACAAAATTTGAGGTTTCGTCCCATATTTTTACTAGATATAAGGCGATATTGTAATTTTTTATTAAGCCTGTCCCAAAGCATGGTTGACCACTAATTGTGAGTCAATGAGAAGTATGACACGTCGATCTTCACAAATATGGGTGAGCCAAAGTCTTGTTATTGCTTATTTTTCATCTTAATTGTTTGAAGCATAGATTATGAACTTTAATGATTAACGTAGAGGGTCCCCAAAAACGGATGTTAGATGTATGCCATCTTCATAGCTTAAATTGTTTGAGCCCATATCGGTTTGGGCTATTCATATTGCTTGAGGATTATATTATAAAGGGTCGGTCTTTTAGAGTGAAACTTGATGGCAGTCCTTAGTTCGATCATATTCACTATATATGAGCTTTACAGAATAACATATTACTCTCTTAAATATAACCTAATTTTAGATAACATTTCGCAAAGGGAAAAGAGTTTAGATCATAATTGTATGGCCTTGAAAATACGGTTTTATTTTTATGGCAGCCACAACTAGAGTTAGTGCCAAGTTTTCTAAATACAAGTACCGTGTTTTGGCATCGAGGTGGGATTTATTGACATAATAAATGGCTTATTTTTTCCTTACTACAATTGCGTTGATATCATGATAAGAGACTGTTAATATTTATAGAGAGTATCACCTGAATTTGAGCGTGTTAGGAATTTAGAAGATGTCACGTGTTCTTTAATTTTTTTGAATGCTTCAACATACTCCAAGGTCCAGTTGAATTATTCACCCCCTTCATAATTCAAAACAAATAGAGAGTACTTGTCCGAATTTATAGAAATAAATTGATTTAAGATAATCAACATTCATATGAGAATCTGGAACTTCTTAATGTTTCATTGTGGCTTCATATTCTTTAAAGTAGATCGATGGTTCAGGTCTGTTTTGATTTCTCTTTCACTTTTCTGGATTGGGTTTTGAATTGATTTCTTGAAGGTTGACGATGGGTTCTTCTGTGTCCGACAAGTAATTTTTATCTTTTTTTATCGTGACCAACACATTATCGATTTATGCGTAAATATTTATCCGAATTTGGTTGGAGAAAGTTTTGTTCACTAATATTTGATATGTTGCACCTACATTTTTGAGACCGAAAGGAATTACCTTGTAGCGACGCAAATGTCGCTCAGTCATAAAAAAAATGTTTTATTTATTGTTCAAGTGCATTGCAATATGATTATACCTTTAATATAAATTCATGAATGATCGTATCTTACTTGTTGAAATGGGATAAACCAATTGGTGGATACGTGGTACCAAGAATAAGTCTTTCATATATGTTATACTGAGGTCAGTGAAGTCCACTTACATCTTCAATTTACCGTTTTTATTTTTTAATATAACCAAATTTACGGTTTAAATAAGGTAAGCGGCTTCTCTAATATGGCTTATTGTTGGGAAATCTGATCATTCAGGGATAAATAACTTCATGATTCGATGTAACAACAAGATAAAATAAAGTGTAAAGGAAATTGAAAATATATAAACAATATTTAATGTGGTTTGGATTTTAGAAATAATCTTACATCCAGTGGAACCGTTCAATACTTTTATTAAACAAGTAGGTTACACAAAGACTCTCAAAACACAAAAAGATCAATCATTTTTTGTTCCAAAGATAATGTGATTCACTGAAGTTTTTGTTCAGTGTTTATCTCTCACATGACTTCTCTTTTTCATTAAAGACCTAAAACTTTCTCTCAATTACAAATAATAAAAACTCGTCTCACAAGTCAATTTTCGCTCACGTCACTGACGTCACAAACTATAACTTTGCAATTCTTCTTCTATATATAGGTTTAAAAAAATTAAAATTCTTTAACATATGATGTAGATTAAATCTCATTAATTAGTTATTGTAATAACGTTATAATACGTTAAATAGAAAATATCATAAATAGGAAATCTAAATTAATAAAAGAACTATAATAGGGGACCAATTAAAAAGGGTTTTGCCAATATAAAGAATATCACTCTTCACTCTAAAAAAAATAGAGCTCGTCTTCAACCAAAAAAGAGAGGAAAGAGTACCGAAACCATTTATGTTATAAACGTATGTGTGTGATATAAATATTAATTTACAAGCTAATATTTTACTTCAAAAATAGTTTTTAATTATTAATATATTAATAATTGTTTCCATAAAATAATTGTTTTTTCATAAGTATAAGTCTGATTTTAAGAAAATTGTTTTGATGCATTATTGATATATTTTAAGTATAATATGTTGGTGTTTATTTTTTATTTTTATATTTTGAACACCATAACTCCAACCAATCTAGTATTTATTGAATTTAAAAGGATAAATATATTTATTTTTCTTTCAAAAATATTATTATACGATAAAGATATTTGAAATAAATGATAATTATATTAAATAAATACAAAAAATTAAAATACGATTCCAAAATATGCATTAAATATTTGATTACCGATACACATAAATATATTTATACTTATTCACAATTCCAAAATAGGTATCATATAATATTTAAATTCTCAAATAATACTTTTTTCAATAAATTATATAATTGTTACATGTGCATTAAATATAAATATTTATATTTAGATTGTTAAAAATATTTTTTATTCAAACTATGAATAAATGACGCAATTACTCAATTGTTAATTGAAATTATACTTTTCAACCCCAATATTCATTTTGAGAAGAATCAGATGGTAAGGGTTTCCAAAATTCTCGGATCGAACATAAAGGTTTCGAATGAGAGACCTTCACAACAAAATAGTAGCAACTCTTTGTCATCAAAGTCAATACCTGATATGACTTCGTCAATGGATATTCCAAAAAAATATTTAGTCTCCGTCAATGGTTTTTCTTTATAAATTGAACTTCAAAAAATTCAACCTATAATAAAGTTGTTAAGCCATTCGCCACATGATCTTCAAATAAACTTCATCTTCATGTTCGAAAAAACTACAGGCAAAGTGATATCTATCTTCATGATATGCGCCAACTGATCTTCCATTTATAAGGCAAATCATCTCTTTGTTAGAAAAGGCTATAAGCCCAGTGATCTCCATCTCCATGATAAATAGGGATATAAGCTAAGCGATCTTTATCTCCATAATATAAAAATGTTGTAGGTCAAACTATTTCCATCTCGATTGTAGACAGGTTTTGAGCTTAAGTGATCTTCATGATATGAACCAAGTGATCTCCATAATATACGCCAAATCATCTCCATTGTATAAAGGACTATAAGCCAAATGATATTCATCCCCACGATATAAAGGGCTATAATCCAAGTGATCTTTATCTCCATAATAATAAAAAAAAGGTTGTAGGCCAAACAATCTCCATCTCTATAGTATATGGTTATTATATTTTATCCCTATATACAAAGTGTGAATGAATCACTGATTACGGGCTACGCAAGGGGTCATACTGAGCCTGGACCAATTGAGTCCAATAATACGAACGAGCTAATTCGGCATGCCCACTAAGGTTACGTAAATGACCACATTGAGCTCAATACCGTGTACTGGTATTATAAGCAAACTAGTAATAAATCAAGCCTATAAAGGCCACACAATAGGCTGAATCGGTCACTCCCACGAATAAACTGATTGCCATGCCCTACTAAGGCTATGCGATGGGCCCTACTGAGCCCAATTTTGTAAGGACACACTAAGTCACCAAATGTATAACAAACACAAAAAATTTCCAACTTGCCCCACAACACATAAGTAAAACAAATCACTTACAAAAAACACAAAGTTTACTTACAGTCATCTGCATATAGCGACCCACACGATAGAATTACAAACACCACTTTGTTGCATACATGCTTACAATAAACACACAGTCACCTAAGACATTTGGTAAATATTTCAACACAAAAATCACGATATCTACCACATAACATACTCATACAAAATAAGTATAACTACATATAGTCCTTATTTCATCCTTCAGCAAAGACTAGTAAGGTCACTCATCCATCTTAAAAAACGAATCAAAGCATACCGAAGAAACAAGTAACATCCTATCAGGCTATTAATTGTTAGATGTACTATTTTTCTTTGCAAAAATAAAGCTTTTTATCTTCAATTGAGGTTTTGGCTGGAAAAGGTTTTTGACGAAGCAAGAAAAATTAAGTACGAACCAAGTTGGAGACATCTCTGATAACAGTTCGGCTAGGAAAATCAATATAACCAAGCCTTAAGACTTTTCGAAGTCTAGCTAACATGGTTGACATATTACTTCGGCATGATCAACGATGCCTCAGCAGAAAAGATAAATGAAGACATAGCCACGACAATTGACAAAATAAAAATAAGACAAGCTCCCCTAAATGTGAATAATAACAAGAAGATTACTCTATCCATATATTATATTCGACCATTATATAGTCCTTAAGTTTCACTACGCTCCAACTCAAATACTAGAGAGACTCCCAATAAGCCTATATTTCATACACAATATCCGGATAATAATAAAACATATAAATTATATTTATATTTAATTACACGTAATGTATTGTAAGTTATTAATAAAATATTATTCTGTATTTATTACGTCAAATATGTAACAGAAAAAGATAAATATGGAGCTTATTTGTTATGATAACAATTACATGTATCATCAAATAAGTCCATTTATAACTCTTATGTTTCTTTCTCCTTAAGAGGTCTGAAATAAGGACAAACCTAAGCTGGAATATTTGAGAGCGTTGGGATATGCTGCTTACACATATGTGAAGCAAGATAAGCTTAGGCCAAAATTACTGAAATGTTTGTTCCTCGGCTATCCGAAATGAGTTAAATGGTATAGGTTGTGGTACATTGAACATGAAAGTCACAAGGTTTTAATACGAAGGAACATGGTTTTAAATGAGAAAGACATGCCATTTAAAATTACGGTAGAAACACAACTTAGTATTGTCGGTAAAATATATGAAGTTGATGATGGATCTGATACATAAAGTAAAATTGTCTATGATTTTTTGGAAAATGATTTTTGACCTGGTATTATATTCCAGGACTTTCAGATGGTCATATGGGGGAGAAACATAATCTTAACGTTTATTTACTAGCGAATGATAGAGCACGAAGATGAAGCAAACAACAACAAAGGTACAGTTTTGCCAATGCTTATGACTTATTTATTGAAATGTAGGGAAATGTTCTTGAACTCGATACATATCACGATGATGTCAAGAACAATGATAAAGAGAAGTGAATTTATGCCATGAAATAAGAAATATAATTTTTTAAGAAGATGAACAACTGGATTCTTGTGAAGCAGTCAAAAGGTCAGAAACTAGATGGGAGTAAATAAATATTCATCCATTGTCCACAAAAAGTATTTTTTGGTAATCCTAGTTTTAAAAATAAATATGGGAGTGAAAGATGAACAAATGGATTTTTTGGTAGAGATAATTTGCAATAATAAAGATGAGCAACAATATAACTTTGAAAGACTACTTGTGTTCTTCCAAAACTTGGTGAGTCGTATCGGATTACCCCGCGAGGTGATTTTTTTCTCGTTCTCCCACCAACTGCTAACGAAGAGAAACTGCATCTTCCATAGCTTGTAAACTTCCAACATACCATCTATAACTTTGTACTCATTGCCCATGTTGTAGAAGTAAATATTTGAGAATTTTGAGATAGCCCAATAATGACAACGAATTGTTCTATCGACATATTAATTTTTGATAACCTAGATGTCATGATACATGACATTTGAGTAGACCAAGCATTTTGACTAGCCTGGCTTCTGCATAATCCCACCAAAATGAAGTAGTTAACAGTTTTTTTGTCAAAAGGAAATTAGAGGCCCCAGTTCAACACGCCCAGGTAGACAACTGATTCCCTTGGACCATAGTTCTTCAGTGTTTCTCTTTGAGTGAGTAAACTTACCTTCACCTCATTTGGAAACCCCCATTTCTCACGAATGACATTCAACTCATTGTCTTAAAAGTAGATGTAAGAAGTTTTGTCAATGACTAGAAGATATTTAGAGCTAACTTTTTGAATGTTGGTCTTACGCATTCGACTAGCGATGGGGGTTGGGGGGGGGGGGGAGGAGTGTGTCAGCCTCCGCCTCGGTAACTTTAGAATTTCCACCTTTACTATATTTAACCTTCATAGTTTTTTTCCTAACCGACGTCGAAGTCTCAACTATTTCCCCGGATGGACTAGATATCTCTAAAGGAAATTCTTCAGTTTCTCAACTTCATCATCCAACTCCCTCATATTGGATCCATAAGGTTTTGTCTGGTGAGGGAAATTGCTTCTCTCTTTGTTTAGTTATTGTAAGGGAGAATCAAGAGTCAATTTAGTCTGTTGGATGGTATCCTAGCCCCCATAGAGTGGGATTTTGTGAACCTTAGCTGGTCTGACCAAGCTTGGAGGCTAGTTTTCTTCTATATCATAGCCTATAACTTTGTGGGTGGAAGGACATCTATGACTGTTGGCTCCTTGGGATTATGATGGTTTTAATGAACGAATTTTTAAGGTAAATGATTGAACGGTTGAAGAAGGCTCTGGTGGAATATTGTATTTGTTGTATGAATAGTTACCTCTATAATCGATAGTTTAAGAAGCCATGACTATGCATTCAGATGTGGGCAACTCTGTAACAATCATAATTATCTTCTTCTCTTCGTAGTTTTTATACAGACACAACCAGTCGGTTAATACAGTTCTGGCAGTGAACATACAAACAAAAGAATATCACCAAAGATCTAATTTTTGATGGTGATAGTGGTGGAAGGAAAAGAAAATACTACTTGTGATTAGTTTAGTGGTGGAAATTATGCACAACTTATCTCTACACAAGTAATATTTCTCCATCTAAAAATTATTATAATAAGAAAATGAGGGGATAACTTATATAAGGGACCGTAGAAGACCATCAAGTTTGATTATAGATAAGTGAAAAAGTTGTCAATGTCTATAATCTCCAAGGGAGTGGAACCGTTTCCAATTGTTGACATGCCTCACCTATGGTAGAGTGAGATCGTGGGTCTAATGAAATAATGACATGTGTCCCATGATGTGTCGAGTAAATAATCATAAAAAAGTATCACTGATATATCTGAATGATTAGTTTATTTTTCTAAGTAGTTGCAAGCAAAACTTCAAAGGACTATGTCTAGAGTGGTGATCAGCCTTTATACGAAAAACTTGTTTGTTAGACCTCCCAAAAGTCTTTGAGAGGAGTAAGGGGGCTATATGATGAGGGCATATATATTCAAAGGGCAAATCGAACTCAGGTCAATATTTATATTATTATTTATTTTTATTAGTGTTAAAATGTATATTATTATTTTTATTTTTATTTTTATTTTTGAACTTAATAGGTTTCACACCTTGGACTTGGGTAATTAAAGTTTGGCCCATAAAATTGGTTCGGTCCATTAGCCATATTAAGGTAATGCAACATATAAATAGGCTTTTAGGGAGAATTTAATATGGATGAGGTATTTACAACTAAGATCAGACCTTCTCACTCTAAACATTTACTGAAGTAGCTCTCTTATCAATCTACTCTTCATCTAAAATTAATTTCGATTTTCCATTTTATTAAATAGCCCCTCAAATTAATTTTATCCATATCATGCTTAACTTTAATAGTTGTGTGAGGTACTTCCCACTTTGTTTATAGCTTAAAAAGAGTTTTGTCTTTTGTGTGAATGAAGACCATTCTCAAAACTTTATCCCTTATTTGGAACTCACCAAAAATAATATTAGAATCGTACAAGGATTGCATTAGCTTTCGGTAAGGCTCTTTGGGACTTGTCATGTTTATTTCTTCATTGTAGTTGGTAATTCTGAAGGAAGGCATACTTGTTTCTTCTAGGACCACAACCTTCATTATATATACCATAACAAAATAGGTTACTTTTGTTCATATTATTCATGAAGGTCGTAACCATAATATTTATTGTACAAAATCTAGAAAATTATATTCATAACCTTCGAGGAGGCAGCAAATTATATCCACAAAGGTTTGATTCATTACTTAAATTTTCCCATTAGCTTGAGGATGGAAAGACACTGAGAAATGTTTATGGATTTGCCTAGTTTGGAAAAACCAAGATAACTCCTTATTTTGGAACTTTAACCCGAGGTTATGACTAAATATACCATATCGGTAATAAAACTATTTTGAGAAATTTTTGAATCATTTGGTTAGATTCTCCCTAATAACTACATCTTTACCAATACAGAGAATTAACTTCTAACAAAAGTTACTAATGACCCTTAATGGTTTCGAAAAGAACCTCGTTATATTTAGGCCATATCTGTCGAAAGGGACAATTTCTGAAATTGATTCCATATGTAGTGGTATGATTTAAATTAAGGCAGCGAGTCATTGGTATGTATCACAATCTTGCACAAATTCCTTAGTATATTAATGTATAATTGGTCAATAATACTCAACTAATAACATACACTTATGAAGAGTTGTGTCCCCGTAATGGGCACATCATTCCCATTCGCCCCCCTTCATAATTTAGAAAAATGGAGAGTACTTGTCCGAATTTATAGAAATAAATTGATTTAAGATAACCAACATTCATGTGAGAATCTTGAACTCCTTAATGTTTCATTGTGGCTTTATATTCTCTAAACTAGATTGGTGATTCAGGTCTGTTTTGATTTCTCTTTCACTATTTTCGATTGGGTTTTGAATTGATTTCTTGAAGGTTGGCGATAGGTTCTTCTGTGTCCGATAAGTAATTTTTATCTTTTTGTATCGTGACCAACACATTACCGATTTATACGTAAATATTTATCCAGATTTGGTTGGAGAAAGTTTTATTCACCAATATTTGATATGTTGCATCTAAATTCTTAAGACCGAAATGCATTACCTTGTAGCGACGCAAATATCGCTCAGTCATAAAAAAAATATGTTTTATTTGTTGTTCAAGTGCATTTCAATATGATTATACCTTTAATATAAATTCATGAATGATCGTATCTTACTTCTTGAAATGGGATAAACCAATTGGATGATACGAGGTACCAAGAATGAGTCTTTCATATATGCTCTATCGAGGTCAGTGAAGTCCACGTACATCCTCAATTTACCGTTTTTATTTTTGAATATAACCAAATTTACGTTTTAAATAAGGTAAATGGTTTCTCTAATATGGCTTATTGTTGGGAAATCTGATCATTCTGAGATAATTAACTTGATGATTCGATGGAAACAATAAGATAAAATAAAGCGTAAAGGAAATTGAAAATACATAAACAATATTTAATGTGGTTTGGATTTTAGAAATAATCTTACATTCATGGGAAACATTTATTATTTTTATTAAACAAGTAGGCTACACAAAGACTCTCTAAACACAAAAAGATCAATCGTTTTTTGTTCCAAAGATAATGTGATTCACTGAACTTTTTGTTCAATGTTTATCTCTCATCTCACTTATATTTCTCATAAAAGACCTAAAACTTTCTCTGAGTTAGAAATAATAAAGACTCGTCTCACAAGTTAATTTTTCACTCACATTACTGACGTCACAAACTCTAACTTTGCATATCTTCTTCTAATTATAGGTTTAAAAAATTACAATTCTTTTACATAAGTTGTAGATTAAATCTCATTAATCAATGATTGTAACAAAGTTATAATACCTTAAATAGAAAATATCATAAATAGGAAATCTAAATTAATATGAAACTTAATTAGGATAAAAAGACATTTAATAACAACTTTAATTACTAGGAAATCGAATTAATAAAAGAAGACTATAATAGGAGACCCAATTAAAAAGGAAACCTAAGAAGTAGAAGAAGCTAATTTAATTGAAAAATTAAACTTAATACCATATGAAGCATTGTCCTTGAAATTCCTTTGTATCGTCGGCAACTTCAGGTCAAAAGTATCAGCACCATACCATCGGATTGGCCACCGACACCATGCATCGGCTCAATCCATACATCATCGATCAGGTTTTCAGCCCACTGGAAAATAACATGCATGTGGTTGACCAAACTCACTTTTAGTTCCTAACAAATGTTTCTACACCGAAGTCTTGACCACAATTCTGTCTTGAGAGAATTTAATAGTTTCTATCTATGCAGGTTAACGATCAACCCATCTTTAGCCCATATAATCCTTTAGTAGTACACCTGTTTTCGATTTACTCCTAGCCTACACCTAACACATATTTAACTTAGTTGATTGATCTCAACTATAATGGACTCAACTTTCTCATGGGATAATGGTATGTTTTTTTCAGCTTACTGGACTATAATTATTGTTGGTAGATTAATTGTGATATTGTATCAAGATCGGTACTTTTGTTACATCATGCACATACCAAGAAAAAATATACAAATTATTAAATAAAATGGTTAACAAATAGGTCATGCCTAACGTCGACTATCTGTCATGCATCGAGTGTTATCTATTTTACTGTTTCTCCTGGTTGGACTATACAGGAATAATTCTTCAGGTCATCTATGACGACTAAGACTATGAAAGGCCCGACTAATTTATATGTTTTATGAGCAAGAGAAGTAGGATAAAAGTCTATGGTTATGTGCTGACTGTCATAAATTATGTTGGTTCTTTTGTTGAGGATATATCTCAAGCACAAATGCATGCTAGCCTTGATGATATGCATTAATTGACCCATATTGATCCAAAAATAGCATTGTATGATGAAGTACCGTATACTATAATGAGTAGACACTAAGTTTTTGATATATATAAGAAATATCATCTTAAAAAGTATTTTATTTTCCACCAATATTTTACAACCATTGGAAGTCTAACATTACTTGATAAAACTTCATTCTCTAACAATTGACTATTCTTAATACCAGTTTAAACCACAAGACTACTTTTTTGTTAGTATACATAGTTATTTTATATTATATAATATTTCACATCGTTATTTTGATCATTTGTTATTGTTTTTACTATATATATATATATATATATATATATATATATATAGAGGATATTAGTAATTCAATAATAAAACACCTTTGAGTTTTACATGTTATCATAGGCTAGTTTTATAGGGTTGAGCCTGGCTTTCTAAGATTATTCTCATAGCTCTAATTTTATGGTATTTTTATTTTTCCTTTAATTTGTTTCTATTAAGATTTTTTTTTGATAAAATTTAGACTTGAGATTGGTATTAGTCATTTTATTTGGAGATTTTGAATTTGTTGATTTAGTTTTCTTGGACTTGAGATTTTATATTTGAGATTTAGGATTGAAAATTTTAAATTTGAGACTAAGGTTGGTGATTTGATGTTGGAACTGAAGATTTGGTTGAGATTTGAAATTGGGATTGAAGATTTAAGTTTTTTAGATCTTGGATTTCGTATTGAAGATTTGAAATTGTTTATGTCCGATTAGTTTATATATATATATATATATATATTATCATGATTATATATAAAGACGATTCAATTTGGTTGATAAGTGTTCAGTTGGATGGAACCGCTACACATGTTAGAATTATGTTATAAATTTGTTCTTGCAGTAAAATTTATGTGGAGCTATATTACACGTGTGGGGGTTAAACATACAAATGGTGAGATATTTGACTATATTGATCTAAACTTAATATGTTGCAAATTCAAAGATTATTACATGGACCAACGATTATGTTACATGTTCCATTGGTATGCAATCAGCTAAGTATGAAACGACTAAAGAAGTTTGGGTTCAGCTAGCTAAATTATATACATAATGTAAATTCACAAAATAAATATTAGTTGTAAATAAATATTCGTGCACTCCAGCAGAATGATACTAGTAACCATGAGTTTATTCTTTCATGAATGATCTATGGGTTTAGTTAGCTCTCATTGTGAATTGTAAGAATTTGAACCATATATTATATTTGGAGAAGAACAACTTCTTGTACAGTTTCTGTAACTCATTTTAATAATTTTGAGCGATTGTGTTGGACAATTCTTCATCATTCTCCTCTCGCTTTGAACCGTAACTCATCCTTCGACTATTTATTTTGATGACTGATTAGTCTATATATTTTTTAAAAGCCCGTTGGTAGTCATTGGACTATCTATTTTGGTGACATATAGTCCATGGACTTTCAAACGTCCGTTGGTAGTCCCCGGACTATCCATTTTGGATAAAGTTAGTCCCATGCGCATGTTTATTTAGAGGGACTAACTTTATCAAAAATAGAAAGTGAAATGACTAACTTTATTGAAAATAAATAGTTGAGGGACTATCCTTCACAAAAATTGAAAGTCAAAATATGAAAATGGATTAACTTTATATAAACTGGATAGTCAAGGGACTACCTACGGACTTTTGAAAGCCCATGGACTATCTGTCACCAAAATCGATAGTTCAGGGACAAATTACTGTTCAAATCCTTATCTTGTCATGTTTGTTTATTATATTCTTAATAAATTGTTAGCATACGATAATTTTTTTAAGTCTAAAGCTGACAAGGGGTTTGTATTAGCTATGATTCTTTTTGTGTTTGCTCATTCACAGCGTTCAATACCTAGCTACCAAAATACATTAACTTATTAGACATCGCATGGTGCTCTTGCAAATTAAAAATAGTCATAATAAGACTCAGTGTCCAAATTACAAATTAAAATCAAACAAAAACATTAATATCGACAATGAACACCGCAATAACTACACCCCTCGTAGACTGATCCATCGTCCATCTTATCTCAATAACAATATATTTGTTGTCCCGTCATTAAATCATATTGTAAGTATGCTATCAGAGTCTGGTATATTAGTTATAATTACATAACTTAGTCCAACGGTCATGGCTAAAGAATTTTACGGTATTAACATCAACAAAGTGTAATTACCTTTCTGTTATTATGATTTTTTTTATAATAAATAATGAAGTTGTGGGTTATGAAGAGTGAATACTTGAGATGACCTAAAGAGTTCTTATTTTTTGTGCCTTTGCACCTTCTATTAAATGTGGCTTCACTCGTCAAAGTGAGTAGTCAAAACTTTGGAATTCATGGATAACGAATGACGAATACGACTCTTTATTTACTAGATTGGTGTTGGTAACATATAATAAAGATGACCATCTTAATAGATGGAATTGAATAGCAGAAACATAATTGACGGTTGCAAGAACTCAACAGAGAAGAATAACAATAGATAAAATCATAACTTTAAGTTAGAGATTAAAAAGACTCTGAAAAATAGTTCCTAAACTTAAATTAATCAAAGTCCGACGGTAAAGTAGGGTTTAAGAGCCTTTATAGAAGTATTTGAAACCCTACACAAAAAATATAGATCATTTTTTGCATAATAAAATAAAGCTCATCCCAATTTTAAAGTGATTGGAGATGTTTAAGTATTTTTATTGAATCTAACAAAAATAGAAAATTACCGAAAAATACGAAAACAAATAAATGATGCTCTAAACGCTGTATTTTTTTGCCTAAAATTCATCATCTAGTTTTACCCCGTGATGCTTCTAAAATTCGTTGGGCTTCCCAACACGTTCGATTTGAGTAGTCGCAACGTCTAACTCTGATAATCGAGCCTCAAATAAGGTTCATTTCTGTTTGTTCAAAAGGGCCCTATAGTTATGGGCTTGTGCAACTATATCATCCACTCATTCTTGGGAAGAATTCGCCCATGAATTCTCAACTTCATCATCATCAGTGGTATTGGTAAACGACACCAGGTGATTCACGTTAAGACATCATGGGTCTTCATGTGGTTGTGTAGCTTTAACCGATATGCTTTGGGATTAATGTTCTCAATGAATTCAAACAGACCCACCTTCCTTGCAGCTAATTTATTATACTCATGGGCAATATATTGGTCCCTGGTCAAAACCACCCATACAAATTCCCCTACTGCAAAATCCACCAGTCGGTGCTTCATGTCCGCACAAACCTTGTACTTCTGAGTCGTCTCATCAAAATGTTTTCTCGTGTTCTCATGGATCTCCTACATGTCAGCGATAACGGTCTCGACTTTGGCTGAAACCTTGTCAAGAGTTGGGAAATCCAAATCCATAGGACCCTGTGGGTTCTAACCATAGACTACCATGAAGGGATTGTGCCCAGTACTTCTCGTGTGGTGCTTATTATAGGAAAACTCAACATGATAAAAGCGGGAGTCCCATGATTTCAATTTTTCGAAGATCTTTGTGTGCAACATGTTTCCTAACGTTCGATTAATTACATCTGTTTGTCCGTCTGTTTGCAGGTGGTACACGCTGTTAAAACTTAGCTTTGTATTTGTGAGGTGCCACAAACTCCTGAAAAAGAGTCCAACAAACCGCGTATCACAATCAGAAATGATGTTCAGGGGTAGGCCATGAAAGCGGTATACCTCTCAGAAGTATAAATTAGCAACATTCATAGTGTCTCTGTTTTTTTGCAGGCAATAAAGTGGGTCATCTTAGAAAACCAATCAACCACCATAAAAAATAAAACATTACTTCTATGCGTTCGCATAATCCAGAGATGAAAGCCATGATCACGCTTCACCACAGCCCCTTTGGTGTAGGCCGTGGTAAGTATAGACCATCATTGGAGGTCGTGCCCTTTGCCATCTAACAAACCCGACATCCAGCCACAAAACATAAAACATCTTTACTCAAATGTGACCAAGAAAATGGTTGGATATAGCATAAAGGGTTTGATTTCGACCACCATGCCCCTCTTTGTACCTTCCTTGTACGATTAGTAGTCTTAAATTGCCATCAGGAATACATAGTAAGTTAACTTTAAAGAAGTAGCCTTTACTCAGTGTAAAATCTTTTCTCAAACCTGCCATGACGTCGACCAAAATATGGATCAACAACAATTAGATCCGTCATCAACTCAAACCCCACAAACTCTCCTTCCATATGTTTTGAAACTTGGAAATTTAATGTATGCTTACATTTGTTTAAAATTTGATATACCATTTATAAAGAATTATAAGTAAATATTTAAGTATGACGAGGAAGGACCGATGTATAATAAGACATGGGTCCGATAATATTTAAGTAAGAATTAAGTATTCCAAGATGGCATAAAGTAAGTGGGGAAAAAAGATCATTTAGCATCATGAGTATAATGATTAATTGGATGTTGGACATATTTGTATAAAAACGAGCATTTAGCATCTGATATTTTGAACATCTATCAAACCAATACTTTGATGATAGATTTAGTCAACATTATTACCTTAATGACGTGAATCTTTACTTTATATATATATATATATATATATATATATATATATATATATATATATATATCTTCTAAAGAACAAGGGAAGATCATCTTTGATGTTTTTTTTCTTTAGAAATACCGAAAACTGACACTTTGGATATTCAAAACATTAGAAAAGTAGCATGGTATCTTACACTTTTCAGATGGACTTGGCTTATAACCATGTTTGTTTTAATTGAGGTGTTTTACCATTTATGTTTGATTAACTAGGATTGGGTTATAAACAATATCGCAACTTGTAGCCTTTACAGTATGACTTTTACAGCCCTAATATGGCATCTTAAGCTTTTCAACTAGATTTGGCATATAGATATATTGCTTTAATTGGATGTGTAACCACTTATACTTTTCAACTAAGCTTGACTTGCAACCATGTTCGCTTATTAGTTATAATTTTTTTTTTTTTTCTAACTCATGTTGTTTATTTCCTTCAGTAGTAGTTAATTCTTCAATTTTGAGAAATTTAATAAAAACCATAAAACATTAAAAACGTCACTTTCGAAATCATCAAAAACCTTTCAGGTCATCGCTTTATGAATTATTAACAACATAACCATCATCTAACCTATATGACCCCTCCATATTTGAATCAAATTCAAAATATTTGTCCAAAGACTAATAATTAATGACGATAATATAAAACTTACTGAACCAGAGTATTCTTCTTAAATCCTTAAGTGATCGTCGTCGTTAATATATCAAATAACCATCATTTTTTATTTTTTTAATTAAAATTTGGATAATAACATTAATTATTTTCCTTATTTGCTGAAATCACTTTTTTCATATATTACCTTATTAATATTATCAATATAAGTATTATTTTAATCATTATTGATCGCTTGTTAATGTTATCAATTTTCATTTATCATTATTGTTTCCTTATTGACTACTTATTAATGTTATAAATTTTCTTTTAATATTATTGATGCCTTATATATATATATATATATATATATTCATTTTTTCCGACAGGAAATAACACCATCAGATTTATTTTAACGGTATAGACACTAACAAGAACCAACTTAGATTTATCAAAAATAATTTCATAAAATATAACACTATTTACCTTTTTACTATGGTTTCTTGTAAATCTACAAAGTTATTTATGAGCTCAATCCTAACAAAATTACAGGGCCTGATGGATTTACGGTAAGTTCTACAAAGAGTGCTGGTCCATTATTCAAGAAGATCTATGTCTTGTTATCAAAGAGGTGTTCAAGGGATGCAACATTCCTACTGGTGTACTAGCCTCAATGATTTGTCTGATCCTTAAAATAACATCTCATATATCCTAAAGGGACTTTCTTCCTATTAGCCTAACAACCATTCTAAACGGAATCTACTCAAAATTAATTAACAGAAGGCTTGTTGATATACTTCCTAAACTGATATCAGAGGAGCAATGAGCCTTTGTCACTAACAGAAGTATTCATGAGAATATACTCAGCACTCAAGAGCTATGCTTTGATCTCAAATTAAAAGCAAACGGAAGGAACAACATCATCATGAAGATTGACATGGAGAAAGCCTTTGACATGCTTTCTCACGGGTTCATTCAAGAAACTCTTAAAGCCTTTGGGTTCAGTTCTTGTTTTATTAACATTATAAATAAAAACTGTTAGGGTAGCGACCAAAGTTCCACATCCCAACATCGGTAAAACATGGGAAGGATCAATGGTATATAAGTGAGAACATATCTCAACTAGTATGAGGCCTTTTGGTAGTGGACCAAATGCAAAGCCGTGAGGGCCTTCAGGTGCCAAAGCGGACAATATCATACTAGTGTTGAGATCGGTTGTGTTCTTACTTATATACGGAGGAGGAATATGCGGACCGGACCCCCATATTCCCAACATGTGGTATCAGAGCTCCAGGCCCAGACAGTACGCGATGTGGTGGGTGATGTGGGTGAAATTCTCATTAATCGAACATGATGAATTAGTAGCCATGCTCAAGATCCTTGTTTGGAGTGCCCGTGGCTTATCAAGCAGTGTGGCTTGATTTGTGGCTCATCAAGCATTGTGGCTTGATTGGAGAGATCCTCGTTTGGAGTGCCCGTTGCTCATCAAGCAGTGTGGCTTGATTGGAGTGTATCAAAACGGTGGTACTTGTTTGGATTGGCGTTAAGGAACAAGGCAGGATGGTCAAGATCAGATAGATCCGCTGTAAAGGCTCTAGAGATCAAGCAGCCCCAACCTGATTAGAGTGAGCGGATGGATGTCAATTGAGAGGAGGCTAAAGTGGTACTTTGTTTGAGAGGAGGATTTGTTAGGGTAGCGACCAAAGTTCCACATCCCCACATCGGTAAAACATGGGAAGGATCAATGGTATATAAGTGAGAACATATCTCAACTAGTATGAGGCCTTTTGGTAGTGGACCAAATGCAAAGCCGTGAGGGCCTTCAGGTGCCAAAGCGTACAATATCATACTAGTGTTGAGATCGGTTGTGTTCTTACTTATATACGGAGGAGGAATATGCGGACCGGACCCCCATATTCCCAACAAAAACATCATAAAAAATCATTTCTTTTTTATTATTAATGGTGCAACTAAGGGTTTCTTTAGGTCAAATCAGGGTTTGAGACAGGGAGATTTCCTGTCTCCCAGTTTGTTTATCCTGGCTATGGAATATCTGATCTGGGGCCTTAAGAAGATCAATGAGAATCACAGTTCTGTTAGATACAAAGCAAGAGGGAAGCACATCATACCTTGTTTGGCTTCCGCAGATGATTTCACCATATTCTGCAACAACTCTCCCCAATAAATATCCAAAATATCTCACTTCCTGTCACATTACCAGGAAATATCAAATCAGAACATTAACAAACACAAATCAAAGCTGATTATTGCTGAAAATATGACTTCTCAGAGTATTAAAGAGGCTTAAAGAAGGTTGGGAATTAGGCATAATTTTATGTCTTTCAATTACTTGGGGTAGTAGTTGGTAATAGGCATGGGCATATGGGTATGGAACCGAAGAACCGAACCGAACCGAAATAACGGATTCGGTTTGGTTCCGGTTCCTTATAAATACCCGTACGGTTCCTTATCTTAAATACCGATGGTTCTCGGTTTGGTTCGGTTCGGAACCGAGAACTGAATAGTACCCATAAAGAACCGAATAAGCAATAGTACCCTTGAATATCCATGGTTCATTGTTCGGTTCCAAACGATTCTTTTGGTTACAAAGTAACCATTTAGTTCTTTTCGGGTTCAGTTCCAAAGAGTTTTTTTGTTAGAAAGTAACCATTTGGTTAGAAAATAACCATTCCGTTCCTTTCGGGTTCGTTTCCAAACGGTTCTTCTGGTTACAAAGTAACCATTTGGAACCGAAACCCGAATATAACCGAACCGAACCAAGAAGAACCGAACCGAACCGAATTTTAATCAGTTCCTAAATGGGTACTAGTTTTAAAGAACCGAAAGAACCGAGAACCGAACCGAACCGAATCTTAATCGGTTCCTACATGGTTACTAGTTCTAAAGAACCGAACCGAATCGAACCAAATGCCTATACCTAGTTGGTAACATGATAAAAGTCAGTCACTTTGACAATCTAGTCTCAAGAATAAGGGAGAGAATCACAGAATGGGATAGTTGCACTCTCTCATTTGGTGGAAGGTTGATCTTAATACAGTCTATTTTGTCCACTCTTCCTCTATACTATGTCTAAGATACAACCACCCTAAAGCTGTTTCCAGGAGAATTGAACACCTATACAACAAATTTCTTTGGGGGAACAAAAATGAAGTTAAAAACATCAACTAGTCTACATGGGATAAGCTGTGCAAGCCTTATTCTGAAGCTGGTGTCAATGTCAGGAAAATTGAGACTCTGCAGGAAACATTTTCATATAAACTATGGTTCGTCTTCATAACAAATGCTTCTCTTTGGGTAAGAATAATTTCTTCTATATATTATAGAAACCACCATCTCATAACTGCACTTATACCTAACAGGATTTCAAGAGTTTGGTCCAGGATTATTGGGGTTAAAGACAAAGCTGACAAGCTGATTTTTTGGATTCCTGGTTATAGAAACATAGATTTCTGGCTTGATAGATGGTGTACTGAAAGGGCATTGATCTACTTTCAAGAAGGTGGCAATAGAGACTTATACTAAAACACAAAAATATTTAGTTTATGGGTAAAAAATAATTGGGATGATAACAAGCTCAAAGAAACTATTCATCAACCTATGATCTGTAGTATTCTAAATTTCAATCTCAATAACAGCCCAGAAAAAATCACGTGGTCTCTTACGACTGATGGTAAATTCAATACAAAGAAGACATGAGATAAAATCAGGAAGAAAGGAAATGTGTCTAACCTTTTTGGGAAAACATGGAACTCTTTACTCCAACAAAATGCTTTTTATTTTTTTGGAGAGCATTTTTGAATTGGTTCCCAGCTGATGTTAACCTACAGAAAAGAAAATTTCAGTTAGCTTTGAAATTTCAATTTTGCAGCAATCAGGAGAGTGCAAATCACATTATGGTCCAATGTAACAATTCATGGATAGTCTTGAGCCACTTCAACTCTATTCTTGGAATCAAAATTTCGAGAAACATGACATTGCATTATTTAGTTCGTACATGGTATTGGTCCTCGTCCGAATGCCGCAGTATAAGATCAATAATACCAGCTATCATATCATGGGCTATTTGAAGAGCGAGAAATCGGAAGAAGCACCAGGGAATAAACATTACTCATGACTCTCTAATTAACTACGTTTTGAGAATTCTAAATGGACTGGACAACTCGAACCTCGTTAAGAAGAAACACCGGGGAAGAGATGTCAATATTGCTGGATCTTTGAGTTGTAGTGTTAAGCGTCTTCATCAGACTATTCCCATCTCACTTCAATGGTATGCTCTGAAGCTTCCTAGGTACAAATTGAATACAGATGGATCTTCTATGGGTTTTGATGAGTCTAGCAGAGGAGGTTTAGTCAGAAAAAATGAGGGCAATATAATTGTGGGCTTTGCGAACATTTATGGGAAAAAAATCAGCCATAGTAGCACAGACCAGAGATTTCTATGATGGTCTCTTACTATGTAAAACTCTGGGAATCACGAAGCTGGGCATGGAGGTGGATTCAAACATGCTTGTAAGTTTGATTGTGGCAATTCTATATGGTTTTTGGATCCATTGATAAATTGTTGCAGAAAGCTCATAGGCTCTGAAATGACGATTAAAGCAATTTATCTGGAGCAGAACGAGGCCGCGGATTGGGTGGCTAAACAAGCTCTGATTGAAATAAGAAACTTCAGATTTAATCATAATTCTGCTTCAAATCACTTAAAAGCAATTGTCTTCATGGAGAACACTTGTTTAGGTTACATCAGATTTTCGGGAGAAAGCTGATTGTTGTGAAATTGGGGCTTTTGAGGTTTTGAATGAGCTTTGTCGATTCATTTTTGCTGAGAAGAAGGTTAGCTGGTGTTCAAGAGATTAAACATTGAAGGCAGAGTGATGAAGTCAAATGCTGTAAGTCAACTCTAATGGCGTGTTTCAATGCATTTGTGATTTTAAGTTTGTATAAACCCCCTGTATTTTCTAGCTCTTTTCAATAATGTCAAGGGTTGTTAAACAAATACTACGGTTTCTTGTATTCTAACTGCACACATAATGTCAGAAAATAACTTTATCATCTTTTTTTTTTAATTTTTTACCCTTTTCAACTACAACTCTAATAAAATGATGAATTTTTGTTTCCATGTGTAATTGTGGATCTTAAGTTTCCAAAGCTACAAATAAATACGGAAACATTAGTACTTCTCCTATTTGTATGGCTAGGAGATATCAGTATGATGTTTCTTTGTTTGCACAAAATGTTGTATTCACGATGAAACATCGGGAGTTAAATGTAGCAATTACCCATGTTTGAAACTTTGTAACCTCACAAGAATTGGTAGGACATCTACTCGTGATGCATGAACTTTCCACTACTTTAAGAAAACATCCAATTAAAATTTACCTTATATAAATTATTTTTATTTGATAAAGTTCAAATTTACAAGATTGTTGTTCTTTCGATTAGTTTATGGAAAATACAGAGTTCACATTCAATATCATAATCATTTTATTCTTTGACAAATCTGTTAACGACCTACTATGTATTGAGCATTGTTTATTTTACATAGTGCCTGACTTTATAATCATCTGCATGAACTATTCTCCATCCAAACACCTTCCGTAATATGATGAAAATTACAAACCTTCCATTTTAAGTTCCAGCCATTTTAGTTTTAATGGCTTTCACAACATCTTGAATTACAGTCGTTTTTTATTTAAAGCCTTCTACCAAACTATTTACATCACATGCTTCAAGATTATTTGCATTTTTTGTGTTAACTAGAGTTTCAACAAGGTAATATATAAGTTTTACTAGTTCCTCATATAGTAATATAATGAATTTGACGATAAAATGTTTTGCAGACCATCTTCAATTTTTTGCGCTCTTTCACTTTTGAGACCACACAAACTGACCTATACCTGTAACATACTTAATCTAAAGAAAATGAACGAACTCTTCCATAAATATTCTTACCATCTTTATCTTGACAATACTTCAATCATCCCAAAGACTGCCACCTGAACTCCCCCATCTGATTTATAAGTTTATACTATTTTTTTATTATCTTGTTCTTAACCTCATTCGTTGTTTGTTCATTAATATTTTTCTTGATTATCCTCTTGACCTTCTTCTTTAATATGTTCTTTATATACTTCCAATCGAATCACCAATCTAGTTTAGAGAATATGAAGCCACAATGAAACATTAAGGAGTTGCATTACCTTAATATGGCATCACCAATCTAGTTGCATTACATTAAGGAGAATATAATACCAGGTCAAAAATCATTTTCAAAAAAATCATAGACAATTTTACTTTATATATCAGATCCATCATCAACTTCATATATTTTACCGACAATACTAAGTTGTGTTTCTACCGCAATTTTAAATGGCATGTCTTTCTCATTTAAAACCATGTTCCTTCGTATTAAAACCTTGTGACTTTCATGTTCAAGGTACCACAACCTATACCATTTAACTCATTTCGGATAGCCGAGGAACAAACATTTCAGTAATTTTGGCCTAAGCTTATCTTGCTTCACATATGTGTAAGCAGCATATCCCAACGCTCTCAAATATTCCAGCTTAGGTTTGTCCTTATTTCAGACCTCTTAAGGAGAAAGAAACATAAGAGTTGTAAATGGACTTATTTGATGATACATGTAATTGTTATCATAACAAATAAGCTCCACATTAATCTTTTTCTGTTACATATTTGACGTAATAAATACAGAATAATATTTTATTAATAACTTACAATACATTACTTGTAATTAAATATAAATATAATTTATATGTTTTATTATTATCCGGATATTGTGTATGAAATATAGGCTTATTGGGAGTCTCTCTAGTCTTTGAGTTGGAGCGTAGTGAAACTTAAGGACTATATAATGGTCGAATATAATATATGGATAGAGTAATCTTCTTGTTATTATTCGCATTTGGGGGAGCTTGTCTTATTTTTATTTTATCAATTGTCGTGGCTATGTCTTCATTTATCTTTTCTGCTGAGGCGTCGTTGATCATGTCGAAGTAATATGTCAACCATGTTAGCTAGACTTCGAAAATTCTTAAGGCTTGGTTATATTGATTTTCCTAGCCAAACTGTTATCAGAGATGTCTCCAACTTGGTTCGTACTTAATTTTTCTTGCTTCGTCAAAAACCTTTTCCAGCCAAAACCTCAATTGAAGATAAAAAGCTTTATTTTTGCAAAGAAAAATAGTACATCTAACAATTAATAGCCTGATAGGATGTTACTTGTTTCTTCGGTATGCTTTGATTCGTTTTTTAAGATGGATGAGTGACCTTACTAGTCTTTGCTGAAGGATGAAATAAGGATTATATGTAGTTATACTTATTTTGTATGAGTATGTTATGTGGTAGATATCGTGATTTTTGTGTTGAAAGATTTACCAAATGTCTTAGGTGACTGTGTGTATATTGTAAGCATGTATGCAACAAAGTGGTGTTTGTAATTCTATCGTGTGGGTCGCTATATGCAGATGACTGTAAGTAAACTTTGTGTTTTTTGTAAGTGATTTGTTTTACTTATGTGTTGTGGGGGAAGTTGGAAATTTTTTGTGTTTGTTATACATTTGCAGATGACTGTAAGTAAACTTTGTGTTTTTTGTAAGTGATTTGTTTTACTTATGTGTTGTGGGGCAAGTTGGAAATTTTTTGTGTTTGTTATACATTTGGTGACTTAGTGTGTCCTTACAAAATTGGGCTCAATAGGGCCCATCGCATAGCCTTAGTAGGGCATGGCAATCAGTTTATTCGTGGGAGTGACCGATTCAGCCTAATGTGTGGCCTTTATAGGCTTGATTTATTACTAGTTTGCTTATAATACCAGTACACGGTATTGAGCTCAATGTGGTCATTTACGTAACCTTAGTGGGCATGCTGAATTAGCTCGTTCGTATTATTGGACTCAATTGGTCCAGGCTCAATATGACCCCTTGCATAGCCCGTAATCAGTGATTCATTCACACTTTGTATATAGGGATAAAATATAATAACCATATACTATAGAGATGAAGATTGTTTGGCCTACAACCTTTTTATATTATTATTATGGAGATAGAGATCACTTGGATTATAGCTCTTTATATCGTGGGGATGAATATCATTTGGCTTATAGTCCTTTATACAATGGAGATGATTTGGCGTATATTATGGAGATCACTTGGTTCATATTATGAAGATCACTTAAGCTCAAAACCTGTCTACAATCGAGATGGAAATAGTTTGACCTACAACATTTTTATATTATGGAGATAAAGATCGCTTAGCTTATATCCTATTTATCATGGAGATGGAGATCACTGGGCTTATAGCCTTTTCTAACAAAGAGATGATTTGCCTTATAAATGGAAGATCAGTTGGCGCATATCATGAAGATAGATATCACTTTGCCTGTAGTTTTTTCGAACATGAAGATGAAGATTATTTGAAGATCATGTGGCGAATGGCTTAACAACTTTATTATAGGTTGAATTTTTTGAAGTTCAATTTATAAAGCAAAACCATTGACGGAGACTAAATATTTTTTTGGAATATCCATTGACGAAGTCATATCAGGTATTGACTTTGATGACAAAGAGTTGCTACTATTTTGTTGTGAAGGTCTCTCATTTGAAACCTTTATGTTCGATCCGAGAATTTTGGAAACCCTTACCATCTGATTCTTCTCAAAATGAATATTGGGGTTGAAAAGTATAATTTTAATTAACAATTGAGTAATTGCGTCATTTATTCATAGTTTGAATAAAAAAATATTTTTAACAATCTAAATATTAATATTTATATTTAATGCACATGTGACAATTATATAATTTATTGAAAAAGTATTATTTGAGAATTTAAATATTATATGATACCTATTTTGGAATTGTGAATAAGTATAAATATATTTATGTGTATCGGTAATCAAATATTTAATGCATATTTTGGAATCGTATTTTAAATTTTTGTATTTATTTAATATAATTATCATTTATTTCAAAGATCTTCATCAGTTCTTATAATAATATTTTTGAAAGAAAAATAAATATATTTATCCTTTTAAATTCAATAAATACTAGATTGGTTGGAGTTATGGTGTTCAAAATATAAAAATAAAAAATAAACACCAACATATTATACTTAAAATATATCAATAATGCATCAAAACAATTTTCTTAAAATCAGACTTATACTTATGAAAAAACAATTATTTTATGGAAACAAGTAATAATATATTAATAATTAAAAACTATTTTTGAAGTAAAATATTAGCTTGTAAATTAATATTTATATCACACACATAAATTTATAACATAAATTGTTTCGGTACTCTTTCCTCTCTTTTTTTGGTTGAAGACGAGCTCTATTTTTTTTTAGAGTGAAGAGTGATATTCTTTATATTGGCAAAACCCTTTTTAATTGGTCCCCTATTATAGTTCTTTTATTAATTTAGATTTCCTATTTATGATATTTTCTATTTAAGGTATTATAACGTTATTACAATAACTAATTAATGAGATTTAATCTACATCACATGTTAAAGAATTATAATTTTTTTAAACCTATATATAGAAGAAGATATGCAAAGTTATAGTTTGTGATGTCAGTGATGTGAGCGAAAATTGACTTGTGAGACGAGTTTTTATTATTTGTAATTGAGAGAAAGTTTTAGGTCTTTAATGAAAAAGAGAAGTCATGTGAGAGATAAACACTGAACAAAAAGTTCAGTGAATCACATTATCTTGGAACAAAAAATGATTGATCTTTTTGTGTTTTGAGAGTCTTTGTGTAACCTACTTGTTTAATAAAAGTAATGAACGGTTCCACTGGATGTAAGATTATTTCTAAAATCCAAACCATATTAAATATTGTTTATATATTTTCAATTTCCTTTACACTTTATTTTATCTTGTTGTTACATCGAATCATGAAGTTATTTATCCCTGAATGATCAGATTTCCCAACAATAAGCCATATTAGAGAAGCCACTTACCTTATTTAAACCGTAAATTTGGTTATATTAAAAAATAAAAACGGTAAATTTAAGATGTAAGTGGACTTCACTGACCTCAGTATAACATATATGAAAGACTTATTCTTGGTACCACGTATCAACCAATTGGTTTATCCCATTTCAACAAGTAAGATGCGATCATTCATGAATTTATATTAAAGGTATAATCATATTGCAATGCACTTGAACAATAAATAAAACATATTTTTTTTATGACTGAGCGACATTTGCGTCGCTACAAGGTAATTCCTTTCGGTCTCAAGAATGTAGGCGCAACATATCAAATATTAGTGAACAAAACTTTCTCCAACCAAATTTGGATAAATATTTACGCATAAATCGATAATGTGTTGGTCACGATAAAAAAAGATAAAAATTACTTGTCAGACACAGAAGAACCCATCGTCAACCTTCAAGAAATCAATTCAAAACCCAATCCAGAAAAGTGAAAGAGAAATCAAAACAGACCTGAACCATCGATCTACTTTAAAGAATATGAAGCCACAATGAAACATTAAGAAGTTCCAGATTCTCATAAGAATGTTGGTTATCTTAAATCAATTTATTTCTATAAATTCGGACAAGTACTCTCCATTTGTTTTGAATTATGAAGGGGGGTGAATAATTCAACTTGACCTTGGAGTATGTTGAAGCATTCAAAAAAATTTAAAGAACACGTGATATCTTCTAAATTCCTAACACGCTCAAATTCAGGTGATACTCTCTATAAATATTAACAGTCTCTTATCATGATATCAACGCAATTATAGTAAGGAAAAAATAAGCCATTTATTATGTCAATAAATCCCACCTCGATGCCAAAACACGGTACTTGTATTTAGAAAAGTTGGCACTCACTCTAGTGGTGGATGCCATAAAAATAAAACAGTATTTTCAAGGCCATACAATTATGATCTAAACTCTTTTCCATTTGCGAAACGTTATCTAAAATTAGGTTATATTTAAGAGAGTAATATGTTGTTCTGCAAAGCTCATATATAGTGAATAGGATCGAACTAAGGACTGCCATCAAGTTTCACTCTAAAAGACCGACCCTTTATAATATAATCCTCAAGCAATATGAATAGCCCAAACCGATATGGGCTCAAACAATTTAAGCTATGAAGATGGCATACATCTAACATCTGTTTTTTGGGACCCTCTACGTTAATCATTAAAGTTCATAATCTATGCTTCAAACAATTAAGATGAAAAAGAAGCAATAACAAGACTTTGGCTCACCCATATTTGTGAAGATCGACGTGTCATACTTCTCACTGATTCACAATTAGTGGTCAACCATGCTTTGGGACAGGCTTAATAAAAAATTACAATATCGTCTTATATCTAGTAAAAATATGGGACGAAACCTCAAATTTTGTACATATATAATACTAGCAAGTTCATTGGGCTAAAAACATGCTAGCAGACCCCCTTGCCTCCTATATAAGATCCGAAATTAGACTATGGATAGTCGTACATGATAAACCATCCATATTATAATATATGATAGTCAAGTCCTCTGAATTAACATTCATGATCATAGTTATTGATAAGCCACAAAACTAGTGAACCTCAAATGAAGCATGCTTTAATAGTACAAAGCCTTTTAGACAATATAATCGATTCGAGAAGTGTTAAAATATTATCTGCTCGCTACATTTTTCTCGCTATGTTTTGCTCACCAATTTTTTTTATTTACATGAGCTAACGATACCCCATTTTTGGTGCATAGGATCAGAATAATCAATGTTGGTACTTGGAGAATTCCACGAATGAGAATGATGTGCCCATTGTGGGTACACGACTCTTCATAAGTGTATGTTATTAGTTGAGTATTATTGACCAATTATACATCCATATACTAAGGAATTTATACCAGACTGTGATATATACCAATGAATCACTACCTTAATTTAAATCATACCAGTACATATGGAATCAATTTCATAAATTGTCCCTTTCGACAGATATGGCCTAAATATAGCGAGGCTCTTTTCGAAACCATTAGGGGTCGTTAGTAACTTTTGTTAGAAATATGTTAATTCTCTATATTGGCAAAGATGTAGTTATTAGCGAGAATCTAACAAAATGATTCAAAAATTCTTCAAAATAGTTTTTATTACCGATATGGTATCTTCAGTCATAACCTCGGGTTATAGTTCCAAAATAAGGAGTTATCTTGGTTTTGCCAAACTAGGGGAATCCAAAAAGAATTCTCAGTGTCTTTCCATCCCCAAACTAATGGGAAAATTGAAGTAATGAATCAAACCCTTTTGAATATAATTTGCTGCCTCCTCGAAGGTTATGAATAGAAGTTTCTAGATTTTGTACAATAAATATTATGATTACGACCTTCGTGAATCAGATGAACAAAAGAAACCTATTTTGTTATGGTATACATAATGGTTCAATGAATATTATGGTTACAAACTTCGTGAATTGGTTCAATGGCTTCCACCAATGCTTAGGGATGTAAAACAAATCTGATATCCGACTAAAATATTCCATATCGAATTCGAAAAAAACGGATAATATATGTATCTGAAAGAAAACGGATAAACTCGTACCAGAATTTGTATCAAAAAATAGTGGATACGAATATAGACATATCCGTATTCAAAATATCTGATATCCAAAATTTTATATATAACTATTTTGTTTATGGTTACGAGCTTCATGAATTGGTTCAATGGCTTCCACCAATGCTTAGGGCTGTAAAAAAATATGATATCCGACTAAAATATTCAATATCGAATTCGAAAAAAACGGATAAACTCGTTCCAAAATTTGTATCAAAAAATAGTGGATACATATATAGACATATC
Source organism: Limnanthes douglasii subsp. nivea (assembly GCA_036936605.1). Lineage (NCBI taxonomy): Eukaryota > Viridiplantae > Streptophyta > Magnoliopsida > Brassicales > Limnanthaceae > Limnanthes > Limnanthes douglasii. The sequence continues at coordinate 48,815,515 of JAUPFV010000002.1, forward strand.
CGTATTCAAAATATCCGATATCGAAAATTTTATATATAACTATTTTTTTATAATATATATATATATATATATATATATATATATATATATATATATAGAGAGAGAGAGAGAGAGAGAGAGAGATTATATTTATTAAATTGAAACTAATTTTTATTGGGCTAATAATAAAACTCAATTTTAATAGGACATACATTATATAGATTAGGCTAAAACAATATTGAAATCTTTTTAAAAAAAATATTTAAAAAAACTTCAAATTCAAATATTTGGATTCAGATTCGGATATTATTTTTTTATTATTTTTTTATTTTGATTCGGATATATGCATATATGTATCCAAAATATCTGTTTGACAGCCTTACTAATCTTTTTCCCGTAATAATTTAGTTTGGAAGACTAGCTCCAAACAGAATCTAACGTATGAGCAATTGACACCTCCTTATCCGGCAACAGTTATCCTTAAGATAATTGAGGTTGTAGATGGTAAAGTATTTCTTCCAACAAGTACCAGAGCCCCCAACCATCGGGCTAAAAAGGGTAATAAGTACAAGAAAAGCTCGAAGAAAGACACAATTGGGGTTGAAACTGTGGAGCAGTCCAATGAGTCTTCGCCAGCCACACTTGATGAATCTTTTCTAGTTGCAATTAGTACTAATATTGAAGAGTATGACGCACCGGTAGAGCTTCATGTGTTGAATAAGAAAAAGACACACAAGAGAAGTGAGCATAACAGTGACAAAATAAAGAAGAAAAAGAGAAGAACAACCACCAGTTCAGAGATCGTCCCCTGTTTAGAGGTGACCCCTCTTATAGTCTTATCTATTACTCCCCCAACACGTCTAGAATCAAACCCACCTTCTTCATTGCTCCCATCATTGAAAGGAGAAACATAATGAAGAAAATTTGATTGAGCCTATATGTGAGATTTACTTTGATGCTTTCTAAAAAGACTTCATATAACCATTGGCAATATCAAAAATATGGTTTATGACGACGTGCCCTTTAAACGGATAAATGAACATGATACATTGGCGTATTCGATGTTGAACTTCGTAAAACCTATTGTCGAACTGGAAATAGAGGTTAAGGAATAAAGAAAGACCACTTCCATGTAACGCTTGTCAAATGATCTGAATGAGCAATATGCCCTTGTTAAGGAATACAAATGAGCGTTAAGTTCTATCGAAACTCAAGTTGTGAAGGACAATAAAAATACGGTAGATGAATATGTCGATGGGATCTTAAAGTTCATAGATAAATGGAACGCCTCAATTAAATTGAACATGGTCTTAAATTATCTCAAGGCATTTCATCAGCTAAACCTATGGTCTTTGTATGAGTTGGTTTCAGAAGAGTTGTGGCCCAACGATATGCCCACGGCTGATCTGTTGGGCATACCTATGGATTCATCCATTGATAGTTTGTAAGAGAGCGACATGAGAAACTCCAAAGGTGGGATTTCATAGGAAAAGAATATCGATGAGGATGAGCCAAAAGGCCATTGAATTTATATTTTATCGTTGCAAGTCCTTAGCATATGTAAGGTGTTTTGTTATTTTGTTTGGATTCCAAAAAGTCCTTGTTTTGTCCAATATATTTTGTACTTGTTATTCCATCAGTGAATCGAAGTTGTTTTGTTTCATTTCATTTTTTTTATGTTTCAAAGATCTGTAAACCTACTAACCCAATTAGTGAGAGGAAATCCATTCGAAGGTACACAAATCAATCACTTTAACCATTCAAAAATATGTAAATTAATCACTGTAACCATTCGAAGGTAATCCATTCAAAGGTATATAAATTTATTATTTTAACCATTCAAAATTAATCCATTCGAACATATATAAATCAATCATTTTAACCATTCTAAGATAATCCATACAAAGGTATATAAATCTATCACTTTAACCATTCAAAGGTAATCTATTCAAAGGTATATAATATAAAAATATATTGAGTATGAAGATAAAACCTCATTAAAACCTTCCCGAGCCACCAGGGTAGGAAAAATTATGCCCATAAATATTTACACAATTGGAAACCAATATAAACATTTTATATAGTTATTTAAGATAAATTCTTAGGTGTTTGACGTTCCATGTGTGCCTCTAAATGTTGCCTATTAAATCTGTCAGCCGATAAGTCCCAAGCTTGACTTTTTCATATATCATATATGAACCTTTCCAATTCAGTGCCAACTTTCCTAACCTCTTATCTTTGGTATGTAAGCAAACCTTTTTCAGGACTCTGTCTCCCGCTTCAAATTCTCTTCTTCGTATTTTACACGCATATCTGCTTCTCATCAAACCTTGATAATGAACAACTCTCAAATGAGATCATATTCTTTTTTTCTCAATCAAATCTAATTCAACTCGTATAACAATGTCATTATCTTATTCTCAATAACTTTAAATTTAGAAAGATGGGAAGGTATACTCAATTGGTATTACTGCGTCCATCCCATATACCAAAGCAAACAGAGATTTTTGAGTGTCAGTTCGAGGGGTAATACGATAAACCCATAATATTTCTTGTAAATAATTTGGCCACTCACTTGCTGTACCCTCTAAATTCTATTTATAGCCATCAGAATGGTCGTATTAACAAGCTCTATTTGCCCATTGGCTTTAGGGTGAAAAAGGGGTAAAAAACACCGCTCATCCCTCACGTTTCCCACTTGTAACAAGTTCGTATTTTTTCTTTGGGGCTGTAATAAAGTGGTCCACTGTGTTTCAAAAAGCGGAACAAAATGGTCCTTATTGGCCTCAGTCCAAATTTTCTACCATTAATGCCCTTTGAGCAGCCACACCAGCAATCCACATGGGACGCTGATGTGGCAGCAGTAAAAAAGGTTAAAGCCACTTTTACTTTTACTCAACCCTTTTAAGCCTAAATCTACCCATAACTCGGCCCAACCAACCAAAAAAACCCATAAGCCCATCTACCTTATTTTAATACACCCAATAACCCAATGAACACTTCTTTTTCTTTAATATATCTCTCTCACTCGTCAATGGCTAGTACTGAAGTTCAAATGTAAAACAATTGACACAGAATTTCCACTGTATGTATAAGTGTATTTATACTAATTATTGTGTTGCTTGAAAATTCTTAATGAAACAAAGGGCCACCAAAATAGGCAAACAAAAAACTACATAAAACACACAAATTCCCACCCGAAACTCACAATTAACAAAACTAAAGTGGCAGGAAATCTTGAGAAAAAACCTAAAAACCTTGAGGAAAACCCAAAAATTCTGAGAAATAAGAATACCAACTTGTTTTTTCTTCTTTTAATTTCTTTGGTTCTTTCTTCAAAAAATGGATGGTTGGACTTCGAATAACGATTCAAATAATAAGTTCGAGAAATTCGTGATTATAATGAACCCTCCTAAGTAATTTTTTTTCATTTGTTATTCGTTTTTTATATTTTATCATCTTTTCGGAGTTTTTTAAATCATGGGTTTGCTTTGATTTTGGATTAATCGAACTGGGTAGTTCCTTCAAGATATCCATTTTAATTTTTTTTCTTGTGATTAATTTGGTTTTAAAAATATTTTACATGGTTACGATTGATAATAACTCGAGCAGGAAAACGACTTTTATTAAGGTAATTGAACTGAGTTACCAACCTATGAGTGAGAAAGTATCATCACAATCCCCTGGTACTAGCCATTGATGAGTGAGAGAGTATCATCACAATCCCCCGGTAATAGCCATTGACGAGTGAGAGAGATATATTAAAGAAGAAGAAGTGTTTGGTGGGTTATTGGGTGTATCAAAATAAGGTAGATGGGCTTATGGGTTTTTTTTGGTTGGCTGGGCCGAGTAATGGGTAGATTTAGGCTTAAAAGGGTTGGGTAAAAGTAAAAGTGGCCACATCAGCGTCCCACGTGGATCGCTGATGTGGCTGCTCAAAGGGCATTAATGGTAGAAAATTTGGGCTGAGGCCAATACGGACCGTTTTGTTCTGCTTTTTGAAACATAGGGGACCACTTTATTACAACCCCAAAGAAAAAGGACGAACTTGTTACAAGTGGGAAACGTGAGGGATGAGTGGTGTTTTTTACCCGGTGAAAAAGTGAAGAAAACGAAATACTTAATTAATCTGTAATTACATAAAATTTTCATATCTCTATCTTCCAAATGAGGGCCATTATTCATTGTGATGCCTCTAGGGATCCCAAATCCACAACATATATTGGAGATGATACATTTTATCACTGTTTTAGATGTAGTACCAGAGAGAGGCGCTGCTTCCACACACTTAGAAAAATAATCAACTGTTAATATAATAGTTCGACAACCTTCAGACGTCATTGGTAGAGTACTTACTAAATCAAGCCCCCATCTATAAAACAATATTGACTCAGATATTGACTCTAGTAAGATTATCAACACATGTATTGCATTTCTAAACCTTTGTCATGTATCACATCGTTTAACTAAGTCTTTAGCATCTGTCATGATTGGTTTGGTTTATTTTGGGCTGATGGTAATTTTGTAAAGTGTTTGTAAAGTATTTTGAGTATTTAGTGTTTGGTGTAAAGTGGTGAAAGATTTGAGAAGCCTGGTTGTATTAAATATTCATTACCCTCGTTAATGAGAGTGGTTGGGGTATTTATACCCTTACTTAAGGACCCATGGGCTTACAGGTCAAGTTATGAAACCGGGTCAAGTTTAAGGACTCATTAATCTTTTAAGCTGATTAGCACATAGCTTAGTCAAAATGTGTTTTTTTTTACTTTTGTCCTGTTTGGATAGTTCAGTGGTATGTTATTGTCTGAATTGCCCTTGTTAGGATAATACAATGGGTTGTGACTGGATAATCCAAACTCATTAGTAGCCCATTTTTTAGGCCTTGTCAAATATCTTTGGTATGACTAAAATATCTACTTAGCCAGTAGTGACTTTGTCCGATCTGCTTGTGTAATCCGTACTAGGAGGTTTATTCTTATCATTAACTCAGTTCGAATTCTGTCCGAATTGATTTCTCTTTCTAGAATTCTAAGAGTTTTTTTCTTGGATCGTGGGACACGTGTCACAATCTGGTTCAACCTACCAGCTGTTATTCTTCCTAGATTAGCGCACCCACTAAGTCTAGAAAGTTACCTAGGAATTTAATCCTTCACACGGTTGCGCCGTCTTTAATCATTGTCAAACCCTCTTCAACTTCTCCTAGGTAACAGTTACTTTTTTCTACTGTTATATAAATCTTTTTTTCACTATTTCATTGTCTTCATCAATCAAAACCTTTTTCTAGAGAGATTTTCACTCTTATCTTCAAACTTGTTCTTGAAGAGTTTTATATTCACATCCAGAAATGCACTTGTTAAAGGCAGCTGGTTAAACTTATCAGAGCTAGAAATGGCGAAAAAAGTTGAAAGGGAGAATCACATTGCTGCCGACCTCTCAGTTTCCCCAAGTGAGAAATCTAGTGAACCGACCCCAAGAAGCTAACCAAGGATCATCCTCTTCCAGAAATCCTAAACCTAGACAGTTATTCAAACCAAGCCTCTCTCCTCTTTCCTCAGGCTCTTCTGTTCAAGAGTCTCAACCTTCTATTGCTATAGAAAAAACAGTTTCGAGTGTCAGAAAACCTTCCCCCTTCATAGCCATGGGTTTTGACGCTGAGAAGTCTCCGGATAAGTCAACCCCTCGCAGGACGACTCGTCGAACTAAAGCCCAAACTACTGTTTCACTACCAAAGCCCTCCAGATCGGAGGCATCTAAAGCAACCTCAACAGATAAGCCCTCCAGATCGGAGGCATCTAAAGTAGCACCAAAGGCCAAACCCTCCGGATCCCAACCTCAACCCGATACCATGCCTTCAGAAACAACAGGCGCTCATCCATCCGAACAGCCTTTGGTGCCAGAAGCTGATCCTCATCCATCCAAGGAAATTGATAAACCTTCCACAATGGTGGAAGAAGTAACGAAGGACAATATCGAGGAGGCTCCCTTTGAAACTGAAGCATCAGGTCAAATGGGGGATGCTGCTTCTGACAAGAAGAGAAAAGGCAAAAGTCAAGTTTTGTTTGACCCATCCGGAGCTTTCGAAGTGCCTAGAGGGCAATGTAGGCCCTTGTTTTAAAAATGTCAGTGTAAATATATGTTGGCTCTACAAAATATAAACTATATCTACACCCACACTGCTGAGTTGGGCCGGATCCGGACGAAATAGGGGATCCCAGAGTCAGTGAAGGTAAGGATACCTATCACTCAGGAGACTCTTATGGACTACAAACTCAACGAGGTGGTTATTTTCACTGAGGTGTTAAAGTGGGACTTCGGTTCCCATTGGACCTAGAAATCGTCAGGTATTTCCACCTGGTTAAACTCTACCCAAGCCAGCTAAGCCCGAACGCCTGGTATTCCCTCCTTGCTTACATACTGGCATCGAGGTTATCAAAAATCCCACTCACAATGGAGCAATTTGTCGCTGTGGCAAGTCTATGCAAGAATCACCAAATTTCATTCGACCATCATAATATAGGGAACAATTTTAAGGTGGTAGACGACTTGCTGGAGTTTGAGAAGAACTGGAGGACACAGTTCTTGTTTGTCAGTGGGACATTAGATAATGGTAGGAAGATCAAGGCCAACACTAATTCTAGCATGATAACTAGCAGGTGGAAGAGTACTGGTGAGTTTTTTATCTTTGTTTTTCATGCTTTTCTTTTTAAATCATAAGTATTCCCCTTCTGACTAATTTGTCACTCATTTTTTAGTGTTGTCGAAGGAGTTCACTGGAAACCTAGAGGAGGTGCAAGCAACCTGCGCCAAACTTAACGCATGGGTTGCGGAGTGTTGGGGGAATGCCTTCCACAATTGCTTCACCTCGGGTAATCTTATGAGGTCCCATATGTGGAACACCACAGGTCGGAGGGACCTCTCATGGGAAGAGCTAACTACGCCGCCTCCTCCTAGTGTAATTCTCAAACGAATGGAGGCCAAAGATGGTAAATTGGTCTTACCTTCCATTACGGAGGCCTCATCCTGGTGTAATTCATTATGATATTGGCAAAAACAAGTATTTTAACTGTCTCTGGGAGACTGCAATGCTGCTGGTTTTCGGAAATGGACTTCATCATTGGTCTTGTCATAAATTGTGGCCACGTTCTCTTTTAATTCTACAAACCATTCCGGTTGTACCCAATGACCTCTTTTACTCCTTGACAGTTGGCTCTCAGATTGATTTTGGTTGGACTGAGCCTGTTTAGCCCTGTTGGACCCTTGTCCAGTCTCCTTAGCCTTATACCCAGACTGGTTTTCTTGGTTTCAACCACGTTAATATGCTTCCCCACCTGATTTAATAAGCCACCCCAAGTCATGGTCTTCTTCCTGGTCACCGAATCAGCCAGATTCCCAGGGTTCAACCCTTGTCTCAAGGAAGAAATTGCCACCTGTTCGAAGTAATCTGCTAACCTGTTATTAGTATTTACGAACTGACTTATGTAGTCCTTTAAGGACTCATTTGGCTCTTGGGCACAATGGATTATAGTATCTCCATTGCCCTTCACCTCCTTACTTCTCATAAATTATCTTTAGAAGGCAACCCACTATGTATCAAAGTTTCTGATACACCATGTGGTAAGCTGTTGTACCACTTAAGAGCACTTTCCCTAAAATATTGGGAGAAGGCTCTACACAGAAGTATGTCATCATCATCAAAATTCATCATGAAGTTCTTGAACTGCTCCAGACGATTGTCCGGATCCTTACTTCCGTCATACTTCTCCATTTTGGAGTTGCCAAACCTTTTGGGTAGGTTTCCGGATAGTATTTTGTCACACAAAGATGTCTGTCTCCGATTTCTATTACGACTGAAGACTGTGTCTTCATTAGGCGTTGCGAAAATACCTAGTTTGGTCTGAAAATCAAAAGAATCGATCAACAACTGATCTATATGCCTGTGACTATGGTTGTGAGATGACCCTTTGCCCAGATGCCTTTTAAGTCTCCCATGCCTATCTCTCTTTCTTGAATATTTTTTAACTAGTTTATGTTTCTTCCTGGACCTCCCTTCATCACTGCTTGATGACAAAGACTCTTCAAGCTCAGCCTCTTTCGAAGAGCTGCTGGAGGACTCAGAATCTGAACTTTCAACCGGCTTAGACCGATGAGTCTTCTTAGAACTTGCATGGGTCTTCTTTGAGCTCAAATGAATCTTTGTTGATAGATCATTCTCCTTAGGATTGTTAGTATGATAGATGGCTAACGCCATTGACTTCTCATTTATACCTATTTCTGCTTGTTTTATTGCACCCAACGCCTCTATTTATACTCTCAACTTGTCTCGCTCTTCGAAGGTGTATTCCTTGTTTTCCCCGACTACCTCCACCAAAAGTGGTGGAGTTGCTTGCTCGTTCAGATCCATCCAAACTGGTTTATTCTACTGGTTTTGAATGCAAGATTCAGGCATTGTCGTGCTGCCATTGTGGTCACCAATTTGGTTTGGTTTATTTTGGGCTGGGGTAATTTTGTAAAGTGTTTTGTAAAGTATTTTGAGTATTAAGTGTTTGGTGTAAAGTGGTGAGAGATTTGAGCAGCCTGATTGTATTAAATGTTCATTACCCTCATTAATGAGAGTGTTTGGGGTATTTATACCCTTAATTAAGGACTCATGGGCTTACGAGTCAAGTTATAAAATCGGGTCAAGTTTAAGGACCCATTAATCTTTTAAGCTGATTAGCACATAACTTAGTCAAAATGTGTTTAAGTGTTTATATTTTTGTCTTGTTCGGATAGTTCAATGGTATGTTATTGTCTGAATTGCCCTTGTCCGGATAATATAGTGGGCTGTGACTGGATAATCCGAACTCATCAATGATGGAATACAAATAATATCTTGCCCATGAAACTCTTCAAGGTACAAATAATACCTTCCCTATCATGCATTTTGGATAAAAATATACGTGACTCATCATATCCAAGACATCACAATAAAAATATGGTAAATAATTTTTTTATAATAGACATCTCTCAAGACTAAAAAACCAATGGCTTTAAACCTCAAATTCTTAGCCAATACTTTATTAACGGACAAACTAATAAATTATTTGACCTCATACCTTTCATGCTTGCTTGTTATTGGGGATACTTGAAAACTTTCTTCGGTGCTCGTCCCAACGTCAATGTTTAATATCAAAAGGGCATTCTTGTATTAAAATCCAATAATATATTTTGGAGTAAAGAATAATAATTAAGGAATCAACCATCGAATTTTTAGCTCGTAACACATGCTCATACTTCACATATTTGAAGAAGGCTTATATTTCCCTCAACACCTGTAAATACTTTACCAACTGATCCTTGGTGTTGATAATGCACCTTGAAGTTGTTTTGATGAAGGCGTCTTGATGGAATGATGAATCAGACCGTCTCGATTGAAATTTCAGCTATTGGGAAATGACTAGTGGCTCGATCTACTGTTTGGAGTTGTTCGAAACTCGGGCTAGGGTTCTTCGAAACTGTTTGGTGGCTACGGTGATGTCAAGCATCTGATGTAAGGTTTTCGTGACGCCGAGCTGCTGATTGTTGGCTAAGGCAAGGTTGAACAACCGATTGATAGGTAAAAAGAAGCAGTGGAGCTGTTTGGTTGGCTTAGGCGATGTTGCGGAGCTATTTGGTGGCTTAGGTTGAGATTGTGCAGCTGTTATAGTCTAAAGGATTTAAGGTTTCGAAGGATTAAAGGAAATTAAAAGTTGGCAATGTAATGGGTTGTGCAAAACCCAATAGTTTTAGGCTGAAGACATCTTGTAAGACCAATTTGTTTGGGCCTCTTTATTCATTAATAAAGATTAGAGTTTAGTTTTTAAAAAAGAAAAAAAGATATAGAAAAACTCAATCTAAAGAATTAACCTAAAAAAGAAAAAAAAGTATTTGGATTAAAATAGCTTGGATTAATCTTTCATAAACTAAAGAAAATATAGTGATCGTATATTATTAAAAGAGACATCTGTAAAACACTGAGTTAGTGTTCATAACCACAATGAATGGTGTTTTATTGCCGTATATATATATATATAATATTGTCGGCATTTTATACACAAGACATGCTTAAAATTTTAAAATATTAAAAAACGTAGAATCGGCCGGCTTTGCAAATCGTAAAATGTTAGAAACTTAGGAATTGGTCGGGTTTGTGTAAAACGTTAGAAACTTAGGAATTGGTCGGGTTTGTGTTTCGAGTTTACAACAACACAAGGGGAAAATGTGTAACAAGTTGTTTGTTGGGTTGGGGGATGTTTAGGTCAGATCGGTCCTTGGTTTATCGGTTTATTCAACCTTTTTATATACAAGTGTCTAGTTGTTTGGTGGGCAAATGGATGTTTGTCGCTTGTTAATGGGTTCTTTGTAATCCTCTCTAGTATTTATCTCCTTGGTTTGAAATATGTATGGAGCAGTTGTTATATGAAAATGACGTGATATATTATTATAGCAAATGAGGTAATAGATGCAATGCAGATTAAAGCTCCGAGAAGGAGGAGAACAGTTAACTAGTAATGCAAAGCATTCCACGTCGAAATAAAAACGGGATCTCGTTTACGGATGCATTATAAATAAAGAACCTCTAGCAGCTGAGCAACATACTTACATGGACGGGGTCAATGGCTGATCATGGAGATCCATGGCCTAGGCTAGTGACTTCCATTGCACTTTCGAGAGGTGCTTAGCTTAAGATCTCCCCAAGAGGGAGAGTCTACGTCATAATTTGTTGCTTTGGGGGTATGCGTTCGCGCAACCCCTTCCCAATTCTCAGTTCAAATTTACACTACAAAGTTTTGTTAACCTCCTTATCCTGAATTCCAGCTGGTACAGATGCCTGAAATTCAGTGGACACCGCTTCAGATGGAAATGTTAGTAGTCCATGTACCTTCTCAATTGCAGGGCTTCCAATCTGGCAAATTGGCTAAGAGAGAGCATTATGGAGTTGTTGTGCTTCAAGCTCCGCTATCTTCAACTTTAATTCTTACAGATGAAAAAGTAATAGCATACGTATTATAACATATTACGTGCTGATTAAACCGATTACGTAAGGCTCAATTTCATACTTACTTCTTTCGCCTGTTTTTCTATCTTCCTCTGGTACTTATTCTTATCTGTGTACGTCTTCAAACGCTTCGATTCCCCTATAGTTCCATATTTCTTTGGAGTAGCTGCTCTGTATTTGAGGGTAAAATTACCGATTGCGTCACTCATACTAGTGGTGCCCTCGTCCTCGGGCTCTTGCTGGGATGTGCCGATCGGCGTTGGTGGAATCACTAGTTGGGGGACTAATTGTGGTTGGGGTCTGATTGATATCACCTGATTGGATTCTTTCTGTTTCTGTGATGCCAGTTTTCTTGGTTTTAGGGCTGTGCTTTTCTTCCTTTTCTTTGGCCTTTCTTCTGGTGAAATGAATTCAGCATCTGCATCTCCACTACCTACTGATCCTCCGTAAGCTTCGCTTTCAGCCTCAATAAGATACAGTGAATCTTCCAAAACCTACCAAGGGAGGAACATGAAAGTAAATAGCTGCACGCGGTTTGTTTAGAAAATATCAGGATATAGACTGACTGTTTTTTGCAAACAGTTCACATGATATCTTGATAGTTGTTTGGAACTCTATCAGCTTGGAGTTGCAAACAACTCGCATGATACCATGCGAATTGTCTGCAACTCTATCTCCTATTAGGTTTCCAACATCTCTCAGGTTTCCCTGGGCATTGTTTGCAAATTATAAGCTGCGAATTGTTTGATACTTTAATTTAATAGAATACCAAACAAAACTCAGGATAAGTTGCGAATTGTTTGATACCCCAATTCAATACCTATATAGATCATACATGATCAACTTTCAGATTGGGTATTCTAACAAGCAGCGACACGGTAGATCTTGACACTCTAATCCGAACCATTTGAAAAATCTTGGGATCAAGGTCGGCTTTACTACCTCTAGCACGATTGTTGAGTGCTCCATGATGAAGGGCTGCATCGGGACAAGTATTATCATCAAGATGCTCTGTATATAACTAATATTTATACTGAATAAATCAATCTTACAATTAGAAGGGCGACGCAGCCGACGACTCTATCGGGTTTTTCGACAGCTAAGCAACTCTTGACACACTCCAACCCAGGATATCTCCAGATACGGAGTAGAATATGATTGAGCACAAAAATTGTATCAACAGTCGTGCAACATCTCCCAACTCATGCCCCCCCTTCGCTTATGGCTCTTTCTATACCTTCCTGTAAAACCCATGACAACATGATATATTAGTAAAGTACATCATCCCGCTTTATAACATGAAGTCTATTTTACAGGTACCATTAAAATGGCGTTCGTTATGGTTTTAGTATTCGTCGGTCCTATCTTCCTGGACGTTTGAACCATGAAGTATTTCTTCATCATCCTCGATTCGTCCTCCTCGCCGTTTATGTATCTGTTGTGAAATTCTCCAGATTTTGTTAACGACATTTCCTCTATGTCATGCTTCATCCCGAATATGACCTTCACATCGTCTGCGGTTAGCTTCACAAACTTTGAGCCAATAAGGAAGGCGTCTTCATCGACAGAGAACCTCTCCACAACATACTGAATTATCAAATATAATTTCTTCTTCGGTAGCTCTTCCATATTACATATGTTGAAAGCCATTTTCAAAAGCGTGTAGAAGGGTGTGTTTCTTGTAGTTTCGATGTGGGCACGGGTAATACAGTTCTCTTTCAACAGTTTGAGAAGACTCATCAATCCAGACTTGTAATAGCTTGGTTTTGTTATCATACTTCCTGCACAAACACAAATCAGTCGGAGTGTCACACACCTCGCATGACAAGCTGCGAACTGCGTATCTATCAGTTGGAGTGTCACACAACTCGCATGGCAAGATGCGAACTGTATGATATACACATTCAATCAAGCTGCAAATTGCTATGAACTATAAAAAGAGATAAAGCTGCGAATTTTTTGCATCATACGTGATGAAGATGCAAACTATACTACAACGCACATGTACAGGCTGCGAATTGTTCTATTTTTTCCATGCACGTTGCAGGGATCTGGGAAATATCGAAACAACACCAAAATCAACAAGTGCAATCAACTACCTAATGCACATCTAACATAATCAAAATTCTCAGGAAAGTATTAACATTACATGCAACCTAACAAACCCCTAGGTTCGACGATAAATCCAAAAACTAACAGACCAACTGTCATCACTAAATACTTGATTCCGGTAAAAAAATCAACGTCGATCGTGAAATAACAGAAACAAGTGGTTCGAAGTCATCAAAAACGCAAAAAAAAAAATACATTTTCCACGAGAATGCTTACTTGGTTACTGCAAAACATTGTAGTTTCACCGGCCGGCGATCACTTGACGGCAACTTCTCCAACAAAAGGTGGTTAATTGCTTGACGAAGTACAAGACGGTGACTAGTACAATTCTGGTGAGGGTTTGAAGAACGATTGATTTGGAGAGAGGCTTGAAGGGTTTCTGGTTGGAGAGAAAGGCTGGAAGTCGAACGGTTTCTTTTATGCTGATTTCTAAAAAATTAGACGTGTTTGGGTTGGTTTAGGGTGCTGAGAAAGGGAAAAAGTGCGTTTGAAGTGAAAAATGGGTATATATAGTCGGGGGTAATTTTATCCAAAATTTAAGCGGAGGTACAAAATAACATTTTCCAAAATTTGGGTACTACCGAGTAGGCATGGGCATATGGATATGGAACCGAAGAACCGAACCGAACCAAAATAACGGATTCGGTTCGGTTCTGGTTCCTTATAAATACCCGTACGGTTCCTTATCTTAAATACCCACGGTTCTCGGTTCGGTTCGTTTGGGAACCAAGAACCGAATAGTACCTATAAAGAACCGAATAAGCAATAGTACCCTTGAATATCCATGGTTCATTGTTCGGTTCCAAACGATTCTTTTGGTTACAAAGTAACCATTTGGTTAGAAAGTAACCATTTAGTTCTTTTCGGGTTCAGTTCCAAACAGTTTTTTTTGGTTAGAAACCATTTGGTTAGAAAATAACCATTTCGTTCATTTCGGGATCGTTTCCAAACAGGCGCGTGTCACTCTCTGATTTGATAGCGCGTGTCGATTTGGTTTGATTTTTTAACAAGTTACTGTAGAAAAGCGTGTTAGGAGTTTGAGTTCTCAATGCATGATTTGATAGGTGTCATCATTGTGGTGACAGTTGGGTAAGTGAACCATTGCTTGGATATTGAGAGTTTTTTTTTTATAAATAAGATCTAAGACTTTACTCTACGAAGATTCTTTTGGATAATTGCTTGAGAAAGACTTGGAGAGGAAAAGAACCATTCTTGTCGCGACTTAGCAACGCTGTGACTCATTTTTGGGAGAGGTTGCCGGTTATACAATCGGAGAGCAGAGTACTAAAACAGGTACGCAATCTCTATTTAGTCTTCCACTATAAGTTAGGTTAGACAGTCTAGGGAAAGAAAAGTTTAAATAATTTTAGGAGCTTTTAGATTTCTGAGAATGTATGTTTTGTTGTACCAAATACTAGATTTATTAAGAGTAAGACCACGTATCATACTGTGAAACCCTACTCTGATAACCACCATTGGGTAATTGCAGTCGGTTTATACATGGTGACAAAGAAAACTATGAAGAAGAAAACAGTGGAAGTGAAATCGAAGTATGAGGAGATGGATGTATTAGAGGAGTATTTTGCCAAAATTACCCCGAAGTATGGGTATTTGACCGAGGAATCCCTAATGGAGTTTAGGAATAGGTATGGGTTTCCCGATGACGTGACCATTAGGGCGCCTCAGGCAGGGGATCAACCTTATACAACTGAAGAGGGGGAGACCTATTTGTATACAACTTTATTTGATTGGGGCTTGCGGCTCCCATTGCCCCCGCTAATTAGGTATTTTTTAGTTTTATTGGGATTTGTCCCACCCAGCTCACGTCGAATGGTTGGAGGACATTGTTGAGTATCTTCCCGAGCTCGCAATATTTCAGAATATCTCTTTGCTTGGCTGATGTATTAGCTGGGATAGAGGTGTCCAAACAGGCGTGGTCACCGTTCTTCTATCTGCAGTTAAATGGAGCGAGACATATAGTTGACTTCCCCAATTCTGATAAGACTTGGAAGCATAGATTTATTTACGTGTCTGGTAATTGGGAGCATGAGAGTGCTACATTGAATCTTCAGTTAGATAGACGTTGGAAGTCTAAGTGTAAGGTTTTCTAAATGTTTGAGTATGTATATTGGTCTGTAGATTTAGTTGTAACTGGTGATGTTTTGGTGCAGGTGAAGGGAAGTACCAGGAGTGGTACAAAGAAGGTCGTCCGAAAGGATTAATGAATCTTTTGGCAAAATTGTCTGTCGTGGTGCACACTACTTGGGGAGACGAACCGACACAAGTCTTTTGTGCGGTGAATTATTTAAAGGCCGGTTTGTGGCACATTCCTGAACTTTTAGTGGTAGAGGACGAGAGAGTAACAATGGGTGGTAGTGAAGAAGAGGAAACTTTGGAGAGGCTTCGAGCTAGGGATGACAATGGGCCGGGTTCGGACCGGGTTCGGGCCGACCCGTTTGGGCCCGTTCTTTTTTACTCAAACCCACACCCGGCCCGATCTGCAACGGGTTTAATATTTTTGAACCCGAGCCCGCCCCGTTTATGTCCGCGGGTCGGTCCGACCCGGTCCGCAAACATTGTTTTTAGTATTCTTAAATTTGACTTATTTTTAATTTAAAACGAAAGTTTAAGACATAAATTTTTAAACCAACGTACCTAAAACACAATAGCACAAGAGAAAAATATCTATAGAACTTGAAAAGTTAGAAATTAGGATTGAGAATATATATGCAAAGATCTGAAGAAATATATTTATAATTTATGGAATTAGTTTATGGAAAAAGAATATAATTAATAAATATATTATTGATTCAAAGATCGTATATTATTGGTAAACATATAAATGTCAGTCTTTTAGTAATTAGTAAGTATATTTTTTTTGTTATATTTTACAAATTTACAATTATTTTTTAATACATTTTTTATTTTTTATATATAGTTTATATTTGCGGACCGGGCCGGGTTGGACAAATTAAAAATCCATACCTGACCCGACCCGCCTACGGGTCAATATTCGTACATCCGTACCCACCCCGTTAAATGTTCGGGATGGACAAAGCCCGACCGGATTAGGCCGGGTCGGGCCGGTTAGGGACGATTCGGACAAAGATTACCACCCATACTTCGAGCACTACTAGAGTAGCAGTACGAAGATGGAGACTGTTCTGGGTTGGGTCTAACAGTGCCAGTGGGAGGAAAGGCACTAGAAGCGAGTGGGTCATCATTTACGCTCGAAGGGCCACCAAAGGGTGATGAGGTGAAGATGTAGAGCAAGGAGGGACTACTGGCTATTGTGGCCGAATGGGTGGAAGGAAGTGACAAGATGGCGAGGCTGCGGGAAGAAGATTCAAAGGATGCGGTCAGTCCGCTAAAAAGGAAGAAGAAATAGGTGATTAATTCCGGTCCATTTTCCCAACGAAAACTAAATTTGGTTGATGAGGATGAGGTGGATGGAGCAGTGGGGGCTCAGGTGAAGGATGCTGATGATGTTGTGTGGTCAGAGGAGAAGGAGAGACCCTCTAGAAAATCTCCAGAGGTAGTTGTGATTGATGATAAGGCGTTGGAGTCAGAGGGTGGGGCGAAGGGAAAAATGCTCCACCCCATGTAGCTGATGAAGAATTTCGTGCACGGTCTTGGATTGGGGGCCTCCTTGGTAAATGTTGTGGTTCCTGAAGGCCTCCATACACAGAGGTCAGGAGAGGCCGATGATGTGGCTCAACATACCCTGCACCACACCGAACCGATACCAGAGCCATCAGTGAAGCTGGTGATGCCGCCAGCCTCTTAGATGATCATTGATCAGGTTCGGCATGGCTCTGATTTTTTGTTCGATGATACACTGCTTATAAGTGAAATTCTGCAACGGTAATTAGAGTTGGTTTTGGAGGTAAGTATTGTGGTATTGAATTCTTAAGTTGTGCAACTGACTTTGACTTGTATGTATTATGGAAATAAAGTGTTTTAACGATGTGTATTGTGTAGATGCAATATAATTCGCATGCCCTGACGTATCGGAATATGTCCTCGGTAGATATCCGGATGATGGAGAGGTGGAAACCGGAGCCTATGTTTTTCGGCTCGGTGCAAGGTCTGACTACCGAGTTGGCCCGGTTAAAAAACGCGTATGGAGTGGCTAAGCAGCGAGTGGAGAAAGCACAAAAATAGAACAAGGAGCTATTACGCCAACTTGGGAAGGCATGCGCAGATAGAGATGCAGAGAGCAAGCATTGCCTGGAGACGATGACGAGCACCACGTTATTGACCGCCCAGAATAATGAGTTGTTAAAGAAGAACAAGGCGCTCATCATGCAGAACTCGCAACTGATGGAGCAAAATGTTCGCCAGACAACCAAAGTGGAGGAGCAGGCCTCCAAAGTGGCTGACCTCTCGGTAAAGCTGGCTGATGTGAAAGTATAGTTGGCTGAATTGCGGAGGGAAAAGGAGGAGAGGTGCGGTGAGGTAGTTGAGCTCAAGAAGAAAGTTGTTGCTGATGTTGAAGCCAGGGAGCGCCAGGTGATGCAAGTGGCTCTCGGGATCGTTCATAAGGACAAGGTGAAACTGGTGGCTGAGCTGAAGGCCTTGAAAATCAAGCCCTTGAAAATATATATTCTCTGCAGTTCTGTTATATAAATGAAGAGGTAGCCGAAGCTGTAGGTGTGGTACCAACTAATATTGTACAACCTGATTCTGTTGTATATGTTTCACACAAAGATGGTTTCACGATGGTACCTCCTAAAGATTATGGAGATACCACACTAGCAGACGAAGCCGGAGACGAGGGAGATGCAACACTAGTGGACCAACCTGAACAGGCAGAGGTCCAGACCGTACAAGATGGAGACCCTACACCAGTTGAACAAGTTGAAGAGGTAGTTGAAGATGGATCTGAATAATGTGCGTCTAGTTTCAACTGAAATGGTACCAACTAGATTTGTTGTATATATTTTAGGGATAGATTCTGCAACCATGGTGCAAGCTAAGAATACAACAGTTGTACCATCTGAACAAGTTGAGGATGCTGCAGTAGTTGAGCATATAGAACATGTGGTGGACTAAAATGAAGAGGATGTAGACATAAAAGAAGTGCATACAGTAGTAGACCCACCCGAAAAAGAGACATATGCAACATTATAGAAACCAACAGAAAAAAGGCAGACACTAGAGTAGTGGTACAACCTGAATGGGTAGTGGGTGTAAATGAGACTGTACTAAGGGAGGCAGAGACTACTAGACAGCTACATGAGGTAGAATTAACAAGGGTGGAGCCACTAAAGAGCTTAGTCGTAATGGAAGAGTCCACTATAAAGAAGACAAAGACTACACTACCAGTACCCCAAATACCGGAGGCATTTACTATAGAAGTGGAACAGCTGGAACCCGGAGTGGAACAACTGGAAAAGAGAAGTTGTGAAGATGTAATTGGATCTTAAGTTCATCAAGATTCAACTTTTTGAATATATTTTATCATATAGTGTTTGTTTATGAAGTCATATTGTCTAGGTTTTGAAGATGTGGTTGTGTTATACTCTCAAAAGTGTTTTTTTGTTAAACTATGAAATTTTTATGTAGTCAAATTGCATGGGTTATCTATAAGATAAAGTGCACGGTTAAAATATCAAAGATCTCCCTTAGTCAATATAACTATTATATCGCATGGTGAAGGTAATAAAGGAGTTGTATGTAAACCATCACGTAAATCGTATTAACATAATATGACTGAAGTAGTATGCATATAATATATCATCAATCGCATGTACATAGTAGTGCATCAATCGCACAGTTAAGCTAACCTAGCAATCGCACGGTTATGTAACCTAGCAATCGCACGGTTATGTAACCTAGCAATCGCAATATCGTAATGTAACATAAAATGCTTCATTATAATTGATAGAGTAATCACATCTTGTTTAAGTAATTTTAATCGCATTGCTCTATATCATGGTTGGGTATTCTAAAATCGCAAATTTGATATGTTAGACAATACAAAGCAATCGCATGGTGATTACATATGAAATTTAATGTTTATCGTGCAAGGTATGCCGTGGTAAACCCCAATAAGAAGAGAAAAACCAACAATAAACTAAACCACAACATCAACAGCAAGAACAAGAGGATGTCGGTCAACATGAAGCCCAACACCGTTAACCAAATCAAGCAGAACAAGAACAACCAGCCTCGACGAAGAATGTATAGCTAACACAAACAAAAGGACCACTACCACTCTAACAACAACTATAACACCAACAAGAAGCACAATTCTGCACAAAGATAAAACTACTAACCCAGCCAGAAGACACAAAAGAAGTCCAACAGTTTGTTAAATACAAAGACAAACACCAACAACAAGAGTTCATGAAGTCAGAACAAGCCACCAAAGGAAAAACATCATCATCTGGGGATACAATAAACAAAACGGTATATTTTGAACTATCACTCTTGGATGATTGTTTCATATAATGTATATAATTCTTTTTTGATGAAGTCGATAATGTTGAGGGTAACGCTATCATGCAACGGAGTTTAGATTCTATCCCAGAGGCTAGGCTTAATCAAAATTTATAATGACATATCTGTAGATAAGACATGATCATTAGTAGTTTCCGAGGATCTTGTAAGTGGATCATTAGGATCTTGTATGGCCTTGAAAATATTGTTTTATTTTTATGGCATCCACCACTAGAGTGAGTGCCAACTTTTCTAAATACAAGTACCGTGTTTTGGCATCGAGGTGGGATTTATTGACATAATAAATGGCTTATTTTTTCCTTACTACAATTGCGTTGATATCATGATAAGAGACTGTTAATATTTATAGAGAGTATCACCTGAATTTGAGCGTGTTAGGAATTTAGAAGATATCACGTGTTCTTTAATTTTTTTTGAATGCTTCAACATACTCCAAGGTCAAGTTGAATTATTCACCCCCCTTCATAATTCAAAACAAATGGAGAGTACTTGTCCGAATTTATAGAAATAAATTGATTTAAGATAACCAACATTCATATGAGAATCTGGAACTTCTTAATGTTTCATTGTGGCTTCATATTCTTTAAAGTAGATCGATGGTTCAGGTCTGTTTTGATTTCTCTTTCACTTTTCTGGATTGGGTTTTGAATTGATTTCTTGAAGGTTGACGATGGGTTCTTCTGTGTCCGACAAGTAATTTTTATCTTTTTTTATCGTGACCAACACATTATCGATTTATGCGTAAATATTTATCCAAATTTGGTTGGAGAAAGTTTTGTTCACTAATATTTGATATGTTGCGCCTACATTCTTGAGACCGAAAGGAATTACCTTGTAGCGACGCAAATGTCGCTCAGTCATAAAAAAATATGTTTTATTTATTGCTCAAGTGCATTGCAATATGATTATACCTTTAATATAAATTCATGAATGATCGCATCTTACTTGTTGAAATGGGATAAACCAATTGGTTGATACGTGGTACCAAGAATAAGTCTTTCATATATGTTATACTGAGGTCAGTGAAGTCCACTTACATCTTCAATTTACCGTTTTTATTTTTTAATATAACCAAATTTACGGTTTAAATAAGGTAAGTGGCTTCTCTAATATGGCTTATTGTTGGGAAATCTGATCATTCAGGGATAAATAACTTCATGATTCGATGTAACAACAAGATAAAATAAAGTGTAAAGGAAATTGAAAATATATAAACAATATTTAATGTGGTTTGGATTTTAGAAATAATCTTACATCCAGTGGAACCGTTCATTACTTTTATTAAACAAGTAGGTTACACAAAGACTCTCAAAACACAAAAAGATCAATCATTTTTTGTTCCAAAGATAATGTGATTCACAAACTATAACTTTGCATATCTTCTTCTATATATAGGTTTAAAAAAATTATAATTCTTTAACATATGATGTAGATTAAATCTCATTAATTAGTTATTGTAATAACGTTATAATACCTTAAATAGAAAATATCATAAATAGGAAATCTAAATTAATAAAAGAACTATAGTAGGGGACCAATTAAAAAGGGTTTTGCCAATATAAAGAATATCACTCTTCACTCTAAAGAAAAATAGAGCTCGTCTTCAACCAAAAAAAGAGAGGAAAGAGTACCGAAACAATTTATGTTATAAATTTATGTGTGTGATATAAATATTAATTTACAAGCTAATATTTTACTTCAAAAATAGTTTTTAATTATTAATATATTATTGCTTGTTTCCATAAAATAATTGTTTTTTCATAAGTATAAGTCTGATTTTAAGAAAATTGTTTTGATGCATTATTGATATATTTTAAGTATAATATGTTGGTGTTTATTTTTTATTTTTATATTTTGAACACCATAACTCCAACCAATCTAGTATTTATTGAATTTAAAAGGATAAATATATTTATTTTTCTTTCAAAAATATTATTATAAGAACTGATGAAGATCTTTGAAATAAATGATAATTATATTAAATAAATACAAAAATTTAAAATACGATTCCAAAATATGCATTAAATATTTGATTACCGATACACATAAATATATTTATACTTATTCACAATTCCAAAATAGGTATCATATAATATTTAAATTCTCAAATAATACTTTTTCAATAAATTATATAATTGTCACATGTGCATTAAATATAAATATTAATATTTAGATTGTTAAAAATATTTTTTTATTCAAACTATGAATAAATGACGCAATTACTTAATTGTTAATTAAAATTATACTTTTCAACCCCAATATTCATTTTGAGAAGAATCAGATGGTAAGGGTTTCCAAAATTCTCGGATCGAACATAAAGGTTTCAAATGAGAGACCTTCACAACAAAATAGTAGCAACTCTTTGTCATCAAAGTCAATACCTGATATGACTTCGTCAATGGATATTCCAAAAAAATATTTAGTCTCCGTCAATGGTTTTGCTTTATAAATTGAACTTCAAAAAATTCAACCTATAATAAAGTTGTTAAGCCATTCGCCACATGATCTTCAAATAATCTTCATCTTCATGTTCGAAAAAACTACAGGCAAAGTGATATCTATCTTCATGATATGCGCCAACTGATCTTCCATTTATAAGGCAAATCATCTCTTTGTTAGAAAAGGCTATAAGCCCAGTGATCTCCATCTCCATGATAAATAGGGATATAAGCTAAGCGATCTTTATCTCCATAATATAAAAATGTTATAGGTCAAACTATTTCCATCTCGATTGTAGACAGGTTTTGAGCTTAAGTGATCTTCATAATATGAACCAAGTGATCTCCATAATATACGCCAAATCATCTCCATTGTATAAAGGACTATAAGCCAAATGATATTCATCCCCACGATATAAAGAGCTATAATCCAAGTGATCTCTATCTCCATAATAATAATATAAAAAGGTTGTAGGCCAAACAATCTTCATCTCTATAGTATATGGTTATTATATTTTATCCCTATATACAAAGTGTGAATGAATCACTGATTACGGGCTATGCAAGGGGTCATACTGAGCCTGGACCAATTGAGTCCAATAATACGAACGAGCTAATTCAGCATGCCCACTAAGGTTACGTAAATGACCACATTGAGCTCAATACCGTGTACTGGTATTATAAGCAAACTAGTAATAAATCAAGCCTATAAAGGCCACACAATAGGCTGAATCGGTCACTCCCACGAATAAACTGATTGCCATGCCCTACTAAGGCTATGCGATGGGCCCTACTGAGCCCAATTTTGTAAGGACACACTAAGTCACCAAATGTATAACAAACACAAAAAATTTCCAACTTGCCCCACAACACATAAGTAAAACAAATCACTTACAAAAAACACAAAGTTTACTTACAGTCATCTGCAAATGTATAACAAACACAAAAAATTTCCAACTTGCCCCACAACACATAAGTAAAACAAATCACTTACAAAAAACACAAAGTTTACTTACAGTCATCTGCATATAGCGACCCACACGATAGAATTACAAACACCACTTTGTTGCATACATGCTTACAATATACACACAGTCACCTAAGACATTTGGTAAATCTTTCAACACAAAAATCACGATATCTACCACATAACATACTCATACAAAATAAGTATAACTACATATAGTCCTTATTTCATCCTTCAGCAAAGACTAGTAAGGTCACTCATCCATCTTAAAAAACGAATCAAAGCATACCGAAGAAACAAGTAACATCCTATCAGGCTATTAATTGTTAGATGTACTATTTTTCTTTGCAAAAATAAAGCTTTTTATCTTCAATTGAGGTTTTGGCTGGAAAAGGTTTTTGACGAAGCAAGAAAAATTAAGTACGAACCAAGTTGGAGACATCTCTGATAACAGTTTGGCTAGGAAAATCAATATAACCAAGCCTTAAGAATTTTCGAAGTCTAGCTAACATGGTTGACATATTACTTCGACATGATCAACGACGCCTCAGCAGAAAAGATAAATGGAGACATAGCCACGACAATTGATAAAATAAAAATAAGACAAGCTCCCCCAAATGCGAATAATAACAAGAAGATTACTCTATCCATATATTATATTCGACCATTATATAGTCCTTAAGTTTCACTACGCTCCAACTCAAAGACTAGAGAGACTCCCAATAAGCCTATATTTCATACACAATATCCGGATAATAATAAAACATATAAATTATATTTATATTTAATTACAAGTAATGTATTGTAAGTTATTAATAAAATATTATTCTGTATTTATTACGTCAAATATGTAACAGAAAAAGATTAATGTGGAGCTTATTTGTTATGATAACAATTACATGTATCATCAAATAAGTCCATTTACAACTCTTATGTTTCTTTCTCCTTAAGAGGTCTGAAATAAGGACAAACCTAAGCTGGAATATTTGAGAGTGTTGGGATATGCTGCTTACACATATGTGAAGCAAGATAAGCTTAGGCCAAAATTACTGAAATGTTTGTTCCTCGGCTATCCGAAATGAGTTAAATGGTATAGGTTGTGGTACCTTGAACATGAAAGTCACAAGGTTTTAATACGAAGGAACATGGTTTTAAATGAGAAAGACATGCCATTTAAAATTGCGGTAGAAACACAACTTAGTATTGTCGGTAAAATATATGAAGTTGATGATGGATCTGATATATAAAGTAAAATTGTCTATGATTTTTTTGAAAATGATTTTTGACCTGGTATTATATTCCAGGACTTTCAGATGGTCATATGGGGGAGAAACATAATCTTAACTTTTATTTACTAGCGAATGATAGAGCACGAAGATGAAGCAAACAACAACAAAGGTACAATTTTGCCAATGCTTATGAATTATTTATTGAAATGTAGGGAAATGTTCTTGAACTCGATACATATCACGATGATGTCAAGAACAATGATAAAGAGAAGTGACTTTATGCCATGAAATAAGAAATATATTTTTTTAAGAAGATGAACAACTGGATTCTTGTGAAGCAGTCAAAAGGTCAGAAACTAGATGGGAGTAAATAAATATTCATCCATTGTCCACAAAAAGTATTTTTTGGTAATCCTAGTTTTAAAAATAAATATGGAAGTGAAAGATGAACAAATGGATTTTTTGGTAGAGATAATTTGCGAATAATAAAGATGAGCAACAATATAACTTTGAAAGACTACTTGTGTTCTTCCAAAACTTGGTGAGTCGTATCGGATTACCCCGCGAGGTGATTTTCTTCTCGTTCTCCCACCAACTTCTAACGAAGAGAAACTGCATCTTCCATAGCTTGTAAACTTCCAACATACCATCTATAACTTTGTACTCATTGCCCATGTTGTAGAAGTAAATATTTAAGAATTTTGAGATAGCCCAATAATGGCAACGAATTGTTCTATCGACATATTAATTTTTGATAACCTAGATGTCATGATACATGACATTTGAGTAGACCAAGCATTTTGACTAGCCTGGCTTATGCATAATCCCACCAAAATGAAGTAGTTAACAATTTTTTTGTCAAAAGGAAATTAGAGGCCACAGTTCAACACGCCCAGGTAGACAACTGATTCCCTTGGACCATAGTTCTTCAGTGTTTCTCTTTGAGTGAGTAAACTTACCTTCACCTCATTTGGAAACCCCCATTTCTCACGAATGACATTCAAATCATTGTCTTAAAAGTAGATGTAAGAAGTTTTGTCAATGACTAGAAGATATTTAGAGCTAACTTTTTGAATGTTGGTCTTACGCATTCGACTAGCGATGGGGGTTGGGGGGGGGAGTGTGTCAGCCTCCGCCTCGGTAACTTTAGAATTTCCACCTTTACTATATTTAACCTTCATAGTTTTTTTCCTAACCGACGTCGAAGTCTCAACTATTTCCCCGGATGGACTAGATGTCTCTAAAAGAAATTCTTCACTTTCTCAACTTCATCCTCCAACTCCCTCATATTGGATCCATAAGGTTTTGTCTGGTGAGGGAAATTGCTTCTCTCTTTGTTTAGTTATTGTAAGGGAGAATCAAGAGTCAATTTAGTCTGTTGGATGGTATCCTAGCCCCCATAGAGTGGGATTTTGTGAACCTTAGCTGGTCTGACCAAGCTTGGAGGCTAGTTTTCTTCTATATCATAGCCTATAACTTTGTGGGTGGAAGGACATCTATGACTGTTGGCTCCTTGGGATTATGATGGTTTTAATGAACGAATTTTTAAGGTAAATGATTGAACGGTTGAAGAAGGCTCTGGTGGAATATTGTATTTGTTGTATAAATAGTTACCTCTATAATCGATAGTTTAAGAAGCCATGACTATGCATTCAGATGTGGGCAACCCTGCAACAATCATAATTATCTTCTTCTCTTCGTAGTTTTTATACAGACACAACCAGTCGGTTAATACAGTTCTGGTAGTGAACATACAAACAAAAGAATATCACCAAAGATCTAATTTGTGATGGTGATAGTGGTGGAAGGAAAAGAAAATACTACTTGTGATTAGTTTAGTGGTGGAAATTATGCACAACTTATCTCTACACAAGTAATATTTCCCCATCTAAAAATTATTATAATAAGGAAATGAAGGGATAACTTATATAAGGGACCGTAGAAGACCATCAATTTTGATTATAGATAAGTGAAAAAGTTGTCAATGTCTATAATCTCCAAGGGAGTGGAACCGTTTCCAACTGTTGACATGCCTCACCTATGGTAGAGTGAGATCGTGGGTCTAATGAAATAATGACATGTGTCCCATGATGTGTCGAGTAAATAATCATAAAAAAGTATCACTGATATATCTGAATGATACCATGAGATAAATTTAGTTTATTTTTCTAAGCAGTTGCAAGCAAAACTTCAAAGGACTATGTCTAGAGTGGTGATCAGCCTTTATACGAAAAACTTGTTTGTTAGACCTCCCAAAAGTCTTTGAGAGGAGTAAGGGGGCTATATGATGAGGGCATACATATTCAAAGGGCAAATCGAACTCAGGTCAATATTTATATTATTATTTATTTTTATTAGTGTTAAAATGTATATTATTTTATTATTTTTATTTTTATTTTTGAACTTAATAGGTTTCACACCTTGGACTTGGGTAATTAAAGTTTGGCCCATAAAATTGGTTCGGTCCATTAGCCATATTAAGGTAATGCAACATATAAATAGGCTTTTAGGGAGAATTTAATATGGATGAGGTATTTACAACTAAAATCAGACCTTCTCACTCTAAACATTTACTGAAGTAGCTCTCTTATCAATCTACTCTTCATCTAAAATTAATTTCGATTTTCCATTTTATTAAATAGCCCCTCAAATTAATTTTATCCATATCATGCTTAACTTTAATAGTTGTGTGAGGTACTTTCCATTTTGTTTATAGCTTAAAAAGAGTTTTGTCTTTTGTGTGAATGAAGACCATTCTCAAAACTTTATCCCTTATTTGGAACTCACCAAAAATAATATTAGAATCGTACAAGGATTGCATTAGCTTTCGGTAAGGCTCTTTGGGACTTGTCATGTTTATTTCTTCATTGTAGTTGGTAATTCTGAAGGAAGGCATACTTGTTTCTTCTAGGACCACAACCTTCATTATATATACCATAACAAAATAGGTTACTTTTGTTCATATTATTCATGAAGGTCGTAACCATAATATTTATTGTACAAAATCTAGAAAATTATATTCATAACCTTCGAGGAGGCAGCAAATTATATCCACAAAGGTTTGATTCATTACTTCAATTTTCCCATTAGCTTGAGGATGGAAAGACACTGAGAAATGTTTATGGATTCCCCTAGTTTGGAAAAACCAAGATAACTCCTTATTTTGGAACTTTAACCCGAGGTTATGACTAAATATACCATATCGGTAATAAAACTATTTTGAGAAATTTTTGAATCATTTGGTTAGATTCTCGCTAATAACTACATCTTTACCAATACAGAGAATTAACTTCTAACAAAAGTTACTAATGACCCTTAATGGTTTCGAAAAGAACCTCGTTATATTTAGGCCATATCTGTCGAAATGGACAATTTCTGAAATTGATTCCATATGTAGTGGTATGATTTAAATTAAGGAAGCGAGTCATTGGTATGTATCACAATCTTGCACAAATTCCTTAGTATATTAATGTATAATTGGTCAATAATACTCAACTAATAACATACACTTATGAAGAGTTGTGTCCCCGTAATGGGCACATCATTCCCATTCGCCCCCCTTCATAATTCAAAAAAATGGAGAGTACTTGTCCGAATTTATAGAAATAGATTGATTTAAGATAACCAACATTCATGTGAGAATCTTGAACTCCTGAAAGTAAGTGCAAGAAAAATAGCCAAAGTTCGTACGTTGTACAATTATCATTAAAAAAAATTAAAAAAATACACATACACTCATTAAATTACACTTAATACATAAATATTTTGATGACATGGTCATAATATCTATTATGTGTAGCATTATGTAACTATGTGTCATTTTACCATGGAATTATCCTGATCTATCATTGCATATCAAATACCGGTACATCAACAGCTATCTATCAACGACAATGTCAATTTTACACTCACACTATTACATCACACTAAGTAGTCATTATAAAAATTCATATATGTCTGATTAGTTTCATACTCATTTCAATATCTGAATTCATTGATTCTAAAACCTCATTTGTTGGAGCATCAGATAACATTTATTTTAAACCACCATTTAGGTATCATTAACGTTGTTTCTTTCTTGTATCCAAACTGTTATCATGCATACTGTATGCTCAGACTTTTGTTAAATAGGATGTTATGTTTGTTTAATCGATATGCTTATGCTCGTATGGTAGATATTTTTAATGATCATCTTTTAGAACTTATATGTGAATGTGGTTATATATATAAAAAAATTCTTGATAATTTACCTCCGGATAAATATGCTCAGAATTTTGTTATATAGAAACGATATGATGTTATGACATCTACTGCGGTCGAATAGTTTAATGCATAGATGCACTCTACCCATTATTGAATTGGCGGACAAGATTAGAGTCTTGCTTATGACTCAAATTTCATGAAGTTATTTCAAGGGGCTAAGTTGGAGTATTAATTTATGCCCAGAGTATGAGAAGAAGTTAAAGCACAATGTTGAAAAAGGTCTTACTTGACTACTCTGTAAGTCTTATGCAGCTTTATTTGAAGTTTTTTTAAACCATGTTATGGTTCTTAATATGCTTGATTTCAAATTTTCTTGTGGTTCATGGCAACAAGATTGTTTTGTAATGTCCTTACGCATTAACGACAATAACATCGGCACACCAATATCATATGACGTTGATAAAACCATTCTTCATGGTTACCAATTACAGGTCAACTTACTATTTTAGCATACCAGCTATAACCAATTTCGATGAAGGATCAAGCTAATGATTCTTTTGAGCCGGAAATTCTGCCACCCAACATGTAAAAGAAAAGCTGGAAGGCTTATAAAAGCAAATTCCATTTGGAGGAGAAATAATAACCAATCAATTGCGGTGTGGCCATTTTTTGAAACCATATCATAACAGGAGAACCTGCTAGGTTCCAATACAATGTGCAATAGTTGTACAATTACTAGCCGAACTGCATAATTTATTATATTAACAACATTTGTGATTTACAGCTTAGTGTCATAATAGTGCGAGTTGTTTTATAAAATATTCATGTGATTTGTTTAATTACTTAACACTAGGTTGTTACTTTCTGAGATACAACTATTTCATATCGTGCGCTTTTAGTTAATATATTCAACTATTCGATTTATTTGTAATTTAAACTTGCATGGTTTTATTAAATAATTTACTGTTGCGATATATTAGAAATCTAACCATGCATGTTATTTGGAGTTCCAACGACTCGAGTTTTATGTAAATCAGTAGCTTCAATCGTGCGTGTTATTCTTAATTAGGTTGTGCATTTTCTTTGTAAATTAACCATGCGATTGTAATGTACATCACTAAAGCCTTCTGCATATTATGATGTGAGATATTTTCTTTAAACACTGCATATTTTTAGTTAGCTTATAATAGATTGAGTTTTTTGTAATGCAATATCACGATCGCTTTGAAAAATTAACTATCTCATTTACTACTAAAGCATATTTAATATCACAACTTTTTAATATTAGAAAACAACATACATGGTCCTAAAACTGTCAAGAAACTTAACTCTAACAAAAAAATACATCATACTTTAGGGTTGGTAGGTTTAAATCAAAACAAAATATAAAAAAACCATCAAAATATCAACCATCAGAAGAGTTTTTGGAGTCAGACTCCTCTGCTTCCTCTTCTTCCTCATCATCATCTTCTTCGACCTTCGTGTCCATCTGGTCGTCGGCTTCTTTGTGTTCGACATAGTTGTTTCAGTCTAGTACATCTCTGAACTCTTCATCATCCCACTAGTCTCTTTCTCTTTTTCATTTTTGAGGCTCATTCGGGCAGAGTCATAATCCGAAAATAACCACGAATCACCATACTCGTATTCATCATCGAAGGAGAACAAGAATATGAACCCATCATTCTAAGTGTCTGATGAGTACTCGGACGTTGTGCTGTGTTTGTAGTGAGAGTATTGTTCGACTCATCAGGAAATCCACCATCAGATGATGAGTACCCATAAAAGTTTGAAGAGGAAAAGGCCATGGTATTTGAAGATGAAGAGTTTATTTTGTGTGTTTTGCTTGTATGAGTTAATAAGAAGAACTCCATATTCTTATTTATATTGAGAAACTTAACTCAACCATAGCTCAAATCTAACTCAATATAAATATTTAAATATATAGTTAACAATTTTGTCATGATTAAACATCTACCTTAGTCATGTTAAGTAATAAATTAACCAATAGAAAATATCCCTAAGTTTAATTACTGATATGATAAGATAGGTAGTTGTCATTTTCTTAATTAATTATGATGCGTCTGTAGTGTATAGTCTAGTTACCAAGGAAATGTTATTAAAACATCAACATTTTTGGTTTATTTGTATAATAAAACATGTGAGATTAATGGAACAACTTAATCAATCGTGCAATTTATATGAAGATTCCAAAACATGCGGATACGTGAGACAATTTAATTCACATACAACACAACTGTGTCGCAGCTGCGATTTGTTTGACACATCTGATGAGTCCGAATTCAGCATGCTCCCCGGAAGGGCAAATCAGCCTAAGTCTCTCCGAATACCGGACAGACTACAAGGACATAAATCGGACAGATCATTCGGACCAGACAGATCACTCTGAACACTGTAAACTTAAGGTTGTTCGAACTATGACTAAAGTACTAAAAAACTTAAACACTTCTTGACTAAGCTACCTGCCCTCCTGCTTAGAACTCATGGGTCTTTAAACATGACCCGAGTCCATTAAACATGACCCGAAAGCCCATAAGGGCCCAAACATCACACTATAAATACCCAACCACCAGCATTAACTATGGATAATAAAAATTAACTGCTACCAAGCTGCTTAATTATCTCTCTACCTTTAAACACCCTTACACTACCGTTAAACACCTTTACACCACTGTTAAACACCCATACACCACCTTGAAACTCCACTTAAAATTACTGGCCTACCCTCAGGCAATTATTATCCTCACCAAATTGGCGACCACAGTGGGAGGAGAGAGGTACCTGAATCAAGTATTCAAAACCTGCCAAGAAATTCTGTCCGTATGAATCCGGACAATCCAGAGGTGCCACCAGCTTTGCTCGAAGTGGTGGGAGAGAATGACGAGTACACTATCGAATAGCGTGACAGGCTGAGGGCTGAAATAGAAGCTCTGAGGGCTGAGAAGGCCAAGATGGGCGTGAAAGAAAAATCCAAAGCATCAGCTGCTCATCATACCGACAACCCTAGAGAGCCTGAGGCTTCAAAAACTCATGTGAGTACCAAAAAGACGCATGCCAGTTCTAAAAAGTCTCACCGGTCCAAGCCTGTGGAGAGCTCTGACTCTAGCTCAGAATCTTCAGGCAGCTCTTCGGACAGTGAGGGAAATGAAAAATCCTTGTCCTCTAGCAGCGATGAGGGTCGAACCAAGAAAAAGCAAAAGCAGGTTAAAAAATATTCAAGAAAAAGAGATCACCATGGAAGAATGAAAAGGCATATTGGAAAGGGGTCATCTCACCACCGGAGGTATATGGACAAGATGCTGATGGATCCCTTTGCTTTCCACGATGAGCCAGGTAT
Organism: Limnanthes douglasii subsp. nivea; assembly: GCA_036936605.1. Lineage (NCBI taxonomy): Eukaryota > Viridiplantae > Streptophyta > Magnoliopsida > Brassicales > Limnanthaceae > Limnanthes > Limnanthes douglasii. The sequence goes on from JAUPFV010000002.1 coordinate 48,847,280, forward strand.
CTTTGCAACTCCCAATGAGGATACTGTGTTCAGCCGTGGAAGGAATTGGAGGCAGTCTCCACTGTCTTCTAAAATCCTGTCCGGAAACCTCCCCAAAAGGTTTGATAGTACTAAGATGGAGAAGTACGATGGCAGTACTGATCCGGACAATCATCTGGAGCAATTCAAGAACTTCATGATGAACTTTGATGACGATGATAAACTACTGTGTAGGGCATTCTCCCAATCTTTTACGGGGAGTGCTCTGAAATGGTACAACAGCCCGCCTCAAGGTTGTATTAAAGATTTTGATACGTTTTGGGTGGCCTTTCGAAGGCAGTTTGTAGGGAGTAAGGAGCTGAAGGGCAATGGAGACACAATAATCCATTGTGCCCAGGAGCCAAATGAGTCTTTGAAGGAGTACATAAGTCGTTTCGTAAACACAAAGAATGGGTTGGCTGACTGCTTCGAACAGGTGGCGATAGCATCCCTAAGGCAAGGTTTGAACCCAGGCAATCTAGCTGATTCGGTGACTAGAAAGAAGGCCATGACTTGGGGGGGATTGCTACATCAGGTTGGCAAGCAAATAAACGTTGATGAAACAAAGAAAACCAGGGTGCACAGACAGGTGAGATCCACCCCAGTGGCACCAAATCCAAATCAAAACCAGTCCGGGAACAAAGCCAGAGAAACCGGACAGGGGCATGGTAGGGCAAAAGCTCAGTCTCAGCCAGCTGCTCCTGCTCAAAGTCAACAATCCAGAAACAAAAGAGGACCATGGGTCCAACCGGAGTGGTTCGCAGAGCTCAAAGAAAGCGTGGCCACCATTTTCGATAAAACAAAAGATGAGGTGCACTACCGGAGACCGGCAACCTTGCAGTCTCCCAGAGAGCATCGTAACAACTCCTTTTGCCAATACCACAATGATATTGGCCATACCACTAATGATTGCATAGCGTTGAAACAAGAGGTTCAAAATTTGATTGAAATGGGAAAGTTGGGTGCATACGTTAAAAGAAGAGGAGGCAACAGGCCTGACAACACTCACCGGGTTGGTCCAAGTAATGCTGCCCCGGAGGGGGCCATGGTAATAGTTGAAAGGTTCGATGTGGAATCTGAGTACTTGGATCCTGATCCAACACGAAATAGGGTGGGTGCTATAGAGGAGTGTTCTAGGACGGTCTCCGGGCTCATTAAATTCTTCGAGTCACTGACAATTTTCGGAGAGGACACAATGACTGCTCCTACTGCTTCTTTGAGAAAGAGGCATGTTCATAATTTAGCCTCCCAGCTAGAAGGAGGCATGACATCTTATCAATCACCAAACTCATTCCCATTCATAGTCTTCGATGAGGATGATTTGAGAGATATTGCTGGCCCTCATGAGGATACTGTTGTCATAGGAGCATCTGTAGGGGGCAATGAGATAAGGTGAATTCTGGTGGATACTGGAAGCTCTGCCAATATCCTTTTCCTAACCACTTACAAGAAAATGAAAAATCCAGCTGTGATTCAGAAGTCAGATAGATCGATCGTGGGCTTCACGGGCAGCTCAGCCGATGTGATCGGGGAGTTTGAAGAAGAAGTGTTATTGGGCAGGGGCCCTTTCAAGAAAATGGTTAGAATACTCTTCATCGTGGTGGATTGTCCCACTTTCTATAATGCTATTCTAGGGAGATATTGGCTCTCTAGGATGCATGCAGTGGCTTCAACAGTCCATCAGTGTTTAAAGTATGCTGTTCAGGGACAGGTTGGGGTTTTCCGAAGCAGCCAAAAGGTTGCAAGAGAATGCTATGCCACTGCCTTGGCTCCACGAACGCTGGGGGCAGTCCGAATAAATGATCAATAGCAGTTTGAGGGCCTTTCAGGGGGTGAGGGTGAGATTGATGACCCCAGGGAGACCCCCGGAGTGTTGATCCCAATTGAAGAGGTTGAAATACACTATTTGGAAGAAGGCAAAAGTGTCAAGATAGGGTCCAAAATGCCACCAGTATTAAAACAAGAGATGTTGAAATTTTTGAAAGACCATCAGCACGTTTTTGCTTGGTGCAATGTTGATGTTACTGGAGTTCCATCAGAGGTGATATCCCATCACCTATCTGTCCGGAGAGATGTGGCACCAGTGGTTCAAAAGAGAAGAGCTTTCTCGAAAGAAAAGGCCGATGTCATAGTACAAGAGGTTGACAGACTCACAAAGATGGGGCATATTAAAGAATCTCAATACCCTTTGTGGACTGCCAATCCTGTCCTGGTAAAAAGGAAAAATGGCAAATGGCGCATGTGCATTGACTTCACAGATCTTAATAGAGCTTGCCCAAAAGATTTGTATCCGGTTCCCCGGATAGATCAGTTAGTAGACTCTACTTCTGGGAACAAGCTGCTCTCCTTCATGGATGCCTTCTCCGGGTACAATCAGATCCAAGTATATCCAAAAGATCAAGAACATACCACGTTTGTCACTGATAAGGGTCTACATTGCTACAAGGTGATGCCTTTTGGCTTGAAAAATGCTGGGGCTACTTATCAAAGGTTAGTCAACAAGGCATTTGCAGATCAAATTGGAAGAAATATGGAGGTTTACATTGACGATATGATGGTAAAAAGCGTGGATGAGCAGTTGCACTTGTCCGATCTCCAAGAAACTTTTGCCAACTTGGCAAAAGTGAATTTAAAACTAAACCCTGAAAAGTGTGTGTTCGGAGTGCAGTCCGAGAAGTTCTTAGGGTATATCATAAGTGAGCATGGAATACAGCCCGACCCGGACCAACTCAATGCCTTATTCTAGATGGAACCCCCTCGAAGCATTAAAGAAGTACAGCAATTAACGGGGAGATTAGCTGCCTTGAACATATTCATCTCCAGGTCTTCGGACAGGTGTGCTCCATTCTTTCAAACTTTGAAGGGTGCAAAAGGGTTCGAATGGACCCCGCAATGTGGTGAGGCATTCAATGAAATCAAGAAACATCTCTCCTCTCCCAAAACTTTGTTCAAACCAGTTGACGGGGAGACTCTTATTGCGTATCTGGCCGTTTCAAGTTGTGTCATTAGTGTTGTGTTGGTAAGAGAGGTCGATGGTTGTCCCTACCCAGTATACTACATCAGCAAAAGCTTGATTGATGCTGAGAGGCGTTACTTGAAACTCGAAAAACTGGCATTAGCTCTGGTGATAGCTGCAAGAAAAATGAGGCCTTACTTCCAGGCTCATCCTATCGTCGTCCGGACATCTTTCCCTTTAAAGAATGTCCTTCAAAAATCAGACATTTCAATCAGAACGACGAAGTGGTCAGAGGAGTTGGGGGACTTCGACATAGACTTTGCTCCCCGAACAGCAGTAAAAGCCCAAGTTGTGGCTGATTTTCTGGTTGAATTCCACTCCGATAGGGATTCAGAGCAACCTACTGATTCAAAAGACAAGAAAGTGTGGATTGTCCGGACAGACGGAGGGTCTAGCACCATGGGATGTGGGGCAGGAATATGTCTCACTTCCCCATATGGGGACAGCATGTACCAAGCTATTTGTTTTGCTTTCCGGGCGTCCAATAACGAGTCCGAATACGAAGCAGCTATAGCTGGGTTAAAGTTGGCCCACATCTGTGGGGCTAAAAGGGTCAAGCTTCTAAGTGACTCCCAGTTACTTGTCCACCATGCCTTAGGCCAATCTGAGGCTAGAAAGGAGCAGTTGGTAAAATATTTACTCCTCCTAAAAAATGAAGCGCTAAAGTTTAAAGCTGTTATCTATGAGCACATTCCCCGGGCAGAAAATGAGCTAGCAGACTCATTGGCAACAATAGCATATACGGAGTCCTACCCATGGATCCATGTGCTTGAAAGCCCTTCTATTCAACTTAGTAAGGGTGGAAAAGAGGAAGTTTTTGAAATACAAGTGAGCCGGCCTCAAGACTGGAGATCTCCTCTCATACAATATCTGTCCGATGGTATTATGCCCTCAGATAAGTCACAAGCCAGAACATTGAAACACAAGGCTCGTGGTTTCATTATGTTGAGAGAAGTGTTGTATAAGAAATCCTATAGTAAACCTCTCCTACGTTGTTTAGGGGATAATGAGTCACAAGTGGTCCTCTCCGAACTGCATGATGGTGAGGGATCAGCCCATTGTGGATTCAGAGCTTTAACAAGAAGAGTATTACTCTCCTGATACTATTGGCCATCAATCATGAAAGATGCTAAGGAGCTGGTAAGAAGGTGTGACCCATGCCAGAGGTACAGCAATGAAATTCATGTACCAGCCATTCCTTTGGAGTCAATTTCTGAGCCCATCCCTTTTGCTCGATGGGGATTGGACTTGGTTGGGCCTCTCCCCGTGGCGTCCGGAGGGCGTAAAACTATAATTGTGGCCATTGACTACTTCTCAAAGTGGATAGAAGCAGCTCCCCTGGCAGGGACAACATCGAAAGCTGTCATAAAATTCATTCTGTCCAACATATGTTGCAGATTCGGTGTCCCACAGAAGATAACAACAGACAATGGGCCACAGTTTGACAATAAAGAAATGGAAAGCTTATGTGCCTCAAGGGGTATACAGCACTGCTTTTCTTCACCTTTCCACCCACAAGCCAATGGGCAGGTTGAAGTGGCTAACAGAACTATACTGTCCGGTTTAAGGAAGAATCTAGAAGGGGCTGCTGGGAAGTGGCCTAGTTATCTACAAGAGGTCTTGTGGGCCTACCGGACAACACCTGGGGCTGCAACACAAGAGTCTCCCTTTGCCTTGGTCTATGGAATGGATGCAGTAGCTCCTATTGAGAAAGCACTCCCTTCCTTTCGTATTCACAACTTCTCCGGACACGCTAATGAAATGGAAATTAGAAATCAACTTGATTTAATAGAAGAAAGACGGGTTAAAGCTCATCTTAGAGTGGCACACTATCAGGGCTTGATGAGAAGCAGGTTTGCTTCTAAGGTTAAAAGAAGAGATTTCCAACCAGGGGACAAAGTATTAAGGAAGGTCTTCTTGCATCCTAAGGAAAAGCTCTTCGGGAAGCTGGCCCCAACCTGGGAGGGTCCATATACTGTAATTGAAAGAATCAAGCCTGGGACTTATTGGTTGGAAGACAAAGATGACAGGGTTTTAACTCACCCTTGGAATATTGAGCACCTTCGAATGTACTTGGAATAACACTTGTGTAAATATTTACTTGTTTAAACATCCATGTAAATATTTGGGGGCATACCTTCCCCTCTTCGGTGGCACAGAGAGCTTTCAATGAAATTTGATACCTTCTTCAAAATTTTCTAAGTATTTTCAAAATTCTATCTCTTGTCATACTACCCGGACTAAAAGGTCTAAGGGCTATTTAAACTCTAGCCGGAGAATCTTAAACACTCTCACAATGCAATAACTCAGAGCTACTTAAATTCCAGCTATCTAAACTAAAACAAATAATAAAAGAAGAGGATGGTTGAGCAAAATAGAAACATTCATTCAACAACTTAAAATTGCCTTGGCCTTCCAAGGACTTTTTTGAACAAGTTTGGGCACAGTACAAACAATCTGTCCGAATAATACCGGACACCACAACAAAAATAGTGCATTGGCCTTCCAAGGAATTTAGTTTGAGTAAAGGATAAGTAAAGTACACAATAAATTAAGCTTGAGCCTTTGAAGATGGCTCACCCTCATCTACTTTCTTGCCTTTGATGTCGCTCCCCCCTTCGACTACTTTTTTGCCCTTGGGATCATTCTCCTCTTCACCTGGGCTCTCTCCGGTTTTCTCTTCATTATCAGAAGAGGACTCACCGGAAAATCCCTCATCAACCATAGTATAATATGGAAGGTCATCATCATCCACATAGAGCCATAAGTCCCCCAGTCTCCTCTTCGGGAATTTTTCGTGAAAAAGGAGAACCATATCAGACTTCACCCTTTGGATCATTAGCTCTTCGCTTTGTGTCATCTCCCTGGCATAGGCGTTGATCTTGGCCTTGATTGTGGCCTCTTGGTCCCTTACCAAAGCAGCCTTCTCTTCAGCAGCCTGAGTCACTGCATTCTCCAAAGCAATCTTGTCAGTGGTCAGGTTGGTGATGAGCTTCTCCTTTGCAGTGGTCTCTCCCCGTGAGACCGTGAGATCTTTCTCCATACCAGACAACTTCTCCTGGAGATCTTTTATGGTCTGCTCTAGGGTGGCAACTTTTGTGTTGCTCTCATCATGACTCCTCTTCAGCTCCTCGTGTGCTTCCTTGAGTAAATCAGCATTGGTAGTAGCAATGCGGAGGTCTTCAGACAGCTTATCCTTCTCAGACTTGAGGTCTTTTATGGTGTCCGCTTGACTTCGGACTTGTCTTTCCAGTGTAAGAACTGGCTGCACATTACTAAGCAGGGAATGGGCAATAGTGTCCTTCTCACTAGAAACCATGAAAGTCTTACCGTTAAAGTTGACCGTATCGGAGCTGCTCGGAGGGATGTAGGGCCCTGCGAACTCGTCTCTGGGCAGACCAAGGAAATATTCACCAAGTCCGCCCAGACCGGTGATGTCCACTTCATCCAAGTTGAGCTCTCCTCCCTCGACTTCATCAGTGTGAAACTCTCTGGGGATCTCTTCGGCCAGCGTTGGGTCTGAAGGGCCAGTGGGGAAAGAGGGCTCCGGATCCCGGAGAGCGAGCTCATCCCCTTGTGAAGTCTTTTTCTTCTTAACTACCCGGTCAGCGCTTTCACTTGCTTGTTTGCGAGTCCTCTTGGGAGCCCTTGGAGGTTTTGGAAGGTCTACTTCCTGCTTCTCGGTCTCCTGCTCCACCACCTGCAAGAGGGTTGCATCAATTTGAACTTGGGTTGGCCCCTCTGGCTCTATTGGGGCATCCTTCTCAGCATCACCTGCCACCTTCTTGCCTTTTCTTCTGCCCTTCATTTTGCTTGGGGCTTTGGCCCGGGCAGGCAGGTAGAGTGTCTCATCCAGCTCGTGGGACCTTCTTAGCACAATGTCTTCGTCAGGCTGGGTGGTGAACTTCTCCCAAGTTAGGTCTCTTCGGCCTGTGGTGTTCCACAGGTGAGACCTTGCTAGATTCCCAGGGGTGAAGGCCTTATGGAATCGATTCTCCCAATTCTTTGCGGCCCAAGCATTGATTTTGCCACAGGTAGTCTGTCTGGCCTTCAGGTAGTCCCCGAACTCCTTTGGCAGCTCTGATAGAACAGAAGAGAAATTGGTTAATATAAACTTAACTTAAAATAAAAAAAGGGAGAAAAACGGACAGAGACTCAAGTTGAGAAACTTACGGTCACTCCTCCACCTACTCCTGAGGAGGCTTGGGTTCTCTCCGGCCTTGATTTTCCTGCCGTTTTCCCAGGCACCACTAACGAACAAGAATTGGCTTCTCCACTTACTCTCCGATTCCAGGAGATCATCAACAGCCTTGAGATCGTTCCCCATGTTGAAATGGTAGAAGGGGAACTGATGATGCTTGCACAGGTTGGCCACTGCTGCGAACTCTTCCATAGGAAGAGGGATCCCAGATAACCTAGACGCCATGATACATGACATTAAGGTGAACCAGCCATTGGGGCTTAGCTGTGTTGGGCAGAGCTTAACCAGGTGGAAGTAGCGCACGATCTCCGGGTCTAGTGGGAACCTAAGCCCCCAATTAAACAGCTCCGTAAATAAGACTATCTCGTTTCTTTTACAGTCCATTGGGGTCTCCGGATCAATGGGGATCCTTATCTTCACGTTTTCAGGAATCCCCCATTTGGTGCGCATTCTACCCAGATCAGAGGTATGAATGAATGCATACTTGGTCTTATGCAAGGCCAAGAGGTACTTAAACTCGACTTTGTGGAAGCACGGCCCTACTCTCCCCTCAAGCACTCCGGCAGGTCCGGACGCCTTAGGTACAAATTTTCTTTCCCCTTTTTGGCAGCAACAGCAGTGATATCAGCCTGTCCGGAGGACTCGGACTCAAAGGGGACCTCTTCAGTAGAGTCATCCATTCTCTCCTCCATAATTGTTGGAGGGACTTCTGTGGAAGTGGTTCGGGGAGGATTGAAGCTTGGCATAGCCTGCCCTCCGGACTGTTGACTGCCCGTATTCATCTGACTTCTCACCTCAAGTTGGGTTTCTGAGGCAGAAGATTCTCTAGGGGGTACTGGGCTGCTGGCCTCCGGACCAGAAAGCCTCTCGCGGGGAGCTCTAAAGGGCACTCCAGACCCAGAGTCACTATTTTTTGGCCCCGATTTCGAGGGAGTATTTTTCGAAGTTAGTCCTTTGACTAACCGGCTAGGCCTCTTAATGACTAACTTCTCCGGGGAGTGGTCAGAATCAGACCCCATGGCTATAAAAGGTGAGGTTTTCCTAACACTTGTAACAGTGACTCCTGGTTCAACAGCAGGTCTTGACTCCTGAACTGAGGATCCAGATACAATGGGAGAAAGGGTGGATTGAAAGAGCTTTTTGGGCTTGGTACCTTTGGAGGAGGATGAGCCTCGATCTGATTCTGTAACAGAAGCAACCGGTCTATCAACTGGTGATGATGGTAGCCCTACTGCTATTCGCCTTTCTTTTTCGACCTTCTGCGCTTTCTCCAACTCTGAAAGGTTAAGCCAACCACCTTTAATCAACGCTGTTCTTGCTGTAAACATAAAACAGCCAAGGAAATTTTTGTTCTAGAGAGAGAAAGCTCTGAGTAAAATTGCAGAGTAAGATTTAAGAGAGATAGTAAAACAGTGAAAAATGAATGTGAATTTATAGTAGATTTGAGAAAAAGGAGTTGATTCCTAGGAGAATCCGAAAAGTTGGGTAATAATTAAAAGACGGCGCTGATGTCACTATTGGCAATTAAAGAGGTTACTTGTGAAAGAAGGTGGTGCGAAATTCAAGGTAAAAAAACGACTGGAGTGGCCAATCAGAAAGCGACATGTGTCCCACTAACTCTGGCAAAAACCGTTTGGAATTCGTAACGTTTAATCTGTCCGGGTATACCCACAGCTCTGTCCGGATTAAGAACCACTTCATTCATCGGACTATTTTTCAGTTCTTTGACAAGGACACTTGCTCAAACACCTAAAAAAGGGGCTCCTGATGAGTCCGAATTCAGCATGCTCCTCGGAAGGGCAAATCAGCCTAAGTCTCTCCGAATACCGGACAGGCTACAAGGACATAAATCGAACAGATCATTCGGACCGGACAGATCACTCTGAACACTGTAAACTTAAGGCTGTTCGAACTATGACTAAAGTACTAAAAAACCTAAACACTTCTTGACTAAGCTACCTGCCCTCCTGCTTAGAACTCATGGGTCTTTAAACATGACCCGGGTCCATTAAACATGACCCGAAAGCCCATAAGGGCCCAAACATCACACTATAAATACCCAACCACCAGCATTAACTATGGATAATAAAAATTAACTGCTACCAAGCTGCTTAATTATCTCTCTACCTTTAAACACCCTTACACTACCGTTAAACACCTTTACACCACTGTTAAACACCCATACACCACCTTGAAACTCCACTTAAAATTACTGGCCTACCCTCAGGCAATTATTATCCTCGCCAACATCAACTGTGCAATAATAATGTAATACACTATACAAAGTAGACACCTTCCTATAATAGTAAAGAAGTACTTACAAAATCATTCAAACAGTTTTAAACACACAACTCAAAGTACACACCTTACTATAATATAAAGGAATTACTCACAAAATCATCAAATTTTCAAAAATATCAGAATCGGGGAAAGCTCTATCAAGCTAGCTACCACCGACAGTTAGTGTTTATATCATTTAAGAAATGATAAAACATTTGAGCTCCGGTAGTTGCACACATATCCTTCGCTATAATTCTTCCATGCAAAGTCTTTATGGATGATGTCTTTCGCTTATTCGCAAACAAAAACTCCGCAGTCGAGTCTGCCTTCTTTTTATTATGGGATATCTCTTACAGACTTTATTTTATATCCCTCCTTTACATTAGGTATGTATGATTTATTTATACAACATGTTAATTGTCAAATGGTAAAATAGCAGTCGGGAACACTGATATTTCAATTAAACATACGATCCGTTTGAAACATTCGATATATATGAAATAAAAAAATGAAATTGATTTGAAACATTCAAGCAGCAAGTTGTTTGGTAATTAATTCATGTGAGTACTTTGAAAACTTCTTACAACGATTTTTTAAAAAAAATCCATCACGTGATGTATTTGTATTTCACTATCATACTTTTGCTTAGAAAAATACTTACCAATGCATCGATAGTTTTCTGTGTCTAGTATAGAGTGAATTTCCAAATCAATAACAACCAAGGTCCAGTGGTTCATTGTATCATTATTTATGTGGCACACTAGAACGAACATGATATAGGTGTTAGGCCTCATTTTCTCGAATACTTCATTAACAAGTTTTTTACATATATCATTTCTCGGCCAATGTTTTCTGCTTTATGGATGAGGATTAAAAACAATATTGTTATAAAATGAAGATTACCAAATTAAGCTGCACTTACCGTTGCAATGGTAGAAATTTGAATTGCGTCGCATTTACAATTGTACGAATATTCATTACCTTTGAATGGTACTAGCCAATCTGCTTCTTTAAGATCTTATATATCCAAGAACTGATAATATACCAAATGACAAGTTGGTGGCTTATAACCAAATATGAGAGATTAATAAACATGCGAGTTTGTAATATAATTAATCATGCTAGACTAGGGAATACAATTGTGTATTTCATCTTGAAGTCTAGGTCTCGTTCGTACGGTAGTGTCATACCTCACTTACACTAATGTTAAGTATGTAAGAGAACTTTGATTGTAGTAAATACCATACTTCTGGATCTACCTAATCTTCTGTTTTTTGTATTTTAAGAAATTTGTGGTATTTACTTACTGCGACGATCTGCATTGTCGTTGTAGTATTTTTCAATTTCGGATAATTAACCTCTGCCTCTGCCACTTGTGTTTGACTAATCAAACCCCAATTATGATACTCATCCGCTATAATCTGTAACATAAAGAACTAGCTGTCATATTATAACCACCTGACCGCATATATTGGATATTAATAATCTAATGATCCACTTACAAGATCCTCGGAAACTACCAATGATCATGTCTTATCTACAGCTATGTCATTATAAATTTTGATTAAGCCTAGCCTCTGGGATAGAATCTAAACTCCGTTGCATGATAGCGTTTGCCTCAACATTATCGACTTCATCAAAAAAGAATTATATACATTATATGAAACAATCATCCAAGAGTGATAGTTCAAAACATACCGTTTTGTTTATTGTATCCCCAGATGATGATGTTTTTCCTTTGGTGGCTTGTTCTGACTTCATGAACTCTTGTTGTTGGTGTTTGTCTTTGTATTTAACAAACTGTTGGACTTCTTTTGTGTCTTCTGACTGGGTTAGTAGTTTTATCTTTGTGCAGAGTTGTGCTTCTTGTTGGGTTTATAGTTGTTGTTAGAGTGGTAGTGGTCCTTTTGTTTGTGTTAGCTATTCATTCTTCGTCGAGGCTGGTTGTTCTTGTTCTGCTTGATTTGGTTAACGGTGTTGGGCTTCATGTTGACCGACATCCTCTTGTTCTTGCTGTTGATGTTGTGGTTTAGTTTATTGTTGGTTTTTCTCTTCTTATTGGGGTTTACCATGGCATACCTTGCACGATAAACATTAAATTTCATATGTAATCACCATGGGATTGCTTTGTATTGTCTAACATATCAAATTTGCGATTTTAGAATACCCAACCATGATATAGAGCAATGCGATTAAAATTACTTAAACAAGATGTGATTACTCTATCAATTATAATGAAGCATTTTATGTTACATTACGATATTGCGATTGCTAGGTTACATAACCGTGCGATTGCTAGGTTAGCTTAACTGTGCGATTGATGCACTACTATGTACATGCGATTGATGATAAATTATATGCATACTACTTCAGTCATATTATGTTAATGCCATTTACGTGATGGTTTACATACAACTCCTTTATTACCTTCACCATGCGATATAATAGTTATATTGACTAAGGGAGATCTTTGATATTTTAACCGTGCACTTTATCTTATAGATAACCCATGCAATTTGACTACATAAAAATTTCATAGTTTAACAAAAAAACACTTTTGAGAGTATAACACAACCACATCTTCAAAACCTAGATAATATGACTTCATAAATAAACACTATATGATAAAATATATTCAAAAATTTGAATCTTGATGAACTTAAGATCCAATTACATCTTCACAACTTCTCTTTTCCAGTTGTTCCACTCCGGGTTCCAGCTGTTCCACTCCGGGTTCCAGCTGTTCCACTTCTATAGTAAATGCCTCCGGTATTTGGGGTACTGGTAGTGTAGTCTTTGTCTTCTTTATAGTGGACTCTTCTGTTACGACTAAGTTCTTTAGTGGCTCCACCCTTGTTAATTCTACCTCATGTAGCTGTCTAGTAGTCTCTGCCTCCCTTAGTACAGTCTCATTTACACCCACTACCCATTCAGGTGGTACCACTACTCTAGTGTCTGCCTTCTTTCTATTGGTTTCTATGATGTTGCATATGTCTCTTTTTCAGGTGGGTCTACTACTGTATGCACTTCTTTTATGTCTACATCCTCTTCATTTTAGTCCACCGCATGTTCTATATGCTCAACTACTGCAGCATCCTCAGCTTGTTCAGATGGTACAACTGTTGTATTCTTAGCTTGCACCATGGTTGCAGAATCTATCCCTAAAATATATACAACAAATTTAGTTGGTACCATTTCAATTGAAACTAGATGCACATTATTCAGATCCATCTTCAACTACCTCTTCAACTTGTTCAACTGGTGTAGGGTCTCCATCTTGTACGGTTTGGACCTCTGCCTATTCAGGTTGGTCCACTAGTGTTGCATCTCCCTCCTCTCCGGCTTCGTCTGCTACTGTGGTATCTCCATAATCTTTAGGAGGTACCATCGTGAAACCATCTTTGTGTGAAACATATACAACAGAATCAGGTTGTACAATATTAGTTGGTACCACACCTACAGCTTCGGGTACCTCTTCATTTATATAACAGAACTGCAGAGAATATATATTTTCAAGGGCTTGATTTTCAGCTTCAATCATGACAGCAATACCACGTATAGTATTACAACTTGTTAGCAAGATTTGTACTTACTAAAACAAATACAGCAGTATATAGTACATGCTCAAACATATCAAACAATTATAGACCTTAGAGACAGGTACTTACTTGTCTCTCTTTTCGGCGAGCGAATGATTCAAACGTTTATTTTCAATTAAGTTCCACGTATTCGTTTTTTTTCTTCCACTCTTTGTCGTAAAAAGGAACGCGTACGACTCTTGAAAATTGTTATCTTCTTCATACACATATTGGTCCGATGTTTCGATGTCGTTGCATTACTCTTCGACGTCTTTATTTTTTTCTTTGGTTTTTTTGGAGTCAGGTTGTGTTGTACTATCAAATCATTGAGCGGTAAATCAAATTCATCTTCTACGCCATCGGTGTCCTGTGGAAATGCTTGTGTTAGTGTTGTAGGAAGGTTTAAGGTTTTATTAGATTGGGGGTTCTATTTTAGGTGGGGATGTTTGTGTTGCTGATGTAGGAAGGGCTAAAGGGTTGCTTGATCAGGGTTCAATGGTAGGAGGTAGGTTTTTTTTCTTCAGCCTTTTTGTTTTTTTGGGCCTTAACTTTCTTTCTTTTTCTAGGATTTTCCTCATGTATAATCGGTACAGTATCCGGGCTTCCGCTAACTTCACTGCATCCAAAAATTTCTATTTTAGCCTTTATCAACGATAGCTCAGCCTCCAAAATCTATCAAGTGAAGAACAAACAATTATGACAATCGCTAATATCTTGCTTACTGGTTTCATTTAAACTATGCGATTCATTTGGTTTACAAACATTGTGATTTCACCATAATGCATCTATGTAATTTATGTTAGTCATAAAATACATGTATTTTCTATGCTAACTACTAAATGCGTGTTATATTATACCATCCCGTGTGTGTTATGTCATATTCCGTACATGTGTGTTCTTTTAAGTGACCTACTACGTGAGTTATTTACTAACTACAATACCATTTTACAACATTAATTCGGTACATGATCGTCTTGCAGATCGTGTAGCATCATAATCATGTCCATGGTTGTCGGCTTGTACTCTAACCCCACCATTTATAACATATTAGGATCATGTTCATCATGGTGATATCAACCTCAATGGTTGTGTGCTCCATGATGAAGGGCTACATCACATTTTTTGTTAGCATTACCTCAAGGTTTTTGAACTAACAATTAACTGTGGGGCACCAAACTTACGAATAGAGATGCAACGCAGCTGATAACTCTATCAAGACTTCCTGTAATAACACATTTTCAAATTGAGCGGAAGAGCTTGTCTAATATTGTTCCGGACAAATCGTAGTCGTTCATTTTGCACATGTCTTCAACATAATACACCATTATCCAATTCATTATATCTTTCGAAACTAAGTAGAGCATGGTAAAGCAAATACATAATATCAACAACCAAGCAACATCATAGGCAACATGCTCCCCTATTTCCTTTATGGCTTTCTCTATACCTTCGTGTAAGACAAAGCACACCATGCTAGATAGTGCAAATGTACATCACACATATAGCATACCGTAGATATAGACTTAACTTGATCATAACATTCGATACCGATTTGTTATCTATCGGTCCATTGTTTCTTGACCAGGGACTCAAAAAGTACCTCTGCATTAATCTAGAATTATTATCAGCACCATCTAAGAATCGAACTATGAATCCTTCGGATTTGGTGATAGGCATCACGTGTTTTAGCCCGAATATTTCCTTTACATTTTTTATAGTTAACTTAACTAGTTTAAAGCCGATTCAGAAAGTGTTGCCATTCATCGAATACGTCTTCACAATCTTCTTGATCAGTTTATAATACTTTTTCATCAACATATCTTTGTTGCGGAGGTCGAGCGGTGCTTTAATAAATGTATAGAATGGAGAGTCTTCGCAACTTCTATGTGTTCAGTCGTAATTATATTTCTTTTCAATAGGTTCATGATGCTCACTAAACCTAATCTATAAAAGCATCCTTTCACAGTCATGTTGCCTACATTAAGACATATGTGAGTTGTTTGACAAGCCAACTACAATATTAATATGCAACTCGCACTTGAGATTTCTTTGATACACTAAACACCAACATTGCAAGTTCTATACAAAAAACAAATAATCGTGTGATTGCTTTAAAACCAAGCATGTATTTTGTTAATTAAACCTATCATACACAAGCACCTGTTGCAATTGCTTCGACCACACACATACAACAGCACCCCCAATCAAAATGTACGTGTTATTCATTAACCATATAAAAAAAATGCGAGATAAGTTTAACAACATACTAATATGATGCGATTTACCATTTAATTACACATGCACGTCCAACAAAATTGAAATCCCAGAATCCAATCCGAAACCGAATAACTAAACAATAATCTACAACCTACATTGAGCACAACATAATCAAAGGGAACACAATACGTGCACCCACCAAACCATAAAAACTAGCACCAAACGTAAAATCTACCAAAACCACAAACGGCCACTAATTGACGACGTACATATGAACCTATAGATACACTAATCAAATAAACAATATAATACACTATACAAACCCTAGAAACTAACAATCACATATGCAACTCGATTATAAAGAAACGAATTACGCTGACTTAAGTTTAAAACTTCAAAACAACTACATGTACTTATTTATCGACGCTTCAACATTGATTTAGGCTTCGAATACGCTTTACTGGTGGACAATAAATAGCTTGCACATGGTCAGCACTTCACAGGAGTGAGTAACTTTGGTCTGTGGTTTTCGCTGCAAGAACAAGGCAGTTTGGTTGGCTGCACGGGTTACTAGGTTGGGTTTTGGGGTTTCATAGTTTTACTGGTTTCAAATTATTCTAGTAAATTTGGAAGGGATAGGTAGTGAAAAGTCTGGCTTAGAAGGATAAAAGGGGTTTTCATCCTAAAAGAGCCTATTTATAGTATTTTTTTGTATTTTTTATTTATTTTTAGGTCCATGTATCTTTTAGTACTATCATTTATTTTTATAATATGTGGTAATATCATACTTGAGAGGGTATTTATGAGTAGTTTTCTTAAATAATTACGTGAATAATATTAATATATGTAATAAAATAGTATCATAAATAATAGTAATAATAATAATAAGATAAATAATATTAATCCTATTATTATCATAAAAATTGGTTACAGAAATGAGTCACGTCCCAATCAAGAAATTATTGAAATGCGTCATTTGAGAATTACAATACAAACAAATTAAGAGTCTTTAAGGCATACAAAATGATATGACAATAATAGTAACATGAATAATAATAACATAAGTAGTAGTAATCATATAATTCGAATTTATCCAAAAAATATGTTTTAAAAATGAGTAACATTCCAATCGGGAAATTATTGAAATGCATCATTTGAGAATCACAATACAAACTCAACAAGAACCATTAAGTCAGATAATTGGTATTACAAAAAATTATACATATTTCAGAATACAATACAAACCCATAATATACAAATAAACCATAATACTTAATACTTGCTAGTGTTTTATATTAGTACCACTTTTATTTTTTAGTACAAAATTATAAAACTATTAACTTTCATTTGGATAGCAAAAATTGTTGGACTTAGGTATCCATCGGTTTTTATACCTGAAAGGCCTTTTAAAAAGCATGACATGAAGATAAAAATGGTGAATAACATAGTAAATCCACCATCGGTTTTGCTAAACTTCAATGATTCTCTATTAATTATACAAAAAAAATATCAAATACAATACTATAAGATAAAATATTATAATTATTGGGAAGGCTTTAAATCAATAAATTATACTACTTATTGTTGCTTTTATAACATTAAGTAGAAAAAATCGGATTGGCCTAAGAGAATAACTAGTGTTCAAATTTATTTAAAATCGATAATTTTAAACCGCCAACAAACTTAGATAAGTATACAAAATTATCAACTAGATAAGTATTTTTTATATTTTACTTTTCATTTTCACATCTAGTTGAAAATTAAAACAATTTGAAATATTTAAGTTCAAAACTCGACTCTAAAATTAGGAAAAAATCAAAATTATATAATATTATAGATGAATTATACGATATATAGGATTATATCCTTACAATAACATATTTCTTAACAAGTGGAGAGAAAATAAGGTTAGAGAAAAGATCTTTGCCACTTAGAAGATGAAGAACAACTATTCTCTCCGGTCAAAAGTTCACTGCATATTTTCAAAAGGTTATTCGAATGATACTTTTTGTTACCATCAAACTCAATAACCCCTTCCTCAAAAAATAACACATACGTGAAGTAAGTGTCATCAAAGATATAATGATTACTAGTAAGGGGCCTCAAACCCGAGACATCTTCTTGTGCGTTCAATCCTGAGAAACATAATAAATCCAAAAACAATCATATTAAAAAATAGTATTATATAACAAATTCAGATTTCGTGTATACTAAAGTTTGGATCGTACCGAGGCGTGACCACTCGACAAAGAAATAAGCCCCTTATCATGAGACCCATTTCACTAAATATATATTTTGAAGTGGTCAGCATCCTTCGTTGCATCTGGTAAGTGACCTTTTGGGAATTGGTGCGGGATTATCCAGTAAGGATTGAAGACAATAATATCAACAATAAGGTAGAACAATCAAAACACATACACAAGTTTAATACTTAATATATATTTATACAATAATTAAAGATGGCGGACAATCATGATTTTGACTGCATACTTTCAATATCTTCATCTTTTTTCTTGTATTAAAAAATTATCCAAAAGATGTTTATAAATATAATTCTACCAAATAGTAGGATATGTATGCAAACTAAAATTTGAGATAGATTTCAAAAAACTGACTGATAGTTAGTTAATAATTTGGAGATGTTCTAGCATATAAGGTATTTAAGTTTAAGCTCAAAAATTTGAAAAACATATTCTCCAAGATGAATTAACATTAGTTTTCTAAATTTTCGATGAATTACTGTAACATGACTTGACCCATTAAGAAAATCATATTTTGGAGTAAAATTATCACCATCAACAAAGACAAATTTCTTTATATAGGTATATTATGCATATCTATCCAAATAAAAAACGAATAAAAACAAAAACACGATGCATAATCCATTAGAAATCCAATGGAAGTTGGGATTTTTTTAACTACACATAAAATTCAACACTTTCATTCCAAGCTTAAACGGTTTATATTTACAACAACACTCGATGACAATAATCACATTAAAAGAGCTCCCAACTACTTAGTAGTTATTTAATCTACGACCTCTGTTAGATATAAAAATAATTAATAATTATTTTAAGTGATTATACGAATATGAGTAGATTTAATGCAATGTTAATTATAAATAAATCATTTACACACAATTTATCGAGTTGAATCACTTGTAACATAATAATAATTTTACTTATTCTACACCGATGTGCAACGTCAGTGCTATTACAACAACACAGTCGGTGCTCACGAGCAAAATCGATTAGCAAGTAGTAACCAAATTGATTATAGCCCCGAAACCATTACCTTAAGGTTTTAATCTACGACCTCTGTGGAATCGAAACCCTATTTCTTTGTATTGAAGTTGAATCTGACAACATTTGTATTCTATATTTAAAATTTAAAAGATAAAAAATTAAGATAACTATAGAAAATTGTATGAGAACCGATTATTTACAAAAAATGCTAGTGAAGGCAAGAGAATTTGACCAACCTCATATTAGAGGAAAGCGTACACATAATATTCTAGAAGAGAAATAAGAGTTCAGGATTCGCCATGATTATGGGTGCGGAAGGTTTTGTAAAGATAATGGTAAAACGAGATAAAATAGGTGAGGTAGTATAGAATTTGGATTTACTAGTAAATAAAATAAGTACTCATAGTTTGAAGTAAATTATAACTAATTTTGTTAGGTATTTGTGACTACAAAAAATCTCTATTTTTTATAATAAAACAATATATATATATATACATAATATTCTCCGGTACATAATATTTGTACATATTATAATAAAAACTTTTTTTGGTATAAAAATATTAAATTAAGATAATTCTTTACATACTGCATT
Organism: Limnanthes douglasii subsp. nivea; assembly: GCA_036936605.1. Taxonomy (NCBI): domain Eukaryota; kingdom Viridiplantae; phylum Streptophyta; class Magnoliopsida; order Brassicales; family Limnanthaceae; genus Limnanthes; species Limnanthes douglasii. The sequence continues at coordinate 48,866,427 of JAUPFV010000002.1, forward strand.
AGGATATTTGTTTTGGATTACAAAAGGGTACCAAAATATATATATATTTCACGGGGCATAACCCAACGGAAGTAGAAAAAAAAGTAACATCAAAGTATTTTAATGGAGCATAAAATATACAACACAAACAAACATGTGGTACATGAAGAGTTGGATACCACCATAACAAACATAAAACACATGATATACTGATTAAAGTTCATGTTATCCTCAATATGCAACAAATAAACTAATAGAGCAGAGGTCTTCCGATATCAGAAAATAAAAATGTTAACATCACAATAATATACTATTGGAGGGAATGTAATGATCATTTCGATAGCCACAAAAAAGTCTGACTAAACATGATAGATAAGTCCATAGAAAGATAGTAATATATGTTTGGACAAAAAATGGGTAAGGGTCATTAACCCATACCCACAAGCCTAGTCCAATTAACTAGTAAGTAAAAGGAGACCATCAAGATAAATACTAAAATTAAAATCACAAAATGTATATGAAATGAGTGTCAGGCCCAAAAGATTACTAGCAGACTCACGTAAGCCCGGAGACGATAAGGATCATCTAGTGAGAAGGAAATTCAAAGAATGTAATTTACTGCACAAACTAATATACAAGGACCAACATCGAGAAAAGATCTTCGACGAGACACCTCCAAGAGAGAGACGAGTCCAACACGAAGAGAGAAATGCAAGACTAACAAAATTTCTCACAGAAAATCCCAAAAATATTTACAGAAGTGGTGGTACCAGTAGAACTCTAACGGAAAAAAAAAGGAAACGTAACGTTTAATCCAGCAAAAACGGAACAAGACCAGCAAAACTAAATAAGAAAGATGAAGGTTCAAATCCAAAACAGACTAGAATATAATGAAATTATGAAGAGTATTCAGGAGAACACGGTAAAAATCTCGAAAACATATTAAAAATGATAAAAATCAGACGATACAGGGGTAAGTCCATTAACAAACAAACAATCAGACGACAAATATACGACAACAAACATTGTCCATTCTTAGGGAATACCTAGAAGTATTGGCATTGAATCGCAAGCCTCGATTAACACATCAAATATGATGTCGAAAGAGCATCCCATGAATAACATGCACCACTGGAAAAAAAAACAGATAATGAAAACAATACTACATAAAAAATCTAAAAGACTCAAAAAAAATTTCATTAAAAACATTACCAAAATAAAAACATCTGCTTTCACAAGATAAAAAATTGAACCGCATAAAAAATGAAACTACTAAATTCTAGGTGAACTCTTAATCTTTAAAAAAATATAAAAAATTCTATTAAACCCCTTGCATATATTGTTTTTAGAAAAACTATAATTATCTTATAGTTGTCTAATTTTTATTCGTGATTGTTATTATTTATTATTGTTTATATTACTTACCAAATTCAGTACTAGAACTTATCTTTTTTTAAATATTAAAATAAAATTATAAAACCTTGTCTAAAAAATAAAAGAAGTTAAGACTCTTAATATTGATTGGGAATGAAACTAAAGGGTATTATTATTATTATTATTATTATTATTATTATTATTATTATTATTAGTTGTAAACGTTTAAATTATTCTAATATATTATTTGAAACCGAAGATTTATTTTTAAATTTATTTTAAATTCAAACATATTTATATATAGGAAAAGGTTAAAAACATTCTTTTTTCCATGTAATTTGGGTATGTTTCCTACTTTGACGTTGCATGTTTTGTGTTTTTAATATAGTGTTTTCATATTGGGGTCAAAACTAAAAAACATTAAAATTAATAAAACTATTTGTAGAGTTATAATGAAAGAAGTTACAAATTATAAAACATAAACTGAAAACAACATAATTAAAAGAAATAACCAACAATAAACTATAAATTCATACCCATCAAAATATATATTATATATCAATTTTTAAAAAAACGTTATAATTTAAGTTAACCTGAAAACTAGTGGAAATCACTATAAATATATAAAAAAAAATATCAATATAACAGAGAAAAAAAAAACAATTAAAAACAATGAAGTCTCAAATCATATTGATATTAATTATTTGTTTCAGCATTCACTCGCTTTTGTTTACCATCTCCCAAGGCAAAGGTATGAGAAGTTTTAAGTTTTATTTCTTTATTTTTATATTTATATGTTTATAATTGATTTTTTGTTTGTATTTATAATTGATTCATATAAAACAATTAAATATATCATAAAATTCATAATAATCTTGGAACTGGATTTTAAAAGTTAATTAATACTGTATTATAATGATTTAAGTTCTATTATACAAACTATTTAAAGTTTTTAAATATTGAAATGTATACTAAAAGCAAAATATTTGAAAATGGTGTTTTATGTTATCTTGTAGGAAAACCAAAAACAAAAGCGCCCAAAGGTGGATGTGCGACTAATGGTGGATGTGCGAGCAAAGGTATTTATATCTTCGCCCCTTTAAGTATTTTGGAATTTTTTACTTCTGAATCGGGTTTTTTTATAATGATTGTCGATTTTTTATTGACAAAATTACTACATGTATGTCTTATGATTACATTCACATCTTTTTAAAAGTAATTGTAATTAATATCATATATAGTTATTAATATTTTTAAAGGGAGCTAAGAAAATAATTTATTGACGAATAATTTTTTTTGGTAGTACCTATCAAATTTAATGATCTTATATATTTTTGGCATTATATGCGGTGTAAAATTAAACAACTCTATAAATAACGATTTTAGTTTCCATCAATAATTCAAATAGATTTTGTGTGTTTGTAATAAGTTGAATGAATATCAATATACAAAAGATTGATAGGTTATCTAATTATCATATAATTTTCAGTTATTTTGAAATATTAAAAAAATTAAATGCTTATATAATTTTTTATATAATGACGTTGATTTCCTTTTTCTTTTGTGTATGTTTTTTTTTCATGTAATTAAAATGGTTTTAGGCATTTACGAATTAGTGACTAATTTTATTGCAGGAAAAGTAATTAAAGAATGGCATTGGGAAAAAAGCTATTATAATGGTCAATGCAATGATGATTCTGACAGTGACAATGGATCTAGTAGCAGCAGCGGATCTAGTAGCAGTACTGATAAACGCAGTCTTTGTCAACATAATTTTGACCGTAAATATGGCAAGTCCAATGTTGGAACGTGTATATGTAAAGACACTACAAGAACTCGATATGAATGTTCGTGTTATGTCAAATCTCCACAATCTTAATTTAAAGTAGGAAATTTATGTGGTGTCATCAACTAAAATGTCAAATTTATATAATTACAATAATAAAATTTGATATTTTTGTTTATTGCATTTTTATTTATTTAAATACCGTTAATGTATTTTTGGATAATAGAATTATAATAGATGTATTGATATTGGTGAGATCTCGCTTATATTAATAAATTAATTTATTAATAAATTATTATTGTCTATCTAAATATTTTTAGATCATGTGGTTAAAATATAAGTTTATTTTTTTAAGTATGGATTATAAATTTTTTGAAATTAAATAAAGATTTAAAATTTCTATATCCGACACCAAAATAAGAACATATTATATGTCATTTATTAACGACAATGTAGAGAAAAAAACATTAAATATTATGTTGGGTTATTCATAATGATAAGACGTTACAAATCTCTAAAATATTAGATGAGATGAGTCGTTATATTTTGATACTAGGAATTCTAACATAGATTGTAATAGAATATATATAATATTGTCAATGCACATAGATTATAAAAATATATAAATAAATTTATTTTATATCAATTGAAATGCATTATTTGTTAACCAACTATATTTTTCAATATAGCATGCATTATCAAAGAAGAACAACAAATAAATACTACATTTTTATTAGATTTAGATGAATTGACTGTATAGAAGTTTGGAAAATCAATATTTGGAGTGACATAGTAAAAGTTTGAGGAATATTTAAGATGAATTAACATATTTTAAGATGATACCGTGCCACATGCAATGTGTCATAATAAATAGAAAAACTTTGAATGTTCTTGTCGCGACGACACTAGATATTTTTTATGGCAAACCACGATGGAGTGTGTCAATAAACATAATTTTCTGGTTGTTGCAGTAATGACTACGGGGTATACTATCTAGAAAAAATATCAAAGACTCGTAAAATATGGGTATTTTCAATGATGATAACTTAAGCTCATCGGTACGATTTTTTTATTTTAGATAATAACTTAAGTCTCTCACCTTGCGACAACAAACTAGACTCTTTTATTTTTAAACTAATAATGGTAATTGTAAACATGATTCCAAGATAACAAGTCATGCTCATTAGCACATGAGTCCGTCTGCCACGTTAAAAAACATGTGGCTAGATGATGTGCATTTGAAGACAATTTAACTGTTATAAATATCTCTCCTCGCAACAAATGTAAAGGTGAAACTTCTCGTATTTTTTTTTAAAATAGTTATGTTTTCATGAATAGTTATGTTTTTTTTAAAAGTCACCTTAAACATATAACTAGAGCATAACGTTAGTGAAGTTTTTATCCAAAAATATATTCGTAAAGTATTTATCACTCTCTTAAATATATTCATCTTTTTATTAAGTTTGTCGAATTAATTTTTTATTCTTAATTGTTTGTATTTATAATTATTTATTTTACTATATTCAAAAAGTTTATTTTTAATAAAAAAAAATATTAGTTTGGTACAAAAAATATTAGCTACAAAATAAAATCATTTTCTTTCAAACAATTTGAAAAAAATAAATATATAATAAAAAGTCTATTATCCACCCTACAAGTTTTATACCATTCAAATTTTATAATAACTATTTTCATATATATATATATATATATATATATATATAAATTACGATATAATAACTATTTTCATATATATATATATATAAATTACGATATAATAAATGTAAATGATCGATACTATGATCGAAATTTAAAAAAATGATTGATTTAAAAAATATTGATTTTATTAACATTAAATATTAAATTTATTATCATACTAATTTAATATTTTTATCAATATATGAATCAAATATATATTGTTTTTAAAATTAAATATAATTGGGTTAACTAGCAATAATTATCCAAAAACAATCGTATTATCCACTTGCTAGCCTAACTATCAATAATTGCTACCTAAGCCCTAACTAACTTTGTTATTTATTATTACTTATTACTCAATTATTTTTAATATCCCAAGTACTCTTATTGAAGATATACTATTTTTTTTTACCAAACAACCAATTCAAAACGATTTAAAGATTTTTGATTTTCACTTTTTTTTTCTTTTCTATCTCTTTTCTTTTGAAATCTATAAATCCAGGAAAAAAACCTATCGATCGACCGAAATCGCCAAAACCAAAATATGTGATTGTTGATTGTCGATTATGATTGTATTGGTATTACTGTCCGAGCGGAACCATGCGACATGAACCACAAATTGACTGAGATTCTGGACAAAAATGTTTGCGGAGGAAAGCTCGTTGATAAAGACAATTGTTGAGGTATTTGAGGTAAGAAAAGTGAGAATTTTGGAAGCGGTGTTGTAAGGAGTTTTTTTTTATGAAAAGATGAGATAGGATTGGCATCATGGTGGTCTGTTGCAGATGTTCCAGTTACTCGTCGGCCTTGTTGAAGCAGTCTAGTTTGTGATGTTTTCGAAGGATTGTTGGCTACGTGTCACTGCCGCATGTAATAGCAAAAGAAAAATCATAAAAAAATATCATGACCACCATTGTTGTGAATAAAAATATGAATAAGTAGGTGTTTGTATAATATAATATAGAAATATGACATGATGATTTGAAAATTTTGATATCCAAACACATTTTTTATTTTACTTTTAAATCTGTATCACTTCTTAATTTTGTTGTTGTTGTTTTGGTCTTGGCAAAATGTAACAGAGTTAAGTCTGTAATTACATAATTTAAATCATAAATCAAAAGTTTTTCACTTATAATTTATGAAGTTCTAGATAGAAAGACTATGCGATTTTTTTTTTATGTTTTTGAACTTCTGAGAATAGTAAATGTAAAAAGATGATTTATTGTATTACTATCACAACACAAAACTGTCCTGCCGGACACAGTACACTATCAAGGCACTATTCGAACTGCCGGACACAGTACACTGTCAAGGCACTATTCGACTCATTCACAACAAATCTTTCCCTTGAGGCGAATATCCTTTCTTCACTATCAACAAAGAATCTTCTCTTCTTCTGACTCACCAAATGCCCTTAAGGCATTCACTCTATACTGCGAACACCGATCCAGTTTAGGCATTCCCTAAACTTTCGAACTGATACTGCCTTGGTCATTATATCTGCTGGATTATCGTGTGTAGACACTTTCTTCACATCAACAATTCCCTTTGATATTATATCACGAATAAAATGATACCTGACATCTATGTGCTTTGTACGCTCATGGTACATCTGGTTCCCTGTAAGGTGTATGGCGCTTTGACTGTCACAAAACACTTTTGTAGTAGTCCTATCCAAGCCCAAATCTGCCACCAAACCTTGCAACCACATTGCCTCTTTAACTGCTTCTGTTACCGCCATGTACTCTGCCTCTGTTGTAGACAAAGCTACAGTAGCTTGCAACTGTGCTTTCCAACTGATCGCACTCCCAGCTAGAGTAAATACATATCCTGTCAGAGATCTTCTTTTATCCATATCACCTGCAAAATCAGAATCAACAAAACCAACCAATGATCCTGCAACATCATTCAGCGATTCACCAATATCGGTTTTGTTAAAAGTTAAGCCAACGTTCACAGTATTCTTCAGATATCGAAGTATCCATTTCACTGCCTGCCAGTGTTCTTTCCCAGGACATCCCATGTACCTGCTAACTACACTAACCGCATGTGAAATATCAGGACGTGTGCATACCATAGCATACATGATACTACCAACTGCACTTGCATATGGAACCTTCGACATTTGTTCCAACTCAGCATCGTCCTTGGCCGATTCTACTGCAGACAACTTGAAATGAGTAGCAAAAGGAATGTTAACTGCTTTAGCATCAAAGATGTTGAATCGTTTTAACACTTTCTCAATATAGCTTCGTTGAGACAAGTGTAATGTTCCTAAATTTCTGTTCCTGATAATCTCCATACCAAGAATTTTCTTTGCTCTACCAAGATCCTTCATCTCAAACTCGGCACTAAGCTGCTTCTTTAACTGCACAATGTGTGACATACTACAAGCAGCAATGAGCATATCATCCACATACAACAACAAGTAAACATAAGAATCATCTGACATCTTTTGATGATACACACAACTATCATATGGACTCCTCGTGAACCCTTTTGACACCATGAATGTATCAAAACGTATGTACAATTTCCTAGGTGACTGTTTCAAACCATACAGTGACTTTTTCAGCAGACAAACTTTGTCATCCATATTAGGTTCGATAAATCCTTCTGGTTGTCTCATGTAGATTTGCTCCTCCAATTCACCATGTAGAAACGCAGTCTTCACATCCAACTGCTCAAGCTCTAAATCTTGCAAAACTACTATGGCTAACAAAACTCGAATCGAACTATGCTTTACCATTGGATAAAACACTTCATTGAAGTCTATTCCTTCCCTTTGAGTAAAACCCTTAGCGACCAGTCTTGCTTTGAATCGAGATGCCTCAACCCCTGGATTACCTTCTTTTTTCTTGAACACCCATTTACTGCCTACTATCTTCTGTCCTTTAGGCAAGTCAACAAGCTTCCATGTTTGATTCTTATGAATAGATTCAATCTCTTCTCCCATAGCACCAATCCATCGATCTGCCTCTGAACTTGCTATAGCTTCTTTGTAGCTACTAGGTTCCTGCATCTCAACTTCTTCTGCAACTGACAGAGCATATGCAACTAGATTCACATACCTTTTTGGAAGTCTAATATCTCTTCTTTCTCTGCCCAATGCTATGCTATAAGGTTGTTGTTCTGGTTCAGGCGCATCATCGTCACTATCATCTGATGCTGACGCTTCACCTCCTAATTCTGGATCCACCTCAGAACCACTTGAATTATTGGACCTGCTAGGAACTGATTCTACTTCAAGCTCCACCTGTTTACTCACAACCGATCCTGATTCGACCATTTCTCCTACTTCCTTCTGACTGTCTATCGAAGCAAACTCATTAAAAGTAACGTCCCTACTGATGAGAAAACCTGGAGACTTTGGAGAGGTACACCATAACCTATATCCCTTCACTCCAGTAGCATATCCTAGAAATATGCATCTCTTTGCTCTCGGCTCAAGCTTACCATCTCTCACATGAGCATACGCAGGACAACCGAACACCCTCAAATGTTCATAATCAGCCGACGATCCAGACCAAATCTCAAAAGGAGTTTTACAATCAATAGCCGTTGATGGAGACCGATTCACCAAGTAACACGCTGTATTGATAGCTTCAGCCCAAAAATCCTTTCCCACACCGGAATGTGAGAGCATACTTCGTACCTTGTCACAAAGCGTTCTGTTCATTCTTTCTGCGACTCCATTCTGTTGTGGTGTTCTAGAACAAGTGCGATGGCGCACTATTCCCTCAGCTTCGCAGAACTCGTTGAACTCACGACTGCAATATTCTAACCCATTATCTGTCCTAAGACGTTTGATTTTTCTTCCTGTTTGCTTCTCAATCATCGTCTTCCATTTGACAAAGGTTGAATATGCCTCATCTTTCGTTTTCAGAAAGTAAACCCACACCATCCTTGAATAATCATCAATCAAACTCATGTAGTATCTGGCTCCGCTCTTGGATGGAATTCTGTTTGGACCCCAAAGATCTGAGTGAATGTAGTCCACTATGCCTTTAGTCTTTCTTACAGCCGATGTGCTGAATTTGACTCTAGTTTGTTTACCAAACACACAGTGCTCACAAAATCCCAATGATTCTGCTTTATACCCTTTCAACAAATCTCTCTTTCCCAAAACAGCTAATCCTCTGTCACTCATGTGACCAAGACGCCAATGCCACAACTTATTTTAATCCTGCCTACTTTGGCTATTACTCCCTGATGATGCTACTGCAGCATCGCCCATAACAACACTCCCATGGAGAATGTAAAGACCCTTCTGCAAACTACCTTTCATGCATACCATTGAGCCTTTTGTCACTTTGATTACACCATTTTCTGCATGGTACTTGTAACCCCGAGAGTCTAGAGTCCCAAGAGAAATCAGGTTAACCCAGGAACATGCCAGCACGTCAAGATTCTAACAACCCCGTTAAACATTCTGATTCTGACGTTACCAATACCACCAACAGTCAACGAATGATTGTGCCCTAAATAGACAGTTCCCTGCATTGGCTTGTACGTATCAAACCACTGCTTGAACTGACACATGTGATATGTAGCGCCAGTATCAAGTACCCAAGAGTTTTGCCCAAAGTCTGAACTCACGGACAATACATCTCCTTTACCACTGCTTTCACTATCGTCGGAATCGTTCACACCTTCAACAATGTTTGCTGCATTTTCCTTTTGATTTCCCTTCTTACCATTCAGTTTCGGACAATCTCTCCTATAAGGACCCTGCTCACCGCATTCATAACAGTTTGAGTGCTTCACCCTTGACTTGGACCTCAAGTTATTCCTTCTTAAAGAACTCGCTTTGCTTTTAGATCTTCCCCTAGTCATAAGACCTTCCCCTTCAGCTTGATTGTCTGGCTGCAACTGTCTCATCTCTTTTGATTTCAGTGCCCCTTTGATATCTGCTAGCGATAACTTATCCTTACCATACATAATGGTATCTACAAAGTTTTCATAGGGAGCTGGTAACAATCTCAATACAAACAAAGCCTGATCCTCATCCTCAATATTGATATCTATGTTCTCCAAGTCCATTATAATTGATTTAAAATTATCTAGGTGCTCTATTATGGACATACCTTCTTTCAATCTGAAATCATACAAACGTTTCTTCAAATATAATCGGTTTACTACTGATTTCTCTGAGTAAAGATCTCCTAGCTTTTTCCATGCACAGGCAGCAGTCTTCTCACCATTAATCTCGCGAAGCACATTGTCTTTCACACTCATTAAAATCCAGCACAAAGCCCTTTCTTGAAGATCTTGTTTCTCCTCTTTTTTCATCTCTTCTGGTAACTTATTCTCCACAGCCTTCCACAACCCTTGCAGTACCAATGAAGATTTCAGTTTAATCTTCCACAACGCAAAGCTGGATCCCCCATCAAATTTTTCAATCATGTATTTTGTTGCTGTAGACGCCATTGTGAAACCCTAATTACAAAAGCCCTAATTTCACCACGTGGCTCTGATACCAATTTTGTTATAAAATACTATGCAATTATCACAAAATGGCTCAAGCACAGAATATATGCGAATGAAAGATTTAAATGAAACACAGGATTTAACGTGGTTCGACAATTGTCTACGTCCACGGGCGCCGCCAGAGAAAAGAGTTTCACTATGATAGAAAAGGTTACAGATTTTAGATTGTGTTTTGTGTCGCCCTAGTAATCTATTTATAGGGAATTAATAGACTTACTAGACTATGGGCCTAATGGGCTCATACCACAAGACTAACTCTTTTGAAGTAATTGGACAATATCATTATCACAACACAAAACTGTCCTGCCGGACACAGTACATTGTCAAGGCACTATTCGAACTGCCGGACACAGTACACTGTCAAGGCACTATTCGACTCATTCACAACAATTACAAATGCGAAATCAGAAACCTTAAGTATAAGAAATATGAAACCATGGTAAACAAAATGCAAAAATGATGATCTCCAAATGTGAAATACAAAATGTTTGTTATAGAAAAAAAGAACGACCTTTAATTACGAAATACAAAACGAATGTTAATTATTTTTACATAAGTGTGAAATGCGAAATCAGGGATAATGAAATTGTGGAATTCAAAAACCATGTTAAAATACAATACAAAATATGAAACCAATGTTAAATTTAATTTTTTTTGTTTAAGTACAAAATGCAAAACTAGGACAAAGTGAAATGTGTGCGAAACTATTGTTAATTGTTTTTGCTTAAGTGTGAAAAACGAGACCAAAGATAAATATAAATATAAAACACGAAACCAAAGCAAAATATAATTTGAAACCAATGTTAATTTGAATATTATTTTTTAAATGCAAAATATAAAACCAGGGTTAAATGAAAATACTAAAACCAAAATCAACGTAAAATGAAGTGCGAAATGCAAAACCAGTGTTAAATTTCAAAAACATTTTTTTTCCTACGTGTGAAATGAAAAACCATAAATAAAAATGCAAAATGAAAAACTAGTATTGATCTTTTTTTTATATATATTAATCTTCTCCAAGTTATTGAACTTTTAATAGTTGTTTTAAGTTGAAAGGGATGACTGGTTTTACAGTAGACAAAGTTCATATACTTGGCCCAATTGGATTTATTTTATCTGAATTTGAACCATATTTTACAGGAATACGTGTCCTATAAATCACTGATTCTTCTCACATTCAAATCACAAGGTAGAAAATGTGTGTCTCATTTAGTCTAATGAATAACATTAGAGTTTTTTTAGATATCTAAAAGATATATGTTAAGAAGGTTTACAATTCTATTAATACTATTCTCAGCGAGAATACAACATTGTATATAGTAATCAAGTAAGGTCATTAGTACTAATTGAATCAATACTAATCTGCCACCAAATGAGAGAGAGGAAGAGTCTCATTCATTAATTTTGTTTGCCTAATTTTATGGACAAGATCATCATATTTGCTAGTCTTATTGTTATTGTCAATATATATACCTAAATATCTAATTAGTAATGCTTTATATTTGAAATCAATGGTCACTTCAAGAGCTCTAATCCTATGAGGACTTAACTTAGCAGAAGTAATTAAACTTGATTTCTCAATATTAATTCTTTTACTAGAGATGTCCATATAAAGTTTTATTTATTTATTTATTGATATTGTTTTTTAAAACAATTGATAAAGATGACAAAGTCATCAGCAAAATACAAATAATTAATGTTCATTTGGCTTCTGGTATTGAATAACATTTCCTGATGTTTATTGAAAAGATTGCTTATATTGCTGACTGGGTACTCGTCAGTAATTATAAAAAAATTGGAGAAATGGGACCCTCTTGCCTAATATTATTCAAAACTTTAAAGTATCTATGAAGATCACCATTAATCAAAATAGAGAATACTACAGAACTAATACTATTATTGATTAGATTTAAAAAGTTGTTATGAAAGCCAAAAGATTTCATAACATCTAAAATAAATGTGTGAGATGTTTTAGTCATATATTAATTTTTAAAACAATGTTATTACCCCCTTGTTTTCTTATTTTATATCATGGATAATTTATTGAGCTAAGAGGATCTGATCATAGATGTTTTTGTCATGAACAAATTCTCATTGTTCATGGGAAATTATCTTTGGAAGAATTAAAAAAATCTATCATTAATGATTTTGGTCAAGATCCTATTAAAAACAGTGTAAAAAATTTATAGGTCTAAAGTCTTTCCGTTGTTTAGGGTTTTCTATTTTGGGAATAAGGCATATGATGGTGGCATATATACCATTAGGACTGGTTTTACCCTTGAAATATTCTGTAATTGGTAAAAAGGTCATTTTATAATATACCAACAAGTTTGATCGAAAGTTACATTGAATCCATCTGAACCAACATCAATGTTAATTTTTAGAGTCTTAACGACTTTATGGATTTTATCAATTGTTTGGATAACCATTAGAATATTTTTATCAGATTTAGTGATTAGATTAGGAATGATTTCTAATAGATCAATATAAAGATTAATTGAATAATTATCTGCTAGAATGTTTTTAAAATAGTTTATAACTAATTCAGTCAACATGTTGTGATCTTCAATCCAATTACCATTATTGAATACCATTAATTATGTTCTTCATTTGTCTTTTCTTTATAAAATTATAAAAAAGAGATGTACTTTTATCACCATGCTTTAATCAATTAATATAACCCACCTGCTCCCAATAAGCTTATTCTTTTTCCAAGATACGAAAATGATTAGCTTTACATTTTGACAGATTAATCTTATCCTCAATGTTCTGAGTAACATGGAATTTGGATTCATAGAAACTTGCTTGTTTATCAGCTTTAGCAACAATATTAAAATATTGCCAAAGACTTAATGAGTCTAAGACTTAAGTTTTATCTTAAGTCTTTTTAATTGTGCCAAAAGACATGTAAGGGTGTGCAAAAAACATGGATATTCCATGATTCCTCAATTATTTTGTAGAAATCAGGATGTTGGTTCCACATGTTTAGAAACTTAACGGCCGAATTAGGTTTTAAACTATTATTGGATAATTTTATTACCATTGGGGCATGGTAATATCATGTTTTTTATAACTGTTTTACTTGAATGAAATCAAAATAGTTTCTTATTTTGGCATTAATAAGAACTCTATCAAGTTTTCTCCAATCTTTATTATTGTTCCAAGTAACTGGTGAGCCAATGAAGCCAATATCTTCTAATGAGAAGTCCAATATTGTGTTGTTAAAGTCATCTAGACTTCATAAACACATGGTGAACAAGCCAACTGTTCAGTTGAGTTTGTTATACAATTAGAGTCACCTATAAAAATCTGCTAAAGTGGATTGTTAGATAACTCTCTTAGATTGTCCCAAAGAGGGAGCTTGTTGATCCTCGAACTTTGACATATATAACAGTCACATTACATTCCGTATTCATGTTTAAGTAAGAGACATTAAGGTAGATGAGTTGTTCTTTATCACAGATCACATCCACAATAAAAGGATTTTTCCACATTATCCATATCTTATTGTTTGTGTTTGCAATACCATGATGAAAACAAAGAGTTCTAAAGCTGAATCAATTATGATATCTAGGATCATAGGTTCATGTAATGCCATAAAATATATCATCTCAAAATTAAGTATGTGTTTTAATCTCCTAATTCTATTTCTGTTACCTATTCCTCTAATGTTCACATTCAAGATTTCAGTTGTCATTTGAATTATTATAGAAAGGGTCACGTGACTGTATAAAGGTCATTATTTTTATCTCACTAAATAGTTTTTTAGATTTATTGTAATGCCATTCTATTTAGTTTCTTCAGCTATATTCATTTTTTATTAATGTTTCTTTGCCTTGGAGAAACTGAGAGACTGCTAGTTAAAGTATAATTTAGAGAGTTCGAAAGTTGTTCATCATCAGATGAATCATTTATACATTTAAACCATGTCACCAACCTCTATAGAATGTAGAGCTTCAATTATTTCATAATTATGTTCTTCCATTATTTTCTTCTTGTTTTCTATTGGTTCAAAATTCTCTTGCTTATTTGTTTGAATATGATTATCCTTGTTACAAGTAAATTTACTAATAACCCTTTTACTATATGAATTAGTTTTAGGTTGATATTTAGTTATTTCTTTAACTATAAAAGACTTAATTTTAGGGGGCCATACTTCAGTTACTTTTGAAGGTAAATTATTCATCTCTTGACCAATTGTTGTGACTAAGTTATGCCCTTTAGTTACATAAGTTTTTAATATTTTTTTACATTGATGGCTATTATGTCCAAGTGGAAACAATCTAAACAATATATTGGGATATTCTTATATATAATATCTATCCAATATTCGTTTTATTTTTTCGCATTCGATCCATATATTTCTATTGAGAGGTTTGGATACATCTAACTCTATCCAATCCTAAAATATTTATGTATGGCCAATATTTTTTTTTGGTATCCATATATCTAATGGATTACCTAAAGCACTAGCTATGTTCTTGATTATGTCCATGTTATATAGAAAAATAAAAAAATTCGGGAAAATAACCCACACATGGGTTATTTGAGATTCATTCTTAGTACTAAACTTAGATTCCCACTTAATTAATCTCATGGAATGCTGGACAAAAGATCAAACATTTTGTTTCCGAAATATTTTTAGATCATCTTATAGAGATAATTTGATGAAGACATGTCACTTATCTAATATAGATAAATTAACTTCGCCATTTAGTTTCGGTTTTCTTATGAAGGTTGGTATAATGATTAGGCATGGTCTTCCTAATGAAAATTTACCAATAAAATTAAACTTAAAAGCGTTAAGGAGGATTAACTTATCTTTAAAAGTAAAGATTACTGCCTTGAAGCCTCATTTGTTGGTGATGTTCGCATCCTCACGAAGGATATCATTGTTGATGATGAAGGCCTAACTGATTCTTTGTAAGTCTTTATTATATTGATCCGAGGCTAAGAATTCATAGAAGTATTATTGAGGTGATAAAACTGGGTATCATATCCTTATAATGAAGACTCCCCTCCTACCTTTTTTTCTTGATTTAATGTCTTGCTCGATTTATTTTCTCCATGTGTATTGTTGTTTGAAGATTTTTCTTCGATTCCCATCTTTAGTTGATTGTCTGGATCTAACTTCGACTATTCAATTTATCTTTATTGGAATCTTCTAATTCTTAAAATATATTTCAAGAAATTGAGCTTTGAAACCTTTATTATCGATCAGATGAAGAAGCCTCAATCTCTGAGACCTAAGATTTCAAGAGTTTCTTTTGGAAATATTCTTGAAATAAAAAAAAAACTGATTCTTGAGAGACTTCATATTACTTATTCGGTCCCAGTTATTGAAAATCTTGACCTATCAACACCTTTGAGAAGCCTTAAAATTGTTGACCTACAAATGCAAGGTTTTGTCTTTCTTAGATATCAAGTTCTCCGGGTAGAATTAACATCAGATTGTTATTTCTAATATTCAAAACTTCCTCACCAATCTTTGATTTGAGGTTCTTCAGATCTTGAACAAAATTTACACTAATCCTAGATCCCAATTCCTTCCGCTTAAGTCTTCGATAGAGATTATTCACCTTAATGAACAAATTTTTTGAATTAAAGACGGAATCACACCTTCAAAACAGTTTATAGACTTTAGAGAAGTCGATTGAGTCAACAAAAAATTCTCAAAAGATTGAAGAATCCTGTTTTTTTTGTAGTTTTTTCAACTATTGAATTTATTCATGCATTCATAATCTAATTATTATAATTTTGTTTTGAATATTTTCAGTTTTATTTACAATTACTATTATATATACTTAGTTACTTACCATGATCATGTTAACCAAATTGACATAGTAAAATTTATACACTCAAATACATAAATTATATCCTACGAAAGTAGAAGAAACTAATAATATAAATACCAATATAAAATAAGAAAAATATATAAATAAACGTGAATTGGTTCCACTACTTGTTTGTAGTAAACTTTTTTAAGTGAAAACATAAAAGAGAACTAAACCTAAACTTCGAAAGTGTATGTGGTACGTCACTTGAGTAATTACCCAATATATATGAATTTTAATTTATTTTGATTTTTATCTTCGATCTTCCACGACATAAACAAATGTTAAAATTAAAAAAACAATTAAAATTTTATTAATCAAAATAAAATAGGATAAATAGAATGATGGGTTTATAAAGAGTTTAAACCACTATTTGTTGAATAATAATTTAATAGGAGTGTGACTAATATTTTTAATATCTTTAATACCGCTAATATTTTTAACATCATCCCTCGTACTGAAAATACAATAGTAATAAGTATTGAGAGTGTGTTACACAAAAAAATGAAAATGAGATGTAAACTGAACATTCGTGAAAATATTAACAACTTGCAAAGTTGATGAAACAAATGGAAGTGAGATGGTCACGTGCTTAAAATAATGACGAATGAGGGGATAATCAATTTCAATGTCTGCTATCATAGTGTAAGGAAGTGGTCTTCCGAATGTTAACTCTCACATCTTAAAAAACTACTGTAATCAAACAATCGCACATGTGGACAATGCAATATCACGATACTTATCATCTGTATAATATCTAAAAATAACATTATGTTTCTTGATTTTCTTTATGACGAGACAGGACGTGACGTCTCAATTATATATAAAAATTAATTTATTTTGAAAAAAGTTCAAATCAACGAGCCATTTTAAAATCGGTTTCAAAAAAATGAAGATTGGTTGTTACTGATTTGATGAACACAATATTGAAATCACTTATGAATTTCACATGTTTTTGTAAATTGGAAGTTTCAATCTTTCATTCGTTAAATCTTGTCAGAATTTATTTATTTTTGCTTTATTATTAGTGTTAGGAACGGTGTGAAAAACAAATAGAGTTGGATTATGTTTTTGCTAGAAGGAAATTGAACAAAAGCAATGAAAACGGGCTAAGCTTGCCACTTAAAACTTGAAGAAAATGTATTTTATTTTCACAATATCAATTTAGACAAGATTTTGTATATTAATTAGAATAATCTAGGTATAATTATCTACTATATCACCTTAAGAAAATATTGATGGTTCTTTCATATCAGTTCAAGTTTATAAGACACACAAAGAAATATGTCTTACAAACTTGAAATAAGATTTTGTATATTACTCTTGTTCAAGATTGTCTTCTCGCTGAACCACAAAGAATAAATCGAAAATAAGTATGCGTTTAGCTTCATATATTGATAGATTTATCATTTAAATTGTTAATTGATAAATTCTTGATTAATATTACTTATTCCTTTTTGTACAACAATGAAATTTTTCATAAATTTTGTATATTTATTAACCTTTATTTATTGTTTAACAAGTGAATGTAAACCCAAATAATAATAATATTATCTTATTAATTGATGAGTCCGAATTCAGCATGCTCCCCGGAAGGGCAAATCAGTCTAAATCTCTCCGAATACCGGACAGGCTACAAGGACATAAATCGGACAGATCATTTGGACCGGACAGAT
This sequence comes from Limnanthes douglasii subsp. nivea, assembly GCA_036936605.1. NCBI lineage: Eukaryota > Viridiplantae > Streptophyta > Magnoliopsida > Brassicales > Limnanthaceae > Limnanthes > Limnanthes douglasii. The sequence continues at coordinate 48,884,267 of JAUPFV010000002.1, forward strand.
CACTTTGAACACTGTAAACTTAAGGCTGTTCGAACTATGACTAAAGTACTAAAAAACCTAAACACTTCTTGACTAAGCTACCTGCCCTCCTGCTTAGAACTCATGGGTCTTTAAACATGACCCGGGTCCATTAAACATGACCCGAAAGCCCATAAGGGCCCAAACATCATACTATAAATACCCAACCACCAGCATTAACTATGGGTAATGAGAATTAACTGCTACCAAGCTGCTTAATCATCTCTCTACTCTCTACACTACCATTAAACACCCATACACTACCGTTAAACACCTATACACTACCGTTAAACACCCATACACTACCGTTAAACACCCATACACCACCCTAAAACTCCACTTGAAATTACTAGCCTACCCTCAGGAACTTTTATCCTCACCAAAATGGCGACCACAGTGGGAGGCGACGGTGCCTGAATCAAGCATTCGAAACCAGAAAAAAAACTCTGTCCGAATGAATCCGGACAATCCAGAAGTGCCACTAGCTTTGCTCGAAGTGGTGGGAGAGAATGATGAGTACACTATCGAAGAGCGTGACAGGCTGAGGGCTGAAATAGAAGCTCTGAGGGCTGAAAAGGCCAAGATAGGCGTGAAAGAAAAATCCAAAGCATCAGCTGCTCATCATATTGACAACCCTAGAGAGCCTGAGGCTTCGAAAACTCATGTGAGCACCAAAAAGACACATGCTAGTTCTAAGAAGTCTCACCGGTCCAAGCCTGTAGAGAGTTCTGAATCAAGTTCAGAATCTTCGGGCAGTTCTTCGGACAGTGAGGGAAATGAAAAATCCTTGTCCTCTAGCAGTGATGAGGGTCGAACCAAGAAAAAGCAAAAGCAGGTTAAGAAATATTCAAGAAAAAGAGATCACCATGGAAGAATGAAAAGGCATATTGGAAAGGGGTCATCTCACCACCGCAGATATACGGACAAGATGCTGATGGATCCTTTTGCTTTCCACGATGAACCAGGTATCTTTGCCACTCCAAATGAGGATACTGTGTTCAGTCGTGGAAGGAATTGGAGGCAGTCTCCACTGTCTTCTAAAATCCTGTCCGGAAACCTCCCCAAGAGGTTTGACAGTACTAAGATGGAGAAGTACGACGACAGTACTGATCCGGACAATCATTTGGAGCAATTCAAGAACTTCATGATGAACTTTGATGATGATGATAAACTACTGTGTAGGGCATTCTCCCAATATTTTACGGGGAGTGCTCTGAAATGGTACAATAGCCTGCCTCAAGGTTGTATTAAAGATTTTGATACGTTTTGGGTGGCCTTTTGAAGGCAGTTTGTAGGGAGCATCGTAACAACTCCTTTTGCTAATATCACAATGATATTGGCCATACCACTGATGATTGCATAGCGTTGAAGCAAGAGGTTCAGAACTTGATTGAAAGGGGAAAGTTGGGAGCATACGTTAAGAGAAGAGGAGACAACATGCCTGACAACACTCACCGGGTTGGTCCAAGTAATGCTGCCCCGGAGGGGGTCATGGTCATAGTTGAAAGGTTTGACGTGGATTCTGAGTACCTGGATCCTGATCCAACTCGAAACAGGGTGGGTGCTATAGAGGAATGTTCTAGGTCGGTCTCCGGGATCATTAACTTCTTTGAGTCACTTACAATTTTCGGAGGGGACTCTATGACAACTCCTACTGCTTCTTCGAGGAAGAGGCATGTTCATAATTTAGCCTCCCAGCTAGAAGGAGGCAGGACATCTTATCAGTCACCGAACTCATTCCCATTCATAGTCTTTGATGAGGATGATTTGAGAGACATTGCTGGCCCTCATGAGGATGCTGTTGTTATAGGAGCATCTATAGGGGGGCAATGAGATAAGGCGAATTCTGGTGGATACTGGAAGCTCTGCCAATATCCTTTTCCTAACCACTTACAAGAAAATGAAAAATCCAGCTGTGATTCAAAAGTCGGACATATCAATCGTGGGCTTCACGGGCAGCTCAGCCGATGTGATCGGAGAATTTGAAGAAGAGGTGTTATTGGGCAGGGGCCCTTTCAAGAAAATGGTTAGAATACTTTTTATCGTGGTGGATTGTCCCACTTGCTACAATGCTATACTAGGGAGATCTTGGCTCTCTAGGATGCATGCAGTGGCTTCAACAGTCCATTAGTGCTTAAAGTATGCTGTTCAGGGACAGGTTGGGGTTATCCGGAGCAGCCAGAAGATTGCCAGAGAAGGCTATGCTACTGCCTTGGCTCCTCGAACGCTGGGGGCAGTCCGTATAAACGATCAATAACAGTTTGAGGGTCTTTCTAGGGGTGAGGGTGAAATCGATGACCCCAGAGAGACCCCTGGAGTGTTGATTCCAATTGAAGAAGTTGAAACACACAGTTTGGAAGAAGGAAAAAGTGTCAAGATAGGGTCCAAGATGCCAACAATGTTGAAAGAAGAGATGTTGAAATTCTTGAAAGACCATCAGCACGTTTTTGCTTGGTGCAATGCTGATGTTACTGGAGTTCCATCCGAGGTGATATCCCATCACCTATCTGTCCGGAGAGATGTGGCACCAGTGGTTCAAAAGAGAAGAGCTTTCTCAAAAGAGAAGGCTGATATCATAGTACAAGAGGTTGACAGACTCACGAAGATGGGGCACATCAAAGAATCTCAATACCCTTTGTGGACTGCCAATCCAGTCCTGGTAAAAAAGAAAAATGGCAAATGGCGCATGTGCATTGACTTCACAGATCTTAATAGAGCTTGCCCAAAAGATTTGTATCCGGTCCCCCGAATAGATCAGTTAGTAGACTCTACTTCTGGGAACAAGCTGCTCTCCTTTATGGATGCATTCTCCGGGTACAATCAAATTCAAGTAGATCCAAAAGATCAAGAGCATACCATGTTTGTCACTGATAGGGGTCTACATTGCTACAAGGTGATGCCTTTTGGTTTGAAAAATGCTGGGGCTACGTATCAAAGGTTAGTCAACAAGGAATTTGCTGATCAAATTGGAAGAAATATGGAGGTTTACATTGACGATATGATGGTAAAGAGTGTGGATGAGCAGCTATACTTATCCGACCTCCGGGAAACTTTTGCCAACTTGGTAAAAGTGAATTTAAAGTTAAACCCTGAAAAGTGTGTTTTCGGAGGGCAGTCCGGGAAATTCTTAGGGTATATCATAAGTGAGCATGGAATACAGCCCGATCCGGATCAGTTGAATGCTCTTTTCCAAATGGAACCTCCTCGAAACATTAAAGAAGTACAGCGGTTAACGGGGAGATTAGCTGCCTTAAACAGATTCATCTCGAGGTCCTCGGACAGGTGTGCTCCTTTCTTTCAAACTTTGAAGGGTGCGAAGGGGTTCGAGTGGACCCTGCAGTGTGATGAGGCCTTCAATGAAATCAAGAAACATCTTTCCTCTCCCAAAACTTTGTTCAAACCAGTTGATGGAGAGACTCTTATTGTGTACCTGGCCGTTTCAAGTTGTGCCATCAGTGCTGTGTTGGTAAGAGAGATCGATGGGTGTCCCTACCCGGTGTACTACATCAGCAAAAGCTTGATTGATGCTGAGAGGCGTTACTTGAAACTCGAAAAACTGGCGTTAGCTCTAGTAATAGCTGCAAGAAAGATGAGGCCTTACTTTCAGGCTCATCCTATCATCGTCCGGACGTCTTTCCCTTTAAAGAATGTCCTTCAAAAAGCAGACATTTCGAGCGGAATGACTAAGTGGTCAGTAGAGTTGGGGGACTTCGACATAGACTTTGCTCCCCGGACAGCGGTAAAAGCCCAAGTTGTGGCTGATTTTCTGGTTGAATTCCACTCCGATAGGGATTCAGAGCAACCTACTGATTCAAAAGACAAGAAAGTGGGGATTGTCCGAACAGACGGAGGGTCTAGCACCATGGGATGTGGTGCAGGAATATGTTTAACTTCCCTTTATGGAGACAGCATGTACCAAGCTATTTGTTTTGCTTTCAGGGCGTCTAATAACGAGTCCGAATACGAAGCAACTATAGCTGGGTTAAAGTTGGCCCACATCTGTGGGGCTAAAAGGGTCAAGCTTCTAAGTGACTCCCAGTTACTTGTCCACTATGCCTTAGGCCAATCTGAGGCTAGAAAGGAGCAGTTGGTAAAATATTTACTCCTCCTCAAAAATGAAGCGCTAAAGTTTAAAGCTGTTGTTTATGAGCACATTCCCCGGGCAGAAAATGAGCTAGCAGACTCATTGGCAACAATAGCATATACGGAGTCCTACCCATGGATCCATGTGCTTGAAAGCCCTTCTATTCAATTTAGTGAGGGTGGAAAAGAGGATGTTTTTGAAATACAAGCGAGTCGACCTCAAGACTGGAGATCTCCTCTCATACAATATCTGTCCAATGGTATTATACCTTCAGATAAGTCACAAGCCAGAACATTGAAACACAAGGCTCGTGGTTTCATTATGTTGAGAGAAGTGTTGTACACAAAATCCTATAGTAAACCTCTCCTACGTTGTTTAGGGGATAATGAGTCACAAGTGGTCCTCTCTGAATTGCATGATGGTGATGGATCAGCCCATTGTGGGTTCAGAGCTTTAACAAGAAGAGTGTTACTCTCCGGATACTATTGGCCATCAATCATGAAAGATGCTAAGGAGCTGGTAAGAAGGTGTGACCCATGCCAGAGGTACAGCAATGAAATTCATGTACCAGCCATTCCTTTGGATTCAAATTCTGAGCCCATCCCTTTTGCTCGATGGGGATTGGACTTGATTGGGCCTCTCCCTGTGGCGTCCGGAGGGCGTAAAACTATAATTGTGGCCATTGACTACTTCTCAAAGTGGATAGAAGCAGCTCCCCTGGCAGGGACGACGTCGAAAGCTGTCATAAAATTCATTCTGTCCAACATATGCTGCAGATTCGGTGTCCCACAGAAGATAACAACAGACAATGGGCCACAGTTTGACAATAGAGAAATGGAAAGCTTATGTGCCTCAAGGGGTATACAGCACTGCTTTTCTTCACCTTTCCACCTACAAGCCAATGGGCAGGTTGAAGTGGCTAATAGAACTATACTGTCCGGTTTAAGGAAGAATCTAGAAGGGGCTGCTGGGAAGTGGCCTAGTTATCTACAAGAGGTCTTGTGGGCCTACCGGACGACGCCTGGGGCTGCAACACAAGAGTCTCCCTTTGCCTTGGTCTATGGAATGGATGCAGTAGCCCCCATAGAGAAGACACTCCCTTCCTTTCGTATTCATAACTTCTCCGGACATGCTAATGAGATGGCCGTCAGAAATCAACTTGATTTGATAGAAGAAAGACGGGTTAAAGCTCATCTTAGAGTGGCACACTATCAGGGCTTGATGAGAAGCAGGTTTGCTTCTAAGGTTAAAAGAAGAGATTTCCAACCATGGGACAAAGTATTAAGGAAGGTCTTCTTGCATACTAAGGAAAAGCTCTTCGGAAAGCTGGCCCCAACCTGGGAGGGTCCGTACACTGTAGTTGAAAGAATCAAGCCTGGGACTTATTGGTTGGAAGACAAAGATGGAAGGGTTTTAACTCACCCTTGGAATATTGATCACCTTCGAATATACTTGGAATAACACTTGTGTAAATATTTACTTGTTTAAACATCCATGTAAATATTCGGGGGCATACCTTCCCCTCTTCGGTGGCATGGAGAGCTTTCAATGAAATTTGATGCCTTCTTCAAAATTTTCTAAGTATTTTCAAAATTCTATCTCTTGTCATACTACCCGGACTAAAAGGTCTAAGGGCTATTTAAACTCTAGCCGGAGAATCTTAACACTCTCACAATGCAATAACTCAAAGCTACTTAAATTCCAGCTATCTAAACTAAAACAAATAATGAAAGAAGATGATGGTTGAGCAAAATAGAAACATTCATTCAAACAACTTAAAATTGCCTTGGCCTTCCAAGGACTTTTTGAACAAGTTAGGGCACAGTACAAAAAATCTGTCCGAATAATACCGGACACCACAACAAAAATAGTGCCTTGGCCTTCCAAGGACTTTAGTTTGAGTAAAGGATAAATAACGTACACCATAAATTAAGGTTGAGCCTTTGAAGATGGCTCACCCTCGTCTACTTTCTTGCCTTTGATGTCGCTCCCCCCTTCGACCACTTTTTTGCCCTTGGGATCATTCTCCTCTTCACCTGGGCTCTCTCCGGTTTTCTCTTCATTATCAGAAGAGGACTCACCGGAAAATCCCTCATCAACCATAGTATAATATGGAAGGTCATCATCATCCACATAGAGCGATAAGTTCCCCAGTCTCCTCTTCGCGAATTTTTCGTAAAAAAGGAGAACCATATTAGACTTCACCCTTTGAATCATTAGCTCTTCGCTTTGTATCATCTCCCTGGCATAGGCGTTGATCTTGGCCTTGATTGTGGCCTCTTGGTCCCTTACCAAATCAGCCTTCTCTTCAGCAACCTGAGTCACTTCATTTTCCAAAGCAATCTTGTCAGTGGTCAGGTTGGTGATGAGCTTCTCCTTTGCAGTGGTCTCTCCCCGTGAGACCGTGCGATCTTTCTCCATACCAGACAACTTCTCCTGGAGATCTTTTATGGTCTGCTCTAGGGTGGAAACTTTTGTGTTGCTCTCATCATGACTCCTCTTCAGCTCCTCGTGTGCTTCCTTAAGTAAATCAGCATTGGTAGTAGCAATGCGGAGGTCTTCGGACAGCTTATCCTTCTCAGACTTGAGGTTTTTAATGGTGTCTGCTTGGCTCCGGACTTGTCTTTCCAGTGTAAGAACTGGCTGCACATTACTAAGCAGGGAATGGGCAATAGTGTCCTTCTCACTAGAAACCATGAAAGTCTTACCGTTAAAGTTGACCGTATTGGAGCTGCTCGGAGGGATGTAGGGCCCTCGAACTCGTCTCTGGGCAGGCCAAGGAAATATTGACCAAGCCCACCCAGACCGGTGATGTCCACTTCGTCCAAGTTGAGCTCTCCCCCCTCGACTTCATCAGTGTGAAACTCTCTGGGGATCTCTTCGGCCAGCGTTGGGTCTGAAGGGCCAGTGGGAAAAGAGGGCTCCGGATCCCGGAGTGCGAGATCATCTCCTTGTGAAGTCTTCTTCTTCTTCTTAACTACCCGGTCAGCACTTTCACTTGCTTGCTTGCGAGTACTCTTGGGAGCCCTTGGAGGTTTTGGAAGGTCTACTTCCTGCCTCTCGATCTCCTGCTCCACCACTTGTAAGAGGGCTGCATCGATTTGAACCTGGGCCGGCCCCTCCGGGTCTGTTGGGACATCCTTCTCAGCATCGCCCGCCACCTTTTTGCCTCTTCTTCTGCCCTTCATTTTGCTCGGGGCTTTGGCCCGAACAGGCAAGTAGAGTGTCCCATCCGGTTCGTGGGACCTTCTCAGCACAGTGTCTTCATCAGGCTGGGTGGTGAGCTCCTCCCAAGTTAGGTCTCTCCGACCTGTGGTGTTCCACAGGTGAGACCTTGCTAGATTCCCCGGGGTGAAGGCCTTGTGGAATCGATTCTCCCAATTCTCTGCGGCCCAAGCATTGATTTTGCCACAGGTAGTCTGTCCGGCCTTCAGGTAGTCCCCAAACTCCTTTGGCAGCTCTGATAGAACAGAAGAAAAATTGGTTAATATAAACTTAACTTTAAAAAAAGGGAGAAAAACGGACAGAAACTTACGGTCACTCCTCCACCTACTCCTGAGGAGGCTTGGGTTCTCTCCAACCTTGATTTTCTTGCCATTTTCCCATGAGACACTGACAAACAAGAATTGGCTCCTCCACTTGCTCTTTGATTCCAGGAGATCATCAACAGCCTTGAGATCATTCCCCATGTTGAAATGGTAGAAGGGGAGCTGATGGTGCTTGCACAGGTTGGCCACTGCTGCGAACTCTTCCATAAGAAGAGGGATCCCAGATAACCTAGAAGCCATGATACATGACATTAAGGTGAACCAACCATTGGGGCTTAGCTGTGTTGGGCAGAGCTTGACCAGGTGGATGTAGCGCACGATCTCCGGGTCTAGTGGGAACCTGAGCCCCCAGTTAAATAGCTCCGTAAAGAAGACTATCTCGTTTCGTTTACAGTCCAAGGTCTCCGGATCAATGGGGATCCTTATCTTCACGTTTTCAGGGATCCCTCATTTGGTGCGCATTCTACCCAGATCAGAGGTATGGATGAATGCATACTTGGTCTTATGCAAGGCCAAGAGGTACTTAAACTCGACTTTGTGGAAGCACGGCCCCACTCTCCCCTCAAGGCACTCCGGCAGATCCGGATGCCTCAGATACAAATTTTCTTTGCCCTTTTTGGCAGCAATAGCAGTGGTATCAGCCTGTCCGGAGGACTCGGACTCAAAGGGGACCTCTTCAGTAGAGTCCTCCATTCTCTCCTCCATAATTGTTTAAGGGACTTCTGTGGAAGTGGTTCGGGGAGGATTGAAGCTTGGCATAGCCTGCCCTTCGGACTGCTGACTGCCCGTATTCATCTGACTTCTCACCTCAAGTTGGGTTTCTAAGGCAGAAGATTCTCTAGGGGGTACTGGGCTGCTGGCCTCCGGACCGGACGGCCTCTCCCGGGGAGCTCTAAAGGGCACTCCAGACCCAGAGTCACTATTTTTTGCCCCCGATTTCGAGGGAGTAGTCTTCGAGGTTAGTCCTTTGACTAACCGGCTAGGCCTCTTAACGACTAGCTTCTCCGGGGAGTGGTCAGAATCAGACCCCATAGCTATAAAAGGTGAGGTTTTCCTAACGCTTATAGCGGTGACTTTTGGTTCAACAATAGGTATTGACTCCTGAACTGAGGAACCAGATACTATGGGAGAAAGGGTTGATTGAAAGAGCTTTTTGGGCTTGGTACCTTTGGAGGAGGATGAGCCTCGATCTGATTCTGTAACAGAAGCAACCGGTCTATCAACTGGTGATGATGGTAGCCCTGCTGCTATTCGCCTTTCTTTTTCGACCTTCTGCGCTTTCTCCAACTCTGAAAGGTTGAGCCAACCACCTTTGATCAATGCTGTTCTTGCTGTAAACATAAAACAGCCAAGGGAATTTTTGTTCTAGAGAGAGAAAGCTCTGAGTAAAATTGCAGAGTAAGATTTGAGAGAGATAGTAAAACAGTGAAAAATGAATGTGAATTTATAGTAGATTTGAAAAAAAAAGAGTTGATTCCTAGGAGAATCCGAAAAGTTGGGTAATGATTAAAAGACGTCGCTGATGTCACTATTGGCAATTAAAGAGGTTACTTGTTAAAGAAGGTGGTGCGAAATTCAAGGTGAAAAAACGGCTGGAGTGGCCAATCAGAAAGTGACACGTGTCCCACTAACTCTGGCAAAAACCGTTTGGAATTCGTAACGTTTGATCTGTCCGGGTATACCCACAGCTCTGTCCGGATTAAGAACCACTTCATACATCGGACTGTTTTTCAGTTCTTTGACAAGGACACTTGCTCAAACACCTAAAAAAGGGGCTCCTGATGAGTCCGAATTCAGCATGCTCCCCGGAAGGGCAAATCAGTCTAAATCTCTCCGAATACCGGACAGGCTACAAGGACATAAATCGGACAGATCATTTGGACCGGACAGATCACTTTGAACACTGTAAACTTAAGCCTGTTCGAACTATGACTAAAGTACTAAAAAACCTAAACACTTATTGACTAAGCTACCTGCCCTCCTGCTTAGAACTCATGGGTCTTTAAACATGACCCGGGTCCATTAAACATGACCCGAAAGCCCATAAGGGCCCAAACATCATACTATAAATACCCAACCACCAGCATTAACTATGGGTAATGAGAATTAACTGCTACCAAGCTGCTTAATCATCTCTCTACTCTCTACACTACCATTAAACACCCATACACTACCGTTAAACACCCATACACTACCGTTAAACACCCATACACTACCGTTAAACACCCATACACCACCCTAAAACTCCACTTGAAATTACTAACCTACCCTCAGGCAACTTTTATCCTCACCATTAATTATCATATTTTTCAATTTTTTAGGCTTCAGTTAATGTGCTACGTGTATTTCAAAAGGATTTAAAATGCATATCTTTTTAGTTGTAAAAGAGGAGCATCGATGAAGTTTTAGTTTTGAAGAATAATCCGTACTTGAGAATGAGTGTATGTTCGGTTGTTCCTTTACCTTTCTTAACCTATATTTTGTGTTGTACAGTATTTGCACAATTTACAAACCTCCAATATGAGTTTATATATTCTCTTTTCTCAAGAGACCTCCAATATGAGTTTATATATTCTTTTTTCTTAAGAGACCTTGTAATTTACTAGTTTCTCGTTCTTTTTCTCTCTCTATTTATCATTGTTGTTTGATATGATTAAAATTGTAAGTAGTTGGAAAAGTTATGAATGTAGTTTTATATATGTATATTAATTCTCATGTTTGATATATATATATATATATATATATTGGTCATTGAGGTTCAAAATCAAGAATAACAAGAATTATATTAATAATGTTAAATAAACACGTGTGACACTTTTAAATAAAAAATAGTTGCATGTTTACACAAAATGGTTGTATGCTTTTAATAATATTTTTGAGATATAGTGATATCTGAATTTGTTTATTACGTTTTATTAATGTTACTCACTTTTAGCAAGAATAATAGTAACATATCTGGTTTGTCATAGTTTATTAATATTACTCATTTTTAACATGAATAATAATAATATGAATAATAGTAATAATATAATGATAATAAGAATAATAGAAATATATATAATATAATAATAACATGAATAATAGTAATATATGTGATATAATAGTAACATTGATAATATTAATAATAATATTAACATGAATAATAGTTTCATATTAATCGAATTTATCTTAAAACTGAGTTAAAAAACTGGTCGCACCTCAATCTGGAAATTATTGAAATTCATCATTTGTGAATTACAATACAAACAAAGTAGGAACTGTTAGGTCAAGGAAAATTATATGACAATGATAATAACATGAATAACACAACGGTAACATGAGTAATAATAATTATATTATTCGAGTTTATCCTAAAAATATATTTAAAAATGAGTTACACCCCAATCATGAAATTATTAAAATGCGTCATTTGGGAATCACAATACAAATCTAACATGAAACATTATTTAAAAAAAAACTGATATGACAAAAAAATCTACATATTTAAAAATACACAAACCCAGAAAACACAAATAAATCATAACATTTAATACTTGTTAGTGTTTAATTTTGATACAACTTTTATTTTTTGGTATAAAATTATAAAAATATTAACTTTCATTTGACAAGCAAGACTTGTTAGACTTAGGTGTACATCCGTTGTTGATAACTTAAAGGCATCATGCAGAGCATGATATGAGGTTTGGGACGAAAAATAACATAGTTAATCCACCATCGATTTTGCTAAACTGCAATGATTCTCCCTTAATTCTACAAAAGAACATCAAATACAGTTTTAAGTGATTAAATATTATAATTGCATATAAGACTCTGAATCGATAAACTAAACTACTTAATCCTATTTTTATAAAATTAAGTAGACAAAAAAACATGATCCGTCTAAGAGAATAATTATTGTTCAAATTTAGTTAAAATTGGTAAGTTTAAATCGCCAATTTTTTAATATATATAAAAATCATCAATTAGACAAGTGATTTTTATTTTACTTTTTATTTTCACATATAATTGAAACTTAAAACAAAATGTGAAATATTCAAGTTCAAAATACCTTAAAATTAGGAAATTTTCAAAATTATATAAAATAGTAGATGAAATACAAAATATATAGAATTATATACTTACAACAACATATTTCTAAACAAGTGGACAAAAAATAAGGTCAGGGAGAAGAGCTTTATCACTAGAAAGATGAAGAATACTTCTATTCTCCCCGGTCGCTGCATATTTTCAGAAAATTATTAGAATGATACTTTTGTTAGTATCAAACTTAACAACTATTTTTTTTGAAAAGATGACACATACGTGAAGTAAATGTTGTCGAAGATAAAAAGGTTATTGGTCCAGAGGACCTCAAATCCAGACCTCTTCTTATGGTTTCTTCCTCGAGAAATAAAATAAATCTAAAATCAATTATATTGAAAAAATGGTGTTACTTAACAAAGTCTAGGCTCGTGTATAACAAAGTTTGGCTCATATCAAAGTGTGACTACTCGATAATTTAAATTCGTTGTACCAAATATATCTTTTAAGTGGTCAACACCCTTGGTGTCATCATGCAAGTGAAATTTTTACTATCTAATACATATTTATACAACAATTAAAGATGACCGACAATCATTATTTTGACGACATATTTTTACTAACGACATCTTTTTTATTTTTTATAAATTCTACTAAATGATAGCATATATGCATATTCAAATTTCCACTAGCTAATAATTGGTTAATAATTTGGATACCTTCTAGCATAAAATGTAGTTTAAGTTTGAGCTAAAAAGTTTGAAAATTATTCATTCCATGATGAATTAACATCAGTTCCCCAAAATTTTGATGAATCACTATAACATGACTTGTCCCATTAAGTTAATAATATTTTGGAGTAAAGTTATCACTATCAACAATGACGGATAGTCCTAAAATAGGTTTGTATGCATAACTACCCGGATAAAAAAAAGAAATATATAACCACGATGCACAATCCATTGAAAATTCCATAGAACTTGGGATTATTTGGACCATACAGAAATTTTAGCATTTGCTTAAACTCTTTATATATAAAACAACCCTCGATAACAATAATCGCATTATAAGAGTTTCCATCGTCTTGAACACTACGACTTATGTGGAATCGAAACCCTACTTCCTTTAATTGAAGCTCAATTTGAAAAACATTATATTATATATTTGAAATTTAATAGAGAAACAATTAGAGTAACGGTAAAAAATTCATTGAGAATCGATTATTTAAAAAAAACAAGTGAATGCAAATGAATTTGAGCAATCTCATATAAAACGAAGATGTACGCGAAATTTCCTAGAAGATCGAGGAGAGTTCAAGATTCTCCATGATTATGGATGTGCAAAGTTTTATAAATCGAGAGAGAAAAGCTAAGATAAGAAAAAAGAATGTAAGATAATATTTTTTTTCTCCAAAGAAATTACATATATTCATAAATATATGTACTCATAGTGTAGTAACTTATTTTGATAGATATTCATGACTCACAAAAAAAATCTCTATTTTTTCACAATAAAACAACAAAATATATATAAAACAAAAACTAACTAATATTCATATATTATAATAATAAAATTACATAATATTTGTACATATTATAATAAAAAAACTACATAATATTTATACATATCATAATAAAAAAAACTATTTTGTTTGTGTAAAAAATATTGAATTAAAATAAATAAAATTTTATTTAAATAATACATCATGACATTTTTCGGCTTAAAAATGACATCAAAAGACATACATAATTCATAGGGCATAACCCGACAATTGTTTTTTTTAAAAAAAGAAGCTTAATGAAGCATAAAGTATACAACATTGAACATGCGATACATGGATAGTTGGATACCATCATAACAAAGATAGAATACACAATTTACTCACTAAGAACATGATGTCCTCAATATGCAACAAATCAACAGTTGAGTAGAGGTCCTCTGAGATTTAGAAAATAAAATATTAACTCTTTCGATAGCCATACAAAAGTCCGACTAAACATGATTGATAAGTCCACATAAATAAGAAGTACTAAAATATGTTTGGACAAAAAAAAAGAGTAAGGGCCATTGACACATAGCACAAGCTCAGTCATATTAAGTAGTAAGTAAAAAGGGACCACATAGACAAATACCAATATACACGAAATGACTGCCATGCCCAAGAGACCACTAGTCAAAACTCATATAAAAATCATCGAGTGAGAAGAGAATTCAGAGTACGTCTTCCACCGCACAAACTAAGCCGCAGGGACCAACATCGACAAACACCGGCGGCAAGACATCTCCAAGAGAGAACGAGTCCAACACAGAAAGGGAAAGGCCACCGGCGGCGAGACCCTTTATATCATACAAACTAAACTGCAAGGACCAACATCTAGAAAAGGCTGCCGACGAGACACCTCAAAGAGAGAGATGAGTCTAATACGGAGAAGGAAAGGTAAAACCAATGAAATCCCTCCCAACAAGGGAAAACATAATTTCAGAGGTGGTGGTACTAGTAGAAATCGAAAGTAAAAAAAGAATGAAACATAGTGATTCATCCAGCAAAAACTAAGAACGAAACTAGCGAAACCAAATCTAAAAAATAAATGTTCATGTATGAAACATGTCAGAATGCAGTGCTATTATGAAGAACATACACGAGAACATAATAAAAATCTTGAAAGGAGACTAAAAAAAGAAAAATCAAATATGTCCATCAACGGACAAATAGTCGGCAACAAATAGACGACAACAAACATCGTTCATCCTATGCTAAAGGATTATCTAGAGATACTATCATTGAATTGCCATGTTTGAAGCTAATTCTGAAGAATAATTGTCAATACCCGGGTTCATAAAGTGTCTCGATTAACACATCAAAATCGTAAGTGAAAGAGAATCCAAAAATGACATGCGCTACCAAAAAAAGAAGATCAACAGGAGGGAAGCAATATAGCATGAAAAAACCTAAAAAACAAATTAGTAAAAAACGTTTTTTATGAGAAAAAAGCAACTCAGATTTATTTAAAAATATTATTAAAAGAACATTTACTTTCACAAGAGAAATGGTTGAACCATATAAAAAATTAGGATTACTCATAGCTAGATGAACTCTAAAATTTGTAGAAAGAAAATTTAAAAAAAAGGTAAGCCATTGTTATTATTTATTATTAATTATACAACCTTGTTTGAGTTAAAATTGTTATTATTTATAAAGAAGTAAACTAAAGGGTAAAAAGTATATTATTATCTATTATAACTATATGAGTTATAAATATTTAAAATACTAATTATTTTAAAAGAAAAGTACCGGTAAATACCCATTCAAGTATCTTATTACCCGGTAGTACCCAAATTTTGGATAGTGCTACTTAGTACCTCGAGTAAAAAATTAGACAAAATTACCCCTCGACTATATATACCCAGTTTTCACTTCAAACCCACTTTTTTCCCACTTCCCATCACCCTAAACAAACCCAAACACGTCTAATTTTAGAAACCACCAGAAAACCGTTCGACTTCCTGATACTCTCTCTCTCAAACCCAAAACCCCTACAGCTTCTCACCGTTCGCACCTTCAACGCCTTTCGCACCTTCAACGCAATCGCACCGGTCACCGTCTTTTACTCCGTTCAACGAGTAACCACCTTATGTTCGACAAAGTTTCTGCCAAGTCGTCTCTGACCGGTGAATAGGACAGTGTTTAGAAGTAAACAGGTATGCATTATCGTGGAAAGTGTATTTTTTTTTGCGTTTTTGATGAATTTGAACCACTATTTTCTGTTATTTCACGATAGGTGTTGCTTTTTATACTGGAATGAAGTATTTAGTGACGATAGTTGCTCATTTTCTGGGTTTATCGTCGTACGCAGGGTAGAAGTTTGGTTGCATGTAATGCTAATACTTTCCCAAGAACTATGATGTATGTTAGATGTGCATTAGGTAGTTGATTGTTGATTTTGGTGTTGTTTAAATATTTCCCAGATCCCTGCAACGTGCATGTAAAAAATAGAACAGTTCGCAGCCTATACATGTGTGCTGTAGTACAGTTCGCATCTTGATCACCCAGTATGCATGCAATTCGCAGCTCGATTGAATGTTTATGCCATGCAATTCGCAACTCGATTGAATATTTATGCCAACATGCGAATTGCTTGTATAAACTCTACTCATATATTGGCAATTCATGGCTTGTCATGCGAATCGTGTGACACTTTATATGATAAGATATGAAGTTCGCAGCTTGTGATGCGAGGTATGTGACACTCCAACTGTTTTGTGTTTGTGCAGAAAGTATGACAACAAAACCAAGCTATTACAGATCAGGGTTGGTGAGCCCTTTTTAAGCTTCTGAAAGAGATTGGTATCACCCGTGCCCACATTGAAGTTGTAAGAAACACACCCTTCTACACGCTTTTGAAAACGACTTTCGACATCCGTGCGAGGCAGAGCTGCCAAAGAAGAAATTCTACTCGATCGATCAGTATCTCGTTGAGAGGTTCTCTGTTGATAGAGACGCCTTCCATATTGGCTCAAAGTTTGTAAAGCTAACCGAAGACGATGTGAAGGTCATATTCGGGATGAAGCATGGCACGGAGAAAATGCGATTAACGAAAACCGGAGCATTTCATAACAAATACGCGGCCGACGAGGAGGACGAATCGAGGATAATGAAGAAATACTTCATGGGTAAATATGGCAGGAAAGTAGCAGCGAGTAACACTCAAACAATAACGAATGCCATTATAAAGGTACATGTAAAATCGACTTCATCTTATAAAGCAGGATGCTGTACTTTTCTAGCATAGCCTGTTGTCATTGGTTTTACAGGCAGGTATAGAAAAATCCATAAGTGAAGGGGGGGGGGGAGCATGAGTTGGAACACGTTGCGAGGATGTTGATACTGTTTTTGTGTTCCACCGTATTCTACTCTGTATCTTGAGACATCTGGGTTTGGAGCACGGTTTATTATGTTGAAGACCTCAGCAAAATAAACAATTACGACTGGTCCGGATCAATACTGTACAAGCTTCGACAGTCTATCAGGAGTTGCTTAGCAATCGAAAAACCTGATAGAGTCGTGCGTCGCCCTTCTAATTGTAAGAATGATCTGTTCAGTATAAAAATTAGTTACTTACAGAGTATCTTGATGATAAAACTTGTCCCCATGCAGCCCTTCTTCATGGAGCACTGAACAATCGGTCTCGAGGTAGCGAAGCCAACCTTTATACCAAGCTTTTTCAAATGGTTGGGATTAGAGTGCCAAGCAGCAACCGTGACGCTGCTTCTTAAAATACCTGACCTGAAAGATGATCAGGTATGAGCTTTTATATAGCTATTGAGCTGGGGTTGCAAACAGTTCACAGCATATCATGCGTTTTGATTGGTGTTATATTAGAATAATTTATCAATCAGTTCGCAGTCTGAGATGAGTACTGAGTTCGCAGCTTATTGTTTCCACACAATTCGCAACATATTGTTTACACACAGTTTGCAGCTCAGCATGCGAGTTGTTTACAACTCTAACATGGATAGAATTTCACACAATTCGCAGCATATAATGCGAACTGTTTACACCCTCATACTTTCAAAACAAGCCGCTTGCATCATTTACTTATATGTGCCTCTGTTGGTAGGTTTTCGAAGGTCCGCTACGTCTTACCGAGGCTGAAAGCGAAGCTTTCAGAGAACGAGTAGATAGTGGAGATGCAGACGAGGAACCCATTTCACCGGAAGAAAGATAAAGGAAGATGAAGAAAAGCACAGCACCAAAACCAAGACCAATGAGACGAGCATCACAGAAATAGAAAGAAACGAATCAGGTGATATCTCCAAGACTCCCCAAGCCAATAATTCCACAACCAAGACTCCCCAAGCAAACGATTCCACCACCACTGATAGGCAAATCCAGGCAGGAGCCCGACGACGAGGGCACAACCAGTATGAGTGAAACAATCGGTGAGTATGTACTCAAACGCAGAGAACCTAGTCCAAAGAAGTCTGCAATTGTTGTTGAATCAAAGCGTTTGAAGACATATGCCGACAAGAACAAGTACGAGAAAAAGATAGAAAAACAGGCCAAACAAGTAAGTATGAAATTGAGCCTTAAATAATCGCTATAATCAGCACTTAATATGTTTATAAAACGTATGTGTGCATTTTTCATCTTGAAGAATTGAAACGGAAGATAGTGGAGCTTGAAGCACAACAACTTCACACTGCTATCTCTCAGACAATTTTCCATATTGGAAGCCCAGTATTTGAGAAGGTACCAGCATTTCCAGATAGAGCAACATCCACTGAATTGCAGGCATCTGTGTTTGATGTTGATCAGCATGATGCTGACGGAGTACTGCCAAAAGAGAGGGATGATGATGGGAACCATTCACCCATACTGGTACCATCTGGAAGGATGCACGAAGAGTTGTTGGTGTCCACAAAGATGGACACCACGGAGACACAGACGGAGAAAGAAAGACACGAGTCTCCTCCAAATGACCAACAGATCGTACTTCACAGTGCAAAGGAGATAGAAGATCGTGGGAAAGAAGTGGCAAAACCAGACAGCCTAGAAGATGTAAGTGGATCAAAAGTTCACTAAGATTCAAATATCCTAATTATTTGTTGTGATAAATTGTTTCTATAATAATATTTATTGTTGTATAAATATTCAAACAAAGTCAGTGTATCTATTTAAAAATAGTCGGCGGGGTTTTCCAGTTGAATACATATTCAAAACAATGCATCACATGATATGATGATATCAAACAAATATCAGGAATGTTGTGTAGTCCTGTCCAAAAAATTTGCATCCTATGATGCGAATTGTGCTTTACTTTAGTTGGTTGGTTATTTTACAATTCGCATGCTAAGCTGCGATTTGTTTGAGATGGACCAAACAAATATCAGGTCAGCATGCGAATCGTTCACAACTATGATTATAGTATGCTTAACCCTTCCACCTTTGTATTTTGGAATTCGTATGAAACAGAAAATCGAAAGACAACAACAACAACAACAACAAGTTCAACACCAGCAACAATAACACCACCAAGAACAACAGCAGTAGCAGCAAATTCAACACAAACAACAGCAACAACAACAAGTTCAACAAAAAGTTCAACAACAACAACAACAACAACAACAACAGCAACAGAAACAAGTTCAACAACAACATCAACAAGAACAACAAGAACAACAAGAACAAAAACAGCAGCGACAGATAGCCTTGGCAAAGAGAGAAAGACTAACACAAGAGATAGCACCGCAAGAGTCAGAACATGTCCATCATTCTAAAAAGATGGAACTACTCAGCCAGGAAGCACCATCCTTAGAAGACAACATCGCATATGGAAATGCACCTCAAAGACCAACGATGGTGTACGCAAAGTCATAATTGCTATGCCAACGTGAAACTGTAGCACCAGTAACAAATCAACTGCAAGCTCCAGAGTCAAACGATAACACAGTAGGTTTACCCGATGCTTTTGTTGATGGTATTTACACTCAAGTTTCACAGACATTTTTAAATGAAATTAATAATGTATATTACGATTCTATAATACAACGGTATTTAAAGAATATGTCGGAGGATGACTTTAATGATCTCTGCCAACACGATCCAGATCCTATGCCGAACAAGTCAACGACATTGGTTGTCGCTGACCGTGCGGTAAGGGCTACTTATAATGATTTCGCATCATAACATGAGAATTGTGTGGATCTATTTTAAATGTTACAAATGAATATCAGGGTAGCATGCAAACTGTTCAGTAGAACCTCGAACAGTTCGCATGCTACCCTGATAGATACTCTGAAATGTATTCAGTTTGAACTAAACAGTTCGCATGTTAACATGCGAACTGTTTGGGGTCGTTACCATTATAATGACTGACACCCTTCTACTTTTGATTTTTGTTATTTACTAAGATCAAGCCAAGTAAAGAGACAGAGGAGTCTACTTTTAATCTACTGACACCAACACAGCCTCTAGTGGCAGAGGAAGAAGAAGAGATAATTATAATAGAACGGGAACCGCCAAAAGTAAAATACAGCGATTGGCCAAAGAAAACAAAAGTAACTGACCGTATCTCAGTCGGAGAATACCTCAAAATACAGTTAGTTAAAGCCTACGAAAGTGACACCCCTAATCCAGTAGTAAGGCAGTTACCAGAGTCCAAATTTACATATGGAATTAGAGTGCAAGCGAGTGATGCGATGGCACTACCTTTAGACCTTGAGCTGGACGTAAAGGTATCCAATTGTCAATCAATTCTCTTTTTAATGTTTCAAACATGTCTTGTATATTTAACATAAATAAACAACTCCTTTCTTAGGTTATCGATGCTTGGATTCGATAGATGCTTGAAGAAGCAGACTTCAAAGTTCTATGCCAAAAAGTTAAAGGAGTGCAACATGACACCGTAATGATTTCGGGCATGACTACGGTAAGTTTAGCTAAGGTAAATTTCAAAGTTTCAAAAAATGTTCTCATTGTAATGTACTCTCGCTTTGATGCAGCATCAATTGGAATCAGGCTGGGAAGTAAAACATTTGGTGGACACAGCTTTTAGCAATGCGCCCGAAAACCCCAACATCATCATCATTCCAATATGCACCGAGACAACTGACCAGATAAACCATTGGACGTTGCTCGTCATTGACGTCGAGGGTAGGACGATTAACAAACTACAACCCACTTATGCTTAAAATGAAAGCCATAAACCACACCACAAGGACACCTACAAAACTGGTAATATTCCCAACTATTCACGTATGTTTAAACACATTTTTAATTATGTATGATCAATATATACTGTGAACTGTGATCGAGATATGCTGCGAAATGCGAGCAAATTAGTTGCCATTCGCAGCGTATCCATAAAATACTTCGTAGCATAGGATGCGAATCGTTTTGGATGATGCACATTTCAATTAAATAGGTTGCGAAATGCTTGCAGACAAAATGGATTGGATACCAAACAATTTTCACCCTATGATGCGAATTACTTGACATGTACATGTTGGATTGGATTGGTTGTCACACAATTCGCAACCTACGATGCGAATTGTGTGACAACAACTGTTTAAGTTTTTGTGCTGATTCCTAACATTAATTGTTATAACCAGATCAAATATTTACTGGACAAAGGATTCCTACCTAGTTCAAAGACAGGGTGGAAGGTGAAGAATGAAAGAAAAATTCCACAACAAAAACGTGGCACCCTAGACTATGGTATTTTTGTCTACAAATACGCTAGAGATATTATCCAGTATGGATATGTGCAGACAAAATACGATGAAGATATTGTCACTGCCTTCAGAGCAAAAATGTTTGATTTCTTCTTAAATGACAAAGACACCGTGAAGTACGGGTGATTCGAAGTAAAACATTATGGGGTTTTTTTGTGTGTAAATACATTGATTGTAATTTTTTGGTCTCCATAAATTTACATTTACATTTCAGAACTGTGCAATTCCAAGATATATGTAGGACATATTTCGTATCAAATCGTTCGCATCCTAACCTGATATATAAGGGTTAGTTAATATTCGAACAATTCCAACCAAAGATTTCACAGCAATCCCTGTTATATCTTAAAAAAGATCCTCACCAAACAATCCGCATCCTAACCTGATAGATGCTTAATTATCACTAGACAGTTCGCAGCAAATCCTGGAATATCACATTTGATAAGGAAAGATATTCCTTAGGGACATAAGTGTAATTAATAGGGACTAAAGTGATAAGTTCTGTAATTATAGGATTAAATTAGGCTTTAGGAGAAACCGAAGGGTTAAATTGTAAATATATCAATATGTAACCGTTTCTCTAACTAACTCACCTTGCCTATTTAAAGAGGCTGAAGGAGTTATTTTGACCTATGATATATTCAGAAGTACTTTTCACTACTTTGAATTCTCTTTGTAGACTTTCTGTTCTTAATTCGCTCACTACAACTTTAATTCACTCCAACATTAACAAACAGTTTGCATTAACGTCTGGTATAAAATAAATAATTCAAAATATATCGTTCAAGAATACGAACAGGTTATGGCGTATGCCTTGGTAAACGTTAACTGCATTGAGCAAGCAAAAAAACAATCCAATCACCAGATGTAAAGAACCCATTAATTGCTGATTGGACATGGAGGCTATGTAATGATTAATATAGCCACACCACCTCCTAAACTCAGACTCCCTCCTTTTCCTATAAATAACACTAGTAACCAGAGGCTAATTTTAAAACAAACTCTATATACTCTAAAAACACTTGTTGTTCGCTTCGAATTCAAACAGTCATGTCTTTTTCCACCACCACAACCACTATCACATACTCATACTTTGGTTCACTTGGTTCTCCGGGTGACTCCTGGTCATCATTAACCGTTAACTGGAGTGATGACTTGATCATGCTAGCAGCACCACCAAACAGCCGAGTATATGTCCTTGATTAAACATATATGATGACTACTACTCTGCTGACTCTCAACAGTGGAAGTTGTTCCAATGGTTGCTGTTGAACCTCAGCCAGAAGAGGTTCTAATGGTTGCTGCTGTACCTCAACCAGCAGAGGTTCCACCTCAGACGACAGAGGTTCCAAACAACAAAATGAAGAGGGATGACAAAGCCGGTCCATCAAGGACAAAAAATTTATGCATGATGGACGTTGATAACAAAGAGGAAGAGGAAGAGGAAAAGGCTGATGATCAGCACACAGGGAAGAAAGATGGTGAAGAATCCTCCACTGATGACTGATAGATTTGGCTTTTGTTTTTTGCTTTTTTGGAATGCAACTAACTAACACTAATAGGTTGTAGTGATATGTGCGAACATTTGTTAGAGCATGAAGACTGTAATCCTATTTTTTGTAATCCAATTTGTTTACAGATTTTTAATCATATATACGATTCGCATCCAATTGCAACTTGCAAATAATTCGCATTTTAACCCGATATATTACTTGTTTTCAATATTACTGATTTTCATGCCATTCGCAGCATACCATGCGATTTGCAACCCACTGAATGTCCTGGTATTTTTATGAAAGCACGCTTCGCAGCTTATGAGGACTTCTGGTTGTTCTCCATTCGCAGCTTAGCATGTGAGCAAATATCAGCACTTCTGGTCGTTCTCCATTCCCACCTTAGCATGTGAACAAATATCAGGACTTCTGGTTGTTCTCCATTCGCATCATATCTCTTTACACAAGTAGCCAGAAGTCCTGATATCTGTTGTGGTCATAATTTGCAGCCTATCTGAATGTCCTGGTATTTTTATGAAAGCACGCTTTGAAGCTCATCAGGACTTTTGGTTGTTCTCCATTTGCAGCTTAGCATGTGAACAAATATCAGGACTTCTGGTTGTTCTCCATTCGCATCATATCGCTTTACACAAACAGCCAGAAGTTCTGATATCTGTTGTGGTCAGAATTCGCAGCCTATCATGCGATTCGTAAGCAAATGAGAGTCCTGATATTTATTTGAAAAAACATTACGTTATAGCTCATTACAATTCGCAACATAAATATTGATAGTTGTTTGATATGATTTTACTAACGATACGCATGCTGGTGAAATTTCACACAAAATTGCATGGAAACCTGATAGATGTTTGCAACATGATATCAACATATTTTACACAATTCGCAATACTGGATGCGAATTGCATGGGACTCAAAAGATTTGGCATTTCTTTACTATAATAAAAACAAAACAAAAAAATGTATAAATGAACAAACAACTGTAAAAATGTTTAGTTTGTTGTCCAGAACAATAACAGTATTACAAATAAATGTGGCCAACGAGAATTGTCCACAACACGGATTGTGCTTAAACGGGAACATCACAAGTCCTCCTGTTATGGCATGATTTCGAACAACGGCCACACCTCAACTTCTTGGTTGAGCTTTCTTCTCTAGATGGGATTCACTTTTTTTAGGCCTTCCGGAGCGTCTCTTGAAAATTCGGAGGCAGAACTTCAACAAACGAAGCATCGTTAGCATTGGACCCTTCCCCGAAATCCGTTATAGCTGGTATGCTGAAAGATTAACTTTCCCTGTAATTCTTAGCCGTAAAGAAGGGCCTTATTACTGTAAATGGATCTTAGTCTGTATATTATATTGCCGCTAAAGCGTGAGCACATGGAAAACACTCTTGTTGCCATGATCCACAAGAACAGTTGAAATCTAAAAGATTAACAACAGCCACAGGATTTGAAAAGACTTCGAACATGGCGGATGACGACTTACTTACTACCCAAGTTCGGCACATGTCAACATTCTGCTTTAGATTCTTCTCATACTCGATGACCAAATTAGTACTCAAGCTGAGACCCTCTTCGTATATTCGTGAAACTTTAGTCATAAGAAAGACTCTAATCCAATCAATAAACTCAAAAATCGGTAGGCTGCAATATTTTTTAATCTGATTGTTAAACAATTCTGCTGCAGTAGAAGCCATAGAGCCGTATCGCTTCCCTTTTACGTAAGCCTGTGCATACTTTTCTGGGGGTAAATTTGCAAGAAAATCACTCATTTTGTCACCACCTTCACATAGAAAAAATGTTAGTATATCTTTAAAAAGCTCTCGACTTGGAGCATAAGCAAGACGATGGAAGAAACTCAACATCCTTTTTTATAGTCTCTGTTAGTATGTTCCAGTTTTGCTTTCAAATTCTGCATGAGATGGAAATAACAGTACACATGCTAGCAGTTTGGATACAAGACAGAAACAACATTACGATACAGAAATGACGGTCTGAAATAAATGTGATCTGGCGATCCAACAAATGTGGTTTTAAACACCCTAAAAACCACATCCAGTTGTCCCAATCTTCAATGCTAACTATACCAACAGCAACAGGGAATAGTCCTGGAAAAGGCAGATCAAATGAACACTACAACAGTACTCAAACGTTTAATAAATATACATAGTTCACATGTTATCCTGATATTTGTTCTCAAAATGTACGCTGCGAACTATGTACAAGCATGATATGCGAATTTATCACAGTTTCAAACACTGCCTAATTCCCAGCCTCGAATGCGAATCGTTCTGAAATATCAGGATTCCAACAACGATGGTGTGCATATATAGGATGCGAACTGTTGCCCAAAATTTCATCGCCTAGTTCGCACTATCGATTGCGAAATGTCATCACTTAAACAACACTACACATCCTCTGATGCGAATCGTTCTCAAATATCAGGGTTCCATAACAATGGTGTGCAAATATAGGATGCGAACTGTTGCACAAAAATTTCAAACAAAAAACATCATAACACATTCAAATTAACTAGTTAAATGTAACTAACCGTTGTTGTCGTCCTTTGCTACGACAGTAAGCAAGGTACCCTTATACTTTCCATATAAGTGGGTTCCATCAACAAACAAAATTGGACGACATGAATGAAAACCCTGAAAGGACGAACCGAATGCTACAAAACAACGCTTGAATCGGTTTCCAGCTGATAAATCCAACTGGGAGTCTGAAGTAATATCACGGCTCTTCAATTGTTTGAAGTATCCGCTTAATAAACTAAAAGAAGTTGAACTATCTCCAAAAAATCCCCTCCTAGCCTTCTCTAAAGCATTCCATGACAAACTGTAAGAGATGTCAAGACCGTAATCTTGTTTGACAGTCGATTTTATGGTTTTGGCTATCAACGAATGGCAGGTCCGGAGAGAATCCTGAATTTCCTCTCCAATCAAATCTGATGTCAAATGCATGTGCCGTTTGTGCTTCTGGGAGAAAACGGGACTGCAAGTATGGTGTGGAATATACTTCTTGATCGTCATCAAGCCGGTGCTGGAATCAATAGATGCATAAAGCCTCAATTTGCACCCGCTTGTGAACTTATTTTCACAATAAGCAGTCATCTTGGTTGCTCTGTTGTGCAGGTATTTGAAAGTAAAACCATGCTCTAAAGCAAACTTGCACAAAGATAACCTGAGACCTGCAGCACCTTCTTCTAAAGCTTGACCCACTCTTGTAATAGCATCAGCCCAACCAGTAGTAGCAAGTTGTTTTTTTCTTTGATCAGAATTAACTAAACCGTTACTACTCTCCCCGCTAACTAGTTGATCAGGAGATGGTTCTCCCAAACTCAAGCTACGCTCTTTATGCTTTACACCACAATCCTTACCACCAGAGCTCTTATCACCAGAACCTTTTTCACCAGAACCCTTATCAAAGACGTGCTGTTCTATGAGAAAACTAACCCGTTTTAAATGCTCCAAATCAAGATATAACACCAACCCAACAAAATCCTTCTAGTTATTAAAGAAATAATTATTGTGATCCCCGCAGGAGTAGGTAATTAGGTTGTCACCTGTGACAAGCTCCTCCCATGTGTTCTCCACATAAGCTTAGATACTTTGAAAGCTTTCAAACTCCGTGAAAGGCACAATTGCGGTTTGGTGACCATATTTAAAAATACAAACTCGTGATTTGGACATACCTTACCCTGCACCGAACAAGCTATTACTTATTAGTCCCAAATATAAAGTGAAAATTATTTATTACTGCATCAAACATATCGCATCCTATCTTGCGATTTGTGTATATCTATAAGTTGCGAACTGTGATCAATTCACATCCTCTCCTAGTAGTTGTTTGTAAATCAACTAAAAAAAAGTCATGATATTTGTTTCAGAATACAATACTAAAAGAAGTTCTAGACAGTTCGCATCCTAGCATGCGAAACGTAAAGTAACTAGAAAAGTCATGATATTTGGTTTGAAAATGCAATACCTTAGAGTTCTACACAGTTCGCATCCTATCATGCGAAACATAAAGGTAACTATAAAATTCCTGATATTTGGTTTGAAAATGCAATACCTTAGAGTTCTATACAGTTCGCATCCTATCATGCGAAACGTGAAAGTAACTAAAAAAATCCTTATATTTGTTTGAAAATGCAATACTTTAGAGGTCCACATAGTTCGCATCATAACATGTGAAACGTAATAAAGTAACTAAAAAGGTCCTGATATTTATTTGAATATGCAATACTCTAGAGTTACACATAGTTCGCAACCCATCGTGAGTTTTGTAAGCAACTAAGAGTCCTTATATATGTTTGAACATCCATACAATTCACATCATAATTGTAAGCAAATTTTGAAATTCTTTCATGTAATTTGCACGTCACATGCGAATTGGTAACACAACTAGCATCTTCCTCATCGAATACATCAAACAATTCGCATCTTGCGTGGAACGCCTGGACAACTAAAACTCGTAATCTACACATGTTTAACGTCCAAAATAAAAATCTAATGCACTAAAAAATTAGTATATAACATCAGAAAACAAGGGCATGAGTATATAACGACAAATATTAACAAAACAATAACAGATCACTGTAACAAAAAAAACAGGAAAAAACTCGAAATCAGGCTATGGCATCTAAAAATAATAAAATATAACCTATTCCAACTGATAAAACCAACAAAATAACTTCGAAATCAGTAGGTAATTATGATTACCTGGGACCAGAAACACGATTACTTGCAAAACAACAGATTCCTGTACGTAGAAACACGATTAGTTCATGTACGTAGAAGACAATGGTTAGATAGGTTTTACACCACAAACTACATAAATAAACAGACCTTATAACACTCTGATCACCGGAAAATGTGATTTCAACCGTGCTTTGTGGTGGTTCGTAGGGTTAGGTGGTTAGAGCGGCTAACAAATTCAAATCTTCAAACAGCTAGAAAAAATAGAAAGAAAACATAAAATTATGTTTATATAGTGGGTTAAGGGTACTTAGGGTATTAAAATAATATAAGGTAGTAAGTGACAATAAGGTAGTTGAGTTGGGTATTAAGTAACAATTGATCAAACCTTGGGTACTAGATGACAATTGAATAGTTGAATGGGTACTTTAGGTGCAATTTCCCTTATTTTAAATTGATAAATAAAAATTTATTTTAAATTCAAATATTTAAATTTAGGAAAAGATTAAAAATATTTTTTTCATGTAATTTAGGTATGTTTCTAATTTTGAGGTTTGGACAGTAAATCGTCCATATAATTATTAGTAATTTTTATTTTTTGTGTAATAGTCATACTTAAACTTTTTATTGTGTACATTGATTTAAAGTTCATAATAAGGTTGTCAATTGTTCGTACATAACCCTACAATATGAGTTAGGGTACCAAAACTTTTTTTTGTATGAGATGGATCATGGGTTTTAAAATATATAGTTTTTTAGGTTTGGGTCAAATTATGGGTTTCAAAAAATTTACGACGGGTATCTAATCCAAACTTGACCTATCAAATATTTGATACTAATATTAGTTAGTACATAATATATTATTTGTGATTATTCACAAAACTTTTAAGTTATATTTTATGATTGGAATCATTTTTATTATTTGTGAATTTTTCAACAAATTTATTACTTAAATTATAAATTTGAATATTCAAATTTATTGGCAAATATGTATATTTAGGTAATACATACTAACAATTGAAATAAATATAATATTTTAAGTAATAAATATACTTGGTAGTTTGTTACTAAATGTGATAAGGTTGAAAGAAAACTTGTTAAATTACATTCAAATTAGGTGGAACTTTGTATATGATGTACAAGTTGGAGAAATGGTCAACAAAAGCAAAAAACTACCCAAGCCATGAAATTCGAGTGTCATGGAATCTGTAACGGAAATCTTATAAAATATGATGAGCAATAATATATCTCAACGAATGGATCTCGGTGAAAACCATAGCATTTCCATTTTGTCTAACATAATATATCACCGCGCAGAAGGTAATGCGCCAAAGATGGTCATGCCCATTGGTGGTAGGCATCCAATTGCTAGAAATAGAGAGCCAAGAGGGCTAGTGGACAGAAGGTGTCGGCATGCCAATTTTCCTCGAGATGGCCTCCCAAATCAGACCTCTCAAGTAACAATCAACCATGATGTGATTGATGGATTTAGAAGTGGTATTACGAAAGATGCGATAAGAGGAAGTAGCATAAATCCAAGCATTAAGTTTGTCACGAGTGGAAAGTTTACATTGAATAGCCAACCAAGAAATGAAATAGTGCAAGAGAATGTTAAATTTGTTCCAAACTAAGGCAGTCTAAGTACTTTTGGGGTGACAAATCTGATGAAATTGTATGTAGTGCTTATATAAAAACTGTCACGACTCTGGTTTGGAATCCAAAGGAAGATATCATACCGATCAGACGGGGTGGGAATAAGTTAATAACATCTCTAACTTCAAGCAAATGGTGTTGATGAGACCTTCTGCCTAAACGGAACTAAGAGGGCTAGTTCCACGAGTAATTAAAAATAATATCTGATACCATGCTCTTGCCATACAAACGAGCATACCTGATGATACTAGGACCATACCGGTCAACAAGGGATGTAGTAAAAAACCAAGAATCATACCAGATAAAAGTGGATGTATCATTACCAACCAAAACTTTATAGAAGGTAGCAACAAAGGTTCGGAATTTAAGAATTTTCTTCCATCCCCAGCTCAGAGGAGAGCCCATTTGGAGGATCCAAAGGTTTGTATCTTTTTTCTTCTCATAGATAATCCAACATGACCAAATTGAGGCATGATCGTTAAATCAAGATAGATCAAAATCTCTTATGGGCGGTCGTCTGATTCCAAACCTTGAGGTTTAGGATCCTTAGAATGCCCTCATCTGTGGGCAAGATAATTTTATATTAAGCCACTTTTGCACTAGGAACTTTCATCTCAGGTCCTGATCATATGAATCTTCTAAAAAGTTGGAATAACTCATTCATCACACAGATAAAAAGGATAAAACCTGAAGATTAATAAACTTGGTTGGCGAAGAGAATAGATTTAACAATTAGAGTATCTAGTATATGAGAGAGGCTTGTAAGTCCAAGAATTTATGTGGTTTGTGAATTTGTAGAATAACCATCTACAGGTGTTGTAAGACATTTTTGAAGTAATATGCGGCACAACCAAGTATCTAACGGGGATAATTCCTTCATTGAAACCAAGAGTAAAGATGATGTTGCACCACATATTTTTCGTGACCCCAAAAAATAAGCATAACTTTTGGTGATATTTTGAGAGACGCCAGATAACATGGCAAATTCTTCATGATTTTGCTTGATTAAGTTGATTTAGGCCAGATCGGCTTTATAGAAGATCACTAAGCCATCCGCGAAACATAGGTTGACGATTTGCAACTTATGGCATTTCTAGTGAAAGTTGAAGGTATGATTTTGGCTCTTTTCATGGAGAAGGCTAGAGAGAACCTGCATAATAATAATCGAAAGATAGGAGGAGATATGTTCTCATTTTTAGAGACCCTTTTTACATTTGAATGAACCAGAAATGTTACCGTTAATGTTGTTGGAATAGGATGGTGAAGAGACATATTGAAAGATTCAACAAATCATTTTAGTAAGAAAATACATAACATAAAGGATATCTAGAATGAGTCTCCAATGAACATTATCAAGGTCTTTATAAGATCAATTTTTAAAGCACATCTCATGACTTTTCTATTTGTATTCCATGCAAGAGATCCTAAGTAATCAAGATATTATCCAAGATGCTACATCCAAGAACAAAAGCAGAATGGGAAGAGTCAATCAAGGAGGGTAGATCGTTTTTTATTCTAGCTATAATGATTTTTTAGATGACCTTATAGATCAAATTAGAGCAGGCAATTAGTCTAAAATCGGAGTGGGAAATAGGTCAATCTTGGGGATGAGGGAAACCAGGGTTTTGTTTCATAAGAGTTCCATTTTGTCATGGCGGAAGAAAATGATTGATCGTCTTATATAAGTAAATTTTAACGATGTACCAGCAAACTTGAAAAAATTGGCGCTAAAACCATTGAGATTAGGGGATTTGTTTGTATCAATGTAAAAAAAGCCTTTTGATATCATCGTTAGTGACGGATTTAATCATGTCATTCTTGTCAAGAGGACTTTGGTAGTGAAAATGGATCAAATTCTATCAAAACCAAGATAGACAGTAGGGCTACTTGATGAGGCTCGAGAAGAGGTTCACAAAGGTTAGAAATATCATTTAGGTTGGTGCACATGGTCCTGTTTGTGTTGTTAATGACACAAAAATTTGTTTAGTTCCCTCTTGGATCAAATACTTTTATGAAAGTATTTGGAGTTACGGTCACCTAATTTAAGCCAAGTTTCACGAGATTTTTGTTTTAAGAAAGACTCATCATCAGAGGTATAAAAACATAGGTTTTAGGATTATTAGTCAAGCTCAATCGGGCTTTGAAAAAAGTCGTTTGGGATTAATCTACTATAATACTGATGTTCAACTTTGAAATGGCATCTTGGAGGCATACAAGTTTATCGTGGATAATAACTATGGGTTTACCCATGCATTCGACATTCCAGCTATTGGTAACAATGGCATGAAAACTAGAATGATATTTCCACATGTTGAAGTATCTGAAGGGTTTATTGTTGGGGAGATATGGGGTGGTAAGGTCTAAAGCAATGAGGGCGTGGTTAGTCGCGTGAGGGAAATTAAAATGAGCAAATGAATTTGGGGAAAAATCATCCCACAGACAGTTAACTAGTGCTCTACCAATCTTAGAAAATATAATATTGTAAATTTGCTTATTAGTCCAAGTAAATTGAAAATCAGTTGATCTAAGGTCATAAAGGTCAGTAGATGGTATCAATCATTAAAAGAATTAATTGAGCTATTCTAATGATCAATATTACTAGTACACTTGAGAGGGTTACATATGGCATTAAAATGGCCCATGAAAATACATCAGCTACATTTCTCAAGCTATCAATGCGAATGATGTTTTGCCATAAAGGGTGACGGTCATGGGGTTCATTGAAGCCATAAACAGTTTTTAGGTGAAAGATTTTATTTTTGGCAATGTATTTTAAAGTGCAGTCTATTAGTTGGAGGGTAGTTAGCTCAATGTTGATACTAAAAATGCTACGATTCTAAATAATCCAAATTCTTCCTAAGTGATAATGTGAATGGTTTATCCTTTAATATCACCATAGTAGCATCAATCTCATGATCAAGTTCATATTTCCAATGTTAAACCTTTGTTTTTAGTAAATAAATGACAGTAATACTATAGAGAAAACATAATCACATATATCATTTTGTTTTATGGCATCATTGATACCCGCCAACATGAAATACGTATAATGTTTGCAAAAAGATAAAAAAAATACGTATATTTTGCACAATATAACCAACAAATGGGAGGATAGATGTTCCTATACATGCTCGAAACAATGGGTATGGTCGACGGACCTGCCTGCGAGATAGGCGAGGTGACTTCACTTACAGTAGAATCCTTATCCACACTTTTAGCATTGACTTGTGCAACAACGATACTTCCTTCACGTACAGAGCACCCATGACGTATGACCAATTCTTCTTCATTAATACTCATTTAGAATGTATCATTATTGGGGGACAAAAACAAGTCACTATCATTAAAAAACACATAGATATGCTCACTATTGTCCACAATCGACTCCTTACCAAGCATTCTGTCTGGGACATTGGTATGAGAGGTATCCATCAACTTGGAGCATGTTATAATATTGTGGCCAAAGGTCTTTCATTTCACACATGTTGGGGGGAGGGGGGGAAGGGGCTTGATAGTAGACCTTTAAAATATGATACTTTCGCAAGAAACTGATATTGATATAAGCAGGGAAGTCACCTATAGTATTCATGACAATACAAATCTGTGTGAAGCTAAGATTCACACAATTTGTAGTGTGAGTGTCGTCATAAATAGGTGTCTTGAAGAAACAGTCTAAGATACTCAACTCGAACCATAGTTTATGGGGCAGAGCATGAAATTTAATCAAAATAGGGATGAACTTGAGGGATTATTTTATCCAATTATCCATAGGCTCCAATCTTTTGAGAAAGATAGGTTGGTTGTTAAAGAACTATAGAGATATCTCTAAATCTGCATAGCGTTATCAGGAATGGAAAACTTAAAGAAATAAAGGCATGTATGCATTATGTTACACTCCTGGAGCCCGTGGATGCCCCAAACACGAGTAACAATAGATTGAATATGATCTATGGTTCTTTTCTTGGTGAGAAAGTAGTTGGACATGCACTTTACCCAATCGGCTTGATATACAGTAATAGCGTCTAGAACGAACGTTAACACACCTTCATTAACGTGAAGGGTGTTTACTTTCTCAATCTTCATATAAGATCGGATATCTTGGGTTTACACAATAATATTGGCCCAGGTTTGGGTGGTTGGTATGGGCGTAATTGTTAGTATGGTGACTGAAACGTAAGAAACTATGGGTGGAGAATGAGGTTGAAGATTGACAAGGGATACGAGTATGTTATACAACCTGGTGGGTGTGAGGTTGGTACTTTGGTTTGTGATGAGTAGGTCGGTTGGGAGCACGGGGTTTAGAAGGTAAGGCTTGGGTTGCCCTCTAACCAGGTATTTGGGCTACGTAGTATGAGGTATAGTAAGATTTGGCCAATCTAATGCGAGATATGGCTTTTCCTATATTGTTTCTTCCCATGAAGGATTACGAGAAAGATGTGGGAGTGACACCAAGGGAGAGAATAGGCCCTAAACTAGGTTGGCTGTCAAATAGAGGGGTGGTGGTTGAAATGTGGACAACTGTAGAAACGTTTTGTTGTAAGAGGTTGTATGAAAATGAGCATAAAGGTTCCGCTTTTATGGTTTTTGAGAAGTTGGATTTCTGATGTGGTTAGGATATTTTGGGGTGGATTATAGTTGAGAGGCTGAGTGGGCTTAATGAGTTTGGTTTGAAACAAATACTTCTTTATAACACTTTCGTAGTGGGCTGTGCTGGAAGAGTTAGGCTTAGGTTTGAGATAAAAAAACTTGCATTAAAGGAGTAATATTATTTGTGGTGGTGGTGCATGGGGCTGACTTGGTATAATTAGGGTTTGTTGTTACATCAAGACATGCAATCGATTAGTCTGATGAGTTCATGGGGAAAAGAACTAGCAGTTCAACATGTGAAAATATGGTACAAGCTTGAGAAGAATGTGAGATACCCAAACCCGGAACAATCGGGTTGTCACAACCATGAGTGAGTGTGGGATGAGTGATAGACCTTGGTGAGAAGAAATTATCATCCTTCACATGTAACTGTTTAGGACTGTGGTCGCTTGCAAGAAGGTTTACGATACCCGCATAAATGGTTTTGAGCCTCTTAAGTTTGGACGTGGAAATAGATGACTCAATCTAGAAATGATCTTTTTCGTCATCGCGTTGCACGTCAATCATTATTGTTGGGAAGGAAATAGATAGTGGAGTGGCTTCCATTTCTTTCCTAGTCTCCTTCAGAGAAATTTTGCTAGCTTCATATAGTTTTTTATGCTCATGAGGCGGGCTAGTGGCTGGTGGAGGCGTCATATAGATGGAAATAGGGAAGTCATGCGGAGTAGCCTAAGATTTGGGTCTTAGCAGATGAGGACCTTGATGTATATTTGGGTCAAGAGACCATAGTAGTTTTTGTTCCAAGGGAAAAATTTGTGTCACAAGGGCTCTGAGAAAGATAAAGGTCAACATGGGGAGGAGTCCATGCTGCATGCAGCTAGATCATGGCTTGTCCTTAAAATGGGGGGTAACTTTTCTTAAGCCTCTAGATGTTTAGTGGAATATCTCTTCTTTCTTGGTTTAATATTGGTACGAGTTTTGGCCATTGTTATGAGAATGGTGGTAATGTAAAATGATATTTTAGGGCAGGTTTGAGTTTATATATAAGGTGGGTCTCTGGCAGTTAAGGGAAACATTAGAGCCATGCTAGAGGCATGCTTGGTGATGAGTCAGAGGTGACAGTGGGTTGTAGGCCATAATTACCTTGATGTCGTACTGATCTTCACGAAGATTTTGGAAGCAACAGATCTTGAAATTTAATGAGGAGAGGTGGATGCTTAAAATAGGGGGAGGAGGGGGGCTTTTATGGGTCGGATTTATTTAAGACTGCATGAGACAAAACGTTTCAAAAGGAAGCCCAATGAGAATAACAGAGACATAATTATATGTTTTGATCTTTTCAAAGTATCAATGACTAGTGGTGTTTTTGCCATATATAGAAAATATGGGAGAGGGGAAAAATATTCTCTTATCCTCACGGAATTTACCGTTACTGGCAGCACGATCTCCAGAATTGCAAATGTAACTCATCTCAGGGTAGGATTTTTGCTTGCAAAAGATATACTAAAAGAATTTTTATACATGATTATAACGGGATCATGCGAATCGATATCAGTGCAAGTCGAGAGGCCAAATTTCATAATAATTATAGAGTTAATGAAATGGTTCGTATTAATAAGAGTATCGGGTATAGAGAATGAGTAAGGAAGGACAAAAAAAACGGTCTTAGGTATCGTGACTTACACTAAATAACTGTTACATTTACAAAACATTATCGGATGGTTTCCATGTTTATTTTGCTTAAACCTGCAAAACAGAGAGTCGAGTACAACAACGTGTATGAAGTATTATCTTTAGTAACTAAGTCTGACAGGTAGGAGTTAAGACTGTGGTCGCTTGCAAGAAGGTTTACGTTACCCGCATAAATGGTTTTGAGCCTCTTAAGTTTGGACGTGGAAATAGATGACTCAATCTTGAAATGATCTTTTTTGTCATCGCACTGCACGTCAATCATTATTCTTGGGAAGGAAATAGATAGTAGAGTGGCTTCCATTTCTTTCCTAGTCTCCTTCGGAGAAATTTTGCTAGCTTCATATAGTTTTTTATGCTTATGAGGCGGGTTGGTGGCTGGTGGAGGCGTCATATAGATGGAAATAGGGAAGTCATGCGGAGTAGCCTAGATTTGGGTCTTAGCAGATGAGGACCTTGATGTATATTTGGGTCAAGAGACCATAATGGTTTTTGTTCCAAGGGAAAAATTTGTGTCACAAGGGCTCTGAGAAAGATAAAGGTCAACATGGGGAGGAGTTCTTGTTGCATGCAGCTAGATCATGACTTGTCCTTAAAATGGGGGGTAACTTTCCTTAAGCCTCTAGATGTTTAGTGGAATGTCTCTTCTTTCTTGGTTTAATACTGGTACGAGTTTCGGCCATTGTTATGAGAATGGTGGTAATGTAAAATGATATTTTAAGGCAGGTTTGAGTTTATATATAAGGTGGGTCTCTGGCAGTTAAGGGAAACATTAGAGTCATGCTAGAGGCATGCTTGGTGATGAGTCAGAGGTGACAGTGGGTTGTAGGCCATAATTACCTTGATGTCGTACTGATCTTCACGAAGATTTTGGAAGCAACAGATCTTGAAATTTAATGAGGAGAAGTGAATGCTTAAAATGGGGGGAGGAAGGGGGCTTTTATGGGTCAGATTTATTTAAGATTGCATGAGACAAAACATCTAAAAAAGAAGCCCAATGAGAATAACAGAGACATAATTATATGTTTTGATCTTTTCAAAGTATCAATGACTAGTGGTGTTTTTGCCATATATAGAAGATATGGGAGAGGGGAAAAATATTCTCTTATCCTCACGGAATTTACCGTTACTGGCAGCACGATCTCCAGAATTGCAAATGTAACTCGTCTCCGGGCAGGATTTTTGCTTGCAAAAGATATACTAAAAGAATTTTTATACATGATTATAACGGGATCATGCGAATCGATATCAGTGCAAGTCGAGAGGCCGAATTTCATGATAATTATAGAGTTAATAAAATGGTTTGTATTAATAAAAGTATCGGGTATAGAGAATGAGTAAGGAAGGACCAAGAAAACAGTCTTAGGTATCGTAACTTACACTAAATAACTGTTACATTTACAAAACATTATCGGATGGTTTCCATGTTTATTTTGCTTAAACATGTGGTTGAATGAACCTGCAAAACAGAGAGTCGAGTACAACAACGTGTATGAAGTATTATCTTTAGTAACTAACTGTAACAGGTAGGAGTTAGTATGCAAGTCGCATGGAAATATCATGGTGTGGGAGAAAGGGTGAGTCTGATGGTTAACATCAATGCGTTTTCTGCCAAAACCATGACAATAGACATTGTCCGATAACGGGTATGCAGAGCAGTAAGCTGCATAAAACAAATACTCATGCAAAGTGATTTTTTGGTTTAGTTATGGAGGTACAAGAAGCAAGTATGCATTATAATAGATATCATATAACCACTAAAGAGACCACATGTATAGTGATAACGAAAATGACGTCATTAGGAGCCAAACTACGGTCTTGAGGAAAGAATTGTATCGTAATTATCTGGAAAAAGAGGCAACGAGGGATTTTCTGTCTTTTTTTTTATCACGGAACACAACCAAAATCCCTTGAAATTAAAGATAATAGAGTAATAATAATTGAGATATAGAAAATACATGAAAGCATAGTTTCTTCCCTTCATCGAGTATGATGCTTAAGAGAGGGATAATGAAGTAAAACTTGTTTGATTCAGTGAAAAAATAGTTTGAAGAAGAAGGTGAGTAGTTTCTAGAGAGTTTCTTTCTCCAAGAACTAGATGTTTTTTCTTGATATTTTATATAATATATTGTTACCTTTTATGAATATATATATATATATATATATATATATAATTTTAAGTTTTTATTTGGAAAATTTGTGACGAACTATATTTTTTTAGACAAATAGATGATCATTGAAGATTTAGGAGCGAGTATCCAAGTCGGACGGGTTTGAACATGAAATTTTATTTTATCAAATGAATATTCAAACTCGGTATTTGAAAAAACAAAATAAATTACGAATTTAACTATACCGATATCCGAACCAATTATCATCTATTATTAATAATATTTAAATAGATATAATCTGTATATATAATAATAACATTTTACAAAATAAACACTTAAAATTAAAAAAAAATTAACAATTTAATAACAAATCTATAAAAATATATTTATTATTTAATATATTATATTTAAGCATTAAATATAAGAAAATAGACCAAGGGCTTTCTTTCTAAAGAATTGCTTTCTTGATCTCCATGAAAGCATTCTTATTCTTATTAATTCATTCTATAGCTTTAATTATAATATCTGATTTCCTCTTCCCGAGGAATACCCCCGAACCTTCCTACATCTTGATCCAGGATCATCATCTCTATTTAGTTGAATGAAGCATACAAGATGCCAGACCCAGCTCATGAACAAATGAATTTCCTTTGCTTCATCAATCTGCAATGTCTTTTTACAAGCACCTACATGATAATCCAGCATTTGAATCAAATAACATATTAGCAAAAAATCATCAATCTACTACAGACATCCCTGTCAGATCACACACTGAAATCACAAAACCATCATCCAACCAATGCACACAAGTTCAAGCACGTGTCGAACTAAAAAAAACACTATAATTACATACAATTTCAAAAGCAAGATAAGATCTATCTGAAAGAACAAGCCAAAGCCACCCTTATCGACAAATTCACCAATGGGAAACCCACTATGAAATATTTTCAATCTTTCTTCAAAAACCTTGGATCCAAAGGCCAATTCATATTAGCTACCTGGGATATAAGTCACATAACCATAGAGTTTGATCTTCAAGAAGACTTGAAATGTATCTGGAGAAGAAATGTTTGGCAGATTAAAAAATACACAAATAATGAATCACATATAACATACATGAATAACTTTTTCCTAAATTATTCAGCTTCACGTACAATGACAACTACATCAAAATGATAGCAAGATCTATTGGAATCCCTCCAGCAATCTGGATCCCAACCAAAAATCAGAAAATGTTCAATTGTTGTAAAGCCTCGATAGAGATAGATCTTACTACACCTATAATTGAGAAAAACTGGGTTTGTTTTGGCCAAAATGATGGCTTCTGGCAGCAAATAATTTATGGGGCTAAACTTGATTATTGTATAAAATGCAACCATATTGGCTATAAAAACTGAAATTGCATAAAAATCAAAGACTGAAATAGAAAGATAACATGAAATGCTACTTTTACCTCTACCAAAGCTGATGATAATGCTGAAAAGAAAGAATCACCTCAAGACTCATCTTACTCTCAATTCAATATATTCTGCCAGGATTAAGACACCTCCCTTGAAAAACCAATCTAAAACAAATAATCATCTCAACCAGATAATCAGCAATTGAGCAACAGTTTAAATTTCCACTAATATCTCACCTGGAATCAATCCTTTTAAGATTGTTGAAGTTCTTCACATCCTGGATATGGAAAACAAGATCTTAGAAAAGAAAAAGATTGCTCCAGATATAACCTCTCCTCCTTCTCCCAACCCCAACAAAACTGGAAGTATGCCAAACTCTACCATACACCTACCATAAGAAAGAATAGTCATTGATCATGTTATGAAAGAAGATCAAAGAAAAACTTT
Organism: Limnanthes douglasii subsp. nivea; assembly: GCA_036936605.1. Taxonomy (NCBI): domain Eukaryota; kingdom Viridiplantae; phylum Streptophyta; class Magnoliopsida; order Brassicales; family Limnanthaceae; genus Limnanthes; species Limnanthes douglasii. Next base: position 48,923,274 of record JAUPFV010000002.1, read on the forward strand.
AACAAAAGCTAAAAGCATCCCCAAAGATGCTAAAAAAAGAAAGTATGCCAGGACCGTATCTGGCTCCCTTAGATGATCAAGCTTCTTTGTTGGAACGTTAAAGGGACTGAAAAATAAGTCTTTTAGAAGAATACTCAAATCTATCATCAAAGCTAAAAATAATTAATTTCCCATCCATTCAAGAGCCCGTGATAGAAGTCTATGATCTCTCTAGAGTCTCCAGAATCCTTGGCTTTCAGATCAGCCTTGCTAACATCTCAAACACGATTTGGGTGTTCTAAAATCAAGACTTTAATATTATTATAATAGCCAATTGGGATCAATCTATTCATATTAAGGTTAATATTTCTATTATTAATAAATACATCATTATCTCTATTATCTATGCTAAGTGTTGCAGGAATCAAAGACTATAGCTTTGGGATAACCTCAAGTAGATTTATGACCCTTCAAAGGAGTGGTTATTGATGGTTGACTTTAACTCTATTATTAAACCATTTGAACAACTCAGATGCTCCTTATTATGTGTTAGAAGTATGGACGAATTCAACCAAGCCATACAAGATTGCTACATTTATGACCTGAGATACTCTGGAAGTACTTATACTTGGACCAATGGTCACAAATGGAAAAGACTCGACATAGTCTTCTATAATGAATCTCGGATCTCTTTATTTGACCTTACCTTAGTCTCTCACATGTCTAGAACAGGCTATGATCATAGTTCTTTGTGTATCTATATCTCTCAAAACACAGATAAAAGTCTTTTAGATTACAAAATATGTTGTTAACTTAGACTGATTTCTTTAAGGTAACAAAATAATGATGGAACGAATAAATGCAAGGAAATCATATTTTCATCTACTGGAACAAACTGAAGAGATTAAAAGCTAGACTCAAAGACTGGAACAAAACTGATTTTGATAATATTTTCAATGTCATATCCAACTCTAAGATTGAATTTAAATCTTTAGAACTCTTCTTTTAGGAATCCAACAGCAAAAAGAATAGAGTTAAGCTTAACAAAGCTAAAATTTCTCATCTTTAATTACTTACCAGAGAAGAAATATATTGGGAGCAAAAACAACAATAAATAATCAATGAAGACAAATGTGAAGAGAAAAAAGAGGAAATCTAGAATCACTCAAATTCTTGAAGGAACTACCTTGATTGAGAATCATCAGGAGATAGAAAATTATTTCATTTCTCATTATAAAATCCTCCTCACATCAACTTTCAGCAAAAAGATTCACAGCTTATCTCACATCATCCCTAAGATTGTCACAGAGGAAGATAATCAGAATATTATGAAAGCTCCTACTAATGAAAATATCTTAAGCTCTATCAAAGCTCTTAAATCATCTAGCGTGGTTGGTATTGATGGATATAATATTATGTTTCATCAAAAGTGATGGTCTATCATTAATAAAGACCTTTGCAGTGTCATTAAAGTTTTTTGCAATGGCTTACAGGTTCCCCCAGGGCATTCATGCTACCTCTATTTGTCTTATTCCAAAAAAAAGCATCCTAAAACCTCAAATGACTATAGGCCAATAAACCTATGCTGTGTTTTCAACATTATCATTTCTAGAATCATAAATGACAGGTTATCTATCAATCTCCGTAAACTGATTTCTAAAGAACAATCAGGATTTGTTAATGGGATAAATGTTCATGATAATATTCTTATAACACAAGAAATCATAAAAGATCTGAATAAAACAACTAGAGTTGGCAACATGCTTATAAAGCTAGACATGGAAAAATCTTTTGATAAGCTCTTCGTCTCTTTTATCCTTAAGATTTTAGATGCTTTTGGATTCTCTAACAAGTTTATTAACAGAATCAACTGTCTTATTAGCTCAAACAGATTTTCTATCATTATTAATAGAGTAGCTCATGGTTATTTCAAATTTACCAATGAAGTTAGACTGAGAGATCCAATATCCCCTAATTTGTTCATCCTTGCCAAAACTTCCTAATTAGAGGGCTTAAGCTAGTATATCAGGTTATCAACCAAGTTAGATATAATACCAAAAGCTCAATAATAATCCAATGTCTTGCTTTTGCAGATGGCATGATCATTTTATGTAATGGATCAAAGCAAAGTATCAACAAAATCTGTACCTTTCTTCAAGAATATCAGGAGCTTTCAGATAGACTATCAACAAGTCCAAATCATCCCTAGCCCTTTCACACAAAATCCTCAACTCCAATATTTACTATTTACGAAACTACATTGGATTCAAGAAATGAACTCTTCCTTATGAAGCACATGGGGGCTAATATCCACTACAAGATTCCCTCCTCGAATTTTGAAGAAATCATTACAGAAAACAGAAACAAAATTTAGGAATGAGATCACTTACTTCTGTCTTTTGGTGGTAGGCTTCTTCTCATTCAGACTCTTCTTTTAGCTATTCCAAACTTTCAACTTCAAAGCTCAGTCATTCCTAGATATGTGACAAAGAGAATCGAAAATCTATTAAGCAACTTCATGTGGGGTTCAAACAACAATCATAATAGCATTGCTTGAACTAACTGGGACACTATCTGCAAGCCTTATGATGAAAAATGACTCAATATCAGGAGCATCAAAGACATCTCTATAGCTTATACCTATAAACTTTGGTATAACTTCAGAGATAAGAAAAGCTTATGAGCCAAATTCATGCACTCTAAAAGACTTAAAATGATAGTAATGATGCAATAAAAACCGTACACTAGCATCCATTTTTATATACAAGTAGCTATATAAAATCAATGGAGTTTAGCTAGTCTGACATCTACTCTTTAGATATTACCATAAACCTCTCCATACAGAGACAAGTCTGGTCGCATTTTACTAATTAGTTCTTGTTCCATATTTTGCTAAATTTATTGGCTTCCGAAATAAAATTGAGCTGCCATTTTAAAATCACAATATTCATCCGTATGTTACCTCTGAAATGTACAGAACCATAAACAGACTAAGATGGTCGCAGTGCCACAACTTTGGTTTAATTTTTTGGTGTTTTAAACTTTTTAGGGTTTGTTTGATCTATATAATTCTTTTCATTTTGGTTTGACTAGTTAATTTTATTGGTGTGCTTGAAATTATTTAAGATAAAATTAAAAATTATAGTTGCGCCATAATTGTAGTCGATGACATTACAAAAATAATTTTTTACGTTTTAAGTAGATTTAACATATCAACTAACCATAACCAAGTTTAATTTTGTAAAAATATCAATTCAAAATTTAAATTAATACCATTAGATTTGGATGGAAATTAGTTTAATTTAACATTAGTTGATTCTTTTTAAAAAAAGAGGAAAGTACCCCTAAATACCCACTCAACTATGAAATACCAAAATGGTACCCGTTTTTGGACTAGTTTCATAAAATACCTAGAGCCAAATTATGGACAATTATACCCTCTAGGGTATAAAATGGGTTGTTTTGTTGAAACCCACTTTTTTTACACCTTCTAGTCAGACTTTTAGGTTCCAATTCCCCCACTTTCACATTTCTAAATTTGAGGAGAGAGAAACACGTGAAAAGAGAGGGAACCCAAAAGTTTTTTTTGAAACCAAACCTAACCGGCGAGAACAGACCGGTGAGTACTAACCTTCGAAGCAACCACCGTCTCTGTTCCGATCTCTCAAGCAACCACCGGCGAGCCTCGAACTACAATGAAGTATAAGTCGAACCCAACCGTCGAACACTGTCTCTGTTCTGCCTTATTTCTTCGAACCGAACCAGGTATCCGTCTACATACTGTCTCTGTTAGAGTTACATGCGTCGATGTTAGGTGTTAGAAGCAACCACTGTCGCCGGAATACTTTTAATAATCCGATAGTTAGAATAGTCGGTTATTTTTGATATTGGTAGTCATGCTGTCTGACGTTTAACCCTCCGGTAGGCAGTAAAGGTATTGCGTTGTGTGACCGGACGACGTTAGGTGATAGTTGTGTTGGTAGTGCTGTCCGACGCCATCGATTAGAATGCTGTAACGTCGTGTATCGTAGCTATGTGGCTGCTGTTGTAAGCGTTTTGAGTTTACGTAGGTTTGTTAGACATCTAGCAATATGGGTTGCATTATCTATCAGTGTTTGTTTATAGTTATACCTGTCTGAAGCCATCGATTTGAACCTGGCCTGGTTAAATCGTGAACGTGTTACGTCGGCTACCGTAGCTATAGGGCTGTTTTTCCAACCGTTATGAGTTTACGTAGATTTGTTAGACATCTAGCAATGTAGCTTGTATTATCTATCGGGGTTTGATAATAGTTTACCTGTCAGACAGCACGTCTAGGGGAGAAGTATATGATTCTGGTCACTTCTACCAATCTTCATAATGCAGTGGCTGCTTAGTTTTATTGTTTTGGTTACCATGGTATTACTAACTAGCTTATTATGTAAACGTTGACAGGTCAAAATGACAAAAACAGGAGTATTCTACAGGTCGGGTTGGTTAGCATACTGAGACGGGATATAATCAAAGCTGAACACATCGAGGCTGCTCGTGGAACCCCTTTCTACACCTTCCTCAAAACCTCGTATGACTTGAGGAACGAGGTTTGAAGCTTAAAAAGTTCCACCACTTGATCGAGGCGATTTTTGGTTTATACGATGTTAGATGGAAGGCTTTCAAGATTGGACAAAAGCATGTAAGGCTGACGAAGAAAGATGTTAAGGCAATCTTTGGCCTCAAACACGGTAACGAATAGATGCCGATGAGCAAATCAGGTGGATTTTTCGCTCGGTACGCTGATGGAGCTGAGTTAGATTCGATTTTGATGAAGAAATATTTTTTGAGTTCAAGGACGAGGAGAAGCGGGCCAACGAACGACAAATCAGTTTCCAATGCGTTGATAAAGGTAAATAGAGTCTGTTATAATGTAGTTGTTTTTTAGTTTATGCTGCAGGCATATGTTGATGATACAAAAACCTGTATGTGTATGTACTTATCTAGCGTAGTAGTATATTATATCTATCAGTGAGTTGGCAGTATAATATTACGTTGTTGTTTGGTTTTATGCATCTAGCAATGTTTGGAATCATGTCTATCAAATGTCTCATTAGGTGTGGATGTCTTTAATTGTTATTGCTGTCTTCTTGGTATGATTTTGTTTATTTTTATAGGAAGCGATCGAGAAAGCAGTCAGTGAAGGAGGAGAGGATGAAGCGAAGGATGTGGCTCGGCTCCTGATACTTTTCATATGCTCGACACTGTTCTTTTCAGTGTCGGGCGACGTAGTCGGGTGGACAGCAATCTTCTACGTGGAGAATCTCGAGAAGATAAACGACTATGACTGGTCTGGAGCCATCTTGGATAAGCTTCACAAATCGCTGGACAAATGTATTAAGGTCGGGCATCCTTCAAGAGTTATCGGATGTGTTGCTCTGCTTTTTGTAAGTACAGTGTGTTATGATCAGCATGTCTGTTACGAAACTGTTTTTTTTAATGGTTAGTTATATTCTGTGCAGCCGTTTCTTATGGAGCATATTTCGATAAACGTCGACATACCAAGGCCAAACATAATCCCAAGATGTTACAAGTGGTGGGGGCTAGAGGGCAAGGAGTCGACATTCGAAATGATCCAGATGGTCAGTGAGCTCAGGGACGACGAGGTATGTAACGCACCTATCAATGTCAAACAAATCGCATAGACACGGTTCTTACGTACAAATCGAAACCGTGAATATTAGAACATAAAATAAAAATAAACATATATATCGTTAAAAATATCAAACAAATAGCATACTGTGTACATAATTGTCTGTAATTCGAAGTAATGATTATAATATTGTGCTGCTCAATGTATATTATACTGTATTTCTTAGGTTGTCGGTGGTGAGTTGGTGTTTACAGCGTCTGAATATTTTGTTTATGGAGTAAATGATTCGCGGAGGCAGTGCGAAGCTGCTGGAGAAACAAGCGAACAAAGGAGTAGGAAAAGAAAGAAATCTGTTGCGAACAGAAGTACACGAAGGAAGGTAGACGACGGAGCTAGTAGTAAGAAGAGAAGACGTTCGATGATTGAGGTTGAAGATGATGTTACGTTGGGGGGAGTTCATTGTGGAGAGGAAGGCAACAGTTGGTAAAAACAAAGGGGAGAGGTTGAAAAACAAAAAAAAACGTAGGTCTAGTATTATTCCAAGCTTTGGAGTGCTGTCGCAGTCGGTTCTGCGTGACAACAAAAAGCTGAAAAAAAAGAAGCCGGTTGCGCCGGCTAAAAGTTGAAAACAAGAGCCTTAAAACGTCGCTTGAGGAAAGAAACGAAGAGGTTAGTGCTAGCATGTTTTTAAGTACTAATAACCTCTATATGTTTGTTAAAATGAACATATGAAATGTATAGATGTTGTTTGGTAGCAGTATCATTATAATTGATGCAGCAAAGGTAACTATAAGTTGTCTATCAACGAAATTATGCTTTATCTATCATTGTTAAAATAATGTATGCTCGTTTGATTCAGGTGGAAAAGTTGAAGAAAGATTTGGAGGACCTGAAACAAAAGTTGGAGATGGGAGGTGAAAGAGTGGATGGTGAGGATCAACAACTGCTGTTGACCTTATCAATGCCATTTTTCCGTGTTGATGAGGATGCTACTAAAACCGTGGATGCAAACGTTCCTGAGAAGGTGGTTAAGGAAACACAGGTTTACAGATCCCGGAGGCACGGATTTGTTCCGAAGAGGAACCAAACAGTTTCTGACACAGAAAAAGCAACAGAAGAATATGATGTTCATGGGGAGACAACAGCAGAAAAACAACAGTTGGTTGACAAAGCTGTGGACGTATCGGAAGAGGAGAAGGAAGTTGTTGATGGAGGGTGTGTTCAATCCGAAACACGTATTGAACCAATGGAAGAGAGTACTACACCTGAAGTTGTTGTTGTTGATGTGTATAGGAATCCGAAAGGGACTACAACAACTGGTTGTGACGCTGGTAATGGGAGAGGGGAGGTGGCAGAATAATTATCACCCCTATCTCATGCTGCCGGTGCGCAAAATAAAGTTTTGGTACCTGCACAGGGACCCAGAGTTGGAAACAACGAGGTTGAACAACAGCAGCTGACGGTGGACAGAATTGATTTGTTGGACGAAGGTTCCAACGAAGGAACGAAAATAATGAAACAACAGTTGGAGGAGTCGCCAGAAACCGTACATCAAGGACAGAATGCGGAGAATGGTGAGGAGAAAGGAGAAGATGAAATAGTAGTAGCAACTACATTGATGGAGATCGCAGCAATAGAACTACAAGGTCCAGAACCTGTCTCTCACAATGTGGTGGAAAATGTGGCTGTAGATGTAAGTGGATGTTAAATAGCGTAGTTCTATATGAATATCATCTATCAGTTATAGTTGTGCTAATCTCTCAATGTATGGTTTCCAATGTTATGTTGTTAGGAAGTGGAAACAGCGGAGCCTGAAAACACACGACACTCTAATGTAAAGACCTTGGCATTCACTGGAATTGGAAAAGCAGCAAAGTGCGAACAACTATCGCAAGCTGTCTCTCCATTAAAGGTGATACAAATTTTCAACGGAGGAGATCAATCCGCAGAGAAGATTGAAAAAGTGTCACAGGTTGAGCCATCTTCATACGCAACACTACAACAACAGAAAGCAGCATCTAAGGATCTGATTGTCCCATCGGTTACACCATTGGCTGACGATAGCTTTGTAGACTGCACCCAATCATTTTACGCAGAAGTTGACAAGGCTGTTGAAAATTCAAACGAGAAGAGACGTACACTGGACTCCATCGAGGAAGAACAAACAGACGTTGACGTAAGTATATATTTTGTATTATCAATAAACATTAAAAAAAGTAATGTTAACAGTTTACTATGATGCTTTATTTTAGGTGCCCGTTGATGAAATGCCTGGGTTCAACTTACTTACTCCGACGCAGGTGCAACAACAGCAGACTGAAGTGGTAGTTTGGCCGTTCCTGACAGAGATAACGGAACTGATCGATGTAAGTGAGTACGAGAAGGTGCTGAAACTCAAATAGGCAGAACAACAAGAAGATCCAGAAGTATGGTACTTGCCAACAGCAGAGTTCTCGTACAGGCTTTCCATTACTGTGACAGAGATAATGGAACTGCATAACGAAACTCAAGTTGACTTCAAGGTAATAATGTTTCAGGATGTATCTATCGTAGTTTACTTCTAAGTCTAGCAACGTGTCTATGTACGTCTAGCAATATTAAATGCAGCATCTATCAATGTGTCAACCAATAAACCGTTGGTTATTGTTTTCAGTAATTGTCACTCAACTGATTTGAGCTTGTAATTGTGTTTTGATAGGTAATAGATGCTTGGATATATAAGTTGTTAAAGGATTCAGATTGGAAAGTCCCGCTTAAAGTGTTTGATGATAAGTATTCATTTCCTGTCAACGCCATTCAAATAACTGGGATTGCAACTGTAAGTTCCCAGGGAATTATTGGTTTTATATTAGAAACATCTACTTCCTATATTAATGACTTAAATTTACAGGGGACACTGGCTAAAAAGGGAGATATGTCTGTCATTGTGGACAAGGTTTTTGAAACAATGAAACCAGAAACATATGTGCATTTGTCCCCCTATGTACCGTAAACACCGACGGTGTGAACCACTGGACGCTCCTGGTTATAGACATGGAGAATGGGGCTGCCAGAAGCTACAACCCACTGTTGTCGTGGAGCAAACACATTTCCGATAAGACGAAAAACACAGCTGATGCTCTGGTAAGGAACTTAAATTCCAAGTAACCTATTTTGGTTGTCTGTCTAGCAATTTCGAATAGTATATCTATCAATGTATATAGTAATACATATCAATGACTGCTACTATATTCATCAATGCAGCTCACATATTGCATGAAGAAGAAATACATACCTCATGTAAAAGGTGGATACAAAATAAAGACCGTGTTAAATATCCCACAGCAAAAGAAGGGCAGCCTTGACTGCGGTGTGTTTCTTTGTAAGTACGTAGAAGACATCATTACAAGAGGGTTTGTTCCGCGGGAATATGGTGAGGAAATGCCGGCAGAAACAAGAGCTAAAATATTTAAGCATTTCATGAATGATCGTAACACAAACAAACGTTGGTAGTATGTAATTTATTTTTTGGTACCCATTTGTATGATTCGGATAGATTAGCAATGGGTGAATTAGACAACTAATATGATTTCTGTTGGTAGTAGAAAACTCACGTGTAAACACACATTTTCACATCACTGTTACATCATTCAGTGTTGAATCTACTAATTTATATATGTTGTATCCTTCATAGTAGTTTTCAAGTCGTTAGCAAAGTTTTTATTATTACCTATCATGCTTGAACTAAACATCTATCAATGTCTAATTGCTTAACTATCAGAATAATAAACAGGTGGTGTATGTAGATCTATAAGAAATTCTTTTTTAATCAGGTTTAAACTCAAGTAAATATGTAGGCCAAATATCTTTATAAACTACCTTGGCATATCCACCATTAGTTGCATGAATCAATTTCATCTATGGGCAGATGTCTCTACTATTTTTTATGTTCTAGATATGACAGAGTAATAGTAATTTATATCGCAATGTCTACCTTATTACATATCAGAGATTTAATAAACTACCTATACTACTTATATCGAAATACATAGCAATGTCTACTAGTTTATCTATCTGGGTTTAAGCAAGCATCTATCGTAGTACGAACTACATATCGGTCAGCATAATTATCTACTAGAAATGGATGTCCACATGTTAAATTTTTTTGTTACGAACCATATAGTATAGTTTTACATATCTGTCAGACTAATTATCTAGACCAAATAGGTTTTAAATTTTAAATATAATTTATCTACCATTGTAAATTACTCGTAAATCTCATATAACATATTAGTGATGCACAATATATATATATGGACTGGAGAATATGGTTATTGGTAGATGAGTAAAATTAATTTTTTGAAAGGACTTTTAACCACACCAATTACTCATTAGAAGTTAATGTGTTAAACCTATTGGTTAGATTGAAGTTGAAAAGACAAAGGTAGATGGACTTGAATGATTACATGCATTAAATATACGTGTGCCATTAAATTTGTGAAAGTAAGTATGGTTTCTTAATGAGACTCAGCCTTGGGCATTGTGTTTTGCTATAAATAGAGGGTGATATTTGAACCTATTCCTCACACACTTCCCTGCAAAGCAAAAAACAACCAGAACCTCTAGCCTTAGTTGAAACCTAACCACCTTCGAAAATGGCACCTTCCTCACCACCTAACTCCGGCGACGACGGGTTTTCAAGTGACCACTACGCAGACCCCAAGGCTTACAAGCGAGAAACAACATCGGAGTAATCCGATGATGAAGAAGACACGTGGTCCGTTTGGTCTGAGGACCAAGAAGACCCATATGGTTCATGGGATTCATGGTCGCTGGACGACAGCTATCAGTCTGAGGATGAAAAACTTCGCACACGGAAGAGGAGCAGGAGCAGTTTGGGGGTTGAAAAAGAAGACGACGATGACTCAGATGAGGCAGACGACGAGGCTTCTGAAGACGAAGAAGACGAGGAAGAGGAAGAAGAAGAAGAAGAAGATGAGGAGGGATCTGATGGAGATGATTCTGACTAGGTTTGAACATGTCGATGTAGTTTCATGGAACTGTTGGTTTATATTTTGTTGTTTTTAATGTTTGTTTATGCTTTTTTTGGACTGTAACTTTCACCAACCATGTGCAGTAGTCTCATTTTTTGACAGGGTTGGTGTATTTGGAAGATCTGTAGCAGTTACTGATTCTAATGTTAACGTTTGATTGCATTTTCCGTTCTCTAGCTTAAACTGGTATGATATGATATGATATGTTGCAGTTGACAGAAGCAGTTTTACTTGCAGTTATTTCACAGAATCGCATTGTATGAAAACTAACATATCAGAGTTATGGTAACATTAAAAGAACAGTTTATGTAGACCTAATGTATAAGATGTAAGCTACCTTATATATCAACCACTGTTTATTTCATATGTTATGTCATCAATATATCTGGCTATTAAATAACGAGATGAATCAGGCAGGGAAGATGTAAAGAACATCGTGAACAAATGTAAGAAAGGTAATAGATGTATGTACAGCGAAACAGAAAACATAAATTGATGTATTCAGTCAGATATAGAATCCACGATCTATCAATGTTACGTAGTGTGTCTATCAGAGTATAACAACGTGTATAGAATAGATATCAGAGTCTGAACCAAACAGACATGTTACATGTCAATGTTTAAAGTGTACAAAACCATAAGTCGAAAGGTACTTAGTGCTTATCTTTGAGATGAATCAGGCATGAAAGATGTGAAGGACCTCTTGAACAAATGTAAGTAAAGTATCAGATGGATGTACACCAAAACATAAAACATACTTTGATGTATCTGTTACATGTAAAATACAGAATCTATCAAGGTTGAATGGAGTGGCTATCAGAGTATAACAGCATAGATAGCAATGTATACATGAATAGATATCAGAGTCTGAAACAAACAGACATGGTACGTGTCAATGTTAAAAGTGTACAAAACATAAGTCGAAATATAAGTAGTGCTTATCTTTGAGATGAATCAGGCAGGGAAGATGTAAAGGACCTTGTGAACAAATGTAAGTAAAGTATCAGATGGATGTACACCAAAACAGAAAACATACTTTGATGTATATGTTAGATGCAAAATCCAGAATCTATCAATGTTGAATAGAGTGGCTATCAGAGTATAACAACATAGATAGCAATGTAAACATGAATAGATATCAGAGTCATGAACAAACAGACATGGTACATGTCAATGTTAAAAGTGTACAAAACATAAGTCGAAAGATAAGGAGTGCTTATCTTTGAGATGTAAAATGTTACAAAAAATTCGGTAAATAATGTTTAGAACGGAGCATCACATGACCTCCTATTATGCCCCGATTTGAAACATCGACCACAACGAGACTGGCTGCTGGAAACTTCACCTTTTGATGGAATACGCTTTTTCCTCGGACGCCCATGTCGTCTTTTAACGTTTGGGGGCAGCACCACGGGCTCTCCATCACAATCTGCAGTACTGGATTCACCAAACTCTGTTATAGCCGGTATGTTAAATGAATAGCTGGACAGGTAATTTTGGGTAGTGAAAAATGGCTCAACCAACGTCATAGGATCCTCGTTTAGAGATGCAATTGCAGCCAACGCATGAGCGCATGGGAAACATTCTTGCTGCCAAGAGCCGCATGTGCATTTGAAATCAAGTATGTTGACCACCATGACTGGGTCTGATAAAACCTCAAAATAAGCGGTAGAAGACTTGCGAACTAACCATGTCCGACTGCATTGTACATTATCTTTGAACATCTTGTCAAACTCGGGGCACAAATGTGTGTTCCAACTTAGGCCCTCTCCTAAACGTCGAGACATTTGAGTAATCAGAAGAGCTCTAATCTGGTCGATTAATTCAACTATAGGCAGATGGCACAACTTTTTAATCTGGCCATTGAACGATTCAACAGCGGTTGATGCCATCGCCCCATACCGTTTGCCTTTGACATATGCCTGAGCCCATTTTTCTGGTGGCAGATTTCTTACAAAGTTACCAATACGCTCACCGCCTTGGCGCAAAAACTGACCATAACGTTCATTAAAAAGTTCCATCGTAGGGGCATAAGCACAGCTCTTAAACATCACTAGCATATTTTGTTTGTAGACTCTGTTAGTGTGTTCAAGAGCTTTAGTCAAGTTCTGGATAAGATAGAAGATGCAATAAGCGTGGTAGTCAGTAGGATAAAGAGTTGCGACAACGCTAATAATACCAGCATGGCGATCTGAAATGAAAGTTATTTGGCGCCCTAACAAATGAGGTTTTAAACTTTCCAAAAACCAAAACCGGTTGTCTGAGTCTTCACTACCAAATATACCAAAAGCTACGGGGAAGAGACCTGAAACGGAAAAGATATAGCTTAAAAACAGAACTACATTAACAGAACTATATTAAGGTCGCCTGTGTAATAATAAACATAGAACAGTGTATGTAACCTAATTTATCAGGCAGTGCCTCCCAAGCTAGCAATCAGTAATAACTAAAATAGCAGGATATGTAATATAATCTATCAGATAGTCTTAGTAAATCGCAAACTATGTAAACCTATCTATCGGACTAAGTGTATATTGAAACATGTACTGACCGTTGTTTCCATATTTTGCCACTGCTGAAAGCAACACGCCACCATGCTTCCCTGTTAGGTGGGTTCCGTCAACGTACAGTAGAGGGCGGAACGAATGGAAACCCTGATGACACGCCCCAAACGCTATAAAACAACGACGGAAAACATTGCCGGGAGCCAAATCCAAATGACAGTCCGTAGTGATGTCACGACTCTTTAGTCTCTTGAAGTATGGTTTTAGCAATCTGAAAGAGGTATTGCTATCTCCAAATACAACACGACGGGCCTTCTCCAATGCATTCCAAGATAGACGATATGAAACGTCTAAACCGTAGTCTTGCTTGATGGTGGACTGTATAGTCTTAGCTGTTACGGAATGGCAGTTCCGTAGAGAATCGTGAATTTCATCAGCAATCAAATCGGACGACAGATGCCTGTTTTTCTTCTTTGTGAATACGGGACTGCACATATGGGTACTGAAAAATCTTTTAATTGTCATCAAACCGGTCTTAGAATCAACAGAAGCGTAAAGCCTCCATTTGCAGCCGTCCGAATCTTTGTTTACCCAATAAACGGTGATCTTGTTAAAGGTATTGTGCATGTACCTAAACGAAAAACAGTTTCTCTAATGTATAACAGGATAAGGATAACCTCAGACCTTGAGCACCATCTGGAAAAGACTATCCAACACCGATGATAGCTTCTGCCCATCCCGTTGTAGCTAGATGTCTTTTTTTGGGGGTTGAAATGGCCAAACAGCTACCGCTTTCACCGCTAGTTCGTTGCATATGAGAGGATTCTTCGAACAGTTGCACGGGTTGTTTACGTTTAATGGCGGAGCCTTTATCAGCAACATGTTCTTCGATAAGAAAACTAACACTCTTCAGACGCTCAACATCAAGGTAACATTCCAACCCTATAAAATCGGTCTCCTTATTAAACATACAATTATTCTGAGCACCGCAAGAGTACGTAATGCTGTAGTTGCCTCTAACAAGCCCTTGCCATGTTTGCTCAACGTACTGTTGAAAAGACTCGAAGTTTTCGAATTCGGACAGTGGAACAATAGCTGTTTCCGTACCAAATTTGAAAATGCAAACTTTTGGTTTCGACATTGTGTACCCTGAATTATAGGAGTTTTGGTTAGTTTGTTTAACGTTGGTGTAGAACAGCTGAATGTGTTACTGATATTAGTGAATGGTTGAACATATCTAGCAATATACCGTAACTAACATATCAGGGTATATGCATCGTGGTCTATTTTTCAACACATATAGCAAACTGTCATAACTAAACTATCAGGGTATATGGACTCTTGGTCTGTTTTCCAACACATATAGCAACCTATTATAGCTAACATATCAGGGTGTCTGCAGTAAGAGGAAATGGTTGGAAACATTTAGCAATATCCACTAACTAACATATCATGGAATATGGATACGTGGTCTAGTTTTGAACACATATAGCAAACTGTCATAACTAAACTATCAGGGTATATGGAGTCATGATCTATTATCCAACACATCTAGCAAACTATTATAGCTAACATATCAGGGTGTATGCAGGCATGGGATTTGGTTGAAAAACATCTAGCAATATCACGTACCTAAACTATAAGGGTATATGGAGTCATGGTCTATTTTTCAACACATATAGCAACCTGTCATAACTAACATATCAGGGTGTATGCAGACAGGGGATATCTTCCAACACATCTAACATATCAGGGTGTATGCAGTGATCTAGCAACCTCAAACGTACAATTGCAGGCGACAAATCGCAAAGTGTAACCATACAAATCGCAGGGTTCAAGACAGAGGTGGAAAAATGAAATTTCTCACCGGAATGTGATCGGAGCCGGTATGGATGCTTTGAATCGACCTGAAGCAGATAGTAATAGGTTTCCTGCCATTAACGTACATTATATGAGAGTCTAGAATCGATTTCGAAAATGGAAAACGATTTTGAAACTGAAAACTCAGCTCCGATACTGACCTGAAAGCTGTAAGGTCGGGCTCCGATAACAGTGGTTAGGAGGCTGCTAACCGGTGGTCTAGGAGGCTGAGAAACGGTGCAAAATCGGAGCTAGGAGGCTGAGTCGAGGACAAATGAAGGAGTTAGGAGACTGTAACTGTAACTGACGCCGTCGAACCGGAATTCCAAGTTCCCCGGTGATCGGAACACTCTCCGAAGGTGTTTATATGGATCGTCGGTGGTTACGTAGTGTAACCGATGGTTCAATAGTGTCGCAGGAGCTGGTGTGATCAGCTTACGTTTTTTGAAATGAAGAGACGTTCTTGAAAAATGGATTGTTTGTTAGGTTAGGAGAGAGGAGAGAGAAAAGGACTAATAAATTCAAAATTCAAAATTCAAAAGTAATATAGAAGGTGCCAAAAGAGACCCTTTTTTCACAAAATCAACCTTATATACTAGGTTGAGGGTAATTTTGGTATTAAAAAAGAAAAACTTATTAGTGTGTCATTTCCCTTTAAAAAATTATGACGCTTCTAAATTGAATATATCACCTATTTCAATTTTAAACTAAAAGAGTCACGAGATTTACAAGTTACAACAGGATTCCGGTATCTTTGTCCTTCAACCGGCCCTAAAACCAAATGTTACGTGTCGCTCAATGATTGGACGACGTCACAGCTTCGAACAAAATAGCCAAGACTAGTTATCTTTGGAGCAGAAGATAAACCAAATAGAGTAAGAGCAAAATTCATATGTAAAAGTAGGGTTTATCTTAGGGTTTACTTTTGGCTAGACTGGAAAATGGAGACATCTCTAAGGTACTCACCAGATTCTAAAGCTTTGAAATTACATGCCAAGGAGAAGTTATTCATTGATTCCAACACCCATCTTCAGGTACAACCTTTCGTTTTCTGTTTGTGGTGCTATTTCAATTTAACTTCGATTTTTCATCAGGTAAGTCGCCGCACAGTAGAATCGAATGATAACATAAGAATTGCAGAGTTAATATAAACATATACTGGCCTTTGGGTTTAGCTTGCGTATCCTTGAACTACCTCGCATTAGCTAACAAGCTTTATTGCGTCTTCATTCTAGTTGGCATTATGTGGAGGAACATTGGTAGTATAACTCCTTGATTTTGGAGTTAAAACCCTCTTTTAAAGCTGTCTTACATTGAAATTTTAGTCATTGTTTGGAGTCTGATATGAAAGTGAGACTGTGTATGTATCCAGGAAACAAAGCAAATTTTGTTGTTGCAGAAAAGTAAATTTCGCACTTTTCTCATAACCATGGTTTTGTTTTAGCTACATGGGGAGCTAGATACAAGAGTTGGGGCCCCAACTTACTTATCTGCAATGATACGGCACAACTTTGCTGATGTATGTATACTCTTTCTGTTTCATGAGCAGTTTTTGCTCTATCTTTAGTTCGATTGTCAAACTATATTAACATATATTACGAACACATTGTAGTTATCAGCAAGGCTTGGTGTAGGAATGTTGTATGACAAAAAGGAAAGGCTTAGGTATCATATACGTGGGAAAACACAATTTCCAGTCACGAGTGATGGCTTATTGACCTTCAATGTAAAAGGGCGAGTAGATATTGACCAAGAGTTCAAACAGGTTCTTGTTTCTTTTAGCATCATATGTATTGTAAATTATGCTTCTATATTGACTATGTTCAGTATTAGCTTCTCTGTTGTTTCTTACAACTTCTAACAAGTCATTTCTAATCAATTTATTTTTCTTCTACTGTCTTTGTGACTCTTTATCAAAAACGAAGGGGCACTATCCTCACTTCTCGTTTGTTTGTCGTCTCATATTTGACTAGTTGCAAAAGTATCACTCTTGTGCATTATATAATGTATAATACTACCATGACAGAGGAATCCAAAGGGAGGTGCTGATTTCGCTTTGAGTTTATTGAATTTCCAGAGAGACCAAGATATTAGACTCAAAGTTGGCTTTGATGTGGTCGACAAGGTATCACCCTATTCCTTTTGGTAACTTTAATACTATGAATTGTGATATCGTGTTTTACATATTCTAAATGCCAATTCAGTTAGCTAATTCTCATTGTATGGTTTTGACATATTAAAAAGTCATGCTGTGCTGTGATAATGGTTCGCCATAAAAACTTCTGCTTATAGCTCACTAGCTTTTCTACTTTATGTTTTATTTCTCTATCGTTTACTTCTTTAGCTTCTCTATTAGATACAGCGGCCTTATATCTTTCCATGATTTTCTATTATGATGGTTGTGTTATATTTTGGTATATTTTCTTGTATAGAGTGAGTGTATCTCAGCTGCTGAAATCTTTGTCTATATTTCCTTGCACTATGCGGCCCTGAACTGGTAGTCTACATGAAATCTTTTATAGTATCTTCTCTTTGCATGTTAAAAGTCTTTACATAATTCGCTGAAATATAAGATTAATTATTTTGTATGGTTACTAATTCGTAGTGTTCCAAAAAAATCATATCTATTTACAATCGTTTTTGCTTCTTTTTGGTGCATGTACTTTCCAGCTCCCGTATATGCAGATTAGAGAGAACAATTGGACGCTGAATGTCGACACTAGTGGTAAATGGAATGTGAGGTTTGATTTGTGAGGAAGTCTGAGCCTAATGATTATGTCATATAGGAGAGTAGAGAGAAAAAAAAACCTAGTTAAGTAGAAGATCATGAAACCTCCATTGATTTCTCTTCCTCTTTATTCCTGTCTCGAGAATTTTTATATCGCTGTGCTATTCTTCAGCTGAATATCACTATTTTGTAGCCGAAATGTATCAGCAAAGACTAGTTTTCAAATCTTTATGATATTGAATTATTTTTCAAAGTTCTTTTAGATGTTGCTGCATTGTCTAAAATTTGGAGACTTTTCCGGTTCATGTGTGCCGAATTTTCATAACTTGCAACATTGTTGAAACATGATGAGCATTTTAAGTGAACATAGAGATTGTTTTTGCGACAATTGTTATTCAGCCTCAAAACTCCATAACATCTATTTATTCGTAGGATCTGAAGTTCGGACAGTCTTAAGACATCAATACCGAACTATTCAGACTTGAATTTGATTGATTTGTCTTAAATTTTCAAATCCAAAATCCACCCGAGCGGAACAATATTTTCTTGAATTTGATCCGATTTTTTCGAGGAAAAGTAAGCTAATTTTGTTTCAAACCATTCATGCATCCACAAAGTATGAGATATTGGTGCTAGAGTCCCCTCATTCATGCACCATCTTAATGATGAGAGAAAAAGGGTTTAAGGTAGGAGTGTTTGGTTTCTTCCTTCAAGTTCATTGATGCTGATCTTAATGCGCACCATAGCAGCAGCACATGGTTTCTTGAGAATGAGTACACTACTGGTGTTGTTAATATCTACAAAAGGTTGAGTGAGTTGCTGTCTGAAAATGACAATACACAAACAATACTATACCCTGTCTTATCTTTCAACTATAAATCATATGAATCAATTATTTGCAAGAAACATAGAGCCTTGATTTAATAATAGATAACATATCTCATCTCAGATTCTCTTGTATGCTGTTCTTTTCTAAATAAAAAAAGATTAATTTTGTATTTGTAATTTCAAAATTATATTTTTATATATTTAGTAGTGGAGTATTATGAAAGTGCTGAATTTTATGGATATATTATCACAATTTTATGTTTATATGAAAAAGTAAGTTTTGACCAATTATCAATATTCTTCAGTTTCGTACTAGATAAAAAAACGGATAAGGTCGCATCTTGTAGAAAAGAAAACCTCAAAATGGCTACTGAGGCTGTTGACAAATGAAAATACTGATAATATGTTGTTATTAATACAAACTCAAATTTTATTTTTCAACTGTCCAGATCTGATTCTAAATGAATAAAAATATGCTACTGTATTTTATATGGTTAATATAAACCATATAAAGACTTGAGTCTCAAATTTTGAGATGTCCTCTCACAGGGATGGGTGTTTTTTGGTTAACTAGAATATTTGAACTGTGAGGTGACTACAATTATATAAATAATATTAAGCATGATAATTTATTAGAGTTTTCTTTATTTTATTTTAATATATTTCTAGAGCACAAGTTATCAGATAATTATTTAGATGGTAAATCACACAAACAGGTAAAGATTTAATAATTAATTGTTCTTAAATTTTACAATTTTATATTTTATTTATTTATAAAAAATTTATATATATTTATTTTTAAAAACGAACAAAAACAAATATATGAAGGAATATTTTGGAATTTTAATTTATTTTCACAATCAAATTACACATAATTTTGTAACTAGAAGACAATTATCTTTTAGCGACCAAATTACACGTAATTTCGCAACGTAATTTCGTAACTAGAGCAAAATTGATTTTTCATACTAATTTCGCATCCAAATTGAACATATCCATAATTAGAAAATCTACTTTCAAATAATTATATATATATATATATATATATATATATATATATATATATATATATATATATATATATATATATATATATTCGCAACTACAATAATTAGTTGTTTTTATATTGTTTTTTCACATAATTATACTTATTTAGCAACGAAACCGAGGTGCTATTTCCAAAATCATTTTTTTCTTATTTACGCAACATATTTGCACGTAACTCTGCAACTAGAACACAACTGCTTTTTAGCAACCAAATTACACATAATCCCGTCACTTGAACACAATTATCTTTTAGCAACCAAATTACACGTAATTTCACAACTGGAAGACATTTACTTTTTTAGACTTATGTCGCAACACAATTACAAGTAATTACAAAAATAAATCACAAAATATAGTTATGGATCTATTTTTGTTCATTTTAAGAAACAAAATCAATGATATTTTCAAAAAAAAAATTGGAGCTATAATTTAAAAGATATGATATTTAAAAGACAAAAATACGAGAGAGAAATGGTTAAGGGGTATTTGAGACTATCAAGTGGTTATATGCGGTGAAGATAAAATTTGTTCGAATGGTGGTTTTGGAAGTTATTTGGTTTGTTTGATATTAAATCCTTAGTAGGAGATAGATAGAGAATAGAGCTGCTTGTATTCATCAGGGAGAAAAAAGTCCAACCCATTTAATGTTGTTTGTTGAACTATTTATATTTTTTTTGGTCTACGAACCATTCGTGTCGGGTCATATGTTTGAGTCAATCTCACGAGCATCCAGACCCATAAGCAAACGTACTAGGCACCTACTTGAGTCATTAAGCATATTGCTTATTCATCAAATTTAAATTTTAGGTCTGAATTGCCCCTCTAAGCAAAATCCGACCCACTTTACTACTTGAGTCCTCCAACATAATTCGACCCTATCAATATGTAAATACCCATTTATCACCAATAAGTGTGAGCCCACCTCAACTAATGAGAGCGTTTTGGGAGTGTCATCCCAAAGTGCAAACCCGTGTGGGTCCGAAAGGCCTAAAACGGACAATATCTTGCTAGTCCGCGAGGTACCGTATTTTTCACATAAAAAATACACCAACAACAGTTATTCGTAATTTATCATACTTTGAGTGATTATTAGTAATTAAATTTGATGTTGGTGTTATTAGTAGCTTATCTTATTTTTCATATATTTTTAATAAAAAATACCATAAAAATATTATTTATTAATTTTTTATTTTTAAATAAGTATGGTTTTAGTCACTTCACTTACCCATATATTAAGAATAATAATAATAATTATTTCATTTTCTTGTATAAAGAAGAATATACTATATTTTCTAAATAAAAAAATATACTCATTTGAAATGAATAAATTTTAATATATTTCAAATAATTATTCAAATTATATACTGCATATATAATTTAAAATAAAATATTTTTCTTAAAATAAAATTTATTTAGAAATAAAAGAAGTATATATATATTTATTTATATAAGCTAAAAAATTATATTTTTTTTTGAAAAAAATACATTAAATAAAAAAAGATTAAGTTATTTTCCTCGATAAAATCTATTATTTCCTTCATCTCAAATTTTCAAAAAATGATATTTAACACCTTTTTCCTTTTTTTCTTTTTATTTAGTATCTAATTTACAATTTGATGACAATATCCATTATCAAAGCCTTATTCCAATGAGCGCATCATTAAGACAAATTAGAGCCATATATGATTTAACTTCTAAAATTAAACCCTAAAAAACAAAAAAAACTCAAATTTCTTAAAGATTACTCTTGGAAGAGGAAAACACGCAAATCAAAGATTCAACACTGGAGAACATCATTCAATCAACCAATAAGGTACTTTAATCTAGTATTTTAGTTTTCAATTCATTTAACATGAAAATCCAATTTCAACAAAAATTATTTCGAAAATCCTAAAATTGCAGGTTAAATTTCGAAACACCTAATTCCGAACTAGCATCTCGGTATTAGGTGTTTTAAAAAAACGAATCTAATTTCAAGCCAACATCGTAGAATTAGGTGTTTTTTTAAATAAAAAACGCATTTAATTTCGAGCAGCATCTCAGAACTAGATATGTTTTTTAAAGCACCTAATTCCGAGATGATGGCTCAGAATTAGATGTATTTATCTTGTAACTTGATTTTCTTAAAAAATGTAAGTTTTTGGGACTCGTATCCAAACCCATAAATTAAAAAAAAAATTAATTTCATATTTTTACCTTTGGAATACGAGAGACTCTTTCAAGTGGTGGCTAGGGTTTTTTATGGATTAGAAGAGAAGAGCTGAGTATAATTTTAACTTGAAGGTTGTCTACTTATGTCTGATCTATGATGGATAGGGTTAATGGGTGGATTGATGGTGGACATAAATTAATTGGGTGGATTGCTGGAAGACATTAAGGTAGATATGGTGTTTGGGTGGTTGATAGAGAAAGAAAGTAAAGAATATAGATATGGTGTTTGGTGTCAGATTAAGAAAAAAAGGTAAATTAGATATTTGTTTTATGGAAAAAATAACAAAGTGCAGTACTTTTAGAAATATAGGAGAAATAATAGATCTTATGGGGGATAGCTTTACTCAATAAAAAATATCAGTAGTTCTTACAAATACATGGGGTATACCCCATGAGTGGTATTAAGAGTCGTAAAAGAGAATAGTAAGCGGGTGAGTAGGTTGTAACATGGACAAAAATAAAACAAGAGAGAATGAATGAAAGTGCAAAAAACCAACAAAGTCAACGAGATAAAATAACAGAGTCAAAAAATACGTGAGAAGGTTAACTGCAAACTGCAACAACAAATACAAAAAGCAAACTTAAGTTGGAGATTATAGTTATTGGGTAGGCCAAACAACCTTGGTTGCAAGAAATCCAAACTGGAGGTCAGAGAACATGTGATACAAAACCGTTAAAGTAAAGGTCGAAGATGAGCCAAAAATTCTATCGTTTATTTCCCTCCAAATATAGTAAACAATCGCACCGAAGCACGCAAACCAGAGGCGATGTAAACTGGAGGAAGCCAATTGGAAGTTTCTAGAAACCAAAAAACTCGATTGGTGTTGTTATTAAAATAGATACCGACATTTGAACATATAAAATCTACGATGCTCCGAGAAATACTACACTCATATAATATATGATTGATAGTACAGCGTTGAAATTGTATAGGACGCACGCAAGTGAAAATATTAAATCCCCAAATCAAAATCATATCGAATGAGGTCAATTTGTCCTAGATAACAAACCAAATGATAAATGAATGACGATGTTAAATTTATGTCATACAAATTCTGCACATCTGACACATGGAATGGATGTACGAATGACACTGCAGGTGTCCATGATCATGAACTTGGAAGATCCTCTCTTAGCAATCCAATAGTAGATATTTTTGAGGAGAACACTCAGAGAAGGAAAGGAAATGATGAGTTTGTGGATCTTCTAAAGGTTGCTGCGATTTTTAGCACTTGCTAATCTAATACGAGCTGAACAATTATAGATACCATCTGTGATAATGTATGAAACTTAAAGTTCTTACTCATCATTGATTCGTAGATGACATTCGGTCCATAATATGTGACAAAAGAGGTAGAGAACAAACAATGATTGAACCAAATAAAAATATTCTCCACATTACCGATCGTCATTCAGAATAAAATAATAGCGAGAGATTTAAACAGATAATTTTTTTTATTCCAACCCAAAAAAACCCAAATCTTCAACTTTTCAATTTTAATCCATCCACACCTAGTAAAATTAAAGTTAATTACTTATCATTTATCATTTGTATTTTATTTATTCTTATTAATTTATATATATATGTTTGAATAATTTATTTTCCTATATCCTAAAAAAGATTGGGTTATAAATTAATTTTTGTATCCAAATATTTACACTATCTATATTATAATAGATCCTATAATTCGGTTTGAATGATAAAACACTTTTTTGGGCATACTTCAAAGTTAAGGGATCGACTAGAAGAGTTTGAAAAATATGCTTAATAATTAGAAGATAATGTTGGAGTAAAGTGAAAAGATAATTATGGTGTCGACAATGTCACATTCTCTCCACTCTAATAGATAAGGCAAAAATCAAAATTGAGTTAGTAGACTAATAATTTAATTATGTGCGTGATTCTTTTAACCGACACAAATACATAACAATTGCTCTTCAATATATATAACAGACCCAAAATAGTTTTATCTAGACAAAAAAGAATGGGATTCGAACAAATATAGTTAAGCACTTCAATCCGATCTATTTTTAGTTCATGATATTTGAATTCAAATTATAATTATCATTATTTTTACTTCCAATTGTTTATTTCTATAAATTTCAGAAATGGTATGAAATGTTATAATAAACTCCGATAGAGAGTTATTTATGATTTTCGTTAACCTAGTTGTGTAGGTATATTTTTGTTTGTACAGATTCGTTTGCAAAACAATTTGTATTGATATTTTTATTTATATATTTTTAGAAAAGTTATTTTTTTTCAAAGAGATAACAAATGTTTTCAAGTTATTATTTTATTGCATCCATAATAATAAGTTACATTCACCGTAGGCTAACTTATTCTCTAAGATTTGTTAACAAATGTTAAAAAGATGGTTAAGATAAATAACACAACTTAAGTTAACATCATATGGAAGATTGGTAAGGGAGAGGTTGACTTTTGGCTAACAAGTGGTACATACACTTTCTTTAATTAAGTTGGACGACAACACAAACAATATAGGGTATAGACTTGAAAAAGTGAAAGACTTTTTGTGACAATAATACTTGAATCAACGACAAGTTCGGGAACATATCTTATAATGATATAAATCTAATTCAGAAATTGTCAATCAAAGATCATGATCATAATATTCTAAGATGAATTATCTCTAAGGGTGATACATTCAATACTAAAGACACATGGAACCATATAAGAAACAAGCACAACAAATCTGGTCTTTTTAGTTAGCCATGAAATAGTTCAACCCTAAGGAAATGCTCATTTTTGCTTTGGAGAATTCTCAATAACTGGCTTCCTACTGATTCAACTATGCAGAAGAGACATATTGTTACGGTTTCAAAGTGCTAGTTTTGTGAGAATAATGAAACCCCAAATCACTTGTTTTTGTCTTTTAACTATGCGTGGGCTATATGATCCTATTTCGCTAATATGTTCAAGATCACATTTGTAGATTCATGACTCTTTCCCATATGACTAGAAGTTGGTTCTAGTCTACTTTCAAAGAGGTTCACAACCATCATGCCTCCCATCATAGCTGGGTCTTATGGTAATCAAGGAATAAGTCCAACCTCAAAGGTATCACTTACTCTCCTATTACTACTGTCTATTACATAAAGCATATAATCTCCAGTATGGATCAAGCTCTTATATTGAAGATAAAACATTGGACACTTGACAATTCTGCTGCAATGGATATGGGATGCTACAATTATTTACAAGACAAAAAAAGCCAACTTACCTCAGGTGGACTCTCCCACAAACTGGTAGAGTTAAACTCAACACCGATGGTTCCTGCCAAGCCAATAGTGAAGTCAGTCGTAGTATAATCATCAGAGATAATAAAGTTGATCTTGTTCTTGGTTTTGGTAATTTATATGGAAAACTTACCCGATCATGACTGAGGCTAGAGTACTCATAGATGGCCTCCAAATTTGCAAGAACGAAGGTTTTGCTAATGTTGATATTAAGTTTGACTCAAAACAATTGGTAAATCTTTTTTCCTTATGCAATACTCATTGGCTTCTTGAACCTATCCTAAAATACTGTAGAGGTCTCATATAACCTTCAATGGTGATCTCTCATATATTTAGAGAGCAAAACAAAGCTACTGACTGACTTGCTAAATGGACCTTAAAATGTAAAATGAAATTATAGTTTAACAATAGTCAAGCCCCCTTTTAGCTGGGTGTTATCACTCTAGTTGAAAGCATGAATACAGATTATGTTAGAAATGATACCTAAACTCTAATTTCAAATCATTCTGCCAATACGTAATTTCACTAAAATTTCTAATAGAAGCTTGTAGGTCCCCTGATAAGCATAAGCTAGATTTAGTTTTTTAATTACATTATAGGTTAACATGGTAAAGTGATAGGAACCAAGGAGAAGCTAGCAAGATACGAAAACTACCAAAAGTTTGGATGAAGAAGACCTGGATGAAAAAAGCATAAATGGATACCATAATTGTACCTTAAAAGAACTTCTCAACAATCATTAAGATGGATATGCTTTAACAATCTATACTCTATTTTCCAAAAAGCATATTACTATCAGAATGGATCCGCTGCAAGTAATCATTCCAAGGTAAAACCAAATACTAAATCTTTTTATTGCCCATACGATTGCAAGTAAAGCCTGAAAGCTGGCCGTAATTCTTTCAGTCACCTTCCATGCATCTCTGAATGATTGATTTCGAGGTGGAATTCAATAAAGGGTAGTAACTTCAGTCCTACCAAGATATGCTCTTAGTTTCCTCAACATATCTACGTTAATGAAATGTCGTTTGGGATTTCTCTCCTAGCTACTCTCACCATATTCAAGTCAAATTCCTTAGAATTTTCATTTTAGCGCATGGTTTTGATTTCACGCGTTTGTATTTCGTCCATGTATATTCTTGTACCCAAAGCTTCTTTTTCAATCAAAAGGTTCTATATTCGCTTAAAAAAATTATTATTTTGCTGTTTATTATTTTTAATTTTTAGATACTTCAACTGTTATTATTTAATTTAAAAAATTAGAAATTATTTAAAAAGTAATAATTTATAATTTTCAAATATTATATTTATGTTTTTTACATCAAATATTTAAAATAATTTAAAATCATATCAAAACTTAATATTTTTACATTACTTCGTTATCGTTTTCTTTTACTATTATTGTTTCATCAATAATACGCACGTCTATTGAAATATTTACGGACAAATATGTTAGAATATATTTGGTCATTTTCCTAAGGTAGTCTAATAATAAAAGTAATCAAATTTATTAATATTATATAATTAATTATATTGGACTTATAGGTGAAAAAATATTATGAACCTAAGTGTGGTAACCAGGTTGAATTTGGACACTATGAAGAAAACGGTCTAAATCTTAACACTTATGCATAAACTAATAACTTAATGAGTAAATTGATTTTATCAATTAACTAGGTTGTGGTCTCCTATCACAATATGGTAAGGGTTTATGGAATTTTACAACTTTAGATTTCAAGTTGTAATCGTCTATATAATTCAAACTTGGGATTTTTGTATTCATTCAAAAAAATCCAAACTAAATCTACACACAATATGGTTGTCATTTTATTGGCTTGAAGCTCTTCAACTGTTTTTGCAAGTTTTACTAAAGAACAAGTCTTGAAGTTCATCGAAAAAGCAGTAGAATACCAAAATGAGATAATAGATGACACTAATATGCAAAATAGTAATCTAATTTCTATTTATTGTGTAGAAAGATCATAAGAACATTTATATTTTCCATGTTTTGATGAACTGATTAGAGCCAATTAACCCCTTATATGATTCGTAGGATAAATAATTGTATATCTATTACCGAATCATGTATGTTTATGTCTTACGATAAAGAGTCCGTGCTAATTAGAATTATATGTTTAATTAACTTGGTTAGGATATGAATTTATAAATTGTTTAAAAACATGATATGGTGATTACTTCTTTATTAAAGCATTATTATAGGTTTTTAATTGTGTTTGAATGAATTACCATATATAATAGTTTAGGATTATTTCGACTGATTTAGGGTTCGGTTGATGGCTCTAATTTTTCTTCTAGAACTAGCATCAAACTAACCATAATTCAACGAATCAATTCGAATTATTGGGGCAACGACTCATCAAAAACTTAATCCTTGATGTTAACGTTGATTGAAGGTTGTCTAGTTCATCGTGGCCACCAAACAGCTGACGATGCGTATGAACATTGTGACATGCGAAGTGATTCGCAAACTCACTAGTGTCGTAATGCCAACAAGGACTGCTGGCTGGGCTCGCCCAAGGATAATAGTTGTTATCGTTGGCTGGGTGGTTCACCCAGTGACAACAACAATATGGATTTTTTTATTATAAATTAACCGTTGATTAATTTAGATTATTTTGCTTTATTTGTTTCATATATTTTTGTGTTTGGGCATCCTAAATTTTTATATGTATAATTTTTTATATTATTGAATTTTAAATAGAAATATATGACTAAAGTTTTGAACTTTGGTAAATGAATCTTTGAATTAATTCACTCGGCCCTTTGGAATGTTAAATTAATTTTAATGAGGATCATAAGCTTCAAAAGGTTTTGGGGTTAATTTAAATTCAATTATCATCGGCCATTACGAAGATTACCATCTGAGTTTAAATTAATTATTACCGTTTGAGTTTAAATTAATCATGAATTGGATAAAATCATTAAAAATAGTCTTTGCAGTGTATCTAATTATAAGTAGGTAAAAACGACCCTGTAGAAGATTTTAGCGATACTTAGGAAAATTAATCATGATTTGGATAAAATCATTAAAGATAGTCTTCGTCGTGTATTTAATTCTATGTAGGTGAAATCGTCAATCTCGAAGGTTTAACCGATACTTAGGAAAATTAAATTCTTCTTCGTAATTTTTGTAATTTTAAGTAGGTGAGATTGACCATACAAAAGGTTTTACCAAATACTTAGGGTTATTTTTATTTTAGTAAGGGAACCAGCCCTTTAGAGTTTCGCTGGTACATAGGAAATAAATAATGATTATGATATTTTGTGTAAACTCATAAAATACAAGTTAGTATGATTTGCCCTTCAGTATCTAGTATTATAGTATTTTATGTTTTACATGTATATACCATGTCCATGCAAGTTTTTTTTTATATGTTATGTATCTAAATATGTTGTATGATATTTTTTTCTAGTGTATTTGGATTACAATCTATTGGATAATCGACCACCCATGCTAGATTGTACAGATTTTACTCTCTAGAAAGAATATACGTTGTTGTATTTATCAGTACATGAATATGACTATATTATGACCCATTGCAGAGACTTTACCTTAGTCCGAAAATTATGTCGGAGGAAACTAAGGAACATAAGAAATGAGAGAAGTCAAATAAGTTATGCATATGTCTCATGTTATAAGGATTTCTAGTAGGATTTCGTGGGTTGTCCCAAAATATGTTACATCAGCCATAAATTATCTCACAAGGGTTGAGAAGGCCTTTGCTAAGAAATAAAAGGTAGATATGCAACTCCTTATACACGAGTACATTCTTGGGATGTCTATCATTGGTAAAAAATTATAGGTAATCAGTTTAATCCTTCTTGAGGAGGGTGTAGTGGATTCATATTTTAGTCATCACCAGATATGTTTAAATATTTTTAGTACATCTATAATTTCATGCAGGAAAAGTGGAATATCAATGAGTTGATTTCCCATGCTCCACAAGAGGAAGATAAACTTAAAGTTGAAATCCATGAGGCGAATGTGATAGTATCTTCAACAAGGATGAGGCCTAAGCGGAAGACTGATGGCGAATGACCGAGTCAATAACCGGTAAAGAAGAAAAAACCTGAAGAGTCGACCGTTAGTCGTTGCTTTTTCTGCAAGTAAAAATGAAATTAGAAGAAATACTGCGAAAAACGTTGGGTTTATATGTTAAGCAAATGTACTCTCACAACTTTATTGTTTCAGAAAGTAATCTTGTTTCTGTGGAAAAGAATACTTGTTCGGTTGAATAACTCATTTATTTATTTCTTTGTAGTGTATGTCAAGAAGTAGGATGCTACGTGATAATGAAAGCTCCATCTTCACGACATCCGGGAGCTTATGCCATGTTTTGGCTATTTACGTATGCTAGGCATGTTTTATTTTAGAGAATGTAATGTTTGTTCCCAGTTTTCAGAGGAACTTAATTGATTTTTGATTTTAGACTTGTATATATATTCTTGTCTTATGGAAAACAACAATTTTACTCTCTCTTTAAATAATGTGATTGTTGGGCATGCAAGTTTGATAAATGAAGATAATTTATATTTTTATAAATATTGTTAATCATCACAATATTTCCATGAATGCATAGTAGACAAAATAAATTACCAAGTCTAAAAAAGCCTATAAAGTTTGGCATAAACGGTTAGGTTATATATCCAAATTTAGGATGGACAAGTTTGTAGATGAAAAAATCCTTTGGGTTGCCATGTTGGGCCTTAAAGATCTGTATGAACATAATCAATTAGTTCCTTAATTGTATGGTTGTTAGGCAAAAAATTCACTCTCTAGCTCTTACCTAATATACATTTCTCATAAAGTTTCAGCTTTTGAACTGCGGTGCCATATAACAACCTTTGTTTACTTAGTTCACAAGTTTTGTTTTCATTGAAATACCCCACCCAAGTTGTCACAACCTGGTAGAATCCTTCACCATATTAGATACTTCCCTACTAATATAGTGTCATCAAGAACTAATACACCATTAGTCTTATTGGATTTTATAACAACAAGGGGGCCTTGCAAGACCGTAAGTCCGCCATTTATGTCCATATAGGCAAACCCTTCCTCATCTAACATCGTAATAGACTAAGGTTATGTTTAAATTCATGTACATATCTTAATTTATTAATCACTCTCTCAAGTATTGTAAATAACTTGAGATGAACTGTTCCAATCCCTTTAATATAACAGGATTCATAATCTCAAGGATAACAGTTCCACAATCAAGCATTCTCAGATCTTTAAACTCATGGTTATTGGAAATCGTGTGATATTATGCACCCGAAACAAAAAATCATTTATCATTATACTTTCAAGAATAAGAAGCCATTAACCCATAATTATACTCATAATCATCATATACCATTGTAACATCTCATGTTTCAGCCTTCTGGTAACTATTGTCATTGCTCTTCTCCAGGAAATTTTGACTAATATGCCTTTCTTCTTGCATGTCCAATAGATGAATTTGGAAACTGTCCCACCCGTTTTATACTTTGATCAAGAGTTTTCTTTTTTTTCTTGAATCTTTCTTTCTTGCACACTCAGTCTGCGCCTTTGAGAGTTACTCTTCAGAATAATTTTCCTCTGAAGATCTTTGGAGTTTAAGGCACTCTTAACTTCAGACATCGTAAGAGAGTCTTTATCATAGAGCATGACGTACACGAAGTATTTTTATCATAAAACTTATAAGGATGATTTATTTGTCCTCGTCATCCACCTTCATACCAACTACATTCAAGTCGAGTATGATTCAGTTATAATCATCTTGGTGCCTTTGGATATTTTTGTTACTATCCATAGATAACGTGTAAATTTATTTCTTTATACATAATTTGTTTGCCAATAAATTCTTTGTTTAAATCGGTTCAAGCGAGGCTCATATCCACAACTTCATAAGATTTCTAGATTCATCTCCCAACACTTCATCTGCCAAAGTCAGTATGAGGGTACTATGAGCTTTAGATAGTACTACGACATCACTATATGCAGACTTAACATCGATAACAACATTCGATCCCTTATGTCCTAGGTAAGCATTAACCTTAATTCTCTAGAGGTTAAAGTCATTCCGTCCATCGAACCTTTCTAGGCTACGCTTAACGGAATTCATATTTGTGACTTTTAGTTTCCATGCGAGATATGTTTCTCCAACCTTCAGGTATGCGATCGATCTATCCTTCTGAAGAAAAATTTACCATGGCCAGAACTAGAAACAAATAAAATGAAGCGTATAATAGACCAAGCTTATAATCAATTGCTTAATATCTT
Source organism: Limnanthes douglasii subsp. nivea (assembly GCA_036936605.1). Lineage (NCBI taxonomy): Eukaryota > Viridiplantae > Streptophyta > Magnoliopsida > Brassicales > Limnanthaceae > Limnanthes > Limnanthes douglasii. The sequence continues at coordinate 48,954,631 of JAUPFV010000002.1, forward strand.
GGTATTTTAATTTTAAATTTAAACCAGGGTAAATTTTTTAGAAGAAAAATCAGATGGACTTGTTAAATATTATAAAATCATTTAGACTTGCGAAAAATCATCTTCTCTAAATTTAAAATTAAAATACATTGGAAGAAAAAAGTGGTCTAAATTTTATGTGGTCATTAATCATACCATTGATACAAAAATGCATTCCGAATATATCTCCCATATATGAGCTTTTATTTTGTTTTTAGTTTTTTTTATTTCTTATTTTTAGGTTTCAGTTTCGGTTGGAGTTAGGTATGAAATTCTGGCTATACACGGATCAATTTAAAATATTTTTGGTGTAATAAAGATGAACATTAATTTATCTTAGTTCATCACTCTTATTGTTGGCATCTCAATTTTATTTTTACTATGGTTGTTAAATACTGTTTAATGGTTAAACAATTGAATGATACAGATCACATATGAAACAGACGAATATCGTTAAAACCTCATATACTAATGAGAATAGTTTAGGACTGAAAATGAAGAAATCAGTCAAAAACTGATAAGCATTTGCTTAACTTTCTCTTCTCACTTTTTCGCTTTCGTGAGTAATTTATTGGCATGTATGAAAATGTAGAAACCAGTCAAAAAACAATATGACAAATATTTGGTCAAGTCATCATGTGATAAATTTAGTACAAATGATGTGTTTGACATATGTAATGGAATGAAGAAGTTATGATTTTCCTAATTTGTATTTCTAATATTATTTTGCGTTCATTTAATCTACTAGCAGTTCAACCACGAAGTAAAATGGATAAATGAGTGCGACAGATTAAACCTTCGGAAATGCATTTGAAATTTAATTTGATGGTTCGTGTTGCAATGAAGTATGTATCATTAAAGGAATTATACCTGATCTGATGGGGATATGATTGTTGATTTCACTTCATTTATAGAAAATAGAAATGCTTTGTGAGCATAAAGTCTTGCTATACTTTTTTGTTTGCAAGTTGTTTATTCTTTGTATTTTTGTTTTCAATATTATTGAGGGGGTTCCAAATTATTGGTTAATGATGCGAAATAATCTTCGTATTATAAGAATTTAAAAAATAAACTTTTGGATATTTATGATATTAGTTTTGGAATTCAATTTAAAGATATTTTTTGAAAGGCTAATAAATTTGTGATTGGTTGGCTAAATGGGAACATAGGCTTCAAGTGGATAAGATCATTTACGTTATTGTTGATTTTGAATGAAATGTCTTTGTATGTAAAAATTCACGGATTTGGAGTCTTTTCGAATTGACCAACACTAAATTCTATGTTTTTAAAATTGAATTTGTTTGAGTTGTTAATATTTTTTCCTATTATATAATATATTCGCATCGACAAAAATTATCAAAATAGTTTATAAAAGATCTAAAATAGTATTATTTTAATCGTTGTATATTTTTTTATAGTATTTCGAAAACAAGTTTGAATGCAACGGCTTTATAATATGTTTAGAAAAATATAAATAAACTTTAATTTTATGAGATATGATAAATATACAAACTAAAAGAATTGATATAAAAAAGCAAAACCGTTAAAAAGAGTAAAAATATATTTTGATAATTTTAAAAGTAAAATTTATGAATATAAAAAGTAAATATAGGCAAAGCATTCAATTTTTATAATATATAATAATAAAACAAACAATTTTGAAAATACAATTTTTTTATCATTTACGCAAATAAATATTCGGTAGGTTAAAACTAAGTATAAATTAACCACGTAGATAATTTACGCCATGGTTTGATTCAAATATGAAGTTCAATTTTGTTTACTTATTCTTTTAAGTAAAAAGTATAAAAAATATATACCTGATTTTTTTTAAAAATAATTTTAAGATTCAAAATTTAGGGGATAATGGGGGCTAGATTTACATCATCATTTGAAGTTTAAATTTAGGTTAATCGTACATTAAAAGTCATAATGTATTTATCGTCTAATTTCTCTGTTCTATTTTTCTTTTCAAATATTTATTGAGAAATTAAACAACAAAATATTAATTCATCATCAAAATGATTAACAAAATTATAAATCAAGTGGAAAATATCGCACAAAAAGGGAAAAACAACAAGAGGGATAAACTTTATGGTGTATTATTATTATGATGGGGCATATGATTTGTGAAGTATACTTTTGTCACATCATTATGGATATATCATCTTCAATTTCGGATAGTAAAAAATATCTACAAAGATATTTTGCATATTTATTAAAATAATAAAAATATCCACAAAAATACCATAAAAATTGCATGTTAACTAAAATAATATCATACAACAACCCGATTATACTTTTGTTTGTCTAATATTATATATTTTAATATTATTTAATTAAAATGGTACAGTTTGTCTAAACCGGTGTGAACTTGTCTGGGATGCCACCCTTTATCATCCATCCATCCGAGTTTTGTTATAAAACAGAACGGTGGCTAATATTAAAATTATGATTTGTAAATGCATAGTATTGTAAATGGATAGTATAGGATCGAATTTTTTAATAAAAGAATATATTGGGTTAATGTTGTGAAGAACAAAAATGTAGTTATGTATCTTAGTTCCAAAATGTATCTGAAAATTGATTTTATAACATTACATTTATACTAACTAGTATTTGCTAGCCATTTTAATTATTTTTAATACTAATTTGTTAGATGGTTTTTTTGTTAGTGATTTTTTAATGAGTTTTGTGTGTTGATTCAATTTTTGGTAGTTTTGTTAACTTTTTTGTATGTAATTTTTTTTTTGTGTATGGGTTTTGTTTTTGCTTTGGATGATTTGTTGCAGTGTATCGTTTATGATGAGATCCAGAGAAGTCGCAGAGGCTCATTTTGGACACAAAAAATAGAAGACAATTACATTTACAAAGATGGCGAACTAATATAGGATTAACAAAATGACGACCAAATTGCTAAGGTGACGAGGATGCAATCATTGAAAATGGTGTGGATATGGCTATTAAAAATGGCGTAAATAGCGAATAAAATAGATCTTTAATAAAATTGTTCCTCAACAAGAAACAACTCCTACTCATATCCAAAAGAAACCTATCCTTGATGAAGTAAGCTAATTTGTCTTCATAGTTTGTGATTTTAATAACTTATGTGACGAATTTTATTTCCATTTTAAACCATTGAAGATGTTTGTTGGGTGACATTTATTATTGTTTTATCTTCTTACATTGACTTTTGTTTTATATTTCTTTGGATGGTAAAGTATATTTTGAATTGCATATTAAGTAGTATTTTTTTAATTTCTTATTTTTATTCTTATCACTAATTTTATATCTTTATATATTTAATGATGGATACTTCTTTGGTCATCAAATGACTTAAGCTATTCATCTATATATATATATATATATATATATATATATATTATGTTAAACCTTTTATTATTATTATTATTAATTATATTACTTTTTGTGCTAACTATTTATTTGAGTTCGTCGACCATTATTAAATTTGTTCTTATAGTAAGACCACAATATAGGTGAGTGTGCGATTTTAAATGATTGTTTTATTACCATATTTGTGTTTGACACATTGGTTAGACTACACATAGTCAATTGCGTACCTAGTAGGGTGTGGCTTAAAACCTTGTTCGTGTGTGACAGAGTGGTCTCACCACAATACAGGCTATTATATACCATGTATGGTGTGACTTATAGTCATGTTCATATTTGACATAATGGTCATACCATAGTATGGTAATTACGTACCATGTGTAGAATGGTTTAAAGCTTATTTTTCTTGTGTAGCTTCTTATTCTTTTAAAGACGGAATTGGTTTTAAACCATGTTCGGATTTCGTGATATCTTTTACTTTAAATTAAATTGTATTTACTTATGAAAAAAATTATAGATGTGTTAGGATCGTCAAATATTATTTTATAAACTTCTCTATCTTTTTTATGTTCCAACTCGTAGTTTATATTTATTGGTGTAATATTAAGGTATTAGACATTCCAAGACTTGTTAAAACCACAAAACAAAGAACTTGTATTAATAACAACCTTGATGAATCAAATTTGTTTACAATGAAAGTTTGTTAAATTTTAAACGTGTGAAGTTCCTAAAATTCATCTTTCTTGTTTTATAGACAACTTTCCATACTATCAAATTACCCTCGGACAAACACTTCAAAAACAACAAACTTTCCTCTATCATTTAGTAGTTTAGCTACACAAATTAATTTCCTTGAACCAATTATATATTTATTATCACTTTCCATCAAAAATTTAACAGGGCGGTTTTCCAATTACTCTTTGACGGGTGCATGATTGTTATGTGACGATGTTGCTCAAGAATAAATAAATTGAATAATATTCTTTTGAAACTTTCTAACTTCCTCTTACTACTCCTGTATTTCTTCCAATAAAATATTTTAAACATTAATAATAAGATGATGTTACTATCTCCATTTTATGCAGCCAATGATGACCTAAAATTGCATTGTACAAACCCAGTCCATCAACCACCGTAAACAAATTTCTCACCATTTTATTTGTATTGTCATTGCCCAAAATAATGAGAAGTTTCACTTCTCCATTTTAATTAGTTTTTCACCTATCAAAACTAACCAGATTTCTTTCTCTCTTCTTATACATTGTTACCCTAATCATCTTATTGTATCTACTTTATAAAAAAATAACATTAGTTTCTTTATCAATATCAACCATTACTTTTTTCATTATTAGTCTAGCAATACTAACCGTTACCAACAAAGCATCTTCATGAGGGGTAACTAACAATCTCAGGTCGTCGTCAGTAAAATTCAAAGATGAAGATGAATATCTAATAAAATGTATTGTTGATTCATCAACAAAATGAACCTCAAGATCTTTCCTATATATTTTGCTTGAATTACTAGAATTTTCTGCTATAATATCCCCTCCAACTATGGTACCTATTACTTATTTTCTTATTCTTGTGTTTTTAGACCTTTATTTTATTTAACCTTCTCCATGTAGCATGACCATGATCACTATGATAAGCAAAATAAAATCTTTGAGATCTCTCATTATTTGGTGTTAACATATTTTGTGTACGCTGATAGTTAACTTTGTCTTAAATCTTATCAAATATAGTTTTTATTGAGGCATTCAAATGAGTAAATATTTTGCTTGGATTGTTGTAGTATGAGTAGTTAAACTTGTTTGGCACTCTAGCGACCTCTTTTGGTCCTAGGTCATTAATATATTTTCTATCAAATAGACATCTCATTTGCTTGGGGATCTTAATTAATACAACATCATCCCTTCTAGTTTCTTCTACCTTGATAAACATCTCAGATATTCCTAACAGAATTCTCATACTATCAATTAGAAATTTTATCAAATCTTCAAGCAAATTGTTATCTACTAGAATACTTCTTTTAAAAGTCGTCAAACCACTCATTTAAAACAATCATCTAAAGCATTCATTTGTTAGACAAATATTTGCACATAGTTAATCAAAGACTCATCTTACTTTTGGTATAGAGTCAAGATACAATATTCATCCTTTTTTTCTTTCTAATAAATTGACTTATAAAAGGAGTCTATACTTTTTCAAAGCTCTTAATCGATCTTAAATGCATATTACCAAGCCATGCCAATGCGTTTCCTCTAAGTGTCATGGAAAATTTTCTACACAAGAGGATGTCATCTGGATTAAATCCAAGCAAAGTGTTTCTACATTGCTCAAAATGATGATTTGGATCCTTAGATCCATCATACTTAGACATCTTGTAATGATCAAACTTCCTTGGTCAATCACCTTGAAAGATTTGTTGAGACAACATAGACTTTGCAAGAGTATAAGCATCTATATTTGGTCTTTTAAGATTTTGCTTATATTTTTCAGCTATTTTCCTTTTATCTTTAGAGATTTATTCATTACTAGAACGTTTATCATTTCCCTTGACCGTTATTTTTTTTGTTTAAAATTTTATGAGAAACTACCTCATTTTTCAATTAGTAAATGTTAATTTTTAGACTGATGATCAAATTTAGTTCACCCCTAATCTTCTCTTAAATTGTGTTCAACATTTAAATTATATTATTTTTACTTTAGCTTGTTCATTTGCAGCTGTAAAGCATTAAAAATAGACAAATACTCACTTTCGCAAGTGCTGTGTGAGTTATTTGTTGCATCGTTAGCTGCAAGTCTCACATTTTCAGCTTCAAGATCTATTAGAACATCACTGAATGAAACAAAAATATTCACCATAGCTTCGTTTACCACAACAACATAGATCAATCTTGACATTTATTGTATTCCTTCATTTTTATATAACGATAACACAAAACGTTCTCTTCCCTGCACCAACTCGTTTTCAGCAATTGGAGCTATTAAAATGCAGAAGTTCATGAACAAATACTAGAGATCTACGAATCGGCAACTCACGGAAAAAATTAGTTTCAACTCCTCGACGAGTCAACACAATTGGTTCAACAATTATTTTGCTAATAATTTCCCACGGAAGCCTTCAAAAATGACATTGACAAATCCTTAACAAGTACTTTCAATGGCTAAAATACTGAACAACCCAAGAAAACAAAGAATATTTACTATTTTATTATATTTCTCTATCAATTGTATTGTAGAAACCTTTAAAATAATGTTAAAATCCTTATTTATATTACTATTATAGCCTTAAGCATAAATCTATGGATAAATAACATGTTCCTTCTGTCCATGTGACATTCATTTAAAAATTATTTGGTTACAAAATTATAGTTTTACCACCTAAACGATATATGGTATTCTAGTAATTTTGAATGGTATCTTAGAAAATCTTGGAAGCTTTTTGAAGGCTATTGAGTATTATTCTTAATACGTCAACATCTATTTGCCTCAATTGATATTCCATTTGGATCTTCATGTCAACGGTATGTTTTGGTCAATTTACTTTCTATATTAGGATCATTATTATTTATACTTGGGGTCGTCGTAATAATTGAGAGTTTTCCTACTCTCTAGTCTTCATACTTTTTACTTGATCAATTTAAATCTCTATCCAAATAATCCAATAAGTTTCTCCTTTGATATGATCAACGTATTGTTATTTTAGGATCGTCATAATCCTTAATGGATTTTAGGTCATCATATTAGTATATCATCATTCCAGGGTCATCGTTAGGAATATGAATCGTTGTATTTTGATGCCGAATTTTGGTGAAGGATCTTTACTTTCTTGAATAAAAACATATGAGCCAAAGAGAAATATGACTTTATTAATTATTTGAAAAAACTTTTATCTCATTATGATATCTTTTAAAAAATAGTTTAGCTTATATTACAAATGATGGGTGCATTATTTTATTTATAATATAAATAATTTATAATTTATAATATGTTTGAATAATTAAAAAATAATATAAATTGGATTAAATGTAATGTATATCATAACCTATATATATATATTATTGGTTTTTAATATGTATTTTGAATAATTACGAAAATATATTATTTACTAAAGAATGAGCAACACGATCCTAAACTTGAAGTTTAGTTGAATATTTAAAAATATTTATTGATTGGTACCATATAATAAACTAAATTATATAAATAAATTAGATGTATTATTTTTAAATGCCAACAAAAGTGAGCAGCAATAGTCTTATTGTTCTGAATGACTCCTTTTATTATGTTGGAGAAAAGATCTCATAATAATTTATTTCTTAAGTTTGATCGTACATTTTCATTACAATACGAGTTTCTTAGTTTTCTATTTTTTTATGAAGCTTCACATTTGGTTTTAAACAACTAATTGCACCGTAATACTTTCATCCATTCAACTATAATGGTAAGAACCCCACACTAAATCATATAGCGATTTATATTTTGAACTCATTGCATCAATCTATAGTTTAAATTTTGAACCATTCATAGCATCCTCAAAGGTGACTGGTTCCTCTTCCAAAAAATTTGAAATACCTCATTGCCAGTGTACCTACAAAATAATGGCTCATTATGTTATTCTGTTTTTTGGGTAGCTAAATTTGTTAATCATAAACAATATCAACATTTTTTTACTTTAGATGAAGACACAACATCAGTTTGAGGAACTGTCACTGAATTATTTGATGACTGATAAACTAATTATAGCTAGATCATCAATATTAGATACTGGATGAATTTGTTCCAATTATTCTTCAAAAATAGTGTTGTTTTATTAATCCCGCCCCTCAAGATCTATTAAAATATATTATTGTTCCCATCACAAAAACCGAGCGCTTAATACAAAAGTAAAATTTATAACCCCTAAAGTGGTAATAGTATCTTATAAAGTTGCAACTAACTGTTTTAGACTCGAGCCTTTTCCAATATACCTGTAAGACTTGGATTCTACTGGACATCCACACACACGAAAATGCTTAGACCTAGACATGCATCTTATGAATAGTTCATGCGGTGTTTTAATTGCTGATGAAGTAGGTACCATGTTAATAATGTATGTTGCTCATTTAAGAGTTTCCCTCATAATGATTACGGTAGATATTTAGGAAAAATTATGCTCCCAACCATATCCACTAACGTGTGGTTTTGTCGTTCAGATACACCATTTAAAGTGGACGATCCCAATATGGTGTATTTAAGTATGCACTATTATATGTAAAGAGAGAATGGGCCATGTCGTTTTTTTGTGATCTATCATACCTTCCATAGTATTCACCACCACAATCACATCGAATAACCTTGTTTGTCTTATTGTAATTCAACTTTAGCCTTAATTGATTTAAACTTTTCAATGATCTCTGATTTTTAACAAAGCAAGTATATGTAGCCGTATCGTGAAAACTCACTATAAAAGAAATGGATTTCCTTTAGCCATTTCATGATGTTATAAGTAATGGGGGCTACATATATATGTATGGTTTAACTTTAAGAGGTCTTTTAGTACGAGAGGATTTAAACCTTCTATTTTTTGTATGTTTCTCTTTCTTACACCCATCTCATTTATCTAAATAAATGTAATCAAGAGGGTCTAAAAGAACTTATGCATCAAGTTGATTTATTCTCTTTTTAGATATGTGACCTAAACGTTTGTGCCATAGAGAAGGTGAATTTTCAGAAGTTACTGCATATGTTACATTCACTAAAATTATATAATTATAAATATTAAATAACTTATACAAGTTATCATTACAATCTATAACACATGAGAAAATTAAGTGATTATCGTCAAAGACTTTGAAGTTTTTTATATACAAACAAACAAGGATAAACACGTTTGTCCAATAACGAAAAAGAAAGTAAATTCCTCATAATAAAAGGAACATACAAAACATATTTAAAAAACAATATATGTCATAAATTTAAATAAAGCATAATTTATCAATCAGCTTCAACTATACAAGCCACACCGTCTACATTAAAAATTTGAATATTTTCCATCATTGAGAAAACTTTTTTGTCTTAAACATTACAAAGATATACATATGTGAGTTGTTTTCATATTAAACGATCATATGCCATTTGAAACTAAAACTAAACTAATTTATGAATTTACTACAGAATATAACTTATCTTTATTTACCAACCACGCCTTAAACTTGGTGTAGTCCATCTTCTAGTGATTCATACATTTATCATAATAACAACGCGGTACCTTACATTTTCCTTTCTTGGGGTCCCCCTATCCTTTTTGGATCCTTAATATGTAGCATGTGCAAATTTAATAGATGATTTATGTTTTTAGGTACGCCCTTATCGAAATTAACCGTATTGACATCCAACCTTTTTGGGGTTGAATAATTTTATTCCCCGTTAATCAGATTTGTGATAAGTTTGGTCATGTCCTACTTTTTTTCCAAAGAATTCGAGGATTCTGAATTTAGAAAAGAGAGACGGAAAAAATGTAGGCCATTATGATAGTCTACGGGAGCTCAACGTCTAGTGTCTTAAGTTTACCATGGATAACGCCCATCTCAAATATGTACTCTCGGATTTTTCTATGGCCCTTTTACTTCATAGTAGTGATATTTCCACTCAATTTCTTGATTTCAACCTGACAAGTCTTAACAAAAATCTTCTCAAAGTGGGAAAACATTTTATATCGACGGTTTGGAAACTCAAAAACACGTGTGGAATTCCACTTTTCAAGACATATTTGCTAAGATATAACGCATCCTTTCCACATGAATTTTATTTTATATAATAGTTAGTAGATTATCATCTCAAAGCCAATGATTTATGTCATTGAGTCCCAACAAGAGATCTCGTTTCCATTCCTTAACCCCCCCCCCCCTCACCCCCCACATCTGAATGGGGACCTGAAGTGAGTTTTTTAGTTGGTTGTCATTAGTTAAACAATAAAAAACTAAATGAGTGAAACATTTTTAAATTTTACCAAACTTATCTAACATATACAGAATTTTATCAGGTTTAAGGTTTGATTGGACAGTCATATGTATTGCACTCATCATAGTATTTAGTAGAGATGGTGGCCGCCAATGCACTATACATTACATTTACAGTCAACACTTTAAGGTTAGACAATATAGGTTTTAGGCCATATCTAAAATCAATCAAGCCTTTTGAACACAGAAACCCCAGTTATGCATGAGTATGGTGCGTGTAAATGTAGAAACTGTATCAATTAATAAATTCTCACCATAAAAAATATGTGTCGTAGTTTTATGTGAAGGTTATCCTATGCACACTACAATTATTCTTTGAGAAGCGAGGCCCGAAACTCATATTCTTTCTTGACTCGTTTGAAATCTTTCATTCAGGTGGAATACTAGGTCTTCCAATTAGTTCCAAGTAATGGGCATCTAAAGTACTTGTATAGTAATTCTTACAAACACAATTGAATATTTATCTTTACAGATTAAACCTTTACTTATCGTACCTCAATATTATGCAAACATCAAAAGCAGCCCACATATGTAAAATATCTTTTCAAATGCTCAAAAATATAAAGGAAGATGAATGCCAATCAAACTCATGTACCTAAAACAAAGAAATATTTAGGCATGCAGGACATAATTAGTACATCCCATAGTCCACGTGTCAACGATAATAGGTAATTATCTCATATCCTGAAGACCATACATTCTCAACACTCGATACTTCTCAATGCGCGTAGAATGTTACGTAACTCTAAACTCCTAAACATATAACATTGCACTCATAATGGCATACAAAATCTGAAACATCCAACCTAAATGTAATTGATCTAAACATGTTATACAAAAGCAATAGAAACTTAATTTTCATCATACATACGTAACTGGATTGAACAAGCTATAAACAACCATGCAAACATACATACATATCGCATACAAAAATTATGAATTGGTTCACTGCAGCAATGTGTGGGGTACTGGGTTACTACCACACACAAAGGAATAAAAAACAATCTACCACTATTAAGGTTCAATGCGATCACAACAAGGGCGATTGTGACGATCCTTCATTGCGGTGAATTGCAACTCATGGTGGTAAACTGCCTTTCCTAAAGTGGTTCGCCACAACGATCATACCCCTAATCACAGTGAAACTAATTAATTTTGAAAGAAACGAAAAATCCCTAAATTAGAATTGCATCCTAAATTTTTCAAAATTGGAACCTACATTTCAAACATATATATATATATATATATATATATATATATATATATATATATATGTCCTCGACCGCACCATTTAGTTCTAAACATGCGATCTTAAATTTTCTAATCACTTAATCATGCTTAGACCTCAAAATTGAACGTATGAAATTGAGGTTTTTTCCCAAATTAAAATTAATCGTATGATTAAAATTTTGGGAGACTCAATCACAAATTTAAACATGCATCTCCTATCCCGGAGAAATCGTACTCACTTTGATACCAATTTTTGCACATGAAAATACGACGAGGCTTTAAATCCTAATGACCAAAGAGCTGGTTCTTAGGATAAAAGATACGTGCGAAAAGATGAACATGAATCTTACATGTTTGCATATTTTTCATCATGTGTTTGAAGTGCTGTTGCGGAACATAGGATCTCGATTTGACAGACACAATAGTTATAGTTTTCCAGTAAGTCGGTGAGTGGCGGACATAATCGATTTTTGAAGGAGCAGAAATTGTCTGGTCTTTTTGGATCTGTAGAAAAAAAGAACAAGAGAGAGAGAGAGATAAAAGCAGTCGAATTGTTTTGTTTTTTGAATTTGCATTTCGTTAAACTATTTATATAAAGTTAATCTAATTTTCTTAATTATACAATAGTCTTTCAATTAACTCTTTATATTCAGTAAACCACATATTTTTTATTTATTCTCTCAATCTCTCTCCTAATTTTCTATTCGTGCAATGATCTCATGAACTAGCTGTTGTGTAGGACTATAATCTTTATTAGACTTCTAGAGTCCAAAAACATCATTTTACTATATGATTCTTCATCGTATATTTTTATTTTAGTGTTTGTTCATAATGTGTTGTTTAAATATTTTTCATTAATATTTAAAAAAAAAAATTCATTAGTAGAGTTAATAACTTGTGGAGGAGGTCATCTTTTTTAACAAAACTTCTCTCTATTTTGTAATTAGATTTTAATATCGCCTTGTGGAACTTTCCGACTTTTCTTTAGCATAAAAAGAATGAATCATACTAGTCGAAGAGCCAATTTTTTTTACAGAATTATATTACAATGAAGTAATCTGTGGACCCGGTAATTTTTATATTTTTCTATTAAGAAATAAACTAGTAACTGTGAAAATATTTCCCAGCCTGATGGTAATGGCAATCTTGTTCGAAACCCGATAATCTTGATGGTAATATAAGACGCGAGCTGCAATTTAAAAAAAAATTCAAAGAAATCAATATTTAAATTAAGATCTTTGATTAATACCGAAATCAAAAACATCCATCAGATAACAAAACCACAAGAAAGAAACAACACATCGATTTCTAAGTTTGAATTAAATTTACAACCAGAAACCCTAAATCCCCAAATTCCATAACCTAATAACTTGTAAACTTTGTAACAGCCTTCGTTCCTTCAGATACAACATGTTTAGCCCATTCACCAGACAACACTAACCTCACCGCAGTCTGGATTTCCCTTGAAGTGATAGTCGGTTTCTTGTTGTACCTAGCAAGCTTCGCAGACTCACCAGCCAATTTCTCTAAGATATTGTTGATGAAACTGTTCATGATTCTCATAGCTTTGCTAGAAATACCGATATCGGGATGAACCTGCTTCAAGATCTTGAAGATGTAGATCTTGTAGGTCTCGACGCTTTTCTTGGATCGTTTCTTCTTTTTATCAGCTCTGGCGCCAGCTTCTTTTGGTAGTTTTTTTCTGGCCTTTGGTTTCTTCTCAGCTGCTACGACGGTCAAGAGATATTTTTCGGCGACTTTTTTCTCAGTCGGCTTCTTTTCTGCTTGGGGTGCTATTGTTGATTTTGATTAGGAAATGAGTTCTATATAGAGAGAGATTAATTGGAGAAGAAAAATAATTTTCTGATTTTGATTGGTGAGATGCGAACTGCAACTTGAATTTGATAAGAAAGAAAAAAAAGAAAAGGGAAAAGAGAAAAGAGAAAAGAGAGAAGAGCGATAGTCTCCTCAATTTTTTTTTTATATATTAAAGATATTTTAATAAAATTTGGGGTCTTATTATAGCCGAAAAATATCTCATTATAGCGGAATCTCATTATAACGAGATCTCATTATAACCCAAATAGATCTCGATTTAGCGATGTCTATAAACAAAAATTTCCTTCCTCGAAACACTTGGTATTTACCCTATAATCCTTATTAGACTTTTAGAGTCCGAAAACATCATTCTACCCTATAATAACATATCAAATATTTCTATTTCGGTGTCTGTTTCATAATATGTCGTTTAATTTTTTTTATCCATATTAAAAAAAAATTGAAATAAATAAATAAAATATGTTTAGTCGGTGGAATTTATAGAACATTGAGAACTGCAATTAATACAACAAAAAATAATTTTTTTACTAAAAACACACTTACTATTTATTATGAAACTGAAAAAGTAACATGAATATGAAACCGGATTTGACATATCACTACTGATGACTTGGACGGCTAGCACTTTTCCTGTGTAAAATATACAAACGAAAATCAAATCTACTTTCTTTTAATATATTTTGCCTTTGTTTCCGTAAGGTAGGCATCTATCTTTTCCCAAAGTCTCAACTTGAGATTCTTAGCTTTAGCCTTTAGCTTTACCAGAATCTTTCTCACTTTTTTTCACATTAATCACTGGTAGAACATGCAAGTTTTGTTTGCTTTAGTTTAGGGTTTCTGGTTTTCCATAAAGGTAACAAGTTTAAAAGCATGCATCTTGGAGCTAATGTGAATTGATAGACTTATGAAGCTACTGCCACTAATCTTATCCATTTACCAATATAAGAATATACTACTATAAAGATTATATTCAATCGATATACACAAATCTAAAATGCTTTTAATTTAGCAACCAAATCTCATCAAATGTAGATCTTACCAAATTTTAATTGGATCGGATCATCATCGTAATATAAAGAATTATTTAATTCTTTTTGCTATTTCATTTTACTAGTAATAGGGACAAACAAGTCCACCTGTTTAAAAAAATAATAGTTATTGGAATATTTAATTTACTATAACAACGTGTCCCAAAGATTAGGTAAAAAACACGTAAACACACTTTTTGTAAAATATTGGAGTAATATAAATATTAGAGTAATATAATTATTAGTGTGTAAAATAACTTTCGGTGTTACATTTTTTTTCTCTTAATAGTAAGAGGTGTTTCTTTCTCTTCTTATAATCGGAATTAATATAACTATTGATTTTATGACTCGATCATATAGCTCGTACTCATTGGATTTAGTAGTTTAATATTGTGTCCCGTCGTATGTATTGGATGTTTCGTATTTTGTATAAAAATGATCATGTTTTGATAATCAATAATATGGTTTCAAATACTATCGATCACCGCATCAGTGAAAGGAAAATGGTAGGAGGTAATTAAAATTTTAGTTTGTATTTATTTTAAAAACAAAATTAATAAGAAATTGTTTTAAGTAAATCTATCTGACAACATGTATATCCACGGATAACAGACATAGTATATTTATAGGAATATATCTATACGAGGTTATAACAAAAAATTTAAACACTAAACACTCAATCACTCAAGTGTTACAAAGATCTATTTTGAGATTTAAAAAAAATTCATAAATCTAAGAACCTCTACTCAAGTGTTTATTATCTCTCTCACTACTCTATCTACAAAAAAACTCCTCCATCTTTTATGTATTATCGCTCGTCAATTGTCTCGTCTCACCACGCTTTTACCACACACTATACTTCCTCTAAATATAGATTTAGAGAAAACCTTAATTCTACAACAAAAAATTGAGATTAAATAACATTAATCAACGACTTATAATGAAGTCCTAATCATAAAATAATATAAATTAATAGGAAACCTAATTAATATAGAAGACCCAACTAACATAAAATCTAATTAATAAAAAATCATTAATATAGTAAGACCATAACATGATAATAAATTAAATAGGAAACTTCCAGAAAACAGAAGAAGCTAGCTTGATCAAGAACTTAAGTCCAGCTGCATCAGATCAAACACGCGTTCAAAGGGCATCGACAAACTGTTTTGGATCAGCTCACATTGGATCATCTCTGCTTCAGATCACTTTACTTCGGACTAGTCTGCTTCAAGCCATTCTACTTCAGAATAATTTGATTCAGTCCAGCTTGTTTCGGCCCAACACATATGCTCGTCTATGCTCAACTCTTAGGCTCCAGTAAACTTCTTTTACACATGAATCTAATTGAGAATCCACTCACATAGAGTGTCAGCAGTTTCAACTAAACTGTTCCAATCATATTTCTCAAACTACAACACTTAGTTCCAACAATCGACACTTAGTTCTATTGCAAGCATAGTTTTAGCTTCAACTTTTAGTTCAAGCCTTTGACACTTAGTCTCAGATTCAACTCTAAGTTACAACCTACAACATTAAGTTACAACTTCCACACCAGATTATAGTTTTCACACTAAGTTACACCATTTGACACCAAGTCAAGCCTTCAATAGCGATCTTGTTGTCATCACTCTATGCATATACTTAACAATTTAAATCCAAAGATTGTAAGTTGCAAAATGCGAAATCAAATTTTATAATAATTTTATATTTCATACAAAAATATAATTAAACTAAAAAACATTAAGAAATAATTATACTTTTAAAAACAATATATACAAGCATATAATAAGCACGAACATATAAAATCTTAAATTATAAAAATAATTGGCAAATATTTCGTCTTTTGCTTTTAAATTTCAAATGTTATATATCAATTCTTATTCAATTTGTTTGTTTATGTAGTGACTCTTATCTTTATCATTTTGTAAATTATTTTGTTCATATTAAAATATGTTCAAAGTGAATGAAGATATAATATGGACTTTATTGTTTGGATGTCAGCAGGGATAGGGTTTAACATAAGTAGAGAGGTCAACCTCCACATGGGTTCGTCTTAGCATGAGGATGTAATGTTATAAGAGCATTTGGTCTCAATATAGGTTCAGCCTTAGTATGAGGTCAGTCTCATAAAAGGATTCGGTCTCAACATGGGTTCGGCTTCAACACGAGGTCGACCTTAAGTAACTCAAAGTTTTGATTTTCTCTTGAATTAGTCTGAAACTAAGTTTAATGTATTTGATTGGATATAAATGGATGAATAAATAGTAGTCGTTGATCATAACGTGTCAGTGGCGTTAAAAGTGATCATAACATGTCAAAGGTGGTTGAAATTTTGGTGAGTGACCAAATGAAAGAAGAGCATAAATAAATTGAATGATTAAAAAATGAATTCTTGAGGGAGAATAAAAAAAAGACACTAAGATAAATATTTTAAGTTTAAAAAAATTATATTATGTTCTTAAAAGTTTTGTAAAAAGTGTGTGAGCTTGTAGTTAATGTTCTTATAATTTCTTATAACTATTACATCAATAAAATCAGATATATTACCGTTGGATATAGGATTGTTCCACAATCCAAACCACATAAATATTATATTAATTGTGTTTTAATTTAGTTTCTTCATATTCACATACAACTTAAGTGCATATCAGAAAGTTGAATTTATGGTCTATGTTTGTGTTTTTATCTCTGTAATAATTTGTGCGATGAATGTGGATGTGGATGTGGATATGAGCTGGAAATAAATTGATCACCGATGATCAACAAAAAAAAGGACAAAGATCATTGAAGATAAAGTTAATAAAGTTTGATCTTGATAAAATCACTGAAGATAATTATTTCAATCTCCTGAGAATTTAGTTCCAATATCTTATTCGACATAAAT
The DNA here is from genome assembly GCA_036936605.1 of Limnanthes douglasii subsp. nivea. Taxonomy (NCBI): domain Eukaryota; kingdom Viridiplantae; phylum Streptophyta; class Magnoliopsida; order Brassicales; family Limnanthaceae; genus Limnanthes; species Limnanthes douglasii. The sequence goes on from JAUPFV010000002.1 coordinate 48,971,985, forward strand.
AAATATATATTCCCATTGATAAGGAATATTCGAGAGAGATAAACATAAAGTTTGTTATCCAAGGCTCAAAATACTCTGATATTAAGCTTAGTGGATGAAGTACTTATGGAGGTGTCTATAAAATATATTGTTATGAGTATTTGAAATAAGCTTAAAACTATTTACCTGGAGAAATATTTCGCAAACATATTATATCTCAAGAAGTAAATGTACACACTAACAATGTATAAGAACAAAAATGACGAGAAAGACTTATATGTTTTCAATAGGATCATTAATGATTTGAATGCATTAGAAGTCAATCTTGAAAATGATGATCAAGAAATTATCATATGAATTTTTTTACCAAAGTGCGTGAATATTTTATTGACATTATGTTCTATGCAAGCCATCTTTTACCATGTCAAAAGTAAATAGTGCTATAAGTTCAAAGATCTTCAAAATAAGACTCATATAAAGAGTGTCTCAGGTGGAGATATATTGAGTAGAAGAGAAAGATCTCAAAAGAGATATTCAAACAAGAAATTACCAATTCAAGAGTAAACTATTGGTTTTTGAAGAAACAAGGTCATATTATATATATATATATATATATATATATATATATATATATATATATATATATATCCTAAGAGAAAGAGTATAGATAATCAACATAAGTTTAAAGTTGTAAATGTTTAAATATTTTTGTTGTTGTTATAAGTTCATTGATTTACTGACAGTTTATGATTTCAGTTAGTGTTAACAAGTATGTAATGGGCTCAATAGTATAATTTCATATCAAATCCAATAAACAATGGTTTGAAGACCTTAAACAATTTGAATACGACAAGTTCATATTGGGAAATGATGAGCCACATGCTGTAAAAAGAATGAGGAGTGAGAAAATCAAGTTGTCCAAAGAACTTGAGATTTATAAAAAATGTGAGGTATGTATCTGATGTTAAAAACCTTCTTATTTATAAAAATATTGGACGATGAAGGTTATAACTATAGGGGTGGATATGGAAGACTTAAAGTCCTATAAGGCTTACTAATTGTTATGAAAGCTGGAAAAGCTAATGATATATCAGTTATTGAAGAATTTGTAGTTGTATGAGGTGTCTAATGTTAATAATGATCTACCACAACATGACATCTAAGGTTAGAACATACAAGTGAGAAAGTACTAAATGAACTTAGCAAACAAGAGTTATTAGATTGTGATAAATTTATAAAGCTAAGCTTTCGCAAAACTTATTCGTTGGGAAAAAGTAAGATAGTCAAAATTTTGACAATAATCATACAACTCAAGATATCCATCAGTATGTTCATCCAGACCAGTAGGGTACTTGCAAATTATCCTAAAATAAGGGATGTTAGGCACTTTATGTCCATAGTTGATGAATATTTAAGAAATTTATATATTACATTTTTAAATTCTAACGATAAAGCATTCAATGCCTTTAAGAAACAAAAGAAGTTAGTGGAGAATCAATCGAGAAAATAGTTTAAAAAGTTAAGAACTAACAATGAATTGGAATTTATAAATGAACTATTCACTAGCTATTATTTTAAACTTGGTATTGGTAGACATAAAACCTTGAAAACAACGACTCAACAAAATGATCATGTTTAGAGGATGCATATTACCTTACTTAAGAAAGTGAGGTGCTTGCTTTTTATAATTATAATATGGGTACACATCACTATAAGTCACTCGTGTATTCTAATTATCGCAAAACAATCTCCCATGTTTACTTTTTTATAAAAATCATCCTACAAGTTTCAACAATATAGAAATTTAGTCCCTTGTGTTCACCTAATGTCACCAAATAATCCATTATGTTTTTCTAATATCCTCAAATAGTCCCTCATGCTTCAACAAATTGATTTTTTCATCCTTGTAAATTACACGCGAAAGACTAAAATGTAACATTTTTGAAACACGAGGGATGGTTTCAATACAAAAGTAAACATAGAGAATCATTTTACGACAGTTGGTATACATGGGATATTTTTAGTGATTTTTAGCCTTAGAATATATACATGTATTTTTTATTAGAAATTTTCAAGACTGTTGCATAATTTATCAACAAAAGCCCATGTATTACACTGAATTTAAATATCCTCAAGAGAGGTGAACCGGAAGAAGACCAATATTGATCAACTTGAGAGTATTCAGATGTGATGCTTATGAATGTGTCCAGCATGTTAAAAGTTTAATCAAGGTTTTTAAAGTGTATACTCTTTGGTTATTTATAAATAATGAAAGGATATTAAATATGGTGTTTGGAAACTAAGAGTGATAAGGTTTTAATTAATATGTATATGGTATTCAGTGAAGTTAAACTATCGATGATCATAAAGATTAATACTACCTCTAATAATGCAAATGTTGGAGTTGAGATGGAAGTGGAGTTTGAAAAAGAAAATGAAGTAGATGATGCTTCTGTAGGAGCTACATTCACTGCTCATGATGGTTTAGATGCTTCAAATGTTCAAATTAAAGAACAGCAACAAGATTTTGCCAGCTATAAGCTGGTAAGAGATGGAGCAAGGACACCTAGAAGACATACACAAAGGTATAACAAGGGTGATAGTATCGATTATTCTTTATATGTTGAAGTGTAAGTAATATTTTCGATCTTTAGAGTTATCACGATGCTATTAATATCAACAATAAACAAAAATAATGAAAGGACATGAACAAATAAATAATTATCTAAAGACAAATGACACTTGGATTGTTGTAAAATAACCATTGAATCGGAAGCTTGTTGGTATTTCTAAATTTGACTACATGATTACAAAGCTAGATTAGTTGCTAATTGTCTAACATAAAAAAAATGTTAACTTTAATAAGATTTTCTCTCTGGTTGTGAAACGGGCCATCTGTATGAGACCACATTAAATTTTAAAGAAGAACATGAGACTCGTGTGTGTTGTTCACCTACTATATGGGAATTGTGCAATTTTATGATGCATGTGGACATAATATCTCTAGTAAAGAATAGTTGGATATTTGGAATCACATACTGAAATAATTGTAAGCATAGGTGGAGAATTATTGAATTATGCTAAAAAAATTAAAGATATAACATGGGATCTTCTATTTGGACTTTAACAAAAGGGTTCAGCCTCAGAAGGGGATTCGACCTTAGCAAGGGTTTGACCTTTAAAAGAGGGTTCGGCCTTAAGTATCCCTAAGCTTTGACTGTCTTTGGAATCAGCTTGAAACTAAGTTTGATGTATTAGAACTGATTAAAATATATACATCAATAATAGTTGTTGATCATGACGTGTCAATGTTGTTAGAATTTCGTTGTAACTATTTTGGTTTGTTTTTGTAAACATGGTTTATATTTATACTCATATATGCTTTTATTGGAGATTATATATATCATAGGATAATTGAGCATCGATAAGCGAAAATATGAGAGGAAGAAAAATAAACTGAGTGATTCGAGAAACCATAAGTTCTTGAGAGAGAGTGAGAAAGAATACATTGAGAGAAATATTGAGAGCTAAGACAACTCTGAAAGAGCACACTATGTTCCTGAGAAGTTTTATACATACAATTATTACATACCTTTTTAATCTACTTTTAGGTCGATTATTATTTGTAACAAATCATACACAACTAATAAATTAATTGGGTTCTACTATATATATGTTTCATTAATAACCTCATGTAGAGGATATGATATTGATATTCATTTAATGAAGCTTAAAATTGAATTATGCAATATGTGCTATGATTGTCTTAAAATATTATTTTCATTTGACTAAAATGAAGGTTCGCTTAAAATTCAACTTTTTCATATTAAGTAAAAGTTGTTTAATGTAATACTTTATGTATATATGTTTATGTTACCTTCAATTTTAGCATGGTTCAAATATGAATTTGCAACAAATTAATTTATATTTCTTAGATAGCATATAATATTTTAAAAATAATTATTTTATGCTATTTTTCGCTATTGTTACAATAGTCTACGATTGAGAGTTGGTATTCGATGTAATATTATGAAAGTTCAAACTTATTTATTCACTTACATTACATAAATCTTTATGTTGGTGTAGACTCTTGATGACGTTACATAAGCTGAAACCAATTTATTTTGTTATATCATAAATACTATTAATATTTTTTTAGAACTCTTTACGACACTATAAAAGCTAATAATAAATTCTACTCTTATATCATAAAAAAATATTACTATTCTTTGAGAACTATTTATGATGTTGCATGAACTAGAAGAATTTATTTTGTTACATCATAAAGAATGTTAACGTTGTTTTCAAACGTTCTATGAAAATACTTTGAATAAGATGAATATTTAGTATTTCATTTCTCTATGTTTGTAAATCTTTGTATGAGACTATTCAGATTTTAATTGCAAATTTATTTAAATATGTTGAGTTTGGTCTTCACAAATAACTACAACCATTCATTTTTAGTGGGATTTAAACATTTATTTCTTGAAAAAAAAATTATTCTCATAATTAGGAGATGATCGTTAATGAAATATCAAATCTTTATCTTTTGAATATGAAGAGGTTAATTTTTTATTCTTTCCCCAAAATAAATATTGTTAAGTTATTACTTTGCCATAAACTTAATGTCTCTAAAACGATTTTATTATTCTCAAATTTAATTTTGGTTGTGGGATCCAAAATTTTATTGTTATAGAATAGAAGGGATGCTAAAAATAAATTAACTATTATCGTATCGGACTCCAGCTTCCCTTGTTAAGCGTATAATGTTTTTCTTCGAATGGACATCCCTAGATAACTAAGTGTTTTAAATAAAGCTTTGTTAGGTTTAATGTTAAGTACTAGTTTAATAAGTACTTCTTAATGTATTATTAAAGGAACTTATGCACACTTTAAGTAAGTAAATAATGACATTTATCGACAAACCATCACACATTCTTTAGTGGCGACCACCAGGGTCAGATGATACAATTAATTTATTTCACCAAAGTGGTATCGTATTGTGGGATTAGAAAATTTGAACTTGTTAATATGCATAATGGAGATACAATATATCTATACATAATATGTATTATCTTGTTCATCTATACATAAGAACGGTTTGCATATTACTTTTTGATTTTGTTCAAAGACTTTCATTGCTTAATATGCATCAATTTTTCTTGACTTACTTTGTTTGCCCATGATATATCCAAGACATGTATAAATAATCAAAATAGTTGAGCACCTAATGTAGCTATCATGTCAACCTTCTTTTGAGAGATGTGACCTGAATGTTTATATCGAATGTGTGTTTACTTTTTCCAAGATTTCAATTTATTTTTGTACATGATACATAAACGTGTATAACATCATCGCAAAAGGTAATTTTACATACGCTACACAACTTATCGATTTAATAAATTCTTTATGCATGAATTACCATATTTGTAAAGATATTTTCGGACACTTGTTTTTGTTAATTTAATATATTTTCGGGGGTTAAAAACACCACAGGTCCTTCATGTTTGTCACTTGTAACACATCTGTCCTTATTCTTTGTCTCTGTTATAAACTGTTCCCCTATATTTTAAAAACGTAACAAACAAATCCTTTTTCAAAAAATTTGAGGGACCTATTTATTACAAATTGAAAACGTGAATGACCTATTTATTACAGACATGAAGGACCTATTTATTACCAAAAAAGGACTAATGTGTTACAAGTGACAAACATGGAGGACGTGTGGTGTTTTTTATCCTATTTTCGGAGTGAAAAGAAAATGTGATGATAGCATATACTATATATATATATATATATCTGTCAAGCATATCTAGACCTAAAACAAGTTGAAGTAAATATGATATTAAAAGTGTGAAAATAACTTTATTGATCGAGCCAAGTCTTAAACATCTCACAATTTGAATAAATTTATATCATGAATATTAAATTGTACTTAACCTTCTTAAAACTCAAAAATTAGTGAAACTAAATTTTCGTTCTTACTAACATATATAATTTTTAGATAATTTTACCATGCAATTTCGGTTATTTATCAAATGTGAATCATTTTTCCTATTATTGTTCAACTTTGACATTGACAACAAATAATTAATCTCAATTTAACTGAACTGAGATGAGAAATGTGAAGTGTATAGTTCATAATAACAAAATCACAAATGGTCAATAAAAAATAAAGTCTAGAAGTTGACCTTGTAATTAACCTATAACTTAATACCATCATAAATATGACAATTGCACTTGTCTATAACGAAGTTTAGTATAAATACTTTAATTCCCATACTTTTTCAAACTTAGTGGACTTGGATAAACTTGAAAAAATAAGGCACTGAAAATCTGAATTTTAATAGTAAAATTTACAAATACCTTAATTTTTTCCTTAGAAATTTTATTATGATATGTTAAAGAATTCCCGATAGAAAATGATCGAAATTATACGGCTGGATCTTACTCTCCTTGTAATAGTTTTTTTATATTTTTCTTAAATTTTAAAATGAAAGCAAATGATTTTCAAATTACATATTCTAACAGATATTCTAACGTTTTTAATGAACAAACAAGCCATATTTCTATTATACTTTACAATCTTATTATGATCTAGGATTTGGTTACCTAATTTTATGACTAAAAGATAAATTTAATATCAATATATAGTGAAATATTTGTAAACACACAACATGTATTCTTAATTATCGCATAAAATAACATATAAATTTTATTTTTAAGCTTTAAATTGTGTAAAAAATCATATAAAGTGACTCATCATAGTCCTTAATGAGATATTTAAGCCAATATGTTATATATTACTTATTAAGAAAAACTACGTAAGGAAATATAATGTTGGTTCAATAACCAAACGTGTCTTTGGACTGATTTAACTATTTTGTAGCATACTTCATTAAAACCATTCAACATTGAAGTTCAATGTACACGAGTATACAACGTATAAATGCTACAACATTATCATGTATAGGTTTTTTTACCTTTGGATAAATATGTGCATAATATATCTCGTATTGCCCAAACTTACTAAATATTATTACTATGGTGACGTACATGCTCATCGCGGTGACGCATATGGTCACCGCGACGCTACGACAGTGCACACGATGCACTATACGACACTTTCACGTGCGAGGGATTAAAGTTAATACTTTGATAAGCTGATGAGTTTTATGGTAAAAATAGTGTTGGAATAATTATAAATCAGAATGCTAAATATATATTTGGCCATTGTCATAAGGTAGTCCAAGAATAAAGTAATCGTATTAATTATATTATACATAATTAAATAGGTATTTTGCATATATATATGTGAAAAGTTATAAGTGTTGGTAACTGGTTTGAATTCGCACATTGTAGAGGATTGGACCTAAATCTCACACTTAGGTATGAACTAATAATTCATGGACCAAATTCATAAATCAACTTAATGGTTGTGGTCCGTTATCACAAAGAATTATAAATTAATTGTATGGATACTATTTGGGACTATTTATTTAAAATTAAGGTATGATTGACAGTTGGAAAGTTTCTCCCAAGTTTAGCATCAACCAATCCTTAATTTAAAGAAAAAATCAAACCTATCAGGACAACGGCTCATCAACAATGTAACCTCTGATGTTATGTTGATCGAAGGTTGTCCAACAATATTCACTGTGGCTAGCAAACTATTGTCGTTGCGGTTGAACGATGTGGCTTCCATGGTAATTCGCAACCCATTGTCACAATGACATCAACAAATGTTGTTGGCTAGGCGTAGCCTGGGGATAAAAACATCTGTTTTTTATAAAGAAAATATATTTTTAATTGTAATTTGTTAATTAATTTATTTATATTTCTCTAATTTATTTCACATGGTGAAGTGTTTTGATATGTTGGTTTTTGAATGTATTTGTGAAATAAATTATTTATGTTCTTGAATATTTAAATGAATATGCATGACTAAGGTTTCAGATTCCGGTAGATGAATCATGAAGTCAATTAGTCGGTCCTCCGAAAAGTTAATTAATCTCCTTTAGGATCTTGGGATCTAGAAATGTTCTATGGATTATTAATTTAGATTCAAACATTGATTGCCCTCAAGAAGGTTTATATTTGGATTTGATTAATCATGAACTGGAGAAATAACTTAAAATTGATCCTTGTGATTATTTAATTTAAGTATGTGAAATCAACCATTTGGAGAGTTTCACCGGTACTTAGGGATATGAAATTAATATTTGCGGATATTATAATTTAAGTAGGTGAGATTAATCTTCCAGTGGGTTTCACCGGTACTTAAGAAACTTAAGATAATGATCAATGGTAATTTTCTCAAACTCACAAATACGTATTAGTTTAATTTTCCATATGATATCATACTATCATAGTATATTATGTTTTACGTGTATATGCCATGTTCGAGTATGATAAGTTGTTATATGTCAAAATTAATTATATGGTGTGTATTATATTCATATTATGGGTTACAATCCGATGGGGAATAAAACTCCAATGTTGGATGCTCAGATTTTTAACCGATGGAAACAGGATATAAAGATGTACTTGAATTGTTATGAATATGACCTAGCATTAATAAAACCTAAACCAAATACTCTTACTCAAGAAATTTCACCCGACGAAACCAAAAAGTATGAAGACTTACAACAGTCTAATCGATTGCGCTTGGCCCTTATATTTCAAATAATATCAGCTGCATTTTGTGGGGTTGTCCTAAAAGATGCTACCAACGTGTTGGATTCTCCCACAAAATGTTAGAAATCATTTTGCAAGAATGAAAATGCTAAAAATTATATATGAGGCATGTCAATGATTACACACAATTTAATGGCAACTAAGGTAGACTTAGCTAAACTATATGGGATGTGGTTCATTTTTAATCATGTTAGGAGGATAAGCTACTAATGACCCTAAACATCAAGGCTAGGGCTGCCAACGGTTCTGGAAAACTGAGAATCAGAATGAACCGATAAGAACCGGACCGAACCTTAACGACTCAGTTCGCGATTTTATTTTTAAAAACTGAAACCGATAAGCAATCAAAATAATAAACTGGTGCAGAGAACTGAACCGATAAAATCGATAAACTAGTACAACCTATTAGGAACCGAACTGATGAAATCGATAAATCGATAGATACAATACAGAACAGAACCGATAAAACCAATACGGAACCGAGCCGATAAAATTCATAAATTGGTAGAAACCAATAGGGAATAAAACTATAAAACTCTGAGAATATATTGTTTTTTTTTGTTTTTTATACATTATTAAATTAATAGTTAATTACCAAAAAATTAAAAATTAACTTCTAGACTTTATTTTTTTATATCATTTATTTAAGTAAAATTTTTAAAATCAAATTAT